>CM057449.1:106765833-108159166 GCA_016271365.2 Neoceratodus forsteri
TGTTAACTTTCCCATTGACTTATAATGGGAACTTGTTTTTTGAATAACTTTTGAACCCTTTATTATTTTTTCATGAAATCTTTGAAAGGCACATCAGGGACCCCAGCTGCACATTCCCTGAATATTTTGGACTGGTTGTGCAAACCGTGTGACCTGTAGGTGCGACCGTAGAATTACAAAAAAGCATAAATGCATGTGCAGATCATGCTTAATAACTCCACAGCCATATATCCAACTGGTACGAAACTTGGTAGATCCCAAGGCATATAGGACTTGATCATGTATTCCAAATTTCAGGCAAATCCGTTGAATGGTTTCAATGTTACTAAGGTGCAAATTATTAGGTTTAACATGTAAATGGCTCCTCAGCCCTAACTATGGTAGCACTACCATGCTATCATAATATATATATGTATGTATCTATATATATATATATATAGAGAGAGAGAGAGAGAGAGAGAGAGGGAGAGAGAGATATGGATATAGATATAGATATAGATATAGATATAGATATAGATATAGATATTATTGTGGCACAGTCCCACCACTATAGTTAGGGTTCAGTGGTGACTTACTGTACATACTAAAGTCAAAAGTTTGGGCATTAATAACTTTGGACCCGTTCAATGGCTTTTCCTGAAATTTGGAATGTGCGGTGGGGCATGGTAGGTCTCTTGATCTGCCAAATTGTGTTTTTGTTGGACTTACGGTCTTTGCGTATGAAAACGCTGAAAAACGCATAATTATCTATTTTTGGAGGCAGCTTTCAGGATTTTGGACGTGGCCCTGCATGGCCATCATGTGGCATATCGCTCTGTAACATGGCTCATTTGAAAGAGCTTCACTGGCCAAATATGCCACTTTTCATTTTGTGAAATAATATTAAGGCATTTAAAAGTTACAACACTTTTAATTTCCCATTATAAGTCAATGGGAAAATGTATATTTTGCTAACAAAGAATGGGGTTTTGACCATCTGGTCCCTCCTCATGATCAAAGAATTTGCAGGCTCATGATCAAATATTCTTTGATCCTAAGTGAGGGACTAGATAGCCAGATTTGGAAGGACCAGATAGCCCAATTTCAATAACGTTTAAAACTAAATATCTCAGAAACGGTTTGGTCTTTTAACTTGAAATTTGAAGGGTATTGAGGGGATGTCCTGTAGATGTGAATTATGGTGCTTAGGTGTCTGAAAATACATTCTTTGCAGTGATATCGCATGGTGCAGTTTACATTTTGCGGACAGCATGAAATTTATAGGGTAGATAGCCTTATTGCCATGGATGTACTTTTCAGTCATTAGGTGTGTAAAATGTAAACAGGTACAGAATTCTGCTACTCTGACCAATGAAAATCTCAAACTTTAAAATGTTATATCTTGGACACGGTTTGGTCTTTTAAATTGAAATTTGCAGGGTGTTGAGGGGATGTCTGTACAAGTGAATTATGGTATTCAGGTGTTGGAAAATTAGGTTGCTGCAGAGATATTGTGTGACACACTTTACATTTTGTGTATAGCGCTTTGCATTGCGGTAGGCACTTTTAATGTTAAACCTCACATTTTGGAAGCTAATAACTTTGCAACCATTTAACGGATTTCGACAAAATTTGGAATGCGCAGTATGGAGTGGTAGATCTCTTGATTTACTAAATTTTTTTTCAGTCGGGCATACAGTTTTTGTGCAGTGAAGTGCCAAAAATGCATTTTCACCACTTTTGCACATTGTTTGTCCATGGCGCTGTGCAGAGACTGTGTGTGCTATTGGTCCGAATCTTGCGACACAGAAAGAGCTTGGACCAAGGAATATGCTGCTTTTTGTCTGGCAAACAAATATTAATATGTTTAAAAGTCATTTCAATTTTAAATTCCCATTATATCCCATGGGAAAATGCATATGTATTTTTGGAATGTTAATGAGAAAGACCAGGTTGCCCCAAATTGAGATGACCATATCTCAATAACAGTTTGGTCTTTTTACTTGAAATTTGCAGTGCATTTTGGGGATGTCATAGCAATATGAACTATGCTGTTTAGGTGTTGGGGAAATAATCTGTTGCAGAGATATTCAATGACATAATTGACATTTTCCCCATAGGATTACATTGCAGTCTGTGTCATGACTTTCGGCGCTGTTATCTCAGAAACGAAACAAGAAACAGACTTTTCGTTTCAGGTGGCTGGAAAAAGACTTTACATTGTAGAGTCAGTCTGCAGTGGAATGTTGTTTGTATGTTGCATTGTTCATGAGACGTTGTGAAAGTACTGTCACAAGGGTTGAAACAGTGCCTGTCCAGTGCTTTTTGGTGCTTTTTGGTGCCCATAGCTCAGAAACGATGTAAGATATGGGTATGGTCTCTGGCTGTTGTGTGAAGTACATACTGTCATGATTACAATGATGGTAGAATTTTGTTTCTAGCTCTTACAGTCCCCAAGATATGCATTCAGTACATTACTGTCACAAGGGTTTCGTGCCCTACAGTGCTGCCGCATGGCTCTGTAGCTTTGCACAAGTGGGAGCATGGGCCCAGATGCATTTTGTTATGCAAAAATTGGCAACTTGGTGTTAGTTGGGCTCCACACTCCCACCAATACATATTTTTTACTACTTATATTACATTTTTTCTGAAGGTAAGGAAATTATATACAAAGAACTGTGTTAATGCTTCATTTAGGGTTAAACAAAAAAAGTCAGGAAATTAAACATTAGGGTTGAACCCCTAACCCTCCTCACACACACCACCCCAATCCTCCACAGTCTGACAGATGCCCTGGTATGTCATTAGGGTTGTGAGGCCTATATCTCCCCCATTTTCCTTTACTGTAGCATGTCAACATGCTCGGTCATGGAATATATTATAGGGGTCACACCCCTATTTTTATAGTTATGAAGCCTCTTCTATGTTAAACTCAAAATTTTGCTTGTTAATAACTTTGGACCCTTTCATCAGATTTGTATGAAATTTGATATGCATGGTGGGGCATGGTAGATCTCTTGATTTACCAAATTTCATTTGGGTTGGACTTACAGTTTTTGCACACAAAAATTCTGAAAATGCACTTGTCATCAGTTATGTAGGCAACTTTTTTGATTTTGTCCATGGCACTGCACAGCCGTTGTGTGCTGTGCTCCTCTGCAACTTTGCTCAGCCAAAAGAGATTTGTTCAAGGAACATGCCACTTTTCATTTGGTAACTCAATGGGGAAATTTTTATGGTTATTTTGTGCAAGAAGAGTGGGATTTTAGCCACCCAGTCCCACCTCATGATTAAATAATTTGCAGGCCCATGATCAAAGAATCTTAGCTCATGAGGAATTCTTTGATCATAATGGCCACCATCTTTCCATCATATTTTCAGAGCTCCTCTTTGCATTAGCGGTCATAATGCAGATAGTCAGTGGCTGGCCATGGAGGTGAGAGGTGGATTGTGCCAATCGCTGGCTGGGGAAGGGTAGGAGGGTGATGGTTGGGCTGGCACAGTTGGGTGGGGGGTTGGGGACCACTAGACTACCAGGAAATATGAAATGATGATTTATTTTATTATGATGGGGGAGGGCTGCTAGACTACCAGGGATATGTACAATAACAATGAATATTATTTCATACAGATTGGGGGGTCACTAGTACCAGGGATATTAACAGTAATAATTATTTTATACAACTTGGGGGGAGCACTAGACTACCAGGACATTACATATGATTATATTTTTTATTATGACGGGGGGGCAATAGACTACCAGGGATATTTAATACATTATTATTGCTATTCAGAAGGGGCAGAACTAATCCCCCTGAGCAAAACTCTGCCTCATTTATGTTTGTAGGGCACCCCTGGGCTTAGAAAACTCATTTTAAAATCTGGGCATCTTGTCCCTTGCTCTTTGTTTATGAGTCTGCAAATTCTTTGATTGCAAGCCTGCAAATTCTTTGATTGCGAGCTTGCGTATTCTTTGATCATGAGATTCTTAGATTGCAATCATGCATCACGAGTGAGGGATGAGATGACCCAATTTAACAATCAATTTTCTCAGCCCAGGGGTGTCCTAGAAAGTCAAATGAGGGTGGGTTTTACTCGGGGGGGGGGTTCGTTCTGTCGAACCATGGTGGTGGTTTAGCACAATTCCTTCAATTTTTTTGATTTATAAGGTTTTTAATTCTTTGATCATGAGCCTGAAAATTCTTTGATTGTGAGCCTGCAAATTCTTTGATCGTGAGATTCTTTGATCGTGACCTTTGATCGCAAAAAAGGGACAAGATGGCCAGATTTTTTATAATGGAATAGATAGGGAAATTTCACTAATTTTTGACATTGAATATCTTGGAAATGGTTTGGTCTTTTTACTTGAGATTTGGAAGGAAGAAAGGCAACATCCCCCAGATGTGCTTTTGGGCAGTTTGATCAAAAACTATTACAGGACAGCAAACTTATAGCACTACAAAACTGATGCTTTTTCCAATAGGATAACATTACGGTGTCCTCTGCATTACAGGAATTTGTTGCCACCCTGCTGCAAAATAACGGTTTGGTCTTTTGGGCTGAAATTTGGAGGGAAGAAAGCCAACAAGACACAGATGTCCATTTTGGTGGTTTGTTGAAAAAATATTACAGGGCGGCAAAGTGACAGGACTCTGAAGTTGATGCTTTTTCCCATAGGGTAACATTATGGCATCTGTCATGCCTTTCAGGGCTGGTATCTCGGAAACGGTGCGAGATACGGACTTTTCACCAAAAAAATGCTTAGCCCCTCACATTGGGGCTAAGTATAAAACTAGCCAGGAAAGTCATAATTCATCTGAAATTTTAATTTTTTTTTCTACGTCGTACAGTTTCTTATATATAAGCAATTTAGTATTCCAAGTCCCAGTTTTGTGCTCCGAGGTCCATATTATGCATACATTCTTTGTTTCCACTGTGTTTCTCAATGTAGTTTTTTGAGAAAAGAAGGGTGTGCCCTTTTGTTATTGTGCCAGTTAGCATTTTTAGTTGCGCTTCCATTACAGTTCTTGTCACCATTAACATCTACGCCACCATGTACGTTACGGTTTTCATTTTCGTTTGCACTTGTGTTTCTGTTTCTGTTTCATTTGGCATTATTGTTGCTGTTACCATTACCATTTGCATTTGCAACTGTGGTACCATGCCTGTGCGTGTTATTGTTTGTGTTTTCTACGTGCTTGCATTTGTGTTTGTGTTTCTGTTTCCTTTGGCTTTATTGTTGCTGTTACTGTTACCATTTGCATTTACAATTGCTGTACCATGACTGTGCGCATTACGATTTGCATTTCTGTACATGCTTGCATTTGCATTTTTCTTTGCTTTGGTGTTATTGTTGCTGTTACCATTACCATTTGTGTTTACAATTGCAGTTCCGTGACCATGCGCCTTATGGTTTGTGTTTTCATATGAGCTTGCGTTTTTCTTTACTTTGGCATTATTGGTGCTGTTACCATTACCATTTGCATTTACAATTGCTGTACCATGACCGTGCATGTTACAGTTTGTGTTTCTGTATGCGCTTGCATTTACATTTCCATTTCTGTTTCCTTTGGCTTTATTCTTGCTGTTACCATTAGCATTTGTATTTCCAATTGTGGTACTGTGAACATGTACATTACCAGTTGTGTTCCATACGCACTTCTGTTTGTGTCTACATTTCTGTCACTGTTCACTTTGGCGTCACTTTGCACTTGCATTTTTATTTCTGTTTGTGTTATCATTTATGTTTGTGTCACCATGTGCGCACCCGTTTGTGCTTGCATTTGCATTGCACTTACTGTTACTATGTCACATAAAATCACATGGTGGGATCGCAGAGCCCAACTCTTTACTTTTCTCTTCTTTCTTAAAAAGTAAGGAAATTCTATGCAAAAAACTTAGTTAATGTATCAGTTAGGGTTCTTCTACAGTGAAAAAAACTAGGAAATTCTATTTTAGGGTTTCCACCCCTTGTACCCCACCCCATCCCGCTCCCACCAGCAGACATTGGGGTGTGTGTTGGGGTCATTGGCCCTAACTCTCATCCCATTCTCCTACACTGCACCACCTCAGCTTGTTTACACATGGGATGGGGTGACAGTTAGGGCCAATGACCCTAATGCACCCCCCAATGCCTGTTGATGGGGCAGGCTGGTGTGCAAGGGGTGGGAACCCTAAAATCGAATTTCCTTACTTTTTTCACTGTAGAAGAACCCTAACTGATGCATTAACAAAGTTTTTTGCATAGAGAATATAATATATATATATATATATATATATATATATATATATATGCAGAACACTGTGTTAATGCATCATTTAGGGTTAAAAGAGAAAAAGTCAGGAAATGAGACCTTTAGGGTTGCCCATACCCATCTTGTACCCCCCATCCTCCAGAGATTGACAGACGCCAGCTTGTGTCATTGGGGTTGTGAGGTCTAAATGTCACTCCGTTCCATGTGTAATCATTTTCACATGCCACGACAAAGAAGAATGGGGTGACATTTAGGCATCACAACCCCAATGACATACCCCATCATCTGTCAATTTTGGGAGGATAAGGGTACATGAGGAGGGGAAGGGGCAACCCTAAAGTTCCCATTTTCTGTCTTTTTGTGTTTTAACCCTAAATGATGCACTAACACAGGTTTTGCATAGAAGTTCCTTACTTTTTGAGAGAGACATAGAAAAGTACAAACTTCACATTAAGTTGGTGGGGGACACGGAGGCCCACCAACACTGCAAATTCTTCCTGAAATAACAGTACAAGTACTGAATATCATATCAATTGGAGGCAGCACATATTCCTGGGAGCATAGGGCCCTTTGAGCTCCACACTCCCACCAACTTGTCTACTTCTGCCTTCGGACCCTGTGCTCCCTCCCACATTGCCCAGCACTGTATAACAACAAACAGCTGCCATACAATTTTAGCTATTCTATACCTTATCATGAAATCTTCCTACACAACCAAATATATGCTCAACATGCCTTTTCGCAATGCACAGAGATGTTTTCCTACTAACTATAATGAACATGTGCCACACCTCAGCAACTGTAACTGCCACTGATACAAAAATTGGCAAAATCCAAGACCTATGATGGCTCTTTCTATGTACAAAATTTCACACAAATCATTCACATGGTTCTATAGTTACTGAACAAAAACAAACTAAATTGTCATTCATTGGAGTGGCATATTTTCACATCTATTTACATTTCACTCACCTAACCACTGAAAATTACCCCCGTGGCAGCAAGGCTAGCTACCCTATAAACTTTAAGCCACTAGCACAATGCAAAATGCTATCCGCAAAATGTAAACTGTGTTGTGCAATGTCTCCAAAGCATATTAATTTTCCAACACCTAAACACCATAATTCACATTTACAGAACATCCCCTCAGCACCCTCCAAATTTCAAGTTATAAGAACATACTGTTTCTGAGATATTTAATTTAAAAAGTTGCAAAAATTGGGCTATCCGGTCCCTCTAAATCTGGCCATCTAGTTGCACCCTCATGAACAAAGATTGTGATCAAAGAATTTGCAGGTTTGGAACCAAATAATTTGTAGGCCCATGATCAAAGAATTAAAAAATGTTAAAACTCAATTTTTTCACAGCATTATATCAAGCCACAGGCATAAATTGATAGAATGAAGCCCCCTGAGCAAAACCCATCCTAGGCTGCATGCAGAAGTCACCCCTGGGCTGAGATATTGAATTTTTTCCAACCACAAATCTGGCCATCTAGTCATAGCCTTGTGAATGAAGATCACTATCAAAGAATCTTGCAATCAAAGACTTTGCAGGTTCATGACCAAAGAACTTGCAGGCTCATAGTCAAAGAATAAAAAAATTTTAAAACTCAATTTTTTTTCAGAGAAGTACATTAAACTACAGGCATGACTCAAAAGAACGAAGCCCCCTGAGCAAAACCCCATTCTAGTTTGACTTCATAAGTCACTCTTCGGCTGAGATAATGGATTTTTAAATCTGGCCATCTTGTCCCTCCTTTGTGATCAAAGATCATGGTCAAAGAATCTCGTGATCAAAGATCGCAGTCAAAGAATCTCGAGTTCAATTAATTTGCAGGCTGGCATTCAAAGATCGTTGGCAAGCTACAATCAAAGATTTTAAAACTTTAAAACTCTATTTTTTGACATAATTACAAGAATCCACAGCCATCACTTGATTGAGGGAAGATCCCTGAGCAAAATCCATCATAGTTTTACTTAAGAAGTCACCCCTGAGCTGAGATATTTGTTTTTTTTCCAAACGCAAAATGAAAACAAGATGGTGGCCATCACAATCAAGGAATTCCTTGCTATCAAAGATTATTTGATTGTGAGCCTGCAAATTCTTTAATTGTGAGGAGTGATCAGATGGCCAAAAGCCCATTCTTCTTTCGCAGAATAACCACATAAATTTCCCATAGACTTATAATGGGAGCTAAAATGTTTAATAACTTTTGAGTGCATTAATATTTTTTCACCAAAAAAGAAGTGTCATGTTCCTTTGCTAGTGACTGGCATGTTACACAATGGCCATGCAGACCAGGGACAAAATCAGAAAAACTGCCTACAAAATTGGTGAAAAGTGCATTATTCAGTGTTTTGATGTTTCAAAACCGTAAATCTGACCAAAATGAAATTTCAAAAATCTAGAGAGCTACCATGCCCCACTGTGCATACCAAATTTCATGCAAATCCATTGAATGGGTCCAAAGTTATTAATGCAGAAATGTTCGAGTTTAACATAGAAGTGCCTTCATAACCCTATAATACATATATATTTAAATGCACAATGGGACCTCACTGAAAATGAGCTATGATTCAACTGAGTTTTATACACCTGTTCATATACCATAATACGAATAAAAATTGTATTACTGCTACTATTACCACTGTTAACATTTTCTCAGTGTACCCATTTTATAAGGTCAATAAGACACATTGGCCCAGATATTCAAACTGCGCCAGTCTGAGGCGCAAGCCCCTGCGCTGCTCAAAATAGTTGCGCAGGGGTGTGGCCGGGGTGATATTCAAAGGGTTGGCTGTTAGAGCAACGCTTGGGCTCGCCCTACTCACAACACTTGCGCGTGGCGCGAATGGAACTTCTTGTACCGCAAGTTGCCAGAGTTGAGCATTCAACTTGCGGTGGCGCAAAGTACCATTGCGCCATGCCGAAATTCCGATATTCAAAAGGTGACATGCAAATGGGGCCATAATTTATACAAGGCGCAGGGGGTCATTTGCATCTCTTTATCTCCATTTGCATGCCATTTGCATGTAGGTGCGCCCGATCGAGGACTTGCTCCTGGCCACCCTGCCAGGCAGCAGCCGTCGAGGACCGACGCACACTGCAACCGATCGCCAGGCATCACAGTTACATGCCCCCACCTCCACAGCCCGATCGCGGGCATCACAGTCCACATACCCCCACACTCCCACAGCCCGATCGCGGGCATCACGATCACATGCCCCCACACCTCCACAGCCCAGTCGCGGGCAGAACACATACATGTCGCCCCCAACATCACCCACAGCCCGATCGTGGGCAGAACCTGTATAAACCCCCAGTGCCCGATCGTGAGCAGAACCGTGTAATCCCCAGTGCCCGATCGCGGGCAGAATATAACCCTCCCCCAACCCGACAGCATCCCACCCGCCTGCCAGTCGGTCGGTGGGCAGCGAAGCGGCAGGCGGAGTGGGATGCTGTCGCCCGCCCGGCTGCGGGGAGCGAGGAGGGGCTCGTGGGTGGGTGGGGGGACCTAGACACCAGGGAGATGTTTGGGGGTTGTGCTGTGACATTCTGCCGCGATCGGGCTTACGTCCACTGGACCACCAGGGAGTTATTGGTTGGGGGAGGGTTACATTCTGCCCGCGATCGGGCACTGGAGGTTTATACAGGTTCTGCCCGCATCGGGGCACTGGGGGGTTATACAGGTTCTGCCCGCGATCGGGCTGTGGGATGTGTGGGGGGACATGTACGTGTACTGCCAGCGATCGGGCTGGTGGGGGGCACAGGGAGGCGGTTGGGGCCAGCCAGGGTGGCAGCTGCTGTGTTGCACCCTGCAATGCAGCAGCTCACCATGGAGTGGCCCTGGGCTCTAAGCCTTTTTTGGCTCAAGCTTGTGCGGGCGCAGCTTGGGGGTTGCGCATGCACAACTCTGCGCAACCCGACTGAATATCGGGTTGCGCAGGTTATGCATGGATCCTCCCCCTCCTGTTGAGCATGCATTCATTTGCATTGCTCTCTTGCGCAACCTGGTGCCAGTGGCATAACTGCCTCCTGCTGAATATCGCAGAATGGCGCATTTTGGACTTGCGCATGGCGCAACCCTGTTGCGCATGGCGCAACCCTTTTGAATATCTGGGCCATTGTGTTATGAAGTATACTAATTTAATTTTACTTGTAGTGCTGTGCCTCACTATACCTCTGAGCAAGCAGTTACAGCAGCATAGTACATATCTCATCATGTCTTATTGCTTACATATTTCAGGTATTCACCTGCAGTAGCAGGTATGTTATCAACATCCACATTTTCTAAATCTTTTCTCAATATTTCATAAATAATTAAGTACTGAAATTATAAACACCTGTAGCCAGCACATTTCTTAACCAAATGTCTCTATATTTACTAGATTATATGATCATTCCAGCATGATTACACATACTACAGTAATTATGCCTAGTTCTACAAGTACAGTAACTGAGTTATAGGCAAATAAATATGCTCAACAATATTTCATAAAATGATCTCATCTGAATTTCACCTCTATAGGCTTGAAATTACTTATCTAAATGTTACAGTATTTGGTGTGCTTTAAGGACACCTGACAACATGAATGTATGTCATTTATCAGGTCCTGTCAACCAACAGCTGAGTAATGACTAAATAAATAATGTTGTAAAATTCCACACTGTGCCAATAATTTTATAAAATTTTGCTAAAATCTAGATTTACTATTTGATGTATTGTTCCTTGTAAGAACAGATCCAGAAGCAAATGATTTAATATATTTTATTGGACCAACATAGATGTAACAAAAAGAACAACGTGCTTTAGCTTTCAGACCAAGTCCTTCAACAAAAGTGTAATGATGGTTATTTAGAAAAAACAATACTTTTAACAACCAGCTCATGCAGAAAAAAACAGGAAAAATCCCCATTGGTTTAAAATACTCATTAAATAAAGCAGAAGATGATGTCAGAGAAGCTTAATAGTACAATTTCAGCTTTAGCTGAGAAAGTCTAAAGGTCACAGGCACTTAGTGCAGAAGACATACCAACACCTCCACTGCATGTACATTAAATTGACTTATAAGATAACAACTACTTGAGCAGATGACTTTTAAAGCAAATTATGAGTGTCACAATGTGTATAAGAATGCAGTTACTGAAAATAAACCCCACCTGGCTTAAAGACATACTAAAATTGTCAATTAAAAACAAGCACCACAAGAAGCATATATATATATATATATATATATATATATATATATATATATGAAATGCAAGTCTAAAGCATTATGGGCTACATATCAAATCACTACAGAATATTATGCTGGTTCAACTTTAAGCAGAAATGCAAGGTGCTGAAAAGCCTTACGGCACATTGCATTTCTGCTTAAAGTTGATCATATAATATTCTGTGTATTTGCATATGCAACCCATGATGCTTTGTGATATGGGGCATGTGTGACTTTTGTATTTCTTTGTACAGCTTCCTGGTCAATGCCCTTTGGGGTAACCATTTCCTCAGTGTTTGCGCACTGAAGTTCTTTGTCTTTTAACTATATATATATATATATATATATTATGAATCTATATATATATATATTATAGGGGAGCAGTCACACCCCTATCTTTAGGGTTATTAAGGCACGTCTATGTTAAACTTTAAATTATGCAAATTAATAACTTAGGGCCTGTTCAACAGATTTGCAATATGTTTTTGTGTAGTAAATCACTGAAAAATGCACTTTTAGTCAGTTTTGAGGGCAGTTTTTTTTATTTTGTCTGTGGTGCTGCATGGCCACTGTGCGGTGTGCCTTTCTTTAACTTGGCATGTAGGAAGAATTTGGGTCAAGGAACATGCCACTTTTTGTTTGGTGAAAAAATATTAATCCATTCAAATGTTATTAAACATTTTAGTTCCCGTTATAAGTCTAAGATGCCAGGGTGTAACATTGGGGTTGTGAGGTCTAAATGTCACCCCATTCTTCTTTACTGTGGTATGTTAACATGCCTGTACATGGAATGGGGTTAGATTTATGCCTCATAACCTCAATAATACACCTCAGCATCTATCAGTCTATGGAGGATGGGGGGTACATGATATGGGGGGTAAGGTCTCATTTCTTGATTTTTTGTGTTTCAGCCCTAAATGATATGGTATCAGTTATTTCTGGATAAATCTTTCTCAGAAATATGGCAAATTTTGGTTAACCAATTAACAGCAGTTTCAAATAAACATATCCGTACTGTGAAAAAAGTTGATAAACCCAAATTAATAAGGCCCTGGATGAATGCAACTGTAAAAAAATATATTAAATATAAAAATAGGGCAAATAAAAGGGCTAAGCTATGTGGATCTAAAAAAAGCTGGGAACATTTTAAATTTCAGTTTAGGGTAACTAAATATAGTATTAGAAAAGCAAAAAGGGACTACGAGGTAAGATTCACAAATGAAGTAGGGGACAATCACAAATGTTTCTATAAATATATTAATAATAAAAGAAGAGGAACCCCCACTATAGGGTCACTAAAAATAATCTAGGTGATTTGGTTTCTGATAAGATACAAATGGCCACTATTTGCAATAAGCAATTTTCATCAGTCTTTAATACTAAAACAATAACCAGTAAGAAACATAATGATCACATCTTGAATGGGTATTTTACAATAGATGCTGGTACTATTCAAAAAATGTTACAATATTTAGACCCTTTTAAGTCAGCAGGTCCAGATGGTCTACATCCTCGTATTCTCAAGGAATGGGCCATCCCCCTTTTCTGAGCCTATTGCTGCCCTATTTACTAAATCTATACAAGAGGGCCAGGTTTTTGATGTTTGGAGACAGGCGACTGTGGTTTCTATTTTTAAAAAGGGTTCTAGGCAGGCAATGTCTAATTATAGACCCATTAGTTTAACTTCAATTTGGGGTAAAATGCTTGAAGGAATCATAAAAGAATCATAAAAGATTATCTTTGCAAGATGACGGAACCTGACCCTACACAACGCCACTCGTGAGATCTGATATCATTGGCCTCTCGTGAAGATAAGTATGTTATCTTCACTCAGACCATGTCATATCCCATATATATATATATATATATATATATATATATATATAGATGCTTCTTATAGTCCTATTTTGTTGTGTTTATTTTAACTGACAATTGTAGTATGTTTTTAATCCGGGTTGGGGTTGTTTTTCAGTAACTGCATTCTTATATACATTGAGACATTCATAATTTGATTAAAAAGCCATCTGCTTAAGTAGTTGTTATCTTGTACATCAATTTAATTTATATAAAGTAGAGTTCTTTGTATGTGTTCTACACTAAGCACCTATGACCCATAGACTCTCTCAGCTAAAGGTGAAATGCTACTGTTAAGCTTCTCTGACATCATCTTCTACCTTTTCTAATGATTGTTTTAAACCAATTGGGATTTTTCCTGCTTTTTTTTTTATCTGCATGAGCTGGTTGTTAAAAGTATTGTTTTTTTCTTAATAACCGTCATTATGCTTCTGACAATGGACTTTGTTCTTTTTGTTACATTTATGTTGGTCCAATAAAAGATATCAAACACTTTACTTCTGGATCTATAAAATGTTGCTGAAATTCAGAGAAAATCACAAGTTGTTAATTGTGTTCATTCCTAAAACATACAGTGGATGCAGCCAGAATGCAATGCATTAGCTTTTGGTAAATGACATGCCACAAAATTGTGCTTGACAAAAAGGCTTCACTGCCAATGAACTACATTGTAGGTTTTCTAAAACTTTTTTTTTTGGCTTACAAATTTCTAACAACATCTCAAAGCTGAATCCTGACACTTTCAGGTTAGTTGGGTTTAACGTCAATGGAACAGTTTTTCTATTTGGTTCAATCATAAATGTATAGAATTTGAATTATTAGTAAAATTAAATAGTATGTTGATGCATGTGCAGTTCCATTTTTCACAAATTTTTCATAAGGTATTTTTTGCAAAAATGCAGTGCCATGTCATGGCACTTTTTATTATCATTATATAAACCCTGTATTCCCATGACACATTATTTTATTTTCATTATATAAACCCCCTATTTGTAGGAGATTATACCCTGATGAAAACAGAGGAAACACCATGTGCATGAATACAGACAGAGCCCAATAGTTAATTGAAACCAGTGCTAAGACCTTGAAGTCAGCTCTCCGCAGAATAAGCAGTGTGGAGACTTCAAAACAGGGTGATATGACTACAGCATTTTAACCAGGTTAAAACTTGAGCTGCAGCATTTTATATGCACTGTAACTTGTCTAAGATACACTTTGGAATGTCAGACAAAAGTAAAGTGCTTTAACTGTATCTACTGCTGATAAAAGCATGAATTAAAGTAGCACTGTGTGCAATGGACAATGTATAAATTGAATATTTTTTTCCAATTCCAAAAATATAAAATTTGCATGCATTTAGTCCCACAGTAATTAATAGAAAGGTCTGCTGCAAACAGGACACCCACATTTTGGACCACGGATTTTTAATTTTTTGCTTTCTACAATATATATGCCCCCTTACTGTTCCCAGTCCAAGGGGACATTACAGCTCTATCACCCTTATCTATGGCCTTCCCAGTCCCAGGTTTGACATGGTGTTCTAAGCTGGCTGGTGTGTCCTAAATGTACTGTACCCCACAGGATGGGTACAGAGAGTATGGAAGCACCCTTCTGAAACTCAGATGGATGGGCAGTAAAGAGGCATTACAGAAACTAATTGTATGTCACTGATCCTCTCATTTTACTCCCAGCCCCATGCTGTTAGTGTATATGGGTGCCCCAAAGCTCATCATTTCTGATCCAGGCCTTAGTTCATCTTCCTATGCCTCCACGGTATCAGAACCCAAGGTCACCATAGTTGCAGTAACATGACTGAGGCAATGACCTGCCCTCTGAGGAAGGGGAGAACATCCTTTGGGATGCTCAGTTCTCCTCCTTCTGCCCAACTTCCAATAACTCAGGCTTACTCCCAAAACTGTGTCTGAAGCAGTGTACCTTTCACTACAGTGTCAATGGGATGACCAGAACCCTTACTTGTGACACTAGTCTTGTAAATTTAAAAATGAGCTCAGTTTCTGGAAGGTTTCCTAATATAACAATAGAAATAAATATTATAAAGTGATCCAGTTATGTAACTGCAACAGTTTAGGGTCATGTCTCTGAGATCACACTCAACAGCTGGAATTCTAGACTTGCTCAAATAAACTGCCATAAGAAATCAGTGATACTTGGCAGTACCTACAGAACTTTCACCCATGGGGCTGTTCCTCAAAAATGATACCAGGCACCTTGAACTTCACAGCCATCTGTGCATGCTGTACAGGCTCCAGCTGCTTACCACTGCAAGGATAATCATGGTGAGTTACTGTGCAGTAGGTCCTTTGGTAAGGTGTCTCCTTAATTATTGTATTCTGGACCATGCACGATATCCACGTGAAAAGGGTAACCCCAAGTTGATGTCTGTGGCGTTTCTGTTGTGTAACCCACAAGTTCTCTATGGCTTTCAAAACTGGGTTTCTGACTGCTGCAATGACTTCACCATCTATGTGAGTTAATACACAGTTCCCCTCATCATCCTAAATCTGCCATTTTCCAGCCTATGCCCCCCCATGTGTGATGTCCCTCTGCAGTACATCCCTTCCCATACTGCATTCACTGTTTTGTTGAATTTAATGTTCTTAGTAAGTATTAGAAGCATGCTTCTGCTAACCCTCTCCTCCATGTCATCAGTGAATATGTTAAAGAGAATCAATTATGGTATCAGTGCCTGCAGAAAATACCATACAAGAATCCTACAAATGAGGGAAGCAACTTCACTGATCCAAACTAGGTTACTGGAGCAGATAGCATTAGTGCTGCTGAGGAGCATAAACTGTGAGAAAAAGATCTATAAACACAAGTGATAGAGAGACCATTATCAACCCAAGGGTGCCATATGCCAAATGTTAACAGTATCATGACCCTTCTAATCCAAAAACTGGACTAATTGTCAGAGACACCATTTTTATTTATTTGTTTAAAGCAAGGCTGTCATAAACCCTATTTTTCTGCCAGTCACTACTCACCTGCCAACTTGCAGTGAGAGAGGTTCATGTCTGTTGTAGTGCAGATTTTTCACTTAAAATGTGCATTTTTATGTCCCTGAGTGAGAGGTGTCATGTTCTGGAATCTGCGTTGCTGTCCTATTTGTAGGCAACTGTCAACTCTGAGAGAGGAGGTTGCTCACCTCCAGACTGAACTAGCGAGGACTAAGGAGGCCTCCCTCTCCCAAAAAGCACCACTGCCACAACCACTGAGTCAGAGGGTTCGGAGTATGAAGAGCAGTTTGACCACAGTGGGTCCTGGGAGGGTGTGGGTGGTGGACCAGAGGTGAAGCCCCCCAGTTGTACCTTTACACAAATCATATGCCATTCTGGCAGAGCACGGTTCCTCTATGATGGCACCCTCAGTGGAGACCCAGAAGAATGCTGAGGACATCCACAAGGGTGATTCACAAAAGGGTGACAAGGGACACCACAGGGGAAGGAAACAGCTACTGATAGGGGACTCAATTGTTAGGGGGGTAGAACTGGGGAAGGGAGAGAAGGAAGCAAGCTGCCTGCCTGGTGCCATGGCTTGGAGGGACAAGAAGCGAATCATCACAATTGCAGAAGCAGCATCACAGGAGAGTAAACTAGATATCATTGTCCACCTTGGGACAAATGACCTAGCTAGGCATGGGACCAGTGCAGTTCAGAATGAATTTGTGGAGTTTGGAAGGGGCCTCAGATGGGTAGCAAGCAGAGTAACTTTCTCAGAGGTGCTACCAGTCCATGGCAGGAGTGAGGCTAGGGTACTACACACCATGCAGTTTAATGAGTGGTTGCAAAACTGGTGCAGAGCACAGGGCTTTGGCTTCATTGGGGACTGGGGGTCCACCTGGAGAGACAAAGGTCTATACTGGTATGATGGCCTGCATATGTCCACAAAGGGGACCAAGCTCCTAGGTGACAGGTTTAAATGTTTCCTTGGCAAGCTTTTAAACTAGAAAATGGGGGAGGTATTGATAAAAGGCAGGAAAAGTCAAGCCTCCCCCCACAAAACATGGCAGGTAGTAGGGTAAACACTGAGGTACAGAGCTCAACACAGGGCAGGACGGGGGTAAATGGTAAAATAGATAAGAGCAAAAAGAGCAGGGATGGGGAAAAGTATAAAGCCAACATTAAATGGAGGCAATGACTACCAATGCCTGTAGTCTGGGAAACAAGCTTTCTGAGCTAGTAGCTTTGATGGAAGATGAACAATTGGATATTGGGCAGTCATAGAAACATAGTACACTGAGAACCATGACTGGGATGTCAACATACCAGGGTACACAATCTACAGAAGGGACAGGAAGGCAAAGAGAGGTGGGTAGCTCGTCGTAAGGAAGGGATCAAAGCTACAGAACTAAAAAGTAAAGGGGAGGACAAGAGGCACTTTGGGTCACCTTGGAGATGGGGAATGGCATCACAATCTGCACAGGGGTTGTATACAGACCCCCATCACAAGGGAGAAATGGACAAGAGAATGATAGAGGACATTCTCAAAATGGCTGAAAAGGGAGATACTATTAATGGGAGACCTGAATATGCCAGATGTTAACTGGAGGGACATGTACTGCAGTCACATCCAAGAGCAGGTCATTCTCGAATAGCCTGCAGAGGCAGACCTTAGACACTAGTGCTGGAACCCACCAGGGGAGCAATACTAGAACTGTACTCAAATGAGAGAGGATCACAAATTAGAAGTCGGTAGACATCTGGGAACAAGCGACCACTGCACAGCGTGCTTCTCAGTGAAGCACAACCATGGAGATAAGCCATACAAAAACAAGGATACTGGACTTTAGAAAGAGCTGACTTTGGCAAAATGGGTGAACACCTGAAGAATGCACTAGCAAATGGCCAAATAGGAGGGGTGTAAGAACAATGGAGAAAAATCAAAACTGCCATCATAGAGGCAACAAGTCTTTGTGTAAAACAAATAAAGAAAACAAAGCAGAGGAAAAAACCACCATGGTTCTCAAAAGAGGTGGCAGGGAAGGTTAAGGAGAAAAAGGCTGCATTCAAAAAGTATAAGGAATCACAGAAGGAGCACGACAGAGAACTGCATCAATTAAAGTAGAAAGAAGTAGGAAAAGCAGTCAGAATAGCAAAGGCACAAACCGAGGAAGAAATAGCCAACTCGGTTCAAAAGGGGGATAAAACCTTTTATAGGTACATTAGGGAGCATAGAAAGGTTAAGGGAGGGATAGTGAAGATTAATAAAGGAGAGGGGAGGTCGGCAGAGGGAGACAGTGAAAAGGCAGAGATTCTGAATGAATACTTTTGCTCAGTATTCACCAAAGAAGATGAGGAGCAGTTACCTAAACCCGACAATAGAAGCACTCTGGGTGAGGGTTGACACCAGTTCATTCCTGAAGAAAGAGTACTGAAAGAACTCCTAAAACTCAAGGTGGACAAAGCAATGGGGCCTGACGGGATTCACCCCAAAATCCTAAAAGAACTAAGGGGGGACCTAGTGACACCACTGACCACACTTTTTAACAAATCATGGCAGGATGGGGTGGCACCTGAGGACTGGAGGTAGGCAGATGTGATTCCCCTTTACAAAAGTGGAAGCAAGGCAGAAGCAGGAAACTACAGACCTGTAAGTTTGACCTCAGTGGTAGGGAAAATGATGGAATCACTTCTGAAATAAAGAATTGTTGAGTACCTAGAGGTCAGTGGGGCACAGGACCCAAAGCAGCATGGATTTACAGCAGGAAGGTCATGTCAGACTAATCTAATTGATTTCTTTGACTGAGTGACCAAAGTAATAGACCAGGGAGGGGCTGTGGATATGGCCTACCTAGACTTTAGCAAGGCATTTGACACAGTCCCACACTAAAGATTAATAATCAAGTTAGCCAGCATGGGAGTGGGTCCCAGGCTGGTAGCCTGGGGAGCAAACTGGCTGCACAACAGGACACAGAAGGTAATAGTGAATGGAACACATTCCAGCAAGGAGGGTTACCAGTGGGAGTACCTCAAGGCCTGTTCTAGGTCCAATCCTCTTTAACATCTTTATAAGTGACATTGCAGAGGGTCTGGAGGAAATGTATGCCTCTTTGCAGATGACACAAGATCTGTAACAGAGTTGATACACAAGAGGGTAGAAAAGATGAAAAGAGACTTGGCAAGGTTGGAGGAATGGTCAGACATATGGCAACTTAGATTCAATGCAAAGAAGTGAAAATGTGCACCTGGGAAACAAAACCCAGGAGAAGAGTACACATTAGCAGGGGAGGTACTAACAACAACAAAATGGAAAGGGACCTGGGGTAGTCTTATCAGATGACCTAAGGGTGGTAAGCAATGTGAAAAGTCGGTAAGGAGAGCCAGGGGATACTGGGATGCATAGGAAGGGGCATCACAAGTAGAAAAAGGGAAGTGGTTAGCCCTCTGTACAGACAGTTGGTGAGACCCCATCTGGAGTACTGTGTGCAGTTTTGGAGACTTCATCTATGCAAGGACATAGACAAGATGGAAGCAGTCCAGAGGAGGGCAACTAACATGGTGCAGGGCCTACATCAGAAACCATATGAGGAGAGACTGAGAGAGCTTAATATGTATACCCTTGATGAAAGGAGGGACAGGGGGGACATGATTGAAACGTTCAAGTACCTCAAGGGAATCAACAAAGTCCAGGAGGGTAGCATCTTTCAGAAAAAGAGATGTTTAAGAACAAAGGGGCACAGTTTAAAGATAGAGGGGGAACGGCTCAGGGGTAATGTGAGGAAATTCTTTTTCACAGAACAGCCTTCCTGAGGAGGTTGTTGGGTCTAAAACAGTGGGGGAATTCAAACATGCATGGGACAGACACAAAGCAATTATAGTGGGGGGGTTGCAGGAAACAGGCTGTTGGTTAACTAGAATCTGCAGCTTATCCAGTAGGTAGGGAAATGGGCAGACTGGGTGGGCCAAGTGGTCCTTATCTGCCATCAAAGTCTATGTTTCTATGTTTCTATGTTTATGTTTCTATATTTAGTGGCAAGAGCTGCAACCTGCATGCAAATGCAATTCCTTATCTTCCTATTGTGTGCAGAACACCACTTCATGACAATCCGGGCATGTTTTCACAAAGTAAAAAGAAACATTGTGCCTGGTAGTATTCTGTGAGCTCTACCTTTAGAAACAAACCCTGTCATATACAGACCAGTCTAACTTATATAATTCTGTTAATAAAATTTTGCAGTCCTGAGTTTGGGCATGCGCGGTAGCGTGTACGCTACTGCACATGCCTGAACTCAGAGCTGCAAACTTCATTAACAGAATTAAATAGGTTAGACTGCTTCATTTTCAGAGGGGTTTGTTTCTAAAAGTAGGGCTCAATGAATACTACCAGGCACAATGTTTCCTTTTACTTTGTGAAAACATGCCCCAGTCGTCACGAAGCAGTGATCCTCACACAACAGGAAGATAACCATGCTCACCAACTAGCCCACAAGGTCAAGCTCAGTCTTCCAGTGTGACAGTACTGTCAGAATGGTGCTTCCAGAACAGCAATAGCAACCTCCATCAAGGCAACAGAGGACTACAATTGCATACCATATGTAAGCTGCAAAATTTAAAAAAAATAAAGGTTGTGCTAATCTGGCATTTCTGCAGCCCTAGTGATTGGCACAAGAGTTTATGAAAGCCTTCCTTTAAAACTGGTAACTAGGAAAGGCACACTAAGTCGAGACTTGTTTCTAGGTGAGACCCAGGGAGAGAAGTACAACAAGACATATACATATAATGAAAAAATGCAGTCAGTGTAAACAAAACGGTGTACTGGCAGTTACTTGCCACCCAGGTAAAGTGCACAGTAGGAAACATAGATCAATGGAGTGCACCAGATCAATTGGAACACTCCTGTCCTTTGCACATGAGACACTCGTTCTGTGAAGCGTGCCTCAAGCACAGAAGCCCTGGAAATGGGTACATTCAGGGAAATTAAAAAAAAAATTATATTATTGATCGTGGTTGATCATGCTCAATCAGTAATTTACTCTATCCCCCTTCATCAGTCTTTGTAGTGTGAGTGGTTTAATTTTCTTTCAGCTTGAGACAGAACAGCTCAGCTTTGCTTTGCTGTTCATGCACAAGCCAAATGCATGTAAAACCACTCTGATACAGCAAAGAGTGGCTCTCAGAGAATTCTGAACATGCAGATAACATTGCAGTGGAATTAAAGAAACAGGCAGTAATTACAGTCCATAGCAATATGTACAGTGACTTGTTTACCTTTAAGGAATGTAGGTAAAAAATACTGGAAGTATAATAAAATGAAACCAGCAAATTTCAGTGCAATTAGGAAAGGGTGAGGAGAGAATATGTAGGAAATTACTCAACCCAGAACAAGCTAGTAGATGGCAGTAGTAAGATGGGTGAGACACCACAGAGGCTACAAACAGTTCAGGAAAGGGGGCATTGGACAGATCAGGTCCATAGCTGTACAATTCTCCTGTGCCAAATATAAATTCATTCCAGAGAGACAGATTTGTAGGCAAATGGTAAAGTGAGAGGCCCTTCAGTAATAGTAAAAATGAAAGGGGTATTTCATTTATTATAATGTATAATACAGGATTCCTAATTCACATTAAATCAAGTAATTATGTAGCAAGGTGTAATATAACAGAGCTGTGCAGAAAATCATTTAACACTGTGTAATAAATTGTCAGGCTATGCCAAATAAGCACTCAAGTATTATCAGGCCCCTTCTTACCTGCTGCAGGTGGAACATGTTTCCTGGCAACACGCTTTATACTCAGAGAATAATTTTCATACACATTTTCCTCAGCCATCTTTTACAACTGAACTGTGACTTTCTCTGCAAGTTTCAGAAGTACACAGTGGTAGCAACATTTATCAGGAAGTAATATGTGTGTAACATTTAACAGGAAGCAATATTAAAAACCAAAAGGGTTGTCTGATGATTCTACAAACCAATAGCTATTTTATTATACAATAGAAGCAAAAGTCAGTTATTGACTTGGTCAGGGTTATCAGAGCATAATGTGAAATGCATACAGTGCATTTTGAAATTAAATAAAATAACTGGAATCCCATACTTGTGGTCAAGTATGAAATGATTATTTATTTTCTTTGTTGTTTCTTTTTTTATACTTGCTTTATTGAAAACAAGGAAGCCATCAACAATGCTTTAACAAACTTAGAACATATACATGTCTCAGTAATGTAGTGTAAGATAAATACAAGTACTTACATGAAGAAAAGACTATGAACTGAACAATAATGATCATATTCATATGAATAATAACACTTATTAATATACAAAGACTAAACAAAAACAAAAGTCCAAACAAAGTAAGGCAAAAATATCCATGGGTCTAACACTTGGGCATTATAGAGACAAAACTTACAGAGAAAAAAGAGAAAAGGGGGGAGAAGAAGAAAGGGGAGGGATCCACTCCGAGGAGAGTAGCTAATGCAGAAACAATATAAAATAAGAAAGGGAGCATATTTTTTGTTGTTTCTGACACACATTGCTGCTATAACACTTCTTCTGAGCTCATATAATTAAATGGTGTAAGTGGGGAGATGGGACAGCCATTCTCAGTGCAGTACTCACAAACTCAGAAAGAATAGAAGGAGGGCAGGTTGGGGGATGACTCATGTCCAGGAACCACAATACTATATGGCTTTAGTTGGCCTTGGGCACCAGAAAGCTCTCAACTGGAGTAGACAGGATTGGTGCAGTAGAAGAACGATGGGGAGGGTCATAATAATTACCATCCTCACAGCAATCAAAACATGCACATGAACAGTTATCAAGAGAAATATACTGCTAGAGAACCAATCAACTGACTTTCATCCCCCCATTGTCTGCCACTGCTTGGTATGCCTCTTCCCCATCCACCTGACCCCTCCCTATTTGGCTCCTTCTTGCCTGAGTCTGACTGAAACTCAGAAAACTCAGAGAAGTTTCAGCCTGAATATTCAAAACAAAGTATACTTATACTCTAGTGTCTTACATTACTGTGGAAGGTCGGGCTGGATATATCTTTTATTCTTCAGAACATTGCAACTCTTATTGTATCTTGGCTGATCTGAGTCCATTTATCCAACCATTTGAAGATACAGTTTAGATGGGTCATGTTGGGTTTAGACTCCTCGCTGTTTTAGTTTTCAAATTTTGTATAGGTCAATTGGCTAGGATGGATCTGTTGCTATGCTAGATCCATGATTTCCTGGTGTGGGGATCTGGGGCTATCAACTGGGCTTGGGAAGGTCCTAGGCCACTGGGAGCTGTGTGCTAATGGATTAGAACCTATATACAATGCATGTGCTTATTTAGATATGTATTATAACCCAGCAGCATTGTTATAGTCATTACTCATTCAATCTCTTGTCTGTCCTTGCTGGCCAGTGCCCATCTGCTCTGCATGCATTCCTGAACTCACCTTTGGCTTACCGTGGGGTGACTAGAATTCCAACAAGCAACACACCTCATAACAGCATTCTGTCAAGCCATTTCCACACTTGGGAGTTACTAAATATCTCAGACAGGCTTCTTTTCTAGTCACAAGACCTTCAAAAGCTAAGCTGTCTCTAGGTTAGCATTTTTTAAATATGTGTGTATGGAACAGTAGAAAAATATGATGCATCCAGTGAAACCCTTTCCTTGTCTCCATAAATTTTCCCTGGTATCCAGTGGCACCCCCCATCTTCTTTTCTCATTGAAGTTTTCCTTGCTGTTGAGTGACACCACTCTCCTCTCCTCATGTCCACATTAAAGTTGACCCTGGTGTCATATGGCACCCCAGTCCTGCAGTTCTGACCAACAAAAACCCTCTAAAATCTCCATGACTAGCTGCTGTCTGAGTCATGCAATTACAGTGTCAATACATTAGCAAGTATCTAAATTTTGTAGTTGTGAGACATCTCTGAAAATCACAAGAGTTTTGCTAACAATGCACTTCTGTGATGATCAGAGACATCTCACAACTACTATATTAGTAAATTTGTCCGTAGATATTGTAGTTAGCTGAGTCAGATGGTAGCCATCTTAGGAGTTAAGTTGAAGGTTTGTGCTGATTGCCTTCATAGGACTGGACTGGTGTGCCCTGGGCTGTGTGGGCAGCCCTGGACACCAAGGTAAATGTTTATTTTTCAATCCTGAATCTATCCTCCTTATTCACTCCTGATCCAACCCCATCACCCAACTTCCTGGAACAGCCTTCCAGCGGATGTGGTGGGGGCAAACATAGTGATGGGGTTCAAGAAGGAATGGGATAAGCACAAAGGAATCACAGTGGAAGGAAGGAGGGTGGGAGAAATAACTGTGGATCAGTCACAGTCTGATGTAATAGTGTAAGTAGTGAGAAATAGGCAGACTGGATGGGTCAAGTGGTCCTCATGTGCTATCAAATTCTACGTTGCTATGTTTCCACTGTGACCTATCCATTCCAATGCATCCTTTGTCACAGGACTTTTTTGGAAGTGCCCCATCATTGATAAAGGGCTTAGAAGGGACTAGTCAATCACCCAGCTTTGGACAGAATATATTTTTTCCTCTATTTTCTCCTCTAAGATGCAAGTGCATGCAATGACATGAAGTGCTTAAAAAACCTCCATGGAGACACCACCACCACCATCTAGGAATGGGGACCCTTCCCTTACTGTCCCATTGTGCTGCCATCTATATTCCTCTAGGTGGCAGCCAACCAGCAGGACATGTGAACCCCCATCCCCAAGGGAGAAGAGCTGTCAAGAGATGCTCAATCCTCCCTCCCCCAGGCAGCTCCTGATTGACCTGCATCCAATCCTGCAGCAAGGATGGCACCTGCTTGATTTCCTCCATGCCAATATTGTATTAAGGATCCAAGATCTGCATAGACTACCAAGCAAACAGTCCTGGTCAAATGAGGAAGGGTGGGAAGCAGTGATCAAAACCAAATACAAGAACAGCAAGCAAGCAGTAGGACTGCACTAGCAAAGAAAAAGAAGCACAAAGTAAGAACAAAGTGCAGAGTGACATTATTAACAAACAGCAACAAAAGACCCCAGTTCTTTGAATCCATGCAGATTCTTCATCAGGGAGATGAGTCATAACTGAAACATAGTCTGCTTATATAGCAAAAAGTCTTAAATGTGTATAGACTGCTTAACACTTCAAAAGCTCTTACATAGACACAGTATATTAAATAAAGATCAACCAATAGTACTAAATAAGTGAAAAAATATATATATTAATACATACAAAATGCTACAATCAATAATGAAATGCTAATAAAAGAAACAAAAATGTTTTTTAACAGCATTTTACAAGAATGTTGCTGAGCATAATTGTATGAAGCGCATGGTAGCAAAGTTAATCAAAACGACATACCTCAATAAGATAACATTTCGATTAGTAAGCAGATCAAGTTCAAAGAATGTTCTAGAACAAGCAGCAAGGAATGCTGAAAAAAGAGACAAAGATCAAAATAATAAGCATTAAATAAAGAAAACACAGCCGCTATAAATACTGTATACATTATAAGAAAGGTACAATCTCCCATCTGACATTTAGTGCCTTTGACTACAAGGCATGCAAATTATAAATAATCCTGTAATCTTTTAAAGGAGGGTGCACAGTATATCTCCTCCTCTAGTATGAGGCAGCACTGAATCCAACCACATAAATCTGAAGGTTTTTACATCTGAATATTGAACAGTAGTCCAATGTGAACCAACTGGTATATCACATCTTTTATTCTGGAGGGATCACACGTCTTCCTGAATACGTTCCTTCATGGGTTGTATGGTGCATCCAATGTAAGCTTTGGCACATGGACACCATAAAGTATTAACAACATAGGAGATTTTGCTGGTGAGGCATGTTCTAATGTAGAAATATAGAAACATAGAATTTGATGGCAGATAAGGACCGTTTGGCCCACCCAGTCTGCCCATTTCCCTACCTACTGGATAAGCTGCAGATCCTAGTTAACCAGCAGCCTACTTCTTCCTACCCCCACCCCCAGAATTGCCTTATGACTATCCCATGCATGCTTGAATTCCACCACTGATTTTGACTCCACAACTTCCTCCGAAGGCCATTCCATGCATCCACAACCCTCTCTGTGAAAAATATTTCCTTAAATTACCTCTGAGCCGCCCCCCCTCTATCTTCAAATTGTGCCCTCTTGTTCTTGCACACCTCTTTTTTTGAAAGATGCTACCCTCTTGGACTTTGTTGATTCCCTTGAGGTACTTGAAAGTTTCTATCATGTCCCCCCTCTCCTTCCTTTCCTCGAGGCTATACATATTAAGCTCCTTAAGTCTCTCTTCATATGTCCTCCTACAATTATCTGTGGGGCTGGTACATTTATCACCTTCTTGGACATACTGGCAAACACTGCATTAAGTGACATCTACTGAAGCTACTACAAGAAGTTGCAAAGTGATTGTCAGTTTGAGTTAGATGGCTTTTGGCCACAAAATCACATATTCTTCTACCTCTATTATAAATCACATTGGGGGTTTCTCCAATAATTTCCCTTTGGTCAGGTTCTACATTAAGAATATGACATAATCTCTTTAGAACACCTAAAAACACAGAAAAACGTTGGCAGAAGGAGATCAAGGGTCCAGCTAGTCTGTGCATCTGTTCCTGGGAACTTCTCAGATCCCTGGACCTAACCCCCCCTTCTGCTGAATGCCTCCTACTGCTCCTGTTGCTTTTGCTAGCGCTTTAGCCTTGTCCTACCCCAGCTTGAATGATGTCACAGACTTTGTTTCCAGTCCATCAGTGGCAGTTTATTCCATGGCTGTATGACTCTTTCCATAAAATAGGGTTTCCTAAGCTCCCTTCTGAAGCGCCCCTTAGCTTCCATTTATGCCTTCTAGTGCTAAAGCCAGAGACTCTGTTGAACAGGTCAGAGAATGGCACCTTACTTATTCATCTCAGGAACTTGTATGTTTCAATCATATCTCCCTTCTGCCTCCTTGTCTCCAATGAGAACATATTTAGTGCTTCCAGATGCTCCTCGTACAAATGCCCTTGAAGGCTCTGGATCATTTTGGTCACTCTTCTCTGAACAACCGCCAACCTGTTTATATACTTTTTCAAATGTATACTCTAAAACTGGACACTGTACTCCAGATGGGACCTTATCATAGATCTGTAGAATGGCAGTATTACCTCCTTCCTCCTGCTGTTGAATCTCCTCCCTATGCACCCCAGCATTTTGTAGGCCTTGCTATAAGCTGTGTTGCACTGGCTTGTCTGTTTAAGGGTGCTGGTTACGATGATACCTAGGTCCCTTTCTTCTTGCATGGTGCTGAGCTAGACTCCGTTGAGGCAGTACTATATCCTTGGGTTTCAATTACCCAAATGCATCACCTTACATTTTTTTTTGCATTGAATTTTAGCTGCCAGATGTTGGACCATCTTTCCAGCCTCTGTAGGTCTTTTCATAACATAGAAACATAGAAATTGTAAGCAGATAAGGACCTTCAGGCCCACCAAGTCTGTCCAAGTGTTCTACCTCTATGTTACCCAAGGACACTAGGTGAACCAGGTAATTTCCCCCCTTCCCCTCTCCAGAATTCCCTTATACCTGTCCTACACAACCTTGAATTCTGTTGCTGTTTTGGCCTCCACCATTTCCTCCAGGAGTGCATTCCACCCAACCATTAACCTTTCCCTGAAGTAGTGTTTCCTAATGTTTCCCTTCAATCTTTCCCCTTCTAGCTACATGTCATGACCCTTTGTCCTTGAAAGCCACTTGTTCTAGAATATACTGCTATTTGGTACCTTGTGTATACCCTTTTGATACTCAAAGGTCTCTATCATGTCCCCCTTTCCCTCCTTTGCTCCATGGTATACATGTTGAGGTCTTCCAGCCTCTCTTTGTATGTCCAATGGCTGAGTCCTTGCACCAGTTTTGTTGCCCTACTCTGGACCCTCTCTACTCTGTCTATGTCCCTCCTGAAGTACAGCCTCCAGAACTGGATACTATATTCAAGGTGTGGACTCACCCGTTGTTTGTACAAGGGCATCACCATCACCCTCCTTCTGCTCTTAATATCCCTGCCTATACATCCCAGCATTCTACATGCCCTTGCTACTGCCCTCTCACATTGCTTAGCCACCTTAACATTGTTAGATATGATTATTCCAAGGTATAGGTCTGTAACTGCCTCCTTGCTGTCAACCCTTCCTCCTTGCTTGGTATGGTATGGGGTCATAATGTCATGGTCAAAACCATGCACATCAACACTGCAGTATGCAAAGCAGTAAGTGGCAAAATAACTTTGGTACAACATGCCAACCACCACAAACAAATTTCACACTGGAAGAATATCTTAGTTTTTGCAGGGGGCACTGCCCCCCACCCCCCTGGACTAATTATATTCAACTCCAGGTGGTTGTGGACTTCGGGGAAAAAAAATCAGAACAGGAACATTTAAAAAAATAAATAAAAGCCACAATAGAGTGGGATCTGAGGAGAAGCCAACCACAGCCCCAGGTCCCCGATGCCACAGGAGGCAGGTGCTCTAGCCTCTCCACCATGAGAGTGGCTCAGCCAGGCACTGCCCAGATGGCATTCTTCACCTTCCCTACTGGCAGCCTACATTGACAGGAGTAGAAGTTCTTACCGCATGCTGAAAAAACATCCCAGTTGCCATAGAACCATTAGCGATTCTTACAGCACTGTATTTCATGCATGGTTTTCTCCATGCTATATTAACCCAATATCACTTGGTATCATCCATGAACAGGGAAAGTTTACCCTGAATACCTATGCTAATGTCACTGATAAAGTCATTAAACAGGACTGGCTCTAACACTGAGCCTTGAGGCACACCACTAGTGACCATGCCTTCATCAGACCTCACCCTGTTGACCACCTCTCTCTGTTTTCTGTCCCTATGCCAATTATCTACCCAACTGACCATGCACTCTGCTGCACCCAGGTCCTCCAATTTTTTCAATAGGCAGTTGTGAGGCACCGAATCAATGTCCTTACTGAAACTGAAGTAGAGGAAGTCCACTGGGTGACCTCTGTCTAGTTCCCTAGTGATCCAGTCCAAACAAATGTGATCAGGTTCATTTAGCATGACCTTCCCACCATGTTGCTTGTCATCCTGCAGACTGTTCTTATCTAGATACTCTACCAAATCTTGTTTTTATTAAGTATTCCATAATTTTCTCCACTACTAATGTACAATAAGGTTGACCAATCGGTAGTTGTCTGCTCCCTCTCAACTCCCTCTCTTGTGGAGAGGTACCACATCAGCTCTTCTCCAGTCTCCCAGCACTACCCCTGTCTGAAGTGAGATGCTGAATAAATGTGGTAAGGGACCTTCCGATTCATTTACTAGCCCCATTAGCACCCTCTGATGTAGTCCATCAGGCCCTGGGGACTTGTCTTCCCTGAATTGATCCAGAGCTTCTCTAACCCTACTCTTGGTGATTGATGGTGCTTCCATTTGTGGAACACCATTGTCAGCAGCCTTGATGAAACTGTCTGGTGCTGGGCCTTTATGTTCCTCAGTGAACACTGAGCAAAAAAAGTTGTTCAGAACAGTGGCCTTCTGTCAATCCTCCTCCACGTCTCTGTCACTGTCTTTGAGTCTAACTAATCATCCCCTTTTATTTCTTTTTTCTTGCATATATTGAAAAAAGTGTTTGTTCCCTTCTTTAACCCCTTCTGCAAGCTGAAGCTTCAGTGTGGCCTTAGCTGATTTCACCATATTCTTTACTTCTTTGTCTTCTGAATACAGGCTTCCCAAGTACTATCTTCATTAGTTCTTAAATAGTTTCAGTAGGCCTCCTTTTTGGTTTTGATTGCAGTCCTTACCTGGTTACTGAACCATATTTTTTTTTGTGTGTTTGTTCTTTCTGGTCACTGTTCTTATGCACATCCTGGTATCCTCCAAAATGGCTAACTTAACCAACCCTCACATTTCTTCAACATCTAAATGCTCCTGGATCCCTAACAGCTTGCTTCTGACTACATCCCTCATTTTGTCAAAACTGACTTCTCTAACAGAGGCGTAAGGTCCACCTCTTCCACCTAGCCGATCTGAAATAACTTTCCCAGCCTGCCCGTCTGAGTAATTTTTAATGTAAATGAGAAAGCTGTGACTATCAATTTTAGTTGTTATTTATTTCACTGCTTTGCTTTTATTACATGTATTATTTTATTGTTAGGCACCCAGAACCTCTGGGAATGGGCTCTTGGAAATAAAACTCTCCTTGCTTAAAGTTTAAAGCTTCTGTCTTGGATTGTGATTTTTCTATCCTTAGAGCTATCTCAAACCACACAAAGTTGTGGTCACTGTAGGCTAGTGGATCCCCAACCCTTGTAGCCCTTACTACCTCTGAATTATTGAGGACCACATCTAGGATGGTGTGCAGCCTAGTTGGGTCACTAACTAGTTGCGTAAGTAGGTAGTCTTGTAGGACATCAACCACCTTTTGAATCCTAGTAAAACCTGCTAGTAGGATGCTCCAGTTAACAATGAGCATATTCAGGTCTCCTACCACCACTGTATCCCCTTTTTGTGCTACACCTACGATCTCCTCCAGGAGCTCTTCACCTCTGCCCTCAGCCTGCCATGGATGCCTGTTTACTACACCTATGTGGATCCTCTCCTTGGTTGTCAAGCTAAGTAGCATCCACAGGGATTCAACACCCTCCTTTTTGATGCTATCTACTGAGATTGCATTTATCCCATCCTTTACATATAATGCTACCCCTTCCCCTCACCCTTCTTTCAGTCTTGTCTGAACAGAGCATAGCCTGGGACAGAAAGGTCACAGATATTTTTCTCTGAGGCCCAAGTCTCTGTGACAGCCACAAGGTCTGCTCAGGAATCAGTCATCATAGCCTGCAGGTCACTTATTTTGTTTCCTAGGCTTCTGGCATTGATGCATACCCCTTTCCATAATCTGGTACCCCTGCTGGTATTTGCTACTATTAGTTCTACTCTTGGGCCTGTGGATGCATGGCCCTGTGTTCGGTTCCCAATTGTTTCCAACCATTTTCTATGTGTTTTCTTAGGTCATGGGAGAGAAATTTCTGCTTGTGGGGGAGTGATAACTAAGTTCTTATCAGAAGTGTATTTTCTGATAGGTTCACTAGTGTTAGACTCCCCCTCACCTACTGTAAATGGTCAAGATGGACATAGAATTTCTGCCCACGCGCACTCACTCTTTACTTAGTTAGGTGAAGTTTATCTAACCTGAATAGCTTCCTCTCCCAGAAGGTCCTCCATGAGCCTATGACATGATATCCTTTTTCACAACACCATCCATGTGGCCAATCATTACATTTCTTGATGACCTTATTCTTGATTTTGTCTTTGCAATCCCCTTTGCCAGACACTGGGATGATCTCTGAGAATGTCAGGGTGGTCATTCTTGCATTCAGCCATTCCCCCAGCTTAAGGACATTTTGACTGGTTTCTTCCACTGTTTGAACATACAGGTCATTTGTACAGTAATGAGACAGAACATTGGTTTCTTCTCCACTTTGTCTACTAACCTCCCAATGCATTTGGTGTCACACTGTGCTAAAGCTCCAGGAAGGCATTTAACCATCACCTTAGGCTGCATATCTTTACTCAGGTGGGACCTAACTCCCCTAATCATTGAGTTCCCCCAGAACAAGAAATTGCTTACTCCTGGATCCACCATGTGTTTCTTTGCCACCTTTGGATGCCGTCTCTCTGCTATACCTAGTCATCTCAATGAGCTCAGGGTCACCTCTCTCTGAGCCAGGATCCTTCATCTTCTCCAGTGGTGAAAAATTATTCTTTATTGAAATGGTATTGGTAGGAACAGATGCTGTGTGGTCCATCCTTGAAATCTTCTCCCTCCTCTGACCTGTTACCCTCAAACCACCAGGGCCAGTGGGTCTCTGAGGGGGAGGACGTGTTTAGCATGAACTCCAGATTAGTTGGTGACATAGACTGGCTCTATTCCTCCATGCTGCTTCCAACTGAGCTTGAAGGTCATTCTAACTTCTGCAAGTAGGACACTGACCCATCCTCCAGAGTAGACTCCTGAAGATGAGTGCCCCACAGGCCCTGCAGCTTGCCACCTCCATCCTGAAAATCCAAATATTTTTTGTGAGTGTGTGTGTATGTATGTGTGTGTGAGTGATGGTGATATGGGGAGGATCCTTCTTGCGGACTTTACTCCCTCACTTCCTGTTCCTGCCCAGGAATTGCCTGCTGTCAGTTGCTTTTGTTGCCTATAAAAATAGGACTCCCTCCCAATTGTTTTACCAGGAGTAACACACTAAGCTGAAAGCTTGTTTACAGATGTGACCTGGGAGCACAGGGAAGTTTAGTGACTTGCTCAAGGTTACACAGTATGCAAGTGGGGGCAGTGGGATTCAAACCCAGGTCTCCAGATTTGCAGCTCAGAGCCTTAAACCACTGCGCTATACTGCCTCCCTTGACTTCCTCCACATGGGTAGGTGGGAAGCAATTGTGAGTACTGAGTGTGTTGCAGCTATGCTGTTTGTTGTCATATAATATGCTTTGACTCTCTTGCTGTGTCACCAGTAACTGAAGGTCCCAATTTACCTTGCAGACCCTACATTTCTAATAATGTATCTGCTTACCCACTAGACAAAAAGTGTTCTAATAGTAAAGTTCTAGCTTCTTAGCCAGCTGCTTCCTTGGTCTTATTCTGATAGCAAGATTGCTCTCTGCCAAAGGCTAACTATTGTGGAATCTAAATGCAGAAATCTGATTTGCTTCTACATTACCCACACACCCCAATTTACAGCTCTCCTCCTCACATAGCTAACTGCAAAGATGATAACAGTTCCCTTCCCCCAACTCAGACAAGCACACAAATGCATATGTTTATTTACCCTAATTGAAGGTTCCAATTTACCTTGCAGGCCCTACACTTCTAATAAAGTATCTGCTTACCCTCTAGGCAGAAGTGCTCTAGTAGTAAAGTTCTAGCTCCTTAGCCAGCTGCCTCCTTTGTCTTGCTCTGCTAGTAAGATGGCTCTCTGCCAAAAGCTAATCTGCCATCCTAGGGGCTACTTTGTTAAATTAATCTAACTGGATAGCATAATGCTTTTTACCTTAAGGGTTAAAAGTTATTCCTTGTCTCAAGCTGACTTTATTGTTAGCTTCAGCGAGACAGTCCAAATTATATGCCCTGTCGAGTAAGCATCTCTGCAGCTCATCTGCATGTTTATCATAAGTCTGAAGTTCGGAACAGTTTTGACACAGGCAAAGAAACTGACCATAAGGGATATATTCCAACAGATGTGCTAGATGTTAACTGTAAGATCTGAAGATGGTATTTGTGGCAGTGAGTTTTCTGTAGTTCTCAGTTATAATCTTACCTGTTTCTTTATTGTCTTTATGTGTCAAATCAAGGAACACAGCTTGGATGGGATGAACTGAATCAGTAAATTCAAGGCTCTACACATTATTGTTAATTATGTTAACAAAAGCCCATGCTTCCTCACTGGTACCATCCCAAATCACTAAGATCTTCTTTCTATGGTTGTAGATAGCAACCTCCTCTCATCATCCCAAAAATAGAATGGTATTGGAGAATGCTGTCATTAACACAATGGCAGTCCCATATGTCTCAAGTAGTGGTGGCTGAGTGAGCTCAACCTGCTCCGTGAAGTGATTTGTGGAGCAAAGGTGGATTCATGGAGTGCTCCGCAATGCAACACTTCTGGTTGGCATGAGGCTGAGGATTGCAAGACTGGACCCAGATAGGGCTTGTGGTCCAATCTCATCAGGATTATTCCTCTGGCACAGAGGCACCAAACATGGGTTCACCATAGGGGTCATGGGCCATATGACCTTACCCACTCCTGTCAGAGAGGTTTTGACTTAGGAGGTACATCAGTCATCATGCTCACACTAGGGTGGCCCCAAGAATTGGGGGGGCAAGACTGTGGGAGGTCTGCATGAAGGCTGCATATCCTCCTGGCAGTGCACACTGCTCTTAAAAAAGTGATGATTTATTTAAATAAATGTATGGCTGCAGCCATTTCCTCCAAGACCTGGGTTGTGTGGTTATTTCAGGGGAAGGTAAAGTGGAGGGCTACCAGACAATAGAGAAGCTGCAAGGCTTTGCAGCAGCTGGCCATTTGTCTGGAGCCCTCCCTCCCTGGATCTGGAAAGAATGAAAAGGATCTCCCCTGAGGAGTACGGATGTCATGGCAATGCCATGAGGGGAGGTCCCATAATGCTGCCCAGAGGTGGTGGCATTTGGAAGAGGGTGGGGAAAGAGGGATCAAGTGAGCTGATGGCCAGCTGCTCTTCTGTCTTTCCCCTCCATTTATCAAACTCCCACCCGCCTGCCCTCATAACAGCAGGGTGAGGGGCCAGGGAGGCAGGGCCCCTTTGACCCATTATAGGAGACTGCATTAGAGGTTGAGGAGTTAGTTACATACTAACATACAAACATATTATTTGCCAGCAGATTAGGCCTTATGGTCTATTGAGTCTGCTCAAACCTCAGATCTCTAGTTGGGTGCCGAGGCCCTCCCCTCCCTTGTGTTCCAGAAACCCCTATCATCCATCCCCTCGGGACAGGCCATCATCTGATACATCCACTTTCTGTGTCTGTCCCACCCACTCTTGAAGCCCTCCATTGTGGATCTGTGAACCAGCTCACCAGGCAGTGCATTCCAAGGGTCCACCACCCTCTCAGTGAAAAACCTCCTCCTCTTCCCCCCTCACCCTTCCACCTTCCAACTTCAAACCATGCCATCTAGTGATACCTCCCTGCTTTAGTCTAAAGATCCCCTTTATGTTTACCATATTTATTCCCTTGAGGTGCTAGAGACCTCAATCATGTCCCCGTCTCCTCTCTCCAATGAAAACAGGCAGAGCTCCTCAAGTCTGTCCTCATACGTCAAATCTCCTAGCTCTCGTATCATCTTAGTTGCCCTCCTCTGTACCCTCTCCAGGAGCTGTATGTCCTTCTTCAAGTGTGGTCTCCAGTATTATACACAGTACTCAAGGTGTGGTCTAACCGGTCCATTGTACAGCGGCAGAATCACTTCCTTGCTCCTAGAGGTGATTCCCCCTTATGATGCATCCCAACATCCTGTTTGCCTTGCTAGCCACTCTCCTGCACTGCTCGGAGTCATTCATACATGCATCCACCATGACCCCTAGGTCTTTTTCCCCTATTGAGGCCTCCAGTGCTTCCTCTCTCAGGGTGTACCTGTGTTTAGGGTTTCCCCGCCCAAGATGCAACACCTTGCACTTGGTGATATTGAAATTTAATTTCCGTGTGTGAGCCCAGCTTTCCAGGGTGTCCAGGTCCCCTTGCAGGGCCAACCTCCCCTCTTCTCCCTCAACTACTGCTCCCATCTTGGAGTCATCAGTGAAGAGACTCATTTCACACCCTATACCCTCCCTGATATCCGATATGTATGCATTAAACAGGATCTGACCCAGGACTGAGCCCTGCAGTACCCCACTACCAACCTCTCTAGAGTTCGAGAGCTCCCCACAGACCACTACTCTCTGGGTGCATCCAGCTAGCCAGTTTTCAATCCATCTGACCATCAAAGGGTCTACTCCTAACCCCATCAGTTTCTCCACCAGACCATTGTGGGGGACAGAGTCAAACGCCTTGCTGAAGTCCAAGAAAAATACATCCACAGGCTTTCCCCTGTCCAGTTCTGATGTTACCCATTCATAGAACTCCACAAGATTGGTTTGACATGATCTACCTGGCACAAACCCATGTTGCCAACTATCCAGACCTCCCACCTCCTCCAAGTACACCCCCAATTGTTCCTTTAGTATACTCTCCATTAATTTTCCCACCACTGAGGTCAAACTGATGAGTCTATAGTTACCTGGTTCTTCCCTAGACCCCCCTTTATGGATTGGCACCACATGTGCCTCTTGCCAATCCCTAGGTACCCTCCCTGTCTCAAGTGACCTGTTGAAGAGCTCCGCCAGCATGTCCGCCAATTCCCATAGTACTCTAGGATGAATGCCATCCGGCCCAGGAGATTTGTCTTTCTTTAGGGCCTTGAGGGCTAACCACACCCCCTTTTGGCGGAGACAGCATCATCTGTCCCCTCCACCTTACTGGCCTTTTTATCCTTATCCAGTTGTGACACCCCTGGGGTACCTCTCCCTCCTTCTTGCTCCATTTCTGTTGCTCCCCTGATCCCACTCACTGCCGCTTCTATCCCCATCATGCCTTGCTTTGTAGATATCTCATCCCCCTCCCTAGTGAACACAGAAGCAAAGTACTTGTTAAATACCTCTGCCTGGTCCCTCACCTATTCCACCCACCTCCTTCTGATCTCAATCTGCTGAGATGGCCCTTAGTTTTTCTCCACTCTCCAATGTACCAGAAGAACCCCTTTTCCTCTCCATGTATCCCCTGTGCCAGCCGCTGCTTTTTACTGGACTTTGCTCCCCTCACCATCCGGGTGACTTTTCTAGATACAAAATGGTACATTTCCTTATCCCTATCCCCTCTTGTTATTTTATATTTTTTGTAGGCCACCTTCTTTTCTCTGACTACTACATGTACCTCACTGGACCACCAGTATGATTTATGTGACCTTGCTCCCCTTTTGTTTCAACTTAGCACAGATCCTGACTGCCTCATGAAGTCTCCGTTTTATGACCTCCCATCTCCTTTCAACACTTGTCATTGATGTAATCCCCTTCAAGTGATCTTTGAGAATATTTCCCATGCCCACAAAGTCTGCCCCCTGAAGTCCACTGCCAGTGTCCTAGATCTCACCCCCCCTCCCCCATGCTTATTTGAAACCAGACAGTATTGTCGTCGCTCCTAGTCAGGGGGTCCTCTACAACCAGGTCCCTTACCAGATCCCCATCTGCCAGAACCACGTCCAGAACATGCCCCTCCCTTGTGGGCTCCATCACATGCTGTGTTAAGAACACATCCTGGAAGCCATCCAGCAGCCTCTGATCTTTGGCCACCTTAGAGGACATGGTTCCCCAGTTTGTACCTGGCATATTAAGGTCCCCCATCAACACCACTCCTTCCCTTTTTGGTCCACACTGGGCAATGGTGTTGTCCAGCAAACCATTCTCTAGAACATCACTCATCCTGGGGGGCCTATATACTACACCCAGCTTGACCTTATCTCCTGCTGGGGATCATAAGGTGGCCCATAAGGCCTCCACATTTCCCTCTGCCTATTATACCCTAGCAATTTCTATGTAATTTCTAATGAACATAGCCACTCCACCCCCTCTGCCCTCCTTTCTATCCTTCCTAAGCATAGTGTACCCCCACATCCTAGGTCCCAGTCATGGTTTTTGTTGGCCGATGTCTCCGTGACCACCACCACATCCATCCCCCCAGAACAGCATGGCCTGGAACTCTGGCAACTTGTTTCCCAAGCTCCTGGCATTTACTAACACCAACCCCCAACCCTTATCCCTGATCCCCTTTGTCGAACCCCACCCAGGTTCCTTATACTTCCATCCTCCCTCTGCTTCTCCTGAAACCTCCACCCCAGTCTGTTCCCCCCCTCCCCTCTTTGGGTTTGAAGGTTACTCCCCTCATCTGGAGGAGAGGGCTTCTGGTCAGCCCCTCCCTTATCCCTTCCCACCCACACAAGTTTAAACCCCACCTTTCTTGAATGTAGTTAGCCATCCCCTGTTTAAGGACTTCCTTCCCTAATGGGGCAAGATGAAGCCTGTCCTTGGCATACAGTCCCTTATCCTCCCAAACTCCTTTCCAGTTCCCTAACACCCCCAACCCACTCTCTTCACCCCACTTCCTGAGCCAGTCATTAACCTCGTTGATCTTCATTTTTTTCTCCAATGAGGCCTTTGGTACTGGCAATATGTCTAAAATGGAAATGTTGCATCCATTATCCCGACAGACTCTGGCAAGTTCTTGGAACCTTGCTTGGATTTCCAAAACGCTATTTCCCTCTAGATCGTTAGTTCCCAAATGCACCAGGAAATCCGGTTTCCCTCCACAATCCCTAACCAGTACATACACCATGAACTTTGCTCTGTGCACTGTCAGCCCAGAGATATTCACTACCTTCACCTGGCTATGGCATCCACCCCCCTGTCCCTCCCACTGGATACCCCTATTCATCGAGTCTCCCAATAACAGAACCTTAACACCGCCATCATCCTTATAGTTACCTCCACTATGCCCTCTCAGCCCCCCATCCCCCCCTTTATTCATGATCTCAATTCCATGGGAGTCTTCTTGCCTTATTAGAGACCCCCTTGCCACCCTCCCCTTTCTGCCTCCCTCGTTATTTTGCCCACTTAACTCAGACCCCCTCTGAATAGGTGTCCCCTTTAACCCTCTCTTATCTGAACCATTTATCCTGGCTCTGATGGTTTCCCCTTCTCCCACACCACCATCCTCCCCCCTTGGTTTTTCCCAGTTTTCCTGTTAAACAAGGTTTTTCTGGATTTTTCACCTCCTCTAAAGTGTTGAAAATTTCCCGAGTAAATAGATAACTTATAATTGAAGGAATATTAAATAGGAAGATAGATTCTAAAATAGTGATTCTGTTTAGACTTATTGATGAATAACAATACAACTGTCACAGCCGGGTGTGGTGGCTCAATAGGATTGCAGACCAAGGGTACAAGGGGAAGAAGGAGGAGACGAGTCAAATTCTCCTGAATGGCTCATCACTTCTGGTTGGCATGAGGCTGGGGACTGCAAGACCAGACCCAGATGGGGGTAGTGGTCCAATCTCATCAGGATTATTCCTCAGGCACTGCGGCACCAGATGCGGGAGGCCACAAGGGTGCTGGGCCATATGACCTTAGCCACTCATGTCAGAGAGGTTTCAACTTAGGAGGTACATCGGTCATCAGGCCTAGACTAGGGTGGCCCCAAGAATTGGGGGGCAAGAGTGTTGGAGGCCTGCATGAAGGCTGTGTATCCTCCTGGCAGCAGACGCTGCTCCTAAAAAGTTGATGATTTATTTCAATAAATGCGTGGCTGTGGCCATTTCCTCCAAAACCTGTGTTGTGTGGTTATTTCAGGGGAAGGAAAAGTGGAGGGCTACCAGACAAACAGGAACTACTGTACTCAATGGTTCACACTAACTCAACTCCTGATAAGAATGACAATGATAGCAAAAAGGCATATGGTGTTGGACATGTCCTAAAAAAACTATACCCACATGTGTACAGTGAGTATGCCTGCCTACACCCTTGACAGCAACTTTAAATTTGTAAGTCAAACATATTTGTACTGAGCATTTATATATCCTCCAGCAGGTAAATCCAGTCTGAGAAAAAATTAATAATACATGTCTCACTCTTAGCTTCAAAAGTTATTGACTTTATACATTTTTTTTCTTGTTCCTTAAAAAAGTTTGCCATTGAACAAATCCCATACTCTTCTGACACTTACCTATGGTCCATTTTATAAAAAAGCATATTTGGTTATCTGTTCCTTTAAATAAAATTGTAGATTTTTGAATACTCATTTTTCTGCAATGTCTATTTTTTTAATATTTATTGACACTGCCTGTTAATCCATTCCTATGTCCCAAAACAATATATGCAGCACTTGTTACAGTGTGTCTTAATCTCATTTTCTGAGTGATTTGTTGCACAAATATATCATAGTTCACTGAAATTTCAGAATAGATGCATATCAATCAGCCATTGCTGTAAACAGTTCTTTATCAGTAATCTTATTGCAAGTGGTGCTGAGTATACAATGAGCAGAGTACTGAGGAAGCTGATTCCAACAAACAAGTATGTCATTTAGATGGTGCAAAGTGATGTGGCATGAATAACAGAAATAAAGTGCTAGGTGCAAACAACGTTTTAATGCCCAGAGAGCTCCATCTGGGAATGTCCATAGAAGAATTACTGTAGAAAATGTGAAACTCTGTTCAGAACTGATTAGATGTTATATTGTGAAGAGAAAGACACTTTTTAAACAAATCTATAAGTTGTCAAGCTAAGGCAATGAGCACACTACAGAGGATGGAGAAAACTGCTCCTCCAAAACGCTGCACCGTGAAACCCATTTCAGTCCTTATTTAGACAGCAAGGCTCTGAACTTAAAGTCTCAATTCACACTTTGTTCAAAAGGTAACTCAGGACTGAACTGTCTCTCTTCACTGATGGCGGGTGGGGGGGTGGAATGGAAAGAAATCTGAGAGTCTGAATTCCTGGCAGGGCAGCCTGTGAACACACACCTAAATAATAACAATCTTGCAGACACAGCTAGTTATATGGGAGGAGATGGGTCTCCACTATCCAGACTCCACAACCACAACACAGGTTGGCTTTGGCCAGGACAGATTAAGATTAGTTATTTATTAGTGCAGAAACAACTGTGGAAAAAGTTAAATCTTTGGACCCTGATACAACCTCCAACATGCAGTATGTTTTTTTTTTCTTTGGGGGGGGTTCTTTTCATGGGTCTCAAGTAACTATTGATTGTATTGTGAGCCTGACCTTCTTCCCTGTTAGGAAAACATACAGGAGCCATAAATGACAATGGGATAATTAAGAAGAAAGAAAAACCTGATGGCCCCTGCAAATTATCACTTTGCTTTCTCAGCAGTGCATTTACTACTCATTTCTTGGTGTTTTTTAAAGGGATGATAAATTATTGACTCCAAAAAGTCACATCCAATGCAGCCTTCACAGTTCACACAAGTTCCTACCGGCTGCAGAGTGCCTGAGAATTATGAAAGAGAATGAAAAAAAAATCTATTGTTCTGCAACAGAACTATAAGGCAATCATTACATACTAAATTACAAGTGCGAGTGTGTGACTGAGGGTTGAGAAATGGGAGTCACTGAAGCAGCCTGTTAGTGATAGCAACTATTTTAAACTGGAAACAGGGTGAATGTTATAATGTGAAGGAGTATCCCAGAGTATTTAAAATACTAGGTACAGTAGCTATTGTTGCTGAGTTCAATTCAAGCATTAGTGATCAGTTGGAGCAGTATGTGTGTAGAAAAGGGATCCCTGCTAACATGTTATCTTCAACAGGAAAAAGCCACACGTATTTGAACTGACAGACATACACATTTTCATAACTACAGTAGTAGTGAGGCACCCCATTGAAAGTAGCGTGTTAGCAATGATCTATTTACTCACATGCTGCTCCAAAATTTTACTGGCATGCTTAATTTGAGCTCAGCTAGCTACATAGCATTTTAGATAGTCTCGGTCACTCACATTATTCATATAACATTCACCCTGTTTTCAAATTAAAATATTTACTGTCATTAACCCACTGCTTCACTGACTCTCATTTCTCAGCCCTCTGTTACTGACTCGTACTTGTACATTTAGTGGGTAATAATCGTGTCCTGTTACAGAATGTTTTTTTTTTCTCATTCTTTCTCTCAATTCTCAAGCACTCAGCAGCCAGTGGGAATTTGCCTGAACTGTGAACGCTGCACAAGATGTGATCCCCCACCCCCCCAAAAACACAAATGGCTTTTCTTTGTGACTGCCAGGCAGATTTAGGACTAAGGACTGTGGACATTGTATGATTAAAAAAAAACTGACCCATTACCCATGCAAGATGGCGGCCACGCTGGGCCAGTCATTGGGTGTAGCTTAAGAGCTCAGGAGTTATTCACTTTGTGATGTTTATTTTATTTTAATTTTTGTGTTTAATGTTATTTTGTTTTATAACTGTAATATTGCAGTTTGAGTCACAGTCACTGTCATTTGGATTTCAGCCTCGTTACTCTCTGGACATTGACTTGTGTTACTTTTTGGACAAGTCAGTTAATTTACAAGCCTGCTGGTGCATCCGTAGGAGCTCCCTTTGGCTTTTTACATTGCATTGTTGTGTGGCAAGGAGAGTGGCAGACCTCTGAAGGAATTTTGGCCAGAAAGTTAAATGCCGTGGGATTGGTCGTGGTGGTGGTATGTTTGGAGTGTTCAGAGTTCCTGGAGTGTGAAGCAACAGCATTTGGTGGTGGATTGCTGAGGATTTAACTGGAGCTGCTCATTTTGGAACTTGAGTTGGGTAGAGAGGGATTTAAGTCAAGGAGGATCTATTTGTTTGCTGTGGTGGACTGGATGAGCTGAACGGGCATGTCCTGGGGCAGCTCCAGATCTAGCCTTTTCTCTTCCCCGGGGTGATCTTGTGGTGCTGACTGGAGGGTGGGCATCTTTGTGGTTCTCCTGGGCTGTTGGGGCTTGTCTGACTGGTGTCAGGTGTGCTCCTGATGGCCTAAGTGGGGGGGGGGGGGTCTGCTGGATTTTTGGGAGGGTGGTTAGGGACCAGGTGGAGTTGGACAACTTAAATCAATTGCCTTGGATCCAATTTCTTCGCATTTCTCGGCCTGTTTTTTGAAGATACTGCTGAGATCCTGCTGTGTAAAACACTGACATTTTCAGAACTTGCTGAGTGAAATTGGATGTCAGCTCTTTATTTGTTGGATGCTGTTGCTCACTGGATGATGCAAGTATTATTTAACTAGCTATTTTTATGTTTGATTGGATCTGTACAATTTTATAACTTATTTGGGAGGCAGTAAGAGGGCCTCATTTTGTTTAGTCTCAAAATAAATTCTGAATATGACAGTGAGAGGGCTACGCTGTCCAGACAAACCTTTAATAAACGGGTGGTGAGAGCTCTTCTTTTCTTCTTTGAACATTTCTGTGGAGTTGTGGCATGCTCCATTGAACTGCTGAAGATTTAATGTGGCATATAGTGAACAGTGTTATTACACAGATATTAAACTGTGGTCTTTTGGCCTCATGTGACTAGTTTTATATTTTATTGTCATATTTGCTTAAGTAGTTTTTGTGGTTGTTATCGATTTGGTGTTGGTATTTTTAGGGTTTAGTGGGTGGTATTTATTTGTTAAGGTGTGGGTATCTGTGAGAGAGACTGGTAAGGGTATTGTTATTATTATTTTATTTTTATGTTGTTGTTTTTGGTAATTTAGTATTAGACATTTGCGTGTTTTTGCTACTGGGTGTAAATACATAGCATGTGGTGGGAGGGTCGAAAGACAGTCAGGCAATATTCTCCCACCAGGCTCAGGGAATTGCACTTCTTTGACTGCCCCTTTTTGCCAACAGAGATCTACAAATGCTTTCAATCCCTTGGGATTACTAGGAGGTGCAGGAAGGGGTATAGAACTGGGCCTGGGGGAATTGAAAGGGGGGGTATTGGAGTGGTGGGGACCAGGTGATGCCCTGGGGCAAAATGGTGCCAGGACAGGTGTAATCCTTGTCTTGTTCTCACACTCAAGGGCCCAGCAATTGAAGCTGGACAGGAGTTGAGGTCTTCCTTAGCATCTCATCCAGCCCGGGTGGTGTTATGTAATGCGAGGTCCATCAAAAACAAGACAGCTATTATAACTGATCTTGTTGAAATGGTGGACCTGGCATGCATCACCGAGACATGGCTGGATGAAAATGCAGTCCCAGTATTGGCTTCTGCAGTTCCAGCTGGGTTCTCGGTAATTCACTGCCCGAGGTTGAATCATAGGGGTGGGGGTGTATCCATCATTTGTAAGACCGAACAAGGCCTTGAGGATGTTCTAGTGAGGACCACTAGATCCTTTGAGTGTGTCATTGGTGAGGGTGTAGGCAGTAGAATACTCCTCATTAACCGTCCATCAGGTGATGATGGTTTATTCCTGCAGGAGATTGCGGACTTCATCATCGGTATGGTGGTGGAGTCTTCCAGATGGATAATTCTGAGGACTTCAGTGCCTGAGTCAATAATGAACTCTCACAGTTTGGTCAAAATCTCCTCCAGCTAATGACAATACTGGGCCTTACACAGGTAGTCACCTCTTCTACTCATATAGGAGGTCACTCACTGGATCTGCTGTTCCTCCTGGGGATGGAGATCACTGACTTGGGTGTGGAACCAGTCAGTTGGTCTGATCATCACATCATAAAGTTCAGTTTCGGGCCCCCCCTCCCAAATGGACCTACACCTTTGGAGATGGTCTACTACCGCCCTTTAAGGGGAGTTACCCCAGATGGTCTTTTGGCAGTGCTGGACCTATCGGGATTGCTGGGTGAAAGCACAAGTCCCAGGGATCTTGTTCTAGCCTATAATAAAGCAGTGGGAGATGCCTTGACCTTGATTGCTCCTGTTCGTGTTCTACCACTCACGTATCACCCAAGGTCCCCTTGGTATGATGGGGCCTTGAAGGAGCTGAGGTGGGTTGGTCGAAGGCTGGAGAGAGCATGGCAGTAGTTCAACCTGGGTGCTGACAGGCTTAGATTGATGGAACATTATAAGGGCTATCAATCAGAAATCACCTGTAAGAAGGCAGGATTCCTGTCCAGGGGGATTTCTGCTGCGCAGAACTGACCGGCTCAGCTTTTTCGAACTGTTGACAGATTGTGCAATCCAATCTGTCTCCATTCTAGAAAGCTTTTTCACAAATTAAGTGTGATGAGCTAGCTTGGTTTTTTGCAGATAAGGTTGCCAGCATGAGGTCCAGAAACGACCCAGCTCTCTCCATTAGGGACAGGAGAGGTCGATGGGAGGTGGTGAGCACCCAGTCTGGATGGATTTCAGCCGACTGGAATTTATGATTGTCCAGGCCTTCCACCCAACCAGTTGTAGTTTGGATCTGGGCCCTACCTCCCTTTTAATGGGATGTGCAGACGCTAACTGCCCAATCCTAGCTGAAATTATTTGGAGATTCTTGAAGATGGGAGTCTTTCCAGATCCCCTAAAGGAAGCGGTCATTCCACCACTCCTTAAAAAGCCCTCCTTGGATCCTGATGTTCCAGCTAACTACCAACCTGTCTCTAACCTTCTCTTTGTGGGCAAGGTTATGGAGAAGGTGGCTGCGTTGCAACTAGATGATCATCTTGAAACCCACAATGTCTATGAAGCTCTCCAGTCTGGGTCTAGGAAGAGGCATAGCATGGAGACTGCCCTTGTTCAGGTATTAAATGACCTCCTAATGGTGAGAGATCAAAAGGCTTATACCATCTTGGTCCTTCTTGATCTCTCAGCAGCCTTTGACACTGTGGATCATGAGGTGTTTTTGGAGACCATGCAGTTCCTTTTTGGACTGTCGGGCACAATCCTTGAATGGTTTCGATCTTTCCTTATAGGCAGGTCTCAGAGGGTGGTCACCAGAATTTATTCCTCTGACGCCCTCCCCCTGTCCTGCGGAGTGCCATTGGGCTCCATATTGATGCTTATGTTGTTTGTAGTGTATATGCTACCATTGGGAGCTATCACCAGGTGATACAGCTTGAGTTTTTACTGCTATGCAGATGATTACTCAGCTGTATATGTCCTTTGTGCCCAGACAGGTTGATGCAATCTCTGTGCTAAATAATTGCCTCTCTGAGATCAAAGACTGGATGAGCTTGAAATGGTTGAGACTGAATACGGATAATACTGAGGCACTGGTTGTGGATCCGGGTCACCTGGAGTCAGGTTTTGTGGCTGGGCACATGTCAGGCCTATGTCTTGATGGTGTCTAGGTCATTACATCAGATCGGGTGCATAACATGGACATTATTTTTGATGATGGCTTGACCCTGAAGTCTCAGATGTCAGCAGTGGTTAAATCCTCATTTTACCATCTGATGAATATCGACAAGGTGGACTACCAGATTTCACCGTGCAACCTTCCAACATTGGTCCATGCCTTCATCACCACCCATCTTGACTACTGTTATGCCCTCTACCTAGGGCTGTCTAGGGTTGATATCTGCCCCTTGCAACTGGTGCAGAATGCTGTGGCCAGGCTGTTGATTGGTACTTCTAGGACCAGTCACATTATGCCTGTGCTGTGTGAACTGCAGTGGTTGCCAATTCAATGGTAGATTACTTTTAAGGTAGGCTTGCTTAACTTTAAAGCCCTACATGAACAGGGACCTGACTACCTGAAAGATCTCCTAACTCCCAACTCCCCCAATCACCCTCTCTGATCTGCTGATGAGGGATTGCTAGACATTTTCAGAATTTATCTTAAAACATCTGGAGTTCATGCTTTTTCATTTGCAGCACCAACCCTGTGGAATTCTCTACCTTGTCAGTTAAGAGAATGCCTGACCGCCAGTAGTTTTAAATCTATGTTGAAAACGTATTTATTTTCCTTGGCCTTCCCTGATTAACTGATTAATGATTTTGACTGCTTTAAATAATTTATAATATTATTTGTTTTACTGTGATTTTTATTTTGTAAAGCACCTTGAATTTGAAAGGCGCTATATAAATAAAGTTTGCTTGCTTGCATACAAGACAAGAATCCACAGGGTAGCAGCCTGCACAGGCGGAGTCAGAGTGTGAAGGGGAGATCACCTTTCAGCTTCCAACCGAAGTGACAATGGACTGGAGGACAGCTGGAGGGGCAGAGGAGAATCTGATAATCAGCTTCTCAGGAAGAGTTAGGTTCACTTTTTGTAGTCTTGTTCTCTTGAACTGAAAATTGTTTTTCCTGATGCTGAAACCAGTAGGTGCTTCCTGACACCCCACCTCACTGCACTGTCTGCAATTTATAGCTGACTGCTGAGTTTTAATAGGTATAATAAGTTAGAAGAACATAACCCTGCTGATCCCAACATTGATCCACTCTAGTTCAATACCTTGTGCACGAGAGAGAGAGAGAGAGAGAGAGAGAGAGAGAGAGCATTAGTACACTGTAATTTGTGTAATTACTTTACGCTGTAGTAAATCAGCCACTTGTACTCCATTTTTCCTCTTTAATTTAATCACATGTTAACATGAGTAGCAGGTTGAATCATACAAAATATAGGTGCAACAAATTCATGCTGCTATATGGTATTCAATACAGTGTAAGAGAGCACAGGCTAAATAAGGTGGCAAAATTGCATTTAGGACCAATAAAACAATCCTAGCTGGAACACAGAAGTGGGGGCTTGTAGCTTTAGAAAAGTGAGGGTCATGTCATACTGTGGTGCACACACAAAAGGTTATAAACTTGGGGCTCAGAGTTACCTTTCTCAAACTGGGTGGTGCATCGCTATATCTTTACTTTTAGGAGGTCATGAATTTTGCTCAGGATCAGACTTTGAGCCTGTAATTTCTTTTTAATGACTCACATCTTAAATTCATTAAAGGAAATAGCCTTTTGTTTAATGAGTATTTTTAGTGTGGGAACTACCATTTACTCACTAAATGTCTGCCTGTAATATTAGTAAAATGCTATTAACTTGAGTTTCACTGTAAATGATAAGACTTTTGAAATATGATCACTTTTTGGAACGCTAACAGTATTTTAATAATTCCAGTCCAGAAGCAGAAAAAATTAATTGCAGATTTCTGTTAAAATTTAGGAGGTCATGAATTCTGCTTGATGTCAAAGTTGTAGCCCACACTCTTTATTCAATGGTTCATACCTGGAATTCATTTACGAGACTAGCCATTAGCGTATTGATAATTTGTATTTTGGGCACTGTCAATTCCAGTATTAATGTTTGCTGCTATACATTAGTGTATTGTGTTAGGTGTTTGTTCTTATCTGAACATTATCAATTTGGAAATAAGTGAAACTGTTTAGTAGAATAAGGGAACATATGTTCCATTAAGTGAGCAATTTTGAGCATTGTTTCTGACAAATAGGATTTAAGCAATTGAATAATTAAATAAATAAGTTGTAATTTTCTGTGGTACAATAGCAGTCTTGAAACTATTCATAATTCTGTGTGTTACATTTTTGGAAGGCTCTGCCTGTATATCAATGTGGGGAAATAACTCCTCCCCCATCCCCTACATAAACTTACTGCTTCTGTTCCCTCTGCTTAGCGAGTCAAATTCACTCCTTGACAGCGCAGCTGGTTGGGCTCCCTCTCTCTCTCCCCCCTCCTCTTCCTCCTGTGTCCATTTGTTTGTCCTGCTCTGCCCCTCTTCTTCTGCCTGTGGCACTTGGCTTGTTTTGTTTGTCCCTCCCTCCCCCGTGGTGCCTTGCCTCTTTTACTTTACTCCCTTACCTTGCTCTATCCTCCTTCATCTTTTCTGGGGCTTCTTTCACCACCAGCCATGTCATCAGTGCCTCATTTTGGCTCGCTGCTCATTCCTGCTCATGGTGGCTGCTGCTGCTCTGGCTCCCATCTCGGCCTTCCCATATTGTCACTGTTGTCTCTGTTTCCCAGCTGTGTACCCCCTTTCCTGGCTTGGGGTCTGCTTGGCTGTGTTGGCCAGAACTTGTTGCTGGATGGTGTTGGATTTCCTGCACACTGTATCTGGCTGGTGCACTTGGATGCTGCTGCTCCTGCTGGTGCCTCTGCTTCCTAGGCACATCTGCTCTGTGCCATTCCATACTGGCTGGTCTCTGGCCTGCTGCCATGTCCACTTCTCTGCTCTCTGCTGGGCTGCTGTTTTGCACTGCTGTGCCAGGCTGGTGCTGCTTCCTCAGTCTTTTCTGCTGCTTGCCCTCCATGGCTCCCCAGCCCATTTCTTCCTCCAGTGGGTGTCATCTTCTGCTTGTTTCATTCATCCCTTTGCCCAGCTTCCTGCCAGGGCTCTTCAGTGCTTGAGCTTTCTCCTTGGGACATCTGCTCTCTCTGCTTTTTTTTTGGGATCAACTCCTTGGTAGCTTGCCTCCATCTGCAACCTGCACACCACTACCACCTGCAAACAGGACAAAGCCTTCGCCTACTGCAGTACCATTATACTTCATTTTTATATTCTTGCTTTTTCTGCTAAGCATTTACTTGCTATCTTATACTTTTACTCTTACTGCTTGATGTTTGCTTTGGGAATTTCAACATGCTACATTTTCATGGAGGACATGGGAAGACCAGGCATTACGAGACTTACTGTAGACTGTTTTTGTACTGCAGACTGCTCTGGAGGATATGCTGCCATCCTAGATATGATTTGCCCCTCAGCACACCTACATGGAGGGGCCTGGCTGTGTAGCATCCTTCACGCAGCCTAGCTCAATGTTTTTGTTGCTGCTCCACTCCTACTGCACCTAACGATATTGTTATCTGCTCTTGGTTACTGGATCTACCTGTTTGGGCTCAGCCTTACCTAGTTGACATACCAGGACAGGATCCTGCCACTCTTGCTTTGTCCTGCACAGAGGCCTGGTTGTTTATCCACTTTGCCCAACTAGGGAGCCTGGCTGCCTGCTCATTGCATTCCTGCTTTGCCCACAAGAGGCCTGGTTACCTGTGCACCCTCTTCCTGCTTTGCCCTGCAAGGGGGTATGGAGGTTTAGATCCAGTTCACTGTGAAACAAGGGCCTGGCTGCCTGCTCAATGCATTCCTGCTTCATCCCACATGAGGCCTGGCTACCGGCTCAATGTATTCCTGCTTCACCCTGCAAAGGGGGCCGGGCTCCTTGCTCAACCAATTACTGCTTTACCCCACATAGGGCCTGGCTACCTGCTCAACATATTCATGCTTCACCCCACAAGGGGGCCTGGATGTTTATCGCTGCTTTGCCCTGGAACAAAGGGGCCTAGCTACATGCTCAACGCATTCCTGCTTCGCCCCACAAGGGGGTCTAGCTGCTTGCTCACCCCATCCTGCTTCACCTTGTAAAAAGGGGGTCTGGCTACAGGCTCAGCATATTCTTGCTTCATCCTGAAAGAGGGCCTGGAGTTTATCTCTGCTTCACCCTGCAAAAGAAGCCTGGCTGCTTGCTCACCACTTTCCATTAGGGGCCTGCCTATTTGCTTACCATACTCCTACATCTTCCAGAATGGACATCTCCATCATCACAGTCAAGGATTGACCATCAACCAGGTCTGCATTCTCACCCCTCCTAGATATGGATGGATGGTGGACCACATGGGGTTCAGACATCCTCTCTTTCTTTGCCCTGCAAGGAGACCTTGCTGCTCACGCAGACGTTGCATTATCAGTCTTCTCGGCCAACCCACATGGCAATCTCACCTTCTCTACTGAACCTATGCAATGGTAGACTCTGAAGGGTCCCACTGTTGTCTCTTACTGTGCCCCACAATAGAAACATAGAAACATAGATTTTGATGGCAGATAAGAACCACTTGGCCCACCCAGTCTGCCCATTTCCCTACCTAATGGATAAGCTGCAGATCCTATTTAACCAGCAGCCTACTTCTTCCTACCTCCACCCCCTAGAATTGCCTTATGACTGTCCCATGCATGCTTGAATTCCACCACTGTTTTTGACTCCACAACCTCCTCTGGAAGGCTGTTCCATGCATCCACAACCCTCTCTGTGAAAGATATTTCCTTAATTTACCTCTGAGCCACCCCCCTTCTATCTTCAAATTGTGCCCCCTTGTTCTTGCACACCTCTTTTTTTAAAAGATGCTACCCTCTTGGACTTTGTTGATTCCCTTGAGATACTTGAAAGTTTCTATCATGTCCCCCCTCTCCCTCCTTTCCTCGAGGCTATACATATTCAGCTCCGTAAGTCTCTCTTCATATGTCTTCCAGTGCAGACCCTGCACCATTTTAGTTGCCCTCCTCTGGACAGCCTCCATCATGTCTATGTCTTTGTGGAAGTTGGGTCTCCAGAACTGCACGCAGTACTCCAGATGGGGTCTCACCAACTGTCTGTACAGAGGGATAATAACTTCCTGTTTTCTACTAGTGATGCCTCTCCCTATGCATCCCAGTATCCCCCAGCCCTCCTTGCAGCCCTCTCACACTGCTTGCCCACCTTTAGGTCATCTGATATGACTACCCCCAGGTTCCTTTCCATTTTTGTTGTTGTTAGTATCTCACCCTCCATTGTGCACTCCTCCCCTGGGTTTTTGTTTCCCAGGTGCATTACCTTGCACTTCTTAGCATTGAATCTAAGCTGCCATACATTTGACCATTCCTCTAACCTTGCCAAGTCCCTTCTCATCCTTTCCACCCCACCTTGTGCATCAACTCTGTTGCAGATCTTTGTGTCATCTGCAAAGAGACATACTTTTCCTTCCAGTCCCTCTGCAATGTCGCTTATAAAGACATTGAAGAGGACTGTCCACATACTGAACCTCAGGTACCCCACTAGTAACCCCCTTTCTTCTGAGTGGACTCCATTTACTGCTACTCTCTGTGTCCTAGTCTCCTGCCAATTCTTTACTCAGGCTGTCATCTTGGGACCCACTCCCAGGCTGGCTAACTTGTATATTAATCTTTTGTGTGGGACTGTGTCAAATGCCTTGCTAAAGTCTAGGTAGGCCATGTCCACAGCCCCTTCCTGATCTACTACTTCAGTCACCCCGTCAAAAAAATCTATCAGATTTGTCTGGCATGACCTTCCCACTGTGAATCCATGCTGCCTTGGGTCCTGAGCCCCTCTGGCCTCTAGATACTCAAAAATTCTTTCCTTCAGAAGTGATTGCATAATTTTCCCTCCCACTGAGGTTAAACTAACAGGTCTGTAGTTTTCTGCTTCTGCCTTGCTCCCACTTTTGTGAAGGGGAATCACATCTGCCCTTCTCCAGTCCTCTGGTACCAACCCATCCTCCCATGACTTAGAATTCTGGGATGAATCCCATCAGGCCTCATTGCTTTGTCCACCTTCAGTTTTAAGAGATCTTTCGGAACCCTTTTTTCTATAAATGGGCTGGTATCAACTTCTGTATCCAGAGTGTTTCTACTGTTTGTTTTAGGTACCTCCCCCACTTCCTTTGTAAATACTGAGCAAAAATATTTGTTTAGTATCTTTGCCTTTTCACAGTCACCCTCTGCCTGGCTGCTTGCTCTAATGCATGCCCTCTCACTTCAGCCATCCTACGTAGGGGTCTCACCTTCTCTACTGGACTCTATTGACAAGAAGGCCACGTGGAGTCCCATGTCTCTAGCTTTGTCCATCACAAGGGGGCCTGGCTGCTTGTTCACCTGCATTCCATATTACATTGACCAACCCATATGGGTATCTCACCTTCTCTACTGAAGCTATGGACAAACAGACTATGGGGGGGTTCCTCCATAACTCTTGCTTCACCTCTCAATGGAGCTAGGTTGCTTACTCAATCACATTCCATCTCACCTTGTGTGACCCCCTGTGGACGTCTTGCCTTCTCCCTAGAACTTATAAATTAGTGGACCATGTGGGTCCCAACAGTCTGCTTCACCCAGCATGCATGGGAGCCTGGATGATTATTTCATCACATACCATCCCACATAGGGGGTCTTGCCTCCTCTGGGACCTTGCATGCCAGACCACTTGGGGTCCTGTCATCATCTCCTACTTCACCCTAAAATGAAGGGGCTGGTTACTTGTTCAAAAGCATTCTATCTCATCTCAACTGACCCACATGGGGGTCTCACTTGTGACTCAGACACTGAGACTCATACTATTGCTTGATCTTCAATCCCTGCATACACTGGAATTCCATCAATGTCCATGATTCAGCTCACTATGAATAAGGACAGCTTGTAACTCTGAAAATTCAGCTGTTCTACCTCACCTCTGCTCCTATTCATCCGACTCCTATTCCGGTTCCATCAGTCATTATTATGAAGCTCACCTTGAATTCCAGGAGCTTTGATCACTCCCTTTCCAATCAAGCTGGGCTCTTTTAGCCCATGCCATCAGCATCTACATTGTTGCTGCTCCAGATATGACACATCGACCAGCCATTAGCCATGCTACCTGCCTATGTTCATCCCTTGTCTTCTTCTCCTATCGTAGTGCCACTATAGTTAGGGTTGAGTACCCCATTTAAGGTTAAGGTGTGAAATTTTGCAGCTTAATAACTTTTCAACCATATGATAGATTTGCCTGAAATTTGGTAGGCAGGCCATAAGTGACTAGATGTGCCAAGTTTCGTACCAGTCGGATATACGGTTACAGAGTTATAAAGCAACATTCCATAGTGTATTTACACTTTTTTGTGCATTCTTTGCTCGCACCTCCAGGTCGCACAGTTTATGCAACTGGTCTGAAACCTTCAGAAAACATGCAGCCATGGTTCCCAATGTAACTTTTGAAGATTTCATGAAAAAAATATTAAACGGTTCAAAAGTTATTCAAAAAACAAGTTTCCCATTATAGTCAATGGGAAAAATTAACAAAACGTTAGACAGTGCTGCAAATGCAGTTTTTAGTGTCGCAAAAGACCCCTGTAGTGTTGTGAGTCAGCCATTTTTTTTTTTCAGTTAGTGGTAACAGAAATGCTTGGCATTTAAATTTGGGACTCTCTAGCGACACAATTTTTTTTGTGTTCACCTAGTCAAGCCCTGAGGATGCTAGCCATGTCTTTTTTTGGGGGGGTTAAACATCCCATAAATATGTTTTTCAAATTTTTGTAGTCTGTTGTGTCACAAAGTAGTGTCAAACTTGTGACACTTTCGTGATTTGTTTGGTGAAAGTGTGATTTGTGACACAATGGCTAAAATAACAAGAATTCTTTGCCACCCTGCTGCAAAAGAACAGTTTGGTCATTTGGGCTAAAATTTAGAAGAAAGACAGCCAACATCCCACAGATGTGCCTTTTGGTAGGTTGGTGACAAAATATTGCAGGGATGCAAAGTTACAGTACTCCAAAGTTGATTATTCTTCCCGTAGACTAACATTGTGGTGTCTACCATGCATTTTGGAGCCCGTATCTTGGATACGCTTCAAGATACAGACTTTTCGTTAGAAAAATGCTTAGTGCCCCACTAGGTGGCAAAATGTGAAACTAGCCAGAAAAGTCATAAATCATATGAAATTCAAATTGTTTTCGGTTCCTGAGATATAAGCAATTTAGTATTCCAAGTGCTCATTTTCTACTCTGAGGCTCGTTATTATGCATACATTGGTTGTACTCACTGTGTTTCTCTATGCAGCTGTTGGGAAAAACAGGGTCTGCCCTTCCGTTACTGTTACAGATAGCGTTCCCACTTACATTTCCATACCCATTTGCGTTAGCATTCCTGTGTACACCACCGTGTGCATTTTGCATTGCATTTTCGTTTGCTCTCGCGTTACTGTTACCATTTGCGCTTCCACTACTGTTTCTGTTAGCATTTCATTTTGCATCACCATCTGCATTACCATTTGCATTTGTGTACATGCTTTCATTTGCGTTTGTCTTTCCTTTGGCCTTATTGATGTTTTTATCGTTACCAATTTGCATTTTCCAATTGCGTTACCATGACCTTGCTTACTATGGTTTGTGTTTCTGTACCCACTTGCATTTGCGTTTCTGTTTCTATTACCATTTGTGCTTGTGTTTCTATTACTGTTTGCATTATCATTTACATTTGCGTCACTGTGTGCACTACCATTTGCGTTTGCGTACATGCTTCTGTTTGCATTTCTGTTTGCGTTTGTGTTTCCTTTGGCATCATCGTTGGTGTTACCGTTAGTGTTTGCATTTCCAATTGTGTTACCGTGAACATGAGGATTATGATTTGCATTTGCATACACTTTTTGCATTTGCATTTCTGTTTTCAGTAACATTTGAGCTTGCATTTCTATTATCGTTTGTGTTACTTTTAATGTTTGTGTCACAATGTGCATTACCATCTGCGCTTGCGTTTGTGTTACCATTACTTCACTTTTTATATTGCACATTCTCAAAAAGAAGGAAAATTCATGGGAAAAAACTCTGTTTAATGCATCAGTTAGGGTTGTTCCACAGAGACAAAAGCAAGGAAATTCAATGTTAGGGTTGCCAACCCTTGCACCCCACCCATACCCCGTCCCCACCAACAGGCATCGGGGTGTGCGTTGGGGTTGTCGGTCCTAACTCTCACCCCATTCTCCTATACTGCACCACCTCAGCTTATTTACACATGGAATGGGGTGAAAGTTAGGAAATGATGATTCCAACCTTCACCCCCGATGCCTGTTGGTGGGGATGGGGTGGGGGTGGCAACCCTAACATCAAATTTCCTCACTTTTGTCGTTGTTAAACCCTATCTGATGCATTAAACAGAGTTTTTTGCTGTGTGTGTGTGTATACATATATATATATATATATATATATATATATATATATATATATATGTAAACTTGATTAACCTAGCTTGTATTCTCATCTTTACATGATGAACTTTTTCTCTGCCAGTACCTCATCTTCCAGAATTATTCTACCTGCTATCGAACTATGGAAATGTCTCTTCTACCTACACCCTGGATCTAGCTCTATTCTGACAAGTCAGTACTGAACCTAAATTAGAGTTGTTTCCAGAACTTCTGACAGATGCTGTTCCATCATCAGTGTACATGAACATCCACAAAGGTGTTTCTGCTAAGACTGTCTGACCCTCTACCTGACTATGTCTTGCTATGCTCAATGCATTCCTGCTTTGCCCCACATAGGGCCCTACATATCTCAGCTTTGCCCCATGAAGGGCATGGCTGCTTGCTTAATGCATTCCTACTCACTCCGCATTTGGGGTCTTAGCTCAGTTTTGCCCGACAGGAGGGGACTGACTACCTGCTCTATGCATTCCTGCTTATCCTCAAAACAAGAGGGCCTGGCTGCTGCCCAACACATTCTAACCCATTTGGCTGACCCACAAAGGAGTCATGCCTCCTATACCTGGACACTATGCACTGGTAAACCATGTGGTTCCTGCCATCCTTGTGCTTGCTCAGTTGGAGGCCGCACTCCTTGCTTAAAGATCACACCTCCTCATGGATGACCTACTTGGATTTCCACTATCGACCTCATGGTATGACCGACTTTCATGGGGGTCTCACCTCTTTTCTGTAACCTTTGCACTGAGAGGCCTAGTGGCCCCAATGTAGTTTGGCCAGGTCTTGCCTTCTCTACAGGAATCTATGTAATGGCAGATGATGTGGGGCCTGCCATCATCCTAATTCACCCCGTGCAGGAGTCTAGCTGCTTGCTCTACTGCATTCCATCATCATCCTTGGCCAACCACGTGGGGTCTCACCTTATGTGCTGGATCCTATACTACCACTTTCATCTCTCATAGACATCAAAGACTTGGATTGACTAACTTCATCTGACATCACTAACATATTTGACTTTATCCGCCAGTACTTCATCCATCAGGATTACTCTGCTCACCATTGAAATCAAGGATATGCCTCTACTACCAATAACCTGGATCTAGTACTAAGATATTCCAATACCAATTCAGTACTTCAATCTAAATAGGATTACTCTACTTTAGTATGCCCAGAGGACAGGTGGGTCAGTAGCCATGGGTCCTCAGAGGTTTTCCACAAAGGAGATTTTTCCTCTCCTGTGTGCTACTGGCCACATTCTACAGAGTTGGAGAAGGTAATCACATCAGTAATTACATTATTTTTGGGCCTTCAATCCTACACTAACCTAACATCCCACCAAAGCTGGGATATAGAGAAAGGCCAAAAGATCAAGTTCTAGCATCAGCCATATCTGATCCAGCTCAAATGTTCTAAGCACCCATCATGTCTCATCTAGTTCCTATGTACTACAAGCATTAACTTCTGTACTAATCCAGCTCTAATGTATCTAAGCACCAACCATATCCTCCCCAGCTCTTACATACCACAAGCACTCAGATATGTACCACATATTGAATTGGAAGGCTCTGCCTGTATTTCAGTCTGGGGGGAAATAACTTCTCCCCATTCCCTACTTAAACTTACTGCTTCCGTTCCCTCTGCTTAGTAAGTCAAACTCACCCTCCATCCACACCTGCCCCCTTCTGCTTCTCTGGCACTCATATCTCAACTTGTGCTGGGCCTTCAATCCTGCACTAACCTAACATCCTGCCATATCCTACCTAGCTGAGTATGAATAGATAGGCCATTGACAGAGTAAAGGCTTATGGCACATTCATAAGGTAGAAAAATGTGCAGACTGGATGGGCCTTGTGGTCCTTATTTGCTGTCAAATTCTATGTTTCGTACTAGGTCAGAATGTCATAAGCTTAATAGCGTATGGCATTATGGTGAAACCCGGACCTGTGTGCTCTCCGAGTTGAACCCCCTTCAGAGTTGGAATCTTTAGTTGGGGAGTCCAGGGGTGCAGCCCCCCATAATGAGGGTGTGTGGTGGGCAGATCCTCCCACAGAACAATAATCTACAAGAAAGTGCACAACGCAAGTGTGATGCGTGGCATTCTGCCATGAGACATAATGACCCTGTGCCTCTATGTTTCTATGTTACCCAGTGTTATGCATCACAAGCACTCAGCTATGTACCACACATTGAATTTCTATTAAGATCAGGAGTACAGATTGGGGTCTCACTTTAAACATTTTACTTTATTTCATAAGGGATAAATAAATTAATTTTTATGAGCTTATGGATCAATATTAATTTTTTTATTCGAAATATGTGCAGCGAGAACCTTTTTGGTGGATCCAGCAGTAATATCGTGGAGCAAAATAAAGCAGACAAAAATAAAGTGGCAAAAACAGTGTCACCATCAATATTGGCAGCAGAAAATGTAGCATGCCAGAACAATGTAGGCCACATGACATGCAGGTAGAAAACAACATCCACCACATGGAGACACTCCACTGGAGCACACAACAGCAGACACCAGTATACAGGAACAGCACAGGGGTGCAGGGGTATGGAACAGCAACACACATAACACACAGGACAGAGGAGATGGCATGCTGGCTTGTGCTCCTGGCCATTTGCATTATGCACAGCCATCCACATGGTGGCCATGGTCCACCTGTCCTCCAGTGGTTACCCCGGTGCACTGTCTCCAACTCTCAGCATTCTGGGTGGAGGTACCCCACCAAGTGGTTGCCTGTGCCAATAGATTACCATGGTAGATGTTCAGTGGCCTGCTTCCCACAGTGATGGTTACACCCTGCCCTGTTCCATCTCACTGCACCCCTGTGCTGTTCCTGTGCACAGGTTCCTGCTGCTGTGTGTTCCAGTGCAGTGTCTCCATATGGTGGACATTGTTTGCTACCTGTGTGTCGTGTGGCCTGGATTGTTTTGGCATGCTACATTTTGTACTGCCAATATTGCTGGTGACCCTGTTTTTACTGTTTATTTTTTGTTCACTTTATACTGTTCCGCGATGTTACTGGCAGGAACCTTTTTGGTAATGGCAATTTCTGGGACAGATCTGCAGTTTTGAAAATTTCAAAAAATAGTACTATATATCAAAGATAAAAAAAAAGAAAGAATTAAAAATAAAATGTAGTTTGGCACTCATATTGTAAAGGGTAGAAGCTAAGTTTATTACCTTTTAAGAAGCCCAAAGTGAGACATTTTTTACTGAAACATGATTTTTTGCAGGCCAATAGGTAACCTTGACCAGTGCAGCAGACTTATTTTCTTTATGTAATCAGAATTAAGGCTAAGTATTGTTCCTTCTATTGTTTCTGATAATTTTAATGTATTTTAGTTAAGGCATTATAGTTTTCTACAACATTTAGTGGAACGTTGGAAAATATTTTTTCTACTATAAGGTCAGGATTTTTAGTATTTTTCATATTTTTTTGCAGGACACAACTGCCCAAATCAGGACTGTCCTGAGGTAATCAAGACAGGTGGTAACCCTAGTAGAAGCTTAAAGAAAAGAGCAGAGATCTTGAAAAAAATTATTACACTTTTGGCAGATTCCAGAGTTTGGTGCTCCATGAAGTGGGAGTCCTCACTGCAGTCACAATGAATTTTGAAAATGAAGTTAAGCAAAAGTTCTTTAAGTTTGATAGACTGCAGCTGATTAAGGAGGGAGTCAGTGTATTGGGGCAGAAGTTTGATGTCTTTGCAGAATATTTAAACTAGCAAATGGGGAGGGGGGTGCAGTACCCAAAACATCGAATGGGAAGAACACCCCTCCCCCCTCAGGTAGTGGTCAAACAGGAGTTCAGCATATTTGTAGTTCATTTGCATCACCAGATAAAGAACAAGCATTTGTCAATGCTGAATGTTGCTTACTTCTATGTGCTGTTTAGGAATTTGGAAGTCATTGGAGTGCAAATATTGAAAATTTGCGAACTTACTAGTGTGCTTAGGAACTGCACAATGCACGCTCGTAAAATAGTCATTTTTAGGAATTTTTTCACCAAATTTTCAACACAGCCATTTTAAGATCTCTGCTCATGAACAGTGTCACTGTGATTTTCTTAATGTGTTCCATACATTGATTTCTATATACACTTTACTGCGCCATTGTGTGCTACATGGGCGGAAACACGTTTTCTGTGAGATGTGAAAAATGACAGCTATACTGCTCATAAGGAAGTGTGGTAAAATGGCATTGTTGAAAATCTGGAGTGAAAATATTGAAATTTCAAGAAACTTACAAGCGTGCGTAGGGACTGTGCAATGCACACTCTTAAAACAGTCATTTTTAGGAATTTTTCCACCAAATTTTCAAAATTGACTTTTTGAGAGTCCACCTTATGAACACTGGCAGTGTCATTTCATTAATCATTCTGGAAAGGTGATTTCACTCAGTGGCTGTGAAATCACCCTTCGGGCTGAGTAATGCCATGACAGTGCAAGAATTCATGAGGAGGGGTCCCAAAAAGCCCATGTTGAAAATTTGGTGCAAAAATTCCCAAAAATGCCTGAGATATGCAACAAAGTTGAAAAAACCTTATCTATCCTATTAACAGCTTACCGGTATTTCCTCAGTTTGCGTTCAGCTTTGAAGAGTGCAGACGTGTTCCCGGTCCACCAAAGATCATCGCGCCAGACTACGGAGGTAAGTATGGGGTGAGTGGGGTGTGGGGAGATGGGGTGCGCAGTGGGTGGGTGTGGGTTGTGGGGGGGCAGGGAGACTGTGTGGGACCATTTTTCTCTTTACAGTTTTTTTTTAAATGACAAAGTGGGACGTTTGCCACACTGGGGTGGGCTCCCATGCATGTCAGAAGGATGGCTGGGGGCATGGAGCTATGGAGCTAATGGGGGATTGGGCACCCCCATCAGCAATGGCATCTGTTGCCACACTGGGGGTGGGCTCCCAGCGTGGCACCCTGTACTGGAGGGGGGGGGCAGTGGAGTCAACGGGGGATTGGGCACCCCCTTTGGCCATAACATGATTTTTGCCATGCTGAGGTGAGCTCCCAGTGTGGCACCTGGATGCTTTGGGGGTGTGTGGAGCACATGGGGGATTGGGCACCCCTGTCAGCTGTACAGTAAGGGGGAAGATGCATGAGCACACAGTGTGCATGTGGGGGGAGCTCTGCTCACTCAAGTGGAGCTCTCCCTTTCAACTGTATGCCACTGCATTTTCAGCTTGTTGTAGACAGCTGCAGCAATGATTGGGGAACTGGGGCTGCACCTGCAAACACACTGACTGTATTGGAAGAAGGGCTGACACACCTCCGAAAACTCAGATGATGGCACTATGTTTCTTGCAGATGCATGCAAGCAACATAAAAAGGTCCAGCTCCCCATATGATGCACAGGGGAAATGCTGGACCTCTCCCAACAACTAACACACCGAAATCTGACCAATGGAAAATCATGTACATAAATGCTCGCAGTCTGGGAAACAAGATCCCAGACCAGCAGGCAATAATGACAGAGGCTAAACTAGATATAGTAGCCATCAGTGAGACATGGTTTAACAGTAACCACACTTGGGAGACTTCAGTACCTGTCTATGTACTGTTCAGAAGAGACTGAGGTGCTAAAAGGGGGGGGTGGAGTGGCCCTTTATGTCAGTGAAAATATCAAAGCTATAGAAATTCAGAATACACTTAAGGAGCCAGAAGTACTGTGGGTCACCCTGGAAACAGGAAATGGGATATTCATATGAACTGGGGTTGTATACAGGCCTCCAGACCAGGGGGAAGACATAGACATGTTACTGTTAGAAGACATACAAAACATGACAGCTAAAGGGGAGGTTCTGAAAATGGAAGACTTCAACATGCCAGATACAAATTGGTCAATAACAGCAGGGACATCTTCCAGAACTAGACACAAGGTGGATTCCCTGCAGGGGAAGGGCTTCAAACAACTGGTACAACAATCCACAAGAGACAGAGCTATCCTAGCTCTAGCACTGACTAACAGGGAAAGGATCACAGATATCCAGGTAGAACTTCACCTGGGTGCCAGTGACCATCACATGGTATAGTTCAATTTGGCCACTAGAACAAAATCATCCCATTTCAAGGCAAACATATGGGACTTCAGAGGAGCTGTCCTTGATAAGATGGCCAACAGAGTTAAGCTAGCCCTGGCAAAAAGAAATACAGGTGAGGGATACAGGCAAAATGGGCAAGCATTAAAGATGCAATACTTGAAGCAACATCCCACTGTGTTAGTGAGAAAAGGAAGTGCAAAAGAAGAATGAAACCGCTTTGGTTCTTAAACACAGTAGCAGAAAGGTCAAAGCCAAAAGGTTGGCCTTCAGGAAATATAAGGGAACACAGCAGGATGAAGATAGGGAAGCATACCAAATTTCCCTAAGGGAAGCAGGGAAGGCAGTAAGGCAGGCAAAGGCCCAAACCGAGGAAACACTAGCACAAACAGTAAAAGAAGATGACAAGACTTTCTATAGATACATTAGTGAAAGTAGAAAGTTCAGAGGGGGTATTGCTAAAATCAAAGGGGATAAGGGTGTGTGTGAGAAGGAGGACCATGTAAAAGCATCTATCCTAAATAGATACTTCTGCTCAGTATTTACTGAAGAGAAGGTAGGGCAAGGCCCACAGCTCTGCACCATGGACACATGGAGGAGGGAGGGAGGTGTGCACTAGTCCCTTCACAAAAGAAAGGGTCCTACAAGAGCTCGATAAGCTCAGGGTGGACAAGGCAATGGGACTTGATGGCATACATCCCAGGATACTAAAGGAGCAAAGGGTGGAACTAGCAGAGCCATTATCAGAACTATTTAGTGAGTCTCTGTGCACAGGAGAGGTCCCAGAAGACTGGAGAAGGACTCACGTGATCCCGCTTCAAAAGAGTGGTAGCAAGGAGGCGGCAAGGAACTACAGACCAGTCAGTCTTACCTTAGTAATGGGCAAGATTATGGAGACAGTCCTTAAGGAACAGATAGTGCAACACCTGGAATCCATAGGAGCCAAGGATCCAAGACAGCATGGGTTTACAAAAGGAAAGTCCTGTCAAACTAATCTTGTAGATTTGTTTGACTGGGTAACCAAGGTGGTGGACCAAGGGGGAGCAGTTGATGTTGCCTACCTTGACTTCAGCAAAGCTTTCGATACTGTTCCACATAGAAGATTGATTAATAATCTAGGTAGGCTCGGGTTGGGTCAGACCTTGGTCAGCTGGGTGGTAAACTGGTTGATGGACAGATAGCAGAGAGTGGTGGTAAATGATATACAGTCAGAAGTGATGCAAGTCACAAGTGGGGTACCTCAGGGATCAGTTCTGGGGCCAGTCCTCTTCAATATCTTCATCAATGACATTGCAGATGGACTGGAGGGTAAGGTTTGTCTATTTGCAGATGACACCAAGATCTGTAACAGAGTAGATGATCCAGATGGGGTGGGCAGTATAAGAAGAGATCTGGATAAACTAGCAAAATGGTTGAAAGAGTGGCAACTGGGGTTTAACGCAAAGAAGTGCAAGATCATGCACATAGGGAAGAAAAACCCTGAAGCCACCTATAGTCTGGGAGGGGAGTTGCTGACGGTCACAAGGGAAGAAAGAGACTTGTGCGTCATCATCACTGATGACCTGAAACCATCCAAGCAGACCTCTAAAGCAGTAGGTAAGGCTAGAGGGATGTTGGGGTGTATTAGTAGGGGTATCACAAGTCAGAAGAGGAAGGTAATAATCCCGCTTTACAAGACACTGGTTAGATCCCATCTGGAGTATTGCATGCAGTACTGGAGGCCACACCTTCACAAGGACATTAACTAAATTGAGGAAGTCCACAGAAAGGCAACCAAAATGGTGCAGGGACTGCATCAGAAAACATATGAGGACAGATTAACTGAATTCAATATGTATACCCTAGAGCAAAGGAGGGAGAGAGGGGATATGACTGAAACATTCAAACACCTTAAGGGCATTAACAAGGTGAAAGAGTCCGACATGTTTCAATATAAGAAAAATAGTAGGACAAGAAGACACAGCATGAGATTAGAGGGAGGCCAATTAAGGAGTAATGTGAGAAGTTATTTTTCACTGAAAGGGTGGTGGATGCATGGAACGGTCTGCCTCAGGAAGTGGTGGATATCAATACAGTCCAGAGCTTCAAACAGACATGGGATAGGCATAAGTGAGCTATACAGATGAGTATGAATAGATAGGCCATTGACAGAGCAAAGGCCTATGACACATTCATAAGGTAGATAAAGAAATGGATAGACTGGATGGGCCTTGGGGTCTTTATCTGCCATCAACTTCTATGTTTCTATATAGGTTCAGTAGCAATCAAATAGTGGGCTACCATAGAGAGTGCACTCAGCTGTGGTGCAAAGGAAACCAACAGTACAGTAAAATTGACGTTTCTTGCACACACCAACCTAATTAAAGGGATTCCAGAGCAAGAAGTTTTATATTCACAACATTAATTCAAACAGAGACTTGCATAGGCCTATACATGTCTACATTTGAATAATGTTGTGAGAATAAAACCTTTCGCTCTGGCATCCCTTTTATCAGGTTGGTGTTTGCAGGAAACTTTGTCAGTTTTTCTTAGCGATCAAATAGTATAGTACTATTAAGTAATTAAAGAGTTCATGATAGCAACACTCCCACATTTGGAGCCATTAATCCTAGAGATTCTTAAAACTTAGAACATTTAAAAATGACAGCAAGAAAACCTGCAGTTTCTTAGCACAGTATTTAACCTTAGAACCGTATCTGCAAAAGCTGTGAAATAAATAAAAGTCAATTGCAGTTCAATCAGATGTCCAGTCAGAATAATGCAGTATCAGTTTAAAGAAATGGCTTATAAAGTGTTCACATTTAAAAAAAATAAGTTTGATAATGTAAACACAAGCTACACTACACCAATACAAAGAAAAGGCTTGTAAAAAGGCTTCAAGATGTCTCATAAACTGGGTACGTTTTGTTTGAGTGTTAGTATCAAATGACCAGACTATATTAATTTCAAGAGCTATATTAATTTGAAGAGCAACTTTTAAACCCCTAACAAAGAACTACGTATCAGTAAATAACCAGAAGTCAGTCAGTTAGCCATAATATGTAGAAATAAGTGGTTCAGTCAAATGTCCAGTCATTTGTAACAGAAATTATGTGGCACGATGTGTCTACACATTTTTGTGAGGGAAATAACATTGAGATCTACTTTTAACCAGACTGTAAGCTTTGTGTTTCTTAACAAGAGAAACAAGAATCTGCATCAACAATCCTCATCCTTCTTGCTGTATAGTAGCACAAAAAAGCACTAGCTATTATTGTCTTCTCGATGTGGGTAACACTAAAGTTTATCTTGGCTTGACTGGCATGCTGTTTTCTTTACTGAGGTTATCTGGAGAACCTAAATCTAGAATCCCTATAGGAATTACCATTTATTTTCACTGTGTCACCCAATAAATTTCTGTAAGCATTTTTTTGTGGGACAAGTGGTACAGGAGAGACAGAATAAGGAAGCTTACTAAAAGGGAGATGGTATCATTTATTGAATGCACAGACACAGACAGGCAGACAGACAGTGCGTGTGTGTGTATGTATGAGTGTGTGTGGTGGGAGGGGGGCATTCAGTTTTTTTTAGTTGGCAGTTTCCATATTGCTGCCACATAACTCTCATTCCCTCACATAGCATATAAAACAATAAAAATAACAAATGTTGCCACATTGTCTTTGGAGCCAAGGTCCTATAGTGTTTATTAAATGCTATGTTAGCCTTGAAAAAGCATTGTAGTGATAGGCAAAATGTTGCTCTCTCAGGTTGTATGTGTGTCACTGTGTGACTTTGTCTTCTACATAACATCTAATAAAAATATACTGGAAAATCGATATCCTCAGTGTGTAAAACTGGGCTACATAATTACTATACTCTATTGACTGATATGCTTTGTCTCATATACTGTGCACTTCAGAGCTGTGTTTTGTTCATATGACTTTCATCCACAATGATCCTTTAGCAGGGGAAAAACTAGCAGGTAAAATGGCAATGGCCCGCCAGCATAGTGGTTGTATTTCTGCTTGTGACGCCGGTGTCTCGGGTTCAGAAACAGACCTGGGGAGCCAGAGGGCTAGCCAGTGGAGATGAACTGAGCACCCCTAGGGCTGCTCTCCTTCTCCGGGGAGGGGTGCTGGTTATGTGTCTGGCACGTGGTGGACTCCTGGTGGAGGTCAGGGTAAATAAGTGCTGGTGTCTAGTTTAAGAGGGGCAGGGTGGATGCAGGATGTCATTGCATGTCCCTGCCCCTGGGGCAGTCTAGAAAAACCTCATTAGCTACCATAGATGACGTGTGCACCTGGCACCATGGCTGTCATGGCTCTAACCTCCCCACTGACCAATCACAGCTCCGTTGCGCCATGCATGCGGAGAACCCTGCCCTGGGAGGAAGCCAGGGAAGCAATGCTAGTCATTACTGGCACCGTTCCTGACAGAGATGGGCTGGATCTGGGCATTTGGTCCCACCCTGAAGGGGTAAGTCGGGGGGTATCAGTTGGGATTAGGAGCGAGGCAGTGGTGTTCAGGAATGTGGCTGGTGGTAAAAAGAAGAAAAATACAAAAATAATCACAAGGGAATTTGCTTCCCACACTAAAGGTAGCATCTCTGGCTCTCATAACTAAAGGTGTGACTTTACACTGTTACTATGCTGGAACACAGAATAGGGCATGCTAAATGTGTGAAGCACTTGCTAGGAATGTGCTTCTTTGGGCTGTTACTGGACGGTGTAAAATCTCTGTGTAATAACTGAAATACTTTTATTTTATTTTACAAAAGCTCAATGCTCCCATTTTGTTTATAAAGTAGAAATGATATTAATTGACTCCAGACATAGCAAAGATTGGCAGAAAAGGACAGGAATGATTTATTCATTTTTTTTTATTTGGTGTTCACAAAAACATAAATATTAATTTCTGGGCAGCCAGATCTCTCTAGAGGCATACCAGATAAAAGAATCCAGATCAAAACTGCATTGGGAAACTGACTCCAAACATGCAAACATCATCAGAAAAGGAGAGGAATGATTTATTAATTTTTTTTTAATTGCTGTTCGCAAGAACTTAAATATTAATTTCTGGGCAGCGAGATCCGTCTATAGGCACACTAGGGAAAAATCCAGATCACAACTGCACTGGGAAACATTGTCTTTGTCATTGTAATAGTATAGGAAATTGGTGGAGCCATGTAGTTGTTGTGGGGGCTCTCATATTGCACTACTCGTTCTCATTCTCAATCCTTGGGCAGGTGGACAGGGCTGCTGTTGGAGCTGCCCTCCTGCCTCCAGGAGGACGCCTTTCATCTCACTTCGCCGGGTGCCTGTTAAAGAAATAAAGAAAAAAATTGCAGTCGGTGCCGGCAGTGTAATTTTTAACTATTTGTGCTTACAGTGAGGTTGTGCTCATACTGTGTCAAGCAGCCCTGCCCAACCAGGAAACTGGGTCACCTCTGAAGTGAGTGCATGAGGAAGGGCACCATCTATTACAGTCACACCTTCCCTGCACAATCCACTCACGGTGATGGAAAGGTAGGGTGACCAGATGAGGGGGTGGGCAAAGTAGCTGACAGGATGTCACTATACGTATGTGCACGTGGAGTGCTGGGAGCAAGGCGAACGTGGGCTGGGAGGGGGTTGAGAGGCTGTAGGGGGTGGTGCTGCAGTTGCAGGTTGAGCTGCGTCATGGCATCAGGGATTGGCTAGTGGGTGGGGTGGCTGAGGTTCCGGGTTCGGGTCCGGGCACTGGTGCGATTTTTATCGTGCCCATCCCGAGCATTTTTATTTTTACTGCTTTTACACCCCTGACATGCACCCCCTGGAGTTGAGAATCTTTAAGTAGAGTGATGTGGTGGGGTGTGGGAGGGGGATCAGGCCCCCCACAGAAAGCAGTAAAAATATGTCCTGGCGCCATTGTGCTGGTGCACCGGGGTTGTCTGAGTGCCGAAAATGTGTTCAGCACTCTGACTGAGTGATAACAGTGATTGCCTTTAGGCATTCACCGTTATCACATAGACCCAGGAAACTATCTTCTCAAGCATAAAATATTGCTTTCCACTCAAATAGTGAAGTTTTAGCTCATTTATGCTTCAGACTGGCCAAACAACTGCCAAATTGTATTTCTAGTAGGTGGTATCCCTCTCAGGAAGATGCTGCAGGCTCCAAGATGCAGTGCTGCAGGTAGCACAGGGAGAAATGGGCTAGAGTCCAGTACTGCTCCCGTTGCACTGCCCTGGTAGTGCCCGCATTGCAGGTGGCATGCAACTGAGGTGGTCAGTTCCACTGCAGCCCTTTAAAGAAGGTTTCTTACACTGAGTTAGATAATTTTTGATTTCCTACTCTGAGTTAGATATTTTTTCACACAAGTTTTGGAGAAGCCATACTTTTACCTTTTATGTGTAACAAAGTCGAAGCAACGATTTCAGAAGTTTTCTACCAGCTGTTGGAAAACTGGTTGGTCTGTGTGGGTCTCTCTCTCCATGGTTCCTCCAGGTCAGGTAAACATAAAAGTTACCATGCTGGTGGAAAACCGAGCAGTCTGCATATGTGTGTGTGTGTGTGTGTGTGTGTTTCTCTCTCTCTCTCTCTCTCTGGTTCCACCAGGTCACATAAATTTTAAGGCACATGCCTGTAGTTCTGTGGGAGAAGAGCTCCTCCCCCACATCCTACATAAAGTCATCAGGCTTGGGCTGCTTTGCTTAGAGCAATTCGCATTCACTGCTTGTTCGCATGGCTGCTTGAGTTCTCCTTCTTATCCCGCTTTGTTTTGTTGCTTGCGCCTTTCCTGTTTTTTTCCTCTGGGTTGGAGCTCTGGGATTGTGTATTTGTGGGTTGTTCCCTGTCCTTCCTGGCATTTCCTGCTTGCCTTCCTTTCTCGCCTCCCTCTGCCCTTACCCTTCCTGCTTTGTTTTCTTGGGAGGCTTCCACTGGCCACACTTCAGTTCGCTGCTGCGTTCCATGCTTTGCTGTTCATTGTGTTGTTCCACTGGATTCCATCTAGCAGTACAAAGCTATGTTTGGCTCACCTGCCTCCAATTTCTGTTGATCACTGCTGCTGCTGACCTCCTCCTTAGGTGCCATCGGCTGGCTTCCGCGCTCATCCTCTGGATTTTGCTCCTCAAATGACTGCTTGCTGTTCTAGCTGCAGTTCTACTGCTCTCTCTGCCATTGCACCCCGGACCACTGCCTCCTACCACCAGGTCATGGCTTGCATCCTCAGAGACTGCATCCACGTCAGGGACACCTGTTTCATGTGATCATTTTCGCTGGGATGTAGCTCACTATGGAGCATTGTGTATTCAGCATTTTGCATTACACTCAGTCTGTCATTTTACTGTCTGGCATCATGCTTTCACTGTCCACTGTTCAGTCCTATGTCCACATACCTTATGGGGGACACTGACATTTTCAAGACGCCATCTAGGGCATCCCTAAACTGGGACTTTCAGGGGTATGTCCCCTTTTCCCCACTTCGGACTACCAGCTTGTGCTACTGCAGCAGCCTTCCTGCTACCATTTCCCTGGACATTACAGTGCTATGGCTCAGCCCTATTTCCTACACTCCCCTTCCTGCCTGCATTTCTTTCTGCCTCCTTTGGCCTGGCTGCACCTTTTCCCTTATGGAGCTCATTGGATCCAGCCTTCGCTTCCCTTCTTCAGCCTGGATGGTCTGTTGCCATTATTACTGCTGCCCTCTACAGTATTCTTCAGCAACAGCCATGGGGTTCACCTTTTCATATTGCTCACCCCGGCTTCGGTAGTCGCTCAGACTTGGCAGTCCTTCCTATAGGTCTGATTGTTGCTTTCTATTATTGCTTACATCCAGATCCCTCTTGCTTATGCACTCATTCCCTCCACCTCTAGAACCTGCTGTGCCAATCCACCCTCTGTGGTGGTGTTCCGGTCATGCAAGCCTACATGGGGTCTAGCATGACTCTGTCTCCTCTTTCCGCCTGGCCTACATGGGGTCCGACCATTTCTGCTGGCCACATAGGGGCCAGGCTTGCATGCTTTCCCTGCTCCTTTGCTGCCCTACATGGGGTTTCACGGTTCTACTAGCCTTCATGGGGTCTAGCTGCCACTCTGCTCTTTCCTCCAGCTGCCTCCGTGGTTCGGTTGCTCATCTGCATTCCTTGTCCTAGTTCACTGCGGTGTCTTCTTCTCCCTGGCCTCGACCAGTCTGCTCCTGCTGCTTCCTTGCCTGCCTAATTTGGATTGTTCTTCTTTTTGGGCATTTCATTGGATCTTTGCTTGCCAGAAGCCTTTATGCCATTCACTTACTCATCTCTGACTTTTCCATTGGGATTGGACACACTGCCAGGATGTCTCACCTTCAGTCATACTACACTAGTACTGGACGCTGCAGGTCACCTTCGTCTGCTTGCACCTACTTGCTCGTCGGCATATCCTCCCTCACTCCAGTGTGGTCTTACATCCAGACTACATCTCAGGACCTTCACAATCAGATCCCTTGGACATCTCCTGCCATGTAGCTTCAGTTCGTTTGGATTCCTACTACTACCATTTCCTGCCAGGACACTCAGCCGAGCTCTGTTCCATAGTGCTTTTCCTTTTTCCTGGCTTACACCTCAGACATTAACCTACACATACCTCGCCCATCATCGGGGCCTGGATGTTCAAATATTTCTACTCTGCACCTGCCTTGCCCAGCATCAGGGCCTGGAGGTTCGATTATTTCTACTCTACACCTGCCTTGCCTTGCTTTGGGGCCCAAAGATTTGACTATTTCAACCCTACACCTGCCTCACCCAGCTTGGGACATGAAGGTTTTCATAGCACCTGTAACCTGCCTGCCTAGCTCTGCATGTGGAGGTTCTGTTCCTTACCTTACTTGCTTTGCCGAATGGGTCATAGGTCTTCCAGGCTTTCTAGCCTATATCCAACTATAGCTCACCCACTCAGGACAGGGGGTTAATTTGTGCCACTTTCTTCATCTTCACAACTTGCATCCAGCTTACTCGCCTCACCTTCAAGTCTCTATGCTTCCATAAACTCACATATTGGAACTCAGATCGACCTTTTAAGCTTGATTCTGTATTCATCTGGATTCCATGTAACCTTCTATCAATATTTTGTCCTGGACATCGATATCTCAGACATGGACTTGTTCAGGATCTGCTACCATCGCTCACTGGACATTTAACATCAGTACTGGATGCTATTGCTCTTACTGACCTTCTGATCTTCCTCTATTGGAGTTTCAGACTAGCTGATAATATGTTTATATTGCTCATTTAGGATTACTGTCCTTTAGTATGCCCAGAAGAATGTTCAGGTCAGTAGCCATGGGTCCTCAGAGGTTTTCCCCCGGGGGGGTTTCCTCTCCTGTGTGCTACTGGCCACACTCTACAGAGTTGGAGGAGATGATCGTACCTGCAATCGTTATTTCTTTGGTGGTCTCATCCTACTGATTTGAAGCAGATTCCTTAGGAAAGTTAATATTCTTCAGGTGGAGGATACTTCTAACTGAAGGGTGAAATAAGGAACTTAGAATTATCAGAAAAAGCAGTCTTTCAATCAACAGAGGGAAGTGGGCATTGCTTTACTTTTGTTACAATTGTTAAGATTTTCAGCGAAGGAAGAGTTTAAATCCACAGGGGCCGAATACTGTTTTCTGTGTCTGCCCTTCTGCACAGCTGACTTGATTGGAGTTAGTGACTGACTGTTTGCATCGCTATATTTGTAATACTGTGAATTATTCACTGGGCTAAGAATTTGTCATAAGTCCTGAACTGAGAGCAGGTTACAGGCTGTGTATTGGACCCAGACAGTGCCTAGGGGGTGGAAACTGTTTTTTCTTTTGTTTATCTCTGTGTGCCTTAAAAGGCCAGTCCAGACTGTCAGGAAGTGCTTACATCACAGCTGCTTAACAGCCAATAGCTCTGGAAGACTCTTACAGACCTTGATAACAGTACCAATTTTAGCAGGCTCATTAGATAACCTAATAATCTTCTAGTGAAGCTACCTCTGGCTGGAAGCTGCAACACTGGACTTAAGATTTGCAAGAAAGTGAGTTAAGCTCACAACAGAGGGAGGTGAACCTTACAATTTACAGTTATCTTTGGTTTGAAGCAGATTCCTTAGGAAAGTTAATATTCTTCAGGTGGAGGATACTTCTAACTGAAGGGTGAAATAAGGAACTTAGAATTATCAGAAATGGTAGTATTTCAATCAACAGAAGGAAATGGGCCTTGCTTTACTTTTGTTACAATTGATAAGATTTTTAGTGCAGCAAGAGTTTAAATGCACAGGGGCTGAATGCTGTTTTCTGTTCCTGCCCTTCTGCTCAGCTGACGTGTTTTGGGGCTGACTGCTTTCAGAGCACAAATCTCCAGGCTGTTTTGGGGCTAGGGAGGTTTACCTGTGTCTGACTTGGATGTTTAGATGTTTCTCTGTTTGATTAGCAGGGTATTTTCTCTGTCAAATTGTCGGGTGTGGCTTCTTGCTAACAGGAAGGCACTCATCGCAGTGGTAGATCAGAGTTTTTAGCTGATTGTTTCATAAGGGCACAGTTTAGGCCCAAACCCTTCCCACCCCTCACCCCACTCACCCCTGGAAATAGTTCCTTTATACCTGCCGTTCTGACATCATTTCCTCAAGAGGGCAAGGTGCATATCATTGTCATATCCTCTCTAGCACACTGCACTGACAAGATAAGCATACACATTATATAAATACATATATTTCTATATAACAAACCAATCACACACACACAAAAAAAAAAACAAGGTAGACAGTTATGTGGGGAGTAGTGCAATGTCATGGCTGTGGGACAGCAGTCTTTCGGGAGTCTTTCTGGAGGCTGAGATGCTGCCCTGTTTGCAGACAACTATCTGCCCTGAGGGAGGAAGTTGCCCATCTTCAGGCCACACTGGACTGTAGTAAGGGGACCTCCCTATTCAGGGAGCACCAGAGCCACCATGACTACCTCAGAGGCTATGAAGAAAGCACAGCAGTTGGACTACAGTGGGCTTAGGGAGGGTAAGGGTTGTGGAACAGAGGCACACCCAGTCAGTTGTTCCACTCCACCTTCCATACACCATTCTGGGGCAGCATAGTTCCCCTATGGATGCACCCACAGAGTAGACTAAGGAGGGTGCAGACAACTGTCACAAGGAAGGCCCTCAGAAGGAGGCAGAGGGCACCACATGGAAAGGAAGCAGCTCCTGGTTGGTGAATCAGTTATTAGGGGATAGAACTGGGGGGAGCAGGAAAAACTGAAGTAAGGTGCCTGCCTGGTGCCATGGCTTGGAAGGACAAGATGGGCATCCTTAGGATCATGAGACCAGTTGCACGGGAGTCTGAGCTGGACATCATTGTCCACCTAGGGACAAATGACTTGGCTCATCATGAGATTAGAGCAGTGCAGAAGGACTTTGTAGAGTTGGGGAGGGGCCTAAGACAAGTAGCACACACAGTGTCCTTCTCAGAGGTGCTGCCTGTCAGTTGCATGGGTGAGGCGAGGGTACTTTGCACCATTCAGTTTAACAAATGGTTGAAAAAATGGTGTGGAGCACAGGGGTTTGGCTTCATTGGGGACTAGGGTTCCACCTGGAGGGACACCAGCCTATACTGGCAGGATGGTCTGTGTCTGTCCAGGAAGGGAACAAGTCTTTTTGACAATCGGTTTAAATGCTTCATTGGCAAGCATCCTTCCTAAGGTGGGATACAGAAAAAGGCCAAAACATCAAGTCCTAATAAGTTACTCATCAGTTCAAGTACCTAAGCACTATGCATATACAATCCAGTTCATATATACTACAATCACTGACTTGCTCATGTATGTGCTGAAGTATCTAAGCGCTAATTATTTCATACAACTCATACCTTGCAGGCATTGTCCAACTTACTGGTCTGGCCTATGTATCCAAGCGCAATTTACGTCATTTAGCTCTACCGTATGTAGCACAAGTACTGAGCTATGAACCACACAGAACTGTTAGATGCATGCCTGTAGTTCTGTGGGGGAAGAGCTCCTCCCCCACATCCTACATAAAGTCATCAGGCTCAGGCCACTCTGCTTAGAGCGAGTCACACTCACCCTCCATCCTCCCCTGATGCCTCCTCCTTCTCCAGCACTCTTATTCCACCAGAGGGGGTCTCATCCTACTCATCCAAGCATCTTTCCTAAGGTGGGATACAGAGGAAGACCACATCATCAAGTCATAACAAGGTACACATCAGTTCAAGTACCTAAGCACTATGCATATACAAGCCAGTTCATATGTACTACAATCACTGACTTGCTCATGTCTATGCTGAAGTATCTAAGCACCAATTATTTCATGCAACTCATACCTTGCAGGCATTGCCCTTCTTATTGGTCTGGCCTATGTATCCAAGCACAATCTACATCATTCAGCTCTACCATATGTAGCACAAGCACTGAGCTATGAACCACACAGAACAAATAAACAAAAAAGTAGTGCAAGCCCAGTAATCCATGGTGAAGAGATGCGGATCAGTTTTTATCACCTTATGAGATTGTGCATTCGCAAGCTGCTTTTTTCTGGGACGATAATGCCTGTGGTTCAGTGAGTGGAGTAACAACATTCTAGGATTTGTTTCTTCATTGCTGCCGGAGGCACTGCCCTTCCTCGTTCATCTCTGAGTTCGACCACCCTTCAGTTTGTTCAGTTTTGGCTCCTTTGGCCACTGACTCACTGCCTTCATCCCTCTTCATTTTGCTTTCATCTCCTTTGCCCCCAACCAGGTAGCTCAGGACACTGCGTTTCCTCCCACCACTTCCTCATTCTTCCATCAGTCCTTCCTCATGATCCACCGTTTCTGTTTCTTCCTCATTCTTCCCTGAGCATTAGTGCTCTTGCTCTTCTTCATGCCCCATTGACTCGCCGACACTTCAGGTGTGACATCACTTTCCATGCCTGCCACTCTCTCATCTTCCCTCAGTCTTGGTTACTCTCAGTCCGATCTCCTCATTCCCCTGTTCTGTTTTTCCCCTTTTAGGTTTCCTTTCTCCTCTCTGGGCTGCCGTTCTTCGCCCCACCTTCGGTGTCTGCATGCACTGCGCTTCCTCACTCATCGCTCATGTACTGGATCAGGGCTTCTCCATTTAGCCCTGGCAGAATCGCACTAGATATTTCCCTTTTGTGGCATCACTGACCTGGTGCATTCACCTCCTCTGCTCCCCTCATTGTGCACTGTGCTTCCTCAGCCTTCACTCATAGGTCATGTTGGGGTTTCACTGGTTTGCCCTGACTTCGGTAGCATCCTTTCCACCCTTCCTGGGATTTGCTGCACTAATCTTCATGGTCAGTGGAGTTGCTGCATGGAACTGAATGACAGCCTTCCTTCCAGTTGCATTAACTCAGCATAGGGCTACACTGGATGTGATTTAGGGTAGAGCTGCTTGGATCTGTGTTGTGTTTTTCCCTATTGTTTTTTTGATATGCCTGTTGCTATGATGGCACTGCCTTACCATAAACATCCTCTGGCTTCTATGTCAGGGACACAGTCCTTCATCAGGGATGCAGCTCCTGAGTCATTCTTATTCTCTCAATGCATTGCAGGGCTGAAGGGATTTGCGTTTGGCTGTATTTTCTAACAATTACCACTCTCCTGTCTTAAAGGGGCAGACACCTCAGCTTTCATCGTCTACTGTCTCTTTGTGAGCTCCCTTCTGCTGCTGACATTACCTTCATTCCTTCTCTCACTCCTCTTTCAGATGTTTACGTTTTAGTGCTCCCTCATTCCACCCCCTGTAGCATTCTGTTTTCTACCATTCATATGGTTTGACCCTCTCTTACTCCTCTCCTTCTTTGACCTCTGCTTTCTTTTGGGGGCTTCCTTATCCTGCCATCTCACTATTCCCTCCTATACCACCATACCCCATTCATTCTCATCACCTAATATTCCCTCCTGCATATCGCCCTGCCATAATCAGATGTCCTTCTGATACTGCCATCCTCACTGTTGGCTGCCAGCTGTGTCTGGACACTCTCGCTGTTATCTTCATGCACTTCTATCTGTGCCTCATTTGGCTGTCAATGGACTGGATGGCATGTATTCCCATAATTACCAATAATGGGTAGCTTCCTCATGACGCGAGTCTGGTTCTTCTTTGCTCAGTCTGACCTCAGGTTCTTATGCTACCTCATCGAACTGCTGCAATCTTGTGGTTATTATCAGCATCAGTTTCCTCATGACCGAATCCAGATCTTCCTAGCTCATCTGAACTCTCTGTGGGTCTACTCCTTCACATCCACTACTCAAGCATAACCCTCTCGGGTCCATGCTACCTAGAATCCACTTGTTTTCTACTTGATGACATGCCTTTGTATCTATTGTCCCTTAGCTCTGGGCTGGCTGGTTGCTCTCCACCATTGTACATCATTCATTCTATACCTTACCTTAACCATACCAGCTTCCATGGATTCACCCTAACAGCAATCATTTTCCACTTCCTATTTTACCGTAACCGCACCAGCCTTCTAGACCTCATTTCATAATCGTTCATCGTCCATTCATTCCTCACCTTAAACCCTTCAGGCCTTCAAGGCTTCTTTCCATCATCGTACATCCTGTTTTGCTTTTGAATGTCTAGTTGTAGAGACATTGCTTGCAACCTTCAACAGCTGTCCATTTAGAAGGACAGAGTGAGAGCTTCCTCTAAATTGGAATATTTTCCTCCTCCCTTGATCTCAAATCTTTCTTGCAGTAACTGAGCCATTACTAATCAAAATGTCTTTCAGCCTGGAGGGAAGGTGACCTAGGCCTTGGATCCCCAAAGGTTTCCTCCTCTAAGTGGGGTTTTCCTCTCCTCCATGCCAATGGCCATAATTTTAGTAAGTGTTAGTGTTTTCATAGGTTCCAAAGTTAGGTTCTGCTGTTGGATGGAGCCAGATGGTGGCCCCAGCTGTTCCCTCTCTCCTTAGGAAGTCTGCCCTTCTACATCTGTAAGAATTTCTTTGTTCATCATCCTCATCATCCTCATCATATCCTGTTCTTCTCCTGTCCTTCCTATCTATGTCAGTTACATTTATTTCTAGTCTTGATATCTTTTGATTTTTCTCCTTTTCTCACCCTTTTGGTCATTCTTTTTGGGCATCTTCCTAAGCTACCTCTATCCAAGGAAATTATTCATGTGGCACCTTTAGAGGGGAAATCTCCTCTAGGGTTCCTTGTGTTGTAGCTCTACAGGGTGGTATAACCCATGGATAGAGAGGTAAACAGCTACAATGTATAAAAGTCATACAAGCATGCATCTTATCCAGTTGCATAAGCACAATTGAACTAGCCCTTAGCAACAGGACTGCAGGGCTATGCCCATGTAGCCCTAAAAAATTAACATCACTCAATTGCTTTAAAGCTTCTGTAATATAATCTTCATGACTCCAGATTACAAAAGCACCCCCTTTATTAGCTGGCTGAATTACAATATCACACATATTCTGTAACTGTTCAAGTGCCAAATGCTCTTCCTTTGTTATGTAATGTGAAACATTAATACATGGACATCTTTATAAATTGTCTGCTTCTCTCTCTACTCCCTTCATGTATGCTTGTAAGGATGGATTAGTGATAAAGGGTCGAAACTGGATTTTTTTCTAAGGGCAGAATGTTCATGTGTATTCCTATTTTATCTATAGTGTACAAAAAAATCTTATGTAGGGCTACTGAAAAAAAAGAAAACATGGATGCACTCCACTGTATAAATCTTTTTAAGATTTTATTTTGAATTGTATCTTCTCACAAGTGAAAGGCAACAGTTTTGTGGTAAAAGCCACTTCATCAGGCCCAAGCTGTGTTGCAGTTATAAAAAACATAAATAACAGAGTTTTAGAATATATTGTTGTTAATTACCAGATGTAACAATGCTACCTATACATGGAGGTCATTTACATGCTGTGTAATAAACTTAACTTATAACATCTCCAAAAGATATCCATCTTATTTCAAATTAATACCCAAAGTTAAATATGTTCTTAGCAGCTGACATTCATAAATTAATCAAAAAACATATGCATCACAATCCCAGTAGGTCCATCACACTGTTTTAAACAAAAAAATGTATACCTTCAATATATATTCCTTATCCTTCAATTCAATTTGTAGGTTATAGATGTTCAACTTTAATCAATTATAAAATATCCCTGAAAGAAGAAAGTCATATTTAACTTTGTATTATTATATTAATCACTATAATTAAGTAACTATATCTTCCTTACTTCTGATTTCTGTTAAATAAAGTCTGTGGTCTTCAGTGTTTCATTTGGCTCCATTTGTTCTAACTGCACTGTAAAAATCACATTTCTATTTTAATTTTAGTACACATTTAAATAGTAATTATTGTTTTCAAAATATTGTAGTTATACCTGAAAACATCAATTAACCTTCTCAGTAAGGGCTTAACAAAGTCTCTATTTGTTGATGAAACACTGTATTCTGAAAAAAACATTATATTTTATTTTACATTATATTTAAAAGAAAAACAAACAATAAATCAAAAGATATGAGCTTTAAGTGCTTACTGCTATAACTGTATTAGTATGAATACATATGTTTTTACTCTTCCAATTTGGGCTGCAATATTTTAGCACAAATCTTGAATCTCAGCGGTCTGAAATAAACCAAAGGTTATACTGTAGCTTTTAAATGCTTGCTGCTGTAACTGTTGAGGTACAGATAACTTAAACTGAAGTTCACAGTGCAACTCTTGCATCTCAGCACTCTAAGATAACAGACTATAAGCCAAAAAGGGATAAACTTTAAAAGCTTACTGTTATGACTGTTGCGATTTAAATGACTTTTGGTTTTATTCTTCCAATGCGGGCTGAAATTCTCAGTGCATCTTTTGCGTTTCAGCGCTCTGAAATGATAAACAATATTCACTTACTAAGCTTCACATACAAAATATCAAGCTTAATGTTTGAATCGAAGTTAAAGGGCACTTACTTCAGGTCTTTCCCTGGCATGCTATGTCTGCCTTGCTCGGCCTTTCATATAAATAAATGTCTTTTATTTCCACATTTAAATCTCGTAGCTGGTTGGGGGAGAAACATATGCCAAGGATGACATAAGCTAGCCAGATCCAGACCTCCAAGTAGCCTCTGGACAAAAGAATGTTAATTTATAGATGCAGCTAATTGGAGTAGTGGGGAAATGGAATAGTCTGGAGACCTACTACTACAGCTGCCCTCTCGAGCCCAGGGTTCTCTCCCCACCACTTAGATAAAATTCTCAAAACTTTATTTTTTTAAATGATTTACAATTGTTTCAACTATTTCTGTTATCCTTCAAAATATATTTTAAATACATTATTTTACTCAGAAGCTTTTGCTATGTATATACAGTATAGGCATATTGGAGGACCGCTAATGCCTTTAAGAAAAAAATCTCATATCTAAAAAGATGTAAGCTGTACAAATTAATCTATGGTTCTAATCCCACCAATAAACAATTATTTTTTTGTTAAAAACTTAAACTTTATAATGAACATGTCTAGAATTCTAATAAAGAATAATTTTTTTCTTTCAAAATTTATTTTCAAAATTATAAATACTCAAATTGAAACATTTATACAAATAAATTTAACATAAACAAACTTTGTTCTAGTCCCACCAACCTTACATCTTTCTTGATTAGTAACCGCAACTGCATTTATTTCAAGTATTGTGGGACACAGAATGTGGTATATCATATCGCATAAAAAGAACACTGCACAATGTAAGGACTGTTGATTGGAGACATTAGAGGGAGTGAGAAGACTAACATCCTTCTAATCTTTGCTTCTTTTCTTTTCAAAACAAGAGATTCCATCCACATTCATCATTAAGTCCAGCAGCGGGATTGGTGCTGTTGAGTGTGTAGAAACAGAATATTTCTCACTTTCTTAATGCTAAGTCCCAAAATTGTGTCCCATTTTTAGGTTCTTGTACAAGTTCCAAGCCCCAAAAATATAAAGAGGTTGCTGTGTTTCCCACTTCTGAATAATGTCTGGCTACTGTTGATATTTCCACTTTAAGTCTGATATCACTCATGTTGGCTTATCCTATTTTGAAGTTCCTGGGTAGTCTTGCTAATGTAGAGTTTGTCACATGGACATTGTAATAAATATACAACATGATGGCTCTTGCATGTAATGTGTTGCTTAATCCAAAATCTTCGATTAGTATACAGATCCTCAAAAAATGTTTTCTTACTAGTATTGCCACATTGAAAACAATGGCCACAAGGCACATTTCCAGATTCTAATGGTCCCAAGAGAAGTTGTCTGTCTCTTTGTGGTGTTCTATAATGTTGGGTATGTGCTAATCTGTCGCTAAGTGTTTGATTTTTTTTGTGTAATAAAAAGTGTTTTCTGAGCAAACCTTCTGTTTTGGTTACTTCCTAACTTTAATAAGTGTTATTTATTTACTTTAATTATTATTAATAATTGACTTGATTTTGTTGTTTAAGTAACTATATGATGTTGAAAAAAACTATTCTTTGATCTGTAGAATTATTTGGCACTAATTTAAGTATTGTTGATGAGGAATAGGGGACATTTCTTGTTCCATCTTTCTTACCAAACTACTATTATAACCCCTATCAATGAATCTGTGTGTCATATCTTTAACTGTTTCTGGATAGCTTTCTTCTTCACTGCAATTTCTTTTTGCACAAATAAATTGTGACTTAGGTATTGAGTCCTTTAGTTGAGGGTCATGGTAACTTGAATAGTGTAATAAGGTGTTCTTAGCTCTTTATTTTCTATATAGTTTAGTCTCCAACTGTGTGAATCCTTTATGTATTTTTAAATCTAAAAATGCCACATTTTGAAGGCCATAGGTCATTGTAAATGGCAGATCTTTGTTACAACTATTTAAATAAGTGCAAAAAAGTTTCAGATCCTCTTCACTTCCATCTCACAGCATCAAGAGATCATCAATATAATGCCGCCAAGTGATAATACCATTAAAAAATTTATTTATTTCCCTGTCCAAGATAAACATACTCTCAAAGTCCCACATACAGATTTGCATATGAGGGAACCATTGTACTACCCATGGCAGTATCTTTTACTTGAATGTAAAATTATCTATCAAATTGAAAATAATTCTGTTTCGGCACCATTTCTGCTGAGTCAAAAATCCACTCTGAGGGTGTAAATTAGTTCTTTGCCTAAGGGTTTTCAAAAGTGAATTAAGCCCTAAATCATGATCTGTGCTAGTGTATAAATCTTTAATATTAAAAGTCACTAAAATTGTATTATGTAAGTCAGGAACATTCTGATTTAATTCCATTATTAATTTTATTACATGATTTGAGTCTTTTATATAAGTAGGTACTTTAGGAACTTCATCACATATGTGAACATCTATATATTTTGATATAGGCTCTAACATAGAATCAATCCCTGAAACTATGGGATGACCTGGGGGTTTTACTGGATCTTTATGAATTTTTGGAAGTACATAAAAAATGGTGACTCTAGATGTCTTGTTAGTTAACATATCTCTTTCTTGCTCAGTGCACCAACCCAAATCTGTTGCTAATGTCAATAGATCTTTAATATCTTGTAAGATCTCACTAGTCAGGTCTCTATCAATTTTTTATAATGTTCCTCATCTTCTAATTGAAGTCTATATTCTATTCTATAATCATCTCTATCCCACACCACTATCCCTCCTCCTTTATCAGCTGGCTGGATAATGATAGTATCATCTTGTTCCAAATCAGATAGCAACTCCTGTTCTCTCCTATTTAAACTCTTCCAACATGGTTTCAAAAATTAATTTTTACATAACTCATATATTTGTCTGTCTATGGCTTTAATATATGTTTCCACTACATCACTACCCCTTGGTGGGTTAAAAGTAGATTTTACACCAAGTTTCTGTTTTAATACTTGTCTTTTAGTTATAGGTTCTAAAGGTTTTTGTGAAAACCAATTAGCTAAATGTAGCTTTCTATAGAAGTTTTGTAAATCTATATTCAGTCTAAACGGGTCCAATTTAATGGTGGGGAAAAAAGATAAACCTTTTTTCAAAAGTTGTTCTTCTTGTGAAGTAAGTGTTCTTTGACTTAAATTAAAACTACTGTCGTCTCCCCTGTTCCAACCTTCCTCCTCTGCCCCATACCTCCCCTGGCTCATTTTCTTCCTCTGTCTCCTCCTCCACCTCCTCCACCCCTTCCTTCTCTCATGCCCACTTTGATATTTCCTCATGGATCTTGCCTACTCCCACTCCTTAATTTGTATCTGTTGCATTGTTCTTGATACATGTTGTTCCTGATCAATTTTTGTTGTGGATCCTGAATTCTGCCTTCCTCTAAAAAAGGTTGAGATTGATCACTCAGATTTTTTCTGGATCCATATTGGTTAGTGACAAAACTGTCACCTCTATCAGAATCTTGTGCATATTCTATTTGGGATGTAAAATATCCACCCTATCTACCTTGTCTTTGGGGTTTCATTAACCAGGAATACACTTTGTTCTCTCTATAATCAATAATATCACTTTCAGCCAGCCCAGTGGGTGAGCCGCTGGACGCCTTACCTCACACCATGCCAGTGACCCATGTTCAGGAACAAGCATGGGCTGCTGGAGGTCGGCATGGTGGAGAAGGATTGAGGTCCTATGAACTGCTCTCCTTCTCTGGGGAGGGGGAACACCAGCAATCAGTGCACTACAGGCACCTAGTGGAAGATGGGGCCTTGTGCACTGAGGCTACAGCAAAAGAAGGTGAGGCAGAAGCTTAGAGGAATGTGTTCAGAAGCATGTGCATTCACTTCTTTTGGTGTCATTGCACGTCCTCACCTAGGGGGAAAAGGACACCAGATTAAAAAGGGGTCCTGATGTGCCCAATGGTGGCTGATCCCCACAGGTGCCACCCCCATGACTAGCAGCAACACTCCTCCAGCACCAAATCCATGAGAAAAGGTGGGTCAGGGGATTCCCACCACTCCACCATGGAGGGATAAGCTGTGGGGCAGCTGGAGGAAGAGCTGTGAGTGGGGGATGGGGCTGGGGCATCTGGCATGAGGAACTGCTATCAGGGACCAGGAGGATAAACAAACTAACAAAATAATATAATATTCCTGTTAAACATTTTAAGTTTCTGTTGTTTAATGTATTCTTCATAATCAGTCAAATCTTTCTTAATTTTTTCCAACATAATTGTATAGTCTTGTAACTGAATCCTAGATTTATATTCTTCTTTGATGGAATCTATTTCTTCTGCTAATCTATTTCTTTCATTAAAAATGGTTTCTATCAGAGAGAACCTAAAGTCTAATGAGTATTTATTGCATATACTTGTCCGCTTTTCATTTAATTTAACTGTCATAAAGCCCAATTAATAATCTTAAACCTCTAGGGATGCATTCATTTTGTATGTATTCTTCTAATGATATGGAATTCCACTCTAATCTAATATTTTTTCTGTTCAAGGTGATACATTTTATTAGCTATACTTTTATCACTAGTAGTATGTGTCCATGACTTGCTCTGTTGTAACAAATGCATAACTTTTTGTTGTTCTTCATTAGAAAACTGATGTGGCAGGTAACTCTCTTCACCTGTGTCTGGGAGCAGGGTAACCCAGCTATTTTCTGTTCTTATATTTGATGATGTCCCTGTGTTCATAATCCACTATTATCTGACTGATGAGATGAGTAGAAAAGGAAAGGCGGATGGGGGAGGAGGGATGAGGAAGGAGGCTGAATGGTATTGGTAGCCAATCTATGATGTAAAATAATTTAACTGCTACTAAAAAGTGGTTAATGTGGCCACTGAAATCAATGCATGGTCAGAGCATCAATTATCTAATTAAAAATTAAATGGATTTCAGGATGCCAGTTATCAATAATAATAATTATAATTGGGTCATCCATTAGCACCAAGAAATTGATGTGAACAAAAGAAAAAAATGGATGCACTCCACTGTATAAATCTTTTTAAGATTTTATTTTGAATTTTATCTTCTCACAAGTGAAAGGCAACAGTTTCACGGTAAAAGCCACTTCATCAGGCCTAAGCTGTGTTGCTGTTATAAAAAACATAAATAACAGAGTTTTAGAATATATTGTTGTTAATTACCAGATGTAACAAGGCTACCTAAACATGCAGGTCATTTACATGCTGTCTAATAAACTTAACTTACAATATGTCCAAAAGATATCCCATCTTATTTCAAATTAATACCCAAAGTTAAATATGTTCTCAGCAGATGACATTCATAAATGAATCAAAAAACATATGCATCGTGATCCCAGTAGGTCCATTACATTGTTTTAAACAAAAAAAATGTATACCTTCAATATATATTCCTTATACTTCAATTCAGTTTGTAGGTTATAGATGTTCAACTTTAATCAATTATAAAAAAACCCTAAAAGAAGAAAGCCATGTTTATCTTCGTATTATTATAAATTAATCACTAGAATTAAGTAACTATATCTTGCTTACTTCTGATTTCTGTTAAATAAAGTTTGTGGTCTTCAGTGTTTCATTTGGCTCTGTTTGTTCTAACTGCACTGTAAAAATCAAGTTTCTATTTTAATTTTAGTACACATGTAAATAGTAATTATTTTTTCAAAATGTTGTAGTTATACCTGCAAACATCAATTAACCTTCTCAGTAAGGGCTTAACAAAGTCTCTATTTGTTGATGAAACACTGTACTCTGAAAAAAGCATTATATTTTGTTTTACATTATATTTAAAAGAAAAACAAACAATAAATCAAAAGATATGGGGCCAGATATTAAAAGGTTAGCATGGGGTGCAAATCCATTGCACTGGACTAGCGCTGAATTTGCACCCAACTGCTCTATTAAAAAGGACATTTAGCACCAGCTCCAGGTGTTAGCGCTGATGCTAAAATACAATGTATGCATAGGAGGGACTGTGGGAGGGGCCCTGAATGCCAGTGCACCGTCATATTCAAAGGTATAGTGCCACACTACAGGCATTAATTAGCATGACCTGTAGCGCGGCACCAAATCCCGCTGGCAAAAAGCTGGCGGTAATGCAGCGGTGTCAATCTCCCCCCCATCATGATCCCTGACCTCTGCTAGCCCTGAAAATCACTGAAATCCTAGGTGGTTTAGTGGTTCCCCACCCCCCAGCAGGTATCACAACCCCCATTAGAAATGATAACAACTCCATTTTCCTGGTAGCCTAGTGGTCCCCCCACCCCTAGCACTTATCCCAACCCCCATTAATAATAAAAACAACTCCATTACCCTGGTACTCTAGTGGTCCCCTCAACCCCAGCACATATCCTGACCCCAATTAGTAATAAAAACAATTCTATTACCTCGGTAGTCTAGTGGTCCCCCCAACCCCAGTGTGTGTGTATCGTGACCCCTGTTTGAAATAAAACTAACTCCATTTCCCTGGTAGTCTAGTGGTCCCCATACCCGGCAGTGACACCCCACCCATCCAAATAGATTCCCAGAACAGAATTGGCACCGGCTCAGCCCATCTCACCTTCACAGCTTGCCGCCAACTGAGGTAGGAAGGAGCGCTCCTTCCAATCTCAGTTGGCGGCCAGACAAGGTGGTGAGAGCAAAATTGGAAACCAGCAGAGAGGACAAAGGAAATGCTTTGATGAAAGAGACTGTCATATTTAAAAAAAATTGCTAACTGCAGATTTCCACATCCTTTTGGATATTTGTACTGGGCATTTGGGTTTATGGCAGGCTCTAACAGTGACATGTATGCTGTGACATCACCAGGAGGTGGAGAAACATGACTTTTAAACATTGCTTGCATCTGAGAAGTTAGTGGAGAAGTCATCTCTGAAAATCAAAGACACTTTTAGTCACTGGACTGATAACTAGGCACTTTAAAAAGATGTAATTCAGCTGGAACTCATAAGTATTTTGCAGGCGGTTTGTCCGGTAATTTCCCAATTATTTTGCTGACTGTAAGTATTGATGTATATGTTATGTGTTTGGTATTTTATCTATTTTAAATTTTTAGTAAGCACTAGTTTCCTTGAAATTCTGCCTGTGGCTTCTCAGTTTCTTCTGCAATTGAATGCTGGAGCAGTGTTTAATGCTGACCAAACCAAACCAAACCAAACTTTATTTATATAGTGCCTTTCTTAAACCAAGGCACTTTACATGATTTATACAATAAACATACAACTTAAATTAAAATTACAAATGTTAAAAATCAATTAAAATTTCCTGGAAAGGTCTTATGGCACAGATACATCTTTAAATCAGATTTGAATTGCTCGATGGTCAGGCATTCTCTCAACCAACGAGGTAGAGAATTCCACAGTGTAGGGGCCTCAAAGGAAAAAGCAATAGCTCCTGATGTCTTCAAATGTACCATGGGAATCTCTAGCAACCCCTCATCAGTGGATCGAAGAGGGTGGAGGTGGTGATAGGGAGTCAAGAGATCTTGCTGGTAGCTGGGTCACAGTTTGTGTAGGGCTTTAAAAGTCAGAAGACTGACCTTAAAGGTAATCCACCACTGATTGGGCAGCCAGTGCAGTCCGCACAGCACAGGTGTGATGTGGCTGGTCCAAGATGTACCAGTCAATAACCTGGCTGCCGCATTCTGCATTAGCTGCAAGCAGTGGATATCAACCCCAGGAAGCCCTAGGTAGAGGGCATTGCAGTAATCAAGGTGGATGGTGACAAAGGCGTGACAGCCATTAAGAGCACAAAAGGGTGTATTACTATCTTGCTAAAGGTAAGAATATACCTAAGTCTCATATTGGGTCATAAAGGTACATTTGGGAGACCTGGCTGGGTGCCACTGGGTGAAGGATTGTATTGCATTTCCCCAAAGAGAATATATATCTAAGCCTGTTGGCTGGGTGGACTAGCATAAGGTTCACATTTGACCCCCCAGTACTCAAGGCTGGTAGGTGATTCGGACCTAAAACAGACAGGAGGGTTACACTGTTTGTCTCCTGTTCGCACTATTGCACTTTGAGTTTGGCACTGTGGGAGCTGAGGGCCTGACCTGTGGAGCATGTTTGTGACACCCATCTTTGTTGGAACAAACTCCCAACTGAGTTATGAAATTCTCAGACATTATGCATCAAAAAAAAAAACTTAAAGAAATAGCTGTTAAAGAAACAATCCATTTGTAACTATTGTTAATGAGCAATAAGTTACCTGGTGTGTTATTTACTAGATAATATTTAAGTGTTTATGTGTTATTACGTTTCCTTATTAATTTTGCCATGTTTCTTATCCTTTTGCCTTGGGACGTTCTGTAAACAAGACTTGTTCTCATGGAACTTAACCTGTAAACTCGTAACCTTTAAATAAAATAAAAATAAAAATCAGACTGATTCTGAGATATTTTCTTAATGTTTGTTAGTCTAATGTGTAACATTGGGTCTGTTTATGTTGTTAATTTTGTCCAGAGTTTTCTTTTTTATGGCTGCAGTGGGCATAGCCTTGCAGCAGTTTTATGAGTACAGTACAGAAAAGGGAGCTTGCTGGATACTGAATAGACTTTTAACAGTGGAGGTAGATGGCAATCACTGCACATTCACTATTTTGTCCATCGATAAAACACTGCACTGTCCGCTGTGTTCATGATAGCAGCTGGAATGTCCTGTGCAAGCACATTGAATTCTGGCGGCAAGTCTGCCATTTCCAAGATGGTCAGTGGAGCCCAATGTGCATTTGAGAGACATCGCACATACGCAGAGAACTCTGGTAGCCATATTGGATATGACGGACAGTTCCACCATCCCCCATAGTTCAGTACTTTCTAAAACTGCTAATTTATTTATTTAATATTGTATTCCTATCTTCTGCCATGCGCTTTCTTACAATTTGTTTGGATTTTCTTTTAATGTGCATTTAGCACTGTGTAACAATGCACACTGGTGGCACTAGAGTGGAGCTATGGCTCCTTTTGAATTCACCCACTCAGTCAGCTGAGAGGCAAGACACTGTTCAGTTGCAATTGAACGTTGGAGCATCTCTTCTGTAAAAGTCACACTTACTTTCACTTTTGGTCAGTCCTGGTCTCTGCACCAAACAGAGGCACATGGGAATAGGAATTGGAGGGTCAGCAGGGTAACACATGAGCAACAGAAGATGCAAGGCAAGGAGTATCAGTTAAACAAAAGAGTCCCAATGAACTCAGAGCAATAGTAATGTAAAAATAATGATCCCATAGATTACTTTTTTTTCCTAATCCTGTTGTCACTATAATAATCTCTGGGAAAGATGGACATAGATGAAGGGAGATGTTACTCAGTTACCACATTTATTCAAACTGAGTACAAAGAATATAGGTCATAGACAAAAGGCCACAGTGATTACTGACTCAGCAGGACAGGATCTTCTTGGGACTAATACTTGCCTGTTCCTGGCCACAAGTAAGATGGCTGCCCAAGTACTTCCTTAAGGGTTATATGCATATTCACTACACCTAGAGCCCCCTCCAACCATACATTACTATGTTACTATTTAGTATTATGTTTAATTTTAAAATATAACATTGGGGGGTTGGGGTGGGATCAGATGGGTGGAGCAACAAAAATATATGGCTATGGCCCAGAATGCCATCGCCTTCACAACCCAAGTGTAAGGCATAGCTTCCACAGTCGATGTGTTCCTATTGTCATGCTCTTGAGGTAGGAATCCTCTTTCATGTTCTGCCTCCCTCATTTTGAAGTTCTGGTTTTGTTCCTTTCCTATCTTTTCTTCTTCTGTCTTTCACAAACCAAATCCCATAGCTTTCACCTTAGCTTGTGCACCTAACTTAATTTCTTATTTGCCAGTTTTTTGTGCTGTATTTACTGCTTCTGCACCTTGCACCATTCAACTTACTTACTGCACCGTGCGCTGAACTATGGACAGTAGTTTTCCTATATTTTTTTTTTTGTTTTGATTGTTACAACTGTATTTGCACTGCTGTTGAAATTGTGCAATTATATTGAGCAATTAATACCTAAAAATATTAATATTAGTGTTACTTGAACTGCAAACTGCAAAAAATTACTATATTGCTCTGTAAATAAACTCTTGTCCCCTTACTGCAGGACCCATCTGAAAATGAGTTTTCCTCAGTTCAGTATGCTTTTTCTGGTTCAACTTTTATAAACACAATCAATAATGATGGATTTGTTTGCATCATTGACCAGAATAGAAGATAAATACAATTAACTTTAGGAAATTCATCTTTTGGGAGGGCTCACAGCCACATATTCTCTGTCAAATTGTATATTTATATTATTTTTCTTACAGATTAAAATAAAGGTAGTTCTGTATTTATTATTGGTTATTATGCCCAGGTTTGCTCACAATATAATGGTAAAAATAAACAAGTGTGATCCAGCCACACTCCACCTACTTTTTATTGGTTATAAGGTGGCAGATGTCCACTGCAAATGATCTCATCCATACTTTTATGAACATACACACATACACATATATACATACATATATATATATATATATATATATATATATATATATATATTAGAAATTGCAGTCAGGTGGCTTAGTGGTTAGTGCAAAAATTGTTAGCTGACGCATTTCTTACTGCCCACAATACCATTATTTTGGAGCCATATTGGATCTTGCTAGAGCTTATGTTTTTTGTTGGTCTCATACAGCATTTTGACTTAGACACTATTTGCTGGCCCCCCACACCCAGACACTATGTGCTGAACTCGCCACTTTGGGGGTTATCTTGTTATTTATAAATGTTTTTTTTTTTGCTTAGAGTAGTGCCACTTAATACCAGAACTGTAAGAAGGGGTACATCTGATCATCTTACAGTAGCTCTGGAATCTTCCAGGACTGGATTCCATTTTTTGGGGTAAAAGGCAAGATGTATAGTGTTTTTAATTCTGGACAACATATTTCAATCAAGTTCTCGGCTGTTGAGAGCATAAATACTCCTTCATGCCAACTGCAATTGCCAAGGGTGGGTGTAATGCATATGTACGGCTGTGGACTTGGTTCCCAAAATGAGCACCCCTGCCTAGATGTGCCCATCTCCTACACACAGGTGGCAGCTGCACATGGAGCTAAGAGATTGTATCTGTAGGACTTTAGCCAGCAACAGGACTGAGAAACATTTTTGGCAATAATTTTCTCCAGTTGGCATTTAGCTGATGGAAATGCTTGCACCCTCTCACCCTGTGAGATGACAGAAAGCATCAGTAATAGGTATAGTAGTTGGTCCTGTGATAGACTTTTCCTGGTGATTCTGCAGAGTATTTACTGTGGCAACCTACATTTCAGGCAGAATTCACAAAGAGAGCCAACATTTCCATTGCTGTGAAAAAAATGGCTTGTAGCATTGCAGAAATCTAGTTGCACCGTATTCACAAAGAAAATCTCTGCAGTTGCAGAAATCCATAAAACATGCAAGTTATGGAAGTTCACAAGTGTTGAAATCTCCCTAACATTCTTTACTTAGCTAAGGAAAAAGCTCAGCAGGCACAGCAGGGGATCCATATTAACTGGAGCAGCAGACTTTGACAGTCTTGCCATAGATGCAGCAGCAAGTACTCACAGAAAGACCAGCAGCCAGTCCCTCAACTGAGACCATTCCAGCACCACTGGTACTAGCAGAGCAATGCATCACAATGGCTGTCTATAAATGATGATGGAACTGATGGTTGTGTCTCTCCTTGGCGTGCCTATGATGTCTGCTTCAGTAACACTCACTGCAGGCTGTTACCTGCTCTGCCTGTACTGCTTGTGGGGTGCCTGTATGGGCTGCATTGTCTCTAATGGTTGTACCTTGTTGTATCTTAGTGAAAATGTATGCTATTTTTGTTGTAACAGCTGACATTACTATACACCCCACATTTGCTATCACAGTACTTGTGCCTGCTCCTCCACTATAATTGTATCTTAATTGTCGGTACACTGCACTTTGCTCAATGAGCGTTACACTTCACTCTTTGTGGTGCAGCACGTGTGCAACATTTTTTACACAACTGCAGCAAAACACTGGCTATGAATAGCCTCTAAGAGGGAATGCCATACTTTTTAATGCCTTTTTTCCCTCAGGAACTTCCTTAGCTGCACTTTTTTTCCTACAGTCCTCAGGATATTTTTTTTTCCACAGCTGCAGAAGTTTTGTGTTTACCAATCAAAGCAGAGCAATTTCCCTTTTTTTCCTCAGGCAGCTTTTGGGGACTTAGGGAAGGTTTTGCACCTTCAGATTGTTTTGTGACCCCCCCCCCCACCACACCAGGTTTTGGCACTGTTTGGGAACAAGAGTTTTCAGGCTTAGAAACATAGAAACATAGAATTTGATGGCAGATAAGGACCGCTTGGCCCACCCAGTCAGCCCATTTCCCTACCTACTGGATAAGCTGCAGATCCTAGTTAACCAGCAGCCTACTTCTTCCTACCCCACCCCCAGAATTGCCTTATGACTATCCCATGCATGCTTGAATTCCCCCCACTGATTTTGACTCCACAACCTCCTCCGGAAGGCCGTGCCATGCATCCACAACCCTCTCTGTGAAAAAATACTTCCTTAAATTACCTCTGAGCCGCCCCCCCCATCTTCAAATTGTGCCCTCTTGTTCTTGCACACCTCTTTTTTTGAAAGATGCTACACTCTTGGACTTTGTTGATTCCCTTGAGGTACTTGAAAGTTTCTATCATGTCCCCCCTCTCCCTCCTTTTCTCGAGGCTATACATATTAAGCTCCTTAAGTCTCTCTTCATACGACTTCCGGTGCAGACCCTGCACCATTTTAGTTGCCCTCCTCTGGACAGCTTCCATCCTGTCTATGTCTTTGCGATGATTGGGTCTCCAGAACTGCACACAGTACTCCAGATGGGGTCTCACCAGTTGTCTGTACAGAGGGATACTAACATCCTGTTTTCTACTGGTGATGCCTCTCCCTATGCATCCCAGTATCCCCCCAGCCCTCCTTGCTGCCCTCTCACATTGCTTGCCCATCTTTAGGTCATCCGATATGACTACCCCCAGGTCCCTTTCCATTTTTGTTGTTGTTAGTATCTCACCCCCCATTGTGTACTCTTCCCCTGGGTTTTTGTTTCCCAGGTCCATTACCTTGCACTTCTTAGCATTGAATCTAAGCTGCCATACATTTGACCATTCCTCTAACCTTGCCAAGTCCCTTCTCATCCTTTCCACCCCACCTTGTGCATCAACTCTGTTGCAGATCTTAGTGTCATCTGCAAAGAGACATACTTTCCTTCCAGACCTTCTGCAATGTCGCTTATAAAGACATTGAAGAGGACCGTTCCTAATATTGAACCCTGTGGTACCCCACTAGTAACCATCCTTTCTTCTGAGTGGACTCCATTTACTATCACTCTCTGTGTCCTATTCTCCAGCCAATTCTTTACCCAGGCTGTCATCTTGGGACCCACTTCCAGGCTGGCTAACTTGTATATTAATCTTTTGTGTGGGACTGTGTCAAATACCTTGCTAAAGTCTAGGTAGGCCATGTCCACAGCCCCTCCCTGATCTACTACTTCTTTGGTCACCCAGTCAAAGAAATCTATCAGATTCATCTGGCATGACCTTCCTGCTGTGAATCCATGCTGCCTAGGGTCTTGTGCCCCTCTGGCCAATAGATACTCGACAATTCATTCCATCATTTTCCTTATCACTGAGGTTAAACTAACAGGTCTATAGTTTCCTGCTTCTGCCTTGCTCCCACTTTTGTGAAGTGGAATCACATCTGCCCTCCTCCAGTCCTCGGGTACCACCCCATCCTCCCATGATTTGTTAAAAAGGGTAGTCAGTGGTGTCACTAGTTCTACCCTTAGTTCTTTTAGAATTCTGAGATGAATCCCATCAGGCCCCATTGCTTTGTCCACCTTCAGTTTTAAGAGCTCTTTCAGAACCCTTTCTTCTGTAAATGGGCTGGTATCAACTTCTGTATCCAGAGTGTTACTACTGTTTGTCTTATGTATCTCCCCTCTTCCTTCGTTAATACTGAGCAAAGATATTTGTTTAGTATCTCTGCCTTTCACAGTCTCCCTCTGCCCACCCTCCCTCCCTCCTCTTTATTAAGCCTCACTGTCCCTCCCTTGGTCTTCCTTCACTCCCTGATGTACCTATAAAAGGTTTTATCCCCCTTCTTAACTGAGTTGGCTATCTTTTCCTCAGTTTGGGCCTTTGCTGTTCTGACTGCCTTCCCAGTTTTCTTTTGCTTTAACTGATACAGTCCTCTGTCCTGCTCCTTCTGCGATTCCTTGTACTTCCTGAATGCTTTCTTTTTCTCTTGAACCTTCACTGCCACTTCCTTTGAGAACCATAGTGGTTTCTTACATTGTCTTGTTTTGTTTATTTGCTTCACACAAAGGCTTGTTACCTATGTGATGGCAGTTTTTATTATTCACCATTGTTCTTCCACCCCTCCTTCCTGCCCATTTGCTAGTGCATTCCTTAGGCACTCACCCATTACGGCAAAGTCAGCCCTCCTAAAGTCCAGTACTTTTGTCTTTGTATGGCTTGACTCTATTACTGTGTTTATTGTGAACCATACTGTTCGATGGTCACTAGTTCCCAGATAGCTACCCACTTCTACATCTGTGATCCTCTCTCCATCTCCATTTGAGAGTACCAAGTCTAATATTGCTCCCTCTCAAGTGGGCTCCAGTACTAGTTGTCTAAGGCATGCCCCCTGTAGGGCCTCTAGAATAACTGCACTCTTCGAAGTGGCAGCTGCAACTGCACTCCAGTTAACATCTGGCATATTCAGATCACCCATCAGCAGTATCTCCCCTTTTTCTGCCATTCTAAGTATACTTTCTATCATTTCCTTGTCCATTTCCTCCCCCTGAGAAGGTGGTCTGTATACAACCCCTGTGTGGATTGTGGTGCCATTGCCTGTCTCCAAATTTACCCACAGTGCTTCTTCTCCTCCCTGTTTACCCTTTTGTTCTGTTGCTTTTATTCCTTCCGTTATGTAAAGAACTACTCCTCCTCCTCTTTTACCCTCCCTGTCCCTCCTATAGATAGTGTATCCTGGTATGTTTATGTCCCAGTCATGGTTTTGTGTGTACCAAGTTTTGGTGACTGCCACGATATCCAGATGTTCCTCCTCCATCAAGGCCACTAATTCAGGAAGCTTGTTACCTAGACTACGGGCATTGGTAGTCATTGCTCTCCATTTTTTGATGGCTTTACCTTCTGTTGCAGCATCTCCCACTGACCATTCTACCTTGGTCCTTTTCTCATTTAGTACCCTGTTTTGTAGGAAGAGGCTGGGATTTTTCTGCTGCTTGTCGGTACCTCCCCCTTTGACTAGTTTAAAAGCTTGCCAATGAAGCATTTAAACCGATTGCTCAAAAGACTTGTTCCCTTCCTGGACAGATGCAGACCATCCTGCCAGTATAGGCTGTTGTCCTCCAGGTGGAACCCCAGTCCCCAATGAAGCCAAACCCTGTGCTCCACACTATTTTTTCAACCATTCATTAAACTGCATGGTGACAATTAGCCTCTCCTCACCCATGCCTTTGACAGGCAGCACCTCTGAGAAGGATACTGTGTGTGCTACTTGTCTTAGGCCCCTCCTCAACTCTGCAATGTCCTCCTGCACCGCTCTAACCTCATGATGAGCCAAGTCATTTGTCCCTAGGTAGACAATTATGTCCAGCTCAGAATCCCTTGCAGCTGTTGTCGTGATCCTGAGGATATGCTTCCTGTCCCTCCAAGCCATGCCACCTTACTTCAGTTTTCCCAGCTTCTCCCAGTTTTATCCCCCTAATAAATGAGTCCCCCACCAGGAGCTGCTTCCTTTCCTTGTGGTGTCCTCTGTCTCCTTCCTGTGGGCTTCCCTTGTGACAGCTGTCATCAGCCTCCTTAGTCTCCTCTGTGGGTGCATCCGTAGGGGAGCTATGCTCCCCCAGAATGGTGTATGGATTGTGGAGTGGAACAACTGACTGGGTGTGCCTCCGTTCCACCATCCTCACCCTTCCTGAGCCCACTGTGGTCCAACTGCTGTGTTTTCTTTGCAATCTCTGAGGTAGTGGTGGTGGCTGTGGTGCTCCCTGGATGGGGGAGGTTCCCTTCCTACTGTCCAGTGTGGCCTGGGGGAAGGTCCCCATTCTACTGTTCAGTGTGGCCTGAAGATGGGCAACTTCCTTCCTCAGGGCAGAGAGTTGTCTGCAAATAGGGCAGCATCTCAGCCTCCAGAAAGACTCCCGGAAGACTACTGCCCCACAGCCATTACATTGCACTACTCCCCACATTTGTTTTTTTGTTTTTTGTGTGTGTGATTGGTTTGTAATATAGAAATATATATTTATAATATACAATGTGTATGCTTATATTATTAGTTAAGCCTTTTTGGGGGACAGTCTTTCCTTGGAATTGTGCCGCTTGCTCTAAAAACTTTATCAATGAACTGATGAAAATTTCAGTTGGTTTAATGTCTCCATTTTTATTAAGGGTCAGGAGAAAAACAGAAATGCATATATAAATCTTGTCACTGTCGTGCTTTGGGTCCATGTTTTTCCAGCAGTTCATGGTTTAAGAAAAAATGTATGTTGTTTATTATTCTCAAAGAACATACTGTATTCAGTAAGCTGAGGACTGTCTCATGGTGTGCCTACTTCAGTACTCCTTTGACTGTAGCCAAGTCAGCCTTTTGGTAGCAGGTGCTTGTGCAGAACTTGTTATTTATCATAATTTGAAAAAAAAAAAGCATGTAAAGCCTGCCACAGGCTGCATGGGGCATTTTATACATGGCCCACTCTGTTTTTCTTTTTATGCAATTTTCAGAAATATAGCATGTTCAATTCACCAATAGCCAGGCCAATGAGGCAATGGAGCAATGCACCTGGTAATCAAAGGCAGGCATGGCATAGATGGAATTATACTGCCCCTTACAATCAACTTCAGAACGTTGTTTTCCCAATACAGCAGACTTTCATATCTGTCTTGAAAAAAAAATGATACACAAAGTAGGTAAGGGAACTCAAAACAGGTATGGCTAGATGTACTAGAGAATGATCAGATACTCCGCCTAAGTGGATGACATCCTCTCATTTTTAATTTTGTCAAGTCATTCAAAATTATGTAAATGTGACAAAGGGTATATGAATAAATATGGAAGGGAAGGGAATGGATCTGACTCAGTTGTTCTTTCTGAGTCACCATACCATTTATTTTAACCTTCTTTTACTCTAGTAGAAGGTATTTGATTGACAACACTTTTTAGTCCTCATTCCTTGCTTCACTATCTCTCTGCTTGCAGTAAAGGATGAATTTATGCAGAGATTAAAAAGGGGCAAGACTTTGATGGTTGCAGATTTACCTCAGAAGCCCTTGCAAGCACTTAGTTTAAGTTTAGCAAATGTTATCCCTGTTGCTTTATTTATTTATTTAAAGTTGGTAACCAGTAAAGGCACAGTGAGATGAGGCTCATTTTCAAGTGTGACCACAGGAAGGGAAATAACACAAAACCACTTACAAAGCCTTATCAGGTATCAGGGGCCTTGAATGCACTTAGTGTAAGTTTTACAATTGTTGAGATAAGGTTGATAGCCTAGCCTAAGTCCTTGATATAAATAAATAAATGTTGTGGACACATCATAGCAACTGGCAGTAGGGCTAACACAAAAGCATGGAACACATTTTGTGTCTTTGCTGAGAAGCCAATGGCAATTTTGTAAGACTCTGCCTGGGCTGATTGGGTTACCAGCTAAGAAAATAATTCCCTTTCTTACCTTCTCAATGGGGATGGGAATTGTTTTCCTTTCAACTAAACAACTAACCTTCATTAAGGGGACAAAATAAAATTGTAGCTTCTATGGAGGCACTAGGTCTTTCTTACTATGTTCAGAAGTATGCTTGTGCCAGTATGGTTTTCGGTCTCTCCATATCATAATAAACTGATGTTAAAGGACTCAATTAGTTCTCATAGATTTGGCTGGCTATAGCCTCTACTTGGGATACCACTAATTTATGGAACTTTTCTATGGTTTATATTCTGAGAACTCAAACCTTTGAAGATTCCTGCTTTTAATTCAGAGCTTCTGCATTTTAAATTTATTGGTATAATGGTCTCTATAGATACCAACCCCTAGTACACAGATATACTGATCAAAGTCTTTTAGGGCATGCCCAATGTCCTACACAGTAGGCATGTTTCTAGGCCAAAGCACTGTCTGGTGGCATTTGTTTTCTTAAGAGTACCATTCCTGTTTCTATGTGAGAGATGGGTTTTCCTGGAGCCTGACTTAGATACCATGGCCCAGATATTCAAAGGAGATGTGCCTGGTGCAATTGAGTTGCACCTGTACATCTCTGAAATGTAGCCCCTGGCCATATTCAAAAGGAAGGGATGCACCATGCAACACAGCAGCCACCAGCCCCTGGGTGGCTAGCCCTTCCAATCCCCGAACGACAAAGAAAAGAAAAATATCCCTGTGTCCCTGGTAGTCTAGTGCACCTGTCCCTGAATCCCTGAATAAATATAAGTATCCCACTGCTTCATTCTGGTAGTCTAGTGGTTCCCCTCCCATATCTAGTCATGTTATAGAATAAACAAGCCCCCACAACCCTGGCAATCTGGTGGCCCCCTCTCCCTTACCGAACCCAGATGAAATGAACAATAGTATCCCCTTATCCCTTGTAATCTAGTGGCCCCTTCCATACCTGACTCAATGTAAGTCAAAACAAATCACCCTGTTATTCCCTAGCAGCCAGTGGACCCTCTTCCATCCAAAACCCTGGCCATATTTAGAAAATACACCCCAAACCATCCCCGATAGTACAGAGCCCCCTCACAGCCCCAATCGTAACATGAAAGATAAGTCAAGTTATTACTCTGGTAGTCCAGTGGACCCCTCACTCCCTCACCCACTGAGGTCCCACCACACCAGCATGGCCAAGTAACTGGTGGGCAGCACAATGCACCTGTACACCACCATGGCTGCCAGCTGACTGAGCTATCATGGGATGACAGTTTACAGTAGGCTCTACAATTCCACTGTCAACCAATGGGCTTGCAGTGTCTACTGTAAGCTTTCAGTAACAAAGTTGTCAACATATCTATGCTTTTCGAACTTCAGTGAAAGTCCAAGCCCATCTGATTCCCAGAACTAGGGACTAACAGACATCTAAATGGACTTCCTATACAGTGTCTCCTGAGATAGGGCTGTTTTTCAGTTTCCTGTCACCCAAGGTTTTTCTTCAGTCTTCACATCCAGGGGGCAAGGTTCAGAGGCAGCAAAAGAGTTTTTCTTTTCAAGTATGGTTTCTTGCAACCTACTCCAACCTCTTAACTTGAGTTCCATTCTGTTCAAAGCTTAAGGCAGGGATCTGACACAGTAAATTAAAATGTGTCTTCCTTTCTTCTCTTGTAGAAAGAACCATACTTTAGGTTCACTCCTCATGCTACTAGAACAGTTCAAGCTTTAGCTGGTCATAGCTCCATTCTTTTCCACAGTAATACTTTCTTCCAAATCAGCTAAAGGGTGCTTGAGGTGAAGTTTGGAAATGGGCGATGATCAGCCCTTTGGAGTCTGTTGTTTCATTTTGACATTCTGTACCTATCTCCCTGTTTCATGGAAGGGGTCACTCTCACCAGGAGCAAATGTTCAAGCTATCCCGAGTGTTTTGCCCAATCCTATTATCCAGACCATGCTCAGCAGTCTTGTCATTCAACAGAACCGGGTCTAGTGTTCCTCCTGAGCCAAGAGGAAGTCTCCACACTCCCTTAAGCTTCATGCTACATACTCGTGATTTTCTTTAGAACAGACAAAGCTTGGTTTTTGGCACTTCCTGAACAGATATCAAACTTTGGTAGAAGTCCAGGGTTTTCTGGGCAGTTCACCGCAAGGTTTCTGTTAAGATGCTATCAGTTTGTGTCCGGCTATTGGACACTCTAGAACTTAGTCCCATTTTACAGTCCCTCTCTGGGATCATACTATAAGGCTAATTGACTGTGGAGTGCTGCTTCTTGATATTCTTTGTCAGCCATTCCATATATCCCTGTTAACAATGTTGGTTCTCTCAAAGTTATACATTTAAAACCAGCAAATAGTCACAAGAGATCATCAAAATTCTATCACTTGGATGATCCTTTGGTTCTCCTGTGGCAGCTGAACAAGATGGACCAGATCATGCATTGCTCAGGCATATATGGCAGCCAGACTTAAAACAACCAGTTTTGATCAGAGGATATTTTTCACCAGATGTTAACATCCTGGTATGAGAGAGTAGCCTCTGCATCAGAATGTTGCAGGGCAACAATTTGGTCTTTTCTGATCTACTTTGAGAAGCACCATAGACTTGAAGTACAAGGTTCAACCGTTGCTGCATGAGGATATAAGGTGTGACATGCAGATGTGGAAAGTAATTATAATGACATTGTCTCTGTAGGGTCACATACAGACCAATATTCTCCCCCTCCTGGTTCTTGCAATTGTGTACTGCTTTTTAGAACTTCTGTGCAAAGATTACCCTTTGACAATGTGGGGGTATATAGAAAGAAGACATTTATTAGACTTACTTTTTTTTTCTGTTAGCTCCAACGTTGTCAGTAGAGTCACACCCAAGAGTCATTGCTACTCTCCTGAAGAATACTGTTCAACATATACAGTTAAAAAAATGGAGAATGTTATAAAATTAAAATCATACAATTTTAGTTCATTGTTATTGGCCACAAATGGGCAAAATGACAAATCCTTTCCCTTTGTCCTGAAGAACCACTTAATAAATTTTCTGAGGTAGGTTATCTTTGTTGAATGAGAAAGCAAGAAGATCTCCACTTCAAGTTCAAAATTGGATACAGGACAGAATAGAACACTTTACCTTTGGCAAGGTAAGATGGACATCATCTTTATGTGACAATTTCTAAGAACCATGTATCATTACAAAGAGTCTTCTGGGTAGCTAGTTTTTGACTTTTCAATATATGTTGACTGAGCAACTTAGATCCTCAGAATATAGATGACTTGAACATTCTGAGCTGCAGGCTCAGCTTCTTAAAGTCAAAGCTGTGCCAGTGAACCCCTAATTGGGGTGCATATATTCCCATGTGCAAAGATTGCCCATTGACAATGTTGGTGCTAACAGAAAAAGAAATTATGGAAAGTCTGACAACAATTCTTATGTAATGCATATTGAGAAAAGGAGCCCAAGGCTATAATACAACAGTGGAGGGGTGGTGTTGAATAACTTTCTGGAAGAAAATGATTTAGGGTTGATGATACTGAGACCCTATAATTTCTCACACTGTGACAAGTAGTGAGAAAAGCAAACAGAATGTTGTGATGCTTAGCGAGGTGGATATGCTGATCCACTGTACAGGTCACTGGTGGCAGCACAAGGAATACTGCATACGGTACTGAAGCCCACGCATGAGGAAAGCCTGAAACAAGACTGAGCCAGTACAGTAACAGCACATGACAACTAAGGTGGTGCATGGCCTTGAGTATTTGACATATAAGATGAGGCTACCAGACATAAACACATACACCCTGGAGAAAAGGGGAGGAGGGGTTTTATGGCTGAGTCATACAAGTACCTGCATGGGCTAAATACAGTAGATGCCAAGGAATTATTCTACTGAAGTTCAAACACAGGGACAAGAGGAAATTCACTAAAGCTGGGAATTTACTGAGGGGAGAGTCTGTGTACATAAGGGAAGGGATAACCTGTACTGGGAAAGAGGAGACAGATGGAAGGTCAGAGGTGCTATGGGTACAGTTAAAAATCAAAAAAGGTAAGAAGTTTAGGATAGGAGTGGTGTACAGGCCACCAAACCAGGATGAGGAATTGGCCAGGGAATTGGGGTCCAAAACCATGGAGATCACTGGCAGGGGGAAGTAATCATCTTGGGAGACTTCAGTCTACCTGGGGTGAATTGGAAGATCACAGCTACCATCCAAACCAGAACACAGGCACTGCTGGAACCATTCCAGAGTGGGTTCCTGTCCTGCAACCCCTCCAGGAAGAGAGCATTATAGTACTTGATCCAGTTATGTCTAATGGTGCATATGTCCAGAAGGTGAAAGTGGAAGCCCCATTGGCAGGAAGCAACAATCATATTGTGTTGTTTCATCTGGACATGGGCAAGATGAAGAATGGAACAAATACAAAGGTGCTAGATGTCAAGGGGTCCCACTATGGTAGGATGGGGAAGATTCTGGGAGGACACCTTGCTGAGATCAGAAAGGAAATGGGGCAGGCCAAAAATAGGCAGTTATCAAGGAAGGGCTGACAGTGGCCACTAACAAGTTTGTCAAGATAAAGAGCAATAAATTCAGAGCCAAGAATCACAGTTGGTTTAATATGGAGGTAGCCCAGGTGGTAAACTGGCTGCAAATCTGATCAGAGCAGTGCAACAGGAGTTTGTGGAGTTGGGGAGGGGCCTTAGACAAGTAGCACACATAGTAACTTTCTCAGAAGTGCTACATGTCTATGGCATGGATGAGGCTCTGGTACTCCACACCATGGGATTCAATGACTGGTTGAAAAGCTGGTGCAGAGCTCAGAGATTTGGCTTCATTGGGGACAGGGGCTCCACCTGTAGGGATGCAGGCCTATACAGGTGCGATGGTCTGCATCTATCCTGGAGGGGAACCTAAATCCTAAGTGATAGGTTTAATGGCTTCAATGGCAAGCATTTAATCTAGCCAAGGGAGAGGCACTGAAAAGGAGAATGGAAATCCTAGCCCCCCCAAAAAAAATATGGGTAATTAGTGAGGTAAACATCAAGATAGAGCAGTCGATAGGGAGAAGGGCAGGGATAATGGAGAAAAAGGCAGTAGGTACAGGAATGTGGCCAAAAGAAATAAAGCTATAAAACAATGGAGGGTAATGAGTATCAATGCACATAGTCTAGGTAAAAAGCTCCCCAAAATGGTGGCCTTGATGGAAGAGGGATGCCTGGATATTGTGGCAGTCACAGAAACATGGTACACAGAGAACCATGACTGGGATGTCAACATACCAGGGTACACAATCTACAGGAGGGACAGGGAGGGAAGAAGAGTAGGAGTAGCTCTCTATGTAAGGGAAGAGATCAAAGCAACAGAACTAAAGGGTAAACAGGGAGAAGAGGAGACACTGTGGATCACCCTGGAGACTGGAAATGGCTCCACAATCCGCACAGGGGATGTATACAGACCCCCATCTCAGGGGGACAAAATGGTCAAGGAAATGATAGAAGGCATCCTTGGGATGGCAGAGAAAGGGGAGATATTGCTGAGGAGGACCTGAATATGCCAGATGTTGGCTGGAGCACCTTTGCTGCAGCCACTTCCAAGAGCAGGGCCATTCTCGATGCTCTACAGGGGGCATGCCTCAGACAGTTAGTTTTGGAACCCACTCAGGAGAGAGCAATCTTAGACCTGGTACTCTCAAATGGGGACGAAGAGAGGATCTCTGATCTTGAAGTGGGTAGTGATCTCGAAACAAGCAACCACCAAACAGTGTGGTTCACTATATACTTAGCTGTAGAGTCAAGCCACACAAAAGCGAAAGTACTGGACTTCAGGAGGGCTGATTTTGTCAAAATGTGAGAGTGCTTCAGAAAAGCAATAGCAAACAGGCAAGAAGGTGGAGTGGAGCAATAGTGGGGAAACATCAAAACTGCCATTACAGAGGCAACAAGCCTTTGTGTGAAGCAAATAAATAAATCAAAATAAAAAAAAAAAAACACTATGGTTCTCAAAAGAAGTGGCGGGGAAGGTAAGGGAGAAAAAGATAGCATTCAGGAAGTATAAGGAAACACAGAAGAAGCAGAAAAGAGAACTGTACTAGTTAAAGCAGAAGGAAGCGGGTAAGGCAGTCGGAATAGCAAAGGCCCAAACTGAGGAAAAGATAGCCAGCTCGGTTAAGAAGGGGGATAAAACCTTTTATAGGTACATTAGGGAGCAAAGAAAGACTAAGGCAGGGATACTGAAGCTGAACAAAGAGGAAGGAGGTTGGGCAGAGAGAGACAGTGAAAAAGCAGGGATACTGAATGAATACTTCTGCTCAGTATTCACTAGGGAAAAGCAGGGGGAAATACCGAATCCAGTAAATAGAAGCACTCTGGATAGGGAGGTTGATATTAGTCCTGTCACAGAAGAAAGGGTTCTGAAAGAACTCTTAAAACTGAATATGGATAAAGCAATGGGGCCTGATGGGATTCAACCCAGAATTCTAAAAGAACTAAGGGAAGAACTTGTAACACCACTGTCTACCCTTTTTAATAAATCACAGGAGGATGGTGTGGTACCTGAGGACTGGAGGAGGGTGGATGTGATTTCCCCTTCACAAAAGTGGGAGCAAGACAGAGGCAGGAAACTACAGACCAGTCAGTTTGACTTTAGAGGTAGGGAAAATGATAGACTCACTTCTGAAGGATAGAATTGTTGAGTACCTAGAGGCCAGTGGGGCACAGGACCCAAGGCAGCATGGATTCACAGCGGGAATGTCATGTCAGACAAATCTAATTAATTTCTTTGACTGGGTGACCAAAGCAGTAGACCAGGGAGGGGCTGTGGACATGGCCTACCTAGACTTTAGCAAGGCTTTTGACACAGTCCCGCACAAAAGATTAATAGACAAATTAGCCAGCCTGGGAGTGGGTCTCAAGGTGGTAGCCTGGGTAAAACACTGGTTGGAAAACAGGACACAGTGGGTAATAGTAAATGGAGTCCACAGTGAAGAAAGGAGGGTTACTAGTGGGGTACCACAGGATCAGTACTGGGGCCGGTCCTTTTTAATGTCTTTATAAGTGACATTGCAGAGGGACTGGAAGGGAAAGTATGTCTCTTTGCAGATGACACAAAGATCTGCAAAAGGGCTGATACGCAAGGTGGGGTGGAAAGGATGAAAAGGGACTTTGCAAGGTTGGAGGAATGGTCAAACGTATGGCAGCTTAGATTCAATGCAAAGAAGTGCAAAGTAATGCACCTGGGAAACAAAAACCCAGGGGAAGAGTACACAATGAGAGGGTGAGATACTGACAACAACAAAAATGGAAAGGGGTCTGGGGGTAGTCTTATCAGACTACCTAAAGGTGGGCCAGCAACGTGAGAAGGCAGTAAGGAGGGCTGGGGGGATACTGGGATGCATAGGGAGAGGCATCACCAGTAGAAAACAGGAAGTTGTTATCCCTCTGTACAGACAGCTGGTAAGACCACATCTGGAGTACTGTGTACAGTTCTGGAGACCCCATCTCTGAAAAGACATAGACAAGGTGGAGGCTGTCCAGAGGAGGGCAACGAAAATGATGCAGGATCTGCATCAGAATACATATGAAGAAAGACTAAAGGAACTTAAGATGTATTGCCTCGAGGAAAGGATGGAGAGGGGGGACATGATAGAAACTTTCAAATACCTCAAGGGAATCAACAAAGTCCAAGAGTGTAGCATCTTTCAGAAAAAGAGATGTGCAAGAACAAGGGGGCACAATTTGAAGATAGAGGGGGCTCAGAGGTAATGTGAGGAAGTATTTCTTCACAGAGAGGGTTGTGGATACATGGAACAGCCTTCCTGAGGAGGTCGTGGAGTCAACAACAGTGGGGGAATTCAAGAATGCATGGGACAGGCTTAAGGCAATTCTAGTTGCTGGTAGGAGAAAGTAGTCTGTTGGTTAACTAGGATCTGCAGCTTATCCATTCGGTAGGGAAGTGGGCGGACTAGGTGGGCCAAGCGGTCCTTATCTGACATCAAATTCTATGTTTCTATGTGTCTATGTTTCACTGCAGCACTTACCAGCCTTATTAATGGGTGACATAAAGAGAAAAATATCAAGGGTATCAAATAAAATGGTGTCCCTACAATATATATCTTACCTGGTTAGTTGTGATCGAAACACATCATGAAGAAACAGTCAAAGGTTGCATCAGGTATTATCCAGTCAGCAGCAGCGTGTGACAGACTGGGAAAGGCAATAAGTCATGGTGACATGATATTTGTTACAGAAACAAAAGTAATATTGATAACCAAGACCATGGGAAATTGTCATGTTGTCAGTATTCAATATACATTTCTTATATATGTTACCATCATGGTCAGCTCCTGCAATTGCGACCTAGTACCATGACTGCCTACCGCATTGACTATCATGGAACGTCCTAAACGGTAAACCTTGTGTAGTCCCACCATCCTTTAATTGCTATCTATAATAACACATTCCTGTAGCTTAGCATAATTAGGATAATAATACTGCAAAGCAATATCTATCTACCTGATTAACTCCTCTTTTTCATTACTGAAAAATAACATAATACTACCATGTAAGACTTAACTGTCAATGGACAGTTCCACAGAACACATGCAATGGAAACAAAAAGTCAGAAATGGAATTTTGGTCTAATCATCAAATGAAGTGGGAACAGTGTGGCAGGAGCTGCCTCAGTCATCATCATATTATGACCTACGAGACATATAAGTTATGAAAAATAACTTTATGAAAGCAGTAACTTTATTGAATACAGCACTTGTTAACAGCAGTTTAAACAGTATATGTAACTAAATTGCTACATGTGCACACATCTCTCTGCAAAGACAGTTTTATAATGACATAAAGATCAAAAAAAAAAACTTACTAACACTCTCCCTGGTCATAGTGTAATGTATCTTAGTGTCTGCACACCCCCACCGCACTACAACAACAATGCATCTTTCTATAGGATAACCTCTTGACTTGACTAACAGTAACAGTACAGTTGCAGTATATACTGTTATTAACATTATTTAAGTAGTACATATCATGATGTGAGAAGAATGAACTGTATAAGTGACAATATACACCTGTTGTATTATTGTGGATTCAGAATCAGCAGTAGCATCTGAATTCAGCAGCAGCTTTACTGCAATATATTGGGCAGTTCCTCTGTCTCATTTTCTTTTGATCAGAATAAAAAGATCAACACTGGTGGGTAGAGTTAATGATTGTGAAGGACAGTCTGTGATGGCGTAAGATGAATTAGCTGTCATATCATTGATCATCTCATATGCGTACTGTTTACTCTTTCTGTGGTTCTGTGTGAAGAGTACTCATAACACACATGATGGTGGAGGGAGGTGGTGATGGCTTCCGGAAATTTTTCTTCATCATCAGCCAGTTGGTGGTGGCATGGCACATTCCTTCAGTTGGATGTTGTTATTTGGTACAAGAAACTTGATGCAAGGGTATGTTGTTGGTAGGAAATGGGTCTTCAGCACAATGTTAGGTAATGCACAGTAATTCCAGAGGATGAACTTTAATTATTTGTTCGGGGCCTGGCAGGAATCTCAATGGTTGCAGATTTGGTTAATATGGTAGACTCAACTACCTCCTGCAGTGCCACTGTCTAGCAGCTCCTGTACTTAATCAGTTTGTTAAGTTTCTCCTGGCTCTCAGTGGCTTAAAATTTGCAGTATTCATTTGTCTTTTATTCCAACCCTTCCCAACCATAATACTGGTGGGAGCTGCCGGCTCGGAAAAGTATAATTAGCTTGCAACATACAACACTATTGTCAACGTACATAGATCTGCAGTTCCATAACATATGCAGCTAATCACTTCAAACACTGCAAAAACTATTATTTTGGGAAAATCATAGTTACTTTTCTTTATATTTATTTTGGTTTTTGAGGGAGCATTGATGGAAAACGTTGAAAAGTGCTTGAGCTGCAGCACTTTATTAAACACAATGAGTATTTATAAAACAACAATATGGGATGACAAGGAAGATGTGTCTGGTTAGCTAAATATTGTTTTCATTTCTATTTATCTTTTTGTGGAAGGGACTCAGGGAGGGCCAGGAACATTGGCCAAAAGGGAGAGTAACTGCAACCATCTGACTGCTGACTGTTAACCCCAGCAAGTGGTGCACCACAGAATACATAAATCATTATTAAACAGGAAGGACAAGCAAACATGTGTCCTCAACATTTTTTTGTTATTTATGTGTTTTTTTTTTGGCGGGGGGGGCCAGAACATCGGCCAACTGGGAGAGTAACTGCAACCATCTTTTCTCCAAACAAATGTCCATCACAGCTGTCACACACTGACATGACATAATCTACAGAGAGACAGAAGGCTGCCTGTGCTGGTTGAATAATAATTGTGCACTAATTAAGCAATAAGACATGGCAGGGGGTTGTTATGGTGTGACACTGATAATGGCCTTTCTCTTGGTAGGTTGAAGCACGAGGCGTAGACGACCGTGTCCACCACCCGATAATGGCCATCAGCCACCCATAATACACCCCCGAGAGTGCCTTATAGCAATTATGAAAGGGGCATGTGGGTCTACATGGTGACATGGTTTTCGTAATGGGTAAGTCAGAATTTGTTTTGTCCCTTATGCAGATATAGAACATTACAAGTGTATAACAGCTACACTACAGGTAACATGTAAGTCAGACTTTATTAGTAAGACCATCAAAAGGTTAGTCAGCGACAAGATTGGAAGAGGCAGCTACTCTGAGGCTGCTGTTTCACTGTGTATTTGTATTACCAGTATGTACTTGACTATGGAGTACATTTTTAAAATAATGTGTGACGAAAAAAAGTACTTATTTTGGACTTTACATTGGATAACTAAAAATAATACAAATAAATGTTTTCAGCAATTTTCTGTCATAAAACAAACTGAAAAATTATGTAAACTAAAAGATGTGTCCCTCTGAGGTATCCTCACCATCAGAACACATCCCCTCTACCTGCTTAACATCATTCTCATCATCATCCATGCCTTCATTGTCACCACTAGGTGTAACAGAGCCACCGCCAGACAAAGATCATTGAGGTGGAATAAAATGTTTATTCATTTTTGTGCATGTCAGTCGCTCAACATTTAAATTGGACAGACATGTATGATGGTCTGACACAATTGCCCATGCAGCATTAAAAAACAGTTCTGATGTTACGCTGGAGCAAGGGCAACTTAACTGTTCCAGTGCAACTGATGCCATTGCAGGCCACGCTGTCACTCTGTGTTGCCAGTATACTAACAAAGGGTCATCCTCAACAGACACCTGCTCAGGATCATCAAGACAGGCAGTGACCATGTTTGCCTCTGACATCTGCAGTTTGCTGCTGTATTCCTGCTTCTGGGGCTGAGAAAGACCCACCTGCTGTAATATTGACCACAATGGATTGCGGGTGGGTTTGCGTACTGAAGAAGTTGATAACTTTGATGACACAGAGAAGTGGGATCCGGAACACACATGCTGCTGAGTACTTCCCTCATTTCTTTTGTTAACATCCATTTCAAGCATTTTGTTGTGCACTTTGTCATGAACAGCAAGTGAACAATGATCAACCTGTACGTTACCCCCTGGCAGAAGTGATGCGATACCGTGCTTGTACCGGGGAGCCAGTAAAGTGGCCATCCAGTATGAATCACTATGCAACATGTAACAGACATGATTATCACTTTCTAAGATGTCCATCATGTGGTTACACAGGTTCACACCAACCTTATCTGCTTCACATTCAAATTGGTCATTCAAGTTGACCACTGCCTGCTTAAGTATCTGCAACAATAGAATAACCTGACTGAAACATGCTGATTCAACACTAACAGCCTGAGTGGCATGCTCAAAAGGGCACAAAACCTATTACACTATCTATGACTCTCCACTGAGATGGACTGAGTGTCATTGCTTGTTGAGTGAGGGGATCACACAGCTGCATGACATAGTCATTGACATGTTTACACTGCTCAAACAAGCGTTCCAACATATACAGAGCTGAGTTCCACCTTGTGGGAACATCCTGCTTGAGACGATGCTGTGGCACACCGTATGAACGATGCAGCACATTAAGCTCAGATTGAGCTTTTGAGGAATGACTGAAATGTCCACAAATACGATGACTAATGGTCACCATGCTGTCCACTGCCTCATGTTTTAAGAACTGATGTACAATCAGATTCAAAACATGTGCAAAGCAAGGAATGTGCTCAAAGCCACCATCACTTATGGCTTTCACTACATTGGCTCCATTGTCGCTTGAAATAAAACTCACTTTGAGTCTATGTGCTTTCAGCCAATGAGAAACAGTCACATTTAGACATTCAGGAATTCTTTTAGCTGTGTGATAGCCATGCATACTTTACATGCTTAGTGTTGCCTGCTGGTACACACCACCACTGCCTCCATATGTTGTTTGCAAATGACAGTCACTTACAGGACAAGGTGAAGTACCGTACACACCAGGGATGTGTGCACAATGTGCTGTAATACACGTAAAGCTAACTGTGGATCCCGGACCACTGGTCCACATATCAGTGGTGAGATGCACAGTGTTGACCACAGAGTGTGACAGTGCATGTGAAACTGTACAATATAAAGTGCTGTACAGCTCAGGGACACCTTTCATCGAAAAGTAAGTTCTGCTGGGCAATTCGTATTTGGTTACCGCCTTACTCATGAGCTGCTGAAAAACAGATTTTTCAAGAAAAGAGTATGGAAGAAGATCCATTGCAGGCATTTGAGAAACTGCTGCATTCAAGTGTCTTGCAACTGGATGATTCCTATGGTACTTTGTATTCTTGGAAAATGCATCCTTAGTATTAGGTTGCCTCATAGTGACCACTGACTTGGAAATTCTCAGCTGCGTATGGGTGACTTTGGCACTGAAAGGATTTACTAAACTTTGTGGCATGATACTGCAATGAGGGAAGTCTGAACATACAGAGGAGGATGATGATTTACCTAGAACGAAAGATTCAGAATGCTTTGGGGTGGATGTTATTGGTGGTGGAATAACACTACTCTCACTGTCAATGAGGTCCAATAAGTAGTTCTGTAGAGGAACAGAGTCACTGTTTTCTACCTGGGAAGCTGGACATTTATGCTGCTGCCTGCAAATAGTGTGTTTGATTTGGAGATGTGAGTGCATCCCACGTGTGCCTACGTGTGACCCTGCCTTGCCACGACTCACTTTACTTTGACATATTTGGCAAATTGCTGTGCTGTCATCATTATCTTGCAATGCAAAAAAGTCCCACACTAGATATCTGACCACTCTACACTGCTTTTTAGAAGGGGGAACACTCTTGACCTTACTGCTGACTGTGATCTGCCTCTGTGACTCATCTATGACAGGCACATGCAGGAGCTCCTGCTGCATGATATTACTTGTAGTGACATGAACAGGCATTGGAGATTACATGTTATTGTTAACAGTCACTGATGTTTCATTCTGCACTTCTGATGACACTTTTACATTTACATTCTGAGGAAAGGTATGTGAATTGTTAACAGGGACATAGGGAGGTTGGTAATCAGGATCTATTACAGTGTCATCTTGAACATCCTGAAAATCACATACACTAACACTATCAATATCACTGACACCACTAATGTCTGCTACAATATCAGTCCATTTCTCATTTACCACCATCAAAACATCATTATCAATAGAACCTGCAAATTTACTGTCACCACAACCAATAGTTTTACTGACCACCTTTACTATGGCACCATCATCCTCAATATCACTTTCAAAACTGCTACACTGTGAAATTTGTGAATCCATCACACATGAAAGCAAATCAGGATTTTCAGGCTGAGAATCCTCCTGTGAATCAAGCATTAATGCAGCAACATCAACTGCAGTTTTCAGTTTTCCCCCCCAAAACTGAATTTGTCTGCTGCATTCTCAGTAAAATTAATAATTTTGTTGCTCACACTACTTGTGCTATTGCCTGCAGTACAGAAAAAGTAATCAATTCAGATTCCATCATTACTTACTGCACTGCCAGAAGAACACAGACCTATTGGAGACACCTTTGTGCCACTGACTAACCTGCTGCTACTACCTGTAACCACTCTACTGCCAACAACAGGACCTGCAGTGCTGCTGCTACTACCTGCACCACTTTACTGCCAACCACAGGACCCACAGTACTGCTGATACTACCTGCACCCACTCTACTGCCAACCACAGGACCCACAGTACTACTGCTGCCGGAAGGACCTGCAGCACCATCAAATTCAATATTCATTTCATGAGACATTGCAGCTGGAGCTTCAGGAGGGGAGTTAATACTTGAAAAAGCCACTGAACTACCACATCCACGTCCACATCCACCACACACACTAACCCTAGCACCTGACCCTGACTTCTTTCCAACCATTTTTTCACTCAAATCTTAACTGGCGCCAAAAACAATCAAATAATATCTATACCAACACTGTATATTGCAAAATCAGTAGAACTATCAAATACAATGCAATACTGTTAAGGAACAATAAGAACAGTCTCTCACAGTATTGCTTTTAGCTTTAAGTCAAAAAATACTAAACTGCTGTTACAACTAAAAGTAGTTTAAACTGCAGACACACACACACACACACACACACACACACACACACACATATATATGTCCTGTTACCTAACTAACTATTTAAACAGTTAATCAAGTTTCATATATCAGATTGCTGAAGGAGGATCCAACTACAAAATGATCTACTGCGATTTAAAACAGATTGAGATGCAAAGGATTTTTTCTATAGTTGAATGCAAAAAAATGCAGACACACAGAGCAGCAGAACTTTCCATTTCACCAAACTCTAAAGAACTGCACAGAAAGCAAGGAGCAGCAGTCACTTGACTTAGAGGGTGGTTGTTATAGTAACATGGACCTTTGACAGCAAAAACCCCACCACACGGAACCTAAATCAGCCAATCAAGGAACAGCAGAGTTTTTGGAAAGTTGTTCTGCGTAATATTTTTATGATCTGCAGATTTCTGGCATAAACTGCGGAATATTTGTGACGACATTTTTAAAATAAGAAGGTTTGGAAACAACTATAATATTGAATAAGCAGTCTTACTTAACACCACAAAAATTAATACATTTAACTGACAAGACAGTCACAGTAGAAATAAGGACTTTTATAATTAATTTCCCACCAAAATTAATTGAATCACATGACCAAAAAACCCGCGGAATATTATTCCACAGTTTCATGATGAAAATGCAGATTATGTCAATAACTGCAAGTTCCGCAATTCTATACAGATTTTACGCAGTATTAATAATAATGAGATTGTGTGATAGGGATGTGGAAATAGGCATCCTTGAGGTCTAAAGATGCTAGCCAGTCTCCCTACCTGAGAGTGGGAAGAATCATTGCCAAGGTGACCATCTTGAACTTTGGCTTGGTCAGATATTTGTTTGGGACTCAGAGGTCCAGTATGGGTCTTCACTCCCCATTCTTCTTCAGGGTTAGAAAATACCTTGAGTAAAATCCTTTTCTGTTCTGTGAGGTTGGGACATGTTCCACTGCCTTTGCCAGTAGAAGGCTCTCTACCTCTGATTCCAGCAAGGCATTTTCTACTGGGGTTGAAGGTTTGAACAGCCTTAACCTGAATTTTGGGATGCCCTTGAAAGTGAGAATAAGACCATGGCTCACTACTTGTCTGTGATAATGGCTTGTCATGCCTGATAGTAGTGAGCCAGTGTGAAACCTACTGGTACTGGGGAGGTGACCTTGACAGGCAAGTCAGGGGTTCTGCTTTGCCTGTGTCCTGGCCTAGGGCCTCAGGTCAAACCACCTGTTACCCCTTCTACCCCTGTCTCTAAAGTAGCCATGTTGCTACTGGTAGTCTGGGAGAGCCTTAGCCTGATAAAAGAGCCTGGTATAGGATCTCCCCCTACCTCCTGTACTTTGGTTCCTCTGGGTGGTGGATGCCTTCTCTTTGGCAGAGGCACTTTTGTAAGCTGCCTTGTACTCATCCATCTTTTTCATGTAAGCTTCTGTTTGTTCGCCAAACAGAGAATTCTGCTCACAAGGAAAATATAATGCCTTGGTTTGGGCATCTTGAGAAAGTTTAGTGGACCTGAGCCAAGCAAACCTTCTCAGGGATACTGAAGTTACCATAAACCTGGCAGCAGTGTCATTGGCATCCACTGCCATGTGGAATTGATACTTGGAAGCCTCAATGCCACATCTGGCAGTCTCTTCTAGATCAGCTGCAGGAAGAGCTTTGCTGGCCAGCTCCAAGACTGAGTTCCAGAGACTTTTTTGGTATCTGGATAAATAAGCCATATACAGTAAGCAGTCTGTTTGATAGCCAAAGAGGCCCCCAAATAGTCCTTCTTTGCCATAGACTTGATTTTCTGGGAACCCTTGTCAGAGGGATAGGACAACAATGGCACATTTGCTCTGTCACAGGCAGTTGTCTGTACCACCCACTCATGGCTAGGGTGACTGAAGAGAAATTCAGTCCCACTTCTAGCCAAGTGGTATTTCCTATCCATTTTCTTGTCCACTGGAGGGATAGAAGTAGGATATTTTAAAATTTTCAGAACTTGTGGATGGGAGCAGTAAATGTTTTGTAGCTGCCAAATCTACCATCTCCATATAATCTGGTTCCTCCTCCTCAGTGGTCTCCTGACTGGGGGGATCCAGCATCTCTGCAACTTGTTTCATAAAGGAAAAATGGGAACAGAAATCTTCAGGATGTTGAGTGAGAGACTCAAACCCCTGCTGTTCTGGCAAGACCTCCGTCTAAATTGTCTCCTCAAGGTCGTTGTCTTCCTTCTCTTCCTCCTCTTCATAATAGGTGTCTGGTTCAACCGAACCAGGAACCAAAGAAGTAACTGATGGTATGAACTGTGATTGAACTGCTGGTTGCTGAGACACTTGCTGAGGAACTGGAACAGAATCACTGGGAATATTCTGCAGCAACTGAATAATCTTAATAGTGTTTGCTATTTATTCAGCGGTTTGTTCCTTCCCTGTATGTTTTTTTTTTCATTCTTCTTAAAGGGGCCTGTTCAGCCTTCCTCTTAGGCTTCAAGGAGGTTTTACCCTTGCCAGAATGCATTCCCTCTGGTTCTGTCAGTTTTTCCTTGCTAGAAAAAGGAGCCATTTGTTTAGGAGCTGGGACAGCAGCTTTTTCAGATATTTTTTCTTGTAGTCTATTGAGGCGTCTATCAAGCATAGACTGAGGAAAAACTTTACAGATTTCACAGTCTGTGTCAGGTGGTCAGGCGGTCAAAACCTAAGCAGACAGCACAAGTTGTGTGGGGATCAGCCTTAGTAATTGTTTCATCATGCACAATGCAGTGCTAAAAACCCATTCAGCTGGTTTTCTTTTTAGGCTTCTGTGACATAACCTTTTACCAAGCAAACATTGGTCCCTTGCCAACTAAGAAATAATAATAAAACACTAAAAAGATACAATTAATACTATTATTACTACTATTAATGCTACTACTACTATTATTACTGGTTATTATTATTACTGTCATGTAATGTCTGTTACTGTCATATCTTATATAACCATTGTATACTCTGTTACTGATGTGGAGCCTTGGGAAATGAGTCCTTGACTCAAAGGGTTGTAATTCCGATGTGAATATAAATAAATAAATAATTATTTTTTTAGTTTGTCAGTTCAGAGACAGAGGAAAAGACAGAGAAAATTCCTGGTTCAGGACACAAATAGTTGACCAGGAGTCGACAACTATGCTTACTAGTAATTATTATTAAACTAAAAACCTTTTGCTTCAATAGAGTATAAAAATCTCATTTCCTCTCCGGTTCAGCAAACTGAGGAGAAACCTCAGACTTACACAACTGAAGCTAAATCTAGATTAATCTATCTGATTTTACCAAGGACTGTACTTTGAAAAAAAAATGAAATGGTAACTTGAAAAAAATGAGAAATAAAATAAAATCTTTAAGCTGAAGGAACAATCTCCAAGGCCTCTAACTTTAACAAGTGGAGTAAAGAATCTGATAGTTACATAAAATGCACCAGGGACATAGTTTGAAAACCAATCTTGAGTCTATCGACATTGTACTATTTGCATAGGTTCTTTAACGCTTTCCTCTCTGGAGCAGTTAAACGGTGAAAGCTAACTACGTATGTTAGTGTCACAGGGTAGCCCTGTGATGAGTAGGGGGTCATGATAAAGTCCAGAGGGTTGAAGTTCACAAAAAGTGGCACCCTTGGAAAAAGGACAGGACTGTCAGCCGTCGCAAGAAGATTACAGAACGTGGAAGAGGAGTTGCCCAGAGGGTTGAAGTTCACAACAAGTGGCATCCTTGGAGAATTGAGAATGGGAGGTTCCCCACATAGAGTGCTGGGCTCCAGAAGGTAGACAGTAGATTTGAAATAGTGTAGGGATGGCCTAGTTATTAGACCAACCCCTTCTGGGGGGGGGTGGTGTAAGGGGTTTGTCCATGTGATGTATTAATTCAAAGAATGTCAAGACAATTGCACTTAATATGTATATGAAGTGATTGCATATTGTTTACATTCTGATATAAGGTGACTAGAGAAGAGATCTTATTTTTTCTAGGAATCTGCATATAACTTATTTTGCTATCTTAGAGATCTCATGTTGCAGCAATAATGTGTGTTGGAGCATTAATATGTTTTTTTCTATCCTCTTTTTATACTGTAGTAGGATGTCTTTTTCTTCATTCTGTTTTCTATCTAGTCTCCTTTGACTGAAGGGTTGGCCACCTTCAGCTGTTTCTTTTCTTGCTGATCTTTTTGATTTACTCTAGCTTTGCTCTTTTCTCCTCTCTGGTCACAAATAAACCTTTTGTTTTGTTAGGGGTTTACCATCAGTGGGTACACTTCAGAAATCGGGTATCTGTTAGGAATATTGTTATAGCTGTGTACGCTGTTCATGAACTGATTAAGGGTTCTGAAGTACTGGTATTCTGGTTAGCAATGACTGATAGCATATTATTCTGTATGAAATGAAATGTAAGACGGTTATATTGGAAGATGCTAGGGAGACCAATATATAAGCCCCAGGGTAATAGATGAAACAATATTTCTGTATTAGGAATGTTTGTGCTGTGTTCCTACTTCAAAAAGGGACCCTGAGGTACAGCTCTATGGTGTGGGTGGGCCGGAGCTCCAACCCTACTCCCTGTCTATAGGAAGTAGAAGTTTCAGACAACCAAGAAGTGGTTGCCCTCTTAGGTTGGGAGGAATGTCAAAGGGTAGCCCTGTGATGAGTAGCGGGCCTTGATAAAGTCCATCTTATGGCTCCCATTAAAATGTCAGCCCCCCCTTTTTTTGTCTTACCTGAATAATTAAAGTGAAAAGGTGATAAGGTATAGTTTAGGTAAAACAATAAATGAAAAGAAATGTAATGAAATGGGTCTGGAAAGTATTTATCTTGAGTTTCCTCAGGGGAATCATTTTCCTTTTAATAAATACAGGTGCCCAGTGCCTCTGTGGACTTGTAAGCACCTAAGTTAAAATTTCCCTGCTGTTCTCTAGTGTATTTGAAACATAGTAGATACTAATAGATAGCAGAGGATTAGAAAAAACATTGGTGTTCTTTAAAGAGTAAAGTAAAGGTGCATAAAATGGTGCTTCGCAATGCGAAGTGCTCTGCCATTTGTCCCTAATACGAAGTAGGAAGCAGGAGCACTTTAATGTGTTAGTGTACTATCCTTTCTGTCCTTACGTCAGAGAAACAAGAAAACAAAAATATAGAATTCTAAAAGAATACAGTGGAAGCCGCCACTCAGAGAAACATATGTGGTAAGAATGGGCTTTTCCTCTTGGTGGTGCAGCTTCACTAATTTCATGTTCAGGTGGCATTTATTACCTTCCTGGTTCTAGCCACTGTCCTGTGAAACTGAAAATGCAGGGCTTTAAAACATAAAGAGGGCACCCATAAAAGTGCATGGTTTAACACTTCTCTATACCGTGAGGTATCCTTAGTAAATAATGGAAAGGGAGAATGCATTTTGAGTTTTAAATTTCTTTTCCCCCCTCCAGGATGAAAGCGACAAAAGAGCTTTGAATAGCTTGAAACAGAGAAGCCAAGTCTCCTGCTAGTTCTGGAGTAGTTCCTTTCTCTAGCTTCTCCAGCTCCTGCTCGATTGGAACACGTTATTTGTATTCTCTTGCTTGCTCATATGTTATGCCATGTATTTGGTTTAACTCGACAGTTGCTGCCCAGTTAAAGCTGATTTAAGTGCCGTTGATGCGCTTTTGTGAGCACATTGCAGGGCACTCACAAAAACATAGTTTATGAGCCAGAAGCTATGTTTTTGTCCCAGCATTGTAGACACTCCAAAACAATTTCAATTATTTCAGAAAAGTACAGTATATAGGCAAGACAATTGTCTAAGTATGTTTAGATTAAGTTCCCCTTTTACTACATATTGAAAATAGGTTTGCAGTTACCTGTTTTTGCACTGCTGGAGTTTAGTCGAAATGCTGTAGGAAAGCTTGCTGCCTGCTCTGTGCCTAGCGCTATAGCACCGACCTGCCACTGTTCACACATACAAATAGTGCACAATTGCTTTGTGGGTGGTGCTTGGAGGATGTTTATTGTAAAAACTCTTGAAATGCTTTACAAAGGAAATGTGATACAAGGTATTGCTTAAAATGATGTATTACATAAGGAATATGTTTAAATGAATACATTTAGAGATACCCTGAATGAGTTTTAAGTGTTAAATAATTGTATGGGCAGAGTTAGCTCACCATATGTTACAGCTTTCTGTATAAAACACTGTCAGTCGAACTGTGAGTTAGATAGGTTTTGGGTCTGGAGGCAGACTTCAGGGAGCTCTTTGAAGTGCTACAATGTGTTAAGAGAAGAACACCTGGGATAGCTATTTTTTCTAGCCATATATTCCTATTGGTGTTATTGAAGTTATAATTTGTGTTTGCCATTCCACAATTTTCTTTTGTCATACCAGTTCACTGTTATAAAATATGTCCTGCTAAAAGAAGAAATGCATTCAGAATACAATAAATATTTCCTGGGACTTGAATGTGTGCTGTCCTCTGTGTTCCAGTACAAACTGTCAGGTTATCAATCAGGGAACCACGTTATAGCACTCTTCAAAGTGTATATGATAAACAGATCGAGTCAAGCATGAAGCACTGGCTTGTCAACACAAAGGAAGTCAGTATGTCAGTGATACTAGCTGAGGCAGAGGTAGAATTAAAAATTGCAGAATGGGTAAAGGAAAATAACATGGGGAAACAGTCTACTTTAAGTAGGTCATGAAACAGACAACGAACAAGGGTGAAATGGAGAGATTGAGAAAGGCAGAGGCATGGGATTATACTTTAGATACATACAAAGAGATTAATGACAGGAAAAGGCTCTTGACCCATCCAGTCTGCCCACTCTTCCTAACTATTCAGCCTTGCACAAGTGAAAATCATCCCCTTTTACACTCCATCCCTTCTGTCTTAACCCACCTGTCATTCCCATCCCAGCTTAAAGCTGCAAATTCATTTGTCCTGTTTCTCTTCTTTTGGTTTAGTATTTCATTTATCCACCACCCCTTCCCTCAAAAAATGCTTTCAGATTACCCTTTTTTAATCTCCCCCTACCATACAAACATACCATTAGTGCTAGCGGAAAAAGGCCTTACAGTCTGTCTTGCCTATTGAGTATACAGACCCTCCCTCAGCTACTGAGGGATATGCCTGATCTCCTCACTATCCATTCCTCTCATCCCTTCTATATTCCCTCTATATCCCACCGTCTCCCATACAACTTTATCAGTTACTCTTTCTCAAGTCTCTCTTATAGCTGTCCACACTCTAGAAGGAGACAATTCCCCCTGGCAGCTCATTCCATTTTGCCATGAATCTTTCAGGAAAAAGTTTCTCCTCATTTTCCACTTAAATCATTACCCAACCAGCTTGAGACAAGTGTCCCTTCGTGATCCTGTTCCCATTAAGGCTGAAGAGATCCTCAGAGTACACTTTGTTTAAACCATTAACTATTTAAAGGTTTTAATCATGTTATCCCACCCTTTGTTATCCTCTAGTCAGTGCATGTTGAGGTCTCTGTGTCTCTTCGCATATTGCCTGCCTTGTTGTTCCTGGATCATCTTGGTCACGCTTCTTTGGACTGTCTTCAGTAGGCTGATGTCTTTCTTTAGGTAAGGGCTCCAATACTGCACACTGTAATCAAGATGGGGCCAGCCCAGTGATCTGTACAGTGGTAGAATTACCTCCTCTTTCCTACTGATTATATGCCTAGGCATATATCCCTGCATCCAGTTTCTCTCCGTGGCTGCTATCGTACAGTGTCCTGAGTGCTTCAGGTCACTTTTAATGGTCACACCCAAATTGTTCTCCTCCTTTGAGTTGGTAACTTGCACACTTTCCAGACATTAATTGGCCTCTGGGATCTTTGTCTCAATGTGCATTACTTTACACCTATTAACATTGCAGCCTAGTTGCCTATCACCTGACCACCTCTCCAGTTTTGCCAGGTCATCTCTAATGTCCTATCTCCCTTCTTCTGTGTCTACTCTAACACAGTGCTTTGTGTTGTCCACAAACAGGCATATCTAGCTCATTATCCCATCTGCAATGTGTTTGATGAAGATGCTAAATAATACTGGCCCAATCACCAATTCCTGTGGGACCCTGCTAGCTACTGATCTATCTTTCAAAGCATTCCACAGTCAAAGGCGTTGTTGAAATCTGGATACAGTATGCCCACTGCCTGGAACTTGTCCACTGTTCTGATTAAACAGCCAAAGATATCAGTTAGGTTGGTCTGGAAGGATCGCCCAGACACAAACCCATGCTGCTGAATGCTATGGAGCCCATTTTCATCCAGAAAGCTTACCAGTATTTCCTTCAGTATGGTTTCTATGAGCATTCCCACTATCAAGATCAGACTGACAGGTCAATTGTTACCAGGATCACTCCTCAGCCTAGTCTTGTGTAGCAGCACGACATGTGCTGTCCTTCATTCCAGGGGTACTTCCCCCATCTCTAGAGTTGTTAAACAGGTCCACCAGGGACCTGCCAGCACATTTGCAAACTACCTCAGTACCTTTGGGTGTATGCCACCCTGTCATGGGGACTTGTCTACCTTCAGGGCCTTCAATCCCTTCCTTACTGTTTCAATTACAATCTCCCCATCTGTGACTCCTCCACTGTTGCCTTCCCCTTATTCTTCTGGGCTAGCCTTCTCCTTAGTGAAGACTGACCATGAATACTTTTTAAGTATTTCTGCTTTCTCCACACTGCCCTATGCCCACCCTTCCTCCCATTTCAGCCCGACTATCCCATTGTGGATAATCCACTTTAAACTAATCTACTAGAACAAGGCTTGCCCTCCCATTTTTATCCCTCTGCCAGCTGCAGCTCTTTTTTGGTACCAGGTCACTTTGCTGACTACAGGACCGCACAGTCAAAACCGCATGCCAGATATAGTGTAGTGAACTAGCGTGACAGGGTACAAAACCCTGCAAGGCACACATGTTACACATGGTTTGTACCCTGTCACGCAGTGGGTGGTGGGGAGGGGTGAAACAGAGGTCAAGGTCTCTGCTGGGGAGGTGGTCTGCTGAGCATCTGCTTTGGCTCAGTGGGATGAGCCGCGACAATGAAAGGTAGCTACGCATCTATGGACCGGGGTTTGAATCCCAGTCCCAGAATTTTGCAAAACTGCATTGCGCAGTTTTCTTTTTTCCCCCACTGGTGTTTCCCTCATTCCCATGGTGAACCCCCCCAGAGTTGATTATATTTGTAGGGAAGGTTCAGGTGGGGAAGTGGAGCCCCCACAGAAAACAAAGAACTCCATTAATTTTGTTCACATCTTAGCATTGTGCTACAGTGGCAGCAGTGTATCCACTGTATTTATAGTGCAGTACATTGCTGCATTGTTTTTGTATATGGTGATATGACCCCATGCCCTCTTTTGTGGCCTTGGCTAATTGTACTGTTTTGCTTGACTCCCTTACCTTATTATTGTACTCCTCCCTATCCTCAACCCTTTGGGTGTGCATATGTTTTCTGGAGGCTGCCTTCTTGCTGTTTACATAGAAACATAGAAACATAGAATTTGATGGCAGATAAGGACTGCTTGGCCCACCTAGTCTGCCCATTTCCCTACCTAACGGATAAGATGCAGATCCTAGTTAACCAACAGCCTACTTCCTCCTACCCCCCCACTAGAACTGCCCTATGTCTGTCCCATGCATTCTTGAATTCCCCCACTGTTTCTGACTCTATGATCTCCTCAGAAAGGCTGTTCCATGTATGCACAACCCTCTCTGTGAAGAAATATCCCTCATATTACCTCTGAGCTGTCCCCCCTCTATCTTCAAATTTTGCCCCCTTGTTCTTGCACATCTCTTTTTCTGAAAGATGCTATCATCTTGGACTTTGTTGATTCCCTTGAGGTATTTGATAGCTTCTATCATGTCTCCCCTCTCCCTCCTTTCCTTGAGGCTATACATCTTAAGTTCCTGTAGTCTTTCTTCATATGTCTTCTGATGCAGACCCTCCATCATTTTGGTTGCTCTCCTCTGGACAGCCTCTACCCCGTCTATGTCTTTGAGGAGATGGGGTCTCCAGAACTGTACACAGTACTCCAGATGTGGTCTTACCAACTGTTGGTACAGAGGGCCAACAACTTCCTGTTTTCTACTGGTGATGCCTCTCACTAAGCATCCCAGTATCCCCCCAGCCCTCCTTACTGCCTTCTTATATTGCTGGCCCACCTTTAGGTCATCTGATATGACTACCCCCAGGCCCCTTTCCATTTTTGTTGTTGTCAGTATCTCACCCTCTCATTGTGTACTCTTCTCCTGGGTTTTTGTTTCCCAGGTGCATTACTTTGCACTTCTTTGCATTGAATCTCAGCTGCCATACATTTGACCATTCCTCCAACCTTGCTAAGTCCCTTTTCATCCTTTCCACCCCACCTTGTGTATCAACTGTGTTGTAGATCTTTGTGTCATCTGCAAAGATACATACTTTCCCTTCTAGTCCCTCTGCAATGTCACTTATAAAGACATTAAAAAGGACCGGCCCCAGTACTGACCCTGTGGTACCCCACTAGTAACCCTTCTTTCTTCGCTGTGGACCTCCATTTACTATTACCCGCTGTGTCCTGTTGTCCAACCAGTGTTTTACCCAGGCTACCACACTGGGACCCACTCCCAGGCTGGATAATTTGTTTATTAATCTGTTGCGCAGGACTGTGTCAAATGCCTTGCTAAAGTCTAGGTAGGCCATGTCCACAGCCCCCTCCCTGGTCTACTGCTTTGGTCACCCAGTCAAAAAATAAGTTAGATTTGTCTGACATTACCTTCCCACTGTGAATCCATGCTGTCTTGAGTCCTGTGCCCCACTGACCTCTAGGTACTCAATAATTCTTTCCTTTAGAAGTGATTCTATCATTTTCCCTACCACTGAGGTCAAACTGACAGGTCTGTAGTGTCCTGCCTCTGTCTTGCTCCCACTTTTGTGAAGGGGAATCACATTCACCCTCCTCCAGTCCTGAGGTACCACACCATCCTCCCATGATTTATTAAAAAGGGTAGACAGTGGTGTTACTAGTTCTTCCCCTTAGTTCTTTTAGAATTCTGGGGTGAATCCCATCAGGCTCCATTGCTTTCTCCGCCTTCAGTTTTAAGAGTTCTTTCAGAACTCTTTCTTCTGTGAAAGGACTAATATCAGCCCCGCTATCCAGAGTGCTTCTATTGACCGAATTAGGTATTTCCCCCTGCTTTTCCCTAGTGAATACTGAGCAGAAGTATTCATTCAGTATCCCTGCTTTTTCACTGTCTCTGTCTGCCCAACCACCTTCCTCTTTGTTCAGCCTCAGTATCCCTGCCTTAGTCTTTCTTTGCGCCGTAATGTACCTATAAAATGTTTAATCCCCCTTCTTAACCGAGCTGGCTATCTTTTCCTCAGTTTGGGCCTTTGCTATTCTGACTGCCTTACCCGCTTCCTTCTGCTTTAACTAGTACAGTTCTCTGTCCTGCTCCTTCTATGTTTCCTTATACTTTCTAAATGTTATATTATTTTCCCTTACCTTCCCCGCCACTTCTTTTGAGAACCATAGTGTATTTTCTTTCATTTTGATTGGTTTATTTGATTCACACAATGGCTTGTTGCCTCTGTGATGGCAGTTTTGATGTTTCCCCATTGTTGCTTCACCCCACATTCTTGTCTGTTTGCCATTACTTTTCTGAGGCACTCTCCTATTTTGACAAAATCAGCCTTCCTGAAGTCCAGTACCTTCACTTTTGTGTGGCTTGACTCTACAGCTAAGTTTATAGTGAACCACACTGTTTGGTGGTCGCTTGTTCCCAGATGACTACCCACTTCAGTATCAGAGATCCTTTCACCATCCCCATTTGAGAGTACCAGGTCTAAGATTGCTCTCTCCTGAGTGGGTTCCAAAACTAACTGTCTGAGGCATGCCCCCTGTAGGGCATCAAGAATGGCTCTGCTCTTGGATGTGGCTGCAGCAAAGGTGGTCCAGTCAACATCTGGCATATTCTGGTCCCCCATCAGCAATATCTCCCCTTTCTCTGCCATCCCAAGGATGCCTTCTATCATTTTCTTGTCCATTTTCTCCCCCTGAGATGGGGGTCTGTATACATCCCCTGTGTGGATTGTGGAGCCATTTCCAGTCTCCAGCTTTTCAACCAGTCATTGAATCCCATGGTGTGGAGTACCCTATCTTCATCCATGCCATAGACAGGTAGCACTTCCGAGAAAGTTACTGTGTATGCTACTTGTCTAAGGCCCCTTCCCAGCTCCACAAACTCCTGATGCACTGCTCTGATCCCATTCTCAGCCAGTTTACCACCTGGGCTACCTCCATATTAAACCAGCTGTGCTTCTTGGCTCTGAATATATTGCGCTTTATCTTGACAAACTTGTTAGTGGCCACTGTCAGCCCTTCCTTGATAACTGCCTATTTTTGGTCTGCCCCATTTCCTTCCTGATCTCAGCAAGGTGTTCTCCCAGAATCTTCCCCATCCTATCATAGTGGGACCTCTTGACATCTAGCACCTTTGTGTTTGTCCCATTCTTCATCTTGCCCATGTTCAGATGAAACAACACAGTATGATTGTTGCTTCCTGCCAATGAAGCTTCCACTTTCACCTCCTGGACATATGCACCATTAGACATAAACAGATCAAGTACTGTAATGCCCTCTTCCTGGTGGGTTCCAGGATAGGAACCCACTCTGCAATGGTTGCAAGAGGCACCTGTGTTCTGGTTTAGGTGGTAGCAGGGATCTTCCAATTCACCCCAGGTAGACTGAAGTCTCCCATGATGACTACTACCCCTGCCAATGATCTCCACAGTTTTGGACTCCAATTCCCTGGACAGTTCATCATCCTGGTTTTGTGGCCTGTACACCACTCCTATCCTAAACTTCTTATCTTTTGTTGATTTTTACCTGTACCCATAGCACCTCTGACCTTCCATCTGTTTCCTCTTTCCCAGTACAGGTTATCCCTTCCCTCATGTACACAGACTTTCCCCCCGGTAAATTCCCATCTTTACTGAATTTCCTCTTGTCCCTGTGTTTGAACTTCAGTAGAATAATTCCTTGGCATCTACTGTATTTAGCCCATGCAGGTACTTGTATGACTCAGCCATGAAACCCCTTCCCCCCTTTTCTCCAGGGTGTATATGTTTATGTCTGGTAGCCTCATCTTATATGTCAAATACTCAAAGCCATGCACCATCTTAGTTGTCATGTGCTGTTACTGTACTGGCTCAGTCTTGTTTCAGACTTTCCTCATGCTTGGGCTTCAGTACCGTATGCAGTATTCCTTGTGCTGCCACCAGTGGCCTGTACAGTGGATCAGTGTATCCACCTCGCTAAGCATCACAGCATTCTGTTTGCTTTTCTCACTACCTGTCGCAGTGTGAGAAATTATATGGTCTCAGTATCATCAACCCTAAATCATTTTCTTCCAGAAAGTTATTCAACACCACCCCTCCACTTTTGTACTATAGCCTTGGGCTCCTTTTCTCAATGTGCATTACATGAGAAATGTTGTCAGACTTTCTATAATTTCTTTTTCTGTTAGCGCCAACAGTGTCAATGGGTGATCTTTGCACATGGGGCTATATGCACCCCAATTAGGGGTTTACTGGCACAGCCTTGACTTTAAGAAGCTGTGCCTGTAGCTCAGAATGTTCAAGTCATCTATATTCTGAGGATCTAAGTTGCTCAGTCAACATATATTGAAAAGCCAAAAACTAGCTACCCAGAAGACTCTTGTTAATGATAAATGGTTCTTAGAAATTGTCACGTAAAGATGATGTCCATCTTACCTTGCCAAAGATAAAGTGTCCTATTCTGTGCTGTATCCAATTCTGAACTTGAAGTGGAGATCTTCTTGCTTTCTTATTCAACAAAGATAACCTAGCTCAGAAAATTTATCAAGTGGTTGTTCAGGACAAAAGGAAAGGATTTGTCATTTTGCCCATTTGTGGCCAATAACAATGAACTAAAACTGCATGATTTTAATTTTATAACATTCTCCATTTTTTAACTGTATATGTTGAACAGTATTCTTCAGGAGAGTAGCAATGACTCTTGGGCGTGACTCTACTGACAATGTTGGAGCCAACAGAAGAAAAAAATAAAGTAAGTCTAATAAATGTCTTCTTTCTGTATATCTCCACATTGTCAATGGGTAATCTTTGCAAAGAAGTTCTAAAAAGCAGTACACAATTGAAGGAACCAGGAGGGGGAGAATATTGGTCTGTATGTGACCCAGCAGAGACAATGTCATTATATTTACTTTCCACATCTTCATGTCACACCTTATATCCACATGCAGCAATGGTTGAACCTTGTACTTCAAGTCTATGGTGCTTCGAAAAGTAGATCAGAAAAGACCAAGTTGTTGCCCTGCAACATTCTGATGCAGAGGCTACTCCCCCATACCAGGATATTAATATCTGGTGAAAAATATCCTCTGATCAAAACTGGTTGTTTTAAGTCTGGCTGCCATATATGCCTGAGCTATGCATGATCTGATCCATCTTGTTCAGGTGCCACAGGAGAACCAAACGATCATCCAAGTGATAGAATTGTGATGATCTCTTGAGACTGATATTTACTGGTTTTAAATGAATAACTTTGAGAGAACCAACATTGTTAACAGGGATATATGGAATAGTTGACAAAGAATATCAAGAAGCAGCACTCCACAGTCAATTAGCCTTATAGTATGATCCCAGAGAGGGACTGTAAAACAGGACTAAGTTCTAGAGTGGCCAATAGCTGGACACAACCTGATAGCATCTTAATGGAAACCTTGCAATGAACTGCCCAGGAAATGTTGGACTTCTACCAAAGTTTGATATCTGTTCAGGAGGTGCCAAAAAACAAGCTTTGTTTGTTCTAAAGAAAATCAAGAATCTGTGGTAAGAAGCTTTAGGGAGTGTGGAGACTTCCTCTTGGCTCAGGAGGAACAATAGACACGGTTCTGTTGAATGACAAGATTTCTGAGCATGGTCTGGATGATAGGATTGGGCAAAACACTCTGGATTGCTTGAACATTTGCTCCTTGTGAGAGTGACCCCTTCCATGAAACAAGGAGATAGGTACAGAATATCAAAATGAAATGACAGACTCCAAAGGGCTGATCATCGCCCATTTCCAAACTTCACCTCAAGCACCCTTTAGCTGATTTGGAAGAAAGTATTACTGTGGAAAAGAATGGAGCTATGACCAGCTAAAGCTTGAACTGTTCTAGTAGCATGAGGAGTGAACCTAAAGTATGGTTCTTTCTACAAGAGAAGAAAAGGAAGACACATTTTAATTTACTGTGTCAGATCCCCTGCCTTAAGCTTTGAACAGAATGGAACTCAAGTTAAGAGGTTGGAGTAGGTTGCAAGAAACCACACTTGAAAAGAAAAACTCTTTTGCTGCCTCTGAACCTTGCCCCCTGGATGTGAAGACTGAAGAAAAACCTTGGGTGACAGGAAACTGAAAAATAACACTGTCTCAGGAGGCATTGTGTAGGAAGTCCATTTAGATGTCTGTTAGTCCCTAGTTCTGGGAATCAGATGGGCTTGGACTTTCACTGAAGTTTGAAAAGCATAGATATGTTGACAACTTTGTTAATGAAATTTTACAGTAAACACTGCAAACCAGTGGAAATGTAGAGCCTACTGTAAAGTGTCATCCCATGATAGCTCAGTCAGCTGGCAGCCATGGTGGTGTACAGGTGCATTGTGCTGCCCACCAACTACTTGGCCATGCTGGTGTGGTGGGACCTCAGTGGGTGGGGGAGTGAGGGGTCCACTGGACTACCAGAGTAATAACTTGACTTATCTTTCATGTTATTATTTGGGGTGGTGAGGGGGCTCTGGACTATCGGGGATGGTTCGGTGTGTATTTTCTAAATATGGCCAGGGTTTTGGATGGAAGAGGGTCCACTGGTCTGCTAGGGAATAACAGGGTGATTTGTTTTGACTTACATTGAGTCAGGTATGGAAGGGGGCCACTAGATTACAAGGGATAAGGGGATTCTATTATTCATTTCATCTGGGTTGGGTAAGGGAAAGTGGGCCACCAGATTGCCAGGGATGGGGGGCTTGTTTATTCTATAACATGACTAGGTATGGGAGGGGAGCCACCTGACTACCAGAATGAAGCAATGGGATACTTATATTTATTCAGGAATTCAGGGACAGGTGCACTAGACTACCAGGGACACAGGGATACTTTTCTTTTCTTTTGTGATCAGGGATTGGGGGGCTGGTGGCTGTTGTGTTGCATGGTGCATCCTTTCCTTTTGAATATGGTCAGGGGGCACATTTCAGAAATGTACAGGTGCAACTCAATTGCACCGGGCACATATCCTTTGAATATCTGGGCCATGGTATCTAAGTCAGGCTCCAGGAAAACCCATCTCTCACATAGATACAGGAATGGTACTCTTATGAAAACAAATGCCACCATACAGTGCTTTGGCTTAGAAACATGCCAACTGTGTAGGACATTGGGCATGCCCTAAAAGACTTTGATCAGTATATCTGTGTACTAGGGGTTGGTATCTATAGAGACCATTATGCCAATAAATTTAAAGTGCAGAAGCTCTGAATTAAAAGCAGGAATCTACAAAAGTTTGAGTTCTCAGAATATAAACTATAGAAATGTTCCATAAATCAGTGGTATCCCAAGTAGAGGCTATAGCCAGCCAAATCCATGAGAACTAATTGATTCCTTTAACATCATTTTATTATGATATGGAGGGACTGAAAACCATACTGGCACAAGCATGCTTCCGAACATAGTAAGAAAGGCCTAGTGCCTCCATAGAAGTTACAATTTTATTTTGTCCCCTTAATGAAGGTTAGTTGTTCAATTGAAAGGAAAACAACTCCCATCCCCCATTGAGAAGGTAAGAAAGGGAATTATTTTCTTAGCTGGTAACCCTATCAGCCCAGGCAGAGTCTTACAAATTGCCATTGGTTTCTCAGCAAAGACACATAATGTGTTCCATGCTTTTGTGTTAGCCTACAGCCAGTTGCTATGATGTGTCCACAAGATTTATTTATTTATATCAAGGATTTAGGCTAGGCTATCAACCTTATCTCAACAATTGTAAAACTTACACTAAGTGCATTCAAGGCCCCTGACACCTGATAAGGCTTTGTAAGTGGTTTTGTGTTATTTCCCTTTCTGTGGTCACACTTGAAAATGAGCCTCATCTCACTGTGCCTTTCCTGGTTACCCACTTTAAATAAATAAATAAAGCAACAGTGATAATATTTGCTAAACTTAAACTAAGTGCTTGCAAGGGCTTCTGAGGTAAATGTGCAACCATCAAAGACTTGCCTCTTGTTAATCTCTGCATAAATTCATCCTTTACTGCAAGCAGAGAGATAGTGAAGCAAGGAATGAGGACTAAAAAGTGTTGTCAATCAAATACCTTCTACCAGAGTAAAAGAAGGTTAAACTAAATGGTACGGTGACTCAGAAAGGACAATTGAGTCAGATTCATTCCCTTCCATATTTATTCATATACCCTTTGTCACATTTATATAATTTTGAATGACTTGACAAAAATAAAAATGAGATGATGTCATCCACTTAGGCGGAGTATCTGATCATTCTCTAGTACATCTAGCCATACCTGTTTTGAGTTCCCTTACCTACTCTGGGTATCATTTTTTTTCAAGACAGATATGAAAGTCTACAGTATTGGGAAAATAATGTTCTGACATTGACTGTAAGGGGCAGTATAATTCCATCTTTGCCATGCCTGCCTTTGACTACCAAGTGCATTGCTCCATTGCCTCATTGGCCTGGCTATCGGTGAATTGGACATGCTATAATTCTGAAAATTGCATAAAAATAAAAACAGAGTGGGCCATGTATAAAATGCCCCTTGCATCCTGCGGCAGGCTTTACATGTTTTTTTTTTTTCAAATTACGATAAAGAACAGAGGAGGCAGTATAGTGCAGTGGTCTGAGGCTCTGAGCTGCAAATCTGGTGACATCCAGCAGACCAGACCTGGGTTTGAATCCCACAGCTTCCACTTGTATTCTGTGTGACCCTGAGCAAGTCACATAACCTCCTTGTGCTCCCAGGCCGCTCCTGTAAAAAAGCTTTCAGCTTAGTGTGCTATACCTGGTTAAACAACTAAATAAAATAAAAACAGGGTCTGCACAAGCACCTGCTACCAAAAGGCTAACTTGCCTATAGTCAAAGGAGTACTGAAGTAGGTACACCATGAGACAGTCCTCATCATACTGAATACAGTATGTTCTTTGAGAGTAATACACAACAAACATTTTTTCTTAAACCATGAACTGCTGGAAAAACATGGACCCAAAACACGGCAGTGACAAGATTCATATATGCATTTCTGTTTTTCTCCTGACCCTTAATAAAAATGTAGACATTAAACCAACTGAAATTTTCATCACTTCATTGGTAAAGTTTTTAGAGCAAGCTGCACAATTCCAAGGAAAGACTGTCCCCCAAAAGGTTTAATTAAGCCTGGAAAACTCTTATTCCCAAACAGTGCCAAAACCTGGTGGGGTGAGGGTCACAAAACAATCTGTAGGTGCAAAACCTTCCCTAAGTCCTCAAAAGCTGCCTGAGGAAAAAAGGTAAATTGCTCTGCTTTGATTGGTAAACACAAAACTTCTGCAGCTGTGGAAAAAAAATATACTGAGGACTGTAGGAAAAAAAGAGCAGCTAAGGAAGTTCCTGAGAGAAAAAAGGCATTAAAAATATGACATACCCCCTTAGAGGCTATTCACAGCCAGTGTTTTATTGCAGTTGTGTAAAAAAATGTTGTACACATGTTGCACTACAAGTGTAGTGTATTTAAACAATTAAGATACAATTATAGTGGAGGAGCAGGCACAAGTACTGTGATAGCAAATGTGGGGGTGTATAGTAATGTCAGTTGTTACAACAAAAATAGCACACATTTTCATTGAGATACAACAAACTACAACCATTAGAGACACTGCAGCCCATACAGGCACCCCACAAGCAGTACAGGCAGAGCTGGTAACAGCCTGCAGTGGGTGTTACTGAAGCAGACATCCTAGGCACTCCAGTGAGAAACACAACCATCAGTTCCACCAACAGTTACAGACAGCCACTGTGATGCATGGCTCTGCTAGTACCAGTGGTGCTGGAGTGGTCTCAGTTGAGGGACTGGCTGCTGGTCTTTCTGTGAGTACTTGCTGCTACATCTATGGCAAGACTGTCAAAGTCTGCTGCTCCAGTTAATATGGATCCTCTGCTGTGCCTGCTGAGCTTTTTCCTTAGCTAAGTAAAGAATGTTAGGGAGATTTCAACACTTGTGAACTTCCATAACTTGCACGTTTTATGGATTTCTGCAACTGCAGAGATTTTCTTTGTGAATATTGTGCAACTAGATTTCTGCAATGCAACAAGCCATTTTTTCACAGCTATGGAAATGTTGGCTCTCTTTATGAATTCTGCCTGAAGCATAGGTTGCCACAGTAAATACTCCACAGAATCACCATGAAAAGTCTGTCACAGGACCAGCTACTATACCTATTACTCGTGCTTTCAGTCATCTCAGAGGGTGAGAGTGTGCAAGCATTTCCATCAGCAAAATGCCAACTGGAGAAAATTATTGCCAAAATTGTTACTCAGTCCTGTTGCTGGCTAAAGTCCTACAGATAAAATCTCTTAGCTCCATGTGCAGCTGCCTCCAGGGTGTGGGAGATGGGCACATCTAGGCAGGGGTGCTCATTTTTGGGAACCAATGCCACAGCCGTACATATGCACTACTCCCACCCTTGGCAATTGCAGTTGGCATGAAGGAGTTTTCATGCCCTCAACAGCCAAGAACATGATTGAAATATGTTGTCCAGAATTAAAAGCACTACACATCTTGCCTTTTATCCAAATAAATGGAATCCAGTCCTGGAAGATTCCAGAGCTACTGCAAGGTGAGCTGATGTACCCCTTCTTATAGTTCTGGTATTAAGTGGCACTGTTCTAAGCAAAAAAAAAAAAAAAGAAAAACATTTATAAATAACAAGATAACTCCCAAAGCAGTGAGTTTAGCACATAGTGTCTGGGTGTGGGGGGCCAGCAAATAGTGTCTGAACTGAAAAGCTGTATGAGACCAACAAAAAACATAAGCTCGAGCAAGATCCAATATGGCTCCAAAATAATGGTATTGTGGGCAGTGAGAAAATGTGTCAGCTAACATTTTTTGCACTAACCACTAAGCCACCTGACTGCAATTTCTAATCAGAAATATATATATATATATATATATATATATATATATATATATATATAAGGTAGCATGTAGTGCTACCATAGTTAGGTTGAGGAGCCATTTCTATGTTAAACCCCAGAAATTTGCACCTTAATAACTTTGCAACTGTTTGATAGATTTGCTGAAATTTGAATTCATAATCAAGAACCATAGGTCTTGGGATATGCTAAGTTTCATACTGGTCAGGTATACAGCTGCGGGTTATTAAGCATGACTCTGCTTGCGTTTGCGGCACTGCAGATTCTGCGGTGTATTACCACAGGTCATGCGGTTTGTGCGACCGCCCAAAATCTTCAGGGAACATGTGGCCGGGGTCCCCAATGTGCCTTTCAAAGATTTGGTGAAAAAATTTTAAACGGTTCAAAGGTTATTCAAAAAACAGTTTCCCATTATAAGTCAATGGGAAAAGTTAATAAAAAGTTTGACAGTGTCGCAAATGCATTTTTACTTTCGCAAATGGGCCTGTTACTTTTGCAAATCCACCATTTTGTTTTCAGTTGGTAATCAGAAAAATGGTTGGCATTTAAATTTGGGACCCTCTAGCAACCTAATTATTTTTGTATTCACCTAGTTGGGCCCTGAGGATGCTTGCCATGTCTTTATTTTGTGGTAAAACACCCCAGAAATATGTTTTTCAAATTTCTGGAAAAAGTACTTTCACGGATTACTTTTGTGCCCATGATAGTGTTGAACTTTTTTGTGAAAGCTTTCGCGAATTGTGACAGTAATTTTCTAGTCTGTGGGAAAATGACAGCAATTATTTGGCACTGCACTACAAAAGTACGGTTGTGAGTTTGGGGCTGAAATTTGGAGGGAACGCAGCCGACATCTCACAGATATGCCTTTCAGTGTTGTATTGAAAAAATATTACATGGCAGCAAAGTTAAGGCACTCCAAAGTTGACGGTTTTTCCCCTAGGATAACATTACGGCACCCGACGCATTACAGGAATCCTTTGGCACCCTGCTGCAAAATAACGGTTTGCTCTTTTTTTCCTGAAATTTGGAAGGAAGACAGCAAGCAGCCCACAGATGTGCCTTTCAGTGGTTTGGTGAAAAAATATTAGTGGCAGGCAAAGTTATGGCACTCCTAACTTCTCTTTTTTCCCCATAGGATAACATTACGGCATTCGCTGCACATTTCAGGGCCCGTATCTCGGAAAGGGTGTGAGATACAGACTTGTCGTCAGAAAAACAAGTAGCCCCCTAATGGGGACTAAGTAAAAAATTAGCCAGGACAGTTGTAAATCATACGACTTTTAAATTTTGTTTCTACGTCATACGGTTCCTGAGATAGAACATATTTAGTATTCCAAGTTCTCATTTTCTGCTCCGATACTCATTATTATGCACACATTATTTGTACTCACTGTCTTTCTCTATGAAGGTTTTGGGGAAAACCAGCCTGTACACTTACATTACTGTTACTGTTGCCCTTTCCGCTTGCGGTTCCATACCCATTTCACTTACCGTTGACGTCTGCGCCACCATGTGCGTTATCCTTTGCGTTTTCATTTGCGCTTGCGTTTGTGTTATTTTTTGCCATTTCTGTCTACAGTATTGTTTATCTTTCTGTTTCACTTTGTGTCACCATGCCCATTGACATTTCCGTTTGCAGGTACAATGTTACTATGTGACAACACATCACATGGCAGACCGTTCCCGTCTACGCCACCATGTGCGTTACCCTTTCTGTTCTCATTCGCACTTGTGTTACCATGTGCACCACTATTAGCACTTCTGTTTGCATTGCTGTTCCTGTTACTATGCCACAAGACATTGGGATTGTGGGTCCTAACTCTCACCCCATACTCTTATACTTCTGCTGCTTAACACATGGTCATGGGGTGAGAGTTAGGGCTGATGATCCCAATGTGCACCCCGATGTTGGTTCGGGGGGTGGGCAGGTCCAAGGGTGGTTTTCAACCCTAACAGTGAATTTCCTCACTTTTGTCGCTGTGGAACAACCCTAACTAATGCATTAAATGGAGTTTTTTGCCTCAAATATATATATATGCATATATGTATATTCATAAAAGTATGGATGAGATCATTTGCAGTGGACATCGGTCACCTTATAACCAATAAGAAATAGGTGGGGTGTGGATGGATCACACTTGTATATTTTTACCATTATATTGTAAGCAAATAAAAACCAAATAACCAATAATAAATGCAGAACTACCTCTATTTTTATCTATAAGAAAAATAATATAAATATACAATTTAACAGAGAATCATTGGCTGTGAGCCCTCCCAAAAGATGAACTCCCTAAAGTTAATTGTATTTAGCTTCTATTTTGGTCAATGATGCTAACAAATCCATCATTATTGATTGTGTTTATAAAAGTTGCACCAGAAAAGGCATACTGAACTGAGGAAAACTCATTTTCAGATGGATCCTGCAGGAAGGGGGACAAGAGTTTATTTACAGAGCAATATAGTATTTTTTTTGCAGTTTACAGTTTAAGTAACACTAATATTTATATATTTAGGTATTAATTGCACAATATAATAATTGCACAATTTCAACAGCAGTGCAACTACAGTTGTAACAGTAAAAATAAAAAAAATACAAGTAAACTACTGTCCATAGTTCAGCGCACGGTGCAGTAAGCAAGTTGCATGATGCAAGGTGCAGAAGCAGTAAATACAGCACAAACATCTGGCAAATAAGAAATGAAGTTAGGTGCACAAGCTGAGGTGACAGCTGTGGGAGTTGGTTTGGGGAAAGAGAGAAGGAAGATAAGATAGGAGAGGAACAAAACCAGAACTTCAAAATGAGGGAGGCAGAGCATGAAAGAGGATTCCTACCTCAAGAGCATGACCATAGGAATGCACAGACTGTGGAAGCTATGCCTTACACATGGGTTGTGAAGGTAATGGCATTCTGGGCCTCAGCCTTATATTTTTGTTGCTCCACCCACCTGATCCCACCCCCACCCCCCAATGTTATATTTTTAAATTAAACATATTACTAAATAGTAACATAGTAATGTATGGTTGGAGGAGGCTGTAGGTGTAGTGAATATGTATATTACCCTTAAGGAAGTGCTTGGGCAGCCATCTTATTTGTGGTCCAGGAGCGGGCAAGTATTAGTCCCAAGTAGATCCTGTCCTGCTGAGTCAGTAGTCACTGTAGCCTTTTGTCTATGACCCATATTCTTTGTACTCAGTTTGAATAAATGTGGTAACTGAGTAACTTCTCCTTTCATCTATGTCCATCTCTCCCAGAGATTATTATAGTGAAAACAGGATTAGAAAAAAACATAATCTATGAATGCATCATTTTTACATTACTGTTGCTCTAAGTTCATTGGGACTCTTTTTGTTTAACTGATACTCCTTGCCTTGCATCTTCTGTTGCTCATCTGTTACCCTGCTGATCCTCCAGCTCCTATTCCCGTGTGCCTCTGTTTGGTGCAGAGACCAGGCCTGACCAAAAGTGAAAGTAAGGGTGGCTTTCACAGAAGAGATGCTCCAACATTCAATTGCAACTGAAAAGTGTCTTGCCTCTCAGCTGACTGAGTGGGTGAATTCCAAAGGAGTCACAGCTCCACTCTAGTGCTACCAGTGTGCATTGTTACACAGTGCTTAATGCACATTAAAAGAAGACCCCAACAAATTGTAAGTGAGCGCACGGCAGAAGATAGGAATACAATATTAAATAAATAAATTGGCAGTTTTAGAAAGTACTGAACTATGGGAGGATGGTGGAACAGTCCACCATATCCAAGATGGCCACCAGAGTTCTCTGCCTATGTGCGATGTCTCGCAAACGCACACTAGGCTCCAATGGCCATCTTGGAAATGGCAGACTTGCCACCAGAATTCAATGTGCATGCGCAGGACACTCCAGCAGCCATCGTGAACTCAGCGTACAGTGCCGTGTTCTATCAATGGACAAAATAAGTGAATGTACAGTGATTTCCATTTACCTCCACTATTAAAAGTCTATTCAGTATCCAGCAAGCTCCTACTGTACTGTACTCACAAAACTGCTGCAAGGCTATGCCCATTGCAGCCATAAAAAGGAAAACTCTGTACAAAATTAACAACATAAACAGACCAATATAACACATTAGACTAACGAACATTAAGAAAATATCTCAGGATCAGTCTGATTTTTATTTTTATTTTATTTAAAAGTTATGAGTTTACGGGTTAAGTTCCATGAGAACAAGTCTCTTTACAGAATGTCCCAAGGCAATAAGATAAGAAACATGGCAAAATTAATAAGGAAACATATTAACACATAAATACTTTAAATAGTATCCTGTAAATAACACTCCAGGTAACTTATTGCTCATTAAAAATAGCTACAAATGGGTTGTTTCTTTAACAGCTTTTTCCTAAAGTTTTTTTTTTAAATATATGAGAATGTGTCAATGTCTGAGAATTTCATAACTCAGGTGGGAGTTTGTTCCAACAAAGAGGGGTGTCACAAACACACTCCACAGTTGAGGCCCTCAGCTCTCACAGTGCCAAACTCAAAGTGCAATAGTGTGAACAGGAGACAAACAGTGTGACCCTCCTGTCTGTTTTGGGTCTGAATCACCTACCAGCCTCGAGTCCTGGGGGTCAAATGTGAACCTTATGCTAGCATACCCAGCTAAGAGGCTCAGATATATATTCTCTTTGGGGAAATGCAATACAATCCTTCACCCAGTGGCACCCAGCCAGGTTCCCCAAATGTACCTTTACGACCCAATATGAGACTTAGGTATATTCTTACCTTTAGCAAGATAGTAATACAGCTTTTTGTGCTCTTAACAGCTGTCACGCCTTTGTCATCATTCACCTTGATTACTGCAATGCCCTCTACCTAGGGCTTCCTGGAGTTGATATCCACTGCTTGCAGTTAATGCAGAATGCGGCAGCCAGGTTATTGACTGGTACATCTAGGACCAGCCACATCATGCCTGTGCTGTGCGGACTGCACTGGCTGCCCATTCAGTGGTGGATTACCTTTAAGGTCAGTCTTCTGACTTTTAAAACCCTACATAGACTGGGACCCAGCAACCTGCAAGATCTCTTGACTCCCTATCACCACCTCCACCCTCTTCGATCCACTGATGAGGGGTTGCAAGAGATTCCCATGGTACATTTGAATACATCAGGAGCTACTGCCTTTTCCTTTGAGGCCCCTACACTGTGGAATTCTCTACCTCGTTGGTTGAGAGAATGCCTGATCATTGAGAGATTCAAATCTAATTTAAAGATTTTTCTGTGCTGTAAGGCCTTTCCAGGAAATTTTAATTGATTTTAAATATTTGTAATTTTAATTTAAGTTATATGTTTATTGTAAAAATCATGTAAAGTGCCTTGGTTTAAGAAAGGCACTATATAAATAAAGTTTGGTTCGGTTTGGTTTGCTCAGCATTAAACACTGTTCCAGCATTCACATGCAGAAGGAGCTGAGAAGCCACAAGCAGAATTTCAAGGAAGCTAGTGCTTTCTAAAAATTTAAAATAGATAAACTACCAAACATATAACATATGCATCAGTACTTACAGTCAGCAAAATAATTGGGAAATTACTGAACAAACAAACCACCTGCAAAATACTTATCAGTTCCAGTCGAATTACATCATTCTAAAGTGCCTAGTTATCAGTCCAGTGACTAAGTGTTTTTCATTTTCAGAGATGACTTCTCCACTAACGTCTCAGATGCAAGCAATATTCAAAAGTCACTTTTCTCCACCTCCTGGTGATGTCACAGCATACATGTCACTGTTAAAGCCTGCCGTAAACCCAAATGCCCAGTACAAACATCCCAAAGGATGTGGAAATCAGTAGTTAGCAAGTTTTTTTAAATATGGCAGTCTCTTTCATCAAAGCATTTCCTTTGTCCTTTCTGCTGGTTTCCTATTTCGCAAGAAAGATTTAAGTTTTATCATTTTCACAAGAGTCTGCTAAAAGCTGTCTCTTCCCTCAGGGTCATAAAATTCATATTTAGTTTTAGCTTATAAATGGATATTTTATGATGTCTTATCACCTGGCATTTGGAAGGAAGCCCTAAATGTTAAGACAGAACTGGAAACTTTTAACTAGTGTTCTCCACTGGCCAGTTTTTATGACAGTCTGCTGTTTCAGTCACACTGACACCTTTGAGGTCAAAGGTCAATCAACTTTACACTGGCTGACTTGTGTGCCCAAGGCAGACAATCACATATACATTTATCTATAATACAAATATTATACATATAGTAATAAGTAGGTGGCAGAGCGTCACAAAGGGCATCCAAAGAAAAACAATTTATTCCATAATGTGACTGATGACAAGGTAAAAGTAGACACCAGTTGGGAACCACCCTTTAATTGTGACTAGGAGTAGAAGCTACAGTAATAGTCTATTGGTGAGATGAACTGGGGTTAGATGATTTACTGTTTTATAAATCAGAGTAACTCAGTGATGTAAACATCTAGATGAGGAGACAACCAGTTTAGTTGACTTAGAAGGGTACAATGATGTTCATTTTTGGACTACTTTAAATAAACTGTAGTAACTGAAAATATACCATGTCAACAACAAAGCAGAGATCTGTGATGTTGCAATTATGACAAATAGAATCACAATAATCAAGGAGTAATGCAGAATCTGCAAAGTAATCCACAACGCAAAGCGGAGTACTTTGCATCATAATAAGGAATGCGAAGTCCATTGATAACAATGACTTCACATTACTCCACCTTCCCCCACCACTTCTGACCAATTTTAATGCAAAGTACCTAGAAATCAATGTGCTTCAAATCACTTTGCCTTGTTATTGAGCTCCATTGTAAATTTTGCAATGATTCACGGGATTGCAGGTCAGATGGGCTCTAGATTGTTCTGCACAGCCTAAGTTCTGTGTAATGTGTGTGTAGTGGTAGATGGAGACAATTTCCTCTCAGAGCTCTACGATTCAAATCCTCTAAAAGCTTTTAAAAAAGCCTTTTTGAGCCATTTTTTTTTGCTAAAAATTTAGTACATCAATTGTAGGAAACCTTTTTGTGCTCATAAGATTGAGTGTTTATTGTTTATGTGTGGATTTTGAATGTTAATTTAGAACATTCAGTTTGCGTACTGATGGACACTTGAAGTGTGCTTTGGGGGGTGTATGTGTGGTGGAGGTAGGTTAAAACTGGGAGAAAAAGGCAGTTTTTCTATTTTGGCTATCTTTTTCTTGTATTACTATGTTAATGTACACACAGCAATATTTTTCAGTAATTCTTGACCTTTTTTGCTGATTGTTGTGGTGCAGCAGTCCATAATTTCAGTTTGTTTAAAAGATGTGTTTATATTACTGAAGTTTTCAATTATTTGTAGTGTGAGTGTGTGTGTGTGTGATGCATGCCATCAAATCAGACATATTTTATTGTGCAACAGAGTAATTGCAGCAGTGTGAACCTGCTATCCACTGCACCTGTGTGATTTTGTAATGCTTTGTGCTATCTTGGTTTTGGACTGTTACTGCAGTGCACTGCACCCCCTCAACTGGCAAAAGGTATTCTTTTCCATATTGGATTGTGATTTGTGAGCACTGGTTAAAGTGTTGTTGTGACTTTGTGTCTGCATCCCATCTTGATTGCACAGTGCAATCTTAATCTGTCTTTGATTTTGCATCTGTTTAGTGCCCAATCTCCATCTGCAAGCCACAATTTTTTTTTTGCTTCACATCCACCAGCCCAGATAGAAAGTTCAGGAATCTAAATTTGTTTTGAATTTTCTTGGTGATCCCCTAAAATGCCTGCAAAGAGACATGCAAGCAAAGCTGTTTCTGGCCATGGCACTGCTGCCTGTTGCAAGATTCTCCATGGGTGTGGTAGTACGCAGAAGTGCATAGCTGATGTCAGTAAAGGGATTTCTCCATCAATGTTTTTTACAGCACAATCTGTAGTTTCTCTCATAGTTGGAGGATATGATGTTATCCCAACTGGTAGTGTTAGTCCAGTTTCTGCTGGCTTGAATATTGTTGCCTCAAGTTCCACTTCTGACTGGTTAGCTGTTTCAAAAAATATTGTTGAGTCTAAAGCTGTGACTGACAAGTGTAGATGATGTCATACTCCCCATTAACATCCCCATGGTATCTGAACATGATTCTGATCCTGGCAATGATAACTCACAATGTCACATTTCTTTCAGCACTGTTTAGGTCATGCCTTTGCCATCCAATGATTTAAAGTGTGGCACAAAAATATTGGGTGATGATGATGAATTTGATGATGATGATACTGTGGTTGGAACATGTTCTCCACATGACAGGATCCAAGTTGAAAATGTGGATGAGGATGGTGTTTATGAATATGATAATGATGTCAGTGACCGCTGTTCAGAACTGCAGAAAAAGAAAGTCAAAGTGGCGTGTCTGGGTCTGTTGGCATTAAATCCCCCTCCTCAAAAAAGTTGTGATGTAGCAGTTCCTGTTGATGATAATGATGATGACCCAGTAATAGGTAGTCATGGTGGTGATTTGGAGTCCAAGTGCATCCAGTCTGATAAATCATGTAGTACACCCTCCCATTTCAGGGGTTAAAAATGGAGTCCAATAAGCAGCAACAGGAACAGGTTAAAAGTAGGGGATCACAATCCCTTGTTTGGCATGTTTTTTGCCAAGATGCAAATGATAAGTCAGTTGCAATCTGCCAGCTTTGCCATACGTGTGTGAGTTGAAGTAAAAAGGGGAGTCATCCGGGCATGGGGGCCAGCATACACATCTTAAGAACAGGCACATGGCACTGTAGACCAGGCACCAGATGGCAGCTAATGCCATAATGGGGCTTTCACCCTCATCATCAACCTTACAGAGCATGTTATCCACTTCCATGAGTGTAAGACCAAGTACGAATGCCTGCAGTAGTGATTAAATAACACCAGAGGATTACTCTAGGCATGATGAAGGGGAGGATTATGATTTAGAAATCTTATTAAGTGGTAGTCAGAGTAGCAGTGATGGTGGTGGTCAATGCAGTATGTCTAGTGCAAGTGGTACATTAACCACTGTACTTAAAACAGGGAAATAACTTAATTTGTGGACTTGTCACCTGTGCACCCCCTCTTCATCACACATCCACACCCCACCCCCAGCCATTTGCAAAGCTGAGCCATTATCATACCCTATGCAAAAGATGTAAGTCAGCCCACATTGGAGAGTGTTTTTGCCCATAACCTCCTGCCTGCCTGCCTAAAGCATGTGACCTACACTGTGTAAGCCATGTGATGTGTGTGGGCTCCCTGAGAATTCTCACTCTGCCTTAAAGTGGAATAAGGCAGAGTGCACAAAGCAAAGTCATAATTACAACATGAAGTGGCAAAGTGAGGGTCTAAAATGGGCATTCAGTGTAGTGGAACATTAACACAAAGTGGCTACTTTGTGACTACTTTGGGGGTGGAAATTTACTTCACTGCATCTCTAGCCACAATGGTTTTCCAGTCTTGTAGTGATAAATAGGGTGTGGCCCTTCTCAATCGACCTAAGTATTGATGAGTATTTACATCAGTATTGTAAATATGAGATTTTAAAGTAAGAGTAGAGTCGAACATCAGGTCCAAGTATTTAAGTTCATGAACAAGCTGCAGGGGGACATTGTTAAGCTTAGTGGTAAAGAAAGAATGAGTATTATTAATAAGGGATTTTGACCCATATAGCATTGTTTGGGTTTTTGTACCATTTAAGAGTAGTAACCAATCAACAACTTTATCAAAATCAGTTTGATGAGTGGAAGATATGAAGTTTAAATCTTTATGAGCAAAGAAAAGAGTGATATTATCATATAAAAGTCTAATAGTACACTCCCTAACTATTAAAAATAAAGGATCAACAAACAAATTAAAAAGAACAGGACCCAAGATAGAACCCTGGGGTACCCCTTCGGTTGTGGAAAGAGAAGAGGATAGACACCCATTTCAAGAGACAACCTGGCTCCTTCCACATAAATAAGATGAAAACCAAGATACAACATTTGAAGAAAAAAAACACGAAAAAGTATTCATTTTAGAAGCAAATGATTTATTACATCGGAAGCCTCGGACAGGTCTATAAAAACTGTCCCAACATATTGACCCCAGTCCAGAGCAAGACTGATACACGGGTTGTAATTAAATCAATGCACATTACCTTGCACTTACCTGATTCCTTAGATGGCCTGAAAGAGAACAATCAACCACACAGTAGTTAAAACAAACAGCCTTAAGTTTAACATCTTTTGGTGGCAAAGTCCCAGTGAGATATGCAGGACTGGACTGCACTGGAGAAAAAGTTGTCTTGCCAGTTAGAGGATTTTCCTCAATGTAAAAATAGGCAGTTAGAATTTGGGGGGGCTGCATGGAATCCAGGATTTTCCTGACTGCTTGAGTCACTTAATGTTATCTGAAAAAAGAAAACATGATGAAGATTGTATTTGCTGTTGAGAGCTTACTTTCAGAATAGTTAACCTCTGTCACTGGTACAGAAAGACTAATGAAGTTAGAACATCTGAACACAGAGGACACAAACATTCTGAGCAGTAAGCACAGCTTCTTAAAGTTATAACTGTACTATTAAACCCCTAGTGAGGGTACAATAATTACCCATTGCCAATGTGGAACAACACATAATTTACCTTTTGTAGCACTGAAGATCAGTTGCCAAATTCTAGACCAGCTCTTCAACCTGCTGAGATCTTTCTTTAGTTCTCTTTTCTCTTGCTCCAATGCCTGCCCATGTGCAGATCATTGTCCTCTGCAAAGAGGCCAATCTTGCCCTTGATGCCTTCACCTATGCCACAGATGAAATTTTTGAAGAGGAACAGTCCTACTACTGACCCCTGAGGAACACCATGCTTCACTTCTCTCACCTCTGAAAACTCTCCATGGACTACCATCCTCTGTGTTCTATCGCCAACCAGCTCTCTACCCAATCTGCCAGTTTTTCCTCTGCCCCAAGGTTAGGAGTAGGAGCATGGTCCCACAGGATCTCACCCAGTGCTCTTCAATGTGATTCTCTACAAGACTGTAGAAGGGTCCTGGACAAGCTGTATCTATTTGATGATGACAGAATATGTGAGGCAGGGTGTACACAGAGGACGACAGAAGGGAATTAAAATGAGACTGATGCAAAATGGAAAGTAGGCTCAATTTGTAGCAATTGAAACTCAGTGCCAAAAACTGCAAGTATTTGAACTTCAGTATGGGGATCCTAAGGACTGCATATTGGAATTGGGTACAACTTCAGCAGACATCAAAATCAAAGGTTCTTTATGTGGTGTTCTCCAACTCAGAAATGATAGGCAGAGTGCAAGTTGGGGAGTCACTGGGGTCCAGTGACCATAACACCATATGATTTGAACTGGCCTTCAGTACCAGTATGCCCTCATCAAAGGCTGATGTTCTGGAATTCAGAAGATCAGACTTTAACCACAGAATGAAATTTAGGATCAGTTGGTTGGGGTGGACAGAATCAGGGGAGTGGAGGAAATATGGTGAGAAGTTAAAGGGGCCATTTTGAAGCAGCTAAATCATACTTGAGGATGGTTAACAAGATAAACAGTTCAATAGGTAGTGGAGGATAGTTCCATCAAGGAGGGAATGGGGATATTGAATCACTGTGGGTTCAGCTAATGGCAGCATCAGGTAACCAGTTTCACATGTGGGTAGGCTGTCAACCACTGGGACAGGAAGGGTTAATAGGAAACTAGTGCCAGAAATAGACAGGGAGATTGCAAAGGGGGAGGAGTTGGTAGTGCGGGCTCTTAACCTGTCTCACACAGATTGGGACATTCCAAGTGGCACTCTACTACTATACTGCAGTTCTCACATTGGGATTCTATTTTCATGCAACCAGTCCATAGGTGATATTCTGTTACCTGCTGCAGCATGGTCCTTAACAGACAAATCAGTTTATAATGCAGCCAGCGCCATTGCTAAATATAGTTTATCCAGTGTTCCCAACATAAAGAACAAAAACAAAACCACTTTACACAAAATGTATAAATCCAAAACTAAATACATTTTCTGTGCTACTGTACTGAATTGTTTTTCTTTTTCCCTTATTTATATGCTTTAAAAGAGATAAGCAGTCTCGATAACTGATATCTTTCTACATACACAAAATGTAAAAGAATATACACTTTCATGTTCAGTATATAATATTAAAGCTGCAAACAAAAAAAAACTGTTGCTAAAGAAGTAAAAACTGCATGTCAGTCCAGTTCTCCAGTAGAAAATAAATTTGTTTCTCGCAGATCTCGCTCATGTTTTATTTTTATTTTACTTTTGAGGCAGACCAGGGTTCTCACCACTGGTGCCACTTAATTCTGCCAATGTCCCTTCAGATTTCCACCCCTCAAGAAATAGGTGAAGATATGCTGACACTGGAGTGCCCAGTCCCCAGTGTCAGTCTTGTCCTCCTTCCAAAAAAAAAGCCTGCCCCTCATAGGTCTTTTTTTTTAGCTGAAAAGGAAAACGGTCCCTTGTCAGTCTCTGGCTTCCCGGACCCACATCACACACCCCTCCACACACACACACCCTCACTCACCTTAAAAGAGTTCCATATCATAGATGCCGCCTCTGAGCTGAAAGAATCTCTCCTTCAGGAACCGCAACTGAGAAATGAGGTAATAAGGTAAACACAATTATTTTGCAACATGTTTTGAACTTTTACTCAAACTTTGTCATTTTTTTAAATATTTTTCCACCAAATTTTCAACATGGACTTTTTGTACTCTCCTCATGAACAAGGAATTTGAAATGTTTTAAATCGGGCCTGACAGATTCGTTTGAAGTCACACTGTGAAATTACCTTTTGGAAAGGATTTGCAGGATTTGAAAATTTTCACCTACCTGGTTCATGAGGTGGGTAATAAGAAGATATGTTGAATATCTGGTGGAAAATATGGTAAAATGACAGTGGTATGAGTGTTGATTGAAATACTTCAAAATTCACTCATAACTTCACTAATTTTTAATATTTTTACATCAAACTTTGAACATGGCCTTTTTGAGGCATGACTGCATGAATAAGGCAAGTGACATTTTTCAAATCTGGGTCAAAAATGAATTTTTCTGTAGTTTCTTCAAATCCACCTTTGGGTGGGATTTGAACATTTTCACCCACCCGATCATGAGATAGGTTCATAAGAAGACGACAGTATGTTCAAAATTTGGGGTCAATGGGCTCAGTTCTAGAAAGCAAATATAAGTCCATCATAACATACATAAATGTGCAACCTATGCCAGAGCAGTTGCCATATAGGACTTGCAACCAGTTCTAGAAACAGCACGACTTATGACAAGAATATCCCTGAATGTCGCAAACCATGATGTGCAGCCTATAAAAGGTCACAAATCACAAGAGAGGCAGAACTAATGGCAAACTACTATGGCACAGAACCATGCAGCACATGCGAACTGGGACATTACACAACAAGCAACAGAGAGGCACAAGCACAAAAAGAACTTCAGCCATGATGAGGTGGACATCCTTGTGTCAAAGGTGGGCAAGAGTCATGACCTGTTGCTGAGTTGAGGTAGAGACAAGGGCAGAAGGGACAAGAGAAAGAAAGCATGGAATACTATTGGCTGGGAGGTCAATGCTTGTGCCCCCCAGAAAAGAATGGTGAGAGACCTTCAGAAGAAATATAATGACCTGAGTGGATCATGAGATAGAAGCTGGCATACAACTGCCACTGTGCCCTTGGCACAGGTGGTGGAACAACCCAGCAATGCACACTAACCTCCACAGAGCAGAGGATAGCTGGACACCTTAGCCATCAGAGCATCAGCATTGATACTGACCTGGACACATTCAGGTGGCAGGGTGGTACTGGTATGTAGAGTGGTGGGAAGGGTATGTAATGTGAGTGTGCACATGGAAATCTATGTATGTCACCGTCATGCTGGACAGTGACCATTCATGTGAAGGGCACTGTGTGGCTGTTCATGAGTGCAGTGGTGAACAACACACCACTTGCAGATGTCCTCCTTGGGGGGTGGAGGAGAGTAGCAAGGCTGAGCAACCTGCAAACATCCTCCTGGGGGTTGGGGGGAGGAAGGTTGTGTAATCAGCAGACACCCTAAGCAAGGCTATGCAAACTGCAGACATGCTTCTGGGGGAATGGGGGGAAGGGGCAAGGCTGTGTAACATGCAGACACCTTCCTGGGGGGGCTACAGCATACATCATACATACACAGACCTGTTGGGGGGTGGTGACAAGGGGGTGATATGTCCACATTTACTAACAGTGTGTCCATCCTATACATGTACTGCAATGGTGGCAGGAGACAGAGATGCCAGTGGTGCAGGTCACAGTGGAAGCAATCAGTGCAGCAGGGATGATGCAGACACCGATGATGACAGTAGCAGCACCACCTCAACAAGCAGCAGCATCAGCACCACCACTAGACCTCATTACCAGACACACCGGTGGATGTCAGGGAGGCAGACAGCACTGAGTCAAGTGTTGCAGGACTAAGTGTGGAGGGTGACAGTGATAATGGCACAGACAGTGGACAGCAGACCACCCAGTCTGCCTGAGGTGATGGTTACTACATGGATGGCCAAGCAGCAGCGCATGGGGACTAGACTCGGTCTGGAGAGAGTGAAACTGAAACTGTGCCAGCAACTGGAATGGGGTCAATGGCAGGGGACATGACCCCCATCAGCTGTGGTGAGCTAGATGCACAGCATGATGATGCTGTGGGAATGTTACTGTACCAGTTGTCACAACATGCATACATCAGTGACTTCTGCTAGTCAGTGGTGGCTGGCCAGGGTAGCTTAACACAGAGACTCACAGCCATATGGCAGGACCTCTGGGAACACCATCTGAGCCAAGACACACACTTATCGGCCATCAACAACACCATTCATGCCACTGCAAGGGATACCACACTGATGATGACCAGCATGGTACAGGCATTACATGGCATTAGGAACAGTACCCAGGAACAGATGGAGCCATGTAATGGTGCACATTGGCCATTGAACATCTTGTGGCACAACAGCAAAGCCACAATGAGGCAATGGCCACTGCCACGCAGGCAATAGTGGACAGCCTGCATGTGCTGCACCACCAGCAACCCATGACACATTGTTTGGTACCACAACCCATCAGCCAGGTGGACACCAATGCACCAGTGTACACACCCCTCCAGGCAGTGTGTACAAAAGCATCAGCACAGAAGGGACCAGCACTTCACATGCATGTGGCTTCTCATGCCAGCCACAGCTCAGTGGTTCCAGACTATGAATCAGAGGACCTATCAGCACACACACTGTGCTGACCACCGGTGCTGCCACTGTGATAGTTGCTGAGCAACAGGTGCCCACCCCAACAAGCACACACAGGCTCGGAGGACAGAGAACAGTGACAAGCTCTGTACATGATCCACAAGTTACACATCCAGGGCTTCAGCCATACAGGCTGAACAGTCAGCCACACTGGTCCCACCTAAGGATGGCAAACAGAGCAGAGATGAGGCCACACTGCAGTCATCCAGGAAGTCTAAGCAGAGTAGGAGGGGGAGGAAGCAGAATGCCAAGTCTGGGGAGGGGACTGACAGTGGGACACATGACAGCATCCCTACTGAGGGCCTGCCAAGGCATGGACATCACACCAGCATGGGTGTGGCTGCATTGGAGCCCAAAACATCCCAGAACCCTGGTGTCAGGACATGGCACAGCTGTGCTAAACAGCAATAGTGCACTGAGCTACATTCTACAGTGGCTGGGCTGGGCATATTCCCAGGTATGTCCAGAGACTTATGGTGAACTATGTTCTGTACAATGGGAGGGAGTGGATGCATAATACACTACAGAGGATGTGTGTGTTTGTGTGTGTGCTGGGGAGCACAGGGTCTCACAATGTGTGTGCAACCACTGTCACCACCTACCAGGATGCACTGTGAATAAATGAACACTAGTCAGATGTTGTCATCTTGTGTTGTGATCATCTAACATATGCACCCCGACAGCAAAGGCCCCATGCATGGGCAGATCTCAGCTGTGGCCGTGTATATAGCCATGGGTGTATGGCTGTACAAACATGTGCCACTGGTGACAGTATCAGCATGGGGAGGGTCACAGCATGTACAGATGGCCATGTGTGCATCACCCAGATGCTGGGATGTGTGGTGGGTGTGGGTGGTGGGTATGTCTGCAATATACAACGCACAGATACTTGACATCATGGGTGTTACCAGGGATGACCATGACCAACACCCTGTTGCTGCACATTGGCGGGGTGACCATTGAGGTCATGTACAACAATACGGTTTTGCCACAAGGTTGTTGGGGGGCTGAAGATGTGAGACACAGCACACAGCTGATGGTTTGCTGTTATTGGGCGAGGGATCTATGTGCACCACCAGCATGCTGGCATCAGCTGGTGAGCCTATTGTGCAAGTACTGGTAGTAGAATGGTGGTGCCAACCATGTCCACACATCCCATCCACACAACCACCGCACCAACATCAACAATATAAACATATAAAACAATATAAATACAAACATATTTGGACGTTAAACACAATACTAAATACATTGGCATACAGCAAGTGATTGCAGGTATCAATACAAAGATTGTTTAAAACTTTCCTGCTTAACAACAGTAACACAATTATCAGGAAGTGAATTCCAAAAGATTGAACATTGAACTGAGAAAGCTTTTTCACCCATACCGGTGTCTATCTTAGAAGTCCATAAACGAAGATTCTAACATATTCCTTTAAATGGATTGAACTGTAGAAAGGTGATTTACAACCATGTGGGAAGATAACATTAGTCAAACAACCAAGCTTATTAAAATGAGCCAATTTGAGAGGAAGCCAATTAAGTTCATTATTAATTTATTTATTTAGATTTTGATAACCGAGTAAGCTCACTGAGACCAGAGGTCCCTTTTTCAGGAGCGACCCAGATTAGTTACAGACAATAATGACATATATTAGCAGAAGGACACAGTAGTTCATACATTGGTAGGAGTACACACTAGCTGGAGCAATCATTGGATAAGATATAGAGTACATTATGGAGCATGTCAGTTACATACACATAATAACATAGCAAATAAATCAGACATATGACAACTTAACCAACAATGCTTTAGAGGAGAGGTGGTAACAGCAATATGCAGGATATATTGCCAGCCGGCAGGCTAACTGCCGTGGGACAAGCAAGTTTCAGCCACCAAGACTGAGTTCCGGGTTAGCAGTTGCAGCTCCAGAGACTAAGCTCTAGCAGGTATACTTTCAGGCTGGACTTAAAACCCTGAATAGTACAACAATTAGCCAAGTCAATAGGGAGAAGGTTGCATAAATGTGGGGCAGTGAACCTAAAGGAGCACTTGCCATAATCAGTTTGGACATCAGGGGTGTCTAGGGGATGGCCAGTGGAGGATCTCAGGCCCTGGCCCTGGACTTTGGGATTTAGCAGCCCACACAGGTGAGGAAGATGGCCAACAGTAGTAAATTTGAAGGTCAGGCTCAAAGAGATATAGGCTAGTTTTTGTCACATAGAAGGCCAGTGGAGAACAGCGAGGACCTTGCAATGGTGCCTTCTTGGGGGGGGGAGTTAGTATCGAAATGAGCCACCCTGTGGCAGAGTGTAGTAAGCTTTCTTTGTTCATCCTCTCTTAGGGAATGCAGTAGGAGAGCCCCATAGAGGAGGGAGGGGAGTAGGGTGCATTTAGATATGGCCCAACAAGCCTCGAGAGAAAGAGACTCACCTAGCCTATAAAGAAGTCCTAACTTCTGGTGGGTGGACTTAACAAGAGAGTCAATATGAGGCTGGGAGGTCATCGCCTGATTAAGCAGGACTCCAAGGTACTTGATCTTGTCTGTGACATCTATTCCCCTCCCTTGGGCAGTATGAAGCTGAAAGATGCCACAACAGTCTGAGCCAAAGCATCTGGACCCAAACAGGGCTGCCTTCAGTTTTTTCTTCATTCATTACAAGTGAGTTTGCGGAGAACCAGGCTTCCAGTGCCGCAAGACTGGCCTGGAAGTTGGCACTGATTACATGAGAAAGCAGATCACTGCAGTAGACAACGGTGTCATCTGCACGGAGGATAAGGTTGTTCCTCCGGCAAACCCCCTCTATATCATTGACAAAAAGAGTAAATAACAGGGGACCAAGGATCGAGCCCTGGGGTGCCCCAGAGATTACTGGTTTAGCACTAGACTGAGTTCCTCTCCATAGAACTTTCTGGGTTTGTTTGAGCAAATAGCTCTTGAACCAAGTAGCAGAGGACCTGTCCAGTCCAAGTAGGTGAAGTTTAGTGAGGAGAAGTTCATGACTGACCAAGTCAAATGCCTTGGATAAATCAATGAATAGAGCCCCATTGGGGAACCTTGGTCCATTGTGTCAAGGATGTCCAATGTGAGCCAGATAAGGGCAGTATTAGTGCCATGGGCTTTCCTAAAGCCATGTTGAATGTCAGCTAGGAGTAGGTGCCTTTTGAGGTAGTCCTGTATTTGATTGTAGACCAATCTCTCCTGCACCTTCGCTAGTGGGCAGAGAATGGAGAGTGGCCTGTAGTTCCCCACATTGTCCCAGGGCCCTTTTTGTGAATGGGGACAATGGTTGCCACCTTCCATTTATCTGGGACCTTTCCTTCAAGGAGGAACCTGTTGATAAGCAAGGCAATTGGGTGGGAGATAGCCAGAGCTGCAGCCCGAAGAAGTCTAGGTTCAAGCAGGTCGTGTCCCAGAGAGAAGTCAGGGTTAATACGTCGCAGAAGGGGAAGTACCTCGGCAGGTTATATAAATCACAATGATGCGTATTGTAAGGTTTAGCCGGGACAAATCTACAAATAGAATTAAAACATTTATTTAACATATCCAGATCTTTAGAAGCTAATTTAGCAAATAAAAAAGAGTTGTATTGCAAGGTTGTAAGTAGTGCACTTTTTGATATCATTTATCTTGTTCCTGTAGTTAAACAATCCTTACTACGATATAAAGCACCCATTTTTTGATTTACAAACTTCACTATGTATTTAATAAGTAACAAAAAATTTAAACTAGCATCAAGTATTATTCCTCAATACTTTGCCTCATTTATTTGTCTAATCATTTTATCTGCCAAATCATTTATAACCAAAGGTTTAGCATTACCAACCTTTGGCACAGACCTAAATAAGACATATTCATTTTTATTTTGGAATTCAACACTAAACAATGATCCTGCAACCATTTATCTAATGCTAAAAAGTCATGTTGATGGGAAATATTAATCACATTAATTTAGTAGAGCTGGTAATCAATATAATGTCGTCAACATGCAACAATAAATTGGAGAAGTGTGGAACCCCAACAATATGATCAATAAAACCTGAGAACAACAGGGGCTCCAAAATGGACCCCTGTGGTACCCCAATGACATAGCTCACCTTGTACCAATTCCACACCACAAATTTTTCACCCTGACTGGATGAACAGTTAAATAACTGGAGAACCAGTCACAAGTAGTAGCAGAAAGCCCAAGGTTCCCCAGTCTCTAGAGCAACATGGAGTGATTAACTAAGATGAAGGCTTTTGATAAATCAATAAATAAAGCTCCTGTCAGCTGATCAGCATCCATGGATATTAAAGAATGGTAAGTAAAACAAGCCAGTGCAGAGCCTGTACTATAATGCCTCCAAAAACCATGCTGCTCTGGAGATCGAATACCCCTGGCCTCCAAATAAGCCTCCAGTTGACAATTGACCAGTTTTTCAAAGGCCTTACTTAATGGAGAAAGAGTAGATATGGTCCGATAATTATCAATTTTGTGATGTTGACCTGATTTAAATATAGATTTAATAATAGTTTGTTTCTAGACCATAGTGAATACACTAGTGGAAAGGGATAAATTAAAGATGGTCGTTAAAGGTTCATATATAAAATTTGAAATGATTTTTAGAAACCGTGGTTTCAGAGTATCTGCTTCTGCACTTTTATTAATGGACATTTGCCTAAGCAACTTAGGTACTTCATGGGGCCATATAATACCAAAACAATAAGAATTACTGACATAATTACATTTAGATCCAGAATCATTCAAAGAAGAAGAATCAAAGTCAGTCAAATATTTGGATAAGTCTCTACATTTTTTCAGAAAATGATCAGAGATTTCCTTAGGATCAGTAATAGCAACCCCATTTATTTTAATAGTACCAATATCTTTCACTTTAATTGGATCTCTTAATTTTTTAATAGATTCCCAATTTTTTTTAGAATCTCCCAAGGAATTTAATTGGTGCTTCTGATAGTAGTCAGACTTTTCCTTGCAAATCAACAATTTACATTTATTTCTCAAGTACCAAGACTGGCTAAAAGCCTCAGCACTATTAAGAGTGTTATAGACTTTCCAATATTTATCTCTCTATCCTTCATTAAAGAAAACAGTGCAGGTGTGATGCATTTACTATCTTTACCCTTAACCCTTCTTTTTACCAAGGGAAGGAATCTATCTTGTATATGTAAAAGTGAGGTAAGGAAAAAATCAACAGCAGCATTGAGGTCAGAACTGATATTCAATAGAGACTAATCTATCATTTGAAGTTCAGAAACCAAACTATTAACATCCATATCGTAATGCCAATGGTGCCACCTGCAGGGCAATGGATGCCCTCAGGTGTTGTGGTGCCATGCAGGCTCACGGGTTGCACAGTGTTCAGACTCCCTTGATGATGGGGCATAGGTACATATAACAGCACAGTGCACTGTTGGCAGTGCATTACACTGTGCTGCAATGTACCTTCATGTAGTGACAACAGCTGTAAGTATGTAAGTAAAAATTTATTTTTAAGTGCTTTTCAAAGCCAAAGTGCTGTACAAATAGAAGGAAATAAAAATACAAACATGTAACACTAACAACAACAATAACAATACAATCACAATAAGATCACAATAAAATCACTCTCCATATGCCTTTAGAAATAAGTAAGTTTTTAATTCTAACTTAAAACTCTAGACAGTCAGGCAGCTTCATATCTGACGAGGTAGAGAATTCCACAGGGTGGGGGCAGCATAAGAAAATGCCTGTGCTCCAGATGTTTTTAAATGAACCCTGGGAATCTCTAGCAATCCCTCGTCGGTGGAGTGGAGCAAGCAAGAGGGACAGTAGGGAATAAGGAGATCTTGAAGATACTGTGGTCCCTGTTCATGTAGGGCTTTATAGGTCAGTAGCCCGACCTTGAAGGTGATCCACCACTGAACCGGCAGCCAGTGCAGTTCGCACAGCACTGGCGTAATATGACTTCTCATAGATGTCCCAGTCAAAAGCCTGGCTGCTGCATTCTGTACCAGCTGAAAGTGGTGGATATCAACCCCGGTAGCCCTAGGTACAGGGCATTGCAGTAATCAAGGTGAGAATTAACAAAGGCATGGACCAATGTCGGAAGGTCAACCGAAGGAACTAGGTGTTTCACCCGAGCAATATTCCTAAGATGGTAAAAGGAGGATTTGACAGTGGATGACACCTGAGATTTCAGGGTCAAACCGTCATCAATAATAATGCCCAGGTTATGCAACTGGTCTGAGGTTGGGAGCTGGGCACCATCAATCCATATGCCCGAAGGAAGCCCAGCCCTACAACCCACCTCAAGGTGACCTGGGTCCACCACCAACACCTCAGTCTTATCCGGGTTTAACCTTAGCCAGCTGGTACTCATCCAATCCTTATCTTGGGTAGACAGCTGTTAAGTATAGAGACTGCATCTTCCTGTCTGGGACTAAAAGACAAATACAGCTGGGTATCATCTGCATAGCAGTGAAAACCCAAGCCATATTGCCTAATAATGTCTTCCAATGGCAGCATATAGACAGCGAACAACATGGGTGCCAAAATGGAGCCCTGCGGAACCCCACAGGGCAGGAGGACGGTATCAGAGGAATAAATTACGGTGATGACCCTCTGTCTCTGCCCCATGAGAAAAGATCAAAACCACTGCAAAACTGTACCAGACAGTCTGCAATAGAGCTGCAGGCATTCCAGAAGCACACCATGGTCCACAATGTCAAATGCTGCAGAGAGATCAAGAAGGACTAGAATAGTATGAGCCTTTCAATCTCTCACTATCAGGAGATCATTTAGAACCCGGACAAGGGCAGTCTAAGTACTATGTCTTTTCTTAAATCCAGATTGAAGAGTATCATAGATATTGTGATTTGTGATGTGGTCATCCAGTTGCAGTGCAACCACCTTTTCAATAACCTTGCCCAGAAAGGGCAGGTTAGAGACAGGTCTGTCGTTAGCTGGGCAGTTCAGATTCAATGAAGGTTTTTGCAGGAGTGGTCTCATGACCGCCTCCTTTAGGGGATCAGGAAAGATCCCCTGCTGCAGAGATTTCCAAACAATTTCAACAATGGTCGGACAGATAATATGTATGCAACTTAATAATAGTGGCGTAGGCCCTGGATCCAAACTACAGCTGGTTGGACGTACAGTCTGGACAATCCTCACAATATCCATGAATTCTGCCTTACCAAAGTCAAACCAGGTGACACAGGTGCTTGTTTCCCCCTGCTGATCACCACAAACCATTAAAGAGTGAGCCTGGCCAACATCCGACCTAATGCTGGCAATCTTATCAGCGAAAAACTGAGCAAGCTCATCACACTTTATTTGCGAAAAATCTCTTCCAGACTGTAGACAGAGTGGATTGCACAGTCTGTCGACAGTCCGAAAGAGTTCAGCTCTTCGGTTCCGCACAGCAGCAATCTCCCTGGACAGGAATTCTGCCTTCTTATGGGTTATTGCCAATTGATAGATACCATAATGATCCATCAATCTAAGTCTGTCAGCATCCAAGCAAGATTTCCACCAGGCCCTCTCTAGCCTTCGCCCCGCTCTCCTCAGTTCCTTCAAAGACTCATCAAACCATGGAGTCTTTGGGCACTGAGTGAGTGAGTGGGCAAACACGAACAGGAGCAATTTGGTCCATGGTCCTGCTCACTGCCTTATTATAGGCAAGAACAAGGTCCCCTGGACCCATGCTCTCACCCAAAATACCCGATAGGTCCAGTACCGCTAGTAGGCCCTCTGAGTTTACTCCCCTTAAAGGGTGATACTGGACCATCTCCATAGAGGCAGGCCTATTAGGGGGTGCTCCAAAGCTGAATCTTATGGTGTGATGGTCTGTCCACACATTTGGTTCCACTCCCAGATGCGTAACATCCAAATCCAGTAGGAACACCAGGTCCAAAGAGTGCCCCCCTATATGGGTAGCAGAGGTAACTACCTGTGACAGGCCCAACATAGACATAAGTTGGAGGAAGTTCTTTCCAAAGTGTGAGAGTTCATCGTCGACCCAGGTATTGAAGTCACCCAGTATTAACCATCTGGTCGACTCCAGTGCCACGTCAACGATGAAGTCCGCGAACTCCTTTTAGGAATTCTCCACCATCACCGGGTGGACGGTAGATGAGGAGAATCCTAAACTCTGCACCTGCTGCCAGGATACACTCAAAAGACTTGGTGTTACCCACTGGCACCTCCACAAGACTCAGATCTGTTCTAGAAAAGATGGCCACTCCTCCACCCCTACGATCCAATCTTGGATGGTGCATCACCGAGAACCCAGCCAGAGCAGCAGAGTCTAAAATAGGACCTGCATTCTCATCTATCTAGGTCTTGGTGATACATGCCAGGTCAGATGTTGCAACAAGATCTGCAATAATAGCAGTTTTGTTCTTAATAGACCTGGCATTATATAACACCGCCCGAGTTGGATGGGTTTTCGGAGAGGAGTGCAGTACCTGCCCACAATCTGTGGAGCCCTTGGGTATGGGATTCAGGCAAGGAGGACCCCTCTCCTGATCCCATTTCACCCCAGGGCATCTCCTTGACCCAACTATCCTTATCTGCCCACCCCCCTCCAATCTCCCACTCTGTCCAGCCCACCCATCCCTTAAATGCCTTCTTACTATTCCTGCTGTATGACAGTTATTAAAGATGTCATTAGACAAGCGGGGACAATGAAATGGATGGAGGTCCCGAAGCAGAGCAGGAGAATAGTGCCTGACTGTCGTAGACCCCATCAAACACATCATTAACAACCAATATCTAACAAACTAACTCAACTTAAAGCAACCTATCTTAATTAACAATTAATATTACACTAACCAAAGAAAACCTATAAAAATTAAAATAAAATGAATAATAAAGTTATATTAAAATTACTATTAATCCTGTAACAAACATAGAATCAAATAGTGTCATAAAGTCTAAAAAAGCATAAAAAGGTGAAAATGAATTTAAAATAATATAAAATTCTGCTCAACAAAAATTCTCACTATAATACAATAGTGAATGCAAGCAGTCATCAAAAGAGTCATCAAATGTTCAAATTTAAGAATTCCAGGCTCTCTAAAACCTGGACAATCAGAGTCAGGCTGTCTTGTAGGGAGGATGAACAAAATGGAATTTAGACAGTTCTAGTCCATAGACAAACGATATCCCAACCAGTCATGTGATGGAAAATAGTCCCCCCCCCGAGTGGATTTCTGATCCAAGCTGGACCCTCAGCAAGAACCCCCAGAATGGTGTCCACCCACCGGTAGACCACTCCAGTAGGTTCAGGAGATTTCCAGCAATTCACACCCTCCCACCAGCAGGTCGAAGCCAGTGTCACCTGGCTCGGGCCCAGCTAGCACCAGCCACCCCAGGCAGCTATCCCGTGACACACATACAGGCCAAGACCACCACAAAATCACAGGATCCAAAAGAACAAGTCTTCTTCAAAACTCTTCAAAATCTCCTCATAATCAAGCAGCAGAGACTGGGGGGCCAGCACAGTCACACTCTCCTCCCAGAAACTTCAGTGGCCTCAGACACCCCAATGTAATATATAGTTCAGTGCTAAAGTGTTCCAGGAAACCCCCCCCCACAGATCCAGAAATACATCAGGGGCTTAAATAACTCCAGTAGCAGTCCAGCTCAACTCCCAAAAAACCCAGTGCAACTCATGATTTTACTGAGTAATATTCCAAGAACCACAAAAGCCACAGAAAATTTCCAGTTACTTTCACTCATAAAATGCAGCCCAACTCCAACAGCAGCAATGAATAGCAAAACAAATCTTCCTCTGACAGCAGCCGTGCCACTCGTAGAATGTCCAAACGGCTGTTTGTAGAAACATACAGGGCATAGCGCTGCCGCCTTAACTCTCCTCAACACGAAATAATTCCAGCGTAATTAGCAAACAATGCTCCTCACCAGACATCCAAAATTGCACAGGGAGCAGAGGGCATAAGACGAAAAGCTTGAAAACAACTCCCACGGACAAGCAAAGCAACTCCAACGGACGAGCAAACAGACAAACGAACATACAATGCAGTGGCTAGCCCAGCGTGGCTGCCATCTGTGTAATGTACAGGCAGCACACATTGGCCATATGTGGGATGTGGCAACACATACAACAGCACTGCTGTGCGCATGCACGTGCACACATGTGTACTATGTCAGACACATGTGCAGTACATACAATAGGGACATTAAGACAACACACAGGGACACAGTGACTGCATAACACAAGCAACAGTGTAATAAAGGAAAGCAACAACATTCCCCAATGAACACTACAACAACTAACATGATTAAATCAGGAAACATGTCCACCCACAACCTCCCCTTCCTAAAAGCAACAAACAACCCCCCCGACCTCCTATACAGGGTATAAACAGAACAGTGTACATGCAATTCCCCACCCCCAACCCCCAGTAACATACAATAACAAACCCAGTAACCCCCTTGAAATGTTGAAACAGTACACATTCAGGACCCCCAACCCACCACATGTCACCCACCAGCACCCTCCCCACAGTTTCCATAGCCGACAGTAACATGGGTATGGCATAATTCCCACCTCCACTAAACAACCATAGCATAAAACATCACAATAACATATTTACAAGCTCTACCATGTATTCGCCCCCCCATCAGACAGATGTCTGGCAGTGTCCATGGGTTACACACATGACACACGTCATACATTAGTCCCTGTTCCTGAGGGTAGTGAGCAGGGCCCTGAGTGATGCATGTAGCCAGACACATCTGCCATTATTGCTGCAAAAAGGTCCGCAAGTTGCCTGTCCTAGTTTGCAGGCTGGTCCTGTTTCCGGGCCTGCTGCTCCACATCAGCCACAGCTGCTGCCACACCTACAACACTATCACTGCTGGAGGGACCGTCTGCCCCTACAACCCCTGCCTCAGGCTGCTGTTCCACTTGGCCATCCATCTCCACCTGCTGCTCCTGTCCATGAGGTGACAGATATCCCATGCTCCATCCTGCCCTTCAGTCTTCCCTCTGCCAGTTCTTGCATCTGCAGCAGCGTGGGCATGAACACCCGTGCTGTCTGTGGCCTCTGAGCCCTCCATTTGCTCCGTCTCAGCCTCCATAGCCTGCTGTGCCACGGACTGTAGGTGTGAGCCCTCTACCACATTGTCCATCTCCTCCTTCTCTTCAGATTCCTGTGGAAGTGGACATGCCCTCCTCATCATAAGCCATGTGCACTATTTGTATGCTATGGTGTCCTGCTTCTTCTGGTCTGCCATTGCCCTCAGGAGGACCCTATGCTATGAGGGTACTGGGGTGCACTCACTTGTTTTGGGGAATGGGACACATGTCAGTGATCACTATGGGACAGTGCATGTACTGGCAGGGTGTTTGGGTGCCATGCCACAACACATAGCCACATGGTCCAATAGCTCACATATACCTTGCCAGTGTTCACCATGCCTTCCCTGTTACTGCCCAACTGGCTGGTCATGGTCTGCCTGTCTGCCTGCTGCTGCCTGCCTAGGACCACTCTGTCCTGTAACAAAAATGGTGTGACACATTCAGTCATCAGTGCACATGCATATGCACACATGGCTATGGTGCCTGGCAGTGCACAAGCAGACTGCCATATTCACCTTCCCTGGGTCTGCCTCCACCCTTCATGTCCACATCATGCCTTGCTACCATGTCCACAAGGCAGATTAGTATCTCTCTATCCCTCCTGTAGAGGTCCTACCACTTGTGTTTGAGCTGCCTTGGAGTTCTCCTGACACCTGTGATACCTTGCAGCCATGTGGCCCTCCAAGCCCTGTCCCTCACCCCTGTTGGGTGTCTCCTGCACTCTGGTGGCAGCAGTGTGGTGTGCCACTGCTGTACCAGGTTGCTAATCTGTGCAGTCTCATCTGCACTGAAGTTGGGTGCTCTCCTACTCAGAGTTGACATTCTGGGTGCCCTGACATTGCTGTGCACTGATTACATGATGTATGTGGCCTGTTTCAGCTATGTTCAGCCTCCCTTGCCCATGTACAGGCCTATTGCATAGTCCGTATTTGGCCACACATGTCTATTGCATGTACCACGAGTGAGACACATGCAGGCCGCATAAGCTGTTGCTTTCATTACATGCTGCAAGTGCTCTATAGTGTACTCGCAATTGCTTGGTTAATGTGACGCAATTGCAGGAGTCTATTGTGGCATTCCATGATGCATCTTTATGGTGTGTGTGTGTGTGTGTGTGTGTGTGTTTGTGTGTCTGGTAGTGGCATGCAGTTCTGTACTGCAATGTTGAGCAGTATACAGCACTCCATGAATATCTTGCATGCTATCTCAGGGCTGTACTGTAGTGCTCCTCCAGATCTGTCTAGGCAATGGAACTACACCTTCAGGACACCAAAGGTGCACTCAGTGACACACCCAGCACTGCTCTGTATGTCACTGTACCAGGTTTCAGCCTGGGTGCTTGGGTGGTGCAGCGGTGTCATGTCCCATGGCAGTTGTGGGTAGCAACCGTCACCTGTGGAATGTATGAGACAACATCAGTCTGCTTGGTATGTGTTCCACATGTGGGACCATGGTCAGCAACTGTAGATGGCTGTGCTGCTGTGTGCTGTTTGCACATATCTAGTAGCCATCTGCCAGTGAACTGGTCACTCTGGAATGTTTCATGTAGGTTGAAGTTGCAGAGGATGTATGAGTCATGGGTGGAACCAGGGTGCTGGGCTACCACATCCAGTGTGCAGCACTGCCTGTCACACACTACCTGCATGTTCATGGAGTGGAAGCCTTTCTGGTTCACATACATGTCTTCCTCACCCGGTGGTGCCCTAATGGCAACATTTGTACAGTCAATGACATCTATCACACGGGGGAACTGTGCAATGTCATAGAATCCCTGCATCACTACCTGTTGTTGCTGTACATCCCGTTGGAAGGCATCGTACTCCCCCATGATCCACACCATTGCATTAAGGAATTACCATAGGTACATGAGCATTGCAGGCTGTGAATGCCTACAGTGTCACCTGCCAAAGTTCCTGTGGCAAGGAAGCATAGCGCAACACTGACCTTCTCCACAGGGACACAGTTTCCACTACAGGTGGCACTCCGTAGTTCTTTCTGCAGGTCATTACACAGCCCTGCAGTGATGGCCCTTGGCAGTCTGTAGCGTGCAATGCAGTGCTCATCAGACAGATCCAGGAATTACTTCCCTGCCCTGTACACCCATGGTGCATGATGTCTGACAGCTATGTGCTGTACTGGTTGCTGCCTGTTCCCCTGATTCCAGACATTGCATCACCTGTGGTGCCTGTGCCACCTGTCAAGTAGCAGTACTCCCAGTATGGCTGCAGGTACCATCTTTTTCTTTCCCTCCCACTCTGAGTCCTGTGTTCAAACTGCTGTGCAACAGTCTCTGCAGCCTGCCTGGGATGCCTCCTTTTATACTGTGTAAGTTAAACCTGTCCCCACCTGGTGTAAGTTATGCCATTTGTCATTGACATAACTTGTCACTTGGAACCTTCCAGAATCCTGCCATGGCATATCCAACATTTCTTGTCATATGTCCATTTAAGCAATGGCATATCTGTGGAAATGTCGCAACTGTGGCATAAGTCACTTTTGGTGTACATGATTTGCAATATTGTGCATGCCACTTTCTAGAATACCACATGTCACAACTGCAAGTCACAATTGTGAGCTGCAACATGAGCTTTGTCACAAATGGTATATGCTGTGGCATATGCTTTCTAGAATCAGGCCCAAAATATTTAAAAAAGGAACAAAGTTATGGGTGTACATTGAAATTTTTCCATGTTTGCTCATAACTTTGGTAATTTAAAATATTCTGACAACAAACTTTCAACCTAGGCATTTTTTTCACACCACCTCATGAACATGACAGGTATTGTTTTTAAAATCCTGGCTGAAATGTGTTTGTGAACTTTTTTTTTTTTTGAGAGCCTCCCCCGCTCCGTTGTTCCTCCAGCGCCATCGGACAGGACCCCTCCCTTCCGCACCCTTTGACTTACCTTCATGGCAGGGTGGTGGGGAGTGACTCAACCCACCAGAACGGGTCCATGCCAGGGAGGCATCTCCAGGGATGGCGACGGGAACGACGCGTGCTGCGGCTCCATTTTCCTGATTTTCTCCCGGTGGACGCGGCGTACAATGATGCCGGTGACTGGTCGTGCGCCTCCCGTGTGCATACTAGTCAGCGTCTGCCATCCCACCTTCCCCCTGTCTCTGCGGCTGCGTGTTGTTGATCCCCAGCCTCCGCTAGGGGTCAGGCAAACACCGGCCGCCCGAATCCCCCCAACCCGGAGATGGAGAGCAGTCCTCCAGATGCTCAATCCATCTCCTCTCCACCGACCCCCGACAACCCGTGCTCGTTCCCGAACACGGGTCGCCGACATGGCGCGAGGTGTAGCGACCAGCGCCTCAACCCTCAGTGCCACCGGGCCGGCTGTTTGTGAACTTATAGTGCAAGGTGATGTTTTCTATAAATGCCACATGTCATGTTTATGAGGGGCAGTCCAGTTATAAAATGACTACGTTGAAAATGTGGGGACAAACACAGAACAAACATTTGTCAATGCCGAATGTTTGCTTGCTGGTATTGGCATTGGTAGTATAGGAGATAGAGAGATGCATTGCAGGAATGGCATTGATGCTGTGTCTGTGAATGAGTACAGAAGTATTCAGGCAAGGCATTAGAAGCAAGGAAGGAGCAATATGGTGGCAGTGCTGTGCTGGTGTCTGTAGTTCTCTGAGAGACAGCAATCTACCTCCCTCCAGGCCGCTTTTTTTTTAATTCAGAGAGCTGAAATGTGATTTCCTTGTTCTTACAGATCCAGAATCAAATGATTTGATACCTTTTATTGGACCAACATAGATGTTACACAAAAAAGAACAAAGTGCTCTTGCAGTTGCTTATTCTGACCCCAAGAACCAACATTTTTAGCTGTTCATATAGTAGGGGATTAACTATGGAAATCTAGTATATCCAGGGTGAGGGAAGTGAGTTAGCACAGAAGCTAGTTTCTTTATTTTCTAGAGTCCTGCAGATAACTTGCATTTCCCACCTGTCTGAGTGCTCAAGCTGGAGTGGGTTAGAGAAAGGATCACCTTTCTCAAGTGGTCGACTATGGAGCTGGAATTGTTGCCTGACTTTCTGAGGTGCTCTTTTCTATGAAGGAACTGATGACTATTGGGAAGATTTTCCCATCTCCCAGACAGTGTGTCCTACAAATCTCCTGTCCCATGGAAACCATCTGCAAAGGCTTCAGTATCTACGGGGTGCCTCTTTTGTCATCTTAACAAAAGAGCTGACTGTATTTGGAATACTAGTTGATGGCCAGGTTATCATCCTGGGTGAAAGCAGGTTAGTAGTATAAGTTCTTATATCTTGTCAAATGTTAAATTTCAGCCAATCAGCACATGCCACGTCATTTGACAGGTGGGCATGGCCTAAACTGGACCAATCAGAATTGTCCTTTGTTAAACCAGAGGTCCTTCTCCAAAAAGCACTAGTCCCACCCACTTCCAGCAGAAGTGATGTAAGCTCGAACCCGTGTCCCACCCCTTGAGCAGGAAATGGCATGCATTCAAACCCATGTCCTGCCCACTTGAGCAGGAAATGGCACATGTTTGAACCTGTGTCCCACCCATTTGTGCAGGAAATGACCCACACTGGAACCTTGGAAATGACATAACACCACCATTTTGTAAGCATTGCACCCCTCCTTCTCGTACACTCCTTGAACCCCTGTCACTCACCATTTTGTAAGCATCATGCACCCCTTCTTCTTGTACATTCCTCAAACCCCTGCTACCCACCATTTTGTAAGCATCTTGGGTACCTCCTTCTCATGCACCCCTCGAACCCCTGCCATGCCATCCTGGCTGGAACCCAAGTCACAACCTTGCTTGCTTGAACTCCTGTCTCCACCTCCTTTCTCCTGTACCCCACCATCCTGGCTCAAACCCCTGTCCTTCTTTACAACTGTGCCTCCATCCACCCCCAAAAAAATAAATTAGGTTTTATGTAGTGTTATGTGCCCCCTGTCAGCTTGGGTGTATAATTGCAGAAGCATGTGTGTGTGTGTTTTTTATTAGGATATTTTCAGAAAGAAGTATCAAGGAGGTAACCTGATCATACAGAGGTTTCATAGATCTGTTTGGAGACCCCCCCCCAGGGAAATCCTTCTGCCTGTGTGAGTAACCTTTTTCTGTTTTATAACAAGTTATAAAATGTGTAAAACTTGCACCAAAAGGATGCCTTTATGTATATGCATGTAACATTTATAAGCTAAAACAGGGGGATCTCTGTGTAAATAAGATGGTTCAACAGTTTCTCTGGATAGCATTGCAAAATGCTGGCTGTGTGTGTGTGTATGCATATGTGTGTGTGTGTGTGTGTGGGTGTGTATGGGACCTCTGTGTAAATAAGATGGTTCAACAAATTTCTCTGGATAGCATCTGTAAAAAAATGTATCTTTATTCTTTTGTTACAAAATAAATGTCTATAGTTACACATAAAAAATTAAAAGTCATGTAGTAGGTTTGTAACCATTGTCTGTATAATGTTTCTATAATTAGTCTGACTTGGAACCTTTGTAAAAGAGCTCAAGGCTCAAAGTTATTAATCTGAAGCATAACTAAATAAGAAAATAAATAATATGTTACAAAGAAAAGACAGAATGTAAAATGATAATGTTTTTCTCTCAGAATCATTTCAAAACACACAGTCTTCTTAAAATGTATCTACTGTTTTGCTTAGAGTCAGTACAAAAGAATAGACACTTTGTGTGTGTGTGTGTGTGTGTGTGTGTGTGTGTGTGTGTGTGTGTGTGTTATGTTACACTAAATTACTGATTTAAAGGTTGCAGCTGTTTTAGAAAAAAGTCAGAATTTCCATTTTGACTTTTAAAAACATAACTTAAGCTGACACTCAACTGCCATTATTATAAACTGTGACCCTTTGTGTTTTTAAGATTGAAAAAAAACATCTGTTTTTAATTTACACAGAGAATCATTAGTCTTGCTAAAACCTTTACTGTGTAAAAGAGAAAAAAAGGTGATTCTCATGATTAACTTTTTAGGAAAGACAAAATAAATGTTAGCTTCTGATTAGTGGTATGTAAGCTGTTTTACTGAATTACTAATTTAAAGGACGCAGCTGTTTAAAAAAAGACAAGATTTTCATTATACATTTTAAAAACTGACTAAGCCATAAGCTTATTTAGACTTAAAGAAGCAGTCTGCATGCCTTTTAATTAGACCGTGACCAAAGTTTTAGCATAAAGGCTTTAGAGAGATGTCTTCCAGCTGTCTCAAGAAGTGAAAAACAAAGCTTACATTGAGTAACCTAAGACTTACATATTTCCCCAAGGAGAAGGGGTGGGGAAGGGAGTTTTGATGGACAGTAGCAGATGTTCAGACATTTTTTCAGGATTAACCACATCCTTGGGGTGTGGTTTCATGCATTTTATATAAGCATTTCAAGACACTGAGAGCTAAAGACAGAAGGACAGAGCGAGACCGCCAAAAATGCATCTTGAGCCAAAATAATTTTTAAAAACATTTAACAAGCAATAATGGAGTCATGGGGTAGAAATGAAGCTATTTTCCAATCGATTGAAGAACTGAATAATGCACCATTTACCACTACAGAAGGTGTGTATTTTTATTTTTAACTATGAATAGTAGATGCTATAGGTTTGGGGGGTTATGGAAAGACGCTGCAGGTTTCCGATTTGAAATTTGTTTTACAGTATAATGCTGAAAATGCGAGACTGGGGGGGTTAAAAAATGCTGTAAGTTTTTAGAGTTTAAATTTTGTCTTACAGTATAAAGTTGAAAATACAAAAGCAGTGATAGGGGTGTATTTTCTGTTTTTTACCAGCAGCACAGCAAACCTCTGCAGGAGAGAGAGGGAGAAAGAGACAATTACTTGAAAGCAATGCTTTTCAAAGGCACTTAAAAGTTTCTGCTGGTGTGAGTCATGAGCAAAACAGACGTTGTGTGACTCTGAATGATGATATACAGCCATCTACAAGCAGCAGCACAAGGGTTTCTGACAAAGAGTTATTACACCCAAGGTTTCAAGAAAGGGACATTGACATGATCAATGCTGGGAAAGCCTGTATTCTTAAAGCATCTGATTGTTTGTTTAATGGCTTGGTAATTGACGGCAGATTATCTAGTGAGGATTACGATCATCAGATGTTTAAATCTGAGTTTTGTAAACTCTACTAAGCAGTGTATTTTCTTTATTATGTGCAACCAAGTTCTCATACTCAGAGCTGAAACAGATGGTACATGTGGCCCAGATGTTTAAAAAGTAAGGAGAATGGAGGAAATGGTATCCAAATACAAAACTAAAATTACAAAGTGAAAGCACAGAAGCTCTCACAAGCTGAGTACAAAGGGTGGCAGTACTAACAAATGGTGTCAAAAAAGGAAAATCTGGGTAAAAAATAAAACAATCCGAGAAAATTTGAAAAGAAGAGTAAAGCGTGTCAGGAAAATATTACAACGTAGGTTATTACTGCATGTTGCTAATGTTCCGCAATCTGGTGAATTAGAAAACCAGGTTGCTGCACATATGCAAGATGATGATGAACTGGCAAACAGGTCACCCCCTACAGTATTTTTAGAATCTGTGCAGCGATATGAATGTGTTTTTAAAAACATTTAATGCTACATAATTCCATCAATGATATAAGTTTATAAATCTAGATAAAATAAAATATTTTACAGAGACCATTGCTGCAATGTACCAGACTATACAAGAATTGCTGGACAGGGTGACAAGACAAACACGCCATGGAGAATTTATACAGTTAAGATTAAATGCTACTTCTTTAAATCAACCCTTGTTCTCAAGGAAAACATGCCTAATGAGTTAAATGCTGCCACCTTCTTAGATCAGCTAGCCGATAAGCTGCAGAGCAATATGGAAATAATTATTGGTGACACTATACATCTCATGGTAATTACTATCAGGAATCACCAGGGTTTGGGGGTGGAGGGAGATGGACACTGAGCTCCATCTTATATAGCAGGATTTTACAAAAAAAGAGACGTTACTTGATTGATTTAAATAACAGAGACAGTAGTTTGTGTTTCGGTGGCTTCATGCTCGCACTCTTAAATTCACATATGAGTGACAGTCAGTTGTTGAATAAGACTAAAATATTGCATGATGAGCTAGGTTTGTCAGACCAAACCCCTGTCACTTTCAGTGATGTGCCCCAGTTTGAAAATTTTTTTAGGAGTCAAAATTAAAGATTTTATATCATAATGAAGGAAACTGGCAAACATTTTCAACAGAACCAGAAAGACTTCCCAAAACACTGTTTGTATTACTGCATGATGACCATTATTATGGTAAAACAAATGTAAAAAAATTCATCGGGGCTGGGTACCTATGCGAATATCGTGATGTAACCTATAGTCATAAGGGAAATCGTATCTGTGCACAACAGTGCAAAGTTTGCTTTGACCCCAATTGTCTTGAACAAGAAACTGACAGTGCATCCTGCCCCAAATGTAAAAAGATGTATAGGCCTTTAGTATGCCTAGAATGGCATTTAGCTAGAGCTGATAGGAGTACAGGTCTTGTAAATCCATAAAACGGTCTGACTATGTTTTGTCTTTTACAAAGGATCTCATACATGTAAATTGATTCAGAGTAACAAGTGTGGGTCTTTCATGACTGCAGACAAGCATCTGTGTTACATGTCACCACTCACAGATTTAAAATCTCTGAGAAATATATAGTGTTTGATTTTGAAGCCACACAAGAAACAGGAGAGCACATACCAATTTTTGTGTATGCTAAGCAATTAGATTGGGAGAGGTCCTAGGAATTTGAAGGGGAAGATTGTATAAAAATTTTGTAGGGCATTTTATTGATGCACCATTTAGATACTACAAATTTATAGCACACAATGCCAAAAGCTATGACAGTTATTTTATCGTTAGCCAGCTAGTCAATGAAATAATTTATATTAAATTGCTCACACAAGAAGAAGGATTACTCTGTGTCACAGTGACATCCCTACACATCAGATTTATCAACAGCCATTGTTTTCTTTCTTTTAAACTAGCAAAAATCCCTGCAGCTCTTGGATTTTGAGAATGAGCTTGCCAAAGGTTACTTTCCCCATATTTTTTAACACCAATGCTAATGAAAATTATGTAGACTCCCCTGCCCTATGTTCAGTTTTATGGTTCTGAATATATGCTGCCTGCAGAAAAGCAAGAGTTTTTGCAATGGTACATAACTAACAGACATAGAGAATTTGATCTGAAAAGAGAGCTTCACTACTATTGTCAGTTAGATGTTGAAATTCTTCGAAAAGTCTGTGTCAAATTTAGAAAAGACTTGATGAACATGACAGCCAAAAGTGTTTTAAAACAGTCAGATGGTGATAATAGTAAAGTATGAAACAGCATCCTTAGACCCCTTCCAGTACATCATGATAGCCTCAGTCTGCATGGCCATGTACAGATTTTTATTTTTGAAAGGATGCACTGTCACTGTTCTCCCCCCCAGATGACTACTACAGACAATTAAAGAGATACTTCACACCTGCTATTCAGTGGCTTATGTACTTATCTGAGAAAGAAAACATTTCTATTCAGCACACACTGAGGGGTGGTGAATTTAAGGTGGGTCTGTACTTTTTGGATGGCTGTTCTGTCATAAATGGAATACCCACAGCATCTGAATTTAATGGTTGTTTTTTTATGGCTGCAACATCTGTTACTGTGAGAAAGATATAAACCACATGACAGGGACTAGTTTTGGACAGTTATTTAATAGGATCATGCACACATTTCATTTTCTGAAAAGCAAGGGTTTTGCAGTTAGAATATTGTGGGAACATGAATGGAAAGCAATGCTGGCTACAGATCAGTGTTTGAATAATTTCTTGAGGGACAGGCAGCTACCAGAGCCACTCGAACCTAGGCAGCCACTGTTTGGAGGGAGAACAAATGCCATTTGTCTGTACTATAAGATGCAGCCTGATGAGAAAATACACTATTATGATTTTACCAGCCTCTGCCCTTTTGTTAACAAAACAAAACAGTATCTAGTCAGTCATTCTGACATCCTTTAAGACAATTTTGTTGACCTCACTCAGTACTTTGGTTTAGCAAAAGTAAAAGTCTTACTCCCTAGAGGCCTTTTTTTTTCCAGTGTTGCCATCCAGGATTGGTAAAAAACTTGTGTTCACATTATGTCGTGCATGCACTGAAAACAGACTTCAAACAACATTGTGAGCACATGATGATGAGCTAAGGTCACTTACAGGTACCTACTGTACTGTAGAACTAAATCTGGCCCTGGAGAAAGGCCACAGAATCATTAACATTTATGAGGTTTGGCATTTTAAAGAGTCATACACAGAGCTTTTTGCAGACTACATCAAGCTGCATCTAAAAGACAAGCAAGATCAGCATTTATCTCACTGCAGTCAGCATTTATATGAATGAAGATGGCCACCGAGCTGGGAGTGTTGTTGGCTGTTTAGTTGGCAGCTTAGTTTGTGCTTGTGCTTGTTCATGCTTCCTTACTTTTTTCTCTGCATTTTCAATGTTTTATTTTATTCATTTACTGCACTTTTGCTTTTAGCATGCTGTAAATCTCCATCGATTGAACAAACCGGTTTCCGTAGCTTCAAGCACTCAATTGAACAATCCAGTTTTTGCAGTTCTGAGCTCTCTTTGGTGCTGGAGTGAGGGTTCAGAGAGCAAGTGTAGCTAGTGCAATGAGCAAGTGGGCTGAGCTGGTGGGTAGTGTCGCAAGCGCTGTCCTGGGTTGTGTGCCCTCCTGCCTTCGGCGACGTGGTGGGACAGTGATCTGGGCTGTGCTGAGCTTGCAGACATTGTCAGTGGGATTTCTTGGCTCCTGTGGGGTGTATTTCAGAGCTGCTGATTTCCATCCTGAGTTCAATCCACTGTTGTAAGCAGGCCAAGTTGACTGGATTTAATATCTTCTGTGGAGTTTGAAGCTTCTTGGACTGGTGTCATTTGATTCGTGGATTTATTTTTGACTTTGTGGATTATCATCTGCTGGACTGTTAAAGATCTCAGGATTTGGCAGGATTATCTGGGACTGAATGGGCCAGGAAGCTGATTGATTGAACTGCTCCAAAGTACTGTGCGTGAGGGGACCCGGTTTTTTGATTGGGTGCCCTCCATTTTTGGATTTTATTATTCTTCTAACCATACACTTTTTATGTGGAGTGCTCAGCATTAAATTTGGAGAAGCAGGCCTTGCACAGTTATTGGCTGGCAGAGGATCCAACCCCCCCATTTTGTGCCTGGTGATTGTAGGCTGCGCTGCCTGGGACTGAGCAGGAGTTGCCTCATTTGCCTCTGGGGAGCTACAGGCTTTTGGGGTACTCTTAAGGTATCCCAGGGTTGGCCTTTTTAGTCTGACCTCTGGGTATCTGTGGCTGTGGGTCCTGTGTGGGGTAGTCTGGTTTCTAATCTTTTGGGGGTGTGATGGGGGGGTCTTCACTCATTATTGGTCTGCAAGTGTTTATACTGGACCCATCTTCCAGGATTTTCTGTATCCTCCAATTGATTTGTACTGAGACCAGTCCCTTTTAAACAGTCCCATTTAAGATTTTAAGACAAAGGAAATAATTTAATTTTATACAGTATCTGATTGGCAGTGAGAGTGCCTTCCTGATCCCTCTGGTAGTGAGAGTGCTCGGGGGTTGGAATGATAATTTAAAAGTAAAAGTTTTTTTTGGCTCAAGTAGTGAGAGCACCTGTGCTCTATTCACCTCCTTAGACTGTGAGAGGGCCTTTGGTGGCTGAAGGAAGGAATTGTTTTGTTTTTATATTTTCATTTCTATTATAAACTTCATAATTTGGGGTTTAAGTTATTCTGTATTTATATTTCTTTTTTATGGTTTTCTTTTTATTGTTTAGTTGGGTTTATATTTAGGTTGAATCTGTAATTTGAGATTGTTTGATTTAGTTAGAGCAGTAAATATGTGTTGAGATGGTAATAAGATGGTCAAGTATTACTCCCCCTCCAGGCTCAGAGACCTCTGTCCATTTTTTTGTTCTCCCTTGACACCAGAGGTATATATATGGTGTATGACTCTGGGGATTACCAGGAAAAGGGGAAAGATGAGGGCTGGGACTAGAGAGGGATTGTAGAGGAGTGGGCGGATAGGGATAGTGGGGACAAGGAGATTCCCTGGGGTGAAATGGGTCCAGGAAAGGGGTTCCCCTGGCTGGCTCCCATACCCAAGAGTTCTACTGGTAGTCAGCAGGTAGCACAGTCATTCTCAGATGCTCATCCTACTCGGGTGGTGTTATGTAACGCCAGGTCTACTAAAAATAAAACAGCTATTAGCGGATCTTGTTGAAACATCAGACCTGGTGAGCATCACTGAGACCTGGCTGGATGAAAATGCTGGCCTGGTTTTGGCTTCAGCAATTCCAGCCAGGTATTTGGTGATACACTGCCCTAGGATGGATCGTAGGGGTGGGGGTGTTGCCATCTGTTTTAGATCAGAACTTGGCCTAGTGGAAGTACCAGTGGGTAATATCAATTCCTTTGAAAATTATGGGTGAGGGTGTGGGGTGCAGGATTCTTCTCGTCTACCGTCCACTAGGTGATGGGAATGTTTTCCTGCAGGAAGTCACAGACTTCATTGTCAATCTGACATTAGGATCCCCCAGATGGTTGGTTCTGGATGATTTCAATGCCTAGGTCGATGATGACCTCTCGCAGTTTGGTCAAGACTTCTGCCTGTTAAAGATTTCACTGGGCTTCACACAGGTTATTTCCTCCCTGACCCATATTGGTGGTCATTCATTGGACTTGGTTTTCCTACTGGAGATGGGGACATCCGATTTGGTGGTGGAACCAGTCGGATGCTCTGACCATCATTCCATTGGGTTTAGTTTTGAGGTGACCCCTAGTAGGCCAGCCCCTATGGAGATGGTCTGGTACTGCCCTTTAAGGGGTGTTTCCCCAGACGGTCTGATGGCAGTGCTGGACCTATTGGGTTTTCTGACTGATTGCATGGATCCAGGGGACTTGGTACTTGCCTATAATAAGGCAGTGACAGCAGCCCTGGATTCCATGGCACCTGTTCATGTATGTCCTCTCACTCTTTTCCCTAGGCCTCCTTGGTTTGACAAGAGTCTAAGGGAGTTGAGGAGAGTTGTACAAAGAATAGAGAGATGTTGGCGGAGGTCTGGCTTGGATTGTGACAAACTTAGTTTGATGGACCATTATGTGGTTTATCAATCAGCAATCTCTCATAAGAAGGTATTATTCCTGTTCAGAGAGATTGCTGCTGCACAGAACAGACCAGCTCAGCTTTTCTGGACTGTGGACAGATTGTGCAATCCAATCTGTCTTCAGCCCAGAATAGCCTTTTCCTTAAGAATGGTGTGAGGAGCTTGCTCAATTCTTTTCAGATTAGGTTGCCAAGATCAGGTCTGACATCTGTCTGATGCTCTCTAGTGGGAGGAGTGGTGGTTGACAGGAGATGTTGGACACTGGTTTTGTGTGGTCCAACTTCAGCCTTCCCACAATCAATGACATTATGATGGTCATCTGATTACTGCGTCCGACCAGCTGTGGTTTGGATACGAGCCCTTCACGTCTCCTAGTGGGCTGTGTAGATAAAACCAGTCCAGTTTTGGCTGAGATAGTCTGGAGGTCTTTGGATAGGGGGATTTTTCCAAATCCCCTGGAGGAGGCTTTGGTTCAGCCCCTTCTTAAGAAGTCCTCCTTGGACCTGGACTGTCTGGCTAATTATAGACCCGTCTCTAACCTACCTTTTGTGGGAAAGGTTATTGAGAAGGTGGTTGTGACACAGTTGGATGATCATTTAACTAGTCACGATGTCTATAATTCTCTCCATTCTGGATTTAGGAAGAGACCCAGCACTGAGACGGCTCTGGTTCGGGTACTAAATGATCTCCTGATAGCGAGAGATTGAAGGACCTGTTCTATCTTGGTCCTTCTTGATATCTCTGTGGCATTTGACATGAGGGACCACGGTGTGCTGTTGGCACACCTGCGGTTTATCTGAGGACTGTCTGGTACAGTCCTCAGCTGGTTTCGATCTTTCCTTGAGGGTAGGACTCAGAGGGTGGTGTCTGAGATTTTTTCCTTGACATCATTCCCCCTATCCTGTGGGGTACCACAGGGCTCCATTTTGGCACCTATGTTGTTTGCTGTGTACATGCTGCCGTTGGGATCGATCATTAGGTGGTACGGTTTGAGTTTTCACTGCTATGCAGATTATATTCACCTGTACATGTCCTTTGTACCTGGCCAAGATGCTGTTTTCTTGGTCTTTAATAACTGTCTTGCTGAAATCCAGAACTGGATGAATGTGAGTTGGCTGCGGTTGAACCCAAGAAAAACTGAGGTGTTGGTCGTGGACCCAAGTCACCGGGAGGTGGGTTTGTTGGCTGGATCTCCCTCAGGCTTATGGCTTCAGGGTATCCAGCTAACTACCTCAGATCAGGTGTGAAATATAGGTGTTGTTTTTGACAGCTATCTGACCCTTAAATCACAGGTGTTGACAATTGTCAAAGCCTCTTTTTACACTTGAGGAACATTGCCTGGGTGAAGCACCTGGTTCCTCCTGATGATCTTTCTACTTTGGTCCATGCCTTCATTACCTCCCATCTCGACTACTACAATTCTCTGTATCTTGGGCTACCGGGGGTTGAGATTCGCTGCTTGCAACTAGTGCAGAATGCAGCAGCCAGGCTATTGGCAGATTCTTCTAGGACCAGTCATATAACGCCTGTGCTTCATGGACTGCACTGGCTGCCAATATGCTGGCGTATCACCTTCAAGGTCAGTTTTCTGACCTATAAGGCCCAACATGATCAGGGACCTAGTTACCTTAAAGATCTTCTTCATCCCTACTGTCCCCCCCTGCTCTATCCGATCCACTGACAAGGGATTGCTAGAGATTCCCAGGGTTCGTTTGAAGACTTCTGGGGACAGATCTTTTAGTTTTGTGGTCCTGATCATGTGGAATTCTCTACCTCATCAGGTACGAGATTGCTCGACCATCGAAACTTTTATGGGAGCACTTAAAACATATCTTTTTAAACAAGCATATAATGACTTTTAATATATTATTAGTGTGGTTAATTTATTGTTTTATTAATATTGTCTTATCATGTGGTGTACAGGTGCCTTGGTTTTTAGAAAGGTGCCTTTTTATAAATAAAATCTTGATTGAAGAGGCGTCTGGTTTCCCTTCATGGGTAAAAAAATGAAGCGGATAAAGTCAGGTACATACAGCAGTATTTTGAAAGAAAGAATGTACATTTGAACCCTGCAGCAATAGCTGTTAATCCCACAAGGAGATAGATATCTAAACTGTTTTTAAATTCTCTTTGGGGCAAATTTGGGCAGAGAGCTAATTTGCCGACCATGAGCATAGTAACAGACCCTGGCAATCTCTTTCAGTATGTGTTTGCCCCATACTGCGATGTAGCCTCTTGCTTTTTCATTGATGGTGAAACAGCTTGTTTAAGCTGGAAATACACAAGAGATCATTACCCAAATTCTAATAATATCAGCATATTTATAGCTAGTTTTACAACAGCATATGCCAGAGTGGAACTCTACAACCTGCTAGATAGGTTACAGGACAGGTGCCATTACCAAGACACTGACTCTGTCATTTTTGTGTCCAGACTGGGTGACTGGACCCCACCTCTAGTCAATTATTTAGGGGAGCTAACCAGTGAAGTTCCTGAAGATGAACACATTATGGAGTTTGTTTCCACAGGTCTAAAACCTTACAGCTACCAGATGTCCAGTGGAGAGGTTGTTCTTAAACTGAAAGGTTTTACTACTAATGCAGCCATCAGTAAACACATTAATTTTGAAAACCTGTAGAACCTGGTCTTTGATTATACAGGATCACAGATCTCTAAAGAAATTACCGTGAGTCAACCCAGCATTGTTAGGAATGAAAAGCAGTGGTCCCTTGAAACAAAAATGCTGTCCAAGACCCAGAGGGTAGTTTATGACAAGCGGGTTTTACAAGACAATTTTAAAACACTTCCTTATGGATACTGATGGTGAAAAATCGATATCAGGTTGCAGCATCCCTTTACTTGTCTGTTGGCTGGCCCCTCTAATAGTGGGAAGAGCTTCTTTATAAAACAGTTGTTGGAACATGCTGATGCCACTTTGTCAAACAAGCCTGAAAATATTGTCTGGTTCTACAGCTGTTGGCAAACTTTGTATAATGAATTGTTGTTAAAGTTCGAGCAGATTAAATTTGTGGAGGGGCTACCAATGTCACTAGCTGATAGTGATCTCTTACCCCCGGAAAGGTAAATTTTGTTGTTATAGATGATTTAATGGACTCTGCCTGTCAAAATAGTGAAGTGGAGTATGGGTTTACCAAGTACAGTCATCATAAACAGTTTACAATATTTTTAATTGTCCAGAATGTGTTCTGTCAAAGTAAAAAAAAAATGCAGGACCATCACACTAAATGTCAAATACATGATTTTGTTTAAAAACCACAGAGACAAGTTGCAGATCATAACTCTGGCTAGGCAGATATATCCTGGTCAGATAAAATTTTTCTTAGAAGCTTTTGAAGATGCCACAAGAAAGTCTCTTACTGGTTGATTTAAGATCCAATACACCAGACGAATATAGACTGCATAGTGGATTGTTTCCCCCTGACTAGCCTGTGGCATATGTCATGAAAAAAACATATTCTGCTTCTAAAAATATTTGATACTGTATTGTCATTATGTCTAAAAGACTGCAGAAAAATCTGTCTGTTTTAAAGGTACTAGTAAAAGGGCCTTTGAGCTTAAGAAAAGCTATTTTCTGTTCAGCCTCTGATGATCTGATATCAGCTTTAGCTGAGATAGCCTTAAACTCTCTTAAAGGAAATATTCTACTGTCAGCAAAACAGTTAGGTTTGCTGAAAAAAAATGAGTGTCATTAAAACTTTCAGAGAAAAAAAAATAACTTTAAAAGGAAAAAGGAAATAGTTAACCAGACAGGTGGCTTTACAGGGACACTGTTAGGAATTGCCATCCCTTTGATCACCAGCCTGCTGGCTAACAGATAATGGATTTTACTCAGGATATGTATTTGGTGCTGCAGCAACAGATGGATCACATTAAACTTAATTACCCTGATCAGGATATGAGAAAAGTTGCAACTAACAGTTTGGACACTGACATGAGAGCTATATCATCCCAGACTGATTTATTAGACTATGACAAAGCCAAAATGTACTCTGCTGTGTTACAGCATTATCTGACTTTGGTAAGACAAGGAGAACAAGCTAAAACCAGTTTAACATTATTGATGGCTGAAAATGAATCAATTTCTGACCCCTCAGCGGACACGGCAGAGACAGCTTCTGTACCTAGTACTATGGAAAAATACATTTTATGTAGTGTTTCTCATTGATCTAAAACCAACACTGAACTTTTGTTAAAACATATGGCAAAGAACAATGATATTGTGTTTTGGAGTGATAAGGGGGAATTAATGTATAAAAGTACTATTGTTTCTGGGTCTCACATGGTCAATTTGGTAACAGCGGCTACAGCCACTCACACAATCCCTGATCACAGAAAGCCAAAGGTCTGGGATGTTTTTGTCAAAGCAATGGCTGAATCAAACATACCCACCTCAGCGTTTGCTCATTCAGCAAATAGGAGCTATGTGGAAAGGTTAAAATCATCTGGTGCAAGACCACCACAGCTATCTCCAGTCAACCAATAGTCAGGGACACCCAAAAGACAGAAGTCTTTTAAAAAACCTATGTGGCTCACTGTGTAAAATTTAAATGCAATCTCTATGGATGAATGTTATATACCTCAGTGACAGCTGTGTACAACCTATGTTAACCATTTACCTCATATTGACTACGTAATCCTGTTTTTGCAAAAAAGTGTTTATATTGATGCACGTTAGCCTACTTCATATTGACTATGTAGTCCTGTTTTTACAAAAAAGTGTTTATATTGATGCATGTTAGCCTACCCCATAGTTAAATATGTTAATGAGTTTTTAGAAAGAGGTGCTTATCATTATTCTACCTCAGTGCTATGGTATATATAGTGAGCATTTTTTAACAGGCTATGCTTCTGTTTATATCTTATCCATGAAGTTACCACTGATGTATGTTGTATTTTATTGGCATGTTTTTTGCAATAAATGCCTTTATATTTTATATATTTTTGTCATTATTGAAGACATTGCATATCTAAAAATTTTAAACACAGGTGCCCCCCAACTTTTAACACAGACCCCCAGAAAAACTGACAGAGACACAATTATGAGTGTTTATATATGATTTTACAAGTGACTGGTTTTGAATAAAATTACAAGCGGTTGCATATTTTCAATTCATTACAAGACAAACAAGTTTGAACACATTGCCACCTCACTGATATGTGCTCTGACATGTTTAGATGTCTGAAAAGGCAACGTACAAAACTAGTTACCATGGCATCATTTTTCAGCAAATCATTAGAGTACATTTTTAAAATTTGATCATAAGAAAGTCTTTTGCATCTGTGGTGTAAGAAAATGATGCAGTGTAATCCACAGGTGGTAGAAAAGGTATATTGCAACTGTGTGTTTTGGTACAACATGTTTTTTGCATTTCTGTTAAAAAAAAAATCCTTTGTGCATGATTGTCAGGATGAAAACCTTAGCTGTCGAAGAACTCCCCAGTCCCATTTTCTGAAATGTATACAGCTAACCAGTGCTGTCCAGGGAGGTCATGGGGTCAGTATTGATGACTAGTGCTGCAGGAAGGTTTCTCAGTTTCTCCTTGGGTAGCAGATCACAGGAAAACATGCTCACAAAGCAGTCATGGATGTGGAAGTGACTGGTTACAATTTTTTCCTGCTGCTTTATGTTCATTTTTATGGTTTATCACATATAATCAAAAATGACATTCCTTCTCTGGTTTATTTCAATGACATTATCAAACACAGCATACATAATGAGATTAACTGTTTGTGGAAGGGCTTCTGCAAATCTGATCTCAGCTCTGGGGTTCCCAGTTTTAATTAAAGAATAATGATCAGCACATTCTTGGTCCAGAGTGAGATCAAAGGCAAACAGGGTGTACCCTTGGGTAAATTCCTGACGGTTAACAACTAGCATCTGATCTTTCATAGATTTCCCCACCACTAGTGCTAGATTAAAATATTCTCTCACAGCATTCCCATTTCTAAAATCGGGCTGCAGAGGTTTAGTGGGAATTTGTTCACTGTCCAGATGCAGATCCACAAAATTTGTGTTATAATGTTTAAAATTAAAAGGAGTTTTTAGTGTAGGAACCACTAAAAGCATCATTGTCAACAAATTCCATGACCATCATTTTTGGTAACTGTGCCAAAAACAATTTATATTGGTTGCAGACCCTGCTGCCTGCAGGGAGGCGGAACATTTTCATCCCCACTCTGTCTACAGGGTATTTAGCGTTGGAGGTCAGCAGGGCTTCTGAGTGTCCCAGACCAACACCGGGGGTCACTTTAACCCTTTTGACAAACAGAGAGGCGGCCATGACTTTTCTCTTATAAGGCTCAGCTTCTCCACTCATCAGGCAAAAGCTGTCCCTGTTACGTGTCAGTTTCATTTTAATATCCACGCCATTCAGCATCGGTTTCTTTTGAAAAAACAAGTCTGTGTGCAAGTGTCCCAGCAGCTCTACCCCTCTACTGAGATGTGTAAAGGAGCTTCTTTTATTAAAACCTACATTGTCACCATCTCTGTCTCTGATTTCATGTTTCCCTGGGTTGTCTTTGTAAAATAACCTTGCAGTAAATTGGATAGAAAGGGTCTCTTCACTGAAATTCAGCAGATTCTATGACAGCCCTGTAGGGGTAACAGTTATTGCTCTGACTGATGAGCCGATCACTGACAGTCACATCCAGCTGACTGAAAATGGTGGTAACTGGGTAGTTTATAAGGTCCACTTTGGCCACTGCAGGAATATCACTACCATCCGGTTCAGAGATTTTCCAAACCAGGTAAAGAAGTGTGTTGTTTAGATCCAAATAGTCTTCACCATTCCCTGCTGTATAAAATGAAATTGGGGGAGTTTTCTGAAAGGGCAGTCTGAGGGGGTATCTCTACATAAATGCTTTTTTCAATGCTTGTCTGCATGGGAGAAACGGCAAACAAGTCAAGTTCTGATTTTGTGCATTCTTCAGAACCACAGTGCATGAAAGCCATGTTTTTCTTAGAACAGGTCTCTGCTTTTTTTCAACCCCTTTAAGATCCTTTTGTCTTTGAACGTTTTCTTTTATGTGAAATATTGCATTTTGAAACACCTCTTTTAAAGTAGCCGGGAGGTCTGATGAGAAGCGAAGGGTGTACTTCTCACTTTCTCTTTTTATCTCTCTTGAATACAATCAGTCCTGAACCACCCTGAGTAGGTTATCACCCCATGACATGTTTTGAGTGACAGCACTAGACACATGCTCCCCAAAACATCCTTTGCGACATTTTTAGCAGCTGTCTGTAGATGTGGTTTTGCAATTTCAAACCCCCTTCTTAAAAAATGGAACTGCTTTTCTGAACAGACTATGAAATATACCTCCTATACCAGAAGCATACATGGTAGGAAGTCCACGAAAGCTGGGCAGACAGTATCCTGCCTGTGCCTTGTAATAGCTTCTGTACAAGGCATGGTCCCCATAATGTCGAACTATCACCATCTTTGTTTAAATTTTAAAGCACTCTATGGGGGTGAAAATGCAACTTCACGATCACCTTTCCAAATCAAAATGGTACAGGCTCATTTTGATCATTATTTTATTTCAATAGTGACTGTATTGATCTGATGTTTACTGACTGATAATGGGGTTTATCGTAGGTCACGGTCACTATCTCACTGTCTTGGCCCCTGATGGGTACGCATCTCAGCAAAGCACCTAGACTGTCACCCACTAGTTCATACGTGATAATGTCAGTGTAGAAATATAATGTGTAAAAGCACCCATTAATATCTGTAGGGTTCTTTCTTAGATTCTTTCCTATACCTACCTTGAGTCTGTTAAAACCCAAAAGGTACTGAAACTGCTTGTGCATAAACAAAATGTATTTGATGTCACTGTCAATGCTTATTTCTCTCCCAACAGCTTGTTGTTCCAAAACCACTGGCAGTTTATTTACTTCAAATATACTTTTATTAATTTGACTAATAACACCAGCCATGTTAGGATAATAGTCTGATGGAATTTTAAATGCTGCTGACTCAGTAAAGGGTCCAGTTGGTGGTGTTTTACTGTGGGCTACGCTTAGAGGCTGATAGAGCATATTGAACCTGTTTTTCTGTGCTGGCACATTGTCCCAGGTATGAGAGTACTGAATTTCTACTAAGCCCACTTCCCATTCACCAGGTAGTTCAAGCGTTTGTGGTAACTTTACTGTAAAAGTGGATATAATATTGTTGGGGAAAATGTTGTGTGAGGCGTTGCTGGGCAAGGTGATATAAAAAACATTTTGGAGCATTTTAAGCCTTATCTGTTTCTAATGTCTCAACCTGTGTTGCCTCAACCCAGCTATTAAATTTATCAGGCCACCCTCTCCACTTTACCAGATACCAAGTGTTTCTGTCACGCTTTTTCTCTGCCAGGATTTTCTGCACCCTATACACACAGTCCTCATCTGGTTAAATTTTTTGCAACTCCTCAGCATAAAAAGCACGTTTGATGTCTTCCTCTGATAGTCTTTTAGCTTATAGGTGGGACTCTGTCTTTAAGAACTCTGTCACAATAAATATCTCATCTGCGTACGTCTGTTCATATCCCTTTTCAAACACCCCTTTTAGCTTAGATAATCTCACATGATCATCTTTCTGAAGGGTACCCTTTTGTTTTTTGCCATGAACAGTATTACCAAAGAGGATCTTCCATACACCCAGGACACTGGAAGGGTTAACATCCACAGGCTTGTGTTTAATGCTTCTGTGATAAGTGTGGTTATAGCTGTGCACCAGGTCTGAAAAAACACATTTATATATTTCCAAGTATTCTGGGCTGTAAAGTAACACCACATGCATGACTTCATTGTCCTATTAAATCTTTCTACAATGCAGGTCTTAACTTCATTACTTGTCACAAAATGGTGTATTTTGTTTTCATAGGTTATTTAAAGAAAGCATTTAGAAACTCTTCACCCTGATCAGTCTGCATGTTCTGAGGTGTACATCCACTTTTAAAAATAGTTTTAAAGGCTTGTGTCACTGCCTTGCCTGATTTGTCTTTTAAAGTCACTACCCAGGATCACTTGTACAACACATCGATGCATGTCAGTATGTTCTTAAACTCATTATTGTACTTCCATAGTGACTCATATCCACTAAATCAGCTTGCCATTGTCTGTCTATGTCAGAAACAATGACAGGATTTCTCTTAAATCAGACTCTGGCTGCTTTGTGTAATGAATAGGGGTCCTGCTTCGCAAGCCATTCTGCAACACATTTCCTGGTGACATCTTTATTGAGTTTTTTTGTAGCCTTATACAGCTCAGTCACCCCTGTGAAACTACCCACTTTTTTTGCATTAAAATATATATTCTGGAACAAGTGATCATTCATCTTCTTTCGTCAACCCCAATACATCTGTTAGCTAGCAAAAGTCTTGTCACCAGTAAAATAAAGCCTGTGCTCTTTCTATTCTTTTAAAAACACTATGACAACCACAAAGTGCAATGCATGATTATATTTTATTTATAAATACACATGTTATAACAATATTTGAAGGTTTATTTTATAAACTTTATAAAACATAAACTAATGCATATAGCTGCTACCAACAAAAGGCATAACACATGGCAAGAGTGCAAAGATTACATAATATCTTGTTTTCTACTCTTCCATTTTTACGCATTTTACAATACCCAGAGACAGCAACTTTTGAGCTGCATATTTTACACAGGCATGGGCATCTTCCACTTCTCCTTTAGTGATGAGGTGGGCACAATACATACACACACACATGCCATACACCACTCAAAATAATAAGCCTGATTTTTAAGACAACCTGTTATGTCTACAATGTTGTTCACCTAACATAATGCTCTATGGTTTATTTTTTCCATTACTTCAATATAGAGTTTCTATACAAAGTAAGACAATGCTTTAATCAGAGTCAGTGTGTTTTCTGCCAGTGAAGCAGCAACATCTTCAGAGCAGACATTTAATGCAGGCTGCTTTCCAAAGTATTCAGGTTCCTTTAAAATGTCCTTTATCACACGGTATATTGTAGACATCAAGACTGCCTGGAATATTCGGAGCGTGCCAGTACGTTCCATCTGAAAGTACATTATAATACATTATTTGGGAAAAGCATATGCTAAATCTGATTTATGAAGCACAACAAAAGTGATAAAAGAAGCAAAATATATGATGACAGACTCAGACTCCCCGTTCTGCAGACTAAACACTAAAAATTCAACAGCGGTACAGATAGAACTGCAAACATCTACCACATCATAAGGATTATGCATAAACTCTATAGCAATTTTATACATTGTTTCTTCAAAAATAGCCCCCTTATTCTTAAAATAATCCACAGTTTCCTTTTGGGGTCCCTCTTGGAGACCATCAAAAAGACCTTGGCAAGTTTCTAAAAGTACAGACGGTGTTTGTCCTGTAGGTAGAGTTAAACCAGATTGTTTAGCTCTGTGTCTGACTAGTTGGTAAATAAGCCTCTGGACGCATTGACAGGGTGTTTCCTATCGTGGTATACTCTGGAAAAAAGCATATAGCACTATGTTTTAGTGACCTCTCACTGCATGTTGTGGTTTAGAAAGCAGAAAAAGCCAGGGTAACAACATGAGCAATATTAAAATAGTAACAAGTAACAGTTTTTTTTTTGGGGGAATGTTTTATTAACAACATAAACAGGGCTTCTGAATTTCCTTATAGAATTTTTTTTAAAGGGCCCTTTTTTGACCAGTGGATCATTTCAACAAGCAGAGAAGCCAGGTTAAAAGCATGTACAATATCACAAGGTTTTTTTCAGCTTTATAGTACACACACACAAATGACTATGATGATGATGACATAAAGTCCACAAAGACATTCATTGTCTTCCACGAATATATTGGCAAACACTTCAACATTTTCTGTAAGTGACAACACCAATTCATTTATATATTTTTCTGTAGTCTCTCATACTTCTGGAAGGGCACACATCATTAGTTCAGAGGCTGCATGTATCTCACAAAGGCAAATGTAATATTGAGGTGAACCAAACACTGATGGATGGCAGTAATGGCTTAGGATCAGATACATAAGTCTTTGGATTTTCTCTGTATTTGCATCCCGCATGATTATCTGTAAAATAAAATATGACACTTTTTGGTACTGAAATGTTTACTTGTAGCAATTTGAGGGTGGGGTGGGGTAGTGTTTTTTTATAATATAAACAGGGTTCCTGAATTTCTTTTTAGAAATTTTTTAAAGGAGCCTTTACTGACCAGATGGCAGGCATCTTTTTTAATCTCACTGTCTGCCTGCTGTAACATTTGCACAACTAACCACATGGGATAATCGGATTTTCTTACATCATTTAAAACGCGACTCATAGTTTCCAGGGTACAACTGGTCATATTTTACCCTGTTGCTTCATAGTGATTGCCAAGATCACAGGCATAAGTTGCCCTGTATGTATGGCTTCAGAAACATTTCTGTATGTTTCTTTAGACATCAAGTCATCAAGGATACATGAATGTTTTTTCTGACTCATATCATCTGTCTCACACCTGGGACAGGAATTGACCAATTCACAATGTATCTCCCTCTGTATCACTGAGGCAATTACGCCATGGATGGTATGATACATAGCGTACTTACAATACATATTGTGGTCAGTTTTGGGGGGTTTACTACTGAGGCCTGGTTTTTCACATGAGGTCCCCTGTCTAATCTCAGTAGATGTCAGTTCACTTTGGACCGCCCTCCTAATACTCATCACTGTGACCTCTACCAGGCCTTGGACCTCCCTTCTCTACATAACCAGTGATTGCTATACTGCACCAAAACCACTGCTAAGTTCTGGTCACAGACACTCCCCTCCTACCTGTCATCCTCTCTAACTGCCCTCCCCCCACCGGCCTATGCACTCAGGAGCATTGACTCCAGGATCCTGCACATTCCACACAGATCCACCCGGTTAGGCCACGCTGCTTTCAGTTTCAGGTTGCCCAAGTTATGGAACTCCCTATCTCCCGATATTAGACACGCCACAACTACCCCACACCGGAATGCTCTTCTCAAAACATGCTTCTCTACCAACTGCTCCTGTACCCCCCTCATTGTACCCCTCACAGCTACTAACTACCTGCTGCTAACACCAGTATGGTTCTCCATTTTCGTTAGTTGTGTTGCTGCCAGCTCCTATTGTTGAACTGTTTTTATCTGTAATGTAAATTTATCTGCAATATTGCACTATGACAGTCTCTTCCTTGTTTTTTTTGTACTAAATGTATCAATGTATGTTTCTCTTTGCACTATGTTCCCTTTGTAATCCCCTTCCCCCAGGGCACATCTGGAATTGAGCAGTACTCTTCTCAGTATGCCTTCCTGGTAAAACGCTTAAATAAATAAATAAATAAATGAGGGCTGGGTAGTGATCACAGCCTGTTCTGTGACATTTTGAAACATTCTATCGCTCTCTGTATTTCTAACATACTGGTCCTCACACATCTCATTAACAACTACATTTGTATCTTTCACACAGCAAACACAGCTATGCAGTAGATTTGTGGAAAGTCACAAATCCATGCTGTCTGAACATGACTGCTGCTCCATCGCAAATCCTTCAGTCTATTAAAGTAAAAACAGAAAACAGCATTGGTCCTGTGACTCATTATAGGTAAGATTTAGTTCTACTGCTAACTCATCTCTTCAGTTACACCTTGTACTCATGTCACCACTCACTCATTTTTTTTAAATATTAAAATGCATTTTCCTCATCAAGGCAACTATTTTCTTCTTCTTCTTCATTGTTCTTATCTTTCTCTTTCTTAACATGGGCTTGACTGCTTGTGGCTATGCATTATCATCATCATCCACCTCTTGGTCAGAGACACCTTTTGGCTGTGTCTTGGATTTCTTTTTCACAACTTTCTCTGATGCTTTTTCTGGCAGTGTCTTATTGACCATCTTCTCTGGTTCCCCCTTCTTGTCACTCTTTGTTTTGGGTTTCATATTAACTTCTTTTTCTGCATCAGATTCACACCCCAGCAACTCTTCAAGATCTTGCAGTGGTGTCTCTTCAGATGGACAGTCAGATTTAGGATTTTCTGATTCACCAAACTATTCAGTGAGTTTCTTTTTTATGTCAGACACTCTTCCACTCAACAAGACTTGTGTGGGGCATTATTTTTCACACCTCTTGTAGTACACATATGTTGACTTGGGTTGTGGGGAGCTAGTAGCCATCTTCTTGCTTGGTTTTTCATCTCCAGACTTTTCATTCAGTGGTGTGACAGTCTGGCCTGTTGCTGGGAGGTTAAACTGAGAAGCACTGCACTGTGCCATCTTCTTGCTTGGTTTCTCATCTCCAAACTTTTCATTCGGTAGTGTAAAAGTCTGTCCTGTTGCTGGGGGTTTGAATTGAGAAGTGCTGTGCTGTGCCATCTTCTTCTTGATGTTTTTGATAATCTGCTCCAAGTCTACAAAACAGACTCTGAAGAGTCTCTCAAAAAGCTGTGCCATCTGGCTTCAAATGCAGAGTTTATATAACGCTTTGAAAGATGGACTGCCCCTTGGTAAAACCATCACCACACCCCATAATACTATACATGGTAACATGTGTCAGAAGCACATCTGTTGTAGCCCCACCCACTTTTTTAAAAACATAAATATCACTCACATTTCATTCAGCCTTCTCCTTGATACTATACAGAGCTGAGGGGAGAACTATAGGTACGTGTATTCCTTGTTTTCTAATATATTTTATTCTTTTAATTCATGATGGGATAAAATGATTAGTTTGTGATTGCTATAGAATAATCACACACACACATGCACACACACACACACACACACACACACACACAGCGTGTATTCTTTTGCACCGACTCTAAGCAAAGCTGTAGATACATTTTAAGAAGATTGTGTACTTTGAAATAATTCTGAGAGAGAAACATTATCATTTTACATGCTGTCTTTTCTTTGTAACATATTATTTATTTGCTTATTTAGTTAAGCTTCAGATTAATACCTTTGAGCCATGAGCTCTTTTACAAAGGTTCCAAGTCAGACAAATAACAGAAACATTATACAGGTAATGGTTACAAACCTACTACATGACTTTTAATATTTTATAGTGTAACTATAGACATTTATTTTGTAACAAAAGCATAAAGCTACATTTTTGAGAGATGCTATCCAGAGAAATTTGTTGAACCATCTTATTTACACAGAGGTCCCATACACACACAGCCAGCATGTTGCAATGCTATCCAGAGAAAACAGTTAAACCATTGTATCTACACAGTGGTCACACACACACGCACACACACACACACACACACACACACAGTATTTTGCAATGCTGCCCAGAGAAACTGTTGAATCATCTTATTTACACAGAGGCTGTTTTAGCTAATAAATGTTACATGCATATACCTAAAGGTATCCTTTTGGTGCAAGTTTTACACATCTTATAACTTGTTATAAAACTGAAAAAGGGTACTCACACAGGCAGATGGATTTCCCTCAGGGATCTCCAAACAGATCTGTGAACCTCTACATGATCAGGTTGCCTTCTAGATACTTCTTTCTGAAAATATCCTAATCAAAAACACACACACATGCTCCTGCAATTATACACCCAAGTCAACAGGGGGCACATAACACTACATAAACCCTAACTTATTTTTTTTGGGTGGGTGGGGGCACAGTGGTAAAGAGGGACAGGAGTTTGAGCCAGGACGATGGGGTGCAGGAGAAAAGAGGTGGAGACAGGAGTTCGAGCTTGCATGGTGGTGACTTGGGGTCCAGCCAGGATGGTATTGCTGGAGTTTGAAGGGTGTAAGAGAAGGAGGGGCATAGGATGCTTACAAAATGGTGGGTGGCAGGGGTTCAAGGAGTGTATGAGAAAGAGGGGGTGCAGGACACTTACAAAATGGTGGATGGCAGGGGTTCAAGGAGTGTACAAGAAGGAGGGGTACAGGACACTTACAAAATGGTGGTGTTATGTCACTTCCAGGGTTTCAGCATGGGTAATTCCTGTGCAAGTGGGTGGGACACGGGTTCCAACACATGCCATTTCCTGCACAAGTGGGTGGGACATGGATTTGAACACATGCCATTTCCTGTGCAAGGGATGGGAAACGGGTCTGTGCTTATGTCACTTCCTCCAAAAGTGGGCTGGGCTAGCGCATTTTAGGGAAGGGTGTCCGGTTTAACAAGGGACAATTCTGATTGGTCCATTTTAGGCTACACCCACCTGTAAAAATGACATGGCACATGCTGATTAGATGAAATTTAACATTTGACAAGATATATGAACTTATACTGCTCAGGTTGTAGAGGGTGTCCTCTGCATTTCACATCCCAGGGTTAAGGGAATAGAGTTCTTTTTCAAAGGACTATCATGCTGTCCATGAATGGGGGATATATTATCTGCTAGTCTCATTGTTGCTTGTCTTATTGGTTGATGTGCCACTTGGATTACTTCATCTGTTAACCCAGGCTTTTCATGTGGATTATCGGAGAAGGAACTGGACTGTGGCTGACCTTAGTGACTGCCAAGTTGCTGGTACTATCTTCTCTGTCTGTTTTCTTGGAACTTGTGTGAGACGCTGCTAGTTAAACTTTAGTGTTCCTCTGGCTGTTGCACTCAGTTGAAATATTTTTCAGACCTGAAGATACTGGGGTCAGTGAGAGGGTCATTGGTCTTTAAAGTTTTGGGCCCTGGATTGTTTTTGGTTTACTTCAAAATTTTTCAACCTGAACTATAACTGTTGGCCCTACTGTAAAAGGGTCAGTGGGATTGATTGAGCTCTGCAGGTTGCTCTGCTTGATTTGGAAATTTAAGTTTTTGGCTTATTCACTTTACTGTGGGGGTTCAGTTGAGGTACTTGGGGGGGAGAGTGGTGAGGCAACTGATAAGTGGAGTTTTTGCTTAACATATGCTTGTTGGCATGACTGGTTAGACCTGTATATATTAGTGTGTGGATGTTTGTATGATTGGTAGTGATGAGGTGTGTATTTGGCTTTCTGGCTAGGACAGTATGTGTCTGGGGAGGTCGGAGGGTCTGGGAGGTCCAGGACTGTGAACGAGATGTCCCAGCTTTTCAGTCTGTGGCCCTTTACTGACTTCCCTGTCTCTATCATCACAGCTCGGTGTTGTAGGGAGGCAGAAATTAAGAGGTCTCACAGTGATTGACTTTGGTGGGGCACCTTGGGCACTCTGGGAGGGGGTAGAATTGAAGACATTGGGTGCATAAGGTACCCTGGATGTTGATGGGTCATTGGAATAGGCCAATCATATTTGGTTCCCATCCTCATGGTCTCCACCAGATTGAGTGGACTAGTACCCAGAAGGGCTACACTATCCACCAGTCCCCTGAGGTTAGTGCTTTGCAATGCCAGATCAATTAGAAACAAGACCACTATTATTGTGGACTTGGTTTCCTCTGTCAATTTGGCATGCATCACTGAGACCTTGTTGGGTGATGATGCAGGCCAGGTCTTAGAGGCCGCTGCCCCCCCGGTTACTCGGTGACGCACTGCCCCAGAGTGGAAAGCAGGGGTGGGGGAGTGGCCATCTGCTTTAGATATGAGCATGGCTTCACTGTACACCAAGTGGGAAGAATAAGTTCTTTTGAATGTGTGCCTGCACATGGGGGTCTGGGCCCAAGCTGCAGGATTCTCTTGATTTACCGACACCCCCAGGTCGGAGGGTGAATTCCTGTAGGAGATAGACTACTTCATCATCAGTGAGACATTGGAGTCCCCAAGATGTTGAGTTCTGGGGATTTGAATGCTTGGGCCAATGATGAATCCTCTAGGCTAGGTTATAACCTCCTCCAGATGTCATCTCTGAGGCTGTCACAAGAATTTTCTTCTGTGACCTGCCACGGCGGCCACATACAGGACCTGGTCTCCTCACTTGGGCTTGAGATTATCAATCTCAAGACTGATCGGGTTACTTGGTCCCATCATTGGACAATGGAGTTCTTGGTCTGCCCCCCCGAGAGCCCTTCCCCTGCAGAGATGATCAGCTATTGCCCTTTCAGGGGTTCGGCCATGGTGGCAGATCTATCTAGTGTGGGTAGTACATGTGAAGGGGATACAAGTAAGGCTGTGGCCACCTCAAATAGGATGATTTCAGCTGCACTGGAGTCTCTCGCACTGGTCCATGTATGACCCAAATCCTGTCATGTGAGGTCCCCATGGTTTGACAGTCACCTCAAGGCGAGGAAGATTGTGGGTCAGAGGTTGAAGTGCTGCTGGCAGAGGTACAGGCTTGAAGCTGATAGATAGGCTCTGTGCTGAGTATCAGGGGGCAATCACTCGTAAGAAGGCAAAGCTGCTGTCCAGGGATATTGCTGCTGGGAAGAATCAACCAACAGTGCTGTTTTGGATTGTAGACAGGCTGTTAAATCCAGCAAGTCTACAGCAGAAACAGCCTTTTCTGATGAGTTATGTGAAGAGTTTGCTCATTTCTTCTCAGACAGGTGTTCACCATCCAGCAGAGTGTTCTGCCAGTGTGCCATATGGTGGCCAACAGTGGTCGCCTGGGATGTCTGGAGAGCACTCCACCTAGTTGGGGGAAGTTTAAACCTGTGGAAGTGGCCAAGGTTATTGAGGTTGCCCTCAGGCTAAAGCACACATATTGTGAACTGGACCCAGTGCCAGCACATTTCTTGATGGGATGTGTCGACACTGTTGGTCTGGTGTTCACCTAGATTGTCCAGTGCTCTATCTCTGAGGGGGTCTTCCTGGATGCATTGAAGGAGGTGGCAATGAGGCCTCTTCTGAAGAAACCATCATTAGACCATGACATCGAGGCAAATTACTGTCCAATTTCCAATTTCTAGGGAAGGTTGTTGAGAAAGTTGTGGCACAGCAGGTCGAGAAGCATCTCATGACCTTTGACCTTTATGCATCTTTCCAGTCTGGGTTTTAGGCAAGGCATAGCATGAAAACTGCATTACTTTGGGTGCACAATGACCTCCTTAGAGTTTGAGACTGAGGAGTAGGGACAATTCTCATTCTCCTCTATCTGTCTTCAGCATTTGACATGGTGTGGACCATTGGGTTTTTCTTGGCCACCTAAGAGAATTTTTTTGAGTTGCTGGCACTTTCATCTGCTGGTTTGAGTCATATATCACAAACAGAAGGCAACGGGTAGTGATGGGGAATTTCTACTCCTCCTCCCCTAGCCTCCTGTCGTGTGGAGTACCTCAAGGATCATTCCTGTCTCCAGTGTTGTTTGCCATGTACATGCTGCCCCTGGGAGAGATCATTAAGAAATACAGTTTGGGTTTTCATTGCTAGGCGGATGATACCCAACTGTATTTTTCCTTTGTCCTTGGAACATCCAATGCAGTAGAAGTGCTGAATAGCTGCCTTGCAGAGATTAGTGACTGGATGGCCTCCAGTTGGTTGTGACTGAACCTCAATAAGATGGAGGTACTGGCTGTGGAGTCAAAAAGAAGGTATGATAGGATGGCCTCTGGCACAGCAATAGGACTGTTGCTATGCTCTGTGCCACTTCAGGCCTCTTCTAGGGTGTGCAATCTTGATGTGACAGCAGATTGACATTTGAACCTCAGGTGTCATTCGTTGTCCGGGCAAACTTTTGCCATCTTAGAAACATCACCATGATCAAGCCCTAGTTCCTCCCATGGACCTTCCCACCTTGGTACATGCCTTTCTAACATTCAGACTTGACTACTGTAAGGCAATCTATTTTGGGGTCTTTGGAGGTACCCTCCACAACTTGCAGCTAGTGCAAAACGCAGCTGCCAGGTTGTTGATGGGACAATGTAAATACTGCCACATCACCCAGCTGCTCCATGACCTGTACTGGCTGCCTGTCAGGTGGTGGATCCTCTTCAATTTGGGCTTGCTCACCTTTAAGGCCCTATGTGGGCTGAGCCCTGGATACTTGTCAAACATTCTGTCACCTACTGCCTCGGCCCACTCACTCAGTGCTTCTTTTAGGGGCCTCCTTGCGATTCCCAGGGTGAAGTTAAAAACCTGCCAGTGACAGAGTTTTTAGAGTTGCCAGCCCCATCCTGTGGAATTCTCTGCTTCCATCTGTAAGAAAGGCCCATTTAGTTGAAGTGTTCAAGGTCCATTCCAATTCTCTCCTGTTCAGTCAGGCCTTCCCAGACACTGTATAGTAGTATATACCTGGGATAGCATTGTTAATGACTGCTGCTATTTTTTTAATTATTATTTCTGTTTATTCTCCTCCCCGTATGGCCCCCATCTGACCAGCTCCCCCAGCTCTGTCCCCCTGAATTACTGGGGCTTACCTAATGTCTGGACTGGGAGTGGTGCCTGCGGAGAATCGGTTGCCATCCTGCCACCGGTTTTTCCTGTCTTCTCCCCATTTTTTCCCGAGGGCCCCGGAAGAAGGTTGCATGCATGTGCCTTACAGCCCTGGTAATGACCCTCCTCTGCCCGCCCCATTGGCCTATCACTGGCACCCTGCTTGCACAGCCCCTCGGCCTCCACCAGGGGGTAGCTGTGAGTTAGAGATGCCATCCCACCTCCCCAGAGAGGAGAGTTGCCTTATGACCACTCCATCCAGCTCCACCTGTCCCCCCATGCTGACCTCCGATGACCTAGGCTTGCTCCAGAACCCAGGTCTTCGGCATGCCGAAAGGTGAGACACCCAGTGCCTCAGCCCTCTGCACCACTGGGCCAGCAGTGACTGCTGCTATTTTTTAATTATGTTTTATATGGTTTGATTAATTTATTGCTGTATTGCTATGTATGTTTTTACCTTTAATGAATAGTTTGCATTTATATGTAGGGCACCCAGAGCATCTGGGACTGGGTGCCGGAAAAATAACATTTTTCTTGCTTTGCAAGCACCTGCTGCCCCCTTTTCTGATGTCAGAAAATGAGGGCTGTGTTTGTGTGTATCCTCCACTAAGGTGTATAAGCTCAATTTCGTTATAGCTTTTAGTAATATTTAGAGGTGCAATGTAGAAAAATCAAAGCGACCGCTTGAGGTACAGGGACTGTACACACAGGGAACTTTGATTTGTTTATATCACAACTCTAAACATTACTAAAAAGCTATAGAAAAATCACACTCATACAAGTCAATGGAGTATACACACACACACACACACACACACACACACACACAGCCCTCATATTCTGACATTACAAAAGGGGGCTGTGAATACATGCCTGGGGCAAGTCAGCATGTTCAAGAAGCAGCTCTGTTTTTCCTGAGGTATGCATTAGGGGTCCTGTATTTTTTTCCTGGACTGAACCACATGGAATTTGTAATATCCCTCTACATTGGAGCTAGTTAGCTATCATATATGTTTAAGAGGGCCTGGAAGAATGACAGTACACTTCTGCTCTTTAATTAGTAGGAATATATGTTAACATTTTAATTCACCACAATACATTATGTATCATCTTCAGCTAGCTGATCCTTTCTGTGGATATTTTGTGTATCATTGCATTTCATTTATGAAACAAACTGTGGTCAGAGGCAATAGGGCTGCAGCGGAGGTCACTCTAAAGGGGCTGGAAGAATGCAGTGCTTTCCCCAAAATAGTTTTGAGTACTCACCATTTCATGAAAGGAATACCCAGAGCAAAATGTAACATCAAAGACTGATAAAGGACTTTTAAATCTGAAATGCATCAGGCAGAACTATGGTCTGTCTTCAGTGTATCAATAAAATAACTATAAGATGCAACATTGTGGTCTGAGCATCCCTTTCACAAGGTGGCGAGTGCTGAAAACTATGCTGGAGAAGGTACGGTTCATAGTTTTTAGATCACCACCGTTCCAGAGTGCACTCTTGTAGTAAAGAGGAATGCAGTGTTGCAGACAGCTCTTCTGAACTTTTAAAAATCATACATGTTCAATACTGGAATTAGTGAATGGCAGCCCCTTGAGAAATATCTGTAAAAGAATAAATACACTGAGAATAGGATGTGGCAACTCTGATATACCATGTACAGTAACAGAGCAGTGATGTGATATCTCATCAAATTGAAGTCCTGCTTTTACCCATTTGTACACTGTAGTTAGCCAGGCTAGCACTGTAGAGATGTCATACCTCATTTTCCTGGTGTCCTAGTTTTGCACATTTTTAAAAAGCATTTAACAGCTGATGCCTGTCATTTGTGTATTATCTGGGGCTGTGGTAGCTAATATCTCATATCATTCTGCCACTAAAAATTTCAGTACCCCCCCCATGCCCCCAAATGATTGCTACTGTTACAGAGAATGATGTATGAGAGTCAAAGACTGAAGCACAATACTTAAACAAAGGGTTACATAGAAACATAGACTTTGATGGCAGATAAGGACCGCTAGGCCCATCTAGTCTGCCCATTTCCCTACCTACAGGATAGGCCGCAGATCCTAGTTAATCAACAGCCTATTTCTTCCTACCCCCACCAAGAATTGCCTTATGTCTGTCCCATGCATTCTTGAATTCTCCCACAGTTTTAGACCCCACAACCTCCTCAGGAAGGCTGTTCCATGCATCCACTACCCTCTCTGTGAAATAATACTTCCTCACATTGCCCCTGAACCGCCCTCCTTCTATCTTTAAATTGTGTCCTCTTGTTCCTGCAAGTCTCTTTTTCTTTAAGATGCTACCCTCTTGGACATTGTTGATTCCACTGAAGTACTTAAAAGTTTCTATCATGTCCCCCCTCTCCCTTCTTTCCTCAAGGGTATACATATTAAGCTCCTTTAGTCTCTCCTCATACGGCTTCTCTTGCAGACCCTGCACCATTTTAGTTGCCCTCCTCTGGACTGCCTCTATTGTGTCTATGTCCTTGCAGAGATGGGGTCTCCAGAACTGGACACAGTATTCCGGATGGGGTCTCACCAACTGTCTGTACAGAGGGATAACAACTTCCTGTTTTCTGCTGATGATGCCTCTCCCTATACATCCCAGTATACCCCCAGCCCTCCCTACTGCCTTCTCACATTGCTTACTAACCTTAAGGTCATCTGATATGATTACCCCCAGGTCCCTTTCCTTTTTTGTTGTTGTTACTACCTCCCCACCCATTGTGTATTCTTCCCCTGGGTTCTTGTTTCCCAGGTGCATTATTTTGCACTTCTTTGTATTGAATCCTAGCTGCCATACTTCTGACCATTCCTCCAACCTTGCCAAGTCCCTTTTCATCCTTTCCACGCCTCCTTGTGTATCAACCCTGTTGCAGATCTTTGTGTCATCTGCAAAGGCATACTTTTCCTTCAGTCCCTCTGCAATGTCACTAATGAAGACATTAAAAGGACTGGACCCAATACGGAACCCTGCCGTACCCCACTAGAAACCCCCCTTTCTTCAGAGTGGACTCCATGTACAATTACCTTCTGTGTCCTGTTGTACAGCCAATGTTTTACCCAGGCTACCACCCTGTGTCCCACTCCCAGGCTGGTTAATTTGACTATTAATCTTTTGTGTGGGACTGTGTCAAATGCCTTGCTAAAGTCTAGGTAGGCCATGTCCACAGCCCCTCCCTGGTCTACTACTCTGGTCACCCAGTCAAAGAAATCTATTAGATTCGTCTGACATGACCTTCCCGCTGTGAACCCATGCTGCCTTGGGTCCTGTGCTCCACTGGCCTCTAGGTACTCGACTATTCTTTCCTTCAGAAGTGACATACAGCCTCAAGAATAAAGAAAAACAAGGTGCAGGAAAAATCTATTTTTCAAAGAAAAAGATGCTTCAGGACAAGAGGGCATAGATGAAATGGGGGAAGGGTAGAGGAAATGTGAGAAAGTACTTCTTCACCGAGAGGGTGGAGGACAAATGTAACAGTCTAACTGAAGAGGTCGTGGGGGGCAAAAATGATTACAGGATTAAAGAATGCTTGGGATAGGCATAAGGGGATCCAGGTAGTTGGGGGAGGGAACAAACTAGTTCCCAGGAATGTCGAAGAAGCACAGTTACTAATATTCATGGGTAGATTACATGAGTCAAATGTCTTATCTGTCAACAACATCTATGCAAGATGCTGGGATGCATAGCCAGAGGGATCAGTAGTAGGAGAGAAGAAGTTACATTACTCTTGAACAGGTCACTGGTGAGGCCATACGTACAGTGTGGAGTTCAGTACTTGTACTCACAGCTGAAAATGGACATTAACATACTAACACAACATACTAACATATTAAATGCCAGCAGAGTAGGCCTATTGGTCTATCAAGTCTATTCGTGCTTCAGCACTCTGATTGGATTCCGTAGCCCTCTGTCTGTCTCCTTCCACTGTTACCTGCTGGAGAAGGTCCAAAGGAGGGCTACAAAGATGTTAGCGGGTCAGCAGTGTAATCACTAACAGTCAGGACCTGGCATACCACAAATGTACAATGTCAAGAGGTGCATGTGCAGTGTTTGTTACTGTTCAATAGCAGTAGGTAGATTTTACTTGAAGATCTAAGTGTCAGCAACCATGGTATTAAGCAAAGCAGTGGTTTTGTTTCAAACATTAATGTTGAGATTTTTGAAGTGGTAGTGATGGAGGGAGCACCCAAAGAACACTCAGTTTTTCCTCTTTTTCACTGTACTGACTGTGATCTAAATTATAAAGTGCCAGAAAGACACTTAAAATCCATGTCAAATAAAAAAATAAATCAGCAATAGAACTGAGCCTGTCTTCTTCTTGAACCGACAATAGGCAACAACTACATACAGGCAATAGCATATGAGTACTGTACTTTTACAAGCTGACAATAACTTTTTCCAGATTGCTAAAAGGATTTACATCTTTGTTGACTCAGCTGTAGTGTCAGGCTGGCAATGTCTCAGATGTACATCACTCGAGGGCCCAGTACAAAGTACTGTAAAGACTGTAATCACTGTGCATTGTTTTCCAGTCCCTACAGAATTTCAGCACAGGAGAACATATATATTTTTACTTTATTACTGATTCCCCAGAAAAGATATTGTAGATACAGCAAGTAGACTTAGACACATTGTCCACACTGACATGTATTTTGTAAACATTTTCCAAAACATTTTTATTTCCAAGTGCAAACATGGTTTTTGGAGCAGCCACATTGTGGTCCAACAGCCATGCTTGCCTGCTCAAGTGCCCAACTGGCAAATGTGGTGGATTGAAACTGTACTGAAAGCCAGATCCCGCCAGGGTTTGAGCACGGTTTTCAAACATGGTTCACAGGATGGTTTTACCATGCTACAGTGCCAGCACAATCCATGTTTGCCAATCTTGTAACATTACGGATTCCTGACAACCTTACAAGACCGCAAGTATGGACAGGGCTTGAATGGCTCTTTTTGTACTTTGTATTTGGTATTAAAAATAAACTGATTTGCAGATGGATTAAAGGGAGCATTCCCTTAGAAAGTATCTAAAGTGGTGAAATAAAGTCATAGTCAGTTCTGTAGGACAGAACAGGCATGGCTTATCTGGTGTGTTTTCTTGTCAACAGATGAAGCACATCTGAACTTCTGGAATTATTTGTAAACTGCCAGCATCCATCTTGATTACTGAAACACAAGCAGGCAGCAACTATGAAGAAATGTCTCCTTTTGATAATAAAAACAGCTGAACAAGTATAGGAGCTTAATGGAAAATGAAACTGCGTTATACAGTAAGAGATGATGTGATGCTAATTGAACATTTAGTTGCCTGCCTCGAGATATCACGAGGTGGCACCACTGAGGCACTCAAGTTCCAATTTGCATTTATTGTAATGTGATTCTGCCTCATTCTGCCTCAGTACGCCTAGGTATGCCTCAGTACTGAGAAACTTTTCTATGGCTACCACTGTACATGATCAGGGAATTATTTTTTTTTATGTGCCCACAGGTCAATTGCAGGGTAGTGTGGGATTTAAGGAAACAAGGGACTTCTGTGTAAAGTGAGTGGAATATCAGTGGTTTGTCAGGAGTGTATGTCCTTTTATAAAATCAATGGAACAAGAGACTTACTGTAAGTTATATGAAGCTTAGAGTCTTTTATTTTATAAAAGAAATAGTCTTGCAAAACCAGTGGTATTGCATTCACTTCACACTGTAGACACATGCCACCCCGCAGTAACGTACAATTGAAAACGGCTAAAAAGTCAGGTCCTGTTCATTCAAAGTTCTAAGCATGCACTCCACATCACAGCAGCTACAGTACTACAGGTATGCAACAAAATTGCTTTTGCATTAAGCTTCTGTTCTTGTTTCACTCTTTTTATTAGTAAAAGTAATAGTTTATTAGTAAAAGTATTAGTTTCTCCTTACAGTAGCTGCCTGGCATTTGAGGAAAGGGACACCTCAGGTATCACCCAGTTGGACACGTCCCACCTCATCACACAGTTCCTCAATGCTCTGCTGCCAAGTGCTTCAGAATTCATCTATTTCCCCAGCACACAGACGGAGTGTACAGCAATTATGCAGGACTTTCACAGGGTGGCAGGCATGCCTGACTCGATTGGAGCCATTGACTGCACCCACGTGGCCATCCACATGCCAACTGGCCCTGAGAGACTGGTGTATATCAACAGGAAGGGGAGCCCAAGCTTCAATTGCCAGGAGGTATGCGACGCCATGGGGTGCATCTCCAATGTTTGCCCCACACACCCTGGGAGTGCACATGATGTAGTCATCTGGCACAGCTCAGTGCTGTGCTAGAGATTTGAGTGTGAGAACATCCCCACAGGCTACTTAGTCAATGAGTATTGGACAGGCAAGATGTGATGAGCAGAGCAGACCTGGGGATGGGGGTGGGCAGGGTGGGCATGGTGGCGGTTGTTAGGGCAAAGGGGCACAGCATAGCATAGCAGAGGGCTAACCATGTCATTCTCCACACAGGTGACAGTGCATACCCACGGAGTCCCTGGTTGCTCACTCCCTATCGGTGTCCATCATCCCCAGCAGAGGAATGGTACAATGAGGCACACGCCAGCATGTGCAACTTCATTGAGCTCATCTTTGGCATGCTGAAGGTCCATTTCCATTGCCTAGACAGGTCAGGCAGTGCCCTAGAGTACAGCCCCTCAAAAGCCTGTGGCCTATCCCTGGCCTGCTGCATACTGCACAACACGGCCATTGACTGTGAGATAGCTGTTGACGCTGATGAGGGCAACAGTAGTGGGAACAATGGAGACAATGGGCCAGAGGGTGGTGGACAGCCACCCCTGGGAGGAGGGACCCCTGACTGTAACTGCAGGCATGATGCCACCATGACACTGTCACACATGAGCATTATGGTGAACAGAGGTATGAGGTGCAGTACACATGCATTGACCACACAGACAGGTACAGCACACATGCAGGGACTTGCATGGTGAGGAGTATGCACGCACAGAGGCATGATGCAGGGCTAGGTGAGTTAGTGCCACACATCCACACACAGTAACACACACACACACACACACACACACACACACACACACACACACACACAATGCACCCACCCACCCAGGCATTGGAATGTGGCATGGATCAGATGCATTACATCGGTGTACAGGCACAACCAGTGCTAGACTGCCATAGTCACACCCACTCCACACGGTCCAGTGGCTGGGCATGCACACACACAGGCAGCATGTGGCATGACACACAGGTGCTCCAGCAGTGGTAAGGCACACACACACCACCCATCTGCACACAGGGCAGCAGCTGCAGACTGCGGTCAGGGCAGCTCGCAGATCAGGGCCATTGCATGGTACCAAGGCCACCACAGCCACAGGAGTGGCTGCGCTGGGGCCGATCAGCAGCCACAGGCTGCGCATCAGCTGGAGGGCATGCAACAGCCCCCAGGGGTGGAAGAGCAGGACCATGACCGTGTCCTCACAAGGGTGTGCAGGCACCCAAACATGCCAGCCCCAGGCCTGTCTGGGATGCCTACATCAGAGCCTGGCATTGACTGTGTTGGGGTCACCCCACGCTGGGTCCATGGTGTGGACAGCACACTGCGAGGGATCACCTGTGCATGGCCATGACCTGTGGAAGCCAACAATGCAAAGCCATCTGTAATCACACTGGTAATGAGATCCAAGGATGCAGTCATGGCCTCCTGCATGTGGTGCATCCTGGCCATGATCTGCACTGTGCCCCTTTCCTGATGCTCAGCTAACTGGTGCACCTCCACATTCAGTGCATGCACCCCAGTGGCGAGCAGCACCTGTTGCTGAATGGATGCCCACAGCAGCCAGGTGTGCTCAGCCAGATGGTCAGCATCCTGGGGCTCCTGGGTGGGATGCCATTCCTCTGGTGGTGACTTACCATGCTGTACAGCCCCCCTTTCCAGTGGATGCTGCACAGTGAGATCTGCAGGGGGACTGGGCACAGCAGGCACACCAGTGGTGGACCCTGTGGCCGGCTACCTGGTGGTACCCACAGCCTGCTGCCATTGCCCATTCAGCTGCTGCATGCTGCCCTGTGACTGTGCTGTTGCACCACCACCACTGCAGGGCACATGCTTGGCAACACACACCAGCACACACACAGTGGTGACAGGCAGCTGGTCTGCCACTGGCATAATGCTGGTTGGGGTACCTGACTGTGATGCCAGCAGGGCTGACATGCCCACAATGTCGCCCATGCTGTCCAGGAGTTGTGAGTAGTCATCATTGGAGTCGGAATCCACCGTGATCTGTGTCTCTGCACACAGGATGCTAAGGCTGGCATCCTGCAGGATCACATCCAGGGCCTTGTCCGATGCTAGGTCCAGGACATCCACAGGCACTGTGGTGCTGAGCTGCAGCCTGTTGGGTCCCAGGATGCTGGTGGATGTAGACGGCTCATCCTCCAGGGCCATGCCTGTGTCCATGGGTGCCATTTCTGCTGCTGACACCCCATGCTCTGCATGGAGGCATGCTGGTGCTGCATGAGAGGAGTGGTGTGTCAGTGATGCAATGCCAACATGTGCCCCCCCATACACTGCTGCATGTGTCCTGCAGTATGACATGTGCATGGGTGCTCACACATGCACATGACATGCATGATGGCTGCATGCACGCCAGCATGCCCATGTACGCACCATCTGGGCCACCAGCTGTGTGTGTCTGACATACATACCATGCAGTTATGGGCTACCACCCATCTGGAAGCCTCCTCCAGGCATACCCTCCACCATGATGTCGTACATGGTGGTTGCTACCAACTCCTCTGTTGGTGTCAGTGTGGGTGCATCCACTAGCCCTCCTCCAGTGGCATTATTGGGTGCCCTGATGGTTGCCACCTTTTCCTTAATCTGCCACCTGTCAGTCCCAACCTTCTTCTGGCACTCCTGTGCTGACCACTGGTGGCTGCCATGCTGGTTCACATAGGTCACCACCTCCTCCCATACACCAGCCCTGGCCTGTGGTGTGCCAGTGACAACGCTCATCAGGGCCTCCCTGTCAAGGCAGGCCTCAAACAGGGCATCTGTCTCATCCTTAGTGAAGCTGGGCCTGCTCTTCCATGCAGGTTTCTGCTCCTCTACCTCCTCATATGCCAACATATTGCCTCCTGTGGACATGGACAGCACAGTGTGCCAGTGGTAGCTTCTCCCTGGTCTGTCCCACCCTGCAGTACTGTCTGATCCCAGTGTGCTGCTGTGGCATCCACCACTTATCTATCAAGGTTACAATACCAGTCCATGGCCTGTGCTATTCTGAGGTGCTTATGAGGTGCAACGCCTGCAAATGAGGTTGTGCTCAACAGTAATGGCATGCCAATGCACCCCACTGTGCCACGCGTTGGCAGATGAGCTCATTTGCATGTGGTGTCTGAATATCGAGAAACTGCACCATGCACAATGGGACTGCACCTGAGCAAGTTGCGACACAATGCCCACGCACGCATGGTGCACAGGCCCACAGTACACATGCACATCACACTATCACGGTGTCAATTGCACACCACGCATGGACAGTGCAATGCAGTGGAATTGCACATCTTGCACATAGCCAGTAACATGCATGTCATGGATGGGGTAATGCGCCCTATCACGCAAACATGCACTGCACACTGGCAGGTGATCTTTGACCCCTGGGTCACACCTCACCGACCCTGCCTAGCCATACCCAATGTGCATCTCCCAAGCATCATGCATCCAGCACCTATAGCAGACACATGTGCCTGCTGCCGCCATTTTCCCCGCCGAACCCGATACAATGCAATGGTGCAGGGTAGGGGATGCCATGCCTGAAACTGGTCAGATGTGGAGGTTGCTAACTTGGTGGCCTGTGTGGAACCCCACAGGCCACTTCTCTTTGGCCAGGTGCCATTACAGCAGGCCAGGGGCAGTGTGTGGCAGGCCATCTCTGACACTCTGGCGTAGAGGACTGGGGTTCTTAGGACTGCAGAACAATGTAGGCACCAATATCATGACCTCATAAGATGGAACCCTGATTGGCTAAGGAAGATCCAGGCATACACCAGGCATGGTGCAGTGCCCCAGCCAGGTAAGTCATCCCATGTTGCATGTCTGTCCTGGTGCTATACTGTGGTGTTGGCTTTGCTGCCTGGCATGCCCTGCGGTGGGGTACACTGTTGTCGTATGCATCACAAAGTGGCATTGCCAGCTGCCACTTGCACTGAGATGCAGCTGTGCTGGCATGTGCAACAAGTCTGTCAGGGGCATACCCTGTACACAGAGGGCTGGGGGTGGATGCTGCTGTGGTCAGTTACTGATGTGCACCTGTCTTCCTTCCATTCCCAGGACTGGAGGACCACAGGTGGGCCAGGGCTGCAGCAGCACAAGATAGGGCAGTGAGCCCTGATGGTGGAGGACCGGCACCAGCAGCACCACAGGGGACAGGTAAGCACTGTCATGGTCCTTTGCATTGTACATGGAGGGTGGCAGGGGGGAGTGGGTGGTGGCATGGCTGCCTGTGTCATGGCAGCTGTGTGTGTTACAATGTGCATTGTGCATGCCACTGTGTCACATCCATTGGACACGTGTGCCAGCTGTTGGTGGAGTGGGTATGTGCCCAGCTGCCACTATTGTTGCTGAGGTGCTGCTGGTGCACTGTGCCATGCGACTGCACAGTCATGTGGCCATTGTGTAGTTGGGTCCACCTCTGTGCAACATTGTGGTGTGCTATGTTGCTGGCTGGCACTGACCCACTCACCTGGGGGTGGCTGTTCTGGGCCCTCCAGGGGTGTGTGGTCCCACTGCCCATTGCACACTGTGTGTGGACATGGTTACTTGACCCACTGCACTGTTCACCTGTCCTGTCCCTTGCTATAGGTGACCAGTGTCCAGTGCGGAGACCACCAGGATTGATGCTAAGCTGGCTCATGCAGCAGACCTTCCTCATTGTCTCGAGCATCCTTGAGGTGGTGGTGGCCATGCACAGAATGATGGCGATGGAGAGAAGGGAGAGACAGCTTGCCAGGGCAGCCAGAAGGGGCCGTCACTAAGGATATGCTTGTTTTCCCCGTTTCCTATGTTGCACCTTCCATTACAGTCCCCCTCCCATTGTACAGTCCCTTTTCCCTGTCCCCTTCCCTCGCTGTACCTACCCTTTCCCAGACCCTGTTGTTTTTGTACATAGTTGTTTGTTATATAAATATTTTCTGACATACCTGCCTATGTCTGTGTATGCTTTGCAGGTGGCATGAGGAGCCATGCTGCAGTGGCCCAGTGTCTGTCCATGTAGTGTGCATGAGAGGGGGGCATGTTGTGTTTCTGTGGTTCCTTGCTGGGTGCTGTGGTGTGTCCCACTGTGGTGGTGTCCATCCCCTGGGTCGGTAGCTGTGCATTGGGGTGTCCATGGGGCGGCTGTCAGGGGTGTGTGGTGGGTGTGTGCATGGTGGTGGCACACGGCCATGATCATTGGTTGGGTACTGTCCTCACACTGTGTTGAGGTCCTCGCTTGGTGTTGTGCAGCCTGTCCCATGTGGTCAGCCACACTGCCTGTGACCCAGCCCATTCAGTACCCACTGTTTGGGCTCCCTGTGTGCCTGTGTGGCATGTATGTGCTTGGCTGCATGGTCATGGGTATGACCTGCTATGGTCTCGGGTGGCACAGCCAGCAGCCTGCCGGGTGGGCTCCCTTGGTGGCCCTCCACTGGCCATTGGCACCTCCTGTTACCTGTTATATACGCCACTGTTGTGTTCTGGGGTCCAGTGTCTGGGTGCCTGTGTGTGCCCTGCTGTGCCCTACTGGTGGAGGCCTCCTGTGGCCTGTCCCTGTGCTTCCATGACTCTGTCCCTGGGTCTGTTCTCTGTGCCCTGCTGCCCTTTGTTGCTGTGCTGCTCTGCTGCCATGGTTGTGCTGGTGCATCTCTGTTTGTGCCATTGCATAGCTCTGTTTGCACAATGGCACAACTCTGCCATATTCAGCCATGCTGCACTGGCACTGTTCGGCCTGCGCAACCTCTGAATATGGCTCTTGTTGCACCATGGTGCATCAGATTTGCATTGCGCCGGACTTGCGCTGGACTTTGGCACATTTTTGAATATCCAGGCCTATGCTTAAAACTCAAAGTGGAAAAGATTAAGTTGATTTACTGCTAATGGTCTTAATGGCCATACTTAACACCTCCCAGGCTGATTAATTTTACAAACAAGGGCCTGCGACATCAGAAGTTTTTTGCAACCTTGATATGCAACCAAAAGAGTGAATGATTAGATACAGTCAATTTTAAAAGTATGTGAGTACTCAAAACATTCCAAAAACTGGACTAAATTTAAATGAAACTGGATGGCCAAATAAGGACCCCACAAACTTCATTATCTAGTCTAAAACTGGACAGGTGACAACCCTTTATAAAAAAAATCAAAAAAAGACCTGACTACCAACCTTTGAATAAAGGAAAAAGGGCACACTAGATGGGTAGTTAGCTATGGAACCAGAGCCTCACACCACTAGCTAGCCAGGAGATTGAAAATGATCTTAAATGGCAGCAAACCTGAAGCATGTGGCTCTGGCAGAAAATCAAGAGGGAGTGCCCAGAATTAGGACCCCCTTACAACTGAGATGACACAATGTACCAACACAGGAATGAATAACATAGACACTTGTGTCACAAAAGCACTCAGCAGGTCAGGCCCGCTACTCCCACAGTGCCAACCTCTGAGCGCAGTATTGTGAACAGGTAACAGACAGGGTAACCCTCCTGTCTGCTTTTTGGTCTGAATCAACTTTAGTCTCAAGTTCTGGGGGGATTCAAACTGTGAACCTTGTGCTAGCATTCCCAAATGAACAGGTTCAGATAATCTGCTCTTCGGGAGGATGCCAGATATTTTTCACCTAAGGGCACCTAACCAGGTATCGAAAACGAACTCTTAAAACTCTATAAAAGACCTTAGGTATATTCTTACCTTTTCCCAGTTTAGTAACACCATCAAGCTTATGAACAGTTTTTGTCAGTCTTAACCCTCTATACATCACATGGAAAAAGAACTTTGAAGACACACCCAGGCAGCCTTTCAAAATAATATTTTTACTAGAATGGATAAAAATGTGTAAAATGTAAACAGAACAATATATCAAAAGGCATACAATCACTTATTATTATTATTATGTTATTGAATTTTGATGACCTCTGGGTCCTGGAGGTCCCTTTTTCAGGGGTGACCTGGGTGTAACAATAACATGCAGGTAACAGGTCAGTACAGTCAGGTGATTGTAGTGTTTTTAACAATAAAAGACATTCATAGGATTATAGGCGGCAGGTAGTGGAAGACATACAGGTGATAAGGACATAGAAGTTACACATAATGAGGACATTTTACATCTCTAGTTCGTGATTTGATTGAGAGTGCTCTGGTAAAGGCAAGCAGTAAAGAAAAGCAAAGAAACTTCTGACAAACTCCTACCAACACACAGTTAGACATTTTCTATCTAATGTATACCTCTACAAGTGCCTTTAGTTAGATCTTGTTTCTTAAGAGCCCAAAAAGATATGTCACCTAGTTGAAACACAGAATACAGTTTAAACTCTGTGTTTCCACCCCTTCTATGATGTAATCTAGCTCCTCCTTTTAGAATATAAAAAATTATACAAACAATGATCTTCCTGTCAGAAGATATTTTAAATACTGCGACTTCAGTAAAAACTAATTTCCCAATATGACTCCTTAATTAACAACACCTCTTTGATCTCAAGCAGTTCCTCTTTCCAGGACACATCAAATGATTTTTGTAACTTTTCACACCATTGTATAAAAATGGTTTTTTCCTCTAAAACATCACAAAATTTTACGATCCCTATATCCTTGCAGCTGGGTTAGTTCTAACATTAGGATCCCCTTAATTAAGTCTCTCTAGTCTTTTACTTACCTTCTGATTTCAGGTCACTTGACTGTAACTGAAACCTGGGGGGAGCACTCATGGAAGCACTGACAATCACACATTATATTTTTATATTACAAATATCATAGAGCAATCATAACCAGCTGGCCAAGTGTCACAATCCTTCCCACCTAGACTGAATTTGGGGGCTCTATTCCCTGCATGGGATGAGCTTCCCAAATCAGTTCACTCCTCATACAGATGCCATAAGCCACCTCTATTCTGATTGGTCGCTCCAGTCCTATGTAAGATTGTCATGTCATACCCTTGCAAGGCAAGACTCCATCTTAACAGTCTACAATTAGTTTTTCCAATTTGAGTCAGTCAAACCAGGGGGTTGTGGTCCATTTGTACCTCAAAATGCTGCCCATGTAAGTATGGCTCTAACTTCTTTAGGGCCCACACTATGGCAAGACACTCTTTTTCCACAGTTGAGTAAGCCTGCTCCCTGGGAAGTAACTTTTTATTCAGGTACACTACAGGGTGATCTTTCCCTTGGTTGGATGTCTGACTTAGTACTGCCCCAATACCCACATCTGAGGTGTCAGTCTGGACAATAAAGGGTCTGCTATAGTCAGGACTTGTCAACACAAGAGCACCGCAGAGTGCTCCCTTCAGTTTGGGAAAGGCTTTTTCACAGGCTGGTTCCTAGGTAATTTTCTTAGGCATCCTTTTCTTTACCAGGTCAGATAGGAGAGCAGCCAGGGCACTGTAATTGGGTACAAATTTCCTATAGTACCCTGCTGTCCCTAGAAAACTCCTTACCTGCTTCTGCATTTCTGCTCTGGGTCACGCCTTGCTCACCTCTATTTTTACTTTGTTAGGATGGAGCTGTCCCCAGCCTACAACATGCCCAAAGTATGAAACTTCTCCCATGGCCACCTGGCACTTCTTAGCTTTGACAGTGAGCTCAGCTCTCTGTATTCTGTACAGCACTTCCCTTAGTTGGGACAGGTGTTCCTTCCAGCTGGCACTAAAGATGGCAATGTCAGCCAGGTATGCCACAGTGTACTCCTCAGCACCATTTAACACCTGGTTCACCAACCTTTGGAAAGTGGCTGAGGTGTTCTTCATTCTGAAAGGCATTACTTTAAATTCAAATAAGCCTATCAGAAGGATGAATGCTGACCTCTCCCTTGCTGTGTCAGTTAACTCAACCTGCCAATACTCCTATGTCAAGTCAATAGTCATAAGGTAAGTTGCCCCTCCCAACTTGTCCAGGAGTTCATCCGTCCGGGGCATTGGGTGGGTGTCTGACTTTGTGACTGCATTCAGTCCATGATAGTAAGCACAGAATGAATAGAACCATCTGGCTTGGGCACAAAGACTACGGGTGAGGCCCAGGGGCTGTGGGATCTCTGGATTACCCCTAAATCCAGCATTTCCTCCACCTCCCTCTTAATGTCCTTTTGGACAGCCTTTGACACCCGATATGCTGTCTGCCATATGGGTGTCTGTGTCCCTGTCCCCACATCATGCGTTGCTAAGGGGGTTAGTCCAGGCTTGGCACTAAACAGTGGGGCAAAGTCTGTTAAAACCTCTCTTACTTCCTGGATCTTGTCTGGGGCCAGCTGGGGAGACAATTTAACTGCATCCACAGAGGACTGCTGCTTGCTTTCTTCCAGCAAGTCCAGAAGGGGGTCTCCTTTATCTGTCTTCTCCCCAGGACTACATACTGTGAACACCATGTCAGCCCTATTAGCATATGGCTTAATCATGTTGATATGGTACATTCTTTCTGTCTGTCTTCTGTCACGTAATTCTATAATATAGTTCACATCATTTACCTTCCTGACTACTTTGTACAGTCCTGCCCACTTGGCCTGCAGCTTGTCTTTCCAGACTGTGATAAGGACCATTACTTCGTGACCCATCATGTATGAGCGAGCTCTTGTTCTGCAGTTGTACCACACTTTTTGTTTCTGTTGGGCAGCTGCCAGATTGCTCTGGGCTGTCCCCATAACCTCCCTGTATGCAAACAACAGGTGGAGAAGGTATTTCTCCCAGTCCTTCCCATGCTGTTCAGCAAACGCTTGGAGCATTGACTTCAGGGTACTATTAAATCTTTCCACAAGCTCATTGGCTTGTGGGTGATAAGGTGTCGTGTGCCTCTGCACCACCCCACACTTCTCCCACAAACATTTCATCAGGTCCGACATGAAGGAACCCCCTTGTTTAGAGATAACCTCCTATGGAAACCCAGGGTGGGAGAAAATCCCAAGTAAGTCATCTGTCACTTTTTCTGTCCTCAGTGAGGATAGAATGACTGCCTCGGGGTACCACGTGACATAATCTACCACAGTCAGGATGAACCTCTTTCTGGAGGAGCTGGGGGTATTTAAAGGCCCCACAATATCCATTCCCACCCTCTGGAATGGCTCCTTCACTATGGGCAATGAAATTAGGGTAGCTTGGGTTTTCTTATGTGCCTTCCCTATTTCTTGGCACTGGTGACAAGACCTGCAATATTCTTTCACCTGCTGGGTGAAGTTGAGTCAATAGAAATTCTGGGCCAACCACTGTATAGTGCACATGATTTCCAGATGAACAAACAAGGGAATATCATGTGCAGTCTTGAGCAACTGCTCAGGATACCCTGGGGAATGACAAGCTGCCTGCCTATCACCACTCCCTCTGTCTTCACATACTGAGCCTACGTCAGTCCATTTTCCCAATAAACTTTATGTTTACTGTCACCTCCCTGTGCACCGTCAGAGTCTGCCCAAGTCCTCAGCTTCTCTAGACTAGGGTCACTTTTCTAAGCAGCTGCAAACTCTTTACACATTCCCAAGGCATGGGACAGGACCCTTCAATCTCTAAACTAGGGTCCATAGTACTAGTGTCAGGGCACTCAGGATCACTGTTATCCCTAACTTTCACACAAAGGGTCACCCCTCCCTCTTCAGAGTAACCCTCTGTAGCTGTGTGGTTAACTGCTACTAGGGAAATTTTTAACCCCTTTTCATTAGTCTCCCTATCAGGAGACACAGGCTGAGGAAACAGCCTCCAAGTGGTTTCCACAATGGCTTCTGTGGGGTCCAGGGGACTACAATTTTCCCTTGCCACTTGGCTACAGGTGACTGCACACACCATCTCCTGTTTGAGATTGTTGCCAAGGATGACATCAACGCCTAACGTTTTGGCTACAGCCACCTGTTGCACAGTTTCCCTTGTTTCATCCCAGTTTAGGAGAACACTAGCAAGGGGCAATGTTTTCTCCACACCAGTAAGGTCTTGTACAGTTACAAATTCATTAGGTATAAGCTGACTAGGCTCTACCAGATCCCCTTTTACCAATGGCAGGGATGCCCCTGTGTCTCTTAACCCTTGTGTCTCTACACCATTCTCCATGACTGGGTGCATGTGATCCCTCATGTTCACAGGCATGTTTTCATGGACACACAAACAACCCACTTCTTTCCTTACCCCATTCTACATATTGCACGCCCTTTTGGGACACTGTCTGGCAATATACCCAGTTTCTTTACAGACTCAACATTTATTTCTTTTCTCAGAGAAATATTTTCTCTGAATCCTGCACTGTCACGCCTGACCCATTTGCTCTCAGAGCAGGTCTGCATTTAGCATAGCAGTCAGAGTTCAGCAGCCTCTTGCACTGTTTTGGGATCTCGGTCCTCCAGCCAGGTTTTCAGTTCTGCTGGGCTTGCCCCAAAAAAACTGTTCTAACAAAATAGCGTTCTTTATTTTATCTGCACAGTTTGCTTTAATTCCTTCCCACCAACATTTTAAAAACTGTTGTTCTTTCATGGCTAGCTCCTCGTAGCTCATCAGGGCTTCTCCTGAGCTTACAGAATTCAGCTCAGCATGATTCAGCAGTTAAATCAAACTTTTTTAAAAGTGCAGTTTTAACTTTGCTGTAATCATTACTGTCCTCATTGTCCATTTGATCTAATGAATCCTGAGCTTTCCCAGTAAATAGCAGGGATAACTGGAAGCTCCAGTACCCTCTAGGAATGTTAACCTGAATTCAAACTTTTTCAAAGGAATTTAAAAAGGTATCCATATCCTCCCCCTCTTTAAATTCAGCTATCAATTTAGAATTCAGTTTGTAACCCAGTTCTGTAGTTCCAGTTAAACTCAAGCCACTTACCTGATCTGGTGCGGGTGGTTGGAGCCATAGCTTCTCCAGCTCATGTCGCCTCTGCTGCTCATGGTCCTCAAGGTCTGCTTGTCACTGCCCATGCTTTCTCTTCTCCTCTGTGGCTTGCTGGTGCTCACGCTTTTCTCGGTCAGCCTCTTGCTGTTCTTGCTCCCTCTTCTCCTCTGCATCTCACTGATTTCACATCTCCTCTCTCTGGAACTCCAGCTCCATTCTGCAAAACTCAGACTGCAGCCTGATTGCTTCTGGCTCCAGAATGCTGGTGACCTTCCTCTGCTGCTGTGGCCCTTCACTTGCACTGGTCCTGCTGTCATCCTCATCAGATCTGGACACTGTATTGGCCGCTAGGCCTGCCATGCTCTAGATTTGGTCCTTTATAGTCATAGTCTGTGACTCGATGCTCTGGGCATCTGCTACCATCAGGGCATCCATGAGGTTCTGCTTGGTGTCTCTCCCTCATACAGGACTTCTCTGTCCAGGAACAACTGCATGTCAGTGCAGTAGCGCTAATACTGCACTCAGTTGGTGGCTGGCCATGGAGATGAGAGGTGGGCTGTGACAGTCACTAGCTGGCTGGGGATGAGTGGGGGGTGCTGGGTGGGCTGTCATGGCTGGGTGGAGGGGTGGGAGGCCACTAGACTACCAGAGAATTGGGAATGTATTTATTTTATGGAAATGTACAGTTCAGGGAGGAGGGCACTAGACTACCAGGGAATTGGGAATGTATTTATTTTATGGAAATGTACAGTTCAGGGAGGAGGGCACTAGACTGCCAGGGCAGGAATATTGCTGCATATGTGGTGGACGTCTCATGGTTCAGGGCATGGGTGGGGTAATGGTAGTGCCACCCTGTGGGGCTTCTGCCAATGGCTGTTTTGGGGGGCTGGGGATATGGGTAGTCCTGTGGGGCCCCACTGTGCTGTGCTGGGCATGGGGGAGGGTAACTGTGCACTAAACACCAGACAGCCGACAATTCTACAGGACCTCCCGGGGGCATCCTTAAGTTATACCAGCTAAACTTATGTTGCAGGATCTCCTCCGGGGGTTTTTGTAGAATCCTGATGTGGGCACTTTGTGGCTGCCCTTCAAAAATGGGGTGCAACTGCTGCTGTAAACCCCCTAGTGCTATGTCATGGGGGGGTTATGCAGTGTAACAGCTGTTTGGTGCAAGTGGCCTGTGACATGTCGCAGGCCACTTTGTGGAATCATGCATGTCACAACTGCTAGTGTAAGTTGCTATATGCACCATTCTGCATGGTGCAACTGCTGTTATGCCTGGTGTAATCCTTCTAGAACTGGGCTCTGTGACTTCAGCAAAAACTAATTTCCCAGTATGGCTTTTTAATTAACATCCCCTCTTTGATCTTGAGCAGTTCCTCTTCCCAGGGCACATCAAAGGATTTTTATGACTTTTCACACCATGGTATAAAAATGTTTTTTTTTTCCTTCTCAAATGTCATAAAAGTTTATGATCCCTATATCCTGGCAACTGGATCAGTTCTTATTTATTTATTTAAGAGTTTAACCAGGCAGGCATACTGAGCAGAGAACCACTCATTTCCAGATGCAGCCTGGAGGAAAATAGGGAGGAGGGACACATAAGTTGAAATAACATACATTGCAGGTTCACTATGTTACAGAGTATACAACAAAAGGGCTAAGACATACATACATTATAGATTTCCATTGATACAGATTTTGCAATAATGGAGGTACTGGGTATTTACATAACATCCTAGGAATACTGTCTCGAGGTCAGAACAAACTATTTTGAGAGCTCTACATAGACAATTGATTCGCGTGTAACTAACAGGTGGTGGTAACCAGAGGTCAAGGAGACTTGTGCTTATGTCTGCTGGGAGCAAGTGCACACAGTGAAAAAGTGTGCAAGGAGGACTGGGTTGAGGTGAATATGGTTGGTGGAGTGACTGATATCTGCAGGCAAGTCATTCCAAAGTTTTGGCAGGCGATATTTGAAAGCCGATTGGCCCTTAAAGGTGTGCATGAGTGGGACTTGAAGAAACCTACAGTCCACATGTCTGAGTGAGTAAACAGAGGAAGACTGAGCCAATAGGGTGGGGGAAGGGTCTGGGACTAGAATTTTGCCATGACTCTGGAGCAGTGGATTTGTCTGCGGGCCATGAATGAGGCTAAGGCTAGGGAGCTGTATAGGTTGCAGTGATGTGTCAATTGTGGGCACTCCAGGATGAAGTGACAGAAGGAGTGGAAAAGTGTATCCAGGCTGGCCAGGTTGGATGATGTGGTGGCTCTGTAGACCATGTCCCTGTAGTCTAGTATCGGGAGTATCATCTTTTGAACAATTTCCCTCCGGACTGGAGTGGACAAACAGCCTTTGTTGTGGTATAGTGCACCAAGTTTGGTGTGTAATTTCTTATGTAGAGACTCGATGTGTGTGGAGAAGTTGAAGTATTGGTCAACCCAGATACCCAAATATCTGAAAGAGGTACAGGATTCCAAGGGTGATCCATCCAGGGTTAGGAATGAGGGGCGAGGTGCTAGGAGAGAAAGCTGTGGTTGCGAACCGCTGGTCAGTGAGACAATTTTTTTTTTTTGCATTTAAGAATGGTTGGTTTGGAGCCATTGTTGTATGGCATTGAAGTCCTGCTGTAACATGTTGTGCACTGCTACAGCGGAAGGGCCTGAGGCATTTAGTATGGTATCATCAGCATACATTTGAATAGATGAGTGTGAACAGGCCAATGGGAGGTCATTTAGGAATACTGAAAATAATATTGGGCCCAGGACAGATCCTTGAGGGACCCCCATTGTGATAGGGAGGGGGGTAGATATGTGGGTCCAATTTTCAACAGTTGGTGTCTACCCTTCAGGTATGCTTGAAACCAGCTAGTGGCATGGTTGGAGAGGCCAGCAGCTCTTAGTTTGTCTAGTAACATTGTGTGGGAGACGGTGTTGAAGGCTTTGGCTAGGTCTATGAAAATGGCCAAGGTGATATGGCCTTTGTCCATGCCTGAGAAAATATCATTGGTGATTCTTAATAGGGAGGTGATGGTACAGTGTGACTTATGGAACCTGGACTGATAAGGGGTGAAGAAGGAGGAAGTGTTTAGGTATTGGGAGAGTTGAGCAAGGGCAAAGTGTTCTTGAATTTAGGCCAGAATTGGGAGTAGGGAGATGGGATGGTAATTTGCCGGTGTGGTGGGGTCACCACCCTTAGGCAAAGGGATAACAGTCACCTGCTTCCATGCGCATGGGATTTTGGCCATCGAGAAGGAGAGGTTGAGCAAGTCAGCTAATGGAGCAGTTATGGTGGGGGTGGATAAATGTAGTATTTTGGCATCCAATCCAGAGGGGCATTTGCCTTTGTCAGGGTTAAGGGCTCTCAGAGCTTGAAACACTTCCATTGAGGATACTGGCCGGAAGGATAAACTGGTGGTAGAGGTGGAGTTCTGGGATTTTGGTGAGGTATTTGGCTTGTGTGGATTGTACAGGAGACTGTGTCGGAGAGATGCTGTGCTGCTGGTGAAGAGGACATTGAAAGCAGAGGCTACCTCACCAGGGTCAGTGACAGGCGAGCCAAGGATTGATAGTATCAGGGTTGGGCAGGAGTGGAGAGGAGGGATTTGATGGTTTTCCAAAAGTTGGTAGGATGGTTAAGATTTGTGTTCAGCGCTGACATGAAGTATTTCTGTTTGGCCTATCATATCAATTTAGTGCAGAAGTTGCGGAGGGAACAATAGTTTTGTAGGGATTCCTGGGAGTTAATTAATTTGTGTTTTTTCCATGCCAGATCCCTGATGCGGAATTGGTTAATGATATCAGTGGAGACCCATCAAAGGTGGGAGCCCCTTACTCTTGTGCTTCTTAATGGGGCATGGCAGTCCCAAACCTATAGGAAGCATGTTTTGAAACTATCAAGAGCAGCGTCAATGGATGGAGCATTCGGTGTGAAGGACCAGTCATTCTGAGTCAGGTCATACAAGAGAGATGGTAGTGATAGGGATTTGTAGGAGCTGGCTAGAAGCATCCTGGAGGGGGGGGTTAGAGGGTTGATGTACTTTTCTCACCATATATATCATGTGGTGATCACTAAGGGAGTTCTAATTAAAGGAGATCCTTAATTAAGGGAGCTCTAATTAAAGGGGACCCTTAATTAAGTCTCTCTCTAGTATTTTAATAACCTCCTGGTTTCAGGTCAATTGACGGTAACTGAAACCTGGGGGGGGGGCATTCATGGAAGCACTGACAATTACACACTGTATTTTTATATTACAAATATCATAGACCAATCATAACCAGCTGGTCAAGCATCACAACTTGGAGAAACAAAAACCCATATTACCTGATAAAGGATTAACTGAATAGGTTAGTCAAAAAATGCCTTCTTTTTCTCATCAGTGAAAAAACTAAGGAATCTCATGTACAGTGGTAGCCATCAGCAGTTTCAAAGATTTTGTGCCAAGGCTCTGGACTTCACAGTACATTGCCATTTTGTGTGTGTGTGTGTGTCTGTTCTGATAGTGTAACTTTCAGACCCAGAAGTTCCTGCAGTGCCTGAAGATGCCACCTTTCAGTGTTTATACTGCACATGTGTCACCCTTGAGCATGGTCTGGAAACAGCAGTGTAGAGGTGCACCAAGTAATAGGTGATCTAGGGCAATAATCACTACTAAGAGAAAGGATTTTGGAATATCTTGAATTTAATGAACTACTAGATCTGAGGCAGCATGGATTCACTGGAAGAAGATCATGTCATGCAGATCTGATAGATTTCTTTGATCTGGTGACCAGGGAAGTAGATCAGGGTGGAGTGATGGATGTGGCTTACCTAGACTTCAGTAAGGCCTTTGACACTGTTCCATATATGGGACTTGTAAACACATTGGGAAGCCTGGAAGTTGGTCCAAAGGTGGTAAACTGGGTGAGCAATTGGTTGGGGGATGGAAGATAGAGGGTTGTGGTAATTGGACTTCATTCTCAGTAAAGGAGGGTGACCAGTAAGGTGCCATGGGGATCAGTACTGGGACTGGTCCTCTTTAATGTATTTATTAGCAAGATTGCAGAGAGGCTAGAAGGGAATGTATGCTTTTTGCAGATGACACTAAAATCTGCAACAGGGTAGTTACACCAGGAGGGGAGGAAAAAAATAAACAGAGACCTAAGAAAGCTAGAGGGGTGGTCAAAGGTATGGCAACTTAGTTGCAAGGTGAAGAAGTGCTAAATAATGCACATGGGGCACAGAAACCCAGGGGCAGAGTACAAAATTGGGCAGTGGTCTTAGTCATCACCAAATAGGAAAGGGACCTGGGTTAATCATATCTAATGACTTAAACATGGCCAGACAGTGTGACAAGGCAGTCAGGAGAGCTAGCAGGATCCTAGAGTGGGTAGGGAGGGGTATCACCAGCTGAAAGGGAAAGGTGATGTCACCACTGTATAGATCACTGGTGAGACCTCTCCTAGAGTACTGTGTCCAGTTCTGGAGACTGCATCTCCAGATGGACATAGACATGGTTGAGATTGTCCAGAGGAGGGCAACCAAAATGGTTTAGGGTCTGCATCACAAGCCCTATGAGGAGAGACTGTAGGACCTTAATATGTTCATCGTGGAGGAAAGGAGGGAGAGGAGATATGATAGAACTTTCAAATACCTCACAGGTATAAATAGGGTACAGGAGGAAAGCATTTTTCAGAGGAAAAGATGCTCAAGAACAAAGGCATATGCTATGAAGCTGGAGGGAAGGATGCTCATGACATATCTGAGGAAGAACATCTTCACAGAACTAGTGGTGGGTGCCTGGAACAGCCTCCCAGTGGAGGTGTTGGGGTCAAAAATGGCAACAGGTTTCAAGAATGTATGGGATAGGCATAAGGTAACCATAGAGGTAGGGAAAAAGGAGTAAAGCAGGAGATAAAGTAGGGTCTACAGTGTTACAATAAGTAGGGAAAATGGACAGACTAAGTGGACCAAGCAGTCATTATCTGCCATCAATATCTATGGTGTCTATTTTTCAGTTTTGGAGAAGGGGCCCTTGGAGACACTATGTACCATTCTCAGTTTAGGAGATGGGGCCCTTGGAAACACTGTGTAACATTCTCAGCTTAGGAGAAGGGGCTCTTGGAGACACTATGTAACATTCCAAGTTGATAAGACAGCACCCTTGGAAAAATTTCACATTCTCAGTTTAGGAGAGGGGGCTTTTGTAAACACTCTATCACTTTCTCAATTTAGGAAAGGGGGTATTAGAAACACTATGTGACACTGTTAGTTTGGGAGGGGGTGGTCCTTGGAAACACTGTGTAACATTCCCAGTTGAAGAGAGTAGGCCTTTGGAAATACTCTCTGTAACATTTTCAGTTTAGGAAAGAGTACCCATGGAAGTAAAATGTAACATTCCCAGTTTAGGAGAGAGTACCCCTGGAAACAAAATGTAACATTCCCAGTTTAGGAGAGAGTACCTTTGGAAACACAATGTAACATTCCCGGTTTCAGAGAGGGGGTTCTTGGAAACACAATGTAACTTTCCCAGTTTAGGAGAGGGGGGCCCTTAGAAACACAATGTAACTTTCCCAGTTTAGGAGAGAGTACCCTTGGAAACACAATGTAACATTCCCAGTTTAGGAGAGAGTACCCTTGGAAACACAATGTAACTTTCCCAGTTTAGGAGAGGGTGCCCTTGGAAACACTATCTGATGTTCCCAGCTGAATGCAGTTTGACAGACCTGGCTGGTGGCATGTCATCATCTGCCAGAACAAAAATGAAACAAATATTTACTTATATAAAACAAAATAAAACTGTCATGTCAATGGACAAAATACAGCAGGGCAAAGGAGTCCTAGTCCTTCTTCTTCTTCTCATGGGAATCTTCTCTTGATCACTTGGGGTGGTGGATATGTTCCTCCTCTCCTCCATTACCATCCTTCTACGTGGACTATGATATCACTGAAAAAAGAAGTTCACAAATGGCAGCCATGAGCAGGCTGCATGTGCAAGCCTGCCACTGTATGCTGCTGGCACACAGTGCCCCTCCACACACACATACCTTTAATGACTGCTCCAGGGCCCTCAACTCCCTGATGTTATCTTTATAGTGGGCATCCAGGCTGCCCACTCTCCAAAATAGGAAGTTAAGATAAACAGTGGCCACAGCCTCTGGTGATTCCAAGCCACCACCACCGATATTTACCCATCTGGTTGGTCCCTTCTCCCTACAGCTAATCATCCAAGAGATCCATGGAAATTCTGTGGTGGTATCAGGATGGAGACAATATCACTGACAAAACATACACATACACAGACAGGTAAAGCATGCACCAGTAACATATAATAAGTGTGTACTGTACTTACCTCTGCAGGCTCAATCACTTGCCAGATCACCCTATGACAGAAATCTTCATCAGTGGAGTGAGACAACCTTCACAGTGTTTGGAGGAATACCCCAAGCCTCCCCACACTCAGTGCCAACATACCTTGTACTTGCATAGCCATTTTGATGCAAAGTACCAGATCAAACTGGGACAGCATGCTGAATGTCTAAGGACACACAAATGAGATGTTCTGTGGAATTTATATTGTGGGGGCTATATTTTTGGTGAAATTATTTTATCAAAGTCAAACTAAAAGTCTAGTCCAGGCCATTTTTCTATCAGTCGTTGACAATGCAGACTTCCTTTATAGTCTCTGCCCCATCTCCTACCATCACAAGTTGGATACCTTATATCATAGAGCAATAAGATTCATTACAGATCTGCCATCTAATACTCATCATTGCTCTCTTTATGCTGCAGTTGGGTGGGATTCCCTTCACCTCAGAAGAAACAGAAATGCAGCACTATGGATTTACAGAGTGTTGTCAAAAAAACTTCCAAACTATATCCTGGACTGCTTCACCCAGACCTCTCCTAGCTCCTATGCCCTAAGAAGCAACAACATCATCCTGCTCAAATTGCCCAAATTCAACACCAAGCTAGGGAGAGCAGCAATCAGCTATTCTCTAGCTATAGCATGGAACACCCTACAAAACTCCCTAAAACTGTCCAATATCATTCCATTTGCATCCTTTAAACAGCATTGTACAGTCTTCTTCAAAGAGAAATGCAATTGCTGCCACTAGAGCTAGCTAGCATTGTCATCTCACAAATCTCCCTTCCAAACCATATATGGCATATTCCTTCCAGACAGACACCCCATCTTATGGCACCCAGTAATACCTTCACCATCCTAGTATTACATTATGTTGAGTGTCTGCCATGTCCCCCACTGGGATATGTATATACTGTACATACTGTAATAATTAGCTTAACTTTCCTGTAACCGTTTTTTATCATGTGAATTTACTGTACATCACTGTGTTTATAAATGTTATTTTCCCCTGTATGTATAACTGTCTTATATAAGTGTATGATGTATCTGTTGTGTATCAACTATTGAACCTTGACCTTATCAGGTCCACCTTGTAAATGAGCCTTGCTCAATGATGTTCGCCTGAATAAATAAAGATTTGATGATGATGATGATGATGATGATGATGAAACACAATCATCCAACAGAGTATCACAATAGACAAGCAATTCAAAATGTTTAGCTATATTGCAGTGATTGTACAAATGTTTACCATCTGTCGCAGTATCCCCCTCCTTCCAAAATACATTAGGTGGAACTGGACTCAGCATCAGCAGCCAATGGGTACTATGTCATTGGATGCAGTGGTGCATGATTATGCATTGTGCAAATGTGAGACCACTGCTTCTACATCACAATCAAAGTTTCATCACCCTTGGGGCTGGATTTAAAAAAGAAATTTGATTTTGTATCTAGGGAGCAGATTTGATACACTTACTTTGTGTTCACCTCATTCATTCATACCTCTCAACTGTCCCTGATTTTCATGGATGTCTAGATTTTGCCTCAAAATTTGACTCTGCACCTCCTAAAATTGTGTTTCTGTGACCAAACTGTGGGGGTTGAAAGTACAAAATAATGTCAAATATTAAAGTTACAGACGTGTACTCCTTAGAAGATGGATTTTACACTAAGCCCTTAATTCTACCAGCTTCCTGAGTTAATACCATCAATTTGGAAGATGCGTCCCTGATTTTGGTCCCTTGTCCCTGATTTTTGTGAGCTCTGTCCCTGATTTATGAGGGAGGTGGTTGAGAGGTTTGAGTACATTTCCCTACTTTACACTCCCCCACATAACCTATTTAGTTAGAAATTAAGATGATTAATGCATGGCATTTCAGAGTTTGAATGGTGTGCATGATACAGTCTCATGATGCCAGAGGTTTCATAGCAGAAATTAATAAGCTACAGTAACCACATTTATTGACAAGACTCCTTACCCACATTGATTGGATTAGCAAAGCTGAAATCACACCCTAGGATGCTGCCTTGCTGTGTGTTAGAGTTTGACACCACAATACAATCTGGGTTACTATTCTATTGCTTGTCTGAATTTGAGAAACATTTTTGAAAGAGTGCAGCTATTGCTCAGAGAAATGAAATGTTTTTCATATTTATACAATGCACATGGACACAAATCCAAATGTAAAACAGTACTGCACGCATGATACATTTTAGAAACTGGATAATGGACAAAAAGTACCCTGTACCTGTCAGTCTTTACAACCTTAGAAACATAGAAACATAGACTTTGACGGTAGTTAAGGACCGCTAGGCCCATCTAGTCTGCCCATTTCCCTACCTACAGGATAGGCCGCAGATCCTAGTTAACCAACAGCCTATTTCTTCCTACCCTCCACAAGAATTGCCTTATGTCTGTCCCATGCATTCTTGAATTATCCCACAGTTTTAGACCCCACAACCTCCTCAGGAAGGCTGTTCCATGCATCCACTACCTCTCTGTGAAATAATACTTCCTCACATTGCCCTGAACTGCCCTCCTTCTATCTTTAAATTGTGTCCCCTTGTTCTTGCAAGTCTCTTTTTCTGAAAGATGCTACCCTCTTGGACTTTGTTGATTCCACTGAGGTACTTAAAAGTTTCTATCATGTCCCCCCTCTCCCTTCTTTGCTCAAGGGTATACATATTAAGCTCCTTTAGTCTCTCCTCATACGGCTTCACTTGCAGACCCTGCACCATTTTAGTTGCCCTCCTCTGGACTGCCTCTATCCTGTCTATGTCCTTGCAGAGATGGGGTCTCCAGAACTGGACACAGTACTCCATATGGGGTCTCACCAACTGTCTGTACAGAGGGATAACAACTTCCTGTTTTCTGCTGATGATGCCTCTCCCTATACATCCCAGTATACCCCCAGACCTCCCTTCTGCCTTCTCACATTGCTTACTAACCTTAAGGTCATCTGATATGATTACCCCCAGGTCCCTTTCCTTTTTTGTTGTTGTTACTACCTCCCCACCCATTGTGTATTCTTCCCCTGGGTTCTTGTTTCCCAGGTGCATTATTTTGCACTTCTTTGCATTGAATCCTAGCTGCCATACTTCTGACCATTCCTCCAACCTTTCCAAGTCCCTTTTCATCCTTTCCATGCCTCCTTGTGTATCAACCCTGTTACAGATCTTTGTGTCATCTGCAAAAAGGCATACTTTTCCTTCCAGTCCCTCTGCAATGTCACTGATGAAGACATTAAAAAGGACTAGACCCAATATTGAACCCTTCGGTACCCCACTAGTAGCCCCCTTTTCTTCAGAGTGGACTCCATTTACAATTACCATATGTGTCCTGTTGTCCAGCCAATGTTTTAACCAGGCTACCACCCTGGGTCCCACTCCCAGGCTGGTTAATTTGACTATTAATCTTTTGTGTGGGACTGTGTCAAATGCCTTGCTAAAGTCTAGGTAGGCCATGTCCACAGCCCTCCCTGGTCTACTACTTGGTCACCCAGTCAAAGAAATCTATTAGATTCATCTGACATGACCTTCCGCTGTGAACCCATGCTGCCTTGGGTCCTGTGCTCCACTGACCTCAGATCTGTAACTGTTCTTTCCTTCAGAAGTGACTCCATCACTTTCCCTACCACAGTGGTCAGACTGACAGGTCTGTAGTTTCCTGCCTCTGTCTTGGTCCCACTTGTGAAGGGAATCACGTCTGCCTTCCTCCAGTCCTCGGGTACCACACCATCCTCCATGATTTATTAAAAAGAGTAGCCAGTGGTTTCACTAGTTCCTCCTTAATTCTTTTAGAATTCTGGGTGAATTCCATCAGGACCCATCGCTTTGTCCACCTTCAGTTTTAGAAGTTCTTGCAGAACCCTTTCTTCTGTGAAAGGACTGGGATCGACCCCCCTATCAAGAGTTCTTCTGTTAATTGGATTAGGCACTTCCTCCTCCTCTTTTGTGAATACTGAGCAGAAATATTCGTTCTGTATTCCTGCTTTTTCATGGTCCCCCTCTGCCCACCCACTGTTCATTCTATTCAGCCTCACTATCCCTCCCTTTGTCTTTCTACGCTCGCTGATGTACCTATTAAAGTTTTATCCCCCTTCTTAACTGAATTGGCTATCTTTTCCTTAGTTTGGGCCTTTGCTATTCTGACTTCCCTCCCTGCTTCCCTCTGCCTTAACTGGTACAGGTCTCTGTCCTGCTTCTTCTGTGTTTCCTTATACTTCCGGAATGCTATCTTTCTTCCTGACTTTGACACCACCTCTTTTGAGAACCATAGAGCTTTTTCTTTCATTTTGATTTGTTTATTTGCTTCACACAAGGCTTGTTGCCTCTGTGATGGCAGTTTGACAATTCCCCATTGTTGCTCCTCACCTCCTTCTAGCCTGTTTGCTAGTGCTTTTCTGAGGCACTCTACCATCTTGCCAAAGTCAGCCCTCCTAAAGTCCAGTACCCTCACTTTTGTATGGCTTGACTCTGTAGCTGAGTTTAACGTGAACCACACTGTTTGATAGTCACTTGTCCCCAGATGGTAACCCACTTCTAGATCTGAGATCCTCTCACTGCCTCCGTTTGAGAGTATGAGGTCTAAGATTGCTCCCTCATGAGTGGGTTCCAGAACTAGCTGTCTAATGCCTGCCACCTGTAGGGCATCAAGAATGGCCCTACCTTTGGATGTGGCTGCAGCAAATGTGCTCCAGTTAATGTCTGGCATATTCAGGTCTCCCATCAACAGTATCTCCCCTTTCTCTGCCATTCTAAGAATGCTTTTATCATATCCTTGTCCATTCCTTCCCCCGACATGGGGGTCTGTACTCAACACCTGTGCAGATTGTGGTGCCCTTTCCATTCTCCAAGGTGACCCACAGTGCCTCCTCTTCTCCCTGTTTACTCTTTTGTTCAGTTGCTTTTATCCCTTCCTTTACATAGAGAGGTACTCCTCCCCCTCTTCTCCCCTGCCTGTCTCTCCTGTAGGTTATGTACCCTGGTATGTTAACATCCCAGTCATGGTTTTCTGTGTACCATGTTTCTGTGACTGCTACAATATCCAAGCACCCCTCTTCCATTAAGGCCATCAGCTCAGGGAGCTTGTTGCTGTGACTATGGGCATTGGTACTCATTACCCTCCATTTCCTGATGGCCTTACTCCCTTTTGCCCCATCCCTGTCCTTCTTGCCTTTGTCACTTTCTCCATTTACCCCAGTCTTTCTCCCTATCGACACGTCTGTGCTGGTGTTTGCTGTACTTACTTCCATGATTATTTGGGGGGGCTAGGATTTTCCTGCTTCTTTCCAGTGCCTCCCCCCTTGGCTAGTTTAAAAGCTTGCCAATGAAGCATTTAAACCTATCACCTAGGATCCTGGTTCCCCTTCCTGACAGATGCAGCCCATCATGCCAGTATAGGCTTGCATCACTCCAGATGGACTCCCAGTCCCCAATGAAGCCAAATCCCTGAGCTCCACACCAGTTTTTCAACCACTGATTGAATCCCATAGTGCAGAACACTCTAGCCTCTCCTATGCCATAGATGGGTAGCACCTCCGAGAAGGTTACCGTGCATGCTACTTGAGTAAGGCCCCTCCCCAATTCCACAAACTCTTCCTGCACTTCTCTAATCCCTTCCTTAGCCAGGTCATTTGTCCCTAGGTGGACAATGACATCCAGCTCCCTCCCCTGTGCAGCTGCTCTGGCAATCCTGAGGATTCGCTCCCTGTCCCTCCAAGCCATGGTGCCAGGCAAGCACCTTACCTCCCTCTCCCCTTCCTCCTCCAGTTCTACCTTCCTAACAATGGAGTCCCCCACCAGGAGTTGTTCCCTTCCCCTGAAGATTCCCCTGCCACCCTCCTGTGGGTCTCCTTTGTGGAGGTTCCCAGCATCCTCCTTGGTCTTTACTGTGAGTGCCTCCATAGAGGAACCACACTTTGCCAGAATGGCATAGGAATTGTGGAGAGGTACAACTGGAGGGATGCACCTCTGTTCCACCACCCTCACCCCCCGGGCCCACTGTGGTCCAACTGCTCCTCTTTCTTGGCAACCTCTGAGGCAACGGCAGTGGCACTGGTGGTCCCTGGATGGAAGAGGAGGTCCCACAAATCCTGGCCAACTCAGCCTGAAGATGAGCAACCTCCTCCCTCAGCCCAGAGAGATGCCTGCAGATGGGACAACACTGCATCCTCCAGAACATCTCCCAGAAGACTGCTGCTTCACAGCCACTGCACTGCACCACTCCAATCATGTCTTATGTCTGGCCCCTTAACTGTTTGCAGTCCTTACTCTTTACTCTGTTTTTTTCTCTCTCTCCTTACTTTCTGCCTGTGTGCCCTTTAAGCTCCTGATTGTCCTGTTCTGAGATAAGAATATCCTATATTTCTCAGTAGACCACTTACTTGCTCAGAGGCAGACCTCCAGCAGCTAGAGTGGGCCGGAGAGCTACTCTTGCCCATCTAGGATGGTGGGTCCTTTGTGGTTCTGTGATCACTCACTTCCTGCCCCTAAACAGGAAGTTCCTGTTGTCAGTCAAATCCTGTGCCTATAAAAATAGAACTAACTTTGGGTGGGGGGGTGGAGGGGCAATATAAGTGAAGGAGGGCAATATAGTCCCTGCAGAGAAGTTCAGTCACACAGCAGTCCTTTTCCTGGTGTCTTCTGCCAAGCTATTAGCAGAATCTTTCTAAGGCATTCTTTAAATATAGCTTCCATCTAGCTAAGCCACTTCCCCTACTTACCAGATCTTTCTACAAGTAATTTAAACCTGACAGCAGTTAAGTCCTTTCAGTCACCTGAGATTTACATCTAGATTTACACCTAGATAACTCTTCAGATACCCATTCAGTTCAGTTAACCCAAACACACACACTTTTTTTTGTATGTTAGTTTTTTACCCTAAATTAAAGGTCCAAGTACAAAAGTTCTTCTACTTTAGTCCCAGCAGAGAAGTTCGGTCACACAGCAGTCCTTTCTCCTGGTGTCTTCTGCCAAGCTATTAGCAGAATCTTTCTAAGGCAGTCTTTAAATGTAGCTTCCTTCTAGCTAAGCCACTCTCCCTACTTACCAGATCTTTCTACAAGTAATTTAAACCTGACAGCAGTTAAGTCCTTTCAGTCACCTGAAATTTACACCTAGATAACTCTTCAGATATCCATTCAGTTCAGTTAACCCAAACACACACACTTTTTTTTTGTATGTTAGTTTTTTACCCTAAATTAAAGGTCCAAGTACAAAAGTTCTTCTACTTTAGTCCCAGCAGAGAAGTTCAGTCACACAGCAGTCCTTTCTCCTGGTGTCTTCTGCCAAGCATGAATTAGTGTAGCACTGGCAGAAACAGGGGTGGGATATCATGGGCTAATGTTAGTTAAAGGGCAGGTGTTTACTTCTATTAGACAACTGGCCATTTTATGTATTGTACTTTGATGTGTTTGTAGTTACTTTTTATCAATCAATCAAAATCTTTATTTATTCAGGCGGACATCATTGAGCAAAGCTCATTTACAAGATGGACCTGATAAGGTCAAGGATCAAATGATGGTACAGTAGCAGATATATACAAAACACTTGTATTTAAACAGATACAGTAATATAAACATATATACAATAATCCAAGGATAGAGGTTGATAAAACTTAACAGGACAAGGTAGGATACAATTAAAGTACACTAGAAGAATCCAGTATGTATAAGTCCCAACAGTTTATAATACAACAGTTTTTATTGTAATGACTGTACTGTCTGTTTTTTCACGTAGATGATTCATGAGGCATGGACATATTTTGGCTGGACTTATTCTGTCAGTCTGCAGCACTCTTCAGAATGATTCCTGCAACCTCTGCCCCCACTGACAGGATTAAAAAAAATAGCATATCTGATTTCACACCTCTGACTGCTGCCCTGCTAGATGTTGGAACATCACACTGCAACACAACGCCGCCTTTTCAGTGACTCCTCATGATATTTGACACCCATCCCCCTCAGCTGTGGCTTGCAAGCCTGAGCTCATGCCTCAGGATGCTACCAGGCCAGGTGTTTGGCTACATCGGGTGTTACTGCCACAGCAAAGATGTGTGATACAAAAAATAGCAACACATTTACTGCTGGAAAACAAAGTTACATTTTATTACCATTATTTTTACACTGCAGTGCAGTGGTTCAACCATTGACATGAATGATGGCTGACTGCACTTTAACAATGCAATCAATATATTTATTACAGTCTTCAACTGTCAGCACTCTCCTCCAAAAGTGTCTTGTGCCCCATATTAGCTGAGTATGGTTTCTTGTCTTAATACACCTCAGAATGTAGTGCTTCATCTGATGCCACTCCATCTGTATTGGGTTCAGGTCTGGGGATTCTGGTGACATCCTGACCCAGTTCACTCCCTTCTTCATGAACACCAAAGCTGTTGCATGCATTTGGTCATTATCTGTACAAAAGAAAGAATACAGGTATAGGGGTAGGTGGCCTGGCATCCAGCAATGGTGGTCGTTTTTAGAGGAGTTCCAGCAGGCATCAGATAAAGGCAGACAAATAGATTATTATAAGTTATAATTTTCTGGTAAAAAATATATATAGAACAACAGCTATAAGTTATGGCAACCTCAAATCATCAAAGAAGCAGACTATGCTTAATTGTGAGACTCAAGACAAGCTGGGTATATGTGGCACTGAGGGCCACACCAGATCTCAAGCCAAGATAGTGGAACAAAGCAGGAACAAAGATAACTCTGATATTCCTCTCACTGCTCTCCCTGCTATAATTATCAACTTAGAGAATAAAGTCCTGAATGGCTTCCTTAATATGACTGCACAAATAACCCATATTCTATCTGTCATTACTTCACTTGTGGAGACATCTGGTGCCCACAGTTCAAGACTAGATGAGCAGGAAAAGAGATTCAGTGACCTCGAGGACATGATATCTGATCTGGCCAGAAATAAACAAGAAGACAAGGATAAAACTGAATTTTTAATGACCAGATCTGAGGACCAAGAAAATCAAGCCTGCAGCTCCAACATCAGAATTGTCGGGCCCTCAGATGCTCTCAAGGGGAGAGCAGGTGGCCATGTGGTTCAATAATGGCTTGTCAAAAATCTTGAAATGGAAACAGCAGCTGTAGACTTTGAAATCCAAATAGCCCATTGCACAGACCCCTCACCCAAAGATGATGATAGACCCAGGCACTACTTGATCAGATGCTTGCAGTTCCCAGAGAAAGAAAAAATGTTGCAGACCACTACTGCACATGGACTGATTACCACTGATAAAGGTAAAGTGTCTATTTTCTGGGACTTTATGAGGGAGATACAAATAAAAAGACAGAAATTTGCAAGAGTAAAGTCCACATTACATCTGTGAGGCTGGAACTTTGCATTGGGACTGGGACTGAGACTAACCAGCGAAGCTGAAAGTTACACCCCCAAGAGGTTCACCCAAGTTCTTCTTGAAACTACAAGATGGAGAAACATTTTTGAGGGACACTGAAGACAGGGAACCCACTGCTACTGGTGCAAGAAATTGTACTACAGCAAGTTCCTGAACAGTGAATTGAATAACTGTTAATGTGTCTCCCAACCTCAAAAATGGTACCTCGCTTTTTGTCCTCTAGAAGCAGGGACATCCTGGACTCTCTGCAGGGGGTGTTCCTCAGGCAGCTAGTAAGTGAACCCACTTGTGGTATGGCAATAATTTACCTGGTACTCACTAACAGGTACAGCATTGAATATGTCAAGGTAGGAGGCCACCTGGGGACCAGTGATCATCACATTTTATGGCTCAATATAATCATAGATGCATTCTCAAACCTCACAAGTGGGAGAGTCCTGGAGGCCAGTAGGAAAAATTTTATACAGATAGGCAAATACCTCTGGGATGACCTGGCAGTGGGTGGGGGAGATGGCCTGGGTGGGGTTGAGGGACAGTGGGCAAAGCTTTAAAGGAAGCATAGTAAAAGCAACAAACTTCTGCATCAAACAAGTGAGTGAAAGCAAGAAGAAAGACAGACCACCATGGTTCTCAAAAGAGGTGGGGTAAAAGGTAAAGTCTAAAAGGGTAGCATTCAGATGGTATAAGGAGAAGCAGATCGAGGAGGATAGGAAGGTGTATCAGGGAAAAGGGAGGGAGGCAGGAAAAGAAGTAAGGAGTGCTAAGGTACAAACTGATGAGAAAATAGCCCATGAGGTAATGGAAGGGGAGAATACATTTTTTACGTATACAAGTGAAAACAGGATGGCCAGAGGTGGGATTGTAAGGTTAACAAGGGAAGGGGGGGGGCTGTACAAAGGAGAACCAGGAAAAGGCAGACATCCTAACAAATATTTTTGGTCAGTGTTCCCAGAGGAAGGTGAAGGGGACACAAAAAGTAACAGAAGATCTGGAGGGGGGAGTTGTGCACACTAGTCCTTTCTTGGAGTACAGAGTCCTAAAGGGACTATTTATATTTCAGTAATACTTTCAACATTTTTCCACATGGGGACTAGTAAGCAAGTTGGGTAGCATAGGAGTGGGTCCAAAGGTCATCAGCTGGGTAAGAAGTTGCTTAAGGGATAGGCATCAGAGGGTGGTGGTAAATGAAGTTCACTTCAGGGAAGAGAGGGTGACTAGCAGCGTGCCTCAGGGATCAGTTCTGGGACTGTTTTCTTTAATTACTTTATTAGTGATGGGAGAGGAGAATGATGGGATCCAAGATGGCCATGTAACAAACATCTGCTCAGAAGCACCCTGGGTCAGATATTAAAAATTGGTATCTGTGGATGTGACTAGAAGATGCATAATTCCTAAACACTGCTATGCTGACTAGTGCAAGTATGGTGGAATTTGCTTTCAGCCAGCTACACACTGTGTTTAAACTGTAAACTACATCAAACAGAAGAGACTTTCTCCAAACAATTAAACAGGAGTGAGGTGTGCATATTTATGGAACACATACAAACAGAGGTGAGAAAGAAGTAAGTGTCCCAGCGGAGACACTTACTGTACTTCTTTCTCACCTCTGTATGTGCTCCATAAATATGCACACCATACTCCTGTGTGATTGTTACTAGTAAATATTTGTATTGCCATTGGGTTGTGCATTTGAGAAAGAATAATGTGCTTGGGAATAGCCCAGGTTCCAGTTGTCTCAGTGGTGCAGCTGGTTAGCACAATCAGAATGGTATTCTAGGTGCCCTTGGTTTAAGTCCCAACTGAGGCACTTACTGCTTCCTCACCTGTTTGACTATGTACAAATTCTTTCAGTGGTGCAGGGATTTGACAGAACAAGTATTGAGCACAAAAAATGCAAAAAAAAAGCCTCAACTAAATCCAGCAGGAATACTTCATAGTCTGATACTGAATGTTGAGAAAAAATTGCAGGTGATACCTGACTTCAGCAACAGAAAATTAACCTGTTCTACAATTCGTTCTTATTGGCTACCAATGCATCACTTTCTCCATTATCTGACACACCCAACAAAAGTGCCAAATCACACCAGTGAATGGATTCTTTGCAATAGGAGACAGAGGATCTGTTGAAGAGAGACACTGCAGAATTTCCTGAGAAGACTACAATGTAATCAACAGGGATGAAGTCCATGATCACCAAACCCTGCAGAGTAAAAATGGACCCTCAAGTGAGCTCCATAACACAACAGGCTGCATACTCTGGTAACTCTGCTTCTTCTTTTGTGATTCTAGAAACAGCTTGCAATGAATTGGGGGTAAGCAAATGCAGCATGACTAGTATTTCCAATTCAGATTTGCCTCTTATGAGTAAATCACCCCCCCCCCACAACACAAACAACATCCATTGCACTTGTTATTTCCTCATCCTCAAGTGTGAACAGTTTTAAACATTAATCTACAGTACTGACACAGTTTCAAAATTAAGTTAAAGCAGATATACAGCTAATACCTTACATCTGTATTTACCACCCCAACAAAGAATGTAGCTGATTTATGGGAACAAATGCAAGACCTGAACCTTCGAACAGGAGAAGCACAGCAGAGGGTCAGCAATTTTGATGACAAGATTAATCCACTACAAGATACATTGTTTAATCACATTATGCAAGTCAAACTTTTACAACAAATAATCACCAGTGTAGAGGACAGATCTCACAGAAACAGTCTAATATTGATTAAAGTCCCTGAAGGTGCAGAAGGCATTGGTAACCCCATGCCTTCCTTTGAAAAGTTGTTGTCTGCAGCCCCTGGATTAAAATACCCTGAGAAAAAAATATTAGTTGATCATATATATCATGGTGGTGGTCCCAGGATAACTAAACAAGAAGCCCAAATCAACCCTCCCAGCCCTGATACATAAAACCCCATATTATACAAACCGAGAAAAAGTGTTGCAAAAAGCTAGGATTGATAGTGGATTTAAAGTGAATGGGTTGAATTCCTGAGGCCCGATTCCAAGACAGTTATGCCAGGTGTAAATGCAGTACGCCAGTCCAGATAGCGCTAATTGTAAGTTATGCCAGCGATTTACGACACGCGCGATTCCAAAAGAACACTTACTCCACAACCTGCAGCTGCTACAACAAATGAAAGATATGATACAGTTACACCAAAGAATGCCTACACCAGTGTGTAATGTGGCCTATGACAGGTGTAACAGGCCAGCACCACGTAACTGCTATTCCAGAACATTTGGTGTAAAGAAATACAGCAGAGAAAGGTAATGTAAGTTAGAACAGGGTACAGCTGTCCTAAATAGTGCACAGGCCAGAGAACCCCCCCAGCTTGACTACAGCACACCACACAACCAGTAGGCACTGAACGTGGAACAAAGAGCAAACAGTGGAACACCCAAGCAAATGTACCCATTGTAGCCCACCTCACAGTCTCACAGTCAGAAGTGGTTAAAAAGAAAAATGAAAAATCTCACCAGAAAGTGTCTTGATGAAACTAAACATAGAAGGCAAGTGAGGGCTGACCAGTGGATTTCCCCTCTAACCCTTAATGTATGCAGTATTAAAGCTCATAAAAAATGACTACCCCTCAAATCTTGAAGGATCTAGTAAATTACATTATTCTTGCTCAGGATACCAGGAAAAAAAACACACATGATGTTTCACATGCAGAAAAGTTATGGACAATGGGACCTTCCTTTTGGTCTCAGGGCCCTGACATGTGTGATGGGGCTGGTGTCCTGGTCAGAGGTTTTCAGTTCTCCATACAGAGATTGGTAGAGAGATGTCTTGGAAGAGCTCTTTTATTGGATCTTTGTAGGGGAAATGAAAACTTTAGGGTTATAATTGTCTATGCCCCTCCGAGCATTGCATCATGCTCTGCACTTTTTTCGCTAATCCAACCATATATGCACACAAAAAAAATATCATAATGGGTGGAGATTTTAACTGTCCATTATCTCTAGAGGACAGAGGAGGGCGTACCTGTAAACATTTTGGAGACATGAATTGTATAAACTGCAGGATCATTAGATGGATACACAGTTGTTCACTCCAAGGGAGCAAAAACATTCTTCAAGGGCCCACTAGCATCCAGAATCGATTACATATTGATCTCAAAATCTTTACATAGTACTCAAGCACAGGTTATACCTTGTGAAACCTCAGATCATTTAGCCATGCCAGTAACACATACTATGGAAACTACTCCCCCCATCAAAAAAAACAGCCTCTAAGTGGATGTTAAATGACTCCCTTCTATCACAACCTGAAAGAGAATTAAAACTGCTAGATTTTCTAGCAGCAGAGGCTTTTGAGTCTCTTACAGATTTGTGGATTGACATTAAGGTTGAGTTATTTATTTTTTTTTATAAAACAGTCGGTTAGAAACTCAGCATCCTCTTACTTACAGTATCTTAAGCTAAGGTATAAATTAACAAAAATGATATCAAGGGCCCACAAGTATAATTTGAATTTAAACAATGAAATTTAGGCAATACAGGCTGAAATGTTTAAAGTCCAGTATAATAGGGCTGAATCATTGAAATTCGAGGCGTAGTTTGGCACACAAGGAACCAAGCCTTTTTTAGACATTTACAAAAGTTGCCAGAAAAGAGTACAACATACTAAAATTGATAATATTTTTAGACTTGTGTACAAAAACATATTACACAGATCAAGATAAAATTCAAAATGTTTCAGACTTATTTACAGGATATTTTTGGCACTCCTACCACAACAGGGGACCCGAGTTATTTGAGGGATTTAAATATCCCACGAATAGACCCAAAAACCTTATCTGACCTGACCTCACCAGTCACCCCACCAGAGATCATGGCCATTTTGGGTAAACTAAGAAAGAACTCTTTACCTTGAGGTGATGGGCTCACCAGTGAGTTATATACAAAATATGCTGCTTATTTTGTCCCAGTTTTAGCAGACATGTTGTCATACATCTTATCCTCTGAGACATTTCCAGAAGTAATGTCCCAAGCTTTGGTATTACTACTTTACAAAACAGGAGACAGAAGAGATTTGACAAACTGGAGGCCTATAAGCCTCCTAAATGTTGATTATAAAACGTTGGCATCCGTATTATTCTGTCTTTCCAAAGTAGCCGAGACTGTAATCAATAAAATGCAGTCCTGTGCTGTAGAGAGACAGTCCATATTCAGAAATTTAATTTACCTGAGAGACATATTGTCATATGTTATGGCACCTTGTCCCAAACATCTGATCCTGGCTTTTGATCAGGAAAAAGCCTTTGATTGGGTGGATCATGGGTATCTATTTCAGGTCTTACAGGTATACCATATTCCTGATAAATTTATAAGGTGTATTGCACTATTATATGAGTCAGCAACTATTATCCCTTATGTCAGTGGTATGATGGGTGTGGCCATTTTGGGAAAAAAAGGGGTGTGGCAAGGCTGCCCACTTAGCCCCTTACTATTTGTTTTTCAGACTAACCCATTAATTAGGAGAATTTCTGGTAACCCAGGCATTCCTCCCATAAGTCTTCCAGATGGATCACCTGCACCAAACATCAGCGCTAATGCAGATGCTCTTTGCATCTGTACTACAGCTGAATTAGATGAACAAATGTTTATAAAAGAAATACTGACTTTGAAGAAGTATCAGGATCCAAACTTAATTATAACAAAAATCAGGCTCTAGTCCTCCCAACTTCAGCACCTTCTGGGGATCCAGAAAGGTTTGCAAATATAAAGATGTCACCTCACTCTATTAAAATGTTGGATGTACAGGTTGGGAGTCTGGATGATGCCTCCTTGAATTGGTCTCAAGCGATCCAAAGAGTGGAACAGATGATCTCTTCATGGAAAAACAGGACAATTGTTAAACAAAAAAGGGTCTTTCTCTTACATACATTAATTATCCCCATATTTTCACACATTGCTAAAGCTTTTCCAGTACCCCTCATTACGGAATCCAGGTTAATGAATATTTCCATTCAAGGTTTCTTGGGTAGTAGGCTTAACCCCATAAAAAGAGGGAACATTTACCATGACTACAACATAGAAGGAGTACGGATGGTTAATCCGATATTATTTTTTATAGCCTTTTCTTCTCCCAGAACTTTATTCCTCTCCCTTCAAGACCCTTTCAGGCAGGACACAAGTTCATGAATTTTTCACTTTACAGAGTTTTCCAAGATTGGTTTGGCATCATGTCATCCCTCCTGCATAATCTAAAGAAATTTCAACTCCCACTTCACTTAAACATGGCACGTGCAACATTAAAACTTTGGCAGGTTACTACTCAAATCTTGTTAGATAACTCAAGGAAGTGCTTTTATGCCTATATTTTGAGTCTTAAATGTTGTGAGATTCCACAGGTGTTAAAAGATTATGATTCCAAGTTTGCTATTATTTTTCCCAACTCATAGATAAAAGGCTGCCTTTAAAAGTGTGGGATGTGGTTTGGTTATCCTGTTTTGACAGACTGGGAGTAATAGGTACTCATGAACACAAAGACCTGGAAGAGTGTGTGTGTGTCCCAGGTCTACCTGCCCAGGAGTGGTTGAATCACAGGAGCATTTTTATCTAGAATGTCTTTTTTCAAATAAATTTGGTGTCTTATACTGAGGACTTGGGGCAAGGAAAAATCACTGCTTATGACACATGAAAAAACCCAGGGGAAGAGTACACAATGGGGGGGTGAAATACTAACAATAACAAAAATGGAAAGGGACCTGGGGTTAGTCATATCAGATGACCTAAAGGTGGGCAAGCAATGTGAGAGGGCAGCAAGGAGGGCTGGGGGGATACTGGGATGCATAGGGGAGAGGCATCACCAGTAGAAAACAGGAAGTTATTATCCCTCTATACAGACAGCTGGTGAGACCCCATCTGGAGTACAGCATGCAGTTCTGGAGACCCAATCTCCACAAAGACATAGACAGGATGGAAGCTGTCCAGAGGAGGGCAACTAAAATGGTGCAGAGTCTCCACCGGAAGACATATGAAGAGAGATTTAAGGAGCTTAATATGTATAGCCTCGAGGAAAGAAGGGAGAGGATGGACATGATAGAAACTTTCAAGTACCTCAAGGGAATCAACAAAGTCCAAGAGGGTAGCATCTTTCAAAAAAAAAAGAGGTGTGCAAGAACAAGGGGGCACAATTTGAAGATGGGGGAGCAGCTTAGAGGTAATTTAAGGAAGTATTTTTTCACAGAGAGGGTTGTGGATCCATGGAACAGCTTTCCGATTAGGTTGTGGAGTCAAAAACAGTGGTGGAATTCAAGCATGCATGGGACAGTCATAAGGCAATTCTAGGGGGTTGGGGTAGGAAGAAGTAGGCTGCTGGTTAACTAGGATCTGCAGCTTATCCATTAGGTAGGGAAATGGGCAGACTCGGTGGGCCAAGCAGTCCTTATCTGCCATCAAATTCTATGTTTCTATGAAATCCTAGTACTCAGATTGTATCCTTTGTCACTGGACAAATATCACCCTGGTACACTCAAATTATTTTTTTTCCCTTTGTCAATATTATTTGTGGCAGGCAAGGTGTGCCCTTTCACTACAGCAGCAAGAGTATGGGCCAAAGCAGAGTGCAGCCCAGATTATCCAAAACCTAACAGCAGTATATGATGCTGAATGTAAGAATATTGCAAAAGCAGGGAGCTTATGGAAACAATTTGTATGGTTTCAGAATGTTTCTGTATAAGGTGGGGACATGGTATATATTCATATTACTTTTCCTTGTGTATTGTCATTACTATCTTGGAAAAAAAAGTTGTAACTAGTGTTTGATTTTTTAACAATTTTGAATTTGTTTTTCTTCAATAAAAAAAAACCCAACTCTTGCTGTAGAGGGAGCCCTTGCTGGTCACTGCCAAGATGGCCGACGTCCAAGATGGTAGAGGAGGAGGAGGTAATGATGGTGTTGAGCTTCCTAGCTCTACTGTTTCCACTGTTGTGCCTTATATTTTTACTGATTTGCCTCTGGTTTTTGAAGATGAGTAATTATTGTTTGCAGAAAGTATAGTGTCTCAAGTTCTGCATCCGCATTCCCCACTTATCTGGAGGGTGGACTTCAACCCTGTCTCAAATGCCTCAGTTCTAGATGCTGCATCATCTACCTCAGGCATGGAAGATTATTTGTGGCAGGTATTCCGTCAACATAAAACTTTTATGCTACAACTTTTGTGTGAAGATACTGACTCTAAATACAATTCCTGAGGGTACCTATCTTGCAACAGTCCCTCCTATTGTTATGCAATTGACACTTCTTCTTCTACTGTATTACCTGAAGAAGCTCCCTCTGCAGCCCGTTCAACATCTGTGACCTCTTCTCTGCACCTCTGAGATAGTCACAGAGCTGGCATTTCTATGGAACATGTCTGGTCCCTGGAGGCCACACTTCGTGCAGTTGGCTGGTATCAGCCGAAAAAAGGAGCTCTCTGGACTTCTCCTGGTCTCATGAGTACATAGGACATCATTTTGACAGCACAACACTCCAAGGGCAGCACCCCTACTTCCAGCATTTCTTCACATCACTCTGGCAATCCTACTGGCGACTTCTGTCCTGATGTCCCTACTTCACCAGTAGTAGCTTTGGATCTTAGCCAGGAACCGCTTACTACCCAGGACTCCAATCAATCTATAGGCCCCAAAGTTCCTCTACAACTTTCTTGACAATCTTCCTCGTAGGATGACTTTGCTGACACTTTAGGAGCTACTGCTCCCACCTCGCAACCCACAGATAAGCCACCCGTGGCTACTCCATTTAAACTAAGTGACTTGTTTCAGACTCTGGGTGAACTTGCACAGCACAGAAACACCATTCGGCTGAAATATTTAGGTGATATCAACAATGCTTCAGACCATAGAACTGTACTGCATGGTATGTTATGTGAGTCATTGGGAATTGGGGTTCTGAATTGTTTGCCTTCATTCATGTCCATAGTGAACCAATTTATGATTTAAGTTTTAAGAATGTTTATTCCTTGGAAAAACTCTAATCTAAATATGAGCTTGTTAAGGCTTTACCTCTCTGAGTGTCCTTTTTGGTCATCCACCCACTAAGCCTACAGTTAAGATCATCACTTTGCATTTTAGGAGTGAGGGGGTGAGCACTGCAGATGTCTAGTACTGGTTAAAGCAATGCTATGACATTCTGGACACCCCTCATCCCATTCTGGATGAGGACTAGTCTGGACAAGACAGTGGTAAATTAGGGTACAACTTAAACAGGCATGGGTATCTCTCACTTGCCTGGTATATTTTACATAGGTAGGGATTGAGGGCTGTGTTTTTACTGGGTCAGCCTCGGATCTGTCACAAGTGTGGCTCCAGAATGCATTTAAGTAACACCTGTGACAAGCCACATTGCAACCTTTGTCTCTCCTATGGGCATGTGAGTTTGGGATGCCTTAACCCTCTCAAATGTCATTCATGTGATGAGGCAGGTCACTCATACAAACAATGCCCTTGGGTGAACCACAATCACTTAGATCACCCCCTACCCGGGATTAGATTGCCCTTGTTACTGACATACTGGTCCAAGCCTTGCGCCAGAAGGAAACCCCCCCTCCATCTCATCATTGCAGGCCCCTCAGGAACTTCCAGCTCATAATATCTCAGCTCCTTCTTCCATTGTGACTTCTTCTGACCCCCCCCTCCGTTATGCCACTGGTAGCTCACATGGATACTTCTACTGTTCACTCTCCTGGGCCTCTTACTGTGGCTGTTTCACCCTGCCCAGTTGTTATTCATCCTCCCAAGAGATACCACTGCTTTTGTGGTTGTCCCTCCCTCAATATGTAGGAAAGGGAAAAGGAAATCTTATCATCTTACTCCCAAAAGACTATTCTCACCAGGAACAGGTATCAGGCTTTGGCCAAAAGGAGACAGTCGGGGGGTACGGAGGAGAATAATGGGGACTCAGACCCCTCCCTTGCTTCCTCTTCTTGAATGGATTATTCCTTAGACTCCCAATGTGGCCCATCCCATTCTAAAGGGAAAACAGGCAAGCAATCCACTGTAACCTGATTATGTTATGGTTCTTCTTTTTACTCTGCTCTGCCTTAATGCACTTTGGTCTCACACTTCATTGCCTCGCACTTAATGTGTGCAGTATAAAGTCTTTTCAGAAACAGATGACCACGATGCAATATTTGGCAAACCTAAATCATGACATTTATTTGCTCCAGGATACTAGATTAAAGACTAGACAGGAAATCTCTCAGGTCCAGACCAGGTGGATAAGGGAGCCTCCTTCTGGTCTTACGGTGAGGACATGTGTAATGGTCATGGTGTACTGTTTCAGGGTTTCAGTTTCATGTTTCCAGGTTGGTTGCTGTTTCTCCAGGATGGGTCCTGCTTGTGGATTGTACATATCAACAGCAAAAACTCAGAATTATTAATGTATATGCCCCACAAATAATTGCTTCCCAGTTTGAGTTGTTCACAATGTTACAGCCTTATTTGTACACCAACAACATATTTTTTTGGGGGTGATTTTAATTGAGGGTTAACTCTGGCTTGAAGGGGAGGCTCCACTCAAAATATATTTGAAGATATGGCTACTTTAAACAAGGTCATAAAAACTGCCGCCCTTTCAGATGGGTACTGTGCAGTCCACCCTACTGGAGCTAAAACATACTATAGAGGCCCTTATGCCACTAGACAATTTCATTGTTATTTCTAAGAACATTTCTGTACAGGAAGCTAAAGTTCTCCCATGCAAAACACCTGACCATTTGGCAGTTTCCCTTGTTTGCCCCTCTGCCACAGGCTCATTCCCCTAAAATGTACAGTCTCACTAAAAACTCAACAACTCCCTGCTATCAGACCCTGCCATTTTTTTGGCCTGTCAGGATCTTCTGCGCACACAGCTTTCTATTTTTGATGCCTACACCTTACCTTTAAGTTGGTGGGATGAGATCAAAGTAGACTTGAAAAACTTCTTTATTTGATGAGCTAAGTCCAAGTCCCTATCCACATACTTCAAATATTTAGGGCTTAGGCAAAAGTTTTTGGACCTTATTTCTAGGGCTTATGAAATACACTCTGACTGTTCACAATAGATTAATGATGTAAAAGGAGCAGTGGAGGCTTACCAATACAGTAGAGCTCTCTCCTTAAAAATGGTTGCCCAATATGGTACTCAAAGCTCCAGAACTTCTATTGATATATTCAAAAGTTGTGCTGACAGAGTTTCAGCCACTTATGTAGAACAACGGACAGATCCAGCTTCGACTCTTACTCATAAAACTTTGCCCTTGATTAAGAAGATAGCAAAAACCCATCTGGAGGAGATGTTCAGCTCTGCTTCAACTGCCTCTCCTGACATTGACTTTTTCTTTGACATTCATATTCCTGATATTCCCCTAGCACAGCTCAATTCCCTTACTGCTCCTATTTCTCTTGAAGAGACCCAAAAAGCAATCTCCCATCAGAAAAAAAATGCACATCACCTCATAAAGATGGCCTCACAGCAAAATTATATCAGCAGTTTTCAGCTTTCTTTGCTCCCTTTTCGACTTTAGTATTCAACACAATTTTACTTATTAACTCTGTACCGAAGAACTTTTAAGATGCCATTAAGATACTTTTATTTAAAAAAGACAACAGGACAGATATTCGGAACTTGAGGCCTCTTAGTCACATAAATGTAGATTAATAAAATTTTGTATCCTATAAGTTCAGTGACGATGATTGGGTGCCTACCAAAATGGTGACTTAATTGTGGCACCTTACACCACAGTGATGAGGCAGGAAGGTTGACTGGGTGGGGGGGTGCTCAAATATAGCAACATCCTGTTGCTACATGTATATGTATGTGGAGGGGAGCATGGGGTGGGAGGGGAGGGAGGCATTGTGAGGGGTGGCACCACGGTGAGCTGTTGAGCTGCTCTAATGGCATGGTGGGTGGCTTCAGGGCTGGGGCATGAATAGTGCTGTGTTTGGGTCAGGCATGGGTGCTTTTTCTTGCACCTGGTCTGAAAATTATTTTTATGGGTTTTGCAACCCCCCCAACATACATCCCCTGGCGTTCAGAAACCATAAGTAGAGGGGTGCAGGTGGTGAAGCCCCATGTGGGGGGTGTGTGAGCAGTGCAGCCCCCACATTTGCATGTAAAATCTAAGTCCCCAGCACCCTTTTGTTGTGTGCCAGGAACCGCATTGCCAAAATATTTTTTCAGCAATTTCCATTTGCCCTAACAGCGATCGCTATTCAGCAATCGCCATTATCACATACTGTAGATCCACAATATTTTCACATCTACTTTGTTACATAGACTTGCAACTATTGCCTCTCAGGTGATTTCTGATGTACAGTTGTGCCATTCCCGATGCATCAATTTTTCACAGCTTATCTTTACTATGAGACATAGTGGCCACTAGCACTGAGGCCTCGCCTTTAAAAGCTTTTGACCATGTAGTCCATGACTATATGTTTCAGACTATGCTTCACTACCACATTCCAGAGAACTTCATCTCCTGGATTCATCTTCTATACACTACTGCCTGGATTCACCCTCACATTAACAGCTCTCAGGGGTTTCCTTTTCTTGGCCTGAAAGGAGTGAGGCAGGGCTGTCCCCTTAGCCTTCTCCTATACATTTATCAAATAGATCCACTGCTTAGGAACATATTGCAGCACCGTACTCTTCCCAGAATTACTCTCTCCACAGGGCAACCTGTCCCATCCATATGTGCTTATGCAGATGACCTCTGTATCTGCACTACCCCCTAGCTGCAGGACACAGACTTTATACCCACTATTTCTAGATTTGAGGCAATCTCAGGTTCAGAGTTGAATTATAACAAAAGTGCAGCTATTAAAGTGCAACTGATGCCATCTGGCCAAATGTGCTACACTGCAGAATTAGAATAAGCATACCTCCAGTAATTCTCATACCAAAAACTAGATTTCTACATTACTTCATTTTAAAGTTGAATTATTTTGTAACCCCGATTTCACTACCTGTTCAAAAAAACCTGTATCAGTGAAGAACTGCTGCTGATGTCATCTCAAGACCTCAGTCTAGTATTTCATGTCAGCAAGCTTATTGGACCTGTTTCTCCAAAGTTGTAAAGATCATGTGCAGTAATTTTTACACATAAAACAGGTTAGCACCGGTCAGAAAACATTGCTTTAAAAAGCACACTGTTGTGAAGTTTGCATACCGAACAAGTTGTTGTTGTAGTGAAAGGCTGAGATCATTCGCACCCATCATTTAATTGAGGTGATTTCTAAGAATGGAGCTTTAAAGCAATTATTCCATCTCCATGTCAATGGGAGTAGGAGAGGTAATGCTGTTTTGAAAACTTACTAGGAGTTTCTAATTTAGCCAGCACAATGCGTTCTCCCAGTCAGGCTGTTTTGACCTACATTCAAGCTCACCTATGTTCTACTCTAAATTAAAAAGATCATTTTACCAGAGCCAATACTTCCACCCTTAGTAGGAATGAACACATATATGGCCCCTATTAAAACATAGTGTAAAGCAGACACTGACAAACAGCAGTGATATTACCAACATTACAATAATAGCAGCAATACAACTTCCTAACAGGCACAGTAAAGTAACACTCCAAATGGCTTCTGCAGCCTGGAGGCATGCTGTCTAAGCATCCAGCAACCCTTGAGAAATGGACCACACCAAAAGGTATTATAAAATACAATTTTGTCAAACTTGTTACAACACCTGTAATGCACATACTGTATAGCAGATTATATTAGCTCCTGATACATTCAGCGCAATGGCTCTAGTCCAACATACTAATGCTGAATATATTTATCTCTTGGTGTCTCTGCAATTACAGTACTGAGAGTGGGGAGCCTGAGTGAGTGCTAGTAAATTGCCAGACTGCTTCAATGATTGGCAGGAGCCTATGACAGCTTTCAGCTAAAAGCAGAGTGTAATACAGATCCTTCCCCTAACACTTGATAGCTGTACTGTGCGTTGTAACTTATTTTGCTTTTGCTTAACTTACGATGTCCTCTTCAAGTGAATCCAATCATCACAAGTAAAGAGGAAATTAGGACTGTGTCTGGTTCAGATTTTACTTCCTGAAGTTTGAGCACTTTCTTTTTATTTTATAAACACATAATACTGTACTCACCGTCATCAGTTCGATTTGCTGCTGTTTGCTGCTAAATGTGTGCTAAATGGGGGTTAAGCATGCCAAGTGACCCACTAAAGTGCCACCAGAAAGTACTTTTCTATCAGATAATATTAGAGGTTGGTTTATATTAGTGTATTTTTGGTTTCAGCTAATATCACTAAATTACATTAACCATTAATATTACGTGCTATACGGTAGTTTTTATAGCAAGCTTTTTTAAATGGTGCTGCCTGTTTTACTTTAGACAACTATTGCACATGATCTTTAAACTTTTGGAGAAATAGGTCCTATAAGCTTGTTGACATGGAATACTAGACTATGAGGTCCTGAGATGACATCGTCAGGGCCCCGAGTTTTCCGTGATTCCGTGGGTGTGGCAAACCATGGAAATATCTGCAGAATTTGCCATCACCCTCAGAATTCCAGCCACGCATGGAACAATGTCCTTTCCTGACGGGGGTGGCCAATCCCCCGTTGGCTTCACTGCCCCCACTCAAATGTCTATATGCCATGCTGGGAGCCCACCCCAGCATAGCAAAAGCTTCCTTTGCCGACAGGGGTGCCCAATCCCTGGTCAGCTTCACTGCATCCCCCAAATGTTTGTATGCCATGCCATGCAGGGAGCCCACCCCAGCATGGCAAAAGCTTCTGCTGCTGACAGGGTGTCCAATCCTATCGGCTCACTGATCCCCCCAAGCTGCCTGGTGCCATGCTGGGAGCCCACCCCAGCATGGCAAAAGCGTCTGTTGCTGATGGGGGTGCCCAATCCCCCGTCAGCTTCACTGTCCCCCCCCCAGGCTGCCTGGTGCCATGCTGGGAGCCCACCCCAGCATGGAAAAAGTCCCTCATTGTGTTTAAAAAAAACCTGAAACAAAAAACTTCCTTGTTGATTCTTTTGCCCCAACTTGCATCTACCCTCTGTGTACCACCTCCCACACCCCCACCTCACCCCCACCTCAACCCATACTTACCTCTGGAGCCCAGTGATGATCTCCGTAGACTGGAACACGTCTTCACTTTTCAAAGCCAACTATTAACTGAAGAAACGCCGTAAGCTGTATAAAGGCATAAATGGATTTTTTTCAACTTTAGTGCATATTTTATTTATTTATTTTATTTTTATTTTTATTTTATTTATATTGCAATCAGTTTACAACCTTTGAGCCAGGGGCTCATTTCCAAAGGTACCTCGACAACAATGGTAGATAATACAGATAATACAGAAAGCAGGGTACATACAAAAGAAGAGCATGAGTATAAACAGACACGGATAAATGGCACATGGTTACAGCAAACATTGGTAGTGTAATACAGAGCAAAATATGGTATAATTGACAACAGGAGAATAACAGGGTTTAGCAGCATAACGGTATGTCATGGAAGTGTGATAACAGCCAAACAGGTCTACTGTGTCAGATTACAAGGAACATAAGGCATGAGACAGGAACAGTACAGGTAAATCGATAAAGCAGTCACACCGGTCATATGATAACAGATTACAAGAAGCTTAGGGCCTGAGACAGGAGTAGTACAGAACGGAGGTATGATCCGTATGGAACAGGGTAGTAAATAAGTAAGCATAAGCAGCATAAGGAATGAAACATGGTTCATTCTAGACAGTAGTGATACAGTAGGCAGCGGGAATCATGGCAGTAGTGAAGTTGTTAGAAATAGGGAAGTGAGGGGATGGAGCTGCCCAGAGGGCATTGTCAGTGAAGAGGGGGGTTTGCACATCCGTTAGGCACAGGAGCAGCAGCGCTTGCTGAATAGCTCGCTTTTGAGGGCATTTTTGAAAGTGGAGATGGTGGGGATTTCAGTGTTGGCCCAAGGAAGAGTGTTGTACCAAGCAGGGGCTCTATGGCAGAAAGATCTCTGTCCAAGTGAGGTCCTGGCATGAGGAACCAGGAAGGTGGCTTTACAGGAGGTTTGGGTGCTGACTAGGGGCTGTGCTGGGAGGAGGGAGGAAGTCAGCCCAGGAGGAGAAAGTCCTAGTAGGTTTTTTTTTGAAATGAGGCACATTTGGTAAAGCAGGCATTCGTCGAGGTCAAGCATTGTTGCAAGGTCATAGAGTTGGCAGGTATGAGTGAGCCTAGGGGCCCCAGAGATTAGCCTGCAAGCCTTATTTAGGAGGAGGTGGATTTTGTTGAGGGCGTCATGTTGGCAGCACCATAGACAGGTAGCCCATAGTCCACCAGGGATAGTATGGAGGATGTAACTGCAAGCCGGAGGGCGTCGGGGGTGAGACAGTTTTTGTAGCGGTACAGGATACCGAGTCGGATATTGGTTACAGAAGCAAGTGCATCGATGTGGGTATGGTAGGAGAGGGCTGAGTAAAATAAGATCCCTAGATACTTATAGGATTGGACTTGCTCCAATTGTAGTTTAGAGCTGAGAGGATATGGAGAGGGAGTTGGATGATTTGTTTTGAGGGTGGAGAGCATGGTTTAGATTTTTAAGGTTTATGACCAATCTATGCTCTTTAAGCCAAGTTTCAGCGCCGTCATAGGCCCTTTGTAAAGGGAGACCTGGAGGGAAGTGGGGTTACGGTCAGTGGCACAGAGGACGGTATCATCTGCGTACAGCAGAATTTTCCCAGGGCACACACTGGGCAGGGTGTTAAGGTATAGCGAGAAGAGAAGGGGCCCCAGGATGGAGCCCTGTGGAACCCCTGAGAGGATCGAACGTGGGTCAGAAAGAGTCCCACCAATTTTGACTCATTGGGAGTGGGCAGAAAGGTAGCTGGAGCACCAAGCAAGTGGTCCAGAGGCAAAACCAGCATGACAGAGGGCTTCCAGTAGTAGGGGGTTGGAGACCGTGTCAAAGGCCTTTGATAGGTCAAGGAACACGGCCCCCGCCAGGGAGCCAGTATCCAGTGAGGAGTGAAGGAAGGAAGCAAATTCAATAAGAGCAGTGCTAGTACTGTGTCCTGCGTGGAAGCCATGCTGTTCAGGGCAGAGTATGTTGTATTTGGTCAGGTATTCAGTTATTTGTGCAGCAACTAGTTTTTCCAGTGCCTTGGAAAGGGGTGGGAGAATGGAGATCGGTCAATAGTTCCCAGCTAAGGACCTGTCACCCCCTTTATGGATTGGAGTAACCGTTGCAGTTTTCCATGAGGAGGGGAATTGTCCCAGGCAGAGGGATTTGTTAAGAAGGGAGGTGAGTGGGGTGAGGACTTGGTCCAGGACCAACCGGAGAATTTTGTGATCCAGGGAGATGTCACTGGGACTGTTGCCTTTTAGTGCACGGGTCAGGTGCAGTCTGGCTTCCTGGGTGTGCCACCCTACGAAGGTGGAAGCAAGGGAGAAGGAGGGCAGTGGATGGGGTGGCTGATCAAAGAAGTTACTGGGGAGGATAGGGCTAAGGTCTGTAAAGGCGGTGTTGAGGAGGTTTGCAATGTCAGCGGAGTCTGTGATGGTGGTGTTGTTGGTGATAATCTGGGATGGGGGAGGGGAGCGGGTGTTCCCATTCAGTTGTTTGACCTTATCCCAGAAGGTACAGGTGCTCCCCCAGGAGGCAGTGAGGGTGGCCTGATAGTGGTCGGCCTTGGCTTTCCTGATTGCCCATGTACACTTATTCTGTGCAGCACTGTAGGCCTGTCTGTCAGCTGGGCGCCTAGTTTCTATGGCACGGTACCAAAGGTTGTCCCTGTGCCTGAGCAGCAGTGAGAGTGCAGGGGTAATCCAGGGCAGGTTAGGTCTTTTGGAGCGGACGGCAGAGAGGGGAGCAAAGAGATCGCAGGCTTTATTAAAGGTGGAGGTAAAGAAGGCAAGAGCAGTATCTATGTCAGGTGCATGGAGAATTGGGGACCAGTCTTGCAGTTCAAGGTACTGTTTAAGGTTTTTTAGGCCATAAGGTCTGAAACGCCGGTAGGGAATGCGCTGTGCAGTGGGTCAGGGTATGGTGGACAGCCAGCGGAAGAGCACAGGGAAGTGGTCACTGAGTGAATCAGGGAGGACTTGGATGTCCAGGATTTTATCTCAGCCATTTCTGAGAATTTTTTCACCAAATTTTCAACATGAGGTTTTTGGGGCTCCACCTCATGAACTGTGACACTGTTATTTTGTTAATTGGTCCCAAAAGGTGGTTCCACAGTTACTGCACAGAACCACCTTTCCAGAATGATTAACAAAATGACAGTGTCACAGTTCATGAGGTAGGCTCCCAAAAACCCTATGTTGAAAATTTGGTGAAAATATTCCCCAAAATGACTGACTTAAGAGTGTGCATTGCACAGTTCCTATGCACGCTCATAACTTTGAGCATTTTTAGTATTTTTCATTCCAGATTTTCAGTATTGCCATTTTAACACACCTCCTTATGAACAGTACAACTGTCATTTTTCACATTTTACCCAAAATATGTTTTCACACATGTAGCACAGAATGGCATGTTCGGTGTGCAAAATCAATGTTCGGGACAGATTAAGAAAATCACAGTGATACTTTTCATGAGCAGAGGTGTTAAACTAGCAGTGACAACCCACCTCTCCCTCTGGGCTGAAACAGCTTTTAGAGAGGTGTGTGTCCTCGGGTATTCGCTGCCACCAGCCGGACTTTCCTTCCGGCACCTCTTTCAAGTGTACAAACTTGAATAATCACATGTGCAATTGCACAAGTTAAAGTCTGGTAGTGTGTCTCTTTCAGGTGGTGGATGCCACACAGAGTTTACCTTAGCCAGTGGAAACCAAATCTTACCTTAGAAAAATGACATCAGAGTCACAACTGTTGAGCAAATAAATAGCTTTACTTAACAGAAAGTGCAATGAGCATTTACAGGAAATGTATTTACAACACAAGAGAATAACACTCATACAGGAAAAGTAAACAAATGTTTTTAAACAACAGATGGCAAAAGAAGAAGGCTATTACTGAAATATACTATCACTAAACTTACCCTTCCCTGTCCTTACAAGAGACACTGGACGCTGTTCTAACTGCCAGCTCCCACGGACATACCAGGTAGGCTCCAAGCTTATGTTTCCCCTCACAGCTTCCAAAGGCAAGAGAGAGTTCTCTGTCTTACAGAAGCTTATATAGCCTATGGAGACTAGGTCATTCCTATTCTCCCTTAAATGCACCAACCAACTAACATGTATGTATTTAATTGTCCCAATCAGAGTGAACACCTATTGGTGACCAATTATATTCCTTTTCACCTTAAGTTTATATTTGAATGATCCAATCCATTCAAACTGCCCTGTGTCCGTGTCTGCAAGGTCTGTGTATGTCTGGAGATGTCCACTCGAGATTTATGACCCAGCTCTTATCTAGCAGCTAGGAATTCCACCAGCTGGTTGCTGCTGGAGGATTTCAGCCTCAGTGTATTTTTTCCACACTGCTAAAAAAATAAGGCATCTACAGAATCCAAACCATTAACTATTTCCTTCCCATTTCTGTCACACTAGCTATGTTGAAAATTTGGTGAAAACATTCCACAAAATGACTGTTTTATGAGCGTGCGTTGCACAGTTCCTTACTTTCGTAACTTCAAAACATTTTAATATTTCCTCCAGATTTTCAGTATTGCTCATTTATCACACCTCCTTATGAACAGTACTACTGTCATTTTCTCATCTCACCCAAAATGTGTTTTGCACATATAGCACACAATAAGTAGCGGTTGGTGTCTTAAATCAATGTTTGGGACAGATTCAAGAAAATCACAGTGATACTTTTCATGAGCAGAGGTGTTAAACTGGCTATGTTGAAAATTTGGTGACAAACGCCCATAAAATGACTGTGTTATGAGCTTGCATTGTGTCAGATATGGCAAAAAAAACAAAAAAAGGAAAAAAATTAATGGTAGAAATGTGCTGCAGAATTGCCTCAGAAATTGGTGTTGAGTGCCGCAGAAGTTCTGCAACAAATGAGAACCCTGCTGCAGAACTTTGCTCCGATGTACCACAGAAAAATCTGGGCCCTGGACATCATCAGCAGCTCTTCACAGATACAGGTTGTTTTGAACGGGTAGCTAAATCAGGGTTACAAAATAGCTCATAACTTTAAAATGAAGTAATGAAGAAATTTAGTTTTCGGTGTGAGATTTACTGAGGGAATTCTTATTCAGAGTCTACAGTGTAGCATTTTTTGTGTTAGTGGCTCTTTTAATATTCCTTGTCCTCCCGCCCCAACTCTAAACATCAATCTGGCTGGTATTCCTTTAGCTACTTCACCCATAAAAATATTAAGTATTTTTTTAGCAGTACAGATGATGCTTCTTATAAGTGGAATGTCACCTTGTTAAGGCTTCCGGCCTGGCTGCCTCCTGGAAAGTGCACTCCATAGTAAGGCAAAAAGAGGGTTATGTTGTTAAAAACCTTAGTTCTTCCCCTCTTTTTGCACTTAGCATCTGATTTCCCAATTCCCTTTTCTATGGAAGCACAGGTAAACAATATTTTTTCAGGGTTTCTGGGGCAGTCACCTGAACCTTTTGAAAATAATTTTTATTTACCCTGGCTATTGCCATGGGGGGTCAGGATGCTTAACCCCATTGTTTTTTTTCATTGTTTGTTCATTAAGCAGAGCATATCAATACTGCTACAACCTCTTGTTCCCTTTCGATTTTCCATTATGCAGTCTCTGATTTAATCTCTATGTGGTGTCTGGCAAAAGACCCCCTTTTGATATCCATAGAAATTTCTGAAAATACAACATTCATCCTTACTTAGTTCCTGCTTTCCTTAAAATACGTCAATGGAGATTGACAATCACTGTTATTATGACTTCTGCAAGGAAACGGCTATATTATAACATTCTTGGATCCCTTTTGTCTGAGGCACCACAATTATTAGACATGCATGGGGATGCTTTAGACCTCAACACAGTATTTTTACAATTAACAGATGCTAAAATTCCCTGGCACCTCTGGGACGTCACTTGGCTTTCATGGCATGGGCATCTAGGGGTCCACAACACCTTAAAACACAAATCTGTAGAAGAAAGAATGTGCCCTCATGACTCTTGTTCACAAGTCCTTGAAACTATGTATAATTTTTATCTTGAATGCCCTTAGAGTCGATCCTTTGGGAACTTTTGCCTGCATTGTACACAGAGCACACTAAAGGTAATTTTGCCTCCTTCATCAGCAGCCATTTGGAGAGAGTGTTAGCCCATTAATGCTTCGCATCGACTGCCCCGCCCAACCCAGTCACCTCCCGCCCTGGGGCATCCCTTAACTTATTGACCTCATCAGGTCATGTAATCGCATGTATTTTACCTAAGTGTCCATTTCTGCATTAGCCTGTTATTCTGGATGGCCACTAAAAGTCAGCGTTGCTCCCCCTTGCACCACTGTATTTTCCCTTCCCAGTCACTCTAGCTCTGCTTCCCTTTTCCTCTATCCCACCTCACCTTGTGTCACCTTGTGTCTAATTCCGCATCTTCAGCCCTCGCTTCCAAGTCTCTCCCCAGACTTGAACCCCGCATCTTCTACTCCCTAGGCCGTGACACTACTGCTGTGCCAGATGAGTAGCCCTATTACTGTGTGTTCTTTAATATCTCCTATTTCTACTCTTCACCCTAACCACCTCTCGGCCCTCCCTAATGCATTTTACTCCTGTCTTCTGTGACAATTGCCTTCTGCTGGTACTCTTAAAACCTTTACTAGGGCCACTGTCTCCCTCCTGTCCTCTCTCATATTTTTCTATCTACTTCCCCCAGGTCCTTGACCCATCTCTGTTCCTAACACCCCTGACTGGTCAATCTCTTGCCACCCCCCAATCCACATTGCATCTATGGATACCTCTATGTTGCCTCCTCTCCTCCCGATCCTTAACCTCCCCCTTCCTAGTCCCTTCTCTCACTTGCCTCCACTCCTCCTAACCATACCACAGATTCTAGCTCTCCTCATCCCAGTGGTCAGCTCCAAACCAACCCACCTATCATAACAAGGTTCCAGCCTCCATATGCAATTTCAGTATACTCTTCCTAGGGCCCTTCTACTACTACTGCTGATATCCGGAAACATACACCCTAACCCAGGACCTTCCTTCACCCCTACACCAATTGTCTCCCTACTGATGGGCTTTGCGTAGTATCCATTAACATCTGTAGCTTGCAGAAAAAAAATGATTGCCTCCAAGGGTAGATGGCCCAACACCAACTTGATATACTCTCCATTGTAGAAATCTGGCTCTCCAAAGATACCCCTGACTAGGCGATGGCCATCCCCGGATATTCCATTTACCATGCAGACTGATGGGGAAAACATGGTGGGGGCTGTGCCATTTATCTCCTGGACTCCCTGCAGGGTCAACCTCTCCCTCCTACCCAGCTGGAACATGGTGCCCAAGCTCTCACTCTGAAAATTACTGTAGGCAACACCACGGCCCCTCTCTTCATCACCTAAGTTTACATTCCCCCCGTAACCAAAAAATAGTGTTTCACTCTGTGCTATAATACCTTTCCTCCTGCCCCGTAAGCCAGAATGCATAGCTCTTGGGGACTTCAACATCAATTGACAATCTATTTCTGCTGCCCCTTGTAAAGATGATATAGCTGCTATGGACCTCTCTCAAGTAGTCCCTTATCCCACACATCAGAACCCTAAGACTGGGTCTGCCACTCTCCTTGACCTGGTGCTAATAAATTGCCCCAACAGGATCACAAGGGTCTCAGTTCTCTCCAATGCCCTGAGTGACCATTCACCTGTGCTCTGTACCTGGTTAAGTAATGTTAAAAAAACACCACCAAACATTGTCCTCAAATGCTGACTTAAACCAGGTAAACTAAACCATTTAAAACACCACCTTACTCACTTGAACTGGTCCCCCATTAACTATGCCCTGGACATAGACTCTGCACTTGACTACTTCATTAGCTCTTTTAACTTGGCCTGCAATACATTTGCCCCCGTTGTTAAATGCATTGTCAAAGGTCCTTCCACCCTTTGGATCTCCCAAACTCTCCTAGACTAGATGTGTCATCGTGACTCCCTCTGGCACTCTGGCAGATAGCACACGAAACAGGCAAACATGCTGACAGACAACACTATTGTGCTGCCAGAAATAAATGTACGTGGGATATATGAAAGGCTAAGGCAGAGCACTATAGGGCATCCCTCACCTCCTCCTGGGGCTCAGACAGAAAGTTTTGGGACAATTTTAATGAACTCAATGGGAAATCAGTGCCCCCTCCCAAATTTACATCAATGGCAATATCGCCACTGACCCCAAACTCATTGCTGACACCCTAAATTCCTCCTTCTCCGACCTTAGCAGTGTGCTCCCTCCCCACTTCTTCAATCCCCTGACCACCCCCCACACCCCTTGCCACCCTCCCTTTTTGTTTCAAAACCCTTGCACCATGGGAGGTTAAGCCCTACCTACTAAAAGCATCACAGAGTTCCTGGTTCAGCAGTGACACTCTGGACTTTAAACTCCTGCATCTAACCCTAGATGAAATTTTCACCCCCTCAACCCACATTCTTAACCATTCCCTATGCCTTGGTAAATTCCTAGCAAAATTGAAAGCAGCCGTCATCACTCCCATCCACAAAAACAGTCACCGTGCCACCTCGGGGAACTACTTCCCCATCTCCATACCACCCCCAAGGTGCTGGAGAGAATCATCTCTGACCAACTCATTGAACATATCGCTAAACATGATCTTCTATGTAGGGAACACCATGGCTTTTGGAAAGGCCACAGCACCACCTCAGAGATGCTGGAATTTTCCAATGCTAGCCACACTGCACTTGACAAAGGATGTCTGGCTGGAGCAGTCTTTGTTGACCTGTTGAAAGCCTTCCTCACCATCAACTACTCTCTGCCCTCACCTTCACTAGTCTCTCACAGGATTCCACAAATTGATTCGAGGACTATCTTACTGGTAGGTCTCAGCAGGTCAAGATAAACAACACCCTCTCCTCCACACCATCTTCTCCAATCTCCTAGTTAAGTCAGGAGTGCCTCAGAGGTCCATCCTAGGGATGATTTCTTTCAGCTTATTTCTAAAAACCCTCCCTAAAGCATGTTCTGGGCAACTACTCCTTTATGCCAACAATGCGGTCCTTTGCTCCTGCCACTCAGATCCCATCATGCTCTAGCTATCCCTCCAAAAAACCTTCAAAGAGGCTGAATCATAGTTTGCTGAGCACCAGTTAGTGTTAAATTACTAGAAATCCAAAGTTATGGTGTTTGCACATCACCAGAGCAAACATAAAGCCCTTCCTCTGCAAATCATTAATTACCAGAAGCAACCGCTTGAATAGGTTGATACTTTTAAATACCTTGGCCTCACCCTAGATTCTGTTCTTAACTACCATTAACACATCCATCTTCTTAGCACTGCTGTCCACTGGTACAAGCATTGTCTCACTGCAGATGCCCTCCGTATAGCTGTCTCCTCCTCAATCCTGTCCCTAATTGATTATGGGATAGTGGTCTATGGGGTGGCTAACAACTCCCCTCTCCACAGAATTAGACTTCCTCTTAACAAAGCCTGCTGCCTAGTCACAGGTTATGACCGGACTACTCATACCTTCCCCCTTTACAGTCTCTCCAACTAGCTCAGTTTTGATGGAAGGCTCAAGTATCAAACTTGCCTCCTTGCCAAAAAGATCTCCTTCTGGCTTACCCCCCCAAGACTCTCTGCCATCTTGCAACAAGAACCAGTGTCGAAACCACACGCAGCTCCTCTAAATCCCCTTTCTTGATTCTTCAGTGCAGAACTTCCCTATTCCAGAGAACTTTCAGCTACACAGCCCCTCACTGAATGAATGCCCTTCCCAGTGCCTTAACTGGTGAGAGTAAGCTAGGCTGTTTCAAATCCCTCTTCAGGGAACATCTCCACTTCATTAGTACTTGTGACTGCTATTAGCCTCCTGGGGTTCTCCGCCCCACCTACTTCCCAAAGATTCCATGCCCCTGCAGCACCATCTCATTGACATTCCCTGCCCCCCGCCACCACCCCCCGTCATCTTCCTCTCTTGACAAATGATTCTTATCCTGCCTACCTTCCATTTTGTACTTTGTTTCAACTCTAGGTAATCCCACTGTTTGAACATATTATGCCTCATACATTGTAAAGCTCATGTCTGTAACCCCAACTGTGTATTTCCTAATGTCATGTATTTCTGTCAGTTTGTTATGTTATATGATGTGGAGCCTTTGTAAAGGAGTCTGTGACTCAAAGGTTTGCAGTGCTGATATATTTCAATAAATAAATACAACTTCTTTTTACTTAAATGGAAAGGGAAACATCTCACTTCCATCACCTATGATATCTTAGTATATGGCCTATTTCTCCCGAATTACGACATTACCATCCTAGCACCTTACATTTAATTTTTGCATTATGCAGGCTTTAATTGTGGCAACCAGGTATGCCTATCTTTAACAACACAACTGCTATACTAATGTACATATTTGGACTCACATAAAGCAAAGTTTGCAATCCTATTTATGATACTGAGAAAAAATCAGTTCCATCTTCTAATTTTGGAAACTACTGGAAAAACTGTACATGGCTTTTGACTGCATTGCCTTTTATTGATTTTCTTTTCCTGTTTCCTTTTTTTGTTGTGTGACTTGTGCCTTATTTGTATTTAATCGTGCCTTTCATTGTTTAAGTTTTTCCTTTTTTTTCATTTTTGATATTTTGATTGTACTGATTGTTATATGAATTTTCCTTTCAATAAAACATTCCCCTACTCTTTTCAATAAATGTTGTGGGATCTTTAACATCCACCTAAAAAAATCACCAGAACAGGCAGCTGGGATCTTATTTTATCATCTCATCTGAAAGACGGCATCTCAGAAGTGCGGAACCCCCCTCATGCAGCACTGCAGTGCCAGTATTGGGATATTAACCAAAGTGCCAGGTGTGGGAAATGAACCCATAGTCCTCTGAGAACCCAAGTGTCAGGTGTGGGAAATGAAACCACAGCACTCTGATAACCCTCTGCTCTCCCAGCCTCAGAGGTGAGTATGCTACCTGCTGAGCCACTGACACCGATTTATTTATACGTGTCACTTGTCTTCCTTTAGTGGTCCTCTCTGTTGAATGTTTCTGGACATTATGATCTGAGCTCCCATACATTTTTAGTGAGATTTTTTTTTTTTTTTTTACTTTAGTTACCATCTTTATCCTGTACTTGGTTTTGGATTATGGTGGAAGGGGTTATGGAATATATCCCTTAATGTTGTCCAATACAAAGATGCTGTGTTTTTGCTGGACATATAGAGGATTGTGTATGAGCAAGCATACACAACAAGGCAATTGTGATTGAGAGGTTTCCGTGGTAACCAGAGACCTCGCGAGCATAGCTCGCGGTCCGTTCACAGAAACCTCAAGATCTAACAACTGTTGTTATGCTTGCTCATACACATCTTTTGATAGTGTATGGCCAACCATACACAGTATTTTCTTAACACAGAAACAAGTATTTTAAAAGCTTATTTGTTTCTGCTGTCGAGATGCTTACTTCCGCACATTGCCATGCGCGCTCAATTTGCGATGGCGCTGAGTAATATTTGTTGTGCTGCACCGTGATGTACTCGGTGCAGCACAACAAGATCATCACGCACTGAGTGCAGGAAAATAACTCTGTTCCAGGCATGAATTTCCATGCAGAACAGCGTTTCACCATACATTATAATGATTTTTCTTCTCCTGCACCTGATGGAAGTAGCTCAGTCTGGGACATTGTTTTTCTGTAATTACCAATGTTAAATTGGAAATTCAGTTTTCAGTTGAATATTGGGATGGAGGGTGTATAATTCAACCAATATTGAGTAAAGGGTCGATGTTCCAGTTGGGGGGGTTGTTATAGTTAGACTCTCAAGTCATAGTAGAGATGCATGTAATGGTCTGTTCCATGGGCCTGTATTTGATTGGGGTTTTCTTTTTTTTCTCTCTCTCTTTTTATAGAGTAAGCTGGTACTGTGAGTAACATTTTTTCAGTTATTTACTTTGTTATAAAGCAAATGAGAGAAAAGAGCAACAAAAAGGGGGTGTTCTGGGCACATATAGTATATATTATAATATTACAGGTATAATTTTATTATGGGTTATCTTCTGAGTTGCTGGAAAGGATACAGCTGTAAATGGGGGTGTAACATAATGAGGAAGGTTGGTAGAGGGATGGGGGGAGATGTTGGTGGCAATGGTGACTGTATACGTGAGATATGTAACAGTTATTGTTTATTTTACGGATTTACCCACAGATATTTTAGTTAGTTTATTTAGCATAGGGATGGCTTAGACTGAGTGTAGCTGAGATAGTTAGCTCATAGTATTTGCTATAAATCTGGGGTTCTTTGCAAACCTGGGGATTTTTTTCACTATTCTTAGTTCCCTAATAGCACTTTATAGTTTAGTGGTGCTACCCAGGAGCCATGAACAAGGGTTGGCTCCCTACTTTGGAAGTTTTTGGCTAAGTTTTTGACTGTTTACAGTCTTGTTGGATGTATTTTTTTCTTACAGTATATGCCCGGTTGGCACAGTATATGCCTGGTTGGCAAAGTTACTACTGTTATATTATTACTAAAATGTTTTTCTTATGTTTTCCATTTCCAACAAATGGGGAAGGGGTACAGTGTGAATTCTATGAGGAATTTGTATGCTTTTGGTCTGAAATATGACATTAAGTCTCGGCTGCAATATAGTACACTTGTTGGGTGGCATTGTTTTGGAAGTGATAAAACACAGAGCTCAAAAGGCATGGCATCTCTAGTTGCTAAATTATATGTGGACTTCATTTTGGAAAGTAATGGGTTATAGGAGTCTTCCTTTCTGTGGGGTCATGGGAGCCCCCGTGGTTGCAGATGTGGTGTTAACTGGAGCTGTTATGGACTGGGTATGTCAACTGTGTGAGGTATAATTATTAATTGTCTCTGTTGCTTAAGTTAATCTCATATAATGTAAACAGAGTACATAGTCTAGTTAAATGCTACTGGCTGTTACAATATTTCTGTGGGCAACAAGAAAAAAATTACTCACCTTAGTAATGTTGTTTCTTCTAATTGAGTCTTGCTATATTATAACATATGCAGTGAGTCCCAGCCTTCGAACTGCTCCAGAGGTGAAAGAGTTAACTTTCCATGCCAGGCATGGAACTTTGAGTTGAAGCTCAGTTGAAAACTCTGTCTGTTGTTCTTCAAACTCAAACTGTCAGATCTTTTCAAGCAAAACTCACTAAGGTTCTGTGTGGAAGCTGTAGACCTACACTAGCCAACTGGCTACTAAATATAAGAACACATTTGTTGGTGCCAAAACAAAGACTCAAGTCAGGAGACGAAAAAAATGAAAAACACAACACCAGTCACCCCAAAAAGGAGGGGTTAAAAACAAGGTGGGCATCTACTAAGTGCCAACACTGCACTGCCCACCCACATCCCAAAAGAAAAAATTACTCACCATAGTAATGTTGTTTCTTCTAATGGAGTCTTGCTATATTATAACATATGCAGTGAGTCCCAACCTTCGAACTGCTCTGGAGGTGAAAGAGTTAACTTTCCACGCCAGGCATGGAACTTTGAGCTCAAGCTTGGTTGAAAACTCTGTCTGTTGTTCTTCAAACTCAAACTGTCAGATCTTTATGAGTAAAATTCACTAAGGTTCTGTGTGGAAGCTGTAAACCTACACTAGCCAACTGGCTACTAAATATAAGAACACATTTTTTGGTCCAAAAACAAGGACTCCAGTCTGGAGACCCAAAAAATGAAAAACACAACACACAGTCACCCCAAAAAGGAGGAGTGAGAAAACAAGGTGGGCATCTACCAAGTGCCAACACTGCACTGCCCACCCACATCCCAAAAGCAGAGGTTCTGAGAGGGGCAGGCAGGGGGGAGGTCATAATATAGCAAGACTCCATTAGAAGAAACAACATTACTAAGGTGAGTAATTTTTCTTCAAACAACATGAAGTCTTGCTATATTATGACATATGCAGACTACACAGCAGTACCTCCATGGAGGAGGGACCGAACCTACTTAGGAAATAGGCTCTGAAGCACAGCTGTGCCAAACCGAGCATCATTCCTAGCCTGGATGTCCAGGGAGTAATGCTTGGTAAAAGTGTGAACTGTTTTCCAGGTAGCTGCTTGACATATCTCTAGGATAGGGATGTCCCTGGCAGCAGCCAGAGACACAGCTGTACCTCTGGTAGAATGAGACCTCAGGCCTGAGGGAGGAACCTTACCCAGTTTTTCATAGCAACATTGGATACAAGAGACAATCCACCTGGCAACGGATCTTTTAGTGGCAGGTTTCCCTTTACTAATCTCACCATAAGTGAGGAACAGTTGGAGGGAGTCAAACCTGTGACCCTTGGTACGTCCTATGTAGTAACTAAGGGCTCTTTTGACATCTAAAATGTGCAGTCTCCTCTCTCCAGAGGAGGAATGGTCAGTGAAGTACACAGGGAGAGACATAGATTGATTAAGGTGGAAATCTGAAACCACCTTAGGCAAGAACTTTCTGTTAGTCCTGAGGACCACCTTATCTCTATGAAAGGAGATAAAATAAGGCTCCACTGACAATGATTGTAATTCACTTATGCGTCTGGCAGAAATGATGGCTACCAAGAACACAGTTTTCCAAGTCAAATACTTAAGCTCTGCTGAAGACAAGGGCTCAAAAGGGGTTGCATAAGCTGGGCAATGCAAATATTAAGGTTCCAGGCAGGGGCAGAGTCCCTGAATGGAGGGTTGGTGTGATGCAATTCCTTGAAAACTTTGAGAATACAGGATGAGCTGAAAGAGAAGAGGGTTTACCTGCTGATAAGAAAGCAGACACAGCTGACAGGTACACTTTAGGGTAGTTTGTCTCAGCCCCAAAGTATTTAAATGGACCATATAATCCAGGACTGTGGGTAAGTTAGCAGATTCTGGGGAAATATGCTTTCCAGAGCACCATATGGAAAATTTCTTCCATTTGGAATTATAAGTAGCCCTGGTGGAAGGCATCCTAGAAGCCTTCAGAATATCCAGCATGCCTTGGGAGAGGTGTAGGTCAGCAAACTCTAACTCTTCAAGAGCCAGGCCTTGAGATTGAGAGATTTGAGGTTTGGGTACCAAACCTTCCCCTGAGCACAGGTTAACAGGTTGTGATTCCTGGGAAGACACAGGGGAAGGTGGACTTGTAAGGACATAAGGAGTGGGTACCAGGGCTGTCTGACCCAATCTGGATCAATCAGGATCATCTTGCAGGGCTGAGATCTGATTTTGACTAGCACCTTGAACAGAAGAGGGAAGGGGGGGCATAGAGAAACTTCCTACCCAACTGAGAAGGAAGGCATCCAGATGGACTGAGCCCAACACTGGGGGCCTGCAGCAAAAAAGGGGGAGTTGGTGATTGTCTGGGGCTGCAAAAAGATCTATCTGCGGGGTGCCACATCTGGCAAATACTGCCTCCAGTACTAGGGGATCCAGTGACCATTCATGATGGCCCTTGGAAATCCTGCTGAGAGCATCTGCCAGGATATTGTCTTTGCCTAGGAGGTGAACTGCCATAAGGGAGTTGTTTAGTGAGTAAGCCAGAGACCACAACTTCATTGCTTTGGTGCACAAGGCCGTAGACCGAGTGCCCCCTTGCTTGTTGATGTACCACATTGTGGTGGTATTGTCTGCTAAACAGATTTGGAAAAAGCTTGAAGTGCTAGAAAAACTGCTCTGAGTTCCAACAGATTGATGTGGAGCAGAAATTCCTGAGGGGACCACAATCCCTGGGTAGTGAGGTAGCCCATGTGAGCTCCCCACCCCAAGAAAGATGCATCTGTAGTAAGGATTAAGGAGTGAGACTGATGGGTGAAGGGGCCCCCTGTCTCAGATTGCTCTGGTCCTGCCACCACTGAAGGGCTTGGATCAGGGTTTGAGTCACTGGGATCAATTTGGTTAGAGGGTCTCTCCTTTGAGACCAAAAGGCTTTCAAATGGAACTGGATCTCCCTCATCTGAAATCTTGCTCCCTGCACTACTGCTGTAGAAGCAGCCACATGCTCCAGAAGCTAAAGAAAGTGCCTTGCTGGTTGAGAGACCTGCAGGGTGAAAGAGGAGGCCAGAGAGACCAGGGTCCTTGCTCTTTCCAGAGGAAGGAAGGCTCTGGCTTCTTTTGTGTTCAGTTCTGCGCCTATGAAGGTGAGAGGCTGGACAGGCTCTAGAACTGACTTTGGAAGATTGAGAAGGAAACCTAGAGAGGTAAGCAGTTGCTGAGTTACCTGAAGATGTGATTTGACTTGGTCTGGAGACTGGCCTACTATGAGCCAGTCATCCAGGTAAGGAAAGATGGCAATTTTTTGTCTTCTTAAGTGGGAAACTGCTACTGCCAGGAATTTTGTGAATACCCTTGGGGCAGAGGTGAGGCTGAAGGGCATTGCTCTGAACTGGTAATGGCCTGAGGGCAGTTAGAATCTGAGGTACTTTCAATGGGAGCTTCTGAGGAGAACATGGAAGTAGGCATCCTTGAGGTCCAGGCACGCTAGCCAGTCCCCTGGCCTTAGAGATGGTAAAATAATTCCCAGAGTCACCATTTTGAATTTTGGTTTTAAAAGGTGCTTGTTTAGGTGTCTGAGATCCAGGATGGGCTGCCATTCTCCTGTCTTTTTTGGGGTAAGAAAGTACCTGGAGTACAACCCTTTGCCCTGGTGTAGGGGTGGAACCCTTTCCACAGCTCTGAGAGCCAGGAGGGTAGAAACTTCTGCCTCTAGGGCAAGTGCCTCTGATGGATTTGCAGGTGGAAAGGATCTGGTTCTCATCTTTGGAAACTTTTTGAAGCTGAGAACCAGTCCCTGGCTTACTACTTCCAGGACCCACTTGTCTGATGTTAGAGACTTCCAGTCCTGGACAAAGTAAGCCAGCCTGCACCCTACGGGTAGTGGAGAATCGGACCTGGCCACCCCATCAGGGTGCCTGCTTGGCAGAGGCTTTAGGCTCAGGGTGGTACCCCATCTGCCTCTCCCTCTAAAGAACCCCTTCTGGGCATAAGCTGAAGAGGAGGCCTGGGCTTGCCCCTGCCCCTGGAAGGCTGCCTTTGAGGAGTGGCCTGCCTTTCCTTGGCCTGTGCACTCCTATAGGTGGTCCTATACTCATCCATTTTCTTCATGTAATTCTCTGTCTGCTCCCTAAACAGAAAGTTACTCACAACAGGAAAAGCCATGGCCTTAGTCTGGGTCTCCTGTGATAGGCTAGTACATCTGAGCCAAGTCATTCTGCAAAGAGCCACAGATGTAGCCATGACTCTTGATGACACATCATTAGAGTCCACTGCAGCATGAAATTGCACCTTAGGTGCCTCAATACCATCAGCAGCCACCTGCTCCAGCTCCTTGGCAAGCTGGCCAGGGACCTGCTTTGCTAGAGCCATAACAGTGTATCTACCAACATAAGCCATATAATTTGTATGTCTGAGTCCCAAGGATGCTGCCATGTACTGTTTCTTTGCCATAGCATCAATCCTCCTGGATTCCTTGTCGGGGGGGTGTGAGGCCAAGAAAACATTTGCCTTGTCACAGGCTGCAGCCTGCACTACCCCAACATGGCTGCATTGTTGTATAAGGAACTCCGTATCAGAACCTGTCAATGTGTACCTCTTTTCCATTCTTTTATCCACAGGAGGTATAGTGTGAGGAGTTTTTAGAATTGTTACTGTCTGTTTCCCAAAAGATTTATGCAAAGGAATAGACAGTCTCCTAGACTCTGGGACATTCATCACTTCTACATAGTCAGGCTCTTTTTGATCATCCACACCTTCCTCCATAGGGAGCTGGAGGGTTTCAGCTACTTTTTTTTTTTTTAAAACATAAAATAAAAAGGGGACTCAGAAGCCTAGGAGGAGACACTCCTAAAGGTCTGTCTGTGGAGGTGTCCGAGTCAATGGGCACATCCAGACTTTCAAATCCACATCTACTCTCCTCATACTCCTCTTCCTCCTCCTCCTCTGGTTCATAATACTCCTCTAAATCATACTCTTGAACTGGTGGAACTGGCTGAACCGGGCGTTTACCCAATGGTGCCGGTTCGGTCAGAACCGAGGAAGCGACTGGACAATTTTTATTGCTTTGGCTATCTGTTCAGCGTTGGAGAGGAAAGTTTTGGCTCCACACCAGCTGATTTTCTAGCTTTTTGCTGGACCCAGCTCCTCAAAGTCAGATCTTCTTTTTGCCCGAGGAAGTCAAGCCCTGGTCAGAGGGCACTCCCTTCGGTTTGGTTTGAACCGAACAGGGCTGGCCATCTGGTTCAACGGACTTTTTGGTCTCCCTTTCCCTGAGCTTACCAACTCTTTTTTCCAGGGCAGCTGCAGGAAACTTTAACAAATCTGGCAGTCTGCTTTGAGGTGGTCAACCCCAGACAATAAACACAGGTAGTGTGGGGATCAGCCTTGGCAAAGACTTTCCAGACACACTGCAGTGTTGAAACCCAGTGGGCCCAGCTTTTCTTTTGGGTTTCTCAGACATAGTGCCAGTCCTAACCAAACTTGCCCATTTATGTCAATCCACCAAGCAAGACTCTCTTATCAGTTCCCAACTGTGTCACGGGTCGTGGAAAAAATCATAATTAAATCTGTTTTTTTTAGAACCAATAAGGACCGGGAACCGCACTCTAAAAGACAGATTAATATATTTAAAACAACCTGATCGGTTAAACCGAACCGACAAACTGTTTATAAGTTCCACACAGAAAGTAAATGTAAAACCTATCTAGTACTTACAAATACCACAGACAGAGCTTGAACTGACCAGTTGTGGTTTAAATTCGGTCAAAAAAACCCGAAAAATTAATACTTTAACCGATAAAATGAACCAAGCAGAAGGAGAAATCTCCGGAGCGACTGTTCAGTGAGGCGGAGTAAAGAATCTGACAGTTTAAGTTTGAAGAACAACAGACAGAGTTTTCAACCAAGCTCGAGCTCAAAGTTCCATGCCTGGCATGGAAAGTTAACTTTTTCATCTCCGGAGCAGTTCGAAGGTTGGGACTCACTGCATATGTCATAATATAGCAAGACTTCATGTTGTTTGAAGTAGAGGTTCTGAGAGGGGCAGGCAGTGGGGGAGGTCATAATAAAGCAAGATTCCATTAGAAGAAACAACATTACTAAGGTGAGTATTTTTTTTTTCAAACAACATGAAGTCTTGCTATATTATGACATATGCAGACTACACAGCAGTACCTCCATGGAGGAGGGACCAAATCTACTTAGGAAATAGGCTCTGAAGCACAGCAGTGCCAAACCGAGCATCACTTCTTGCCTGGATGTCCAGGGAGTAATACTTGGTAAAAGTGTGAACTGTTTTCCAGGTAGCTGCTTGACATATCTCTAGGATAGGGATGTCCCTGGCAGCAGCCAGAGAAGCAGCTGTACCTCTGGTAGAGTGAGCCCTCAGGCCTGAGGGGGGAACCTTACCCAGTTTTTCATAGCAAAATTGGATACAAGAGACAATCCACCTGGCAGTGGATCTTTTAGTGGCAGGTTTCCCTTTGCCAACCTCACCATAAGTGAGGAACAGTTGGAGGGAGTCAAACCTGTGACGGCTTGGTATGATCTATGTAGTAGCTGAGGGATCTTTTGACATCTAAACTGTGCAATCTCCTCTCACCAGAGGAGGAATGGTCAGTGAAGTACATAGGAAGAGACATAGATTGATTAAGGTGGAAATCTGAAACCACCTTAGGCAAGAACTTTCTGTTAGTCCTGAGGACCTCCTTATCTCTGTGAAAGGAGGTAAAATCAGGCTCCACTGACAATGCTTGTAATTCACTTGTGTGTCTGGCAGAAGTGATGGCTACCAAGAACATAGTTTTCCAAGTCATGTACTTAAGCTCTACTGAAGACAAGGGCTCAAAAGGGGTCGCATAAGCTGGGCAATGCAAATATTAAGATCCCAGGCAGGGACAGGATCCCTGAATGGAGGGTTGGTGTGAAGCAACCCCTTGAAAAACTTGGAGAATACAGAATGAGCTGAAAGAGAACAGAGTGTACCTGCTGATAAGAAAGCAGACACAGCTGCCAGGTGCACTTTTAGGGTAGCTGGTCTCAGCCTCAAAGTATTTAGATGGACCATATAATCCAGGACTGTGGGTAAATCAGCAGATTCTGGGGAAATATGCTTTCCAGAGCACCATATGGAAAATCTCTTCCATTTGATATTATAAGTAGCCCTGGTGGAAGGCTTCCTAGAAGCCTTCAGGATATCCAGTACACCTTGGGAGAGGTGTAGGTCAGCAAACTCTAACTCAAGAGCCAGGCCTTGAGATTGAGAGATTTGAGGTTCAGGTACCAAACTCTCCCCTGAGCACAGGTTAATAGGTTGTAATTCCTGGGAAGATACAGGGGAAGGTGTACTGTTAAGGACATAAGGAGTTGGTACCAGGGCTGTCTGGCCCAATCTGGAGCAATAAGGATCATCTTGCAGGGTTAAGATCTGATTTTGACTAGTACCTTGAACAGAAGAGGGAAGGGGGGAAAGGCATAGAGAAACTTCCCTTCCCAACTGAGAAGAAAGGCATCCAGAGGGACTGATCCCAACACTGGGGGCCTGCAGCAAAAAAGGGGAAGTTGGTGATTGTCTGGGACTGCAAAAAGATCTATCTGCGGGGTGCCCCATCTGGCAAATACTACCTCCAGTACTAGGGAATCCACTGACCATTCGTGATGGCCCTGGGAAATCCTACTGAAAGCATCTGCCAGGACATTGTCCTTACCTGGGAGGTGAACTGCCATAAGGGAGGTGTTCAGAGAGTAAGCCAGAGACCACAACTTCATTGTTTCGGTGCACATGGCCGTACACCCAAGTGCCCCCTTGCTTGTTGATGTACCACATTGCGGTGGTATTGTCTGTTCTGACCTGAATAACTTTGTTCTGAACAGATTTGGAAAAAGCTTGAAGTGCTAGAAAAACTGCTCTGAGTTCCAACAGATTGATGTGGAGCAGAGATTCCTGAGGGGACCACAATCCCTGGGTAGTAAGGTCACCCATGTGAGCTCCCCACCCCAAGAGGGATGCATCTGTAGTAAGGATTAAGGAGTGAGACTGATGGGTGAAGGGGGACCCCACTGTCTCAGATTGCACTGATCCTGCCACCACTGAAGAGCTTGGATCAGGGTTCGGTCTCTGGGATCAATTTGGTTAGAGGGTCTCTCCTTTGAGACCAAAAGGCTCTCAAATGAAACTGGATCTCCCTCATCTGAAATCTGGCTCCCTGCACTACTGCTGTGGAAGCAGCCATGTGCCCTAGGAGCTGAAGAAAATGCCTTGCTGGTCAAGAGACCTGCAGGGTGAAAGAGGAGGCCAGAGAGATCAGGGTCCTTGCTCTCTCCAGAGGAAGGAAGGCTCTGTTTTCTTTTGTGTTCAGTTCTGCACCTATAAAGGTGAGAAGCTGGACAGGCTCTAGGACTGACTTTGGAAGACTGCGAAGAAAACCTAGAGAAGTAAGCAGTTGCTGAGTTACCTGAAGATGTAATCTGACTTGGTCTGGAGGCTGGCCTACTATAAGCCAATCGTCCAGGTAAGGAAAGATGGCAATTTTTTGTCTTCTTAAGTGGGCAACTGCTACTGCCAGGCATTTTGTGAATACCCTTGGGGCAGAGGTGAGGCCGAAGGGCATTGCTCTGAACTGGTAATGGCCTGAGGGCAGTTCGAATCTGAGGTACTTTCGATAGGAGCTTCTGATGAGAACATGGAAGTAGGCATCCTTGAGATCCAGGGACACTAGCCAGTCCCCTGGCCTTAGAGAGGGTAAAATAATTCCCAGAGTCACCATTTTGAATTTTGGTTTTAAAAGGTGCTTGTTTAGGTATCTGAGATCCAGGATGGGCTGCCATTCTCCTGTCTTTTTTGGGGTAAGGAAGTACCTGGAATACAATTCTTTGCCCTGGTGTAGGGGTGGAACCCTTTCCAAAGCTCTGAGAGCCAGGACGGTAGAAACTTCTGCCTCTAGGGCAAGAGCCTCTGATGGATTTTCAGGTGGAAAGGATCTGGCTCTCATCTTCAGAAATTTTTTGAAGCTAAGAACCAGTCCCTGGCTTACTACTTCCAGGACCCACCTGTCTGATATTAGAGACTTCCAGTCCTGGACAAAGAAAGCCAGCCTGCCCCCTACTGGTAGTGGAGAATCGACCCTGGCCACCCCATCAGGGTGCCTGCTTGGCAGGGGCTTTAGGCTGAGGAGTGGAAGCAGGTCTGCTTGTACCCTGTCTGCCTCTCTCTCTATAGAACCCCCTCTGGGCATAAGCTGAAGATGAGGCCTGAGCTTGGTAAAAAGGCCTATGAAAAGGTCTGCCCCTGCCCCTGGAAGGCTGCCTTTGAGGAGTGGCCTGCCTTTCCTAGGCCTGTGCACTCCTATAGGTGGTCCTATACTCATCCATTTTCTTCATGCTCTGTCTGCTCCCCAAACAGAGAGTTACCCACAACAGGAAAATCCATGGCCTTAGTCTGGGTATCCTGTGACAAGCTAGCATATCTGAGCCAAGCCATTCTGCGAAGAGCCACAGATGTAGCCATGACTCTTAATGACACATCATTAGAGTCCATTGCAGCATGAAATTGCACCTTAGATACCTCAATACCATCAGCAGCCACCTGCTCCAGCTCCTTGGCAAGCTGGCCAGGGACCTGCTTTGCTAGAGCCATAACAGTGTCCCTTCTGGATTTCTGGTATCTAGCAACTTAAGCCATATAATTTGCCTGTCTGAGTCCCAAGGATGCTGCCATGTACTGTTTCTTTGCCATGGCATCAATCTTCCTGGAGTCCTTATCAGGGGGGTGTGAGGCCAAGGGAATATTTGCCTTGTCACAGGCTGCAGCCTGCACTACCCCAACATGGCTGCATTGTTGTGCAAGGAACTCTGTATCAGAGCCTGACAATGTGTACCTCTTGTCCATTCTTTTATCCACAGGAGGTATAGTGTGAGGAGTTTTTAGAAGTTTTACTGTCTGTTTTCTAAAAGATTTATGCAAAGGAATAGACAGTCTCTTAGACTCTGGGATATCCATCATTTCTACATAGTCAGGCTCTTCTTGATCATCCACAGCTTCCTCCATAGGGAGTTGGAGGGTTTCAGCCACCTTTTTATAAAACATAAAATGAGAAGGGGACTCAGAAAGCTTAGGGGAGACACTCCTGAAGGTCTGTCTGGGGAGATGTCCGGTTCAATGGGCACATCCAGACTTTCAAATCCACATTCACTCTCCTCATACTCCTCTTCCCCCTCCTTCGGTTCATACTCTTGAAACGGTGGAACCGATTGAACCGTACGCTTACCTGATGGTGCCGATTCGATCAGAACCGGGGAAAGTGACTGGACAATTTTAATCGCTTTAGCTATTTCTTCAGCGGTTGGAGAGGGAAGTTTTGACTCCACACCAGCTGATTTTCTAGTCCTTTTTGCTGGAACCGACTCCTCTGAGTCGGCTCTCCTTTTGGCCGAGGAAGTCTCGCCCTGGTCAGAGGGCACTCCTTCTACCTCAGTTTCAACCGAACCGGACTGGCCATCCGGTTCAGCAGACTTTTTGGCCTCCCTTTCCCTGAGCCTACGAACTCTTTTCTCCAGGGTAGCTGCAGGAAAATTTTTACAAATCTGGCAGTCTGCATTGAGGTGGTCAAACCCCAGACGATAAACACAGGTGGTGGGGGGTCAGCCTTAGCAAAGACTTCCCCACAGACACTGCAGTGTTGAAACCCAGTGGGCCCGGTTTTTCTTTTGGGTTTCTCAGACATAGTGCCAGCCTAACCAAAAACGTGCCCGTTTATGGCAATCTGCCATGCAAAACTCTCTTATCGGTTCCCAACCATGTCAAGGGTCATGGAAAAAAACGTAATGAAATCCATTTATTTTAGAACCAATAAGAACCGTGAACCGCACTTCTAAAAGACAGATAAATGTATTTTAAACAACCTGATTGGTTCAAACCGAACCGATAAAACCGTTTACAAGTTCCACACAGAAAATAAATGTAAAACCTATCTAGTACTTACAAATACCACAGACAGAGCTTGAACCGACCAGTTGCGGTTTAAATTCGGTTAAAAAAATGAAAAATTAATACTTTAAGAGACAAAATGAACCGAGCAGAAGGAGAAATCTCATGAGCGACTGTTCAGTGAGGAAGATTAAAGAATCTGACAGTTTGAGTTTGAAGAACAACAGACAGAGTTTTCAACCGAGCTTGAGCTCAAAGTTCCATGCCTGGCATGGAAAGTTAACTATTTCACCTCCAGAGCAGTTCGAAGGTTGGGACTCACTGCATATGTCATAATATAGCAAGACTTCATGTTGTTTGAAACTGATATTATATTGATGCAGGAAACTAATTTGCTCTGGAAGGAAGCTCTGAAGTTCTCAAAACTTTGGGGTTGACATGGTTTATTTTGCTTCACATCCCTCAGGGTGCTAGCAAGGAGTTTTGACATTATACAGATGGGGGGCTTCCTTTGGAAGAGAAAACAAGTATTGTTCATGAGGCAGAACGGTACGTTATATTGACAGGGAAGCAATCTGGAAAGGATGTAACAATAGTGAAATCTTATTTTCCACCAGGCACAGACAAGCAAGTCTTTGTCAGATTTTTTTCTATATGAATGTTCTTCTTGCAGGGGCAAGTGCTGTGGGGGGAAAACCTGAATTTGACCATGAATCTGGATTTAGATACCTCCTGACCATCTGCGCATTGATATTCCAGTGCATGCAAGCACTGTATGTTCACTGTACCCTGCATCACCTGGGCATGATTGATACTTGTCAATCTATACATGGCCATACTGGAGGATATACCCATTACTCTAACCAGCATGGGAGTTACGTCCACCTGGACTAGTTTATAACAACAGCGCAGCATTTAGGTTTGGTTAAAGGGGTGAATCATGGCATTATCCACTTATCAGATCATGCCGAGGTTAAAGTTACCTTGCAGTGGCATAAGCCTGTTGCCCATTCTTTTTGGTATTTACATTTAGGTCACATAAGGATGTAGCATTAATAGAGGAATTGGGAGTCCAGATTTTTTTTTTTTTTAGAAAATAATATTTCCTTAGTTTCCCCTAGTGTATTGAGGGATACTTTGAAAGCTGACTTACGGGGTAAACTAATTGCCTAATCTTCAGCTCAAAAGAAAGAATGGGAGAGGTGTATGGCTGAGTAGTACCGAACTATTCGAGTTCTGTAAGAGGACTGGATGAAAGGTAACAAATCAATAAAGGCTGATTTGTTAGCAGCATGGACTGAGTTGCAGCATTATATTGATTTGGAAACAGAATATGCTTTGCAATATTTGAAGCAAAGGTTCGATGCTAGGAGTCCGAAAGTGGTGAGGTATTTACCCAGAAGACTAAGATCATTTAGGGCGGGTGGCCCTGGTAGTTAAACTAGTCTACTCTGGAACTGGTAGAGTAATACTCTCTTCTGTTTCCCACGTTTGTCTCTCCAAGACACTTCACTTCCACTGTACATAAAATACGACTCTGGGCCCATTCAAGACCCTCCAAAACTGTATCTTGTCATATTTACATAACTTTGACCCGGGACCTTCTTTAAGATCCCTGCTGATGTAACCCTCCAATGTTTATTTCCCTGTGTTGTATGACTATGTATTGTATGACATTAGTTATGTATGTGTACTTTTTGGTTTCCCCTTTTTTCCCTTTTTTTAACTGATGGGGAGCCTTTGCAAAGGAATCTATGACTCAAAGGATTGTAATTCTGATTCTATTCAATAAATAAATACATCTCCATGAAGATATTCTCTCAGTTTTTTGTTCTTTTTATTCTAATTGTTACTCTCCTGATTTGGCCAAGGCATTGGAGCCCAGATATACTCTTTTCTTTCTAAAGCTGCCCTCCCTAAATTGACACAACTGCAAGCACAATTATTAATGAACATGATCACTCTTGATGAATTGTACCTTGCAATTAAGGTGGCTAAGTTGGGCAAAAGCCCAGGGAGTGATGGGCTTCCTTCTGATTTTTACAAAGTTGCAGCCTGGTGGGAGACATTGGCACCAATCCTTCATCATGTGTTTCATAAGGTACAAGAGGGCTCTGACCCGCCAATGACATGGAATTATACAATAATTACTGCACTTTTAAAGCCTGATAAGGATATTACTAAGCTAGAATCTTACTGCTCAATTTTGTTACTAAATGCAGAGTATTAATGCTTTTTGTCTATTGTTGCATCTAGATTAGAGGGCATTCTTCCTTCCTTACTGGATCGGGACCAGGCGGAATTTGTGCACAAAAGACAGGCACATGACAATGTGTGTGGTACTTTTTCATTAGTACAGCATGCTTGACAGTGAACTATTCCCCTTGTCCTGGATAGTTTGGATGCAGAGAAGGGCTTTGATCGAGTCTCCTGGCCTTTATTGTGATCCACATTACCTTTATTGGTTACTCGCGGGTATTTGTCACTATGTTGCAATCAGTCTATAAGGCCTCTACAGTGTATGTGAAGGTCAACAGTTCCCTTTCTCATCCATTCCTGATAAGAAGGGGTAATAGGAAAAGTTGCCCGATGTCTCCCCTTCTGTTTGCTCTTTATTTTGAATCCTTAGTGGTGCATATTTGTCTTTCTTCTAGAATAGAAGGTATATTCCTTTGGCAGGCTGAGAATACTGTGTTGCCCTATTCACAGATGATATTCTGTTGATTTTGACTAACCCAACCAGGTCCATTAAAGAAGTAATTAACATTTTAGATGAGTACAGCCAGATTGCTGGTTTTCAGTTGAAAAGGTCAAAAACAGATGCGATTGCATTCCACCACTCCCCCACATTGTTCATTGGTTTGTAAAAGGTCATTCCTTAAGAACATTCCAAGGAAAAGGATAGCCCATTTGAGCATTAACTCATTTTCAATGGGGTCCACATTCATAAATAGCAAATATATAGTAAATATACAGCATAAGAAATACACATATTTCAGTAAATACACATATGTTAGGAAATACAATTGCTACCGGTCTGCTGGAATAAGAACAGTATTAAATATTAGGGCATTTGGATTACAAAATGTCAGAAACATATTGGTGTATTAAATTATGAGCTCTTGTTGTGAACTATTTTGGAAGATCTAGCTTGGTGGTTGATGCTCCCCCTGTCTTTCTTCCATCATCTTGAGGTAATTCGAATAAACGTGTTACCTAGGCTGCTATTTGTACTTCAAACACTGCCTGTTGTGCCCTTGAGTGCACTTATAAAAGATTGTTAACATATTTTCTCTTTGATTTCTTTGGAAGGGCAAGCAACCTAGAATTTGGACATCTGTTTTATAACTTCCAAAGGCAAAAGGGGTATTGGCTTCCTGTGCTTCCAGTGGTACGTAGACATCTCTTTATTTCACATTTTTGTTATTGGTCTAATACTCGATATTCCTCTTATTGGAAGGATATAGGATTTGCAAAATAACTATCTTTATAATGTTAAACAGGAGTTATATGCATCTCCACCTGCTTATTTGCCTTTTACAAAATATTCTTGTTTCACTGGAGCAGTTTCTGAGGGCATGTCATAAATATAAATGTTTTATGTCTTTTTCAATGAGAATTCACATTATGGCTATGCATGGATTGTACTAATCCGTTAACAAAACTGAATAATTTTCTTGGGTGATGAACAAATTGACTATTGGGGGCTTAACTATTTTTCTACAATACAGGCAAAATATGGACTATAAAAGACGGATCATTATAGGTATTTGCAGTTGTGTTTGTATGTGTGAAATCTACCTACTGTATCATTAAACAAGTGCTACCAGCACATACTGCCCCCTTTGAGGTGTTACTCACCTTGGTTTTAAAGGGTGGGGAAATAGATCATATTGTGGGTCAGTTGTATGTCAACATATGTTTCCTGTCAAAAGAATTGACTTTGACCATTTTTGCTAAATGGGAAGAAGAATTGGCTATGGCTGACAGTTTTGGGATCTGGGAAAACTATTCTTTACTTACTTATATGGAACTGAGCATGCCATTTATAAACGTTTGTATGGAAAAGTCATTCTAATTATTTTAAGACACCAGCTCAGATTGCGCAGTTCACAGGAATGCAAGCTGTGACGTGTTGGTGTAGATGTGGAGAAACTCTTGTGGCTCATGTTCATGTTTTGGACTTTCCTCGTAATTTGGCAATTTGGTGAACAAATTGAACTAGCACTTGTTCAGGATTTCATTTTCTCCCCTTTTTGGTGCTGTTACAAATTCCCCCAGATAACTTGAAACTCTGCCCAATCCAGGAATGGTTGCTGGTGCTATTGGTGATATGCGCCAAAAAAACCTTACAAGGTTGTGACATTCACTCAAGTGCCCTAGTTTACATTACTAGTGTGAGGCAGTCAATTTTGTGTATGGTATGGAGAAAAGGACCTATAAACATTTGGACAAAATACAGTTATTTGAGGAAATCTGGGGATTGTGGGTCCATTACAGGCTGCAAGAAAATTGGGCATTTGTACCATACGTTTTCCTATTTATCTTAAGTGACCATACTCCTGGCCCCTGACAAAAGGTTTGGGGTGGGTATGTGGTTGTACCTGTGTTGTCCTGTGGTAGCCTTGCTAGTACATGTTGGGATGTCAATAAGGATTTTACAGAGATGCCTTGCATTACGTTGGTCGATTAAAGTTGGACCTCTATAGGTATGTAGGAAAGTGTGTGTTAATTCATTGTTGGTTTAGATTTCTGTGGACTTTTCTTTATGATTATTTTTTGACTATCTATGGTATTTTGGATGTCTCTGTGTAAGAGTACCTTTTTGTAGTATGATATTCCCACTGTTTACTTTCATAACCATGTTGTGATGTGGTAAAATGGAGTATGTCATTGATAAAACTAATAAAGATTAATTAAAAAAACTGACATCTCCGGTACTAGTCGCCTCCCCAGTGATCACTGGGCCATACTGTGATAACATGAAATCCCTGGAATCTAGCAGCCCATCCACACCATGACACAGAAAATCTACCCCCCCCCCACACAGTCACTTCTACAATTCCTTGGTGCCACAGGTGCACACAGTGACAGGCGAAGCACTCCCGCACACTTCCTCAGTTGGCCTCCATATGTCCAGACCAGGAGCACGCTTCTTATTTGTAGGAAAAGGCATATTGACCGCACCTATAAAAAACAGGTGTACTTCTTGCTAGGCTATATGGTGGCCAACTGAGGAGCTGTTGCGAGGGCTATGATGGATGCATTATGCACCTGCAGGATTGAGGGGACAGGAAAGGTGATGGATAGTTTGGTGCCATGGTGTGTGATCGAAGCAAGAGATTTCCTGTTATCAAAAAAGTCTCACACAAAAGATTAATATACAAGTTAGCCAGACTTGGAGTGACTCCCAAGGTGGTAGCCTGGATAAAAAACTGGCTGGACAACAGGATGCAAAAGGTAATAGTAAATGGAGTCCACAGTGAAGAAAGGAGGGTAACTAGCGGGGTACCACAGGGTTCGGTACTGGGACCAGTCCTCTTTATTATCATTATAAGTGACATTGGAGAGCACCTGGAAGGAAAAGTATGTCTCTTTGCAAATGACACAAAGATCTGCAACAGGGTTGATACACAAGGTGGGGTGGAAAGAATGAAAAGGGACTTGGCAAGGCTGGAGGAATGGTCAAATACGTGGCAGCTCAGATTCAATGCACAGAAGTGCAAGGTAATGCATCTGGGAAACAAAAACCCGGGGAAGAGTACACAATGGGGGTGAGTTAATAACAACAACAAAAATCAAAAGAGACCTAGGAGTAATTATATCAGATGACCTAAATGTGGGCAAGCAATGTGAGAAGGCAGTAAGGAGGGCTGGGGGAAAACTGGGATGCATAGGGAGAGGCATCAACAGTAGAAAACAGGAAGTTGTTATCCCTCTCTACAGACAGTTAGTGAGACCCCATCTGAGTACTGTGTGCAATTCTGGAGACCCAATCTCCGCAAAGACATAGATAGAGTGGAGGCTGTTCAGAGGAGGGCAACCAAAATGGTGCAAGGTCTGCACTAGAAGACATATGAGGAGAGACTAAAGCAGCTTAATATGTATACCCTTGAGGAAAGGAGGGAGAGAGGGGACATGCTAGAAACTTTCAAGTATCTCAAGGGAATTAACAAAGTACAAGAGAGTAGTATCTTTCAGAAGAAGAGATGTGCAAGAACAAGGGGGCAAAATTTGAAGATGGGACAGCTCAGAGGTAATGTTAGAAAGTATTTTTTCACAGAGAGAGTTGTGGATGCATGGAACAGCCTTCCTGAGGAGGTTGTGGAATCAGGAATAGTGGGAGAATTCAAGAATGCATGGGACAGGCATAAGGCAATTCTGGGGAGGGGGCAGGAGGAAGTAAGCTGTTGATTAACTAGAATCTGCAGCTTATCCATCAGGTAGGGAAATGGGCAGACTGGGAGGGCCAATTGGTCCTTATCTGCCATCAAACTCTATGTTTCTATGTTAAAATACATGCCGGTGGTCAATGGAGAAAGGGGGACAGTAGCACCAGGGATTTCATGCCACTTCAAAGGAACCAATAATGGGCATGTAGATGGCCCTTTATGACCTTTCATGCCCACTTGGCTCAATTGCATGGTCCCTTTGATTATTACAGATAGCACTACATTGCAATCTATTGTGCTGCTGTATTCTGGAAACCCTGTCAGGGCAGCGCTACTTCACTTAGTGCTGCAGCAATGTGGTCATATATTCCACTGAATAATGCCAATGACTTTTTTAACTAAACATTGCATATTCGGCACCTGGGCAATTGCAAGGCGCAGTGCAAATGATTGCACTATGGATTGTCCATTTATGAATTTCAGGACCCTTACATGTGTAGCAAAGTGCAGAAAGCCAGTGTTAACCTGGTCAAAACATGCAAATGGTGCATGAACTAGAACAAAAAAAAAGGCTTCTCAATATTATTGAGCTGTATCAATACTCCAGGGTGTATCATTAGTCTTTTTTTGTCTTTATTTTTGCTGTCAGAAATGAGCAAAGTTTATATTCATATCTTGTAGTGAACACTAACGTTATGTAATTGTTTCTTTTTATTCTGCTGCTGGGTCCAAAATATATTGGTGGAGAATGCATTGATTTATAAATTGTTGGAGAACTGGCATACTCACTGTTAAATTGACTAATTAAAGGCTACACAATTGTCCATGGATAATGGTAAAACAGGAGTAATTTAATGTATATTATACAATGGCAAGAAAGAATCCTGGTCTCTGATTGGTCAGTCTGGGACTGGACCCGTGATAGTATCCCAGCAAAACATCAGGGGTCTAGGCTCAGCAATGTGAACCAATGTAGATGACAATGATGGTGACCTTTTGGACCATTAGTTACTCTTTTTTTGCATCTTCTCTTAAACAAAAATATTCTTCCACACTAACAAAAACATTCTTTAAATTATTGTTTTTATTCTGTATTACAACAAGTCACTGTATAATAGCAATATGCCCTCCAGGGTGTGTGTTGTGCTAGGATGACATCACGCCTCAGGTATTGGATGCATTTGGCCTGTGGCCTCGTGCCCAACCACCTGAGGTGTGGCATTATCCCAGCACAGCGCACACACCCTGTCGGGCATTATTGCTGAACTTAAGTTTGGTTAGGATCTCAGCTGAGATTGCCACTGGTCAGTTGAAAACTAGGTGGAGGGTTTTACAGAAATGCATCTACTTTCATTTTTTCATTTTCCTCTTACATAATAGCTACCTGTTGTGGATTACACAATTATAGTGGACTTGACAAGAATATCACTCACACTAGCTTGATTGAAGATGCAAGTGTGCAAGATATTATAAATACTCAGCCAGTGTCAATGCCTTCCACTGAATCCATGTGCAGAGCTAATCACAAAAGAAACATATTAATGTGATATATGGCTAGCAAATTTCCACTTGCAAATCCGTAAGTACAGTTTTGTGCCTGAGAATAGGCAGATTTTTTGCCTAGTGCACTTACCCAATAAACAAAAGCTAAATAAAAAATTTTTTAATCACATCCTGACTTGGTACTTCAGGGTCAGCCATTCCATGCTGCCCAGCTTACAGCTCCCTTTTTATGTTCCCTACAATAGTTGCGCTCATTTAAGCTTGAACTGCATTTGCAACCTGACTGTAAAGCCCTACAGCACTAACCTTTTCAAATAATATTTCAGGTGGGAATTCTGCGCTGTTGCAACTTGCAACTATTGAGAGAACGTGATAGTCTGTGGTGAATCTATGGGAAAATTTCTAGCCAGTGCGCTCTGGTGTCATATTAGGCCTCAAGAAATAAATGCAAAATGCTAGTTAGACCACTAAAAAGAAAATATTTTGTTGATAGACAGAGAGATATTAAGGGCAAGAATATGTTTGACACATGGGAATTGATTAATGAACTTGTGGGCAAAAAATGCTCTTCTAGCATATCATGTTTAAACACCCCTACTGAGACAATTACTGATCCACAGCTAATAGCATAGGAATTTAACAAAACCTTCACTGATCTATCAAAATATATTCCCACTGATGATGCTAATTTGAGCAATACAAATATTGATGTTGATCTGCAGTATCCAAGGTACTAATTCAGATCACTCTCTCTCTCTCTCCAGAGGAGCTGATGAGATATCTTTTAAAGATGGACCCCTGTCCCTCAGTTGGGAGGGATGGGATTGATTTCTGGCTCATGAAGATCACCGCGGACATACTCTGTTACCAAATTATCATTTATTTTTAATTTATCTTTGTGTAATTCTGTTTTTTCCACAGTATGGACGGATTCTGTTATTGTACCAATATTTGTTTTTTTTATCTCTTTATACTCCCTCCTTGCCCCCGATGTCCCCCTCCTTCCGACTGCACAATCCCCCGACGCCCCCATCAGGATCTGCCCCTAGAGTGCTCTTACCTCTCCTTTCTCCTCCATAGCACAGCGGGGTCTGTCCTTAGGTGGGCTCGAGATGGGGCAGTCTTCATCTAGGGACACCGAGGACTGCCGTTTTCCGCTGTTCTCCCACTTCCCCCCGGCCCCTGGGACGCTGGCACACAAGGACGTACGTCCTAGAGGGATGACGTGCTGGCGCACGCCTTCCTCAAGCACCTAACAATGTCCCCCCTTCCCGGACTCCTGGTTATGGAGCCACAACCCCCCCGAGCGCCGGTGCTCCCACCGACATTCTCGGGGTTGGAAATCCCCGCCACTGAGGAAGGAGAGCATCTGTTGGGACGCTCAATCCTCCCTCCCCCTGGCCGACCCCCACGACTCCAAGTCCGCTCCTTCAACCTGGTTGCCAGCGTGGCGCGAGGTGTGGTGTCCAGCGCCTCAACCCTTAGCGCCACCAGGCCGGCAATTGTACCAATATTTAAGGCTGGTGACACAGCAGGAGTCCAAAACTATCATCCAATCTCACTTTTGGCCCCTCTTTCTAAGGTCTTAGAGAGAATAATCTCTGATCAAATGACTGTCTATCAAAATACAATGTTCTTATGCCTGCTCAACACGGTTTTAGGCCTGGTCATAGTACCATCTTGGCCTTGGTGGGGTTCATGTGCACAGTCCAGTTGGCCATGGATAGGGGCCAATATACTGGGGTGGTGTTTGTGGACCTCACCAAGGCCTTTGACCTAGTTGATCTTGGCCTTTTATTATCTTCATTTGATGGACTAGGCCTGTCTGGTGATGTGGTGGGGTGGGTTGGGAGCTATTTGAGTTAATGCACGCAGGTAACAAAGACTGATGGTCATTTTTCCCATTCTGCTTTAATCTCACTTGGTGTTCAACAAGGGTTGATTTTGGGCCCCTTTTTGTTTAGCATTTTTTTTAAACACTTTTCCCTTAGTCTGCACTAATTCTCAGATTTTATTTTATGTTGATGACGTGGTGATCCTCATGAGCAGATCAAATCTTAACATTGTCCGTAATAACTTGACATGTAATTTTCAGGCAGCCCAAAACTGATTAATTAATAATAGATTGGTCCTAAATGAAAAAAAAAGTCTATAGTCTTCCTGAAATCAAGAAACAGATCAGGGGAGGATACTGTGTTATCGTTACTGAAAGTGCAATGAGATAATATTGAACAAGTACAACAATTTAAGTATTTGGGACTTCTAATTGATGAGGGCTTGACATCTGAACTGCATATTTCTAATATGATCAAAGTTACTCACCAAAGATTAGGGGCCTTATATAGACTTAATTCACTTCTACTACCATGTACTAGAAAAACACTTGCCAGAACTTTCTAATTCCTATCATTGGTTATGGTTTATTGATTTATTTTACTGCGGGGGAGGGACTACTAAATAAAGTTAAAATTATTTTTAATCAGATCGCTAGATTTTCAACACAGCTTTTAGCAAGGACACATCATTGTCTATTATTGAGGGTGGCAGGACTCCTGCCTTTAGATCTATGCTTCAAATTCCAATCTGGTATACTGGCAAAGAAAATTACATTAAATAGGGTACCAGAGGTCTTTAAAATGTTATTTACGAGGCATATTACACCTGCTTGCACAAGTTCTGCTAACACAACATTCTTTGCAATACCTAGGATGAAATCAACTATGGGACAAAAATCACTATTGCATGCTCTTCCCTGTTTTTTATGTTTGCTTGCACACATGTGCAAGAAACATAGTGCCACCATCCAAGTTTTCGGAGGTGTGACACCCGTCTTCCAATTCAGTCAGTGTGTTTGCAGGCACGGCTGCAATTCTCCAATGAATGCTGCAGCTGTCTATGACAGCAGTTGAAAATGCAGTGCCATACAGTTGAAAGGGAGAGCTCCGCTTCAGTGAGCAGCACTGCCCCAACACACATGCATGCACGTAAGTACACATATTGCATGCTGATGTGCTTCCCCCCATGCACACACTGTATGGCCGACAGGGGTGCCCAATCCCCTGTCAGCTCCACGCCCCCCAAAAGCTTTCCAGGTGCCACGCTGGGAGCCCACCCCAGCATGGCAAACATTGTTATGGCCAACTGGGGTGCCCAATCCCCTGTCAGCTCCAGCTCCCCCCAAACAGCCTTCCAACTGCCACAGTGGGAGCCCACTCCAGTGTGGCAAACGTCCCACATCGTCTTCCTAAAAAAAACCCGTAAACAAAAAAATGGTCCCTCGGTGGTCTCCATGCCCATCCGCGTCCACACTCTGTGTACTCTGCCTCCCCACACCCCCACCTCAACCCATACTTACCTCCAGAGTATGGCGCGATGATCTTCGGTGGACTAGGAACACGTCTACACTCTTCAAAGCCGACTGCGATCTGAGGAAAAGCCGGTAAGCTGTATAATGTAATAAATAGGTTTTTTCAACTTTGTTGCATATCTTGGCATTTTTGAATTTTGGGCTTATGACAGTGAATTTCTCATGATTTAGATTGTCATTGCATTAATTGGGCTGGAAGGGTGATTTATAGTCGCTGCACACAATCACCTTTCAGGACCAATTAACGCAATGACAGTGCAAGAATTCATGAGGAGGGGTCCCAAAAACCCCATGTTGAAAATTTGAGCCCAAAATTCAAAACAATGCCCAAGAATGCCAGTTTTCATAAGGTGGGCTCTCAAAAAGCCTATGTTGAAAATTTGGTGAAAAAATTCCTAAAAATTACTGTTTTACGGGCGTGCATTGTGCAGTTCCTATGCACTCTCATAAGTTCACAAATTTTTTATATTTGCACTCCAGATTTTCAACATTGCCATTTTCCCACACCTCCTAATGAGCAGTACAGCTGTCATTTTTCACGTCACCCAAAATGTGTTTCCGTGCATGTAGCACACGATGGCGCAGTCGGTGTGTGCAATCAATGTTTGGTACAGATTAAGAAAATCACAGTGACACTGTTCATGAGCAGAGATCTTAAAATGGCTATGTTGAAGATTTGGTGAACAAAATTCCCAAAAATGACTGTTTTAGGAGCGCACATTGCACAGTTCCTACGCGCGCTTGCAAGTTTTCAAATTTTTAATATTTGCATGCCAGATTTTCTACATTGCCATTTTAGCACACTTCCTTATGAGCAGTACAGCTGCCATTTTTCACATCTTGCCCAAAATGTGTTTCCACACATGCAGTGCACAATGGTGCAGTTGGTGTGCGAATGCAATGTTTGTAACACATTAAGAAAATCACAGTGACACTCTTCAGGAGCAGAGGTCTTAAAATGGCTATGTTGAAAATTTGGTGACAAAAGTCCATAAAATGACTGTGTTATGAGTGAGGATTGCGCAGTTTCCACGCACCCTCGTAAGTTCATGAATTTGTAATAGTTTCAGTCCAGAGTTTCACCAGTGGCATTTTTCCACACTTCCTTATGAACAGTACAGCTGTCATTTTTCACAACATGGCCAAAATGTGTTTTCACACTTTCAGCGCAGAAATGCGTGGTCGCTGTGGGAAATCATTGTTCATTACAGGTGTGCGTTGCACAGTTTCTATTCATGCTCGTGACTTCACCATTTTATTTAATATTTTCGCTGCAGATTTTCAACATTGCCATTTTTTACACCTCCTCATGAACAGTACAGCTGTCATTTTTCACATCCTGTTCGGAATGTGTTTTTGCACCTGTGATGCCAAAATGCCGTAGTCACTGTGCAAAAGCAGCCTTCAGCTAAGAAACTGATATTGCCACTGTTCATGAGGTGGGGGTCACTAAAAACCATGTTGAAAATATGGAGTGAAAATACCAACGAATACCTGAGGCATTAGGGTTTCTGACCATAATGCCCCACCCTGTAGAGAATGGCAGGCATCAGGGCTGTGACTTGGGATTGTCTCTTGCAATGCTCATACCATTCCACCCCCACCCACACCCTACAGCCAGTGAGAGGCATTGAGATGTGCTTTGGACTCTTCGGCCCCAAAGTTCACCCCATTCTCCTATACCGCACCCATCTCACTGTATTTCCTGATGGAATGGGGTGCACATAAGGACCAAAGACCCCAAGGCATACCGTGACACTTGTCGGTGTCTGCAGGACAGGGTGTGGTGAAATGGCATGACCATTATGCCTGATGACCCAAAGGCAAACCCCAATGCCTGCCACTATCTGCAGGGTGGTGATGGGTTGGCTTCAGTTCAATACCTCACTGCCATTCCTATTATGCAGCTCTGTAACTCCTACACTACCAATGCCAATGCCAGCAAGCAAACATTCGGCATTGACAAATGCTTGTTTAACTCAATGCTAACTATGTTACATGGTCTGAATGGATCACTGATGATTTTTAAGGAGAAACTTAAAGATTACCTTATGCTAGAAAGTGAATGCAAATGTTTTACTTGAAATGTCTTGGTGTAATATCTATTATTGATTATATGTGATAGTATGTTCATTGTATTGTTGTATGTTTGTGTTGTATATACACAACTGGTTGACCATGAAAATGGGTCTGTGGCCCATGGACTTTCCAGAATAAATAAACACAACAAACAAAACAAAACAACCTAGTTTCTACATTTAGGTGATGCTTAACTTTCAAATTTTTCAGTTTGTAGAGTGTATAATTGTCAACTCTGGATTTGACCTGTGGGCTTCCTGCTGCTCTGTTTTTTTTGTATCCCTAATACCTTTTGTCTACACTCTTTTTGAGAATTGTTGTTTGCTTTTGCTGCTTCATGCAACAATTATGAATTTGAAAGTAATGAGAATATCCTTACTTCACTTTAATTTCACTTCCCTTATGGGACAGCATTTTTAATGTTTCTGCAAAGCCGAATGTTTCTGTAAAAAGCTTCTAAATTTGAAACAGTAAATATTTAAAGTGTTATATGCAATGCTTACAAGTTCAAACTGTAATGCAGCAGTGATCCAGTACAAGGGCTTATGGGCAGACTAGATGGGCCAGGCGGTCCCTATCTTCCGACAATGTCTATGTTTCTATAAAAAGTTTTATTTTACAATAATTTGGCTTCCTTAATGGAACTTGTTTCCATGAAATCCCATGTACATGTACCATCCTTGTGAAATACATATCACGGCATACCTATATGAAGGTGCAACATTCTAGCTGAGAAATAAAAGCATATACAAATAAAAGAAAAGACTATTAAGAAAGTGAAAAGTGTGCAACATCTTGTAAGAAAGTGAAAAGTGTCTATGACCTACACAAGAGTCTTGTATATGCAATATCTGACTTGTCACATGTTCAATACTCTTCAAAAACAGATGCATGCCAACCATGACCATGAATTACTATGGCTTAGGGCTTAAACTATGGCTAAAAGTCTTGATCTGCACCCACAAAGTCCACATCTCTTAGGGTGGGGTTTTTCTTTTCTTGGCCCCAGTGGGAATATCCCTGCTGTAAGTGGAGCTTCAGCCATGCAGATGTATTGGCACACCTCTTGATCTAGAATTTAAGACTTCAGCTGTGAAGGGTGGGGCTCCTTTAGCTATACTGAGTTGGTTTGGCAGCATTTTCTAAGCTAATCTCCCTTCAAACTCCTAAGGCTAACTTGGTCTGTTCTTAGGCTTGTGTATGCTGACTTTGTACAGTACCTCCAGCAGTTGTTGCTCCCCTCCTCCTACTTTGGGGGGTTAGTCCTCCAGTGTGGGAGCACTCCATTGCAAGCAGAGTTCTCTAGCAGCCACTCATGGCATTCCTGTTAGAGGGATAGAGTGAGAGCCTTCCTCCAAATTGAATCTCCCCTGAATTAGGCTTTTAAATTGCAGCAGCAGAGCCATTTCAATGGAAAAAAATAAGCCTGGAGGGAAGGTGGCCTATCCCTTGTATCCCCAGAAATTCCCCTCATAGCATTTTGTTCCTCTCCTCCATGCTGAAGGTGATAATACCTAGTTAGCTGAGATAGTAGTAGACTCTTAGGTTACCTTGGTAGGTTTACACTGTTGGCTGGATTTGAATAGTGGCTCTCCTTTTGCACTGGCTGGTGGCTCCTTTTTTGCCATTCCTCTCTACTTAGGAAGCCATGCCCTTCTGCTCAGTTTTCATAGCTCTCATACCTCAGTCCATGTCCATTTCTGAAAACCCAGTCACCACTGGCTGTTGATCCAGTGGTGATTGTCAGTCATGCTCCTTAGCTTTTGTATGCTATGTTTCCTGCTCAAGACTATTTTTAGGGCTTCTTCCTAAGGTACTTTTAGCCAAGGGACTCATTCTAATGACACCTCTAGTGCTGGAACCCTCCTTGAAGCTTTCTAGACTCCTGGTCCCCTACACCATGGTATTCCCTATGGAACAGAAAGATAAGCAGCAGCAAAGGTGTGTCATCAAGTTGCACAAGCATAACACTACGCTAAGTTGCTTAAGCCCATTGAATTGAAAGGCTCTACCTGTGGCTTAATGGACTGGAGCAACCAGCCATGCCCCCAGCCTGGCTTTATATGCCAAGCCTTCCAGCGTTTCCCAGAAGCATTTTTCTTTGCCCCTCCATCCTACCCTTCTCCTCCAGCAGCTCACCACTCTCCTTGGGGCTTCTTCCTAAGGTACCTTTAGTCAAGGCAGTCATTCCCACTACTCAACTAGGGGTGGAACTGCCCTCGATGGTTCCTTGGTTTCTGGTCCCCTACACTGTAGTATTCCCCACGGAATAGGGACACAAACTGCCACAAAGGTTTATCATCAAGCTGCACACACATAACTCTACACTACGTTGCATAAGCCCATTGAATCAATGGTAAAACTCAGACATGTCTCCAACAAGGAAAAGCAGGAAGCTGCAGTAAAGCTAAGACTACTGTTATAATGTTAAAAGAGACTGACCAATTAAGGCTTATTAAAAGGAATGACTCAATGAGTATGAGTGGGAGACACTGTCTGGCTTGGACCAGATGAAATGAATGAGAAGGAATGCATTGGAGCAGACAGAAACATTTGTAAGTGGCTACTGTAGTCATTGACAGCAGCTAGAACAGACAGTGTAAACATGAGCTAAATACAGCAGAATAACATAGGCAGTTTACAAAAACCAGTAAGCACAGTGATAACACAACTGCAGATAAGCAGCAGAGTTAAATTGTAGGTAAGCTTTATTGTTTGATCATAAAACATCAATCATTACATCAAGATAATACAATATAAAACAAAAAAAATCAGAGAATATAAAGCCTCTTACAAAATGATGACAATTATGATGGTCAGAGGACCCTAAATAATACAATAAATAAGATATATCAAATCATAAAATAAAAACAGATAAAATATATGTTACTAGTTGTTTGCATCGTGTACTGAATTTCTGTGTAATCTTTCCCTGACCCTTTGAATTGTCTGTAAGTAGCATGCTACACATACAAGCATCTTCTGCAGTACACATAGTGCTAAAATCATGTTTTATTCTGTAGTTAAAAGAGAATTTGACATCGGGAAATCCAGCATCATTTTTCCTTATTATACCAGGCATGGTGCAGAATAACGTGTGCCAAATCTTCTGTCAATTTGTTGTTGCAGTTACAGAGTGCAGTAGCCAGTTCAGAGGACTTGTGATGCCTGGCCATCACTACGTTTGACTCAAAAGTGCAGAGTTTATATTTTGTGAAGCTTTCTTTGATATTGGGGTCATCTAGTCTGTCCAGATAATATCTGAATTCGTGAATGCAGTCATAATTAATGTACCAACTGGTGAACCTATCTTGAATGATGGCTTTCAGGTCTTTACTTTTGAAGTAATTTGATATTTTCTTAAGTATGTAGGGTTTGTATTTGGAAATTACGGTGATATTTTAGTTCATGTTTTTTAACAGCACCTCCAAGTCAGAACTGTTTAGGAGTTTCAGTAAATGGGCTAAGCAAAGGGAGGATTTACATCCCATGTTTTTTCAAGACATTTTTTCTAGAAACATTTTTTTGTGAGTCTTGTTTCAGGACGATTATTTGATTGCAGCAAGTAATTAATGAAATTGTGATCTGCAGGGACTTTCAAGCAATCCATGCCCAGCTAAGCTCTACCAAAGTAACTGGGCATGGATTGAATAAAGCATAAGGCCACACATAGGAGTGGTATGACAGGTTTTTCCAGGTTGTTTATGGGGACAATTGCCCAAATGTTGGTACCATAAAGCAACTACATGTTGCATTTTGCCTGAATTGTTGTTACTAACAGCCTAATGCTGTGCCTGCCATATAGATGGTTGAAACTTTTCAGACCCAAGGCAGAGGACTTGGCATTGGCCAAGAGGTCATCGACATGATCTTTCCAAGAGTGGTTCCAGGCAAATGTCAATCCCATGTAGTAGTATTTTATTTACTTCTGTTGGGTGTGTGCCTGCCATCCAAAGAGTCTTGCTTCTGCACTTTCCAAATGTTATTATTTTCATTTTAGCGATGATAATTTGTAAATCTAAATATTTTGTTTGATCTTTCAGAATGTTAAATTTTTCCTGCAAAGCCCTGGAGGTAAGAGATAAGAGTTAAATGAGGACATGACTGCAGCATGAATGGCTGACATAGGATAGGAAGGAAGTGCAATGCTGCAGCCTGCAAAGGCAGAAAAATAATATACTGACCTAATGAGTCACTGAACACAAAACCAAACAGAAGCTGAAGACAGAAACCAAAGGAAAAGACCAAAAGCTGTGAGGAAAAGCAACTGCAAACATGGTGCGGGGGAGAGAGCCCCACGAAAGCCCCTGGCTGCAGCACAGAAACAGGCCTTATGAATAAGGCGGGAAAAAGTTGGCTTAAATAGCCTAGAAAGTGGTGGTGGTGGTGGTGGTGGCTGGTCACTCTTGCCTATTGAACTATAGTCACAGCCTTATAATTGCCCTATCCTGAATGACACATACACTGTATATCAAAAACAGATGCAACACCCAGGACATGCTTTTTTTCAAATTTTATGATCTAGTTGCTTCATAAAATAGTTGATGTTGGAAGTAGGGAGAAGTTGAAATTAGTTTCTTTCAAATTGCCTGGCTAAAGAAACAAGTTGGGTGTGGATTTCTGAGTTATTGTCCTGCAATGACTTGTTTTGGGTAGCAGAGCTCTATTCATCAAAACAATTGTGTTTTGAATGTGAACAGTCAGAAAGTAAAAGTAAAATGCTTCCTGCTGTGCAGATGGACATGATAACAATAGGACAGAAACCAAATATGCACAATCAGATTGGACCAGTTCTGTGGTAGAGGAGATCCCCACAGTTCTAAAAAAATGTTCAGGGTGTGATGTCAGAGAGGCAGGGATGATTATGCAACCAAGTGGACTGGCTTGACAATGACATTTATGATGGTGCTTTTGCAAGTAAGTCAGTTTTCTCTGGGATTTGAGAGAAGCCTTCCCAACATTGTCCAAATCTGCTAAAACTCACATGATCTCAGTCAGGAGAGCATTATGATCTAGTAAAATTTTTGTTTTAGATTCCTGCTTGATCTTTATCTTTTCTTATCTTTTATTTTTCATTTCTGTCTTTTCCTGAATTCCCCATAGTCTTTGGTGTATATAATCCTGCACCATATGTAAATATTAAGAAGTTCTAAATGTTATTTTATGCACTTCAGGCCCTCTGTGACTGAGTTTTTAAGGTATAGATAACTTGGGGTAGTTGGCAAACAAATAGTGTAGTTGCTGTATTGGTCCTAGTAAGAACAGGTCCAGAAGCAAATGGTTTGACACCTTGTATTGGATCAACATAGGTGTTACAACAAAAGAATAACGTGCTCTAGCCTTTGGACCAACCAAGTCCTTCTTCAGAGGCTTTATAACAGTTATTTAGAACATCCCATACTATTAACACCCAGATAATGCAAAAAAAAAAAAAACCCAGAAATAATGCTCACTGGTTTAACATATTAATTCAAAACATAACAGAAGATTATGTCAGAGAAGCTAATTAACACCAGTATTCTTTTAGCTGAAAAGCCCCTGAAGGTTAAAGGTTATCAGAAGGTTACTAAAAGCAGAGAGCTCTCCTCATATACATTTTAAAATGTCTCAGTATATTTCAAGGAAACAGTGAAATGAAAACAAAACCTTAGGATACTATTCTCCCTAATTACACGTAAGATGAGGAGCCTTCTGTCACGAACCCACTCAGCAGGTCAGTCCTCTACTCCCAAAGTGCCAACCTCTGAGCGCAGTCTTGTGAGCAGTTAACAGAACAAGGTAACCCTCTTGTTTGTTTTGTGGGTTCAAATCAACCTTTGGTCTCAGTTCTGGAGGGATTCAAACTGTTAACCTCTTGCTAGCATACCCAATGAACAGGCTCAGATAATTCTGTCTTCGGGGAGCCAGATATCTTTGCCTACAGGCACCTAACCAGGTGTACAGAAATGAACCCTTAAAAACTCTAATAAAAGACCTCAGATGCCTCTTACCTTTTTCCAGTTTGGTATCACCATTCAAGCTTATGCACAGTGTCTGCTTTAACCATATATGCTTCACTTGGTAAAGAAAAGAAATTCAAGGACAGACCAAGTAGGCTCTAAAAATAGAGTTTTACTAAAATAGATAAAAAAATATGTAAACCATAAAACACAGAACCAATATCACCAACCATACAAATCTTTTAAAAGAACAAGGTTTTAATAGTGCATTTCCTACTACGTACTTAGATTTGTCTTTCTCTCTAAATACCTGCTTAAAGTGCTCAAAGATGTTTCTTTGTCAGAGTGTAGATAAAAGTCTCTGAAGGAAAACAGAATATTCTTTAAAAAACTGTCTCGGCCAACCCCTTTGTGTGAGGTCACCTGGCTCCTCCCTGTCAAAATATATAAAAAATATATATCTTTACAAAAACAGGATGCCTTATCCAAGTATTCTGTAACCTCAGCATAACTCATTTTCTTCAAATGACTCTCTCTGATCTTATGATCAGCTTCCCCTTTCCAGGACATCAAAGGGACTTATGTCTCTCTGCCAGATCTCATGGAGGTGCAACATGCTTTTTTATCACCATGTGGAAAATTTAACTGTTTCCTCTGAACATCATAAACATTTATGATTTCCCTCTTAGCAACTACAGCTATAATTAATGCAGACAAACAGGAGATCCTTAATTAAGGCCTGTTCTTCTAGACTGTAATTATCTTCTGGCCTTCCAGGCAACACCTTGTATCTAAAATGTGTGTGTGTGTGTGTGTGTGTGTGTGTGTGTGTGTGTGTCTGTGTGATCTCACATGCTGTTTCAGCATCTCACATAAGAGACAGTCAATAACACATTTTTATATTTCAAAATCATAGAGTACTCAGAACTGGCTGTCCATGTCACAATTGCAACCTTAATTGCAAGTGTCCTTGTGTGTTGAAGAGCTCAGTCAGTGAAAGGCAAACCTGAGGATAATAATTGCATGCTAAAATGAGGCCTAATTGCAAGTTAAAAACAAGCCACACACAAAAGAAAAACAACAGAAATTATATATATGGCCTACAGAGGGTTTAAAGTGAAGTTTACTCAAAGTGAGCAAATGTTTCACATGTAATGTAATATAGAACTTAGCTTGAGACATTTTCCTCAACTATACTCTCAACCAGCTAATAATATATTCCATAAACTTTATGGCCTTCAGTGTTGTAACAGAATTTTATACATGATAATATCAATTGTAAGTATAAGTATCAAATAAAAAAAACTACTTGTCAAGGACCCCAAAAAAATTGAGACCATGATCCTAATATGTACAGATTTCATACAGTGTCAGTGTATAACAAACATGTACAGAAACAGTCTAAGGAATCTGAATAAAAACTCATAGGAATTAAATCCCCCAGCACCCCCTTCCCAGGGAAAGAAAACTAGTTAGAAGGAGATATATGTACAGGTGTCCTAACATACCATCATTCATACCAGTCTTTGCAAAATTTACCAAAAGGAATTAAACCTTTTAGGAATCCCCAAATAAATGAAATATGCATCGTAATATGTACAGAATTAAAAAATGTGACAGTATGTAATCCAATCACAGACAACTAGTAAAAGGAAATAAATATTCACTCTATATGTGAACTAAGAGTCCTAGCTACTGTAACACCATTATGTCACATGCCTGAATAAAAGCCTACTTCAATATCACCACAATAACCACACCCACTATACCCACAAAAAACACTCCAACATCTACATAAAAATTACTCTACGCCATACTCTCCCCCGACACATACATATGCGTACGCACACACACACACACACACACACACACACACACACACATATACTCCGGTTAGGTGAGAAGCCAACATGTAGATAACCAGGTAAAGGGAACTCTATTGTATATAAATAAAAATGTTAAAAGCTAGCTGAAGAACTGAAGTATTTATGTCCATTCTTTGAAGTAAAGGTCTGTGTAAGTTTAAGTGGAATAATGTGTCATATACCCCACATCAATATTCATTCCATCTTCCACCATATTGAGAAGTAAAATAAGTCTGATTTCAGAAGCCTGTCTTTGTTTTCTACTGTTGAAATGTCCTTTCAAGACCATCACAAACATATCTGAGATTGAGTGGCCATCCTGGGAGAAGTGTTGCGCCACTGGTTTGTCAGTCATCTAGTTATTAATAGAATGCCTGTGTGAATTAATTCTAGTGTGGAGTTGTTGCTTTGTCTCGCCCACATAACCAGTGTGAGGATATTTTTTGCATTGAATGAAATAAACAACATTACTTGATGTACATGTATAATTTCCCTGTAACCTGAATTGTCTATCTTGTGACATAACCACACAATCTGAAGTGGAAATGAGCTTACAAATCTTACATCTGAGTTGATGACAGGGTCGTGTACCATATGCCATGGTATTCTGTTCTGGTTCAAGCTGACTCCTAATAATCAGGTTGGCTAAATTAGGTTGTTGTTTAAAAGATGGTAGTGATAGTGGGGTAACTGGAAAATGTGTGCTCCATTTCTGCAGAAACAGGCTACCCAACAGTATCTAAAGAAAAAAGTTCTTAGCTGTGACAAAAGAGAGTGGGTCATTTGTTCTTTGGCATGAGCACTGGTCCCATTGGGATACAGACTGAATGATACTCCAAGTGAGAGTCAAGCTGGGTGGTGGCAGCATATCAAGGTGACCATTCAGGCAGCTGAAGAGTTTTGAAAACTGGCAGCATGTTGCAGACTGAGTTTTGGGAAAGAATCATTCTGTGACAGATACTCAGAGCATTTATCATCATTAGAGGCAGTATCATGAGTAGCAGCACAGTTTGGTCATTTAGGAGGGGTTAAATAAGATTAGATGAGAGGGGTAAGTGGAGGGGTTAAATGTCACAAGTGACCCTAAGAAACACTCTTGATGCCACGCAACAGCACCTTTTCCATTGGACCAGAGTCACTCAGATTGTTGTGCCTTTCTGGGAATTAAACCCCTATGGGGTTAGTAACTGTGGGAAGGGTGAAGAAAATGAATGAGAACAAGAAGAACCTGTAACTCTGGTCAGTAGGGTACCCCCTATATATTTTAGCCACAAATTCTATGCATATGGCCACCAGTCAGTTTATGGTACCATCTAGAGGTACTATCCATATATTTCAGCCTATTTAATTATTTCCTGCATCTTGTACTGCATGTACTGTATTTAAATTGATCCTTAAAAAAATTTGATTCTTAGTTATGCAGTGAGAGAAACATAGAAACAAATAATTTATTGGCAGAAAGGATTGCTTGGCCCACCCAACATACCTCTCAACCTCCTGCCTCATAAATCAGGGACAAGACTTAATAAAATCAGGGATGAAGGAACAAAATCAGGGACAGATCTTCAAAACTGGACATAACGTGGTCACGTGATGGCAGCCTGAGCAGAAGCAGCTTCCTCCTTGAGCATTGTCTCCCGTCTTCTATTTTCCCAGATTTGTTAAAGCTACTGATTCAAGATTGCTTTGCTGGGTACTCGCTGGCTGGGGAAACACATCGAGAATCTTCTGATTCAGTTTGGATGGAAGCCTACATGAAAAAAGCCCCTCCGTGGCACTCTCCCCTCATACACCCAAGAAGAACAAGGCCACGAAGAGGCCTAAACAGCAAGCTACTAGTGTACAAAAGATGTCCGCAACAGCGTCCACACTCTCGGAAGAGAGGTTCTTAGAAATCATGCAGCCATTACAGATAGCAGTTGACACAATATCGAAAGATTTACAAATGATCAAGAGCTCAGTTGCTTCGCTCTCTGTCAGAGTGGAAGATTCAGAAGTTAGGATCTCATCCATAGAAAAAAAGCAGGAAAAAGCTGGAAAGGAAACATCGAATTTTGTCCTCAGGATTAAAAAACTTGAAGATAAACTTGAGGACCTGGAGGGGCATAGTAGATGAAACAATCTAGTTATTGTGGGTCTGCCAGAAAAAGAAGAGGGGAATGCTCCGATTTATTTTATACAAAAGTTATGTGCCAAAATTGCATTGCCATCCCCGACTGGTGGAGACTACATAATTGAGAGGGCTCACCGAGCGTTACGCCCGATGCCAGCAAGCGGACAACCACCCAGACCAGTCATTCTGAAATTTTTAAATTATCAAGATAAGCAGCATGTGCTAGCCAGAGTGAAAGAGCTCAAAGAAGTCATGTGGGAAGATCGAAAAATTTGGATTACTCAAGATTTACCACACTCGGTACAGCTGAGGAGGCAAGAACTTCATCCTATCATTTCCAAACTGCTGGCAGCAGGTAAAGTCTTTCGAGTGAAATATCCAGCAATCCTGTTGGTCCAGCTCGATGATAGTTGGCACTCCTTTGATTCCCCGGCACAAGCTCTGGAACAATTAATTTATTTAAATGAACGGAGGATGAGAACCCAGAATCTCAGACTTCAGTATGTTTGGATATTGTTTCATGTTTGTCGCATGTTACTGAAAAGGTAAAAATGAATGAGCTGCAGGAACGCAAGTGAAACCCCAGTAAACTTGATTTTTGTTTTGGTGACTGGAACCGCGTATCAGTTATATATTTAATAGTAGTTAGAGAGAGACTCTTTGAAACTGGGTATGTATTGCAGAGATAATAATGCATTGAAGCTGAGAAATATGCCTGCTTTGATTCCTGCTGGCTGTGGGTTACGGACAATGGAAATCGACAAGTTAAGACACTCGGATTGACTGGCTGCAGTTTTGAGTTATCGTCAGTCACCGTTGGCACAGATGGAGTGGAGGACAGAAAATCTTATACCATCCTGGATGTTACTGAATCCTTTTTGGTCTGTTACCTTGTGTCCTGCTCGTCAGAGTTCCAGGAGGTGATGGAGGGACTTTGGACTTAATGCCTCCTCATTAAAAGACTGATTACCGGTGTGGGGGAGTCTTTCTTTCTTTCTTTCTTTCTTTCTTTCTTTCTTTCTTTCTTTCTTTCTTTCTTTCTTTCTTTCTTTCTTTCTTTCCACAGGCTAAATAACTCAAACTTGAAGTAAAGTCTCATTTGATTTTCAAGATTTACTAGGGCAAATATGGACAGGGACAATGAAGAAGAAGCTTCTGTGGGGGTTGTTGACATTTGATCCCTTTTTCTCTCATAGTCTTGGTTTCTCTAGGACAAATTTATTGTAGGATAAGGTTTGGGTAACTATGGGGTAGCGAGCTACAAGTTGTGTAGATATAAATAGCTGTTGAGTGGGGGGGCCTTGAGGGATGACTAGCCATGTCAGGTTGCTTATTTCTAACATCATGTGGCATGTAGAGGGTTGGAGTGCAGTTATTTTGAACTGGGGAATGCCTGCTAAAGGGGGGTTTGGAAGGGGTAGGGCAGATACTGGGGAGATGGGGAGGGGGAGGGGCTAGGGACAATGGGATAGGACTACACACTTTTCTTTTTGTGAGTTTAGAAAGGCCCTAGGGGTCATTGCACCCTTTTCAGGGAATTCACAGGTGGATCTTATAGCTGAAGTACGTGGCTGGCAAGCACAGGTTGAATTTACAGGCCTTCCCACCCGCTGGTTTTTACCAGGTTATGAGTAACCAATATCAATTTGTAAGTTGGAATGTCAAAGGGGCCAAAGATAGAGTCAAGAGGCAAATAATTCTAAAACATCTAGCACATTTGAGAGCCAGAATAGCATTTCTTCAGGAAACACATTTGAAGAGGGAGGACATCACTCTTTTTAGAAGACTATGGGTAGGACAAGTCTTTGGAGCAGGGAGAGCAACTAATAAAGGGGGTGTGGCGATTTTGTTAGCTAAAGGAGTCCCTTTCAAGTTAATTCAAGAAATATGGGACCCAGAGGGCCGTTATGTTCTGATTCATGGTGTGTTAGAGTCCCAACTGGTATTGTTTGGGTCGATTTTCGGACCTAACCTTGATTCGCCTGCTTTTTTCATTAACCTGTTAAGTCTAGTGGCGACTAATCCTCCAAAGTTAACAGTACTGGGAAGGGACTGGAATCTGGTGCACCAGGCAGAGCGTGATAGATCAGATTCTAGTAAATGGGGTCTTTCTCCAGCCCAGCGTGCCATAAAAGAGTTGCATAGTGGGGCAGCTCTTCTGGATGTGTGGAGAATCCTCAACCCCGCAGAGAGGCAATACACCTTCTATTCTTCAGCACATGGTACTTATTCTAGAATTGAAAGTGCTGTTGCAATATCAGGGGTATCTCAGGTGGAGACAACAGCTAGGGTTCTATCTGACCATGCCCCTGTCATTATGAGTTACTGTTTAGACACAGGATGCAAGCGGTCACCATTGTGGCGATTGAATACTCAGTTATTGCGAGACCAAGCTTCCCTGGAACGCATTGGAGAATTTCTGACTTCCATCATGGTAATCAATCAGGGTTCGGTCAGCAAATTGGATCTGGTCTGGGCAGCACTAAAATGCTCATTGAGGGGGAAATTTATAAGAATGGCGGCAAAAAGAGACCATTGTCAAAAGACTCAAATTGATTCTCTCCTGGCCTCTATTACAAACATCGAGCGTACTCTGTCTAAGAACTCCTCGGCAGATACTTGGGCTAAATTACACCAGCTGCAGGCTCAGTATACTGGAATCATTCCCCAGAGAGCTCAATTAGCCCTACGCAGAACAAAATTTAGATATTTAGAGTCGGGGGAGAGGCCGGGGAAGCTTCTTGCCCTATGCATTCGTCAGTTAGAGTCCTCTCAATTTATTGCAGGAATTAGAGATCAGGAGGATCCAGTGTGTACTGATCCGGAAGAAATTGCAATAGCATTTGGTAAATATTTTCAGGAACTCTATACTGCAGGTATGGCATTGGGCCCCAGTAAGGCAGATATTGGATGTTATCTTGATTCGGTGAGCTTGCCCACGATTACACCTGTAGAAGCAGCTTTCTTGGGTGAGCCAATTTCTTTACTGGAAATCCAACAGACTGTTCGCCTGCTACCTGTTGATAAGTCCCCGGGGCCGGACGGACTCCCAAATAATTTATACAAGATGTATCTTCCGATATTTAGTCCAATTTTACGGGATGTATTTAATTATTGGTATGATAACGGCATATCAGACACCAGCTTTCAAGAAGCTGTAGTATCACTAATCTTGAAGCCCGGAAAAGACCCACTTAAATGCGGTAGTTATTGTCCTATTTCCTAATTAAATTCGGATATTAAAATACTGGCAAAGCTCTTAGCTCTCAGACTTTCAAGTGTAATGGGTAAACTCATAGGCCCTGAACAGGTGGGATTCATGGAGGGCAGGTCGTCTGGGGATCATATGAGGAAATTGTTACATCTTATTTCATCTGCTAGAGATGCCAATATACCTATGGTCCTAGTGTCCCTGGATGCGGAAAAGGCATTCAATAGGATCTCCTGGGATTTCCTTTTTGTCACCCTAGCCCGATTCGGCATGCCTGAGTAGTTTCTGAGATGGATAAAACTTCTTTATGCTGCTCCTTCAGCTAAAGTCAAGTGTAACAGCATGTTATCTCCCATTTTTCAACTGTTTAGGGGTACAAGACAAGGGTGCCCTTTGTCTCCATTACTTTTTAATTTATACTTAGAGCCATTATGCCGCAGATTACTAAGCAACTCCAGTATTAGAGGGATTCTGGTGGGAACCTCGAGATATGCCCTGTCAGCCTACATGGATGATATTATATTTCAGGTAGAAGAGTCTAGGATATCGATCCCAGCTATACTAGATGAAGTAGAGGAATTCGCAAAGGTGTCATTTTATAAGTTGAACCGAGACAAATCCAAGATTTTCCCCTTAAATAATAGAGTGAATAGAGCAGATTTGGCTCCTTACGGGTTCTCCAGGGAAGCTAAGTCATTGACTTATCTGGGTATTAAAGTTTCCAGAGACATGGATACCATGATCAAAGATAATATTGGTGTTGTAATTAAAATGATTACTGGAGATATAGATAGATGGGGCCTGCTCCCCTTCTCATTGTGGGGGAGACTAAGCGTAGTAAAAATGAATATTCTACCAAGAATTTTATATCCAATGGGGATGCTAGGGGGTTATCTACCTAGAACATGGTTCTCCAAACTTCAGAGATTAGTGAACAGGTTTCTGTGGAAGGGGAAGAGTATTCTTAGGTCCTATTTTAAATTGATGGCTTCTAAGTCCAAGGGAGGGCTAGCTGCCCCTTCTTTTTTTCTGTATTACATAGCATTCCACTTGAGTAAACTGGCCTTTTGGTATAAAGAACATGAGCCCTCAGACTACACCCAGGTATGGCTCAATATAGAGAAGTACTTGGCGAGCAGAGTTAAATACTCTTTAGGGGCCCTGTTATATATTTCCCCGGTCCACTTGCCTAAGCTCGTGAAGAATAACCCTATGGGATGGTTGCTAAAGGCCTCTCTGCAGATTCAAAAATATTTGGGAATAAGATGGTGTCAATCGGTGGACCAGCCCATTGTAGGTAACCCGCAAATTCGGATTGGAGGGACTCCGATATCTTCTTCCTTCTGGCCTCAATTGAATGGCTCTAAGTTTTCGGATATCTGGGTAAATGGGAGACTGCTTCTTTTTGCTTATTTACAGAGCATCACTGGGACATGTCAGAAAAATACCTTCAGGTACGCCCAGGTTAGTAAAGCCCTCAGTACCTTGAATGCCTTTTTTCCGCTGAAAGACTTGTTGGGTCTGGAAGCGGCTATAATGCTACAGGTAGTCTCTCAGTCCCACCCGGTTTCTAGGTGTTACAAAACTTTACAAGCATTAGATTCCAGATTACCAACCGGAGTCTGTTATTATTGGGTTAACGAACTGAGTATACCGGAAGATCCGGTCCTATGGGAAAGTCTCTGGCAGGCAATATACAGATATGTTAAACAGGATAGAGTGTGGTTAATTCATTTTAATATTATGCCTAATATCCATTTGACCCCTATGAAACTGTTCAGAATAGGGAGGTTGGCCACTCCACTTTGTGGCAAATGTAAGGAGGTTATGGGTCCTCTCTTTCATATGGTATGGACTTGCCAAAAAGTGCAAAAATTCTGGCAATCTATCAGAGAAACACTGGATCCCATCCTGGGATTGGATTCTTTGTTTATCCCGGAGGTGTGCTTGTTAAGTTATATCTCCAGAGATACCCCTAGAGTTAGGAAAGCACATATGTTACTCATCTCGCGGTGGCTAAACTGGTTATTGTCAGGCATTGGTTGGATGACACTCCCCCCACTACATTGGAATGGTACTGGGAGATTATGCTCGCCCTGCAGCTGAAAAGAAATATTGCCTCTATGCAGAACAGAGTAGCAACCTATTTAGAAATGTGGGGGAACTTTGAGGCCCTTCTGGCACTTTGGAAACCCGGAAGTTGTGGATGAGCCCTGAGCTCTATGTTTATAAGTAAATATGAGTGGTCTGGGAGAGGAGAGGGGGGATACTTGACACCTGACATTGTAATGATATTGTAACTTGGTCTGTCTCACTGTGGTGTTTCTGAAACTTAATAAAGTTTATTAAATTGAAAAAAAAAATTGGACATAACCCAGGAAACTGGTAGAATAAGGGGCTTAGTGTAAAATACATTTTCTAAGGAAAAACAAGCCTGTAACTTTAATGTTTGACATTATTTTGTGCTTACAACTCCCACCGTTTGGTCACGGAAACACAATTTTTAGGAGGGACAGAGTAAACTTTTGAGTCAAAATCAGGGACATCCCTGAAAATGAGGGACAGTTGAGAGGTATGCCACCCAGTCTACCCAGATGGTCCCTGCCTAGTTTGTTTTCTAAGACCCTAATTGGTCACTGGCAATCTTCCTCCCTTCCCATTTACTAATATTGCTCTATGTCTATCCCATGCATGCTTGAAAGCCTTTACTGTTTTTGCCTTCACCGCTTCCATAGGCAGTCTGTTCCAGCCATCCACTACTCTTTCAGTGACATAGTACTTCATCAGATCTCTCTTAAAAGTCCCCCTTCAGCTTCATCTCATGATCTCTTATCCTAGTGCTCTTTCTTATTTGAAAGAGGCTCCTCTCCTGTACACTGTTCACCCCTGAGGTACTTTTAGATCTCTATCATGTCCCATCTAGCTCTCACCTGCTGCAAGAAGCACATTTGCCATCCTTTGGTCTACCTTCACAGCACTCTTGATGCAGCCACTGCACCATTTTAGCTTCCCTCACAGAAACACTGGCATATAGAAACATAGACTTTGATGGCAGATAAGGACCGCCGGACCCATGTAGTCTGCCCATTTTTCCTGCCCAGTGCTTAAGCTCCATACCTTACATGAAGCTTACCCTTACAGTCCTATTTCTAGTGTTCCTTTGTGTTTACTACATGTCTTTTTGCATTCCCACAAAACTTTTGCCTCCACCAGCTCCACAGACAGGCTGTTCCATGAATCCACCACTCTTTCTATGAAGAAATACTTCTTTACATTACTCCAGAGTCTACCTCACTCTAGCCTCCTATTGCTCCCCTCTTGTACCTTATTTATGCCTTTGAAGTACTCGAAAGTCTCTATCATATCTCATTTGTCCCTTCTCTCCTCCAGTGAATACATATAGAGGTCTTTCACTCTTTTCTCATAAGGCTTCTGATGCAGCTTCTGCACCATTTTGGTTGCCCTATGATGTATTGCTTCCTCTGGATTGCTGCCACCATGTCTATTTCATTTCTGAGCTGCAGCCTCCAAAACTGGACACAATACTCCAGGTGGGGTCTTCAGAAAGTGAGTGATGCAGCAGCAACACAACCTCCCTCCTCCTCGCCTCCTAGCGATACCTCTTCCTATAGAAGCCAGTAACTGGTCCTAACCACTGCTTTGTCACACTATCCTGCCACTTAAAGTCATTAGATATGATAAAGCCAAGGTCCCTTTCTTGCTTAGTGACTGCCACAACCCTCTCATCTTATTCTCAGCAGCTGGGTTCATATACCCTAGGTGCATGATTTTAATTTTAGCATGGAACCTAAACTGCCAAACTCCTGACCACTCCTTCAAGTTTGCCAAGACCACTGAACATTCTCCCCAAGCCCTCCCGGATGTTCACCCTACTACAGATTTTGGTGTCATCTGCAAAAAGGAATGTATTTCTTTCTAGTTCTTCTCCAATATTACTTATGAAGTAATTGACAAGGACCAGTCCAAGTACCGAACTCTGTGGTACCTCCCTGGGCACTCTGCCTTCATTAGATTGAGTCCTATTAACCACCACCCTCTGTCACCTATCCAACAGCTAGTTCCTTACCCAGTTTACCACTTTGGATCTCACCCCTAGGTTGTTCAATTTCTTTATCAGTCTCCTGTGTGGTTCAGTATCAAAGGCCTTGCTAAAGTCCAAGTACAACATGCCCACTGCTCTCCCATGATCTATTTCTCTGCTCATCTAGTGTAAGAAATCAGCCAAATTCATCTACCATGACCCCCTCCAAGAGTCCATGTGCCTTTGATCTTGTACCCAACTGGATTCAAGTTACTCTACCACCAATTCCTTTAACTGAGTTTCCATTGATTTTCCAACCATTTATGTGAGACTTAAGAGCCCATAGTTGGCCTCCTCCCTATGGCTGCTCTTATAGAGTGGGACCACATGTGCTCCTTTACAGTCCTCTGGAACCATGCTGGTTACCAGTGAGCTGTTGAATAAAGTCATCAGTGATGCAGCTAGCACCTCCAGGTTCTGTTAGTACCCTTGGGTGTATCCTTTCTGGTTCATAGCTAAGTCCATTTTCAGAATTGTAAATTCCTTCAAAATGCTTCCCTCTGAAAATTGACATAAGCCCCCCCCCATCCCTGCTGCTCCCTGATGGTCCATTCCACCTCTTTCCACTGTGAAGACTGAGCAGAAGTACCTCCTCAGGATATGTGCTTTTTCTTGATCATCTTCTGCACAGCCTTCCCCTTTTTATTTATTTATTTAAGCATTTCACCAGGAATACTAAGGTAAAATAGTTAGCTTCCAGATGCATCTTGTGGAGAAGGGGAAGAGGGAGAAGCAAGAGAACATGATAGAAAATATATACATTTGCACAAATGAGGTGAGTACAGAGTCAACAGGGCTATACATAGTAAATACAAAATAAAGAGTACAACATTATGAGACATAGTAATTAGAGCACGTAATGTAGTATATAGAATATTTACAGATACCTGAAGTAATGCAGTTATTATGGCAGCTAAATAGCACGTGGGGTGGGGGGAGAGTGAATAAAGGGCCAGGCCCTTTATGGGCAGTGGCAGGATGGGGAGGTATGGCAGCAGAGAAGAGAGATTAGGGAGGGTTTGGAGGAGGCAAAGTGAATGGGTAGGAGGATATAATTCCAGAGTTTAGGAAAGTGGAAAGAGAAGGCTGCAAGACCAGCAAGTGATCTTCTAGAAGAGATCCGGAAGGAGCAAAACTCAGAGTTCCAGAGGGAATAGGGTGAAGGGGTGGGGGGGAGAAGAGGGAGTCAAGATAAGGTGGTAAGGAGGAAAACCAGAATTTAGACATGAAGGAGGCATAGTTTCTTAGACAATGATCCTCCAGGGAAGGGAGGTAGAAAGCAGAGTAAAGATTACAGTGGTGGGTAGGGGGAGGGCAATTGAGAGTAATGCAACAGAAGGAGTGGAACAGGGGGTCCAGTCTCACCAGAGTGGTCTTAGGGGCAGATCTATAGACTGTGTCCCCTGTCTCTTTCCATATCCCTTTGATTTTCTCTTCTCACTTATTTACGTGAAGAACTAGAACACTACTACTAGGACCTTCAATTAGGGTAAAAAAAAGCAAGAGTTGGTGTGCTTGTCTGAGTTGGGGGAAAGGAACTATTATCTGTGCTGTTAGCGAGGTGAGGAGAAGTGCTCTAAATTAAGGGGTGTGGCTTAGGCAACAGAATGCCAGGTGTCTGTATTTAAAACCTCCCAAGCTAGATCTTGACAGAGAGCAGCAAGAGGAAGTAGACAGCTGCTAGAACTCTTCTACGGTGATTATATCACCCTCCCACCCATCCACCTCCCCACCCCTAGCCAGCTCCACTTTTATAGGCACTGGATTTGACTGACAACAGGAACTTCATGTCTGGGAGAAGGAAAGAAGTGATCACAGAGGCATGAAAGACTGACCATCCTAGAAGGAAAAGAATAGCTCTTCCTCACCCCCTAGCTGCTGGAGGTCTATCTCTGAGCAAGTAAGAAGGAGACTACTGAGGAATTCAGGATCTTCCTGTCCAAGAACAGGAATGACAGGAGCTGAAAAGGCACAGAGGCAGTAGGAATGTAGGGAGAAAAAACAAAAAAAAAGTAAATGGAGAGAGGAAAGAATAAGCATATAAAACAACAGTTGGGGAGCCACAAATAAGACATGAAGAGAGTGGTGTAGTGCAATGGCTGTGGAGCAGCAGTCTTGTGGGAGACATTCTTGAGGATGCGGTATTGTTCCATCTGCAGGCACCTCTGTGGGCTGAGGGAGGCAGTTACTCGTCTCCAGGCTGAGTTGACCAGTATTCAGTGGACCTCCTCTCCCACCCAGGGACCATCAGGACTGATGCCGCTGCCTCAGAATTTGCCAAGAAAGAGGAGCAGTTGGATCACAGTGGACTCAGGGAGGGTGAGGGTGGAGGAACAGAGGCACATCTCTCCAGTTTTACCTCTCCACAATTTGTGCTCCATTCTGGTAGTGCATGGTTCCTCTATGAAGGCATCCACAGTGGAGACCAAGGAGGATGCTGGGAACCTCCATAAAGGAGACCCAAAGGAGGGTGACACTGGACACCACAGGGAAATGAAACAACTTCTGGTGGGGGACTCAGTTGTTAGGGTGGTAGAACTGGGGGAGGGAGGGGAAAGGGAGGTAAGGTGCCAGCCTAGTGCCATAGCTTGGAGGGATAGGGAGCAAATCCTCAGGATCATGGAAGCAGCTGCATGGAGGAGGGAGCTGGATGTCATTGTCCACCTAGGGACAAATGACCCAGCTAGGAATTGGATCAGACCAGTGCAGGAGGAGTTTGTGGATTTGGGGTGGAGTCTTAGACAAGTAGCATGCACTAACCTTCTCAGAGGTGCTGTCTGACTATGGCATGGATGAGGCTAGGGTACTATGCACCATGGGATTCAATTAGTGTTTGAAAAACTGGTGCAGAACTCAGGCATTTTGCTTCATTTGGGACTAGGGGTCCTCCTGGAGGGATATAGGCCTTTATTGGTGTGATGGGCTGCATCTGTCCAGGAGGGTAACCAGAATCCTAGGTGATAGGTGTAAATGCTTAATTCACAAGCATTTAAACTAGCCAGAGGGGAGGCACTGAGAAGGAACAGGGAAATTCCAGCCCCCTCCCCCAAAAAAGGGTAGTGAGTGAGGTAAACACCAAGATAGAGAAGTCGATATGGAGACAGGCAGGGGTAAACAGAGTAATAGGCAAAGGCAGTAAGGACAGGGATGGAGCTAAATGGGGGAAGGCCATCAAAAAATGGAGGGCAATGAGTACCAACACTCATAGTCTGGGTAACAAGCTCCCTGAACTAGTGGCCTTGATGGAAGAGGGATGCCTTGATTTTGTGGCAGTCACAGAAAGATGGCACACAGAGAATCATGACTGGGATGTCAACATACCAAGTTACACAGTCTACAGGAGGGACAGGGAGGTTAGAAGAGGAGGAGGAGGAGTAGCTCTCCACATAAGGAAAGGGCTCAAAGCAACAGAACTAAAGGGTAAACAAGGAGGAGAGGAGAGGACCGGAGGCATGGTGGGTTAACCAGGAGACAGGAAATGGCACCACAATCTGTACGGGGTTGTATACAGACCCTCATCTCAGGGAGAGGAAATGGATAAGGAAATGATAGAAGGCATCCTTGGGATGGCAGAAAAAGGGGAGATATTGTTGATGGGGGACCTGAATATGCCAGATATTAATTGGAGCACCTTTGATGCCGTCACATCCAAGAACTGGGTCATTCTCAGTGCTCTACAGGAGGCATGCCTCAGACAGCTAGTGCTGGAACCCACTCAGGAGGGAGCAATCTTAGACCTGGTACTCTCAAATGGGGATGGAAAGAGGATCTCAGATTTAGAAGTGGGTAACCGTCTGAGAACAAGTGACCACCAAACAGAGTGGTTCACGATAAACACAGTCATAGAGTCAAGCCATACAAAAGTGAGGGTACTAGATTTTAGGAGGCCTGACTTTGTCAAAATAGAGAGTTTCTCAGGAAAGCACTACAAAACAGGCAAGAAGAAGGGGTGGAGGAACAATGAGGAAACATCAGAATTGCAATCACAGAGACAACAAGCCTTTGTGTGAAGCAAATAAATCAAAATGAAGGAAAAAACACTATGGTTCTCAAATAGGTGGCGGGGAAGGTTAGGGAGAAAAAGACAGTATTCAGGAAGTATAAGGAAACACAGAAGAAGCAGGACAGAGAACTGTACCAGTTAAAGCAGAAGGAAGAGAGGAATGCAGTCAGACTAGCAAAGGCCCAAATTGAGGAAAAGATAGCCAACTTGGTTAAGAAGGGAGATAAAACCTTTTTATAGTTACATTAGGGAGCAAAGAAAGACAAAGGGAGGGATAGTGAGGCTTAATAAAGGGGAGGGTGGGTGAGCAGAGGGTGACAGTGAAAAAGCAGGGTTACTGAATGAATATTTCTGCTCAGTATTCACAAAAGAGGAGGCAGTATAGCACAGTGGTTTAAGGCATTGAGCTGCAAACCTGGAGACTTGAGTTGGAATCTCACAGCCCCCACTTGTTTACTGTGTAACCCTGAGCAAGTCATTTAACTTCCTTGTGCTCCCAGGTCACACTTGTAAATAAGCTTTTGGCTTAGTGTGTCTCTCCTGGCTTAAAAAAAAGAGTAGGGGGAGGTAACTAATCCAATCAAAAGAAGCACTCTGGATAGGGGGATCAATACCAATCCATACACAGAAGAAAGGGTTCTGAAAGAACTCTTAAAACTGAAGGTGGACAAAGCAATGGGCCCTGATGAGATTCACCCTGGAATTCTAAAAGAACTAAGGGGAGATCTAGTGACAACACTGACTTTTTTGACAGATCTTGGGATGATGGTGTGGTACCAAATAACTGGAGGAGGGTGGATGTGATTCCCTTTCACAAAAGTGGGAGCAAAGCAGAGGCAGGAACCTGCAGACCAGTTAGTTTGACCTCAGTGGTAGGAAAAATGATGGAATCACTTCTGAAACAAAGAATTGTTGAGTACCTAGAGGCCAGCAGGGCACAGGACCCAAGGCAGCATGGAGTCACTACAGGAAGGTCATGTCAGATGAATCTAATAGATTTCTTTGATTGAGTGACCAAAGTGGTAGACCAGGGAGGGGCTGTGGACATGGCCTACCTAGACTTTAGCAAGTCATTTGACGCAGTCCTGCACAAAAGGTTAATAAACAAATCAGCCAGCCTGGGAGTGGGTCCCAGGGTGGTAGCCTGGGTAAAACATTGGCTGGACAATAGGACACAGAAGATAATAGTAAACAGAGTCCACTCCAAAGAAATGGGGGTTACTAGCGGAGTACCACAAGGTTCAGTACTGGGTCCAGTCCTTTTTAATGTCTTTATAAGTGTCATTGCAAAGGGACTGGAAGGAAAAGTATGCCTCTTCGCAGACTACACAATGATCTACAACAGGGTTGATACAGAAGGTGAGGTGGAAAGGATGAGATGGAACTTGGTAAGGTTGGAGGAATGGTCAAACGTATGGCAGCTTAGATTCAGTGCAAGGAAGTGCAAAGTAATGCACCTGGGAAACAAAAACCCAGGGGAAGAGTACACAATGGGAGGTAGGTACTAACAACAACAAAAATGGAAAGGGACCTGGGGTAGCCATATCAGATGACCTAAAGGTAAGCAAGCAATGTGAGAAGGCAGTAAGGAGAGCTATGGGATATTGGGATGCATAGGGGGAGGCATCACCAGTAGAAAACAGGAAGTTGTTATCACTCTGTATGAACAGTTGGTGAGACCCCATATGGAGTACTGCTTGCAGTTCTGGAGACCCCATCTCTGCAAGGACATAGACAGGATGAAGGCTGTCCAGAGGAGGGCAACTAAAATGGTTCGGTGTCTGCACCAGAAGACATACGAAGAGAGATTAAAGATGCTTAATATGAATACCCTTCGGGAAAGAAGGGAGAGGGGGGACATGATAAAAACTTTCAAATACCTCAAGGTAATCAACAAAGTCCAAGAGGGTAGCATCTTTCAGAAAAAGAAATGTGCTAGAACAAGGGGGCACAATTTGAAGATAGAGGGGGGACAGCTCAGAGGTAATGTGAGGAAGTATTTCTTCACAGAAAGGGTTATTGATACATGGAACAGCCTTCTTGAAGAGGTAATGGAGTCAAAAATAGTGAAGAATTCAAGAATGCATGAGACAAACATAAGGCAATTCTGGTAGGGGGGTCAGAAGAAGTAGGCTATTGGTTAACTAGGATCTGCAGCTTATCCAATAGGTAGGGAAATGGGCAAACTGTGTGGGCCAAGTGGTCCTTATCTGCTGTCAAAGTCTATGTTTCTGTGCTTGAAGAAAATCTTTTCCCCATTAACTACCCATTTGACTATCATTTCCTCTGTCTGCTCATTTGCTCCCCTCACTATCTTTCCTGCTTCCCTGTGTTTTACTTGGTAGGCCTCCCCATCTTCATCCCCCAGTATTTCTTTGTGTCTCCTGAATGCCACTATTTTTCCCTCACCACCATGGCCACTTCCCTAGAGAACCATAATGATCTTTTTTTTCTTCTGCTTTTACTCACTTCCTTTATGCAGTGGTTGTTTGCCTTAGTTATTCCCTCCTTTATTTTATCAACTGTGCCTCTACTCCATCCTGGTAATCCTGTATCCTGTCTCATTGCTGAGTGATTGTGGTAGTAGCAATTTTGACACCTCAACTAGGACAACAGTGAAAGGGGTGATCTTGCTTTTAGATCATCATTCACTCCTGTTGCCCTTTGCCCCCTCACAATTTCTACTCCCTACGGGGCATGCTCACCCCAGAGGAGGATATATTTAGCTTCAGATGGTGTGGGGGGAACCCCCCCCCAAAGCCAACCATTTCCCAGGAGGGCGCTTTGGTGCTGTACCTCCCGGCAGATGAAACGCCTGGACGTGGCATTATGGCTGCGTAGTAATCAGCATTGGCAAAATGCTTGTGGCAGTTGCGTTGGTGAATCTGGTAATCCTCCCAATGAGGTTGTCTTTTGGTTTAACCTCCCTAAATCTCCTTGACAGTCCTTTATTCTTGTCAGTTATGTGCAAGGTCAGCACTCCTGTACACTTTCTGGGGGACACCCAGTCTTTTACTATAACTCTGTTGGCCCAGTGGAAGACCACTAGGTTTGTATACGAGTTAAAGAATCCAACACTCTATCCTGCTGGGGGTGTGCAAGAGAGTGTGAGTGCTGAACACCCAGGATTTGTGCACTCTTTTCCAGTCAGTAAAGGAATGGAATTGTCATCAGCAGTGTACCCTGGTGGGGGAAGAGCAGGGCGTATAAATGAGTAAGAGTGCAGGATAATTAGAGTTTACATTCTGTTTGTTAGCTAGTCAGGAAATAACACAAAGTCAAAGTCAAATTTATTTTTAAAGTGCTTTTCCACAGATAAAAGTGCATATATAGTATAAAACATCAAACCTAATAAAATGTAGAATAAAAACAGCAATTCCAGAACTAAATATTGTCCCCAAAAGCCTTCTGAAATAAATAAGTCTTTGTTAGGGATTTAAAGGTCTCGGTGGACAGACACTCTCTAATCCGATGAGGTAGAGAGTTGCACAGGGTTGGGGCTACAAAAGAAAAATCCCTGGCACCTGATGTCTGAAAATGGACCCTGGGAACCTCTAGCAATCCCTCATCGTGGAGCTGAGAGAGCATAGGGGCTAGTAGGGCTGAAGGAGGTCTTGCAAGTAACCCGATCCCTGTCTGTGTAGGGTCTTATAGGTCAGCAACGCAACCTTGAAGGTGATCCTCCATCGCACCGGCAGCTAGTGCAGTTCGTGTAGCACAGGTGTGACATGGCTAGTTCTCGACAACCCTATTAACAACCTATCTTCAGCGTTCTGCACCAGCTACAGGCGATGGAGGTCCACCCCCAGTAACCCTAGATATAGAGCATTGTAGTAATCCAGGTGAGAGGACACAAAAGCATGAACCAATACAGGCAGGTTGTCAGGTGGAACAAGGTGTTTTATCTGGGAGATGTTCCTCAGATGATAAAATGAGGACTTGACAACTGCTGACACCTGCGCTTTTAGCGACAGTTTGTTATCAAGCACAATGCCCAGATTCCGCACCCGTTCAGAAGGTCTCAACTGGTTTCCCCCTGGCACAAGGCTATATGGTTGTCCAGGAGCCAACTTTTCTACCCACTGATCTGGGTCTACCACCAACACCTCAGTTTTATCTGGATTCAGTCTCAACCAGTTAGCACTCATCCAGTCTTGGATCTCAGCGAGGCAGTTGTTAAAGACCGAGATTGCACTGTCCTGCTCGGGTACAAAGGACATGTAGAGCTGAGTATCATCTGCATAGCAATGAAAAATCAGCCCATACCACCTTATAATGTCTCCCAACAGCAACATATACACTGTGAACAACATGGGGGACAGCACTGAACCCTGCAGTACCCCACCAGGCAGGGAGAAGGATGCCGAGGAAAAAAATCCCCGACACCACCCTCTGAGTCCTGCCTGTGAGGAAAGAGTGAAACCACCTGAGGACTGTCCCTGACAGTCCACAGAGAAGCTGCAGGCGTTCTAGCATCACCCCATGATTCATGGTGTCAAATACTGCAGAGAGATAAAGGAGGACCAGAATCGAACGACTCCTACAATCTCTCGCTATCAGGAGATCATTAAGTACTCGAACTAATGCTGTCTCGGTACTATGCCTCTTCCTGAAACCAGACTGGAAAGGATCATAGACTTCGTGGGTGGTTAAGAAAGCTCTCAAGCTGCAGTGCGACTACCTTCTCAATAACCTTCCCCAAAAAGGGTAGGTTAGAGTCTGGTCTGTAGTTTGCAAGACAGTCTGGGTTGCAGGAAGATTTCATTAAAAGGGGAGTCACCACAGCCTCCTTCATGAAGTCTGGAAACACCCCCTGATCCAGCGAATAAAAGACTATCTCAGCAAGGATCGGTCTGATGACATCCATACACCCCACAAGGAGGCAAGTTGGAACAAGATCCAGACTACAGTAAGTCAGTCGCAAGCTCTGAACAATCTTCATAATATTCATGATCGCTGGCTGGTCGAAATCTGTCCAGACAGTCTGAGTGCCTGTGCCCTCACGTCGACCACCGCCCTGCTCAACTGAATGAGTCAAGCAGATCTCTGACCTAATGGAGGACACCTTATCTGCAAAGAATTGAGCAAACTCATCACACTTTAATTGTGAAAAAGCTCTCTGGCCCTGAAGACAGGCTGGATTGCACAGCCTGTCCACGGTCTGAAGACCTGAGCTGGTTGATTCTTTGCTGCCGCAATCTCCTTGGACAGGAACTCTGCCTTCTTATGTCCAGAGATACCCCTAGAGTTAGGAAAGCACATATGTTACTCATCTCGGCGGTGGCTAAACTGGTTATTGTCAGGCATTGGTTGGATGACACTCCCCCCACTACATTGGAATGGTACAGGGAGATTATGCTCGCCCTGCAGCTGGAAAGAAATATTGCCTCTAAGTCTGTCCTCCTTCCAGCCAGATTTCCACCAGCAACGTTCCAACCTTCGTCCCACTCTCCTCAATCCCCTCAAAGTCCCATCAAACCAGGGGGACCAAGGATGGAGAGGGAGTGGATGAATAAGGGCAGGAGCTATGGAATCCAGGGCCCTCAACACCATACTATTATAGTACCTTACTAGGTCTCCTGGATCCAAGCATTCTAATGGCCTACTCAATAGGTGCAGCACCACCATCAGACCTTCTGGGGTAACACCCCTCAAAGGGCGGTACTGGACCATCTCCAAAGGGGCAGGTCTTACAGGGGGAGCCATGAAACTGAACCTTACAAAGTAATAGTCCGACCATCCAACTGGTTCCACCACCAAGTCAGCAGCCTCCATACCCAGGAGGAACACCAAATCCAGGGAGTGACCCTGAAAATGGATTGCAGCGGTAACTACCTGTGTGAAGCCCAACAAGATCATCAGTTGGAGGAAGTTCTAACCAAAATGCGAGAGTTCATCGTCAATCCAGGCACTGAAATCCCCCAGGACCAACCACCTAGGGGATTCCAATACCATGTTGACCATGAAGTCTGCAACTTCCTGCAGGAAAACTTTCCCATCTCCGGGTGGATGGTGGATGAGAAGAATCCTGCTACCCACACCTGCTCCCATGATACACTCAAAGGATCTAGTGGTCCCCACTGGAACCTCTGCAAGGCCCAGTTCCATCTTAAAACAAATGGCTACACCCCCGCCCCTACAATCCAATCTCAGGCAGTGTATCACGGAGTACCAGGCTGGAACTGTTGACTCCAATACCAGACCAGCATTCTCATCCAGCCAAGTCTCAGTAATACAAGCCAGGTCAGATGTCTCAACAAGATCAGCAATAATTGCTGCCTTGTTTTTTGTTGGCCTGGCATTGCATAACACCACCCCAGTTAGATGAGAGGCAATGGAAGACTGGGTCACTTGCCTACTACCCATGGAACCCTTGGGTATGGGAACCAGGTAGGGAGGTCCCCTTTCCTCGGCCCATTTTGCCCCGAGGTGCATCCTTGATCCCACTACCCCCAATCCATCCACCCTGCTCCCCTCCCCCAACAGACCCAGGGCCCCAGCCCATTCGACCATTCAAACCAGAGCACAACAATGCATATATACCAAAAGCTGCAAAAGAGGGCTATAAAAGGGGTGTAGGTCCCTCAGTCTGGCGGGGAAAAAGTGCCTGCCTACTGACGAATAATCCCAGCACATGCTGCCTAAAATTCAAATAAATCAACTTACACAAAACCACCAATACCCAAAAACAACAATAATAATAATTATAATAATAATAATATGCCCTACCGATCTCTCTCACAGATTGAAGGGCAATGTAAACAAAAAAACCAATATAACAAAAATATACTACTCACAACCCCACAAAACCAACCCCAAATCAACCACCTTACAAATGACTAAATAATACAATTAAATCTAAAAAAACAATCTAAAAAATGACCAGGACAGTGTGAATAATTCAGTCTTGGAGTTCAAAACAGCAACTTGGTCAGCTTGAGGAAGAGTCAATCAGAAAATGATTCACATATATGTACAAATAAATACACTTAAATAACAAAAGTCATCAGCTCCCTGAGGCCCTCTCACAGCCCAAGACAGCCAAACATATAGAAATATAAAATCAGTGTTTTCAAATAAGTTTAGCACAGGTACTCTCACTACCTGAGCCAAGACAATGTTAGTATCACAGATGATTTTTCCAGCCCCCAAGTCCTCTCACTACGTGGCGAGTCTGAGTAAAAACAGGCACTCTCACTGCCCACCAAAGAATACCACAGCAATAAAACTGAAAAATCTGATCATGACAGGCAGAAAAAGTAATACATAGATCCTCCTCTCGTAGTCCAAGTGATGTAAAAGACGTGGCCCAAAACCCCAATGAGGAAGACCATGACTGAAATTACCCGCAGCACCACTAAAGACCCCCACTGGTACCAATGCAACTAGTTGGCCCCCCGGGAGATCTAAACGGACCACTGACTCAGTCAGCTGGCTACCCGGCAAAAACCAAGCTGGATCCCCGTGTAGCCACATGCTCAGCCGTCAGACAACCTGCAGTTCTAGGACCACCTGGTAACTTCTCGAGATTGTATCCAAACAGCTGGTGGCTTCAATTGCCCTGACAATTGACTCCTGTCTTCAAGCACTCAGACCAACATAAAACTCCTGCAAAGGGCCTCCTTCTTCAGAGCAGCAACAGGAATCAGGCCATCCAACCCAAATGTCCACGACACTCCTCAACCAAGGACCTCTGGCTGGTCATATGCCACCGAATCAAAAACACCTCCATTTAGCCAGCGGACCACAGATCTGCCCAGTCCACAGCTCTCACCACCAGCGAAAAACCAGGTATCAACTCTCTTTCTCCCACAAGCCAGGCATCTGCACCGAGGTGCAGATAGGGAGGAACATATCTTCTCTGCTAGAATTTAAAAAGCTAAATGGGGGATTCGGTGGCAAACAAACACTAAATAAGCTATTGGAGTATTTTATATACTCATTCTAATCTTGATAAACAAGGCTAACACTTGCTACCTTACTAATTTACCCTAGCTGTCTAGACACTACAAACTAATGTTAAATTACAACAAAAAATGAATAAAACTACAAATAAAGCAAATTAAAGAGTAAATTTAACCAAGTAAAAAATGAATAAAACATGACTAAGTTGAACATACAGACAGCTAGCTCAGTCATTAACTGTGTAACCTGCTAGGGGATGAACAGGGTGTACAGGTAAGTGAGACTGCAGGATATACAACAAATGGGTGCCCCTGTTACTTGGCAAAGGGACAGCATTGCCATCTACAACACAACCTGTTGGGAACTAAGCAGGTTGAGGATGTAAGGCATAGTGCAGGATATGCCTCATTTGTGCAACCCCTGCCAGTCGAACATGTAATGTCATTGGCATCACTGGTCATAACCTAACCCATTTAGGAGAAAAGTTCTCTTCTCTTTTGTGCAGACTATCCTTTTCTGAGGTTCTGCATATATGGAAACAAGGAGGAAACAGGTAGAAAAATCAGGGAAAAGGAAATAGGCAAACTTAACATTTGGCTGATGGACTGGTGCCACACAAATGGATACCAACTCATCGGAAACTGGCAGAACTTCTGGGAGAGACAGTTCTTTAAGTTGGATGGCCTCCACCTCACAATGAGTGGGTTAGGGCACTGGGTCAAAAATTTGATGTTCACATGCAGCATTTAAATTAACTAATGGGAAGATGGTGGTGGAACCTGTATTTGACTACGGGAAACCAGTCATCTCTCCCCCATCAACTAGCATTACACTTACCACGGATACCAGTAAAAAGGTCACTACCCACCTGAAAAAAGCAACCAATATGGTAAGGATGCCAATATAGATTAATGCTATACAAATTAGAAAAAACTTCACAGATCAAGGTCCAGATACCTCTGTTACAGAAAAAAAATGTTGGCAAAAAAAAGGAGAAACTCACCTGTGCTAAGAGTGAATGTACCACATAGAGGGCAATGGTAGCAAATGCAAGGAACCTGGCAAACAAAATCCCTGACCTCACGGCCACCATGGCCAAGGGTGAGATAGACTTAGAGGCTGTGATGGAAACCTGATTCACAGAGAACCATGGATGGGACATGGCTGTCCTTCAGTACAAATCCACTAGTGAAGTCTCTCAGGGTTCCTTTTATATAAATAAGGGGAGTGAGACAAAAAACGGTTAGTGACAAATGTTCAAATAAATGTCTTACTCAACCCCAGAAAAATATTTCAATGTGTTTTATTTCATATTGTTCATTTTTATCTACTTCATTTGGATTTTAATTAATATATCCAGGATCTTAGTTGTCATGCTCCTGTAAATTTCACATACTTCTGAAATATATTTCTTATAAAAGTCATAAAATCCCTAATCTTAAAGCCTGGGAAGGATCCTCAAAATCTCAGCAGTTACTGTCCTATTTCGTTATTAAATACTGACATAAAAATCCTGGCCAAAGTATTGGCTAATAGACTTTCTAAAATTATAGATAATTTAATAAGACACGAGCAGGTTGGATTTATGACTGGAAGGTCATCTCAAGACCATATGAGAAAGTTGCTGCATCTCATTGTGGTGGCTAGAGATTCCAATTTACCTATGATGCTGATTTCTCTTGATGCTGAAAAAGCATTTGACAGAGTCTCCTGGGACTTTCTGTTTGCCACTTTAACATCTTTTGGTCTTCCGGGAGATTTTTTCAAATGGATTAAAGTATTATATTCCTGTCCCTCGGCCAGAGTAAAATGTAATGGCTTGTTATCTTCCCCGTTCAAATTGGCTCAGGGCACTAGGCAGGGGTGTCCTCTATCCCCGCTACTATTCAACATATACCTAGAGCCCTTGCTTCTTAGGATGGCAGGTAATGCTAATATTACGGGAATTCAGGTGGGAGGAGTTACGCATTCTCGGTTTATGCAGACGATATCTCATTACATTTAGAGAGCCATAGTGCCTCAATTCCTGCTGTTCTAGAAGAAATTGAGGAGTACTCTAAGGTATCCTATTATAAACTTAACCGGGAGAAAACAATGGTGATCCCCCTGAATCACAGAGTCAACAAAGCGGAATTAGCCCCCCTAGGCCTTACCTGGGAGACAAAGTCCATAGTCTACTTAGGAATCAAGATCTTTAGGGATTCTGGCACTATTTTGGGAAGCAATATAGATAATCTCCTTAAAACAATAACCAAGGATCTTGAGAGGTGGTGGTTGCTTCCTATATCGTTATGGGGTAGACTAAGTATAATTAAAATGAATCTATTGCCTAGAATATTATATCCCTTAGGAATGTTGGGTATGTATCTCCCCAAAGTTTGGTTCCCTAGGTTGTGAGGTATGCTAAGCTCCTTTTTGTGAAACAAAAAGACTGTCCGCAGGTCTTATTTCAAATTGACAGCACCGAAAGTGAGGGGGGGCCTTGCAGCCCCCTCTTTCGTTTTATACTATATTGCACAACACCTGGGTAAGCTGTTTTACTGGCAGAAAGAGGTAGCTCAAATGGCATACTCTCCTTTGTGGTTACCCATTGAAAAACACCTGGCATCTCATGAGAAATGCTCCCTGCATGCCCTGCTATATGTCTCTCTATCCCATGTTCCCAAGTCTCTCAGAAATAATCCTATGGGTTGGTCGATGAAAGCCTCTCATCAGGCTGAAATATACCTCGCAGCTAAGTGGAGTCAGTCTTCTGACCAACCAATTGTCGATAACCCACATTTCTAAATTGGCAGTGTACCAATACCTCGTGCTTTTTGGCCCTGGTTGAGTCAATGTAAAGTCTAAGAGATGTGGAGGGGTGGAAAAGTGATTTTCCTGACTCAATTATGTGACTCTTCTGGTGCTGTAAGCAATGAATCCTTTAAACACCTCCAAATCAGCAAGGCCCTATCCTCGTTTTCCCAGCTTTCTCCATTAATAGATATAGGAGAAAGAGATCCTATCGCACTCCTACAAGTTGCTTCCCAGCCCCTAAAGAGTCAAATTTAAATAAAATTCTTCAGGATTGGGACCATAGATTACCCTCGGGAGTGTGCCTTTATTGGGTAAGGGAATTAGGTCTACCTGAAGATGTTAATGTGTGGAGAAAACTTTGGATATCAATGTATAAATTTATTAAACAAGATAGACTCAGATTAGTCTATTACAATATTATGTATAATATGTATTTGACACCAGCAAAACTCTTTAGATATGGATCTTTGCACACATCAACATGCAACAGGTGTAAGGAGGATACTGGGTCACTTTATCACATGTTATGGCTGTGCCCACATATAAAGACATTTTGGCAATCCATTAACAACTCTTTGGACCCTATCCTTGGCTTGAGGGATTTATTTATGCCGAAGTTTGCCTTATAAATTATTTCCCAGTTAATACTCCAAAAAGTAGGAAAGCACACATGACTCTTGTAGCAGCAACTGCTAAGTTAACAATAATGAGGCACTGGACGGATGAAAAGCCACCTATAATCTTGGAATGGTTTAGGGAGTGTGTTTTGGCATTACAGCTGGAAAGACATATTGCATTTGTATGAAACTGAGGCAAAACTTTTACTTCATTATGGGGAAGCTTAGAGGCCATCCTGACGATATGGAAATCCTAATGAAAATGGGACTTCAGTATATCTGTAGTTCAAATGGTAGTAATGGTGTGTAGTCTGGGGGTGGGGTAGTGGAAGAGGGGTTTTTCTTTTTCTTTTCTTTTGTGTTAAAAAGTCTGTGCCTGATGTTCTCAGCTGTACGAGATTGCTTGATGTTGTTTACTTGGTGCTGCTATATTAATAAAGCCTTTAAATAAAAAAAATAAGTCATAAAAATGCACTTGCTTCTGAAATATATTTCCTCAATAAGTCAAAAGATTCACAAGCTCCAGAAATATATTCCTTCAAATAAGTAATATTTCAGAACTAATATATGTTCCTTCATCAGACTTGAAGCTTAATGACATTCACTATTGAAAATAGAAAACAAATAATTCTTGGTTATTTGAGTGTTAATTAAATTATATCTTATTCATACTGTGTATTTTACATATTTAAAATATTTAAAGTTCAGGTGGAACAAACCTGAATCAGGGCCTGCTAGTGTTCATAAAAACATTCGTGCTATGGAATTGGGACACTGCGTTCTCATAGATTCAAACACCTTTATGGTCTATATCTAAGAATCAAAAGAAAGGATCTTATTTTAAAATGTCATTCTTCAATTTTTGTAATTTGGATATGAAAATATTTTTATTCTTTTATGTTACATTGCGACTTACAAAAAAAGATTTTAAAGTCCAAATCTTGTTTAAAGATCCTCAGCGTTTCATGTATGTACTGGTAAAATGCTGTGGCCAAAAAAAGAAAAAAAGCATTATAATTTTAAGATATTCAAAGTCCAAACTTGCCAAATATTTAAACGCCTGCTTTAACTTTTACCTTATCTTGCAATTGCAGGAGAATTCCTTCAGTTTGGACAGCAAAATTCTAACTCCATACACCCAAGTGTTCCCGACGCCATTTCACGCTAACTCCTCGTGTAACTTATTGAGGAAATATATTTCAGAAGCAAGTGAATTAAAGAAATATATTTCAGAAGTATATGAAATTTACAGGAGCATGAAAACTAAGATCCTGGATATATTAATTCAAATCCAATGAAGTAGATAAAAATTAACAATATGAAATAAAACACATTGAAATATTTTTCTGGGGTTGAGTAAGACAGTTTTTTGAACATTTGTCCTTCAGTACAACCTGTACAGATGAGACAGGATGGGAACAAAAGGAGGAGAGGTGGCTCTATATGTCTGGGAGGAAGTTAAAACCACAGACATCCAGGGGACCCATAGCAAGACTGAAACACTGTGGGTAACAGCTGAGATGGGGAAAGGGGTAGCCATTAGGCTAGCTGTTATCTACAGTCCCCCGTCACAAGGGGAAATTGGGGATAAAGAAATACTGTAATAGAGACAATCCACAAAATGATTGACAAAGATGAAGCAATAATAATAGGGGACTTCAAGTTTTCCAGACATTAACTGGTGGTCTCATACATCTTCATCAACAAGCAGAAGGGACTTTGTTATAGCCCTGCAGGGGCCAGGACTAAATAAGCTTATTGATACTCCAACCAGAGGTGAAGCTGACCTGGAATTGGTCCTTACTAACAGAGACAAGGTAAAGGGGGTTGAAGTAGGGTGTCATCTAGGTAGCAGAGACCACCATGTGGTCAGATTCCAAGTGATCACAAGCGAGCACAATAGTCACTCCAAGATAAGGATTTTAGATTTCAGGATGGCAGACCCAGGAGGCAGTGGGGGCCAAGTCAGTAAGAGAATTCAAGAACACATAGGATAGACACAAGGGTATCATTTTACAGAAAGGCTAAGGGAGGGGGGTAGCATCCTAGTAAATGTTAGAGGCAGACTAGATGGATCTTGTGATCCCCTTCTGCCATCACTTTCAATGTTTCCATGTTTAACACACTTGCAGCTGAGCTGGATGCAGAGGTGAATGAGAGTAGAGGATAAACAACATTTGTGAGCTCCCTGCAGTCAGTCATGTAATGGAATTGTCATCTGCTGTTTCACTTGCTGGAGCTGAGTAGGTTGCAGAGTGGTGCCAGAATGCACTATTCCAGGCATCTGTCAGTCCTCTACCAGTTCTTAATGGAATGGCATTATCTTCAGCTGTACAAGCAGCTGGGGGCATGCAGTGTGCAAAGGTGAGTGAGAGAGCAGATACCAGGCATTTGTGAGTACCATGCCACTTAGTCAAGGAGTGACACCGTCCTCAGCTATGTTATCTTCTGGGGAGGATCAGGGTGTTGAGCTGGGTGAGAGAGCATGATACTCAGGATTTGTGTACCCCCTGTCAGTTAGTCAAGGAATAGCATAGTCATCAGCTGTGTAACCTTCTGGGTTCCAAGTAGGATGCAGAGGTGATCGATCCAATCAGGTTTTACTATAAACAATTACATCTGGAAAGCCTCCAGTTCCTCTAAATGGAAAGAACTACCTAAGCACTTAGGTGTGAGGGTTGCATTCTGTAAATTTAAACTATACTACACCATACTCAGAAGAGAAGCACACATAACACTAATTTTTTTTAAGTCCTTCTTTCCGACTTACTTTTTAACTTGTTTCCATTACAGCCACCACAAGTTTTCACTTAGCTGCTGTGTGGTGAAGAAGATGAGGCAGTAGGCTGCATTACCCTTTGCTTTGTAAATGTAATCACATTATTAGGGCTCATGGTAACAGCTTGGAGAGCCCCATTCTGTGTAACTGGGTACTTCCACAATTAAAAGATGAACTCCCTGTGTAAGAGTCATCAGGTTTAAAGATGTTTTAATTATCAAGTTCACAGATTGGGGGGTTTAAGGTAAACTGCCTCAGTGCATCATCTCCTTCACCTCACAAACAATCTTTAAAACATGTTTAGCAATTATGTATGAACTGAATGTGGCTGTAACAGTTGTTTTGGGGCAACTGAATATATGGTTAATGTATTTACACAAGAAACAAAGTAAAAGCAAGTCTGAAAGAACAACTTAAAAAAACATCAATATTGTGTGTGCTTCTGTTCTGGGTATAGTGTGGAAAAATATGGCGCCAATTAATCATGTTCAATTAATACTGAAGTCCTGCAAGACTCAGTGCTAGGGCTCCTATTATTCTCCATCTTCCAAATGGAATTCCATCTGTTTGCTACTCTGTCGCCGCCATACACATGTATGCCAATGATACGGACCTGTATGCATCTGGCTCTTGCCCAGCTGATTTATTTATTTATTTTGTTATTTATTTCAATCTAGGATTACAGTACCTTTGAGCCGAGACTCTTTTACAAAGGTTCCACATCAGCATGTGCAACAGTCATCATTTTTAGTTACAAACATATAGCCATTGACTTACAGACATGTAATAACCAGAACAAAGACTTGAGCTATGAGCAAGACAAGGGAAGGGCGGTAGTGGGGGAAGTGAGGGTAGGAGATCAGGGGGAAGGAGGTGCAGGAGGTAAGGGGGAGTATGGGAGGTGGTTGGGGTGGGGTCAGGAGTGGAGATATGGGGGGAGGTGGGCAAGGGTGGGAGACAGTGTAGCTAGGGGGTCTTATTGAGAGAATATGAAAGGTAAGGTGCTAGCGGTGGAAAGACTGATTGTAAGTGCTGAGTGCTGGGGCATTTGCAACTGGAATGGTGGAAATGTTAAGATGGGTAATAGCAGGATACAAGCAGTGAGAGGCACAGCTTGGACTTGAAGAGGCTGAGTGTTAGAGTGGCCACTATGTCGCTGCCAAGAGACTTGAGCCAGTTGGATGCCTGATAGGTGAATGATCTTTGTCCTTGGGTCATGCGACATTGTGGGATATATAGTAGATGGGAATTGGATCTCTTTGTAGTGACATTCCTATGTCTAGGCTTAAGGAGGGCACAGACACCAGGTGGGGCCAGTCCCATTATAATTTTCTCGGCCGTGATGCAGGTTTGGTATTTTATGTGTTTGTCCAGTTGAAGCCATCCAGATGGGGAATAAAGGTCACATGTGTGGGTACGGCGATGTGAGCCAGTGATGAGATGACATGACATGCCTTCTTCAGGGAGGTTGCAATACGTTTGAGAGCAGATGTAGTTGCAGACCCATATATGATAAGACCATAGTCTATGATGCTGATGCTGGAGCTTTGGACAGCCACTGCCAGTGCTTCTGGGGTTAGGTGTTTCCTGTGCTGGAATAATATGCCTAACCTCGCATTGGCAGACTTTGCAACATTGCTTATATGGACAGCGTATGAAAGGTGGAGATCAAGGGTGATGCTGAGGTACTTGAACAATTGTGTTTGCTCTAGGATGGCTCCTTGTTCGGTTGTAATGGAGAGGTGGAGTGTTTTGCTTTTGTTGTGGGGGCTGCAGAACCATAGACTTGTTTTTTTTTTTCTGATTGAGAAGCAGTTTATAATTTAGAAACCAGATTCAATGGAGGAGAAGGCCTGCTGAAGTTTATTTTGTAATTGGATTGGATCAGGGCCCGGGGTGAGGATCACAGCATCATCGGCATAGAGAATTATTTGTTCTGGGCAGCTGTCCGGTAGTGAGTTTAAGAATAGGCTGAAGAGGAGGGGTCCCAGAATGGAGCCCTGGGGGACTCCTGAGCAGACTAGTCTAGGGTCCGAGAGTGTATCACCGATTCTTACTGTTTTGGACCGTTCTTCAAGGTAGCTCTTAAACCAGCCAATGGAGTCGGTTGACAGCCCAGTGTTCTGAAGCTAGACAAGCAGGAGGCGGTGATTGATGGCGTCAAAGGTTTTAGTTAAGTCAACGTAGATTGAGCCTAGTAGTTCACCAGAGTCAAGTGCATTGTGGATTGCGCCTGTGAATTCAAGTAGGGCTGTGGAGGTGCTGCGACCTTTGTGGAACCCGTGTTGTTGCTTGCACAGGATGTTGTACGTATCCAGGTATTCTGTGAACTGGTGTGAGACAATGCGTTCTAATGCCTTGGAAAGTGGGGGTAGTAGGGAGATAGGTCTGTAGTTATCGTGGGCAGTTTTGTCACCACTTTTATGGATTTAGGTGACAGTGGCAGATTTCCTTCTATCCGGGAACTGGCTAAGGCTGAGGGAGAGATTAAAAATTCTGGTTAGAGGACTAAGCACTTCATCAAGTGTGAGAGATAGGATTTTGAGATTAAGGGAGTCATTACTGAATCTTGATTTACCAATGGCTTTGGTTACATATTTATGTACTTGGTGAGCCTTGACTGCTTTGAAGTAGAAGTTGGGGGAGCTGGTGGGAGTAGCTTTCATTGTGGACAGAGGGGCTTCACCATCTTTGAAGTAGTCCTGGGGTAGGACAACGCTGAGGTCAGCAAAGGCTTTGTTAAAGGTATCACAAAGGTTTTGGGTTGAGGGTTGTGGTTCCGTTGATCTTGAGTATTGATGGGGGGGTTTGGGTGGATTCTGGGTGAGTTCCTTTATGTTCTTCCAGAATTCCCTACCATTGCCCCAGGAGTTTGTGAGGGCCAGCTTATAGTAGGCGGACTTCATTTGCCGGATAGTTTTGGTGCAGTCATTGCGGGCACATTTGTAGTTTTGGATGTTGTTTTGCCTTCCAGAGTTTCTGGCCAGCTCCCATAGGTGGTCTCTTGTTTTTAGCATCCTGAGGAGGTCACCTGTGAGCCAAGGGTTGCTAGTGATTTGACCTTGCATTTCTTAATAGGACATCGTGTCACAGGCGCGGTGAAGATGTTTATGAAGTGGTCAAGGGCAATGTTTACGTTGGTTGCACTGAAGATAGAGGACCAGTCTTGATGGAGGAGGTGGGATTTGAGTCGAGGAAGGTGACCACTGGGTAGAATCATGCTGGTGATAGTTTTTGGTGGTTTTTTGATGAATTTATTTGACCAGGTGCAGCTAACAGGGGAGTGGTCACTGACAGAGTCAGGGAGGACATTAGTGTTAGATATCTGAGATGGGTGACTGGTAAGGATCCAGTCCAAGAGTGTGTTGGTGCTGGTCCTTTCATTTTTCCTGATTGGTGAGTTAACCATTTGTGTGAGGTTCACCGCAGCAATGGTATCCCTGTGTGCACCAGCATCAGCCGCAGGCCAGTTGATGTTGAAGTCACCTAGGAGGATGGATTCAGTGTCTGGTGGGAGTGACTTTGCAAAGTCACGAACAGCTGTTAGACCAGTTCCCTGTTCTTTGGGAGAGATGTAGATGGTGGCAACAGTAAGAGTTTTATTTTGGGCTCTGAGGAGGATTCTCACTGGCAGTATCTGAACAGTTGTGGATTGGAGTGAGGTAATGATGTGGTGCACCTGTATGGAGTCTTTTAGGTAGAGGGAGCGGACCCCACCTCTTTTGGAGAGGCGATCCAGTCTAAAGATGCCGTAGCCAGGAAGGCCGATTGCATGGTCCAGTACCAATGGCATGAGCCAAGTTTCAACAACCGCCAGGATGTCAGGGCTATGCTGGCTGGTGAAGGCTTGTATGGCATCCATTTTAGGAAGGAGGCTACAGATGTTGATTGATATGAATGACAGGGCATCCAAAGGCTTGCTCAGATTAATGGCTTTAGAGCAGAATGGGCCAGGGTTTGGGAGCACATTGCCTGACAGCATTAGGAGGAGGAGGACTAGCCTCAAGGAGTTGCAGTGTATTTCTTCAAGGGATTGCTTTCTCCTGCTAGCATCTCAGGAAATTGCCGAGCATCGACGATAGTGGGTGAGGGTAAGCATAGACTGGGGGGACCAGAGTGGAGGGCTAGGACCAGTGTGGGTGTAGTACAGTTACTTGGCAGTAGGAAGGACCCTGTGCAAGGGGCAGTGACCAGTGTGCAGTGTGCCTAAGTGGAAGAAGGATGTAGGAATGTCGAAGCTGTGGGGGAGGGAGGGAAAGATGGCTTTTGGGGTGTGCAGTAGGGGAGGAAGATAGGCAAGAAGAAATAGAATAGGGGGTAGAGAACGGTGGAGTCGCATGATTAAGGTAGGATTCGGGGTAGGCAGAGGGAGGGGGTTAAGACAGGCTGGTGGGGCTAGGAGAAGGGGGCAGAAGAGCAGTAGCTGGATCAGTGGGAAGTGAGGATACAGCCAGGAAGGTCAGGCAGCCAGGGGCTGTGTCTTTCAGAGGTTTATACTTTTTTCCTTTTTTTTTTAATGAAAGACCAAGAATCCCTCTAGTGGCAGGTCTGTATAACCTGAAGTTAAATCCAACTTGCAGCAAGACTTTGACAAGGTTTGGCTCTGGTTTGCTAGCCATCAACTTTTTCTCAATGCCAAGTAGACTGTCTCCATGACTTTTGGCACAATGCAGAGACTTTCTAGGCTTTCCTCCCTGCCCACTTTCCACACCCTTGATGGGACTTTACTTGAGGACACATTCTCCTTCTGGTACCTAGGAATTTGGCTGAATCAGCACCTAAACTTCTCCAGACATACTGACGCCTTCAAAAAAATTTGCGCCCCAAGCTTGGTGCCCTGTTCAGGAACCATAGTTGTATTCCCTCTAAGGTTAGGCGTGAACTTGTTCAAAAGATGATCCCGGCCATCTTTGACTACTGTGATGTAGGCTATGGTGCTGCTCCCAAGTCCTCCCTGGCCAGACTGGATACCTTCTTCAATTCTTTCTGCCATTTTGCCCTTGATGCTCCCTCTCGCACCCACCACTGTGATCTCTACCGTGTACTATCCTTCCCCTCTCTTACAAACAGACAACTCTCCCACTGCACTAAAGTCACCTCTAAGCACTGGCTGGGTGAACTCCCTTCCTACCTCTCTCCCTCATTTATAACACCCCCCACTCCTTCTCACTCCCTTAGATCATCCGACTCCCGTACTTTGGTGGTCCCCTGCAGAGCAACCCTCATTGGCCAATCTGGTTACTCTCACTGCATCCCAAAAATGTGGAATTCCCTCCCACCTCAAATTTGTCACTCATCCTTCTACTACATCAGCTCGGCCCTCAAAAACTTCCTTGCTCCTAGCTGTTCCTGCTATGACCGCCCCAACTCTCTCATCTAAACTCCTGACAAACCCTACCCCTCTTCAGTACCCATGCAATGCCCCTGTTGCAGCTCCACCTCCCATCCATCTAAAAACCAGCATTCTTTCCCTTCCCCCAATTCCCTTCCTTCAGATCTTCCATTGTTCTCTTACTGTGATTTCTCAGTCATCCGAAGTTGTACCAAGGGCCTGCCCCTGCCCTATTCTTACATCATTAACCCAACTCTTCCCTCCATGTCTCCACATCCTGAAACTGGGATTTTGGCCTCTCTTCTCTTTCACCTTCACCCTCACTTCCATTCTTCTGAAGCCTATTCTCCCTACTGCCACAACCTGCTTCCCTCCTATCATATTCCACCTCTTGCTGCCACAACCTGCTCCCTTCCTAACATGCTTGAGCACTGCCTTGTGCAGGCAGGTTCCTCAGCATACTGGAGGGGTCAGACCTCAGCTGACCTTTCCTCTCTTACCTCTTCTTTCACCTTTCACTTTCTCCTTCCATCCCCTTCCATCCCCCACTTCTCTGCCTACCAACATACCTACCTCTCACCTTCCCTTCTCCCCCTTACGTAATATAGCGCTAGCTATGGCTGACCCCTAATCTCCAATACACTTGTAGTTAACTTGTAGTTCTGTTATACCTCAGCCAACCTGTTCTGCCTGTGTTTACTCCTCACTAACTTCCCTAGATCAGACTGCAACAGTTCTATTCAGCCATTTTCTAGCTACACAGTTATGTGTCATTTAGTGTATGCCTAAATATTATTTTGTGTTGTTGTATCTATCTAGTCCAAAAGTGTTGGTTTAGTATCTATCTAGTTGAAAACTGTTAACATCCCACTGTTTCATTATTCCTGTACACTCTGCTAAAATTATTTGAATGTAATCTACTGCAAATTTATATTGTGTACCAAATCTCTGTAAACTATCCTCATGTTCCCCTACCCCCCTGGTCGCACCCAGAGATGAGCAACTCATTGCTCAGCGTGCCTTCCTGGTGAAGCATTTCAGTAAATAAATAAATAACATTTAATTATGGATGCTTACACTAAATAGAGCAGACATCTGCACCAGGGGATGGTTTTCTTCTTTTACAAACAAGTGGTCCTGAAATTAATGGGTCAAGAGGGTTGTTCCTGCAATTCCAAAGATTTCCAGAACTGTAGAGACCAAAAGAAGTTCTGACTAACTCACTGACAGAAAGAATTCTGTTAGAACTGGAAGAAAAGAAGTTAATGCAAGAAAGAGCAGTCAAAAAGGTCCCTGCATCACAGTGGGGCAATTGTCTCCTTTCATGATGCTTCCTAACTCATAAGAAAAATGATGAATAGTGGCTCATTCTAGATTTAAGAAACCTGATCAGACATACTGTATTAGGAAAGAGAAACTCAAGATGGTCACAGTGGGCACAGTAACACCATCTCTAGAGATAGGAAATTGGTTTGGGTCACTGGATCTACAGGATGCCTACTTTCACATCCCAGTCAGACCTGGCCACAGAAAGCAACACAGGTTCAGGCTGAGAAACTGCCAGTGTCAGTTTGCAGCCCTACTCTTTGTCCTCACCTCAGCACCAAGGTTCTTAAAGTGCTTAGGTGTGGTGGCAGCCCACCTAAGAAGGCAAGATGTGATGGTTTTCCCTTATCTAGATTTATTTATTTATAGAAATGCTTCCCAGGAAGGCACACTGAACAACAAGTTGCTCGTCTGCCAGTGCAACCTTGGGGGGGGGGTTACAATTGGATGAAACGTTAGACATACAGTTTACCATTTAACATATCCGAGAAGTTAAACATTCAGTTACATTTGTAACAAGACATAAATTTAAAAAATATCATAAATAATCATACAATCACATTTGTGACATAACATACAGTTACATACATATGTTAAACCTGTGGAATATGCATTTAATTACAATTGGCATGTCTGAGGAACATAGTACAGAAATTTAATATGGCCTTGGTGCCAGCAACTTGCAGGAATGGATCACAGTTAAGAGACAGATCATTTAGCAATTATTGAATGAATTAGGTTCAGTGTGGGGACATTAAGGAGGGTAGAGCAGTAGACAGAGAATCCAGCTGGGGGAAGGAGAGGATAACAGTGGGGGAAACATTACCAGAGCAAAGTGAGGAAAAAAATCAGTTGTAGGGGGGACAAGCTAACACAGGGCTAGTGCAATCTGGGAGCACCTCAGAGAGAAAAAGAAGTGCAAGTGATTCACTCAAGTGAACTCATTTATTTAAGTACAGAGGGGTAAAGAGGGGGCAGGATGGAGGAAGGAGAGAGGGAGGTAGGGTAAGGTGGGGGTAAGGGATAGGGTTGGGAAGGATGAGTTATACCTGGAACTGGTCCCTTCAGAGTGTAGTGATTGCTGCCAGTGGTGGAAAGAGGTGAGGACTTAGAATAAGGGGCAGGAGTAGGCAAAGACAAGTTGGGTAGAGATAGTAGAGGAGATGGTAAAGGGAAGGAGGAGGAGGGGTGGGAGAAACTTGCCTAAGGCTGGAACTAGGCTTCTTCAGAATGCTGAGAACCCTGTCAGAGAGTACAGTCAGGCAAGGAGAAGTTAGGTAGAAAGGATGGAGGGGAGGAAAGGAAGAGTCATTTCCCAGTGTTGGACCCCTTCAGGATGCTGAAACCCCTGCCAGGGGGGCAGAACTAGGTGAGGACATGTTGGAAAAAGAGAAAAGAAAGGATGAAGAGAAAGGAGGGAAGAGGAGGGAAAGAAGAAGCTTGCCTAAGACTAGGACACTCCAGGATGCTGAGAACCCTTCCAGAGTGCAGAATCAGGTAAAGACTAGTTGGGTAGAAAGGATGGGGGGGAGTGAATGAAGAGTAATTTCCCAGTGCTGGGCCCCTTCAGGATGCAGAGAACTCTGCCAGGGGATAGAATTAGATGAGGACAAGTTAAGCAGAGGGAAATAAGGGGGATAGAAGAGAAAAAGAAAAAAGGAAGGAGGGAAGAAACTTACCTGAGAGTACACATCGACAAGGTGCTAAGCATCCTGGCACAGTGGATTTAGGTGAGGACAAGTTGGGTAGAAAGGAGAGAAGGGAGGGGGAAGAGGAGGCTTGCCCAGTGCTAGACCCTTCCAGGATGCTGAGAACCCTGCCAGAGGTGAAAAGTAAGCAAGGGAAAGTTGGTAATGGAAAATGGTTAGTGGTAGGAATGAGGGGGTAAGCGGTGAAGGGAGAGGAGAGCTTGCTGAGAAACAAGCTCAGGGGGAGGAATGTTTAATAGAGGAAGTGAGTCATGGAGAGGAGCAGAGGTATAGGAGGACAGGTAAGGAGGGTTACAGCAGGAGCAGTTAGATGAGAGAAAGTTGTGTAAGGCAAAGGCAAGGGAGTAGGAGGAGGAGAAGTGCCCTGTTTGGGGGAAGGGAGTTCCTGATTTGTGGGAAACAATGGGTGAAGCCTGACTAACTGACTGAGAGTGGTTTGACGGGGGTCCAACAAAGTGTGAGTGTTAGATGATCTGAGGGAGTGAGATGGGGGAGGCCGTTAATAAAGTGAACATGAGAGGTAGGAGGGAAGTTCTTATAACCAGAATTTAGAAGTGAGTTTGGCACAATGAATGAGGTGCTTGTTGGCAAGTGGGAGAAGGGACAGGGCATGGTAGAGTTCACAGTGATGTGTGCATGATGAAACATCAAGGGCGAAGTGACAGAAAGAGTTAAAGAGAGTGCCCAATCTGTTTAGGGAGGATTTGGGAGTGACACCATAGACTACATCACAGTAGTCAAAAGTGCAGAGTATCATCTTCTGGACTAGTTCATGCCATGCCATAGGAGGGATGCAACTATGGTTCCTAAATAAGGCACCAAGCTTGGGGTGCAAGTTTTTCAGGATGGTGTCAATATTGCCAGAGAAGTTGAGGTGTTGGTCCAACCAAACCACAAGGTATCTGAATGAGGAGGTGTCCTCTAGGATTGTACCCTTAAGGGTATGGAAAGAAGGTAAAGGGTGGAGCCTAGAGAGTATCTGCCTAGTGCAAAGGTCATGGAGACAGTCTTTTTGGCATTTAGGAATAGTTGATGTGAGGCAAACCATAGCTGAATCTGGTGGAAGTCATGCTAAAGGGTGGTTGCTACATCAGCGGGGCATTTGCCAGAGGAGAACAGGATGTTGTCATTTGCATACATATGGATAGAGGAGGAGGGGGAGCATACTGAGGGCAAGTCATTTAGGAAGATGGAGAAGAGAATGGGTCCAAGTACCAAGCTCTGTGGGATTCCTGTGGAAATGGGGGGGAGAGGAGATTGTATCCTGGATCTTGACTGATTGTGTTCTGCCTGATAATGGATGACAGGCTAGGCTCTGAGGAAACAAAACAGGAAGCAATATGCTTCATACAGCTGGTAAGAAGAACCTTAGAACACCAGGGGTTCCTTATAAGCCTGGAGAAGTCCCAAACAAAAGCAGTACAGATCACAGATTTAATTGGAGCAGAAGTGCATACCCTGTAGGGAAATGCATTTCTCTGGCAAGACAGGGTAATGAATCTAACTGCTAGATTAGGATCATTCAACTTAGGACAGCCAAGACCTGCATAGGCATTTGTGCAGCTGGTAGGCCACATGGTGTCATCCACTGCTGTGGTGCCATGGGGCAGATTCCAGATGAGAGTTCAGGGTTCAGTACTGGGTCCAGTCCTCTTTAATGTCTTTATAAGTGACATTGCAGAGGGACTGAAAGGAAATGTATGCCTCTTTGCAGATGACACAAAGATCTGCAACAGGGTTGATGAACAAGGAGGCATGGAAAGGATGAGAAGGGACTTGACAAGGTTGGATGAATGGTCAGAAGTATGGCAGCTTGGATTCAATGCAAATAAGTGCAAAATATTGCACTTGGGAAGCAGAAACCCAAGGGAATATTACAAAATGGGGGGGGCAGTAACAACAACAAAAATGGAAAGGGACCTGGGGGGTTAATCATATCAGATGACCTTAAGGTTAGCAAGCAACTTGAGAAGGCAGTAGGGTGGGCTGGGGGATACTGGGATGTATAGGAAGAGGCATCACCAGCAGAAAACAGGAAGTTGTTATCCCTCTGTACATATAGTTGGTGAGACCCCATCTGGAGTACTGCATCTAGGTCTGGAGACTCCAGCTCCGCAGAGACATAGACAGGATGGAGGCAGTCCAGAAGAGGGCAACTAAAATGCTGCAGGGTCTGCAAGAGAAGCCATACAAGGAGAAACTAAAGGAGCTTAATATGTATACCCTTGAAGAAAGGAGGGAGATGGGGGACATAATAGAAACTTTTAAGTACCTCATTGAAATCAACAAAGTCCAAGAGGGCAGCATCTTTCAGAAAAGAGATGTTCAAGAACAAGGGGACACAATTTGAAGATAAAGGGAAATGGCTCAGGGGCAGTGTGAGGAAGTAGTTTTTCACAGAGAGGATGGTGGATGCACGGAACAGCCTTCCTAAGGAGGCTGTGGGGTCTAAAACTGTGAGAGACTTCAAGAATGCATGGGACAGGCATAAGGCGATTCTTCTGTGGGGGGTAGGAAGAAATAGACTGTTGGTTAACTAGGATCTGCAGCTTATCCTGTAGGTAAGGAAATGAGCAGACTAGGTGGGCCAAGTGGTTCTTACCTGCCATCAAAGTCTGTTCCTATGTTTCTATGAGAGACATTCAGTACCACCTAAGAGGCTACTGTTCCCAAAGGTCATCCCTCATTCTCAAACAGTGTCACCCACAAAAAGCTTTTTAGGAACACTGGTATGGTGGAAAGAGGAAAACAAACTCTAAAAGGGCATTCCCTTCTTCCAGCAATCTCCGACCAAGGTGCACACATCAGACAGTTCATTCCTAAGATGGGGTGCCCACTTTGAGGACCTCACAATAACTGGCATCTGGAGCCTTCCAGAGACTCATTTATTTTTTATTTATTGAATCTCAGATTAAACAACCTTTGAGCAAAACTGCTCCTTTAAAAATGTTCCACATCACAGGATTAATAAGACAGTAACACCAAATCAAGAGAATACATATCCATACAGGCAAAGAAGTAAGGAATACATGGGGTGAGTCAGACAACAATTAACAAAATTATTATTAAGGTACAGTGAGTACAACTGTTGCAAGATAAAGACAACAAGTTAGTGGGTACAATGGCTTGGGGAAATTGTCTTTAACAGGAATAAGGACAACAAGAAAGAAAAAAGGGGGTGACTGAGGGGAGAGTTTGCAAGTTGTGGAGTGGAGCAGAATGCCAAAAGTAGGCAGGGTCCCAGGCTAGCAAGGTAACAGGACAGCACAAGGTTTCAGAAGGAGCAACCCAGAGGGCTTTGTCAGTGAAATGATAAAGGAGAAAGATCATGGCTGGTGAAGAGAATAGCAATGTAGAGTAGCTGGCTTAATGAGTTCTTCTGAACTGACCTAAGGAGTTTTGGCATATGAAGTATAGAGGAAGCAGTGTCCAACGGACAGGGGGAAATAAGTGCTGCAGATAAGTAGTCATGGAGATTTTCAAAGCCTCATTAGCAAAAGGGATCAGTCACATGTGCTACATGAAATAAAATAAGCTCGCAGGAGAGACTTGAATTGGCCAATCTTTGGTTCGGTAATAAGGGCAGAGTTAAGAGAATTTAGCCAGAGGGAAGCTGTATACACAAAGGACCTCTTCCCATGTGTTGTGCAATGAAATGGAACTTGGAAGGCTGTTTTCATTGTATCATTGGTTGGTCTTGAACTGGAGGAAGGGTTGAGGAGAGTTTGCACACCCAGGGGTGTAAGGCCAAGAGAGGCTTTTTTAGCAAGTAAGCATACCTGGAATTTGATTCTGTTGCTAAAATTGAGCCAACCAGTGTTAGAGTACAGCGCATACGTATGAGTTAGGTGGTAAGCCCCAAGGACTAGTCTACAGGCTTTGTTAAGGGCAATTTTTATTCTCTTGAGTGCAGTGTCTGTAGCTGCCCATAGACTACAAGACCATAGTCTATACTAAACCAGAAAGTAGAGGACACACTAAAGCAAACTGGAGCCCATTAAAGCTTACATGAAATTCATTTATTTAAAGCTCCAAACAAGTGGTCAAATACATGCTGTGGCGCAATGTGTACCACTAGCATCTCAACTTAATTGGAGTCTTCAAGATGATAGTCTATGACAGACAAGTCTGAGCTCTTTACCACTAGTTTGATGGCACTTTCAGTGAGGCAGTGTCTGTAATGGTAAAGTTGTCCTAATCTGACATTAGTTGCCTTGGTAACATGGCCAATGTGAAGCCCATACGAGACAGAGAGAGAGAGAGCAGTCAAGCGTGACCCCAGATATTTGAAACTGTTCACTGATTCCAAAATGTCATCGCTGTGATTGTGTATTTTGATGGGATAAGCCTTGTGGCAGTTATGAGGGAAGGCAAACACCATCATCTTGTATTTTTTTTTTTTTTTTGCAGTTCAGTAGTAGTCTGGATGTAAGGAACCAATCCTCCACAGCAGTAAAGTCGGCTTGCAACTGTTTTTTGAGCAGATCATGCGCAGAGTGACATGTGTACAGCATGGGGGCATCAGCATTCTAGTACCTTGTTCTGGCACACTTTGGGTAGGTTGTTCAGCAACAGATTGATTAGCAGAGGACCCAGGATAGAGCCTTGGGGTACCCCTGTGGAAACAGTTTGATGTTCAGATACAATACCATGTATTCTGACCTGCTGCATTCTCATGGAGAGGTAGCTCTTAAACCAACCCACAGATACTGAAGGTATACCAGTGTGGGCAAGCTGGCTGAGAAGTATCTCATGACTAACTGTATCAAAGGTCATAGTGAAGTCAATGTAAATGGCCCCCACCAAGAGCCCCTGGTCCAGTGCCTCATGAATGTAGCCAGTGTATTCCACCAGGGCTGCAGTTATATTATGTGCCTTATAGAAACCATGCTGCTGATGACACTGAAGCTTCTATTTGACAAGATAGTCGACTAACTGGTCATATATTATCCTTTCAAGAGCCTTTAAAAGAGGTGGAAGAACTGATATTGGCCAGTAGTTAGAGAGGCTAGATCGGTCACCACTCTTGAAAATGGGAGTGACAACAGCTGCTTTCCATATTTGGGGAAATGTGTTTGGAATGAGGAATAAGTTAAGATCCTGGTGAGAGGGGAGAGAAGTACATTCAAGGTGAGAGCAATTAATTTGAGGTCTAATAAATCACTACTGAAACTATTTTTTCTGAGCACTTGTGTTAGATATTTGTTAGCCTCAGCTATAGTGATAGCCTTGAGGTGGGGGAGGGGGGGACAAGATTGTTGGCATGAAGGTAGTGTTGTCAATGTTAGATCCTGTTTGGGAGAAGCACACTACTAAGGTCTATAAAGGTCTTACTGAAGGCATTGGCCATGTCTGTAGGGTCTTGGGTGATGATTCCAATGAAGCTGATAATTGTGAGCAGAACTTTGCTAGCTTTCCCTGTCAAAGATTTGATGTTATACCAGAACATATGGCTGTCACCCCAGGAGTTGTTTAGTTTTTAAAGTGGTTACTCTTGGCCAAGTGGCTGGCACTAGTACATTTGTTGTGAGCTGATTTATATTTTTATAGGCCAGTCAGAGACCCAGAAATTTTGGCCTTATGTCACAGATTGTCATTGATCTTCATTTGTCTGAGGAGAAGGGGTATAACCTCAGACTTACAGGATTCTGACTTTTCACTTCCTGACCAGAGCGTACTGTATATGCTGCAGGATGTATTAAAGATATTGATAAAGCACTCAAGTGCCATTTCTACATCTGCTGCATAATAGATGACTGACCAGTCTTGTGAGCTGAGGTGGTCTTTGAGTGATGCAAGTTGCCCCTTTTCAACACATGTGAGGTTACTGTTATTGGTGGGGGTTTTGTAGCTTTATTAGACCAGGTGCATACGATCAGGCAGTGGTCGCTGATGGTGTCTGGAAGTACCATGGTACTGATAATTCTTTCTCCATGGTTGGTTATTAACCAGTCTATCAACATACTAGTACCTGTTTGATAGTTAGTCCATGTGGGAGATTCCACCATTTGGATCATATCAATAGCTATGATGGCATCTTCATATGATGCTGCTTCAGTGGATAACCGATTGATACTGAAGTAGTCCAGCATTAGAACCACTGAGGTATTGCAGAGTTCAGAGATGTAGCTGAGTATCAGTTTAAAACTGATTGTTTTTTTTCTGGGGGGGGGGGTGATGTATGCAGGTATTAAAGTTAAACATTTTCCTTGTGCACCAAGCTACAGCAGTGGAGCAAGCAGTTGGGTGTTGCACTCAGTGGGTGGATTGGAGAGAACTCTGCCTTGAAGGGTATCATAGATAGATAGATAGATAGATAGATAGATAGATAGATAGATAGATAGATAGATAGATAGACAGACAGACAGACAGACAGACAGACAGATAGATAGATATAGATACAGTATATTATGGTGCCACCATAGTTAGGGTTGAGTACCCCATTTAAGGTTAAATGGTGACATTCTGCACATTAATAACTTTGGCACCATTTGACAGATGTACCTGAAATTTGGCAGACATGGAACAGTAGCATAGATCTTGGGATCTGCCAAGTTGTGTACTGGTGGGATATACGGTTGTGGAGTAATTAAGCAACATTCCATAGCACATTTACAATTTTTTGTGCATTCTTTGCTCGCGACTGGTCCACAAATTTCAGGGAACATGCAGCCAGGGTCCCCAATGTGCCTTTTGAAGATTTTGTAAAAAATATTAAACAGTTCAAAAGTAATTCAAAAAACAAGTTTCCAATTATAGTCAATGGGAAAAGTTAACAAAAAGTTAGACAGTGTCGCAAATGCTGCCTGAAGTGTCGCAAATCTGCCATTTTGTTTTCAGTTACTGATCAGAAAAATGCTTGACGTTTAAAATTGGGACCCTCTAGGAACACAATACTTGTGTTCTTTTAGTCGGACCCTGAGGATGCTAACCATGTCTTTATTTTGGGGTTAAACACCCCAGAAATATGTTTTTGAAATTTTTGGGAAAAGTAGTGTTGCAAAGTAGTGTTGCACCTGCGACACTTTCATGATTTGTTTTGCGAAAGTGTCGTGATTTGTGACTTTAAAATGCAACACTATGGAGAAAATAGCAGGAATTCTATGCTACCCTGCTGCAAAACAACAGTTTGGTATTTGGGGCTGAAATTTAGAGGGAAGACAGCCAACATGCCACAGATGTGCCTATTGGTGATTTGGTGAAAAAATGTTAGATGGCTGCAAAGTTACGGCACTCCAAATTTGACTCTTTTTCCCACAGACTAACATTATGGTATCTGCTGCACCTTTCAGGGCCCGTATCTCGGAAATGGTGTGAGATATGGACTTTTCGTTGGAAAAAAGCTTAGCCCCAGGGCTAAGTACAAAATTAACCAGGAAGTCATGAATCATATTAAATTTTAATTTTTTTCTATGTCATACGGTTTCTGAGATATAAGCGATTTAGTATTCCAACTCCTCATTTTCTGCTCTGAGGCCCATTATTATGCATATATTCATTGTTTTTACTGTGTTTCTGAATAAAGCTTTTGGTGACAAATAGGGTGTGCGCTTGCATTACTGTTACTGTTAGCTTTTCCACTTGCATTTACATTACTGTTTGTGTTACCATCGCCGTCTATGCCATCGTGTGCATTACGTTTGTGTTTACGTTTGCACTTGTGTTCCATTTACTGTTACCATTTGTGTTTCCATTGCTGGTTTCTGTTTGCATTTCATTTTGCATACCCGTGTGCATTACTATTTGCATTTGCATACACGCTTCCATTTCTGTTTCACTTTCCTTTGGCGTCATTGTTGCTGTTACTGTTAGCATTTGCATTTCCAATTGTGCTACCATCGCCATGCGCATTACCATTTGCATTTGAGTATGCGCTTGCATTTGCGCTTCCATTAGCGTTACTATTCACAATGGTGTTATTGTTGCTGTTACCATAACTGTTTGCATTTCCAATTACGTTACCATTATGGTTTGCATCTTCATTGTCATTTGCGTTTCTGGTGGTGTTTGTGTTTTTGGTTGCGTTTACGCTATCAACGCATTACTGTTTCTTTCTGCAACACTGTACTCTTTACCATTTGCATGTTTCTTACCGTTTGCATTTCCATTGGCGTTAGCGTTTCCATTACTGTTTTCATTAACATTTGCATTACCATTTGCATTACCATTTCTGCTTTCATTAACATTTGTCCTGGTGCTTCTCTTACCATTTGTGTTATTGTTTACATTTGCATCACCATGTGCATTACCATTTGTGCTTGTATTTGTGTTACCATTAGTGTTACTATGTGAAAACAAATCACATGGTTTGGGCCCTGTGCTCCCACCACCACTTTCCATTCACTATTTATAGTGCTCATTCTCAAAAAGAAGGGAAATTCATTTCAAAAAACTCTGTTTAATGCATCAGTCAGGGTTGTTCCACAGTGACAAAAGCTAGGAAATTCGGTGTTAGGGTTGACACCCCTTGCACCCCACCCCCAACCCATCCCCAATAACAGGTATCAGGGTGTGCATTGGGGTCATTGGTCCTAACTCTCACCCCATTCACCTACACTGCACCACCTCAGCTTGTTTACACAGGGGATGGAATGACAGTTAGGGTCAATGACCCCAATGCACACCCTGATGTCTATTGGTGGGGACAGGATGGGGTGGGGCAAGGGGTGTCAACCCTAGCACTGAATTTCCTACTTTGGTCACTGTGGAACAAACTTAACTGATGTATTAAACAGAGTTTTTGTTATTAATATATATATATATATATATATGTATATATATTATATTTATATACACACACACACACACACTATATATATATATATATATATATATATATATATATAGAGAGAGAGAGAGTATATATATACATATATATATATATATATATATATGGATACATAATGCCCTCATCGAAAATATCTCTGATATTTTCCTGGAGAGCATTTGACCTTTGACATCATGAGTGGCAATGCCACGAGTGATGCCATAGGTCAAACTGCTCGAGGGGGAAAATGAGATATTTTTGATGGGGGCATTGTATGTTCCATTTATGTGATAGGCCAAGTTTTTTTATCAGTGTAATTTTCAGTTTTTTAAAAATAGGTATGTTTTTATTTCTTTTGTTTCTGGATGACTGAGTGTTGTGTTCTGTAAACTGTAAACTGAACTTTTGCATCGGGACGCTGTGCCATTGTGCTGCTGGGGAGAGTAGTAAGAGTAAAAAAGAGAGAGTTGGTTGCTTTTTCATGTGTTGGGGTTTGAAGGAAGTGAATGTTTTGTGTGAGGCTAAAAGTTGTTTTTTTTAAATATTTGGTGAAAGAAAGTTCGGTGGGGGAGACAATGAAAATAATTTAGAGTGTTTTGTCTGGTATTTTGGACCTTTAGGAGAAATGGTAAACAACATTATGCGATGCTGAAAGTTGATTTTTGAAAATACGTTACAGTGAAAGATCAGGGGAGAAGATGAAACTGTTCTGCGTGCTGCAGGAGAGAAATGAAACTGCCCGTGGGCGCTGGCATGCAAGTGAGCAGGTGCATTCTGACTGCGCTGCTCATGCTTTCAGCTCCCACCAATCAAAGCCTCTGTGAGCAGCTGTGCTGAAGGGCAGATAGTGCCTGGTTATTAGCTACAGTGAGGATAAATGACCTACATTGAGGATAAATGTGATATGCTCACTGTAGGTCTGACCAGCCAAAAATACTGCTGTTATTTGCCAGTTTATATCCTCACCCCATTGCATATATAAATATATATATATATATATATATATATATATATATATATATATATCTCACATCCAGCACCCAGCCTGTATAATGCGCATCCCTCCAGAAGAATTGCCCAGTCAGATCTTCTAGGGATAAGCCAGGTTTCTACCATAGAAAGAACATCAGGCTTATGCTGCACTTCCCAAGCCTGCAGGGAGTCATACTTGGTCATAAGGCTGCAGATTTTAAGAGATGCAGTTTTTAGCACTCCAGGTGTCTTTACTAATGTAGGTGTTCTTGGTCCTACCCCAGGACCAGGGTTGGGGTAAATGTTTCACGAAAGCATTAGAAGCAACCAAGCCAGCCTTAGTAAGTGGAGTTTTAGAAGCTTTATCACTGGATACTAGTTGCATGAGCTCGATTTACAATTTATCTTAGTTCACTGTAATTATTAGCATTTTGGGGACTCAGGAGCTTAAAGACCTCCTCCAGCTCAGGGCACTACTACTGTCATTAAAGTCCTTCTCCCAGTTAAATGTTCAGTCAGCCAAACACATATAGACAATCCCACAACAGTGTACTATATAGACCAACAGCGAGGAGCAAGATCCTCAAAACTGCTAGGAAGCTATGGGTTCTGGTATCTGGCTTATTCCCTGAACACAAAGATTTCTGCAGTATTTACACTGGGAAAAGACAAGGTGCTCGCAGACTCCCTAAGCAGAATCAGCCCGGGAAACCATGAGTGGGCCTTGAAGCAGCAAGTGCTGGTTTTAGTCTTTAGAAGATGGGGCACTCCACAATTATAGAAGGCTCCCTCACTAACCTTAATTCTCTTTGCAATGACAGAAACAAAGTGGGGAAAATTAGGAGAAGGCTATTAATTGTCTTAGCCCAAATGAATAATAAAAAGATAAAAGAAAATATAACATAAAAAACAACAAAAAAGACACGACTACCAAGCTTTGAATAAAGGAAAAATGGCACACTAGGTGACCTAAGGGGATAGTTGGGTATGGAACCAGAGACTCACATCACTAGCCAGCCAGGATATTGAGAGTGATCTTAAAAGGCAGAAACCCTGAAGCAAGTGGATCTGGTAGAAAAACAAGACAGGATGTCCAGAATTAGGACCCCTTGCAACTGAGATGGCACAATATACAAACATAGGAATGAATAACATAGACACTTGGAAAAACAAAAGCCCAAATTACCCGATGAAGGACTGACTAAATAGTTTAGTCAAAATATGCATCCTTTTTCTCATTGGGGAAAAAAACTAAGGAATCACAGATACTGTGTTAGCCATTGTTATTTTCAAAGATTTTGTGCCATGACTCGGGACTTCACATTGTGGTGCAATTTTTTCGTGTGTGTGTTTCTTTCATTCTGATATTTAAACTTTTCAGACACAGAAGTTCCTGAGGTGGCTTGTAGGCTTCAAGCGTGGTCTGCGGACAGCAGTGTAGGTACCATGTAATAAGTTATCTAGGGCAATACATGCTAATACACACTTTGTAAACCTGGCGGGATGTTATGGTGTCCTTTGCAAACACTCCTTGCCATTACCATCTGAATACTAATGATTCGGTAGGCCAAGGTATATAGCTTCAGCTAAGAAAAGGTGCATACATTATAGCCATTTAGGATAGGGGGCCCTTGGAAAAAGCATGTAACATTGCCAGTATAATTACAAGTCTGTCAGTCTGACGTTGCTTGTAGGAAAGTAATGGGATCACTATTAAAGAAGAGGACTGCGGAATATCTTGAATTTAATGAACTAAAAGATTTGAGACAACATGAATTCACTGGGGGAAGATTATGTCATACAAATCTGACAGATTTCTTTGACTGTATTACCAGGGAAGTAGATCAGGGTGGAGTGGTGGATATGGCTTACCTAGATTTCAGTAAGGCCTTTGACACTGTTCCACATAAGGGACTTGTAAACAGGTTGGTAAGCCTTGGAGTGGGTCCAAAGGTGGGAAACTGGGTGAGAAATTGATTGTGGGACAGAAGATAAAGGGTGGTGGTAACTGGAGTTCACTCTGAGTAAGGGAGGGTGACCAGCGAGGTGCCAATGGGATCAATACTGGGACTGGTCCTCTTTAATGTCTTTATTAGTGACATTGCAGAGGAGCTGGAAGGCAATATATGCCTCTTTGCAGATGACACTAAAAACTGCAACAGGGTAGACATAAAAGCAGGGATGGAAAAAATGAACAGAGATCTAAGGAAGCTGGAGGAGTGGTCAAGGGTATGGCAGCTAAGTTTCAAGGTGAAGAAGTGCAAAATAATGCACTTGGGACACAGAAACCCAGGGACAGGTGACAAAATGGGGGACTGATATTAGCCATTACCAAACAGGAAAGGGACCTGCGATAATCATATCTAATGACTTAAACATGACCAGACAGTGTGACAAGGCAGTGGGGGAGAGCTAGCAGGATGCTACTGTGCATAGGGAGGGGTATCACCAGCAGTAAGAGAGAGCGGTGGTGTTACCATTGTATAGATCAGTGGCAAGACCTCACCTAGAGCACTGTGTCCAATTCTGGAATCCATATTTCCAGATGGACGTAGACAGGGTCAAGGCGGCCAGAGGAGGGCAACCAAAATGGTTCTGGTTCTGGTGTTATATCATGGGCTAATGTTAGCTAAAGGGCAAGTGTTTACTTCTAATACATAGACAACAGACTATTTGATTTATTGTAATTTGATGTGTTAGTAGTTACTTTTTTTAGTTTTTAATACTTTTTTTAGTGCATTGTCTGAACTGTCTGTTCTTTCATGCTAATGATTCTCAGGACATGGACATATTTCTAGCTGGACTTATTCTTTCGGTCTGCAGCACTCTTCCAAATGATTTTTGCAACCTCTGTTCCCCCCTTCCCCATTTACAGGATTAGAAAAGTAACATATCTGAGTTCACACCTCAGTCTGCTGCTCTGCTAGGTGTTGGAACATCACACCACAACACAACACCACCTTTTCAGTGGTTTCTCAGACTATTTGACACCCATCCCCCTTAGCTGTAGCTTGCAAACCTGAGCTCATGCCTCAGGATGCTACCAGGCCAGGTGTTTGGCTAGACTGAGTGTTACTGACACAGCAAAGATGTGTGATATAAAAAAGCAACATATTTACTGCTGGAAAAACAAAGTTAAATTTTATTATCATTATTTGTACTCTGCAGTGGTGCAAGTATTGGCATGAACAATGGCTGACACCACTTTAGCCATTAAATCAATATATTTATTGCAGTCAATGGTCAGCACTCTACTTCAAAAGTGTCTTTTGCCCCATATTAGCTGAGCATGGTTTCTTGGCTTAACACACCTCATAGTGTAGTGCTTCATCTGATGCCACCCCATCTCTATTGGGTTCAGGTCTGGGGATTCTGCTGGCATTGTGACCAAATTCCCTCCCTTGTTTATGTACACCAAAGCTGTTGCATGAATTGGGTCATTATCTGCACAAAGGAAAGCATACAGGTATAGGGGGAGATGGCCTGATGGTGGATGTTTTTTTAAAGGAGCTCCACCAGGCATAGAAGAAAGGCATAAAAATAGATTATTATAAGCTATCATTTTCTGGTAAAAAATATATAGAACAATAGCTATAAGTTACGGCAACCTCAAAATCATCAAAGAAGCAGACTACACTGACTTTTCAGCCTAAGACAAGCTTAGTATATGTGGCACTAAGGTCCACACCAGATTTCAAGTTGTGATGGCAGAACAAGCGGGAACAAAGATAACTCTGATATTCCTCTCATGGCTCTCCCTGCTATGATTATCAACTTACAGAATGAAGTCTGGAATGGCATCACTCATATGGCAGCACAAATAACCTATACTCAGTTGGTCATTACTTTACTTTCGGAGACGTTTGGTGCCCACAGTTCAAGATTACACAAGCTGGAAAAGTGATTAAGTGGCCTTGAGGTCATGGTATCTGATGTGACCAGAAATAAACAAGAAGACAAGGAAAAAATAGAATTTTTAATGACCAGATCCAAGGACCAAGAAAACTGAGCCCACAGCTCCAGTAACAGAATTGTCAGGCTCCCAGAGGCTGTTGAAGGGAGAGCAGGTGACTGAGTGGTTCAAAAATGGCTTGTCAAAAATCTTGAAATGGAAACAGCAACTACAGACTTTGAAATCCAACGATCCCATCACATAGACCACCCATCCAAACTGGTGATAGACTCAGGCACTACTTGAGCAGATACTTGTGGTTCTCGGAGAAAGAAAAAATGCTGCAGGCCACTAGAGCACATGGACCATTTACCACTGATAAACACAAAGTGTCTATTTTCCAGGACTTTTCAAGGGAGATACAAATAAAAAGACAGAAATGTGCCCAAGTAAAGTCCACATTACATCTGGGAGTCTGAGACTTTGCGTTGTTATACCCAGCGAAGCTGAAGGTGACAATCCCTAAGAGGTTCACTCAAGTTCTTCTTGAAGCCATAAGATGCAGAAAAATTTTTGAGGGACACCGAATACAGGGAACTCACTGCTACTTGTGCAAGAAATTGTGCTACAAGTCTCTGAACTGTGAAATGAATAACTGTTAATGTGTCTTTCAACCTCAGAAATTGTACCTCACTTTTTGTCTTGCCTGGCATGCACAGTAGCTGACACCCTGTTTGCTTATACCACATGAACATAAGGTGAGCTTTATTTCATAAACACCTGACTTAAATTCAGTATGTTGCCTAGTATAGGCCTAAAAGATGTCTGCCATGGCATGGGTCGAGTCCTGGATATTATAACTTAAAAATGGACATTCCCACTCTAGTTCCCTAGGCAGTGACCATATGGCTGCAGCACTCTGTTGGTGGCACCTAGTAGATTTCTTCCCACTGGCCAGGCTATCATAGTTTGGGGGGCTTGGACTATATGTGCCACTAATCCTGGAACAATGTGCTAACACGCCCACATTGGAGCCACACACCTCTTTCATCTTTTATGAATGAGAAAAACAGATTATTGGCACCCCTGCCTTGTAGCTGAGCCAAACTGCTCCAGTGGGTCTCAAAACCTCTAATATGACCAGGTTAAACAGTCCATAACTACACTGCATTTCAACTGTTAACTGGGGCTTGGGTGTTTTTTCCTCTGGTGCTCGCTCATCATTTTGTGCTGAATGTTCTTGCCCTCCTGATTGACATTGAATGGGGGAAGCATGTCCGGGATGTGTTACATAAATTTTCTGGGACTGTGGGCCATGCCTATCCCAATCGACTATGCACCATGCCTACCCCCAATCCGCCGTGCAGGTTCCTATCAATGGTTGTTTGGCAACCAAACCAAGATTAGCAAGGAATACAATACAGTCTGGGCAGGACTTGACAAGATAACCCTGCCTGACTTGGATTACCATTGCCTGGTGAGATGAACACTTTGACCTGAACTTTCAAAAACTGGAGGTGTGATCTGCTTCAATGCCTTCTCAACCACGGCTTGGGGCCATGGGTGCCAGCGAGGGGGAGGGGTAGTGTGGATTTACCAAAGGAAACATTAGACCAGACCAGAGTATATAATCAACCTGGAATGTGGACTGTTCATAATAATGCCTATAAATGTTTAGTATTTGAGATTTATGATAACTCAATAGTAGACAGAGGAGAAAAGGGGAAGGGGGACAGATAGGAAGGGGGAGCCTTAATAGTGACTGGGATATTGATCCATGGTGACTATTTTTGGTTTTTCTTTTTGGTTTTGCTCTGCTTTTAAATGATGGGAATCTAGGACAGCAAAGCAAGCAGCAGATAAATGTGTTGGGGTGATGGGGCATGGGCTGGAAGCAGTGTGGTGCGGGACAACAGACACCACTGGGCATCCAGTGGGGTAGTAGTGAGGGAGTAAGGGAGATAGTACTTGTGTCCCCCAGGGACTGGGGGGGCAGTTTGATAGAAGAATATTGAGAGATCCATCCACTTTGGAGAAACTGGGTATATACCTATATCTAATAGCTATTATAACAAAATTGAATTTCCCAACTCTGAACCGGGCAATCAAAGTGAGTTAAAGTTACCAGAAAAACAATATGATGTACTGCTACATTAAATAATTAAGCGGCTCTCCTCCCCAATTAGCGGAGAGGTGAGTGGCAATCTCTTCTCAAGGGTCAGATGCTGCTAGGCACTATAAGGGCCTAACATTGATGGAAAGCTTTGCTGCTTAGGCAGTAGAGACAAGAAAGGAGGGAGGGAGAGGGTAAGTTGTGGAGATAACTTCATGACACTGATGATCTCAGTGCAGATGGGGGGTGTAACTGTTAATTCTGGAAATGTTAGTAACGTTACTGTTTATGTTATCAGGGCTGTAAATGTTGTTGACTGGTTTAAATACCTAGATGTTAAAGTGTTTGAACATCTGAAGTTAGAAATAGTGTTACAGGAAAACAATGTAAAAAAGAGGCAGTGGAGTTTGTATTACAGTCTGACAGTAATTTGTATACTAATAGCTGGCAATACGAGCATAACTTGGGTAGCAGAATATGGATAACACACTCAGGATAAATTTGTGGAACGTCAATGGTATGAAGTCCCATCTTAAGAGAAAGATAACCCAAACCAAAATGAAATCCTTTAGGTCGGATATTGTATGCTTGCAGGAAACACACATGACTATGAATGAGGGAGCTCCTATGTCTAAAAACTGGAGAAGGAGGATTGTTTTAAGACATACTATACTTCCAAGGCCCGTGGGGTTGCTATATGGCTTTGGCCTAGGTTCCTAGGGGTGGTAACGAAAGCCAAGAGTGACAATGGTGGTAGATGTACTCCAATATAAGTGCAGTTTAATTCTGGCCAGAAGATAGCAATTTGATCAGTGTATGCAGCTAATATAGATAACTGCTTTTTTCAACCACCTATCAGTAGAAATGGTTGATTTTGAAGGGCAATGGATGCTGAATGGAGACTTCAGTTGTATTCTAGATACAATAATGGACAGGTCATCTAGGTCCGGGGACAACCAAGCTGGAGTGCAAATGCAGTTATGCATTTGATGAAAGATCATAGACTTAGAGATTCATGGAGGCATCTTAACCTCAAGAGCAGAGAATACTCATTGTATTCCCATGCTCAAAAAGTTACACCAGGCTTGATCTCACCTTGGTCTCACAATAAATTGTCCAGGCCCTAATGGGGGCTGAATATGGCCCCCTCTTGATTTCAGATCACTCATATTTCTAGACTGAGATAGGACTGCTTGGCCCTAGTAGACCCCCAAGCTCATGAAAACTTGAGCCCTTACTGCTCAAAGAACTTGAATTCCAGAAGGTAGTGAAAACACAAATAGCTAACTTCTTAGTAGATAACCCCAAGGGTGAAACCTCTGATTTGATCAGATGGGAAGCCTTAAAGACAATCTTAAGGGGGAGAATAATTTCTTATAACTCCCATAAAAAAAGGCTGTGGAGAGACAAACGTCAGAGCTTGAGGTAACATTTCAAAAACAAGAGAAGGTATATATGGAAACCCACACTACTGTGGCCTACCAATGCCTACAGACACTTAAATGTCAATGTAATGTGGAATGCACAGTGACCATTAAGAGCGCTAAACAAATCAAAACAAAAGAAAAAACGCTATGGTTCTCAAAAGAAGTGGCAGGGAATGTTAGGGAGAAAAAGATAGCATTCAGGAAGTATAAGGAAACACGGAAGGAGCAGGACAAAGAACTGTATCAGTTAAAGCAGAAGGAAGTGGGGAAGGCAGTCAGAATAGTAAAGGCCCAAACTGAGGAAAAGATAGCCAACTCAGTTAAGAAGGGGGATAAAACCATTATAGGTACATTAGGGAGCAAAGAAAGACTAAGGCCAGGATACCGAGGCTGAATAAAGAGGAAGGTGGTTGGGCAAAGAGCAACAGTGAAAAAGCAGGGATACTGAATGAATACTTCTGCTCAGTATTCACAATGGAAAAGCAGGGGGGGATACCTAATCCAGTCAATAAAAGCACTTTGGACAGATGGGTTAATATTAGTCCTTTCACAGAAGAAAGGGTTCTGAAAGAACTCTTAAAACTGAAGGTGGATAAAGCAATGGGGCCTGATGGGATTCACACCAGAATTCTAAAAGAACTAAGGGAAGAACTAGTAACACCACTGACTACCCTTTTTAATAAATCATGGGAGGATGGTGTGGTACCTGAAGACTGCAGGAGAGTGGATGTGAATCCCCTTCACAAAAGTGGGAGCAGGACAGAGACATGAAACTACAGACCTGTCAGTTTGACCTCAGTGGTAGGAGAAACAGATGGAATCACTTCTGAAGGAAATAACTGTTCAGTACCTAGAGGCCAGTGGGGCACAGGACCCAAGCAGAATGGTTTTACAGCAGGAAGGTAGTCTCAGACAAATCTAATTTATTTCTTTGACTGGGTGACCAAAGTAGTAGACCTGGGAGGGGCTGTGGACATGGCTTACCTAGACTTTAGCAAGGCATTTGACACAGTTCCACACAAAAGATTAATAAACAAATTAACCAGCCTGTGAGTGGGTCCCAGGGTGGTAGCCTGGGTAAAACACTGGCTGGACAACAGGACACAGAGGGTAACAGTAAATGGAGTCCACAGTGAAGAAAGAGGGGTTACTATTGGGGTACCGCAGGGTTCAGTATTGGAGCCTGTCCTTTTCAATGTCTTTATAAGTGACATTGCAGAGGGACTGGAAGGAACAGTACGTCTCTTTGCAGATAACACAAAGATCTGCAACAGGGTTGATATGCAAGGTGGGATGGAAAGGATGAAAAGGGACTTGGCAAGGTTGGAGGCATGGTCAAATGTATAGCAGCTAAGATTCAATGCAAAGAAGCGCAAAGTAATGCACCTGGGAAACAAAAACCCCGGGGAAGAGTAAAAAATGAGGGATGAGATACTGACAACAACAAAAATGGAAAGGGACCTTGGGGTAGTAGTATCAGATGACTTAAAGGTGGACCAGCAATGTGAGAAGGCAGTAAGGAGGGCTGGGGGGATACTGGGATGCACAGGGAGAGGCATCACCAGTAGAAAACAGGAAGTTGTTGGCCCTCTGTACAGGCAGTTGGTAAGACCACATCTGGAGTATCGTATATAGTTCTGGAGACCCCATCTCTCAAAGACATAGACAGGATGGAGGCTGTCCAGAGGAGGGCAACCAAAATGGTGCAGGGTCTGCACCAGAAGACATGTGAAGAAAGACTAAAGGAGCTTAAGATGTATAGCCTCGAGGAAAGGAGGGAGAGGGGGGACATGATAGAAACTTTCAAAAACCTCAATCAAATCAACAAAGTCCAAGAGGGTAGCATCTTTCAGAAAAAGAGATGTGCAAGAACAAGGGAGCACAATTTGAAGATAGAGGAGGGACAGTTCAGATGTAATGTGAGAAAATATTTCATCACAGAGAGGGTTGTAGATGCATGGAACAGCCTTCCTGAAGAGGTCATAGAGTCAAAAACAGTGGGGGAATTCAAAAATGCTTGGGACAGACTTAATGGAATTCTAGTGGGGAGTAGGAGGAAGTAGGCTGTTGGTAAACTGGAATCTGCAGCTTATCCTTTAGATAGGGAAATGGGCAGATTAGGTGGTCCAAGCGGTCCTTGTCTGCCATCAGATTCTATGTTTATTCTATTAACATAGGCCGGAGCATATTATGATGGGGATAATGGCGGTAAATGGCTGGCATGGCATCTTAGAAAAAGAGAATATGTGAGAAATGTAGTCCAGAGCTCAGATAAGGGAGGTAAACTGCAAGATGGAGATGAGAACATAGGGGAGTGCTCCAGACAGTTCTGTGAAAAGCTATACCGGTCAGTGGTGCATCCAACTGATGATCACATTAAAAAGGTTTCTGGATAAGGCAACCATTCTCCAGATTACTGCTGAAGATAGAACCCACTTAGAGGCTTTGGTTGTGTGGGGGGATGGCAAAGCTGCCATCTCACACATGAGAGGGGGTAAAACCCCAGGCCCTGATGACTACCCTATAGATTTCTTTAAACTATTTGCTGAGGTACTGAAAGACCCCCTGCTGAACATGATAAACAAGACCTTTAATATGGGTGTACTGCCATCTTCCATGAGATCAGCCAACATAGGTTCATAGGTTAATTCAAGCAGGTAGGTCCATAGACTCACTATTGCTCATCACTTTTCAGTGGTGATACTTATATTTCCTGTTACCCATGTATTGATTTTGGGATAATTTGAAGGATTCCATAGTCTTACACATGACAATAGACTCTGGTAGGGTGTTCAAAACTGCTACTACTCTTTGGGAAAACCACTTTTTTCTTTTGTTTGTTTTGCATATTTCTCCTTTACTATCTGTACGTGTACTCTTAACAAAGACTTGTGATGTTAGGCCAATGGTTTCCCATAAATAACTATGTCTGGATGCACAAAAAATCAGACATAGATTGTCCCTCATTCTTCTATAGTTCATCAAGTACATGTTCAGATCCCTCAGTCTATTACCATAACTCTTCCCATACACTGTATTAATTCTTTTAGTTACCCTTCTCTGTGTTTGCTCAATTAATACTTCTTCCCTTTTGTATTGTGGTGTACATAGTAATGAACAATATTCAAGATGTGGTCTCACAAGAGATGTATATAAACATACAATGAAAGAGGAATTATGGCTCTTGATGTTTCTATATATGCATCCCAGTGTTTTATTTCCTAATTTAACTTTATTTCTAATGTGGGAATCAAAGGACAGATCATTTGTGATGATTACTCCGAGATCATTTTCACTCGTTGTTTCCACCAATAGAGTGCCATTCAATTTATACATGAATCTTGGATTTCTTGGGCCTAAAAGCATAACTTTACATTTATCTGTGTTGAATTTTCATTTGTTCTTTTCAGCCCAGTGCCCAAGATTGCAAAGATGTTTCTGCAGCTTATTTGCTGCCTGTTTGTTGTTGATAATAGCACCCACTTTGCTGTCATCTGCATATTTACCCAACCATGCTCCCTCTGAAACTGACATCGATGAAACCACAATATTGAAAAGTGTTGGCCCCAGAACAGATCCCTGGGGCACACCACTAGTCACCTCTCCCCAGTCGTACTCCCTAAACCCAGGAAGGACTTGATGAAATGTGGATATTACAGTCCCATCTCCCCTCTCACCTCTGACTAGAAAATCATGGCCAAATGTTTGGCCGGGAGGCTAGAAATATTATTACCATCAATAATCCACAATGACCTATCAGGCTTTGCCAAGGAGAGGGGGGATTAAATGTCAGATGAACCCTGAATAGTGCATTAAGATGGGGGACAAGAAAAAGCAGCAAAGCCCCTGGTATCCTTGCACTAGATGCTGAAAAGGCGTTCGACAAGGTGGAGTGGAAATACCTGTTTAGAAGTCTAACGGGCATTTGGGATTGGAGAAACCATCATAAAGTGGATCTCAGCTTTCTATAGCATCCCCATTGCACAGGTGCCAGTGAATGGTAATTTGACTAAGCCCTTTCAAATAACAAAGAGCACAAGAGAAGGGTGCCCTCTCTCCCTATTGCTATATGTGATATCACTGATACCACTGGCAGAAATTATTTGGAAAAAACTGGGAATCTGGGGCTTTGAGGCAGGGGAGTACACTATAAATTGGTCTTATTCACAGATGACTTATTACTGTACCTCCAAGGCCCCCAGAAGGATATTACCATCTTGCATAATATCCTTGCAGAATATGGAGGGCTGTCCAGACATAAGAGTAACTGGAACAAGAGTGAACTCCTATTGCTAGGAGAACAAAGGGAGAGCTCTATACCTAGTCTACCCCTCAAAGTAAAAGTGGTTAACTCCCTAAAATACCTAAGCATAATGCTAACCTTTCACCCCAGGCATTGTATAAAGAAAACTTTACCACACTACTAGCAGGAGTAAGGCAGGACTGTGGCAGTTTGGAAGGTCTCCCTTTTAGCCTTATTGGATACATTAATTTGATAAAAATTAACATTCTTCTCCGTTGTCTGTATGTATTCCAAAATCAAACCATATAGGTGCCTGAGCTTTTTTTAAGCAAGTGGATACTGTACTAAACAGATTCATGTGGTAAGGAAAAACTGCTAGGATAAAAAGGACAATCCTACAGCTACCTGTGGAAAAAAGAGGGGCTTGTCATTGACTAATCTCAAATTATACTATTGGGTCACCCAGATGGCCTTCTTAAGTACTGAAAGCCTAATGCAAATAGTAAGTTGGCCTGGCTAGCCATTGAGAAGGAGCACATACAGGGAGGACTAATACAGGGCCTACTCCCACCTACACTGAGACACCTTGTTATTCCCAAAAATAGAAACCCTTACACTAAATGCCTCGCTCGATTGTGGGTTGGGGTACGTGAATACATTAGACACAGACCTGTGCTGTCCCCAAACTCGAGTTTGAGTAAATGCTTCACTGCTAGCAGAGGGTACAATGTTTTCCTAAACCAAACTATGCTCAGATGGCAGAAAAAGGAGATTCAGACACTAGAAGACCTGTACTATGGTGGTATGCTAAAAAGTTTTCAGCAACTACAATATGCAAACAATATGTGATCCATGCTTCTGACCACCTGTATTATAACAACTTATTACCTTCTGTCCATGGTCTAAATCTGAACTTTTCTTCTGTAGATGAGACATTATACAGAGCACAACCAGGCTCATTTATTATATCTTCACTCTACCAACTGTTCCTTGGGGGCTAGGCCCAAACCAGAAATCAAGGCAAGAGTGCAATGGGGGAAGGAACTTGGGCTAGAAGTAAGTGGTCATTTATAGGCTAGATCTGCACAGAATACACATGAATGTTCAGTTTCAAACAGGCTAAGGAGGCTACAATTACATTTTGTCTATTGTACTTATTACACCACTTGCAGACTTAAAAAATGAATCCCCTCTAGATCCGATGTGTGTCCAAAGTGCCAGTCTCAGGTTCGAGAGTTCCTACACTTGGCATTAACCTGTCCCAGGGTTGCCCCTTTCTGGTTAGGTGTTCATGATACGATGCAAAAAATTAAATACCCAGCTACCAAGATCTGCAGCCTGGTTCATGCTGGGGATTGGGGAGAGAGAGAGCCAGGCCCAGGTTTGCCAGGTAGAACTGAACCCACCCATGGGCTATGGGAGGTTGCCCTAATGAATGCTAGAAAGACAGTGGTGCAGCACTGGGTGAATCTCACACCTTCCAGCATTGCCCACAGGCTTAACAATCTCCAGATGTGAATGAGACTGGAATGATGTCAGTTATCCGCTAATGGATCCATTCAACTTTACCATAAAACCTGGGATCCACTAATCACAGTGATAGAACAAGGACTTGTCTTCAATTTGATTTATTATAAAATATACTGTATTAGAAATTGATTCAGAAAGGTAATGTTGACTTATATAACCCTTGTCATATAATAGCAATAAACTAGGAACAAACCTTTTGTATATGTGTATCCCAAGCTCCACTACCCTACACAAACCACCTCAGTTTTTCCAACCCGCTCCCTTTACATGCACAAAAAGCTCTACTGATCCATACTCTCCCCATGACATGCAAAGCTCAAAATAACAATACAAGCACAAGCAACAATAAAAGACTCACAAAATGGCTACAGCTAACTATACTCAGGCATGCGCTCTTGTTACTACTACTATTGGCAGGCGATATACGCCCTAACCCAGGGCCGCCCCCAGCTACTACTACAAAAAACCCAAGCAATGCAGGTCTGAAGCTGGCTTCCATGAACAAACGTAGCCTACCAAAAAAGTTAACTCTTCTCTAAGGGTGGGTAGCACAACACTCTCCCAACATCCTTGCCCTATCTGAAACATGGCTAACTACTCTGATCCCTGACTCTGCAGTTGCACTAAATGACTACATTATATTTAGAAATGATAAGGAAGTAAAGAGGGGAGATGGGTACGCTATCTATGCCAGAGCAAAATTTAAGCCTTTACTAATCCCTTTGCCAAACCCAAAATTTGGTGCCTAAGCAGTCACCATCAAGATTACAATTGGCTCCCGCGGGAAACCACTGTATTTAATGTCTGTTTATATACCCAACATCCAGAAAGAAGCATTTGATTCCGTACTGGCTAATATAGCTATGCTCCTCACAAATTGTGATCTCATACTAATGGGTGCCTTCAATGTAAATTGGTTATCAAAAGGAGCAGATCCCTTTAAAGACGCAGCAACTGCACATGATCTGACTCAGGTTGTCCAATCCCCACACATCGGGACCCAAGATCAGGCACACATACACTCCTTGATCTCATCCCGACGAACTCCCCCAAACACCTATCTGATATCAAAGTCCTCCCAGATGTCCTTAGTGACCACTCTCCTCTCTCCTGCACCTGGTCCAACAGGAGCCTTCACAAACGCCCTAAATTATCTTACCAAAGACACCACAAACAGGGAGCAATATCCAAGATTGTTCACAGCCTCTCCTCCAGTGACTGGTCCCAGGTCCACACCGCCATATCCATCGATGGAGCCCTCACCTCCTTCATAAATATATTCAATACAGCCTGTGACAAACATGCACCCCTTGCCAAAAAGTTTATAAAAGCAAGGGATACGCCATGAATAACACAACCACTACTAGACCAGATGTTACATAGAGACAATCTCTGGTACAAAGCCCTTAATTCCAAAGTCCCTCATGACAGGCAGCTCTACAGGGAGGCCAGAAATAAGTGTACCAATGCCATTCGACAAGCTAAGGCAAACCACTAGAAACAAGCCCTAACAGAGTCCTGGGGTGCAGGGAGCAAGTTTTGGAGAAACATCAAAGAACTATGTGGGAAATCAAATAGCCAAATGCCCACCCAAATAACTCATAATGGCACACCCTCACAAGACCCCATCTTAATAGCCAATACGCTGAATAATTCTTTCTCAGACCTCAGCCGCCTACTCTCTCCAAACTTCTTTAGCCCTCCCACCTCGTCACCACACAAGACCAGCAAGCAACCTTTCTAGTTTAAATCTATCTTGTGCAATAAAACCAAACGCTACCTCACACAAGCCTTAAAAGACAAAAGATACAGCAGTGATAGCTTAGACCTAAAGATTCTGTGGCTAACACTAGATGTAATTATCCCTCACCTAACTAAAATATACATAGATACATAGATACATAGATACATAGACAGTGTCGGCAGATAAGGGCCTATGGCCCACCTAGTCTGCCCATTTGAGCTTGTAAGTTCAGTTTGTTTTCCTAGAAGTCTGTTTCCCTTTACCCCTGCCCTCTAGAATTCCTTTATGTCTATCCCATGCATTCTTAAATCCCGTGATTGTTTCAGCCCCCACCACTTCCTCTGGCAGGGTGTTCCACTTTGTCCACCACCCGTCTCTGTGAGAAATTCTTTCTCATGTTTCCTCTGAATCGTCCTCCTCCAACTTCATCCCATGCTCTCTAGTCCTGAAACATCTTTTTCGCTTAAAAATAGTGTTTTCTTGCACCCTGTTCCTCCCTGTAAGATACTTGTATGTCTCTATCATATCCCCTCTCTCCCTCCTCTCCTCCAGGGAGTACATGTTCAGTTCCTTCAACCTGTCTTCATAGGACTTGTGATGCAACCCATGCACCATCTTTGTTGTCCTCATCTGAACCTTCTCTACCCTGTCTATGTCCTTACGTAGGTATGGTCTCCAGAACTGTACACTGTGCTCCAGGTGGGGCCTCATTAGTGTCTTGTATAGCAGAATTATGACCTCCCTTTTCCTGCTGGTGATGCCCCTGCCTATACATCCCAGCATCCTATTTGCTTTACCTGATGCCTTGTCACACTGTTTTCCTACCTTGAGGTCATCAGAGATGACAACCCCAAGATCCCTTTCCTGCTTGGTGCATGCTATATCCTCACCCCCAACTGATATATCGTGCCAGGGTTTTGTGCCCCATATGCATTATCTTGCACTACTTTGCATTGAATTTCAACTGCCAAACCCTTGACCATTCTTCAAGTTTCTGCAGGTCCTTCTCATTCTGTCTACACCCTCTGGTGTGTCTACTCTGTTACAGAGCTTTGTGTCATCAGCAACAGTGAAATTCTGCCTTCTAGATCCTGTGCAATGTCACTGATGAAGATGTTGAATAGGACCGGTCCCAGCACTGATCCCTGTGGTACCCCACCGGTTACTCTTCCCTCTGTGGAGTGACAGCCATTTACCACCACCCTCTGTGTTCTGCCACCCAGAAAGTTACCTACCCACCACACTACTGTCCTGCCCACACCCATATTCCCCAGTTTGTGTAATAGTCTTCTATGTGGCACAGTGTCAAAGGCCTTGCTGAAGTCCAGATAGGCCATGTCCACTGCCCTCCCCTGATCCACCTCCCTAGTCACCCAGTCAAAAAATTCAATGAGGTTGGTCTGACATGACCTCCCCTGGTGAAACCATGCTGCCTTGGGTCCTGTAGTCCATTGACAACCAGATGTTCCACCAATCTCCTTCAGTAGTGCTTCATGATCTTTCCACTACCGAGGTGAGGCTGACTGGTCTGTAGTTCCTGCTTCCTCTTTGTTCCCACTTTGTATGAGGGACTCATCTGCTGTCCTCCAGTCTTTGGGTACCTCCCTGTTTCCAGTGATTGGCTGAACAGGATAGCCAGAGGTTCAGCCACCACCTCTCTTAGTTCTTTAAGGACCCTGGGGTGCACCCCATCTAGCCCCATTGCTTTATCAGCTCTTATTACTTCCAGTTCCTTCAGGACCCTTTCTCGTGTAAAGGGACTTGTGTCCATTTCTGCACCATTCTCACCCCTTGTACTCCCTTCAGACCCATTACCCCCCTCTTCCTTAGTAAAGACTGAGCAGAAATACCTGTTCAATATGTCAGCTTTATTGTTGTCATCCTCCACGCGGCTCCCATCCTCCCTCTTCAGTCTCACTATCCCTCCCTTTGTCTTTCTTTTTTCACTTATGTACCTGTAAAAGGTTTTGTCCCCTTTACCCACTGATTTTGCAATGTGTTCTTCTGTCTGAGCTTTGGCTTATCTTAATGACTTCCCTGCCTCCCTTTGTTTCTCCTGGTACTTCTCCCTATCCCCTTCTGCCTGTGTCTTTTTGTATTGCCTGAATGCAATCTTTTTGGCTTTCACTTTCTTTGCTACCTCTTTGGAAAACCATAATGGTCTCCTCTTCCTTTTCCTCTTGCTAACCTGCTTAATGCATAATTCTGTTGTTCTTATAATCCCCATTTTAAATACTGCCCACTGTTCCTCAACCCCTGATTCCTGTTCCATTCCCCTTAATGCCTCTTTCAAGTATCTCCCCATTTTCCCAAAGTCTGCCCCCCTAAAATCCAGGATACGTGTTTTTGTGTGGTTTGGTTCTGCTCTTTCTGTGATTTCAAATCACAATGACTGTGGTCACTGTTACCCAGGTGCTCCCCACTGTTACCCCCATCACACTGTCCCTGTTTGTGAGCACAAGGTCCAGTATTGCCTTCTGCTGAGTTGGTTCCATGACCAGTTGCTTGAGGAAGGCACCCTGAAGGAGTCCAGGATAAATCTGCTCCTAGTTGATGCTGCTGCTGGGATGCTCCAGTCCACGTCTGGTATATTGAAGTCTCCAACCAGTACTACCTCACTTTGTCTGCCATCCTTTGGATGGCTAGCATCAGCTCTCTATCTGTTTCTTCCTCCTGGACTGGTGGTCTATAGACCACACCTGTGTGGATGGCTGGCCCCATTTTCCTTTCCAGCTTAACCCACAGTATCTCTCCCCCATTTTGTTCCTCCTGGATCTGTGTGGTCCTTATGTCATTTTTCACATACAGTGCCACTCCTCCTCCCTTCCTGCCTGCTCTGTCTCTTCTGAATATGTTGTAGCCAGGTATGGCCATCTCCCAGTCATGGTTATCATTACACCTTGTTTCAGTGATGGCCACAATGTCCTGGTCTGACTGTACCATGACAGCCTCCAGATCTTCCATCTTGTTGCTAAGGCTCCTGGCTTTTGCACACATGGCTTTCCATGATTTGACCTCCCTAGACTGCTTCACTGTTCTACTCCAGCCCCTTCCTTGGTTGTCATTTATCCCTGGTTCTCCTTGCTGTTTGCCCTTCTGCTGAATTTTGCCCCTTTTCTGCTTATCCACCTATTTAACCTATCACTTCACCTAGGGCAATTCCCAACTATCTGGAAAAGGGGTATCATCACTCTTTTACTAAAAAAGGGTGATCCAACCGACCCTGGTAATTATGGACTAATCACGATTCTTCCCCCTCTCTAAAAAGCCCTCAAAAGAATAGTGGCAGACCAATTCACTGAGTACCTGACAAATCACTCGCTACTCTGCCAAGAACAACATGGCTTCAGAACAGGTCATAGCACCACCACGGCTCTCCTCACGCTTCCGTCATATATCCAGGAAGCTCTTGACGCAGGTGACCTAGCAGGAGCAATTTTCATAGATCTAACAAAAGCTTTTGATACTGTTAATCACGATTTACTTTTACACCAACTTCCATCACTCAGCCTAGGTCCAGATGCCATACTCTGGTTCAAAAATTACCTCACAGACCGGACACAAGAAGTACAAATAAATACCACTCTATCCTCTAAACGTGCAGTTAAGTCGGGCATACCACAAGGATCAATTCTAGGCCCACTCCTGTTCACCCTATTCCTGAATGCCATCCCTAGTGCCTGCAACTGTAAGCTTCTGCTGTATGCAGATAATGCAGTAATCTTTTGGAAAGACTCCACCCTGAATGCTGTTCAGCACAAGCTCCAAACTAATTTCTATGAAATAGAACACTGGTTATTAAATCAACGACTAGTACTAAACCTCAGCAAAACAAAATCCATGATCTTTATGCACAGACAAAGCCATCACTATAGCTTCCAACCAAACATAACCAACCATCAGGGTACCTTAATTGACCAAATATCACAATTCAAATACTTGGGCATCACGCTAGACACATCACTGCCCTATCACAGATACATAGACCCACTATCAACCTCAGTAAACACCAGACTAGGGACCCTTTTCAGGCACAGACAATGCCTCTCACCCCATGTCCTTTGGCTGGCAGTAAATAGCATGGTCCTATCTCTGGTAGACTATGGAATAACAATTTATGGATCAGCTGACCCCACGGCACTAAAACGAATCAACCTGGCCCTTAACAAAGCCAGCTGTCTGGTTATGGATAGCGATAAGCTAACCCATACCTGCGAGCTCTACAAAAAAGCTAACTGGCTGACTTCTGCAGGCAAGCTAAAATACCACACCTTCTTCCAGGCCAAGAAAATCCAGTTGGGCTTTGCTCCCATTGGACTCCACCCAGTAATAAAACACAACACTCACAGGATTACTCCAAGACACACAGCTAAAACATAAAACTTAGTCCCCCAAAGAAGGACCACACAAGGCCAAAGGTAATTTGCTTATCGGGCACCTACCTGGCTCAGTGAACTTTCCCCATCGATAGCACAAGCCCCAAGCATTAGCCAATTCAAAACCAGCATCAAGATGCACCTACTAGACTCAGAGACTTGTTGTTGCACCTAAACACATTACGCCACATTGATGCAGGGTTGTTTATCCAAACTGAGACAAGGTCATTGACTGAAAAATATACAACTCTTCTGGAAAGTACTCAAGTTCTTAAATGGTGCATTGTCTATCTGACTTGGGCTGCAATAGCAATCCCAAACTGTAACTACCCAAGCCATGTAATTATGTCTACTGTCTTCCTGTAATCATCTCCTTACCTTAATACTTATTTATTGTTGTCATTGTCTGTTTTGCCCTGACGTGGAGCCTTTGCAAAGGAGTCACTGACTCAAAGGTTGTAATTCCAAAACTTTAAATAAATAAGTAAATAAATAAATAAATATGTAGAACTGTATACATGAATGAATATGTATTATAATTATTTATTTGTCTCTCAATAAAAAGCCTTTAAAAAAAAGAATACAGGTATAAATAAACAAAAAGAACACTGTGCTGTATATCCCCACCACAAACACAGAGAAACAGTACTTGCAAATTGCTCAGTCTCAAGCTTTAGAACAACCAATGGCCATCGGCAAAAACCCACTCTATAAAGGGCACCAGTGTACTGGACAGTATCTCCTCTCTGAAGAAATTGCCCTTCATGATGCCACTGAATAGTAATAGGGACATTAGCCCGTGCTGCTAGATGGCACCCCAGATGTTTATTTTTGGGGATGTTTGGGCTGTGGTTTCAGTACAAGAAATCCTTTTTGCATGAAAAGCATAGGACAAAAACATTGCATCACTATGGTAGTCTTCTCAGTAGAAAAAATGTCCACAGATTGCTCATTTTGTTTGATCCATGCCAAAGCCTGTTCCAGCTACTTATGTTTGTTAGTTTTAAAAATGAGAGGGCATACTGTATACTGTCACAAGGAAGGGCCATCAGTAGGTTGCTCTTTTGAGATACAGTACAGTGCAGTACATTGCCTGCAGCACATGTGGTATGCCACAATTCTTGCACATTCAGTCAGTACATTAGCTAAAGATGAAGAACTAAAAGAAATTGGCAAGCTTTAAATTCCTGTTCAAAGGCCTATGCAATCAGCATAGTCTTATGCTTGTGCAACTGTGTTACTTTACTTTGTCCAGTCGCACTCTCTACTCCATGAGGAATTACCACCCTGTAGGGGTACCAAAGGCAAGGAACTGTAGAAGAGGGTTCCACCCCTAGAGGTGCCATGGGAAGGTTCCCTTGGCTAAAGGTACCTTAGGAAGAATCTCTGGAGGAAAGAGGTGATGCTGCTGGAGGAGGAGGGGCAAAGAAAAAGTGTTTCAGAAAGAGACTGGGAGGACCTGCTTATGTGGCTGAGGAATAAGGAGTGGCTGGCTGCTTGTCCATTGAACTACAGGCATAGCCTTTCAATTCAATGGCCTAAGCAACCAATATAGTGATATGCTTATGCAACTGTGTTACTTTGCTTTGGCCATTAGCAGTCTCTATTCCATGAGGAATTACCACCCTGTAGGGGTACCAAAGGCAAGAAACCCTGAAAGAGGGCTCCACCCCTAGAGGTGCCCTGGGAAGTTTCCCTTTGCTAAAGGTACCTTAGGAAGAATCCCCAAATAGAAATTGTAGTAGCACCAAAAAACATTAGTAATCAGAGGCCATGAGGCATAGAAGTAGAATGATAGCAACAGCAGCTTGATAAAGCATAAGGTGCACAGATTAGAAAGCTAGCATGGGTGCTGTGGAATAGATTGGTGATTGAGGGGGCCTCCTAAGGAGAGAAGGAACGACAAGTAGGGACACCATCCACCTCCGTCCAACAGTGGAAACTACCTAAGGAAACTAGGGAATACTAATTAAGACTAACTAGGTATTACGACCTTCAGCATGGAAGAGAGAAAAAAAAAAACATCTGAGGAGGAAACCTCTGGGGATCCAAGGCCTAGGTCACTTTCCCTCCAGGCGTGGGATAATTTAGTTAGTGATGGGTCTGCTATTGCAACTGGGAAAACTGAATGAAAGGAGGGTGGAAAATATTCTAATTTGGAGGGAAGCTCTCACTCTATCCTTCTAACAGGAATGCCGTGGAGGGTTGTGAGCCTGTTTTCTCTGCAACAAGCCAGTTCCAAGGTAGGAGGAGGAGAGTAACAACTGCTGAGGTACTGACGCAGCCTACCAATCTAAGAACAAACCAGGTGAGCCAGAGGTGGTTGAGGGAGATAACTTGAAAGGGTGCCTCCGAACCCACTCGGGCAGCTAAAGGGGCCCTTATGAGAGCTCCACCCTTCACTGCTGAAGTCTTAAATTCTACAACTTGATGTGCTTTTGGTACAGTTGGTGACTGAAAGTCCACCCAGAGTGAGGACATTCCCAGCTATGGGCCAGGTGAGAAGGACCCTGCTCCAAGCCTCGCATGATCAAAATGCAGACATCGGGGTGCAGAACAAGGTAATCAGTGCAGGGAGAGCCCCTGGACCAGGGAACTCTAGAATGAGGTGGGCATGACTATTTGTTCATGTAGGTATTTCTTATGTATGCATTCAGTCATTTATTTATTCATTTATTTAGTATACTGAAGTTATCTATTTAGTTTGCTGAAGTTATTCAGTTTGCAGAAGCTTTATTGCAGCAAATCTAGGATTAGCAGGGGCTAGCCAACCAAGTTCTGTTGAGGAAGTCAATTACAAGGTGACATGATACTTGGTGGATTTTAGCAGCGGAGGCAGGATTCAAACATGAGGCAATAGGCCACACAGGGCCATGGCTCTTCAACAACACCCCTCTAGTTCCCCACCATAGGAAAAACAAGGAAGCAATGGGAAAGTGCTGTGACACTGCATTTAAAACTAGTTTACAGCAATGTCATTAGCCAAGCTGACCCCCAGGGTATAATAAAGCTGTATGCAAAGCAAACAAGCAGTGTGCAGTAAATGAGGAGCGTCTAGCAGCAATAAAGTATAACTTGAAGGGGTAGCAATCTGAATGAACATAGAAACTGTAGAGAAAGAGAAAGACAACATGCTGAAAAAACAGCAATGATTTTCTTGGCATTAGTTTAGGAAGCCAAATTGAGTTCCATGGTCAATGTACAGAAAACAGCAGCACTATTTGCAGCAATATATTCTTGGTAGAAATTGAGGAACAGGATTGAGTTCCATAGACCAGGTTGCAGAGTGAGTCTGAATCAAGCGAAAACAATTAAGGTGTACAACATAGAAGAGCAGTAGCAGGGGACCAGCATTTGAGCTAAAACACACAGATAACAAGTGCAGTTGCACTTGTGAGTAACTGACAGCTAAAATAGCACAAGCTCAGGATTAGCAAAATATGATCAAGGACAAAGGATTCTAGAAAGAGAAGCCCCTTCAAAGAAAGAGTGCAAAACAGAAATACACTAATATAGAAGAACAGGAAACAATACAAAGAAGCACACAGCTAGAGGCAAGTAATAGAAACCAGACGCAGGCAGCAGGGCAGGAAAACAGAAGGCCAGCAGAAAACACAGGAAGCTGGGGGGGGGGGAGGCACAGGCTGCAAAGATGACAGACCAACAGAGCCTCTGTCTGCAAAGAAAAAATGCTTCAGAAATATGCTGGGAGGAACTGCTTATATAGCTCAGGAAGGGTGAGTGGCTGGCTGCATGTCCACTGAACTACCGGCATAGCCTTTTAATTGTGGCATACACTGCCCAGAAAAATCAATTATATATGTACATGCAGTGGTCACCGCACTGTACTTTCTATGCTCTGCCCTCACTGCATTCATTTTGGCACAGAATTCATCTGGTTGATGATTTGGATTCTGAGTAGCTCCATTCTCCCAGTTTCTGATGAACCTCTACTGCACTGCGTTCATCATCCTCCATAGAAACATAGACTTTGATGGCAGAAAAGGGTCATTTGACCCACCTATTCTGCCCATTTCCTACCTATTGGATAAGCTGCAGATTCCAGTTACCCAACACTCTACTTCCTCCTACCCCTCACTAAAATTGCCTTGTGTCTGTCCCATGCATTCTTAAATTTCACCACTGTTTTTCACATCACAACCTCCTCAGGAAGGTGGTTCCATGTGTCCACCACCCTCTCTGTGAAAAAATACTTCTTCATGTCGCCCCTGAGCCATACCCTCACTATCTTCAATTTGTGCCCCCTTGTTCTTGTACATCACTTTTCTTAAAGATGCTCCCATCTTGGACTTTGCTGATTCCCTTGATGTACTTGAACATTTCTATCATGCCCCCCACTTTCCTAAAGGGAATACATATTAAGCACTTTTGGTCTCTCTTCTTATGGCTTCTGGTGCATTTTAGTTGCCCTCTTCTGGACTGCCTCTATCCTGTCTATGTCCCTGTGGAGATGGGGTCTCCAGAACTGTATGCAGTACTTTAGGTGAGGTCTCGCCAACTGTCTGAAGAGAAGGAGAACAACTTCCTGTTTTCTTCTGGAGATGCCTCTCCCTTCACATCCTAGTATCCCCCCTCCTTACTGCCTTCTTGCATTGCTTACCTACCTTAAGGTAATCTGATATGACTTCCACCAGGTCCCTTTCCATTTGTGTTGTTGTTAGTACCTCCCCCCATGTACTCTTCCCCTGGGTTTTTGTTTCCCAGGTGCATTACTTTGCACTTTTTTGCATTGAATCTAAGCTGCCATATTGTTGACCATTCCTCCAATTTTGCCAAGTTCCTTCTCATTCTTTGCACCCCTTCATGTGCATTAATCCTGTTGTAGATCTTTGCGTCATCTGCAAAGAGGCATACTTTTCCTTCCAGCCCCTCTGCAATATCACTGATAAAGTCATTAAAGAGGGCCGGTCACAATACTAAACCCTGTGGTATTCCACTAGTAACCCCCCTTTCTTCAGAGTGTACTTCATTTACTATTACCCTCTGGGTCCTATTGTCCAGCCAGCTTGTTACCCAGGCTACCATCCTGGGACCAGCTTCCAGGCTGGCTAACTTGTTTGTTAATCTCTGGTGTTAAACTGTGTCAAATGCCTTGTTAAAGTCTAGGTAGGCCATGTCCACAGCCCCTCCCTGGTCTTTTACTTTGATTACTCAGTCAAAGAAATCTATTACATTTGTCTGACATGACCTTCCTGCTGTGAATCCATGTTGCCTTGGGTCCTGTGCCCTGCTGGCCTCTAGGTACTCAACAAATTCTTTCTTTCAGAAGTGATGCCATCATTTTCCCTACCACCGAGGTCAAGCTAACAGGTCTGTAGTTTCCTTCCTCTGCTTTGCTCCCACATTTGTGAAGATGAATCACATCTACCCTCCTCCAGTCCTCCGGTACCACACCATCCTCCCATGATTTGTTAAAAAGCATAGTCAGTGGTGTCACCAGTTCCCCCCTTAGTTGCTTCAGAATTCTGGGTTGAATCCCATCAGGTCCCATTGCTTTGTCCATTTGAGTTTTAAGAGTTCCTTCATGACCATTTCCTTTGTGAATGGACTGATATTGACTCCCCTATCCAGAGTGCTTTTATCATTTGGTTTAGTTACCTCCCCTCTTCTTATATGAATACTGAGCCAAAATATTTGTTCAGTATCTCTGCCTTTTCACCATCACCTTCTGCCCACCCCCTTCCCATTTTTTAAGCCTCACTATCCCTCCCTTGGTCTTCCTTCACTTTCTGATGTACCTATAAATTGTTTTATCCCCCTTCTTAACTGAGTTGGCTATCTTTTCCTCAGTTTGCGCATTCGCTATTCTTCCCTGCTTCCTTCTGTTTTGTCTGATACAGTTCTCTGTCTTGCTCCTTCTGTGATTACTTGTACTTCCTGAATGCCATATATTTCTCCCTAACCATTCTTACCACCTCCTTTGAGAACCATGGTGTTTTTTTTTACTTTGTTTTGTTTATTTGCTTCACTCAAAGGCTTGTTGCCTCTGTGATGGCAGTTTTGATTATTCCCCATTTTTCTTCCACCTCTCTTTCCTGCCTTTTGCTAGTGCATTCCTTAGGCACTCACTCATTTTGGCATAGTCAGCCACCCTAAAGTCAAGGACCTTTGCATTTGTATGGCTTCACTACACTGCTGTGTTTATCATGAACCATACTGCACTGCTATGTGTGTGAGTCTCTGGCAGTCTTCCCACTTTTCTGGGATTCAACTGGGCATCCTGCAGAGCTTTGTATGTCAGACCAGTCACTCAATCCTACTGTCTTCTGTAGCCAAGTGGTAGTGGGATCAACATTATATACCCAGGTACCCTTAAGATAGGGTTTTAACATAAGCAACAGAGAGCTCCTGAGTTGTAAAAAATCCAGTGGTCCTGGTTAGAAAGGCCCATGGCAGTACACAGCTGTTCATAAGATGGCATTTGTTCATTGTTAGGTAGTAATAAATCTTGTATTCAATTAATATCCCACTCTGAGCAGGATTTACAGAAAATGGGTTTGCCATCTATAGTAATCTTTCAGTTCTTCCAAAGAGGGGTAAATTCCTTAGTGCAAGGATTAGTGTATAATATGCTGTGAATTGTCTTCCAGCCAGTAGTAGAGTTATGGATAGTAGGGATCTCTTGGCAGCCTTTGGGAAGGGGACCATATAGGACTATGCTGGTAAATGCACCAGACATCAACATAGATTGTACATTAACCCACAGGGCAAGCCATTCTGCATCATCTTGGAACCAACACAGTCTGTGCCCCAATAAATGCTAAGTAATAGGCTTTGCACCAGGGTAATCCCCATCCCCCATAGACCGGTGGAATCGGAGTTTGGCTCTACTATAACAGGGCCATTTCCCATCCCAAAGAAAAGATCTGATATATCTCTATAGTTTAGCAAACCATATATTGGATAAAGGGAGGGGCAAGTTACACAGGAAGTATAAAGTCTTAGGAGGTATCATCATGCGCACTGCTTCAATTTTCCAAACAAGAGACAAGTTAAGCGATCTCCATCGATTGAATTCAGTCCATATGATTTGAAGGGTGGGTTCAAAATTGGCACATGGTATCAAGGAGAGGTCCATTTTAATCTGAATCCCCAAGTAACTCATACTATCTAGTGCTGTCATAAGGCCCGCTGCTTGAAAAGGGGCACTGGGTCAATTTGGGATGAGAGGAAGAATATGTGTTTTAGACTTAGTCACTCAGAGCCAGATACCTCTGAAAAAGTCTGCAGGACACACATTAAGGATGGGACTGATGAATCAGGAGTGGAGATGAGTACGAATAGGTCATCTGCACAAAGTATGATGGAATAGGTCTGAGACCCTATGAAAATCCCTTCAGTTTCAGGATGGGAGCAGATAGCAACTTCTAGTGGCTCTATTACCAACAGAAAAAGGAGGGGTAAGAGGGGACATCCTTGACTGGTTCCCTTCTATAATGAAAAGGGATCAGATAACCATTCACTGGCAAGAACCATAGCAGAAGGTAGGTTGTGTAGTATCTAAATCTACTTTAAAATTAATGCCCACAGCCAAAACAAGATATTGCTGCATAAAGGAAGGGTCAGTTCACCAAATTAAATGCCTTCTCAAAGACTATTGATATGGCTGCTGTAAGTGATTGGGCATATTTCATAGCACACATTAGACTGAAGAATAAGCACATATGGTCAGACCCTGTCCTGTCCTTAACAAAGCCATCCTGCTAGTGGTGCATCAATTGTGGAAGCTGTGGATCCAGCCAAGCACCCAGAATCTTTGCAAGCACATTGCAGTTGGCATTTATAAGGGAAATAGGTATGTAGTTAGTTCTTTGGGACATATCTTTGCCTTTTTTGTATATGACTGTAATCACTGCACTCCTAAGGGATGGAGGAAGTATCTCTGTTGTATAAACATGGTCATACGGCTCCTTCAACAAGGGAATTGTCAGATCAGGAACCAGCTTATACAGTTTAGCTGAAATCCCATCCTCTCCTGGTGCTTTAGAGGGGGAGGGAGAGAGAGAGCTTTAATGACTTTTATAAAATGGCAAGAAAAAAGCTAGAAATCTCATTAGCCAAGAGAGATCAGCTGACCATACATTAAGTCTCTGTATAAGCACAGGCATCCTGGTCCTAAACAACATCACACAATGAACAAATCAGTTCCTTTATGACCAGAACTATCTTCCATCAATCTCCCTACAACCAGAACTGATCTTCCACCACAGTCATGGCTGCTGCCTTTACAACGTGGAAACCTTCAAATGGGCCCTAAAAATAAAACTACCTTAAATATAAAATAAAATACAACTAATTAATTAAATGCTATTTACCAGATCATCACACTCTCCTTACAACATAAACAAATTAGAAACATTAAGTATCGTTTATAGTTTTCATTACAGCTGTTTCTTTGCTAACAGTGAAAAATCCTCCTTCTATCTTTACCTGCTCATCAGAGAAATTTCTTTTGCTTATCCTGGCAGTGAGATAACTGGGTCTCTGGCTCTAAAACAGGCCTTTGTTGTCTGTGTGTACTGTACATTAACAGAGGAACATTCTGCTAGCAGAACTGAGCAGAATTTTGAATACCTATATTCCATGATAAACATTTCATTTCTTGAACGTGGGGAAACACAGAGAAGAAAAAAACAAACAGAATGAAGAAAGTAAACAATAATACTATATAAACTAAGAGAAAAGCTGGTAAATTACTTATTCTGCTGTTTATCTTTTAGGACAGAGCGAGCAGTCCATGGTGTTGTCAATGAGCGTGGCAGTTTTGAACCATGCTCATGCTTGCAGCATCAGGGAACTTAGAAGCCTCTATTGTGGCTTCCTTTTAGTTTTGTCTACAAAGTGAGGAGAATGAAATAACATAAGGGGGCTATGTGCCATTCTTAGAATGAGGAAAAGAGCATTTGCAAATTGTTGTGGCTGGCAAGGGAGTATGAAACTTAAGTGGGCAGGGAGGCACACACTGTATAACACTATTTTAATCTAGTACCAATTGGTGGAAGGACTATTTTATGCTAAAAGCACAGATTCACTTACATTTTTACTTATTTAAAAATGTGTTTCAAAATAAAAAAACTGCTTCCAAAAATAAAAGGCCATATTATAAGCACAATAAGACACTCCGGGGTTGTGCATTACGGCCTTCAGCCTCATGCCTAACTACGTCCTTATGAGTGCAGTTATCACACCGTAATGCACACCCCATCATGTCTTATTGCTTATGTATTGCCTCAACCCCAGAAGGGGAAGCACTCAAGGATGCCTGGTCTGTCTCGGAGAGGCTGAGTAAAGTCATGTGATCTGGAAAGTGTTGAATACTTTCCTCTGATGCAGGGTTGTTGACTATATACAGAGCCTCATAAAAGCATTTTATGACAAGATTGGTTTTAGCAGGCATGTGCCAAATGTGTCCACGTTCTTCACATAGAGACCCTATATGCCTTGATGTTCACTGCATCTTTAATCAATCTGCAACACATTTTCCAGCCTGTTATCTTCCCTCCATCCCAGAATCTATGTCTAGTTCACATTAATTCTAACTCTGCTTTATGTGATAAAAGAACATTTAGGCAATACTTCAAGGAGGTGATAGTTGACAGGTTGAGGTCTGCGGTATGTGCCATGTACCTTAATGTATTTCTACCACTGTTTTGTTAAGCACTGTATTTGCACTTGCACTGTTGTTATTGCACGTCATTTGTTGTACCGGCCTACTTGGCTTTATCCTGTTTCCCCTTTCCTCTGGTCACACCTGGAAATTAGCGTGACCTCAGAGTGCCTTCCTCGACACCAAACTTTTAAGTAAAAATAATAAATAAAAAGCAGTCACTATTATTTTTTACTGTTCATGTCGGGTCATTAACCCTAAAATAATTACAACTCTTGAACTATAAAATATTTTTTCATGAACCTTTCAAATGGTACACCCTGGACATGGGCCCCATCAGCTCTGAAAAGTTAATGAAAAAATACCACACCATCTATGCTGTAGGCAAGAGCAAAAAAACAAACAAACAAAAAAAAAACAGTGTTAAGTATAGACAAAACAAATGTGAGTTTTTTTTTCTGTTTTTTTGGTGCTCTGTAAAGTATGTTGAAAATCAAACAAAATGCTGTCACAAAACTTTTCATATCTTGAGACTCTGGCAGCCTGACATTGCATGCCAAATTTTGGGTTATTTTGTTAACAAACACCAAATTTCTTAAGGTGCAAAAACTGGGGTTTAACATTAAACAGCTTACTCAGCCTTAACTATAAGGGTACTACTGCACCCTTTGAATATGTATATACAATAGATAGATATAGATAAATATGTTGTAATATGTGAATCTTACAGTATAACAAGGGTGTGGAAGACCAGATCTGTAGTGGAAATCCAGACTTTACTGACAGAGTCAAGTGAAAGCACCTAGCTTTACCTTAAAGGTATATTCATATTTATTTATACTTCTCCTTCTTTAGAAAGTTGCAGGGTAATGTAAGCAGTGGTTGGGGCACTTTGAAAGTTGGTATCCATATTTGGGGTACATTGAAACTTAGGTTTTAAATTGTGGCAGGTTAGAGTGGGGAAACTAGCTCAGCAGCTTAATCTCGAGGTGAATAGCTTCAGGAAACCCTGTGAATCAGGTGTGTAACTGTCGGGTGGAGCCTACAGAGGCTTAGTGTCATTTTACAAGAGCACTATAAAAGTACTTCCACTTTAACATGTCCAGTGCATTCATGTCCCAGTGAGTGAGTGGAACAGCGATGGAGTGAAACAGCTGACTGGCATTGTAGGCATTGGCAGGTGTAAGAAGATGGAAGTGGAAAAGCAAAGGACTCTCTTGATTGACTAAGGCAAGGAACCTGTTCACTACTGTATACAGTCAGTTCTGTGAATGGCAGAAGATCTAAAGTAGGCCAAAACTGGGAATAGATGTAGCTCCTATCTAGGATAAGAGCACTGTATAAAGAGCTTTAATCAAGGCACAGGGAAACACAAATAGAAACAAACAATCTAGGGATAAACTAGAAACACTCTGTCAGGGTAAAGTTACAAAACTATTTCCAGGTAACACAGGGAGAATAGAAGTTGAGAATACTAGGAGTGGTGCAGTGCAATGGACCTGGAGCAATAGTATTCAAAGAGACCTTCTGGAGACTGTATTACTGCTGCACCTGCACACACCTCTCTGAATTTTTTTTAGCTGTTACACCTTTTATTATTATTTTCATTATTTTAACAAAAATAAAAGCACTTATTCTTGACATGAGTCTGATAATGAGTTGATGGTTACAGATACAACTCCACATAGAGAGAGAGAGGATAATGTTATGTTTGACCTGTACTTACCCCACCATATACGATTCTGTATCTTAAAGCAACGAAAAGGCAAGGTTACCATGCTTCATAGTCACATCCCAAACAAAAGAAAAGAGAGAAAAAAAAAAGACTCTTGTATGTTTTGGGTGTTGTCCAGGCTTCTGACACCCCAAATAAGGAAAAACCAAAACATACAAAGGAAAAAAAAAAAAAAAAGAAACACTATTCTATATAATATTAGGTACCTTCCATATACAAGAGGGGGCACCATTGTACCTCCCATACATACAGTCCTGGTTGGCCAAGTCTGACCGTTCTCTCTATGTAGCCGTGTTACCATTGCAGTAACCCTGGTTGTACAGCTTCAGCCTACTCCAGTCTTAGGGACAGCATATTTAGCAAAGGGAGTCCAACATTCCTCATATTCTGCTAGGGAATTGCTTGCCAAGTGGGACAGTTTATCTATGGTAGCTATGTGAACCATGGAGGCGAGGAGCTTCTGTGTGCCAGGTATCTGTGTGGTCCTCCATCTACACACAAGAAGCCTTTTTGCCTGCATGGCCCACAGTGCCAGCCAGCGATATTCCAACTTCCTTAACTTGGGTGCTTCTGATTTCATACCCAGGAGAAGCAAGGCTGGGGACCTAGGAATATACTTTTTTAACACTTTGGCACCCACTTCACATATATTATCCCACACTGGTTGTATTATTAAACAGAGTATATGGGCCAAATCCCCGGGTTGAGAGTTGCATTTCCAACATAGATTGGACCCTATTACCCCCGCCTTCTGCAGTACTACCGGTGTGCGGTACCAACAATGCAGGATTTTATTCTGTATTAACTTACTTCTTGCATCTGTAAAACATTTTTGAGTCCCTTTCCAGCATTTCTTCCACTGCACATCGGTAATCTTCATTTGTAAGGCCCTTTCCCATTTCTATTTAGACTTTTCAGTTTGGCTAGGTATTTTGTTTCGGAGTGCGTTGTAAACTGAACTGGCCATCCCTTTCCCCCTTGTTAACCAAGAAGGTGTACTCAGGTTATCTTCTTTTTTTGCTACGTGGGTCAGATAGTTTTGGACTACACTGCGCATTTGTAAATATTTCCAAAAATCGGAAGTCGGCATCGACCATCTGACCTGCAAGTTAGCAAACAAATCTACAACCAGGGAAGCTGGGGCCAGTATGTCTTCCAACTTGGCAATACCCTTGTCTGCCCAACTTCTCCAGTATACCACTTTTTTGTCTATACACAGATTACTGTTACCCCATAGCGGAGTTAACTGAATAGGCGTTAAATCTACCTTCAGCTTCCTTCTTACTGTTTCCCAGCATCGCAAAGCTGCCCCTATCGTGGGGTGATTTTTTACATTTGTTGGGGGACTGTTATAAACAAGCAGTGACAGAGAGATGTTTTGACTTACAGCTTGCTCTATATCCACCCATTGTGGTTGGAGGGAGGTACCCAATCCCAACCAGCGTGTCGACTGTGCCAGATGAAATGCCTATTTATATTCTGTGAACCACAGCAGACACCACCCCCCCATGCTCCAATGCACCCGGAGTTTATTTCTACTATATCTGGGGGGCTTCCCCTCCCACAGAAAACTCCCTATTGCCTTATCTATCTTTTGAGTCCAGCCTCGTGGTAATAAAAGGGGAATATGTGCCAAAAAATAAAAAATTTGGGGGGCCAGGATCATCTTAATCGCAGCTATTTTACCGGCTAGGGTTAAATGAAGTTTGGTCCACCTGGATATATCCTCCTGTAGTTCCACCAGGAGAGGGCGGAGATTATATTCCCATAGTTTCGAGATCTCGGCCGAGAAACGAATACCTAAATAAGTAATGTTTTCCCCGGCCCACTTCAAACCTGTGTCTCCTAGTACCTCTGCTAACATCTGGAGTTAAGGGGGAGAACTTCAGTTTTTATGGCATTTAATTGAAGTCCCGAAATTCCTTTGAATTGGTGCAGAGTAGTGAGTATGGGGGTAGCGCCTCAGCTGCATCTGCAACTAGAACCAAAAGGTCATCTGCATATAAAAGGGTAATATATTCTGTATTTCCAGCTACCCCTTTATAGATCTACTATCCCAAAGGTACGCTGCTAATTGCTCTACAGCCAACACAAATAGGAGGGGAGAGAGTGGGCAACCTTGCCTGGTACCACGTGCTAACTCAAAAGGTGGGGATAGGGTAGAATTTGTCAATAATCTGGCCGTTGGGGAAGTATACAGGGCTGCTATGCAGGATCGAAATCTAGAGCCAATACCCAACTTATCCAACACCTCATGGAGGTAGTCCCACTCCAGGGAGTAGAACGCCTTTTCAAAATCTATGGCTACCGCCGCCGCTGGGGTATCTAATTGAGACGTGATAAAAGCTAAATTGGTTAAGGTCCTAAGATGATCTGCACTGAACCTACCAGGGACAAATCCTACTTGGGAGGGGTGTATTAACTGCTGTAGCAGGGGACCCAGTCTTAATGCTAATGCTTTAGTAAATATTTTACTGTCTACATTTAAAAGTGAGATCGGCCGGTAACTACCAGGGGAAGTAGGGTCTTTCCCTTTTTTGGGTAGTATGGTAGTAACTGCTTCCCGCAACGTGGGTGGAGAAACCCCCTGCACCTCTGCCTAAACATAAAGTTGTTAAAGTATTGGGGCAATAATATCTGCTAAGGCCTGCCAAAACTCCACTGAATAGCCGTCCCCCACTGGAGCCTTCCCTGGTTGAAGAGAAAATAAGGCCTTTTTTATTTCTTCTATAGTTAATGGGGCATCCAATAGCTCTGCCTGTTGTAAAGTTATAGAAGAAAGGTCCAGTGTTTGTAGGAAAACTTGAAATACTTGGGGATCCGCCTGTCTAGTTGAGGCATACAATGATTGATAATATTCCCTCATAACTGCATTTAACTTTTCACTGTTTGTATGCACCTGTCCTACAGTATCCTTCAGTCCAGCAATGTATCTATCCATTTGCTGTTTTGTTAACCTATATGCTAACAGTCTCCCCCTTTCTCTCCCCCTTCCCAGTATTTATGCTTCAACCTCATTATAGAGAGTTCTGCCTTACGTGACAGAAGAGAATTTATCGCCATTTCGAGACCTACTATCTTCCCATGGAGAAAATCATTCCTTGCTTTCCCTCTTTGCTCCTTATGCTGTCTCTGCAATTCTTTGATCTCCTCTTCTAATTCCTTCAATTTTTGATCCCTTTCTCTCCTTCTTGCCCTGGCATATGTTATGATCTTACCTCTCATGGTGGCTTTAAAGACTTCCCATCTAACCCCAGCTGTGGTATCTTGTGCTGGGTTTTCCCAAAAGTATCTCTCAGCCTCCACCTTAGCCCATTCTAGGAACTTTGCATCTTTTATTAACAAGGGGTCTAACCTCCAAGAGGTAGATTTGGAGGTACAAGGGCCCCAGGCTATAGACAGACACACAGGGGCATGGTCCGACATTACAATAGGGAGTATAGTCGACTCCAAAGCTACCTGTGTAATCTGCGGGGATGTTAGAAAAAAATCAATACGGCTATAGGAATTATGTACCGGTGAGAAAAATGAATAATCCTTCCCCCTGGGATTTAATGCTCGCCATATATCTGTCAAACCTTGATCACCTATCCAGTTCATCAGGGCTCTCCTACCTCTCCCATGGCCAGTGTCTTCCTTTTCAGGGGTTTTGTCCATCATAGGGTCTGGCACTAAATTGAAATCCCCTCCAAAAATGGTGGGCATATTGTTTTTATTCATATCTAAAAGCACTTGGGAGACTTGGTGGAAAAAGGCTGCATTGTCCTCATTTGGCCCATAAATGTTCCCTAGTACTATAGGCCCCTTAGGAGTCTGAAATATCCCTATCACCCATCTGCCCTGTGGGTTCGCCCTTGAGGCAGTAAGAGACCAGTGTAATTGTTTATGTACTAATATTACTACTCCACTTTTTTTGTAGCAGCTGACGCATGGATCTCTATGCCCACCCAGCCCTTATTTAGAAGCCCATGGCCCTTCTGATCTAGTTTTGTCTCCTGCAAAAAAAACACTTGGGCCCTGTTCTTTTGCAAATATGACATCACCTTCTTCCTCTTCACTGGTGAGTTCATGCCCCTCACATTCCAAGTGATACAGGGTATTTCAACCATAGTCATAACCTTCAAGAATCAATGCAATGTGAAATGCTACCATCGAACCGCCGGTGAGGGCGGAAGGGCACCAATTTACCACCCACCAGTTCCTATGGCCCCTTCTAGATTGGAGTTCCAGATCTTGAGATGCTGTTAGGCTCCCTTTACCCTGTACAACCAGTCCACCAATGCTTCTGCACAAACCCCTGACCTTCCTTGTCAGTCAGGTTACCTTATACCATAATTACCACCCTAAAATCCTAAAGATAACCCCCCAAACAACCACACACTAAACCTATTTACATACTGCACTTCCGCGCTTCGTTGGAGCCATCCTGCATAATGGGTCCTTTGCCTCTCAGAAAGAGACCTAACCTGCAGAGTAGTTCCTGGAGACGTGGTGAACTGGCCATGTCTCAACCCCACCTTACCTTGTTTATCCAAGGTCATAGCAATTAAGGGGGAGGAGCTGCATGCCAAGACGTATCCTCAGGAGATGGACTGCATCCTCCTAAATGTCTGCCCCAATCTAGCGGTCAGTTGGCCGTTCCAAAACAAGGCTAGGGTTACCCACATATAGAGAAGTTCCATCTCTATATTCCATAATATTCTGTTCCTTCCCACAAATAAGTACAGTCACCCCTTGACTAATAGCTCGTCAGGCTTATTTCATGCCCCACCCGATTACCATCCTTTATACCCATCATAGCCAAGGTCCACCCTTCAGACCCAAAATATGTTGCAGTTCTTCCTTCTTAAAATGCTCAGACCCATCTGCATCCTACCCCCCCCAACTGCCCAGCCTTCAAACGCTTTGTAAAACACTTCCCAACACCCATAGTGTACCCAGGGGTTCAGTTACACCCATAGCTTGTATTCTGTTTAGTTACTGCCCCAGACCCCCCATATAAACCCCCCCACAGAAGGTTTAACTCCAGCCCTGAGATCAAAACGCCCTGAAGAGGCCAAAGTCTCAATGTCTCGTGATCTCCTAGGCCGTGATTTTTAACATGAAACAATAAACAGCTCCCCAGTCCTGGCAATATCCACTATGCCTGGATACCATCCATTACCCAAGATTTAACATAGATGCAGTACTTATCTAATTCGCATCCCAATCTGCTGTTCCTTTCATGGGCTCAATTGCCTCGGTGTTGTTGCTTCATCGGCCTGGCTCTCCTCACAGTCTTCGGACGCTGCACCAGTGGAATGTTGCTCCTTCTGCAGTTCCTCAACTGCGCTACCTTCCAACACTGCCACATTTCTCGTACCACAACTAACCGGGGAGTCTACTTCTGCCTTAGGGTATCTTCCTCGGGGTGCGCATTGGGGGGGTGAGGGAGATCTCAACACCTCGTAAGGACTGATGGTCATGTAACGCACCAAGGCCGTGCTTTCGCTACGTTGCACCTTTCTCTCCGCTGTCTCAGTTTGAATGCTAGTTCTGATATGGGGGTGATCCCTTCGCCTGTGACTTTCTCTCACTGCTCTTTTCATGCTTCGGCGAGGGAGGCCTGTAGATGACTCAGGCTGCTCTCCTGGGTCTGTCACCATCTCTTCTAGTTCCAAGAGGTCAGGGCGTGTGGATAGGCTGGACGAATTCCCCAACTGTTTGTGCAAAAATTCCTCGCAGGCTTCGGGAGTTTCAAAGAGGAGCGGGGTCCCATTTTGCACTACACGCATTGTAGAGGGGGTACCTTAAAGAATACTGTATCCCCAGTTTCTGCATCTTATGGTGCAAGGGGGTATACTCTCTTCTCTTAAGCGATAACTCCCTGGAAAAGTCCTGGTACAATGATATAGGATGCCCTTGCCAACTTAAGCGACCCACCTCCCTGGCACGTTGTAACAAGGTCTGTCATGTTTTGAATGACAGGAGCTTAAACAGAATAGCCCTTGGTTTTCCCCCTTTAATCAGCACTGGAACCGTAGCTCTACATGCCCTTTCAATGTCTAGACTAAAGTCTGCTTGCAGGCCCAGGATCTCAGGGAGAGCACTCTGTAGACATAGGGCCATGTCTCTTTTTTCCACTCCCTCCGGGAACCCTATTACCCGTAGATTGTTTCTTCTACTCCGGTTTTCCAAATCATCAACTTTATCCATTAGCATATTAATTTTCCCTTGCTGGTCCCACTGCATTCCTTTAAATCTCTCAATCTCAGATTCCTGCACCAGCATTTTTTTTTCAATTGTTACTATTCGCCCTGTTAACTTTTGAATTGCTTCTGTAGTATGGTGCGACGCGTCCGTTTCTTCATCCATCCTGTGAAGTAGTCTCTCAAATAAGCTATTGAAGTACGCCAAATCGAGCTCTGAACCTGGTGCTTCCGCCATTTTGCAGGCCGCAGTATTGAGACGGGCTTCCAAGCAAGTTTCTTATCAGCTATCTTAAAAATTCTTTTATAAGCTTGTACCGGAGCTCTATTCGATTTCTATCTCAATTCTTCCGCTTAGTTTAAACCTCCATAGACATGAAACCGTCAGATATAAATGTCTGCATGCGCAGCTCCAGCAGATTAAGCTGCCATTTAGTTCAGCAGCTAAGCCACGCCCCTACCTCTCTGGGTTGAGGGAGGAGGTCACTAGACTCCAGGCTGAGTTGATTAGGATTCAGTGGATATCCTCCCCCACCCAGGGGCTACCAAGTCTGTCACTGTTACCTCAGAGGATGCCAGGGAGGAGGAATGGCACAACTGTGTGGGATCTGGAAGGAAGGGGGTGGTGGGACATAGTCACATTCCTCAACCAGTACCACTATGTAATTTCTAGGCTGCTCTGGTGGGGCAGGACTTTTGAAAGGATGCACCCACAGCAGTGACCATGGATGAAGTGAGAGCTCTCCAGAATAGAAACACCAAGGAGGATGGTAGAAGATGCCAGAGAAGGAGGTAGCAACTTCTGCTGGGGGGCTTGACTGTGAGGGGGGATACATTTGGGAATTTTGTAATAGGAAAGGGAGTGAGAGGCAGATTAGGTGCCTATCAGGTGCCATGATCTAGAGGGATGGTGGATCCTGGAGATCATTACGGCAGCAGGATGGAAGGGAAAGCTGGATGTCATTGTTCATCTGGGGACTAATAACCTGCCCAGGGACAGGGTTGGAATAGTGCAGGGGAAGTTTATGTAGCTGGGAAGGGGTTTTAGACAGGTACTATAGCTTGCTCAGTGGCATTCATTGAGATGCTACCTGTCTACAACATGGGCAAAGATAGAGATCTCCACACCAGAAGCTTAAGCCTGCTGCAATTATTTCACAAGGGTCATGGATTTCTCGAGTATCATGAATTCGGTAGTCACCTGTGAAAATCCCCAAATTCCAAATCTATATACTAATTGGTTGTGTGGGGATAGGAGGCAGGGCAAACATTGTTGGCTGGGAAGTCTGTTTCTGGCAGCAGCAGTCCTTGCTTGAAAATCAGGAGTAGATCTTCTGAGTTGTGACTTACCTCTAAAAGACCCTTGGTTCTTTTTCAGCTCTCACAGTGGGTGAATGGGGAGGCTGAGACAGTCATGGAGTTAAACAGTCAGCCTCTGTTGATTTAAAATTTGACACCTTTTCTAAGCACAGTAACAATGGGACGGCTCCTGTCTACTAGCAAGTCCATTTCTGGCTGCTGCAATCCTCATTTAAAAATCAGGATCAGGTCTCTGAAGTTATGACTTGTGACTAAAAGTCCAATTTGTGTTCAAACAAAAAAAACATTAACAGTGCAGTCCTTGGTGGAGGTGGATGGCAAGCTGAATCTTATTTATTTTATTTTAGGAAATAATCAGAATGCAACCATTTGAGTCAGGGACTAGTTTACAAAGGCTCCACATTAAGATTAAACTGTGGCTGCCCTCAGACTACTGGTTCCTTTCTAGGCTCCCATGGCAAGTGAATGGGGAGGCTGAGACAGTCCCTGAGTTAAATAGCCAGCCTCTGTAGGTTTAAAAGTTGCCATCCCAGTGGCATTGGAGGTTGAGGCAGTGCACACCACACCTCGTGCCATGCTGGTGATCTGGATTTGGGAATGAGCCCAGGCCATCTGGGTTTTGCAAGGATGAGAGAGAGAGAATTGAGCATCTGGAGGAGTGCTCTCCTCTCTCAGGGAGGAAGGGTTTGTCATCTCACCTGTCTGCTGCCCTCTGGTAGGGGCTGGGGGTAGCGCATGTAGGAAGGGCATAGCAGCCAGTAATCACAGCATGCGTGTGCCCCCACACACATTTGGCCATTCACTGGGAGAGAATATGGTCCAGAAAAAAGGAAAATGGTGGCTGGGGGCCTTCATGAAGCCCTTCTCTGTTCCTCTGCCCCACCACTGCTGCCTTCCGGGATTTGGATTGTGCTTGGGGAGGGGGAAGCTCCCTTCCTGGCCTTGCCATGGGGGTAAGTAGTGGCTGGTCTTGGGGATGACTGGCGGTGGGTGGGCATGTGGGTGAGTGATACAAGGCTGAGTTCTTGTCCCCCGGTGCATGGGGAACAAAAAGTAGCAATAAAAAAAAAGTGAATTCTCATTGTGTTTTTTCAGTTTCATGTTTTAGTAAATATCTATTTTTAGGACTGTGAAATTGGACAATTTTTACTGTTAAAAAATTATAGCCTTACTCATAGCTGAAGGAATGGTGCAAAGAGGAATGGCATGGCTACATTGGGGACTAGGGGCACACCTGGGTGGATAAGGGCCTATGCGCAAGTGGTGATAGCCTGCATCCACACGGGAATGGAAATGCAGTCCTCAGTGGATGATTTAAATGTTACTTTGATGAACATTTAATGGAGGTTCATGGGGGGGTGGCAGAATGAATTGGGAAGGCAGAAATTGCCCAGGCTGAAGTATAGAATAAGGAGAACATGATGGAAGAAGAATCCACCAGGGTGCATAAAGAAAGCAGGGCAGTACTGGTCAAGGGAGAATGGAAAAGGAGCATTAAAAAGATAGGGGAGATTGAGGAGAGAATCACTGAGTATATAACAAAGGGAGACAAGACATTTTCTAGGTATGCAAGTGAAAAGAGAAAGACCAGAGGAGGGATTGTAGGTTAAAAGAGAAAGGGAGACTGTACAGAGGGGGAACAGGAAAAGGTAGACATCCTGAACAAATACTTTTGTTAGTGCTACACCCCAGCTGAATGATCTGTGTCCCTTTTCTGACCTCCCAGTGTCAGATACTACAGTGAGGCGCTGTAGGGAGGTCGGCATTATGATGGCATGCATTGATTAATGGAAATGGAGTGCAGTGGGCAGGGCTGAGAAGAGTGGGATAGGGATTGTCAGATGCAAGAGATGCCCTGGGATCAGACAGAGCCTAGAAAGAGGCCTGATGTGTTTGGTCTCTGTCCCCAGGTTTCCCACCAGATCAGGTGGGCAGGTACTGTAGCTGTAGAGCCAGCAACATTCAACAACCCTCTTTGGGCAGTGCTATGCAATGTGAGGTGCAGAGCTCAAGGATTTGGCTTCACTGGGGACTGGATCTCCACCTGAAGGGATGCAGGCCTATACAGGTGCAATAGTCTGCATCTATTCTGGAGGGTATCCAGGATCCTAGGTGATAAGTTTACATGCTTCATTGGCAAACATTTAAACTAGCCAAGGGGTAGGCACTGAAAAGGAGAAGGGAAATCCTAGCCACCCCCTAAAATCAGGGTAGTTAGTGAGGTAAACAACAACACAGAAGAGTCGCTAGGGAGGAGGGCAGGGGTAAATAGAGAAAAAGAAATACACAGTAAGGATAGGGATAGGGCAAAAGAAATAAAGCCATAAGTAAATGGAGTGTAATGATTACCAATGCCTGTAGTCTCGGTAAAAAGCTCCCCGAAATGGTGGCCTTGATGGAAAATGGATGCCTGGATATCATAGCAGTCACAGAAGCATGGTACACAGAGAACCATGACTGGGATGTCAACACACTAGGGTACACAATCTACAGGAGGGGCAGGGAGGGAAGAAGAGGTGGAGGAGGAGTAGCTCTCTATGTAAGGGAAGGGATCAAAGCAACAGAACTAAAGGGTAAACAGGGAGGAGAGGAGGCACTGTGGGTCACCCTGGAAACTGGAAATGGCACCACAATCTGCACAGGGGTTGTATACAGACCCCCTTCTCAGGGGGGGTCAAATGGACAAGGAAATGATAGAAGGCATCCTTGGGATGGCAGAGAAAGGGGAGATATTCCTGATGGGGGACCTGAATTTCCCAGATGTTAAGTGGAGCACCTTTGCTGCAGCCACATCCAAGAGCAGGGCCATTCTTGATGCCTTACAGGGGGTTATGCCTCAGACAGCTAGTTTTGGAACTTACTTGGGAGGGAGCAATCCTAGACCTGGTATTCCCAAAAAGGGATGCAGAGAGGATCTCTGATCTTGAAGTGAGTAGCCATCTGGGAACAAGCGACCACCGAACAGTGTGGTTCATGATAAATTTAGCTATAGAGTCAAGCCATAAAAAAGTGAAGGTACTGTACTTCAGGAGGGCAGATTTTGTCAAAATAGGAGAGTGCCACAGAAAAGCACTAGCAAACAGGCAAGAAGGTGGGGTGTAGCGACAATGGGAAAACATCAAACCCGCCATCACAGAGGCAACAAGCCTTTATGTGAAGCAAATAAACAAATCAAAATGAAAGAAAAAAACACTATGGTTCTCAAAAGAAGTGACAGGGAAGGTAAGGGAGAAAAAGATAGCATTCACGAAGTATAAGGAAACACAGAAGGAGCAGGACAGAGAACTTTACCAGTTAAAGCAGAAGGAAGCAGGGAAGGCAGTTAGAATAGCAAAGGCCCAAACCAAGGAAAAGATAGCCAACTTGGTTAAGAAGGGGGATAAAACCTTTTATCGGTACATTAGGGAGCAAAGAAAGACTAAGGTAGGGATACTGAGGCTGAACAAAGAGGAACATGGTTGGGCAGAGAGTGACAGTAAAAACTTAGGAATACTGAATGAATACATTTTATTTTCTTATTCATTCCTCCTCTCCTCCCCTCAGTTCCAGTCTCCTCGGGAGCACCAAGGAGTTATCCCTCTGTGGTCTGCCCTACCTGGACACTCCTGCATCACCCATGTAGCCTCAGATTACCCCCTGGACAGGGACAAGGTGGGCTTCAACACCCCAAGCAGTCAGTAGCATCGGTTGGTCGGGTGCCAAGCGGGCAGCCACAGATTGAGGGCAAGTTCCAGTGCTCTGTCTTTGCCAGAGCTGAAGGGCATTTTCCCCTCTTTTTTGGGGAGTGGCTAATGCCCTGACATCAAGGCATGGAACCAACATCTGCCACTCCTCCACCCCTTCTCTACATCATCAGCACTTGCTGCATCTCTGGCCTCTGCCAGAGGGCAGCTAAGCATTGACTTGAGACCCCTGTCACTCCTGGGAGAGGAGAGCTGTACTCCAGATGCTCAATTCTCTCCCTTCCCTGCCAACCAACAGCAACACGGGCTTATTCCCGAACCTGGGTTGCCGGCATAGCATGAGGTGTGGCATCCAGTGCCTCAACCCTCGGTGCCACCGGGCTGGCCTGAATGAATACTTATGCTCCATATTCACAATGAAAAACCAGATGAAGATCCCTAATCTATTAAATAGAAGCACCTGGACAGGAGGTCAGTTAATGTTAGTCCTTTCACAGAAGAAAGGGTTCTGAAAGAACTCTTAAAACTGAAGGTAGATAAAGCAATGGGGCCTGATAGGATTCACCCCAAAATTCTAAAAGAACTAACGGAAGAGGGAATATGTAATCACACCACTGACTACCCTTTTTAATAAATCATGGGAGGATGGTGTTGTACCTGAGAAGGGCAGATGTGATTCCCCTTCACAAAAGTGGGAGCAAGACAGAGGCAGGAAACTACAGACCTGTCAGTTTGACCTCAGTGGTAAGGAAATGATGGAATCACTTCTGAAGGAAAGAACTGTTGAGTACCTAGAGGCCAGTGGGGCACAGGACCCAAGGCAGCATGGATTCACAGCAGGAAGGTCATGTCAGACAAATCTAATTGATTTCTTTGACTGGGTGACCAAAGTAGTAGACCAGGGAGGGGCTATGGACATAGTCTACCTAGATTTTAGCAAGGCATTTGACACAGTCCCACTCAAAAGATTAATAAACAAATTAGCCAGCCTAGGAGTGGGTCCCAGGGTGGTAGCCTGGGTAAAACACTGGCTGGACAAGACACAGTGGGTAATAGTAAATAGAGTCCACAGTGAATAAAGGGGGGGGTAACAAGTGGGGTACCTCAGGGTTCAGTACTGGGGCCTGTCCTTTTTAATTTCTTTATAAGTGACATTGTAGAAGGACTAGTAGGGAAAGTATATCTCTTTGCAGATGACACAATGATCTGCAACAGGGTTGATACACAAGGTGGGGTGGAAAGGATGAAAAGGGACTTGGCAAGGTTGGAGGAATGGTCAAATGTATGGTAGCTTAGATTCAATGCAAAGAAGTGCAAAGTAATGCACCTGGGAAACAAAAACCCTAGGGAAGAGTACACAATGGGAGGTGAGATACTTACAACAACAAAAATGGAATGGAACATGGGGGTAGTTATATCAGATGATCTAAAGGTGGTCCAGCAATGTGAGAAGGCAGTAAGGAGGGCTGGGGGGATACTGGGATGCATAGGGACAGGCATCACCAGTAGAAAACATGAAGTTGTTGACCCTCTGTACAGACAATTGGTAAGACCACATCTGGAGTACTGTGTACAGTCCTGTAGACCCCATCTCCACAAAGACATAGACAGGGTGGAGGCTGTCCAGAGGAGGGCAACCAAAATGGTGCAGTGTTTGCACCAAAAGACATATGAAGAAAGACTAAAGGAGCTTAAGATGTGTAGCCTCGAGGAAAGAAGGGAGGGGGGGACATGATAAAAACTTTCAAATACCTCAAGGGACTCAACAAAATTCAAAAGAAATGTGCAAGAACAAGGGGGCACAATTTGAAGATAGATGGGGGATGGCTCAGAGGTAATGTGAAGAAGTATTTCTTCACAGAGAGGGTTGAAGATGCATGAAGTGGCCTTCCTGAGGAGGTCATACAGTCAAAAATAGTGGTGAAATTCAAGAATGCATGGGACAGACATAATGCAATTCTAGTTGGGGGTAGGAGGCAGTAGGCTGTTTGTTAACTAAGATCTGCAGGTTATCTGTTAGGTAGGGAAATGAGCATACTAGGTGGGCCAAGCAGTCCTTATCTGCCATCTAGTTCTATGTTTCTATGAGGTTGATGAGGAACAAGACTGTAATTATGGCAGAATTGATTTTCTTGGTTGACCTGGCTTGCATCACAGAGACCTGGTTGGGTGACTACATAGGTCCAATTTTGGAAGCAGGTGTCCCCTCAGATTCTCTGCAGTGTACTGCCTGAGGGGGCCATAGGGGCAGAGGGTGGCCATCAATTTTAGATCCAGCTTGGGCTTCATGGTGCACCCAGTGAGATCACCTAGGTCTTTTGAGTGTGTGGCAATGTGTGGGGGTCCAGGTGCAGGTAGCAGGGTCCTCCTCATTCATCGCCCTCGGGGTTCTGGGGTGACTTCCTGCAGGAGATGGTGTATTTCATCATCAAAGTGGTATTGGAGGCCCCAAGATGTTTAATTTTAGGGGATTTCAATGTCTGGGTTGATGAGGAATCCTCACAACTTGGTCACCGTCTCCTTCATTTGATATAATCATCATAGCCACATGCTCAACCTGATGTTCTCCCTGGGGCTTGATGTTGCCAACTCCATGAATGACCAGGTCATTTGGTCTGATCACTGCACTGTGATGTTCTTGTTTGGGGCCCCCCCAAACATTCTTCCCCTGCTGAGATGGTTAGCAATCTCCCTTTCAGGGTGTTGTCCCCAGAGGGATTACTGGTGATGGTTGATTTATCAAGTGTGCATGCTGCCTTAGCAGTTGACATGATCAAGGTGGTGGTGGCCTATAATAAGGCAGTCTCTAAAGCACTCAAGGCTGTCACTACAGTCTGTATATGACCAAGTTCTTCTCACTTGAGATCCTTCTCATTTGATGGGGATCTCAAGATGATGAAGATCATGGGTCAGATGTTAGAGCATTGCTGGCAGAGGACCTGGTCAGAGGAGGAGGATAAACTGGCCTTTTGTGCTCACTACAGTGAGTACCAAGGGACAATCAACCGTTAAGACAGAATTCTTGTCTAGGGAGATAGCTGCAGGGAAAAACAGACCAGCCCAGCTTTTTCAGAGGGTAGATAGACTTTTACACCCTGTCTGGCTGCAGCTGAAAAAAAACTGTTTCAGTCACATTGTGTGAGAAGTTTGTGTGTTTTTTCTCTGACAAGTTGTCCTCTATCCGGTCAGGGATTCTGCCAGTGACACAAGTTTTGCCTCACAGTTACCAAGCTGTGAGGAGCAGATGCCCTCCATCTGTCTGGGATGAGTTTAAACCATTGTAGGTGGTCAAGGTTATTGAGGTGATCTTAAAGCTGAAGTGCACTTATTATGAAATGGACCCAGTCCCGATGTGTTTCTTGATGAGATGTGCCAAGATCATAGGCCTGGTGTTTGCTGGGATTGTCTGGTACTCAGTGTTGGAGGGAGTATTTCTGGATCCCTTGAAGGAGGCTCTGGTAAGACCTCTCCTGAAGAAACCATCTATTGACCCTGACATTCTGGTGAATTACTGTCCAATCTCCAATTTACCATTTTTAAGCAACATTGTTGGGAAATTAGTGGCATGGCAGCTTGAGGACCATTTTGTGTACTTTGAGATCTGTGAGCCATTCCAGTTGGGTTCCCAAGTGAGGCATAGCACAGAAACTGCATTAGTCAGGGTGCAAAATGACCTCCTTAGTGCAAGAGGCAGAGGGGACAAGTTGTCACAGCACGTGGAAATAAACATCAGACAAGACAAATTTACAGGTTTAAAACACATCATGGTATGATATTTATTTTTCAAACATTAGAAAAATAATTAGTGAAAAGAAAAAAATAACAAATAAAATCACTACTTAACATCAGTAGTTTCTCACATAATACAATCCTGGATCTTAGATCTCCTAAGACCTGTCTCATCTGCATTCAACACTTTGTCTGTGCAAGCAGTAGAACCTATTTCCTCTTCTCTCAGTGCTGAGCCACACTGGACTGAACTGAAGTGAACTCAGTGAAGAGGTTTTATATCTTTTGGTCGGATTGATGGCCCTAAATCTCACCCCATCAGATGTGTGAAGAAGCAGACGTATAGGAGAATGGGGTGAGAGTTAGGACTGTCAACCACAACGCATACCCCAATGCCTGTTGGGGGTGTGAGTGGGGGGGTTCAAGGGGGGGCTTTCAACCCTAACTCCAAATTTCCTCACTTTCGTTGTTGTGGAACAACCCTAACTAATGCATTAAACAGAGGTTTTTGCCTCTAATTTCCCTTCTTTTTGAGAATGATAACAAGAAATAGTGAATGTAATGAGGTGGCCCCGCACTCTCGCCATATGATGTCTTCACACACAGTAACACATTGCCCACAAACACAAATGGTAATGCGCATGGTGACACAAAGAGAAACACAAAGATAAACAGTACTGAGAAGTAGTGAACATAATACAGTGGCAGGACCAACGACGGGAACAGCGACAGGATGCCCCATGCTCCTGCCGCATATTGTCTTCTTGTCACATAGTAACACAGTGCCCACAAACAGAAATGGTAATGTGCATAATGCGACAAAGTGAAACAGAAAGATAAACAGTACTGTAGACACAAATGGTTAAAATTACAGAAACAGAAGAGCAAATTAAAATGCAAAGGGTAACACAGAAGGTGGCGTAGACAGGAAAAGTAAATGAAACAGGTACAGGACCTGTAGCAGAAGCATTAAGGGTAAGAGTTATGGAAAAGCACACAATAGTTTTCCCCAAAAGCTGTGTATAGAAAGACAGTGAGTACAAAGAAAGTATGCAAAATAATGACTCTCGGAACAGAAAATGAGGACTTGGAATAGTAAATTGCTTATATCTCAGGAACTGTACGACATAGAAAGAAAATGTAAAAGTCATATGAATTATCACTGTCCTGGCTAGTTTTGTACTTAGCCTTTGTAAGAGGGCTAAGCATTTTTCAGATGAAAAGTCAATATCTCGTACCGTTTCTGAGATACGGGCCCTGAAAGGTGTGGCAAAAGCTGTAAGGTTATCCCATGGGAACAAAAGAGAAGTTTGGAGTGCCATAATTTTTCCTTCCTGTAATATTTTTTCACCAAACTGCTGAAAGGCACATCTGTGAGATGTTGGCGGTCTCCCTCAAAATTTCAGCCCAAAAGACCAAAACCGTTATGTTGCAGTAGGGTGCCAAAGGATTGCTGTAATGTGTCAGATGCCGAAATGTTATCCTATGGGAAAAAGTATAAAATTTAGAGTACCTTAACTTTCCCGCTGTGTAATATTTTTTCAACAAAACAGAGAGAGGCACATTTGTGAGATGTTGGCTGTGTTCCCTCCAAATTTCAGCCCAAAACTCCAAACCGTTCGTTAGCAGCAGGGTGCCAAAGAATTGCTGCAATTTTCCCACAGCCTGGAAAAGTACTGTCGCAATTTGTGAAAGCTTTCACAAATTTATTCAACAGTGTCACAAGAGCGAAAGTACTTTGCGAAAGTACTTTTCCAGAAATTTGAAAAACATATTTCTGGGCTATTTTACCCCAAAATAAAGACACGTCTAGCAGCCTCATGGTCCAACTAAGTGAATGCAAAAAGAAGTAACTAAGGGTCCCAAATTTAAATGCCAAGCATTTTTTTGATCACCAACTGAAAAAAAAATGGTGGATTTGAGACAGTAAAAGGGTCATTTGCCAAAGTAAAAATTGCAACACTGTCAAGCTTTTTGTAAACTTTTCCCATTGACTTATAATGGGAACTTGTTTTTTGAATAACTTTTGAACCATTTAATATTTTTTCACAAAATCTTCAAAAGGCACCTTGGGGACTGTGGCCGCATGTTCCCTGAAGATTTTGGACCAGTTGCATAAACCATGCAACCTGTAGGTGCGACCGCAGAATTCCAAAAAAGCGTAAACACGGGCGCAGACAATGCTTAATAACTCCACAGCCATATATCCGACCAGTACAAAACTTGGAAGATCCCAAGGCATATGGTTCTTGATCATGGATTCCACATTTCAGGCAAATCTGTTAAATGGTTGCAAAGTTATTAAGGTGCAAAATTTTAGGTTTAACATGTAAATGGCTCCTCAACCCTAACTATGGTACACTAGTTAATATATTATATATATATATATATATATATATATATATATATATATATATATATACAGGTATTGATGTTCTATATCTCTGATCCACAGTGACTAAGCACTTTAATAAAGCATACCACATTCTTTTGTTCAGCCTCATACATAGAGCCTTATACAGTAACAGGTTTATTTTGTGAATTTATGAAAATACCTTAAGGATTTCTTATAACTATACTAATCATTAACTTATTGTTTTATATGGCTTCTGAATCCTTTTTTATTTAAAAATACTTTATTAACTGTATGTATTCCAATTTAAAACTGCCTTTGTGTTTTTGTACACAAAATGCACTTATGCACTTTACAGAACACCTCTCTGGGTGTTTGTCATCATTCCAGGGACTGAATAGAGGAACATGGAAAAAGAATGAAAAGAGAGAACTAGTAGGATGTTTAGTAGGGATAATAAAGAGCTAACCTAGGGTAGGGGGAAAAAGTAAAGCAAAGAGAAAAGCATTAACTGTTGTGCAGCAGACATTTTGGGAGCTAGGAAATAAGGAGATAGAAAAGTGGTCTATCAGTCACAGCTTAGAGTGTAGCCTAACTCTGCCACACAAGTCAATTCTTGTTCTGCTTAGTCTGTCTTCAGCATTTGATACCGTGGATCACAACGTCCTTCTGGATCACCATCAAGAGTTATGTGGTCTTGCCAGCACTGTCATTTGCTGCTTTGAGTCCTACCTCTCTGGCAAGATACAATGGGTGATAATAGGGAACTTCTCCTCATCCCTGAAGTATCTGTCATGTGGGGTTCTTCAAGGTCCGATCCTCTCGCCGACGTTATTCACAGTATACATGCTGTACATAGGACAGCTCATTCAAAAATATGGCATGGGTTTTCACTGCTATGCAGATGATACCCAGCTGTATTTGTGTTTTGCCCTAGTAGCACAGAATGCCATGGACATTCTTAACAGCTGCCTTGCTGAGATCAAAGACTGGGTTTCCTCCAACTGGTTACGACTGAACCCAGATGTGACTGAGGTACTGGTGATTGACGCAGGTTGAGGGTGTGATAGAGGCATAGATGGAGCAGATACAGGTTTGTTCCTGGGATCAGCACCATTGCTGGCCTCCACTAGAGTGTGAAATCTTGATGTGATCCTCAAGAGCAGATTGACCTTGGATACCCAGGTGTCTTCCATTGTTAAGGGTGTTTTTTAACCCCTGAGGAATATTGCCAGGATCAAGCACCTAGTTCCACCCAAAGACCTCCCAATGCTACTACATGCATTTGTCACTTCAAGGCTTGATTACTGCAACTCTCTATACCTTGGCAGTCACTGGAGGGGCCCTCCACCACCTGCAGCTGGTGCAGAACTATGCGGCAAGCTTAATGACTGGCCTGGCTAGATCCAGTCATGTTACCTCTGTCCCGCGAGCTCTGCATTGGCTGCCAGTCTGGTGGAGGGTCACCTTCAAGGTGGGCTTGCTCACCTATAAAGCCCTATATGAACTGAGCCCTAGTTATCTGACTGAGCTCCTTTTGCCTGCAACCTCAACCCACCCCTTCCAGTCCTCAACTAGAGGGCTCCTCAACATTCCTAGGGTTATGCTTAAAACCTCTAGCAAATGTGCTTTCAGTGTCATTGGTCCTACCCTATAGAATTTGTTCCCAGCTGGTGTCAGAGGAGCCCGGACAGTTGAGGCCTTTAAGAAGAGGTTGAAGACCTACCTGTTCTCGCAGGCCTTCCCTGAAATGGCTATGTAACTGCTATACACCTACCCTTTGCTGTCATAGACTATAATTTAATAATAGAGTCTAGGGATCTTAATTTACTGCTGGAATTGTATTATGTTTTAATATCTTATTTGTATTGTGTTTATTTTTACCCTGTATTGTCTGCATAACTTTTTCTTTAAGGTGCCCAGAGCCTCCAGGATTGGGCACCATAAAAATTAAAAATCCAGGCCATTTTCCAGTGCTCCATTGATAAAGGAGAGATGCCAGAGGACTGGAGGATGGCCAATGTGATTCCGATATGCAAAAAGGGGACTAAAATAGACTGTTCAGATTATCACCCCATCAGTTAATTAGCATGATTAGTAAAGTCCTGGAGTCTGTTGTTAAGGAACACATGGAGAGGTATATAAGGGAAGAGGGACATACAGATATTAGACAGCATGGATTTACAAGGGGTAGGTCATGTGTGACCAACTTATTGTCCTTCTTTGAAATGGTAAGTGCTGCCCTTGACAGCAATTTACCAGTGGATGTATTATACATCAATTTCGGAAAAGCCTTCAGTACTGTATCACACCAGAAATTGCTTGTTACATTAGGGGAACTACAGTAGGAGTGGACTCCTATGTTGTTAGATGGATTGCCACTTGGTTGATTGATAGGAGACAGCGGGTCTGTATAAAGGGACAAATGTCTGATTGGTCCCTTGTGCCCAGTGGAGTCCCGCAAGGGTCTGTGCTGGGCCCAGTTTTGTTTAATATGTTGGTCTCATCTATCAGTTGTGATAACAATGCCTAGTTTGCTAAGTTTGCAGATGATATGAAACTTGGTGCAGTAGTAACTAATAAGTTGGAAGCAAAACAGTTCCAAGATAATAATGACCAACTATACAGAACTGCTGTTTGGCAAAAAATGTAAGTTAATTTAGCAAAGTGCAAAATCATGTATTTAGGAAGGAATAACTCCAAATATAAGTATACTATTAATGGAGTTGGAGTACTAACTACGGAGGTAGAAAAAGATCTGGGAATATGGAGCAACAAAGATCTACAGTTTACTCATCACTGTACAGTTACTACAAAAAAAGCCTATGGAATACTGGCATTGATTATGAGGAATATTAGAAGTAGGGAAACGGAGGTGATTGTGCCTCTTTATCAGTCTCTTGTTAGACTCAACTTGGAGTATGCTAGCTGTGTGTGGCAACCCAGACTGAAACAAGATGTGAGACATCTGGAGGGGGTCCAGAGATGAGTGGCAAGGGTGGAAGGCTTGCAGGGCCTCCCCTATGAAGATAGACTAAGAGAACTTGGACTTTACTCTTTGCAGTATAGGCAATATCATGGTGATATGTGCCTGATTTACAAGACACATAGGACACTTGATCTGTGGGAATGTTTAGATTTAAAAAAAAGATCTAGTATAGTTACAAATCAGGGCCACCAGCATCAACTCGTACGTGAGAAATACAACAAAGAACAGAAAGGAACATGGTTTACACAACATATAGTGACTCAGTGGAATGCCCTACCGAGTGTAGTGGTTTCTAGTGAAGCCATGAACCAGTTCAAGTCAGCTCTAGATAAATATAAAATTAATTTACTTTACCAACTGAGTATATCAATTGTGCAGGACAATAATGGCATAATGGCTAAGGTACCTGATTCATTCCTATGTTTCCTATGTTACTGATACAGACACCTGAGGGTAGACACTCTAAGTGTTACCTCAACACAAGTTCCTATCCAAATATTTGTACTTATTTCTGCTGTCTGTTACCATCTGGTACCTTGTGTCCTGGGCGTGGGGTTTACCCTATTTCAAGGGTGCCATTTCTTCTCCATAATGACCCCCTTCCCCTTTGAGACACTCTTCCCACCCCCATGAACCAGTACCTCTGCTGAATGAATGTCTTCTGTTCCCAGCAGGAACCTCCACTACACTGCACATTGAACAGGTCCTAATATAGGCTGCCACCTGTCTGTACATACCAGGCCAATAATAAGAAGGAGTTAGCCAAGCCAAGACACTGCTATAGCTTAGATGCCCACAGGGACTGGAGTAAGCAGCCTCTGCTCCATCACCTGTTTTCCATAGGCCTCAGGCACAACTATCTGGCCATCAACACTTTTTCTATGGGGGTTGGGCCTCATGTGGTACAGAACACCCTTCTTCAGTTTGTACTACCAACATTGTTTTTTCCCCACACCACCATTAATCTGCATACCCTCTTTGACCTTAACATCCTATAACAGTTTGGCAACATTAGCATATTTAGCCTACAGTGTACCCTAGTCAATACTGTTAATAGATTTAGCTGCATCAACACAAGAAAAAGTCCATTCAGCCTCATAAGCGTCTTCTTGCTTGCTTGGAGTTTTCATCCCTAGCACAATATCATTAGGCACAGGGTCTCACATTCAACTTCCATACTTGCATCTCCAACCTCCAACAGGTAACATCCTGGGAACACAGGCAACACAGGAATGTCCTGCTCAGTCAGGGGGTCTTCCTCCATCTGATCCCATGAAAAATCCTCTGACTCTAAATGCTCTGGCAGGGACCTATTGAGCAGCTGGTACCAGTGTTCTGCCTCTCTGTATTGTCAGTCTGCCTCCAGCCATTGCCTACCCATCAAGTGGATCATCCTCATTTGGGTCTCCACCTCCTGGGTGTTGTCTCGCACCTCCAGTCTGCCTCAACCCCACAGTAGTTCCTTGTCCCCTTTGCATCTCTTCATCATCTTCAGACTAGGTCATCCTCCGAGCTCCAGGCCCAGTCCAAGGTGCAGCTTCTCTCCCAGTCTGTCAGCCATGGTTCTGGTTGTTCTACTCTGGCAACTCCTGGAGCATTGGTCGACCTGGGATATCTGGGTGATATCCACCAGAAAATGTCCTTCTTTGGCCAGTTCAGATGCCTCCAGCAAGTTATCCCACTTTTCACACCAAGTCTGTCGAGGGGTTGTTGGTAACAGATGGATCAGACACTGAACTTCAGTTGCAACACACAATCTCTGTATGATGTTTATTCAAAATTCAGTAGATAACCTTCAGCAATGGTGTACTCCTTCTTCAATACATCCATTTGCAGCAACAGACTATGTATATCCTTCCTCTGCATTTGTCAGCATCTACTGACTCATTGATCTACTGATCTAAGCTTTTCAGGGAAAATCCTTCATTGCTATTGTTGCCTTATTTGCTTGGGTGGTGGAGGCTCAAATGAAGAAACCCAAAACAAGCTATAGACAAAGAATCTTAGTGCAGAAGCATTGAAACAAGGGTCACCCCAAAGGGCATTGGCAATAAGCCATGTTTCAAAGAAACACAACATCACACATACTTCCATATTGCAACGCATCATGGGATATATACAAATCACCATGGCATTTCAGACTGGCTCAGTTTGCAGCAAGAATGAATGGTACCAATTTATATGCATTTAACAAATCAATCAACTTAATTTCAATAGTACAGTCATCTAGTACTTTTTATCTTTATTAAAAACATCTAGTGCCATGGTATTTTCAACATTTACAGATTTCATATGCATAAGATATACACATCAAGGTATTTTATGACATAGTGCCATTGCATAATAAATTTAAAAATAAGGAACACAGCCTGTTGTTTTACATCAGCTCAGAGATCACCATAATAACCTCCCTGTATGAGAACCTGAAAGGGAAAAGGAAAATTAAGAGGACACTATGGCATAGTCAAGAAAGGTGAGGGGTGCCCATAGGTGGCCAATCCTATGGACAAGAAATTGTAAAGGACAGATTAGGTTAAGAAATAGAAGAACTGCTGCAACAGATTTAAGAAAGGCTGGAACTCAAGAGTGTCAGGATCTCCCTGTCACACAGTGCCCCCCCCATCCTCTGACCACTGTTCCTGTAATGAAGTACTTCTTCCCTTATGTCTATTGGCACCTCATTCTCCTCCAATTACTGTTCTCATAAATAAGTAATTCTTCCCTAATGTCTAGTTGCACCCTCCATCCTCTGATCACTGTTGCTGTAATGAAGTAATTCTTCCCTGGTGTCTAGTGGCAGCCCCCCCATCCCTACCTTCCGGTCACTTGCTGCTAGTGCCTAAGAGAAGTCCTTAGTGTCAAGTGGAACTCCCCACTCATGAGCATCCATCCCACAACAGAACTGGCATTACCTGCTGTCTAGCAGCCCCATCAGCACCAGGTATACCTCACTGCCACCCCCCTCACCTTAGTCATCGGTGCCATGGGCTGAGGATACAGTGATCAGCGTAGTCCTCCTCTCACCACCTCAACCACCAGCTGTACACCAAGACAGAGAGTATGCTTACTAGTACATGCATTTCCTGTCCTTGTATGTAGCAGCCAGCTGAGGCAGTGAGAAGAGGTCTGTGCTGGTTGCTATATCATCACCCCATGGCACCCGCGACTAAGGTGATAGGGGGCTGTGAGGTATACCCATTGCTGGGTGGGTCACTAGATGACAGAGAATTCTGGATCTTGTGGGATGGGTGCATGGGGTGAAGAGTTCCACTTTACATTAAGGACTTCTCTTAGGCAATAGCAGCAAGTGATTATAGGCTGGGGGTTGGGAAGTGCCACAAAACACCAGGAAATAATTATTTCATTTCAGGAAGTGTGATCAGAGGATGGGGGGCATTAAACACCAGGGAAGAATTACTTCATTATGGGAACAGTAATTGAAGGATGGGGGATACCACTAGTCATCAGGGAAGAAGTACTTCATTACAGGAACAGTGATCAGAGGACAGGGGGGCATTAAACACCAGGGAAGAATTACTTCATTATGGGAACAGTAATTGAAGGATGGGGGATACCACTAGTCATCAGGGAAGAAGTACTTCATTACAGGAACAGTGATCAGAGGACAGGGGGGCACTAGACACTGGGAAAGAACTATGTCATTATCATAAAAGTGATCAGGGGCAGTAGACACTGGGGAAGAAGTACAGTATTTCATTAAGGGAATAGTGATTGGAGGATGGGGGGTTTGCCACTAGACTCCAGGGAGTTTGACAAGACAAGCAACTTAAGGGTGGGAAGGGGGTTCCACTAGACACCAGAAAATAACTCTGTTATTATGGAGACAGTGACTGGAGGACGGGAGGTGCTAGACACCTGGGACTTTGAATACTATGATATATGTGACACTTGAATTTCCCACATACAGCTGTCAGTGGGGGATTCTTCAGACAATGTCACTTCTGGTGGGTCAGTGGAAACAGAGTAGCTGCAGCTGGGAAGAACAAGGTGGCTTGAAAATAACTGAAAAACTGCATCGTTAACACTTGTGATTTTATTACAGATCTTCTAGTTAAGATCTCTGTGTGTGGTAGCTAAGTAAGTCCACTTCTTTACAGTTTAAGTACAAGGTTCTCTTTAAAATGTAGTGGAGGAATTGGGGTGGTGTAGTTTATGTAGTCGCTGGGCCTGGCACAAGCTGTTGCTTCTTCGACCCACCAGTACAGCCACACACTTGATTTGATGTTCCAGCTGGGTCTTGTGGTTGATAACCTCAAGATTGATCAGGTCATGTGGTTTGATCACTGTACCATGGAGTTCACGTTTTGGCCCCCTCAGTAGTCTCCCCCTTGTGGAGATGGTTGGTTTCTGCCCTCTAAGGGGCATGCTCACTAAGGGACTGTTGGTGCTAGCTGACCTATCTTGGGTTGATACAGCATGTGCTATGGGCTCTGGAGAGGCAGTGACCACTTATAACAGGGTGGTCTCCAAAGTTCTGGATGCTGTCACACCAATTTGTATATGACCCAGATCTTCTCACTTGAGGTTTGCTTGGTTGATGGGGACCTCACGGTGATGAAAATCAAGAGTCAGAGGTTGGAGGTTGGAACATTGCAGGCAGAAGACCCAGCTGGAGGCTTATAGGCTAGCCCTATGTGCCCACTATGTGGAGTACCAGAGGGCAATTTCCCATAAGAAGGCAGAATTCCTGTCCAGAGAAATTACAGTGGGGAAAAACAGACCATCTCAGCTATTCTGGACTGTAGACAAGCTTCTGCATCCTGCATGTCAGCAGCCAAGAAAAGCATTGTCATCCACCTTGTGTGAGGGGTTGGCTGTTTTTCTCTGACAGTGTCAGCCATCCAGTTGGGGATTCTGCCAGGGAGGCATTTGACTCACAGTGGTCAGTCTGGGGGTCTCAGAGGCACTCCACCTATCTGGGGAGAGTTTAGGCCAGTGGAGGTGTCTGAAGTGACTAGGGTGATACCAGAAATTAAGCACACCTCTTATGAACTGGACCCAGTCTCGACATGTTTCTTAATGGGATGTGTCAAGGCTGTTGTCCCGGTGTTCGCCAGGATTGCCAGGTGCTCTGTGGTGAGGGGTCCTCCCTGCGGCTTTGAAAGAAGCACTTGTGAGCCCCCTCCTTAAGAAATCTTCACCTGACCCTGAAGTCCTGGTGAATTACAGTCCTAACTTCAATCTGCCCTTTTTGGGCAAGGTTGTTGAAAAGTTAGTTGCACATCAGCTCAAGGATCACTTAGTGTCCTCGGACATCTATGAGCCATTTCAGTCAAGTTTTTCAGCTAGACACAGCAGAGAAAAAGCTCTAGTGAGGGTGCATAATAACCTGCTCAGGGCTAGAGATAGAGGAGACAAGTCTGTTCTTGTTCTCCTTGATCTCTCTTCAGCATTTGACACTGTGGACAACATAGTGCTTCTTGATCAGCTCTGTGAGTTTTGTTGACTCACCGGTACTGTCATCAAGTGGTTTGAGTCCTATCTCTCAAACAGGTTGCAGCAGGTAATGATATGGAATTTCTCCTACTCCTCAATGCCCCTGTCTTGTGGAGTGCCACAGGGCTCGATTTTAGCACCAGTGCTGTTCTCAGTGTACATGCTGCCCCTGGGCAAGATTATTCAACAGTACAGTGTTGAGTTTCACTGTTATGCAGATGATACCCAGCTGTATTTGTCTTTTGCCCCCAAACCATCAGGAGCAGTTGATGTTTTTAACAACTGTCTGGCAAAAATCAGCAACTGGATGGCTTTGAGCTGGCTGAGACTTAACTTAGTTAAGACGGAGGTACTGGTGATAGAGCCTGGTTGTGGATGTGATATGCCCCCACCTGTGGCTGACTCAGAGCTTTTCCTTGGTTCTGCTCCATTGGTGGCTGCCATGAGAGTGTGAAATCTGGGTATGATACTTGACAACAGATTGAATCTTGAAGATCAGGTGTCATCTGTTGTCAGCAGTGGTTATTATCATCTGCGGAACATTGCCCGAACTAAGCCCCTCATTCTGCCCGAGGACCTGCCAACACTAGTGCATGCTTTTGTGAATTCCAGACTAGACTTCTGTAATTCTCTATACTTTGGAGTCATGGGAGGTACCCTCCATAGATTTCAACTAGTGCAGAACATGGCAGCCAGGTTGTGACTGCCCTTTCAAGGTCCAGTCATGGGACTCCAGTCCTGCAGGCTCTGCACTGGCTGCCAGTTAGGTAGAGGATCCTTTTTAAGGTGTGTCTTCTCACCTTTAAGGCCCTATGCCGATTGGATCCTGGTTACCTGTCAGAACTCCTGATACTGGTGACCTCTGCTTGCTCACTCCACTCTGCCTCGAGGGGCCTCCTGGACATTCCCAGGGTTTGGCTCAAGACCTCAGGAGACTGTGCATTTAGTGTTTCTGGGTGGACGCTGTGGAATTCATAACCACCTCCTGTCCAGGAGGCTTCCTCTTTGAGGTCTTTAAGTGGAGGCTGAAGGTTCTCCTCTTTGCCATGGTCTTCTCAGTTACTTGATAAAAAACCTTGTGCTAGTCCTGGCTGTGATAATCCACCCCCCTTTACTGTATTTTAATCTGCTATATTTCATACTTAGCATTTTTATTGTTTTATATATTTGTGTTGTCTTTATTGTGTCATTTTAACTAGTGTTAGGTGCCCAGAGCCTGTTGAGCACCCTATAAATAAAATTGCCTTGCCTTGACTTGTATATACTGTATTTACAAGATCTAGCCAGAGATGACACGGCTGTGAAGAAGTACCAAATGACCAAAGCTATTTTCTTGCTGGTGCCATATAGTTCTGTTTTGTCCCAATCATCATGCTGCTGCTGCGTGTGTGTGTGTGTGTGTGTGTGTGTGTGGGTGTGTGTGTGTGTGTGTCCATAGGAATCAGATAGCTAACATAGACTGCAAACTGCACTGTCTGTAATCTGACACTGTAGTCTGAGTTTCAGAAGTTCAGTACACTCCAGTCAAACTTATAATGAGTTAACCCCTAGGTTGCTGAAAGAAACAGAATAAATCTAATAGACTGAGCTGGACAGATGATAGAAACAGCAGTTTAAAAAGTTTTTTTGTTAATATCCTGAGAAGTTCAGAGGTACAACACAGTAGCATCCCCCCTCCTTTCAGATGCCTTTAACATAGAGCAGCAAATAACCAAAATCAGAGGGGGAGTGAATTGTTTTGTAGCTGTGGAGGAATACATCTAAATGTCCAAAAAAGGGAATTCCAAGATCAGCCAGTTCAGAGTTACAATCCCAATAGTGCTGTAGACTCCTCCCACAGCCCTAAAAATGGAAGACCAGAAGACTTAAAATAGGGGAGGGGTGGATCCCTTAACATGGATGAGAAATAAAGCATATTTAAGCTATGAGGCACATATCTGTAAACCTTTCACCATCAAAATGTGGAACTCCCTTGAAATGCACTTGAATGTACTAACCCTTGATGCAGGCAAACAATTTGATTCATCTCTTGCATTTGCAGCTGCTTGTTTGCTGCATTTCGAACTGCCTGATATAAGAAGTAACATTCATATGGTCAGTCATGGTTAAACATTAGTGCTGCATATAATTTTCAGATTCCGTCAGAATGAAATTTCACAAAATTTTCAAAACCCCACTGAAATGCCATTGAATTTTTGTGGAAATGGAGCAGAATAATTCTGAGGCACAAAAATACAAAATTAATTTTTCTGCAACACTTCTACTACATTTGATTCCTCTGATCTCAGTTTTTTCCTCTCAAATAGTTGCAGAATGATCTTCCACAAAAAAAAAATGGTGCTGCATGTAATATTATTTGACGGATCACAAAAGGCAGAATTCTGCAGAAGAACCAGTGAAATTCCTGCAGACATTTAGCTAGCAGAATGGTCATTCTATGTGAAGTTCACAAGTGGAATTCCATATTCCAAACAGCACTATTAAATATAATTATATGATGACCATTGGTAGGTAGCACACTCGCCTCTGAGGCCGGGAGATCAGAGGGCTGTGGGTTCAGTTCCCACATATGGCACTTGGGTTAATATCCCAGTACTGACACTGTAGTGCAGCATGAGAGGGGTGCTGCACTTCTGAGGTGCCGTCTTTCGGATGAGACGTTAAACCGAGGTCCCATCTGCCTGGATTGGTGGTAGTTCAGGTGGATGTTAAAGATCCCATGGCACTTATCGAAAAGAGTAGAGGAATTTCCCCTGTGTCCTGGCCAAATTTCCCTCATTCACTAAAAAAAATACCACCAACAGCTTAATCTGGTTCAAGATCAGCTGGCATTCATCTGTATCCCCCTCCCCCGGGTCGTGCCTGAAAATAGGCAGGATTTGTCTAGTGCACTTACCCGGTCAACAAAAGCTAAATAAATAAATAAATTGTGGACCATGCTCTGACCAAGTTAGGCTGACAACAATTTACTACAATGGTAATCAGCTATAGTCAAAGCATGTTTGGCAATTACTACCTTGCTCAAATGTGGCTCTGCGGTCAAATCTTTGGCTGGGCTATTCACAGGATCATAGGATTTATAAAAGTCCAATAGGGTTAGCCATAGTGACTTGATTTTATTTTATTACTGATGGCACAGAGGTCAGTCTCTGACTAAGCGAGTGTGTCAATTAACGAGCTATTGGGTTGGTCAGTAAGTGAGTGACAGAGTTGGTCAGTCATTGAGTGCCTTGCCCCATTGTGCTGTGCCTGATGGGGCAGGTGAGATTATCAGCATTTGGTCTTGGTGGTCAGAAAAGAAAGCTGAGGATGAGTGCATGGTAGGGAACATTAGGCTATGTATAAAAATTAAGGAGGGGATCTTAAAATCAGTAATTAAGGGTTGGGTGAGAATGGTGGTGGTATGGGAGTCCTGGTAAGTGACCCCTACTCCCTGAGGATGCACATCGGTGTAAACACTCAATCTGTTCTTCTTAGTGAGTGTTAAGGGTGCGGGTACCTGTGTCCCTGACACTTCTGATATTTGTCATAAGTTGGGGTGCCACTGGATACTAGGGAGTACCAAGGAGTGCTTAACGCCTTGGTAGGATGAATCAGGGGGAGCCACCAGGCCCAGAGAGTTCCTGGCATGGGACAGGATGAAGGAAAGGGTGCACTTGGTATAGGATGGATTGAAGGAGGAGGTGCCATTGAAAACCATGGAAGGTTCAGCATGGTATAAGGTTGATGAAAGCAGTGCCACTGGGACACTTCGCTCAGGATGGGATGAAGGAGAGGGCTGCCACAAGATATTAGGATGTGCTTGGCATAAAACAGTGTTAGGGAGGAGCCCTTGGACACCAATAAGTGGTTGGCAGAGAATACAAAGAGCAAAGTGGTCCTACTGGAAACCCTGGACTAGTTGAAACAAGATGGAGATGTTGCATAGGAGGATGCCACAGACACATGGAATTGCATGGCATGGAGTCAGGGTAATTAAAGGGGTGCAACTGGATATCAGAAAATAACTAGCTTCAGGAAAAAACATATTGTCTCTGGATGCTAGGGAGTCCTTACCAAGGGATGCGATAGGTAGGGAGTACTTAGCAAGGAATGCAATAAGGGTGGAGGATGGCAATGGATGCCAGGGAAAACTTGACATGTATTCATTTGCAGTTAGTATATCAAAGCAGCTATTTGAGAAGATGGCTAGCTCTTGGATTTTTAGTTCTTAACTTCTTTGTTTGTAAATATGCTTTTTTGTTGTCATTTACTTTTTTGTTGTGCTTTTCTGTTTGCACTCATGTTTTTATTGTGTTCTGCTTTTTTGTTTGCATTCAATTCCTTGTTGTGTTGTGCTTTTTGTTTGCATTAACATTTTTGTTATGCTTTTTTGTTTGCAGTCACTTTTTTGTTGAGTTGTGATTTTCAGTTTGCACTCACTTTTTTGTGTTGTGCTTTTTTGACTACATCCACTTTTTTGTTGTGTTGTGCTTTTCTGTTTGCACTCACTTTTTGTTGAGTTGTGCTTTTTTGTTTGCATTCACTTTTTTGGTTGTGCTGTGCATTTTTGGTTTGTGCTCACTTTCTTCATTGTGTTATGATGTGTTTTTTTTATTTACATTCACTTTTTTTTGGCTGTACTATGCTTTTCTTTTTGGTTAACTGTTTTTGTTTGCATTTTATGTTTTTTGGTTGTTGCCCTCCTTGTTTGATTGCATTTTTTTTTCATTCGTTTTGCACTTCAGGGCCACTGTACAATGGGGTGCATGGATATCTAAACTAACCTGGATATTGGATCCAGATACTCATTCTCCACTACCCAATCGGGTGTTTTTTTTATCGTGTTGGATTGGAGTATGCTTTCCTATACATGCTATAGGACTGGGGAGGGGGCGGGCTGCTTCACAGCTTGCTCATCACATAAACATTTTTACTGAAACTAAACTTCTATCATAGCATCAAGGAAACAAAGCTTTGAAAATTCTATAGGGATTTAAATTATCATAAAAATGATAAATCACATTGTCAACAGTAACAAGCACAGCAAGGTTTCTGGTACTGAAAGTCACTGCGCACAAGGGCTAACTTGCACTGACCAATAAACTGCAGCAGCAGATTGAGTCTCGAAGCAGTAGGCAGCCGTGCAAACCCTCATGTTACTCAGATTCTTGGGATGAAAATAAATGGTCCTTACTTCTGTTTGCCAACACTTAACTTTCTCTGATGACTTGCTGTCAGCTTAGCATTTTTGTGCAAACCATCCCTAGCACCGGCAATAATTCATAGAATAGCAGAAATGATTGTACTTTATTTACAGCCATACTCTGTCATGCAAGATGTGGGTTTCAGAAGGCTTACAGAATACTTAGAACCACAATATTTAGTGCCAATGTGGAAAATACTTCTAATAAATGCTGTGCCCAGGATGTATGACAGCTTAGTAGTTCAAGTTAAGCATGCTCTCCAAGAGGCTGAGGACAAAGTAGTTCACTTCGCTACTGATATGTGGACCAACAGCCAAACCACTGCATATCTTTCTCTTACTGCACACTGGGTTATTTTTGTGGGCAACTTGTCATCAGCACAGGACCGAAGGCAGCATGGACTCTATTTTTTTTTCAATTGTTTAACCAGTGAGAAGGTCACATCAGATGAATCTAATAGATTTCTTTGACTGGGTGTCCAAAGTAGTAGACCAGGGAGGGACTGTGGACATGGCCTACCTAGACTTTGGCAAGGCATTATACACAGACTCACTCAAAAGATTAATCAACAAATTAGCCAGCCAGGTAGTGGAGCCCAGGGTGGTAGCCTGGGTAAAACATTAGCTCTACAACAGGACATAGACAGTAATAGTAAACGGAGTCCACGCTGAAGAAAGGGGCACCTTCCCAACCCTGAGGTAGAGCGCATTACAGTAGTTCAGCCTTGAGATAGCAAATGATTGTGTCAGTGTTGCCAAGTCATCTGTGGGGATAAGGGATCTAATTCAGGTGATATTTCAGATGGTAAAACCCATTCTAGTCAGTCGCTGACAGCTGACCCTCAAGTGTCAACTCACTATCAGAAAGATTCCCACATTTTTTCACCTTAATGGAGGCCTCCAGTTTGGCTGGCCAATAAAAAGCCCTAAATCCTCCCCAGAAGACCCCACTCCCGCCCGCTGATGTGCCTCAACCACCAACACCTCAGTCTACCCTGGGTTGCAGTCTAACCAATTTGATGACATCCATGTCTGGATCTTGGTCAAGCACTTTTTTGGCACATCAACTGCATCCAGTCTTCCAGGTGCATAGGACAGATAGAGCTGGGTGTCAACAGCATAAAAATGAAACCCCAACCTATACCTCCTTATGACCTCACCCATGGGACAGTATATACATGGTGAATAACATGGGGAGAGGTCAGAGCCTTGGGGTGTTCCACAGGATAGGGCAATTGGGCCTGAAGAATAATCCCCCAAACCACCTTTTGGGATCTGCCCTGGAAAAAGGACTCAAACCAGCTGATGATCATGCTGGTGAGTCCTATATACTCCCTCAGCCTGTCCAACAGCACCTCATGAACCACATTGTCAAGCACTGGCAAGAGACTGAGGAGAATGAGAATGGATCGCTCTCCCCTTTCCCTCACCCTAAGCAGGTCATTCAGCACCTGTACTAATTCAATCTCAGTGCTATGAAACATAGAAATATAGAAGTTGACTGCAGATAAGGGCTGCTAGGCCCATCCAGTCTGCCCTTTTTACCCTACCTTAATTAGTGACCACTGACCCTATTTGGTCATCAGCTTTAGCTTCTTCTTCCCATCTCTAGGGTTTCCATATGCCTGTCCCATGTGTGTGCTTGAGCTCACCACCTCCTGTGAAAGGCTATTACATGCATCTACCACCCTTTCTGTAAAAGACGACTTCCTCACACTTCCCCTTATCCTGCCCCCCCAATCTAATATTGTACCCCATCATTCTTGTAATTCTCTAACAGTGAAAGATGTCACCCACTTGCACCTTGTTAATAACTGTATCTTTAAGGTACGTGAAGGTTTATATCATGTCTCCTTGCTCCCTTCTCTCTCTTCCATTGTATACATATTGAGGAATTTTAATCTCTCCTAATATGTATTGTGGTGCAAGCCCTGTACAATCTTAATCACCCTTCTCTGAACCACATCTATCTGGTCTATATCCTTGCAAAGCTGTGGCCTACAGAACTGTACACAATATTCCAGATGAGGTCTTACCAGTGTTTTGCATAGTGGAATCACCTCCTCCCTCCTTCTGCTGGTGATGCCCCTTCCGATGCACCCCAGCATGCAACTGGCCATTCCTGTACCCTTTGCACTTTGCTTGGCCACATCTGAGATGATAACCCATAGATCTCTTTCTTCCCTGGTGACCATCAACAGTTACTCCCCATCCCGTAGTTCTCCCCAGGGTTTCTGCATCCCAGGTGCATGATTTTGCACTTGCTTGCATTGGACTTCATTTGTCACATTTTAGACCATTGTTCCTCTCTCCTAGGTCCCTCCTCCTTTTTTCCATTCCTTCTGGAGTCTCCACCTTGTTGAAGATCTTGGTGTCATCTGCAAACAGGCAAACTTTCCCTTCCAGCCATTCCACAATGTCACCAGTGAAGACATTATAAAGGACTGGCCCCAGGACTGATCCTTGAGATACTCCACTGGTCACTCCTCTCTCCTTGGATTGGATCCCATTTACCACCACTCTGCTTCCTTTCCCTTAAACAGTTACTCACTCAGTTTTCCACCTTGTGTTCCACACCCAAGCTTCCCATCTTGTTAACCAGTCTTTTATGGAGGAGGGTAACGTCGGCCTTGCTGAAATCCAGGTAGGCGACATCCATTGTACACCCACCCCTGATCCACCTCCCTCATTACCCAGTCAAAAAAATGTATCAGATTCATTTGACATGACATTTCTGCTGTGAATCCATGCTGCCTCGGATCCTGGGCTTTACTGGATTCCAAGTGTACCACAATCCTTTCCTTAAGCACCGCCATGATCTTACCCACTACTGATGCGAGGCTAACTGGCCTATAGTTTCCAGCCTCTTTCCTGCTACCATTTTTATGTTGGCTTGTGCTTGCATGCCAGCCAACATATTGCAGCAGTAGTAGATTTGGAGGTGCGGTCACTGTGGGCGAATGCAGAACATGCATCAGTAGGTGCGTCCCTCATTCCCCAATAAGGCAGCATGTAGGCACTGACACCAGCGATGCCTAAAATGGTCACCACATCTAACCAAAAGTGCCGCTGCAATGAGAGTCAAGCTCATCATGCAGCAGCACAATAACACACCTCGCAATGTGCCTTTACTGGTGAAGTCCAATAAACATGGTGGCACTGAGTACAACCATGCATAGTGCTGACTTCAGGGGTGCCCAATCCCCCTGTCGGCATGACCCAACCCACTTCATTTGCTGATGAGGGAGCCCACTCCTAGTCAGCATAATGCCGGCCTCCCATTCCAGTTGTGTGCCGGGCCGAGGAGGTGTCCTATCCCCCTCAGCATCATTCTTGCCCCCCCATTTATGTGTCATTGGTGGCCCAATCCCCATCAGCTGTGGTCCTCCTCCCCCAATGCAGGATGTATACTGGGAGCCCACCCCAGTGTACCAAACAACACCTGCGAAAGAAGAAAACTGACCCACGTTGTCTTTTTTTCTCCCTGTAAAACAAGAAAACGGTCCCTCATGGTCTCTTCTGCTCCCTTCCCCAACCTGTACCCATCCACTGCATACCCTGCCTCTCCACACATGCTGTCACCCTAAACTTACCTCTGGAGCCCTGCATGATGATCTTCAGTGGACCTAGAACTTGTCTGCACTCTTCAAAGTCGACCGTGAACTGAAGAAACGCTGGTAAGCTCTATAATGACATAAATAGGATTTATTTCAACTTTGGTCCATAGCTCTGGCATTTTGGGGAATTTTGGCACCAGATTTTCCACATGGGGTTATTGGCACCCCTCCTCATGAATTCAGTCACTGTCATGGCATTATTCAGTCCTGAAAGGTGATTTTGCAGTCACTGTGCATAATCACCTTTCAGAACCGATTAAAGAAACGACAGTGCCACTGTTCATGAGGTGGGCTCTCAAAAAACCTATGTTGTAAATTTGGCGAAAGAAATCCCAAAATTTTATGTTTTAAGAGTGTAACTTTCTAATATTTTCACTCCATATTTTCAACATTGGCATTTTTCCACACCACCTTATAAACAGTACAGCTGTCATTTTACATATCCTGTCCAAAATATGTTTTTGCACTTCGGGTGCAGAATTGCACAGTCGCTGTGGAAAATCAGTTTTAGGGACAGATTAAGAAAATGACAGTGACACTGTTCATGAGCAGAGGTCCTAAAATGCTAATGTTGAAAATGTGGTTAAAAAATTCCCAAAATAATTGGGTTACAGACGTGTGTTGTGCAGTCTCTATACAGTACATGCTCATGACATCACCAATTTTCATACTTTCACTCCAGATTTTCAACGTTGCCATTTTTTTACACCTCGTCATCAACAATACAGTTGTCATTTTTCACATCCTGCTCAAAATGTGTTTTCATGCCTGTGGCACCAAATGGGATAGCCATTGTGCAAAACCATCTTTTGGCTAACAAACTGATAGTACTGGTCTTCATGAGGTGGGGTCACAAAAAGCCCATGTTGAAAATTTGGAGTGAATATAACAACAAATGCCTACAGCATTAGGGTTTCCAGCTGTAACACCCCACCCTGTAGAGACTGACAGGCATCAGGGATGTGACTTGGGAGCATTGGCTATAATGCTCATGCCATTCCAACCCCACCCCCACCCTGCAGACAGTGACAGGCATCGAGGTGTTCCTTGGAGAGTTCAGCCCTAGAGTTCAACCCATTTGCCTGTACTGCACCCATCTCAGTGTATTTCCTTATGGAATGGGGTAAGTATAAGGCCCAAAGACCCCAAAGCACACCACAACAGTTGTCAGTGTCTACAGGGTAGGGTGAGGTAAAGTGGCATGAAAGTTATAGCTGACAACCCAAAGGCACACCCCAATGCCTGACAGTCTCTGCACAGTGGGGGTGGGGTTGTCCTCAGTTCAATACTTCACTGTCATTCCTATTATGCATCTCTAACTCCTGCACTACCAATGCCAATGCCAATGAGACAATATTTGGCATTGACAAATGCTTGTTGTGAAGAGGGACTACATGTGCCCTCCTTCAGTCCTATAGAACCACTCCTGTCTTGGGTGACTGATTGAACACTGCTGCCAGAGGTACTGGTAGCACTACCCACATTTCCCTTAATATTCTGGGATGTATGCCATCTGGCCCCGTTGCCTTGCCCACCTTCAGTTTTGTGAGTTCCTCCAGGACTCTGTCTTCTGTAAATGGCCTGGTGTTCACTTCCCTCCTCCCTCTGTATGTGTTTGCCAGCTGTGGTAACTGTCCTACATCCTCTTCAGTGAATACTGTTGCTAGTGAGAACGGGTAGTACCGCTCATCAGCTAACAAGCACAAAAAATAAAAAGTAAAATGAAAAAAAGTATTTATTCAGTATTTCTGCCTTTTCCAGGTATCCCTCCATACACTCCCCCTCATCCCCTCTGAGCTGTACAATCCCCCCTTCCTGGACTTTCTTCTTTTGCTAATATACCTCTAGAATGTCTTGTTCCTATTCCTCACTGTCTATACTACTCTTTCCTCTGCTTGCCCCTTTGCACTTTTTTCCTGCTTCCATCAGCCAATTTAGGTACACCACCCTATCCTCTTCTTTCTGTGACTCTTTATTTTTTCTGAAACCCACCCTTTTGGCCCTAACTCTCACAATAGAGTTTTTTTCTCATTTTCTTACCTTTGTTTCACAGTCTAATGCACTGTTTTGTCACCTCTACTATGGCTCCTTTTAGGTGTGCCCACTGCTCCTCAACCTCTGTTCCTGCCACCTTCCTCGCCAGGGCTTCTTTGATACTTATACCCATCCTGGAAAAGTCTGCCCCCACTGAAATCCAAGACCTTTTCTTTTGTGTGGCTTGATTGAAACCCTGTACCCCTGTTAAATCACACTGTGTGATGGTTGCTGGCCCCCAACTGACCTTCCACCCAAACATCTGTGACTCTGTCCCCGTTAGTCAGCAACAGGTCCAGAATAACTCTGTTCTTGATGGGTTTCATCACAAACTACCTAAGGCCTGCCCCCTGTAGGGAATCCAGGATGTCATGGCTCCTGGCTGAAGCAGTTGCTGGGATGGTCCATTCCACATCTGGCATGTTAAAATTACCCAGCAGCAGCACTTCCGCTATTAAGGCCATCTCATGTATTTTATCCACTACCTCTTCCTCCTGAGCTGGAGGCCTGTAGAAGATTAATCCTGTGTGGATTGTTGTGTCATTGCCTAGCTCAAGGGTGACCCACAGTGTCTTGACCAACCCCTGCCTTCCCTGTACCATAGTTGCTTTCATGCTTTCTCAGACATACAGGCCCACCAACCCCTCCCCCCCTTTTACTCTCCCTATCCCTCCTGAATAGAGGATAACCTAGTACACTTACCGCCAAGTTGTGGTTTGCAGTGTACCACATCTTGAATATTGCCACTATATCCAGGCCAACTTCTGCCAACAAGGGCACCAGGTCTGGGTTTTTATTTCCCAGTCTGTGGGCATTTCTGAACATGGCCTTCCACGTTTTACTGCCTTCTCTCATTCTATTCCCGCTTTTGGCCTGTTACTTCTTCCTCCCAACACTGGTTTCCTTTTTTGCTGCATCCCTTTATCTGCCATACCCATTCAACTGGTTCAGATGTACCTGTCAATAACTTATCCCTCTGATTCTTGTTTGTGTCTGCTCTAAGCTGTGGGGTTGGGCTGCTCAAGTCCCCCTGTTTCCAATGCTCCCTGGCTAGTTTAAATACTTTCTAAGGAAGCCTTTAAACTTTTCATTAAGGACTGATGTCCCCTTCCTGGATGTATTTAGGCTGTCACCTTTGTACAGGCCTATGAATAGTCCTAAATCTGGACTAAAGAGGCTCATAAATCTGGAAGTCCATGAGGTGACCCTCAAGCTGCTCCACTATTACCTTCTCAAGAATCTTCCCCAGAAAGGAAATATTCCAGACAGAATGGTAGTTTGCTAGATGTCAGATCCAAAGATAGTTTCTTTAACAGGGGCCTTATCACAGCCTGTTTAAGAGGCTCGGAAAAGACCCCCATCATTAAGGAACACCCAACCATCTCAGCAAAAACTAGGCCCTAGACTTCAACGCAATAGATAATTAATTGTGTCAGGCCCGGATCCAGGCTGCAGGAGGTTGGCTTCAGCTTAGTGATCACCCCACAGACCTTTGTCATTGTCATTAATTGGAACTCTCCCCAGGGAGGCTGAACATGCCTGTTCCCTCAAGGCCCGACTCTGTTAGATTGTACCAATCCACCAGGAGAAATCCCAGCTCTAATGGAGGACTCCCTGTCTGAGAAGAACTGAGCAAACCATGCAGGCCAGATGTAAAACCTGTCCACAATACAAAAGACCTGAGCTGGTCGGTTCCTCCCAGCTGCAATCACCTTAGACATAAAAGCTGCCTTTTTCCTGATGACTGCATACTGATACTCATCAAATTGAACCATCAGAATCAGTTTATCCTCCAGGGTCCAGGTCATTCTTCAACACCTCTCTAACCTCAGCCCCAAGGTCTTCATCATTCACAGATCACCATCAAACCATAATGAGCCAAGATGCAAAACCAGGTGGTATGCATAGAATAGTGCCAGAAGGTCCAAGGCCCCCATGACAGCCGTAATATAGGTCACCAAGGCTTCCTCAGATCCCACTGCAAAAGCCACGAACACAGATGAAATGTCCAGCTCTGCCAAAAGTCCCTCCGGTTGTAACCCTTTTAAAGGGTGGAACTGTACCATTTCCACAGGGGGAAGAGGAAGTATGGGGGAGGTTCTGAGGCTGAATCTAATGGTGAAATTATCCAACCAAATGACCAGATCAATGTCGAAAGTGTTGATATCGAGCCCCAGGGAGAACACCAGGTCAAGTGCTGTCTGGAACAGTGCAGTGGGTCCCAGTTGTTGACCCAAGAGATAGGCCAAAGGCCTCCATGTAAGACAGAAAGCCCCTGGCACAAGATGAACCCCCGTGTTCCACCGAGGTGTTGAAGTCACCAAGAACAAGCCATCTTGGTGATGAAGGACGTAATCTCCTGGAGGAAGTCCCTGTCCCAACCAGGTGAATGGTAAATCAGGAGCACTCTGAAGTCCTCCCTGGGGTCCCCATGCACCACCACATACTCAAAAGACCAGGTTTTCCCCACTCATCCTCTCCTCACTCACTCCAGGAATCCTGGTTCTGGTGACACACTGACATCTATTGTTGCTGTTGAGTATTGATGCAAATCCCCATGTAAACAAACCACATTCATAAGAGGCCCTTTTTCTATTGGTCCCAACAATTCAGGTCTCACCAAAGTATTTTCACTTCCCAAATCTATCAGGCCCTAACACAGTCTGGTTTGCAGTACTGACATCTGTTAAAAAATACCTTGCATTTAACAATGCCAGATGGGTTATATCTACCATTTTTTGTGGGACAGAAATTAGCTCTATGCTCCAGTCCTTGGCAGTTGTGACATATTATGTCCTGCGGAAAAGTTCTCCCACCTGACCCACTCCTGTTATCATACTTTTTGTTAGGAAAATTTAAGTTTGTTCTTACCGGTGGTTGGGGGGGTCTTAGCTGCAGGAGGGTCAGGTGTCCATTATCCTCCTTTTTTATAAGGCTAGTGGGCAGTGAGAAAATCTTCACCCAAAGTAATAGCCTCTTCTACTAAATCAGGATTGTGCTCCTTTATCCATATCTGGAGATCTACAGGCATGATTTGTAAGAACTGCTCAACTACAATGCTTTCAATGATGTCATTACAAGACTTCCCCTCTGGTTGAATCCATTTACAACACAGTTCTCTTAATCTCGTATATCTCTCTCTGTGGGGTTCATGGGCAACATGCTTTAGGGCATGGAATCTCTGTCAGTATGTTTCAGTATTTATATCATATTTTTTCAATATCTCTTGCTTGACTAAATCATAATCATCAACTAAGAGAGAATCCATGTTCCCATATGATAATTGGGCTTTACCTCTTAAGTAGGGGCGCTAGGCGCACTACCCATTGATTGGGTGGCCACCCGCATGCCTTTGCTGTTCTTTCCAATGCCATCAGACATGCCTTTATGTCAGCTGACCCAGTCATTTTAGTTAATTCAATGTCCTTGGGATTAGGGGTTGCCACAGCCATTGGACCTCTCACTGCGTGAAGCTCACCCGGGATGCACTTTAAGTTCTGAGGAGGGCAACCGTTCTACATACCCCCATGGTTAAGTGAAAACCGGTCATCTTCACTTTACTGGTTTTTAAGACAACCTAACCACTATCTAATTAGGTAGGATGGAGCTTCCTCCCATCTTCACTTGGAAGCTCAGCCCCTGGGTCCCTAATTCGTCAAACAACAGTAAACTGCAACAACAATAACAATATTCTGCACTGTTGCTCATGCACTTACTGTATTCTAATATACCCTGGGGTGTCTGAAATCTGTTCACAGTACATTTATACTATTGTGTCAAATACTGGTCACAACATATGTTTCAAATCTCCTGAGTAGCTCCAAGTCATGACAAGAAATCTGCATTCACATGAGCGGAACCTGTCCTATGTTTCATAATGAATTTGTAGGATTGTAGGGCCAAATACTACCTCATATTGCAATTATTTTTATCTTTCATTTGAGAAATGAAAAACAACAGATTATGATCCATAATTAAGGTAAAAGGAGCACCCCATAGATAAAATTGTAAGGCCTCTATGGCCTATTTGGCTGGCAAACACTTCTATTCCACTTTAGAATATTTCTGCTTGGTCATGCAGGTTCTGTGAAATATACACTACAGGGTGTTCTTCTCCCTCAATCATTTGGCTCAAGACAGCCCTGATCCCAGTCCCTCAGGCATCAGTATGGACCTCAAATAGATGATCAAAATTCTGTCTTCTTAACACGGGGGAGGAACACAGGGCTGCCTTAATCTGTTGGAAGGCATCCTCACATGCTGGGGACCAGATTACTTTGTTGCCACATCATTTTCTTTTTGTCAGATTTGTTAACAGGGATGCCATGGCAGTAAAACTGGATATGAACCAAACAAATAAATCAAACCCAAGCTTCAGCACTGCTCTACCTCAGCAGTGCTGCCACAGAGTAGAATATCCAAACTTTCAGACAGTTTCTCCAAAATCTTCTGTGCTATTTACTTCTGCAGTACTTGTTGCCCTACTGCTATCTGAGACTTATCTGAATAAATGAGTCTCTGAAGTGCTTAGATGCAAACAGTTTATGATGTCACCAGATCAGCTGTTCTGCCTCTATTTCGTTTAACAAAAATAAAACTATTCTAATACAGGCAACTAGGGATCAGCTAGACCAAATCATATAAACAGTTTAACAGAAGGTTATCTTATTTCCAAGTCTTTGAACCCTTATAGTTCAATGTTTAGCAATAAATATGCCTAAGGACAACTGAGGGTCTTAGCTCCACCCAAGACAGTATTATGGACTGTCCATGACCTCTCATGTCCTTATCAATAAGCCTCATTTTTGGTCGCTGTTTCCTAAGGCACGTATCCAGACATGTTCACTCAGGTAAGAACTTACAGCGGCAAGTCACCTTCCTTGAATAGTTAGTTTCAATAATAATAATAAAAAAAGTCCCATTTTCTGTAGCCTGTATTTAGCCTAAGCGAATGTGAGCAGTTCCTTTTAAAGGTTTGTAATTCTGCAGCTAACAGCAGACTTTTCATTTGGGCCTATTGTTAAGGCAGAAGGATTTATTTTGTATCTGCTAAGTGAAATATCCAAAACAAAAGAAAAGCTTTTCATTCATGTCCCTTCTTTAAATTGCAACACTCCCTTAGTTAAAAATTGTTAGGAGCATATTATGGTGCATAGTGTGGGTCCCCGTTTACCATTGGGAGCCAAGCACAGCACCTTACGCAACAGCGCCACCATCGAAGCCTTCACGGCTGCTCTGATGTAAGTGCTGGAACGCTGCTTGCATGTGGTTCTGATTTCTTTTTTTCTCTTCTCTCGCTGGCTGTATACATCCTCCTGCAGATGTATAGTTCAGCGGTGAAGCAAGGAGCTTGCGGGCTATACATTTATTGACACTACCAAGGAGAGAATAGTATTTTACCAAGCTTACTCACCAAACTATACAACTTGTCAAAGGCATAGCATTGTTTTAAAACACCAAGTACTCTATACTTTTTATATCCTTTTGGAATCACAGTCATTGTAGGTGGTCTGTTATTATACAGTTTCCGACTGTAATATTACTTGACTGCTTCCTTTCATTCTAACTGGAGTAAAAGGGCACCCAGTCATTCTATTTATAGGTACTTTTATTTTACTATTGCAGCATACACCAGTTACTAGCATGCTTGTAGTACTCACTCAAAAGCATTACAAGAAACATTATTTACAAGCATCCCTGTATACATATATTCTTTATCTGGCCAGATTCTGTTCCCTTTTTCTGTAAGGGGGGTTATGGTCCTTAACCATCAGGTACTAAAAGGTGTGTCATTTTATTTCTGATGGCTTCAGTTTCTAGTACAGGATCATCTGTACCCCTAGAAGGCATACTATAACTACCTCATAATCATGATCACCACCAAGGACTTGAAAATGATACAAGCAGAGGGGAAGAATAAAGAGATTATGATAGGAGGCCACCCTACCATAATAGGAAATGTGAAATGGTCCAAGAGAAACCCATAACAAAATAAGGTGCTATTGTAGTAGACTCAGAAGGAGAGAATTTAGCTAAAGAAGAGGATTTGTTCCAGGGTGCAGTTTAAGTTGGGGGGATGGCAATTCGGCCACAGCCAGTGGCCCTTTTACTATGTGAAGCTCACTACCTGGAATTAAACCTCATCTCCCAGGCAGTCACTGTACCTGCACAACACCACACATTATCCAATCTTCTTCCTACAGTGGTCCAAACTCCAAACACATACCTCTGTAAATCACAAGTTCTCTCCTTTAGTCTGGCAGTAATTCACAGCACCTTTCAATAAACCATCCACTGGAAGCGCTACACCTCCTTCATCCCTCCAGCCACTCCACACTGCCATGTACCAATCTGGCTGACTTCCTGTCTTCACACTCTGTCAGCCAGTACTCCGGCATCCTCCAGTTAGATCCCCAGTCAATTTCCAGGCCACAGCACCACCTACAACTTCAGGGAAAGACTCGAGCTTCTCACTGCTCTAGTAGGTACAGCTCCTTAAACACTGCTCCATGAAAACTATGACCAGACCCTCCAAGTGTTCCATTTTTGTTGGTACAATACCGTACTTTTAACACTGGTACCATATCTTGCCTAGATTGTACTGTGTGCTGAACTTTTTGCTGCCTCCTTCAAAAATGTTTTAATTTTTCCCAGAAATCTTTTCTTTTTTTAAATTGAATATGCTTTATTTAATAATAAAATGTATTATAACCCAATACAAACTGATTATAGCAAATAAGACACTGTATATTAAGAAATCTTTTCTTCCTTTGCCATGAGTGCTGGCACAGTTTGAGGTGGGGAGCATCTGACCGTCTCCATGGTAAGCACTTTTTTGACATGATGTCTGTATGGCACCTCCAACAGAGGGATCAATGCTGTATGATCCCACAGGAGCAGCTGAGAGTGCTGCAGCCAATGTCCTCACCCCTTTCCCCTGACACTTGACTTGATGGGAGACTGTAGTGTCTGTCAGGAGATATTCCCTCTGAGTCCGGCCCGAGCAACGGTGGAGCGAGTGCATTGTTGTGGCAAATTAATAAAATTATACCAGTCACTGCAAGAGTCAAAGACACTCTCATCCACATCGCTGGACTGTCTTGACTTGACCACATCTTGATGATCCATCTCTGCAGGTCACAGGATGGTGCCTGCTGCTTGGTGACCTTTCATCCAATTGGGTGGAAAGACAGATGTGTCCACTTGCAATCATCCCTGTTCCACCACCAACAACATCACAGGCAGTGCCAGCAAGTCCTCATTGCCAGTGAAGCACTGCAAGCACATAAGAAAAGAGTCCTGGTGTAAACTGAGAGAGACACAACTCTGCAGCTTTGCAAGGTATGCAATACTTAGTCAATAATACACTTGCAGGTGATGCCTATGTTTCATCCAGTAAAATGTTGAATGGGCCCTTGGAATACACATGAGCAAACTCGGGGGGGACCTCACCTCACAACACAGAAGTGTACCTATTTTGATCTTTCAAATGTTGGAGGGTCTATACGACCCTTTAAAAAAAACTGAGCTGTTATCATTAGATTACTTAAGACCCTAACTAACACTCCCCCACCTAAACCTCTCCACTGGCTAAAAGTAAGCAACAAAAAGAGCCGTAACAAATTAAAATAAATCACAAACAAAAATAAAATAAAGCAGGCAGTCAAAGTTAGCAACCAGAATAAGTGAGAAAATGTTAAAATACTAAATTAGAGACTCCCATTCTAAACTACCGATGAGCAGCCCAGCATGGCCACCCAGTGTCACCTGCAAACAGACACAATTTGTCCTGGATTCCTACTCCTATATTGCTGATGAACATATTGAAGTGGACCAGGTCCAGGACAGATCCTAGCTGTACTCTTCTAATGTACTCTTTCTCCACTGATCTGAGCCCATGCACCACAACTCTCTGCTGCCTCTTCTCCAACCAGCTCCATACCCATTTTACTATTTCCCCTAACTACTGGTGACATCTAGCAGACCAGACCTGGGTTTGAATCCCACAGCTTCCACTTGCATACTGTGTGACCCAGAGCAAGTCGCTTAATCTCCTTGTCCTCCCAGGTCGCTCCTGTAAAAAAGCTTTCAGCTTAGTGTGCTATACCTGGTTAAACAAATAAATAAATAAATACATAAAAAAAGTATGCTATTGCATAACCTGGAGGCAGTACAAACATGGCTATATCATAACAAACTGCTACTTAATATAGTGTATCTAAAATGTAGACAATGCTTTTTGGCTCTCCTTCTAAATTAATAAGTTGTCTGACTCCCTTATAAATGTCATGCGGTAATGGCACTCTACTTTAAATTGTAAAGGTCTTTTACTATATGGGCATTACATTGGATGCCCTCTCGATTTCCACTCTCACATTTTACCAGTGTCAGTGGCTCAGCAGGTTGTGCACTCACCAATGTGGCCAGAAGATCAAAAGATTGTGGGTTCTAGCCCCATTGCAGGCACTTGGGGTAAATCTCAATACTGGCACTGTAGTGCATCATGAGGGGGATGCTGCACTCCTGATGTGCTGTCTTTTAGATGAGATATTAAACTGAGGTCCCATCTGCCTGTTCTGGTGGTTGCTCAGGTGGACATTAAAAATCCCATGGCACTTCTCAAAAAGATTAGGGGAGTTTATTAGGGAAGAACATTGTCAGTGTCAGTGGCTCAGTAGGTAGCCCACTCGCCTCTGAGGCCAGGAGATCAGAGGGCTGTGGGTTCAGTTCCCACATCTGGCGCTTGGGTTAATATCCCAGAACTGACACTGTAATGCAGCATGAGAGGGGTGCTGCATTTCTGAGGTGCTGTCTTTCAGATGAGACGTTAAACCGAGGTCCCATCTGCCTGGATTGGTGGTAGTTCAGGTGGATGTTAAAGATCCCATGGCACTTATCGAAAAGAGTAGGGGAATTTCTCCGGTGTCCTGGCCAAATTTCCCTCATTCACCAAAAATACCACTAGCAGCTTAATCTGGTTCAAGGTCAGTTGGCATTCATCTGTATCCCCCTCCCCCGGGTCGTGCCTGAAAATAGGCAGGATTTGTCTAGTGCATTTACCAGGTCAACAAAAGCTAAAATAAAAAAAAAAAAAACATCTTACAGCAAACAGTATTCACAATGAATGTAGATTAAAAAAAAAATGAAACCATCCAGGGCAGTGGACCTCGGAGTAAGTTAAAAAAAATGATGGGCAAGGGGCAGAAGAGCACCATTCAAAACTGTTCATCCTTGGAACAGAACCCAGGTCTAGAGTGCCATGCTGGCCAAGCTGCTAGTGGCTTAGCCCTCCACACTGCGGCAGCGGCTCGGCCAGCTTTTGCATTTTCCCCTCCCTTTTGGTGCCTGACTAGGGGTAGGGTAGCGGTTCATCACATCTGTCCTTACCGATGTTAGCACCAGCTTCCATTCTTTTGGGTGTGTGGGTGTCAGACTTCTGCACTTGGGATCCTGAATGCTAGAATTCTGAGTGTCAGCATTCTGTAGTGATACCTTTTTTCCAGTGGGCTTCACCACTCTGCAAACCCTGATTTCTATATAACAAACTCTGAGTTGGAGTTTCTTTGAAATGGGGACAAAACAGGGTGAAACAGTGAAATTTTGAACCAAGGACCATCACAGACACAATACAGAAATTGTTCGAAGTTATCACTGTAATGGTCTTCATTGTAGGGATTTTGTAGTTTCATCGGTATACGCCTTCTAAGCAGTTCTACATGTAAATCTTTTAATACAAGCTAGATTATACCCAAGGATTACTTCCTACTACTCCTGTGGCTTACCCTGTCTTGTGTTATCCATTTGTTGTTACTAAAGAATGCACTATACTCATTGTATTACAGAGTGTGGCTTTCATGAGCTGACTCTGGCTGTGACTATGTCCTTCAGCTGTACTTATTTATGATTTTGTTCCATCATACAGTATACTTTCATGCCCCTTTTCTATCTGTTATTATACATAATTCTTTGTGGTGATTAACTTGCTCTGCCTACCATACTCCTGTACATGGTTAATACCTTTCCCTTTGTTATACTGTGCAATGTATAATTATCTGTATTGTAATCTCTGGGATCAGCCTACCTGGTTAACAAAAACTAAATAAACAAATAAATAAATTATCTAAAAAGCCATCGTTCTCCATATATTCCATTAAGTCATCTTTGACTAGCATCGGCATCAGTTTCCTTTCCATGGAAAAACTGCTGATGGTCTGTAGTTTCCTGGCTGCTCCATGTCCCCATCCTTGTTCAATAGAACCATGTCCCATCCTCTAGTTCTCAGGAACCATCCTTTGCTGCAAAGAGCTATTCAATAGACTGAACAGAGATTTTGCTAACACCAATGCCAGTTCTGTTAGTATCCACAGATGTGTCTAATCCAGCCCCTTAGTCTTGTTTAACTTCAGGGCTGTTAACCCTTTTCTGATTCTTTCACTAGTATACTTCTGCAGTGCCCTTTCTGGGAACCATCTGTCAACTGCAGTTATGCTGCTCTCCGGCAAGGTTCCACTGTTCTTGGTAGTGAAGACCAAGCAGAAGCAGTTATTCTGTGCAACTGCTTTCTGCCCATCGTCTTCTATTACCTTGCCTCCTCCTTTAACATGGCAATCCCCATCCTGTATTTTTCCCCTTCAATATCTAAAAAATGCTTTTTCCTGTCCATTGATCCCCTCCACAATATGGATTTATGTGTCTTCCTTTGTGATCTTGACTGGCCTCTTGCCTTTTCCATTTTTTTTCTGATACTCATCTCTTTACTTATCCCCCTGTTTTTTCTTGCACTTTATACATGCCACCAACCTGAGATTTTCATAGAACTAAACTGGTTTCTTGTTTCTCTTGATAACTGTTCTCATGCATTCTTCTACTTCCCCAGTCCGGTTTACCACAGCTAATCTACCCAGGACTAGTTCCCTCATTTGGTCAAAAACTGCTTTTATGGAACCTGACACCTCAGGCCTTAGATGAGTGCTTACTGGTGCACAGGTCCAACTGAAACCATGTAGTATTATGGTTGCTGGACCCCAGTTGTTCCCTAACTCACACGCTATCTACTGTTTCTGAGTTGCTGAGTACCATATTGAGAATGGATGTCCCATCTTCCCACTTTCATTACTGAGTTATAAAAGTTCCACAGAAATGTTATAGCTACAATGTGTGCAAGAAACAAAACAATCATTTCATACTCGACCCCAAGTATGGATTCTTGTTCTTTGATTTCATTTCAAAGTCCATGTTTATGCATTTTATGTTTGAAAACCCCATCCTAACCACAACAGACTTGTGCTTTTATAGTACCAATAATATAGCTATTGTTGACTTGCTTAATCATCAGCCAATCCCACTTAACGTTAAATTATTATTTCCTGTTAAATGAGACACACACACTGTGCACTTGTGAAACTTGCAGAGGAAGTCACAGTTCAGTAGTAAACGATGGCTTTTGAAAATGTCTATCAGAATTGTGCTTTTCAGGACAGACAAGACAATGCTGAGAAACATGTTCCACCTGCAGCAGGTAAGAAGGGACCAGATAATATTTGAGTGTCTGTTGGATGTAGCTTGACTATTTATTAAACAGAGTTAAATGAGTTGCAGCACAGCATTGTTATGTTATACCTAGCTATATAATTGCTTGATTTCATATGAATTAGGAAATCCATGTTATAGAATCCAATAATGTATTTATTTATATTGAAATCTCAGGATTACAACCTTTGATCCAGAGGCTCATTTACCAAGGGTCTACATCATAGAATGAGGGAAACTTGGACAATATACCTGGTACAATAGACAGTGTGATAGGTACAGAGTCCAAAAATGCAAACAAACAAAAAAAGAAAATACAAAGTAAGTGATACAAGCTTATAGTAATTACATGGCTTCAGATTCCATTGTACATGTTGCATAGGATTCAAGAGTTACATGGATATCAGCTTTTGCATACAGTGAAGGAGCAGCCAGTGGGATGACCTTAACAATGACCTATAAGTTACAAAGACAAGAGTAGGCATATAAAAGAGTGTGTGGAGTCCAGACAGAGGGTGAAAACAAATTTGAGCAGCCCGAGATAGGCATTGTACTGAAGGGGTACTTACTCCTAAATTCCACTAATGAAGGTGCAGAGGTGATAAGAGGAGATTGAGGGCAGTAGAGAACATAGAAGAGATTAAGTATAGTAGACAGAGTAAGAAGGGAGAGAGTTTACCAAGAGTAGGAGACAAAAACGTACAGGGAGGATTTACTATAGGTGGTAATGAGGGGAGCAGACGCAGGTGTAGATGCAGGGGAGGAGAATGGGTAGGACCACAAAGGAATTAGAGATGTGGGGGCAAGACAGGTTTAGAGTTACAGGGTGAGGTAGTATGAAACTTGGGTAATTATCTACAGTTGGGGGGGCCCCTAAGCTGGAAAATATCACCATAGGTGGAAGGACGGGGGGAGGGAGGAGGTGGGGGTAAGAGTAAAGGAAGAATGGTGAGTAGAGGGAGATAGGTATCAGTTAGGATGGAGAGAGTCAGGTTATGAAGAGGGGCAATCACAACTGCTGATTTTCAAGGAATCCAGTCTAAGTCTGGTTTTGAAGGGCCATAACCTGGAGTCGGCTAGGAGGTTAGGTAGAATGTTGTTCAGCAGCTGGGAGCCCTATACATAAATGTTAATTGGGCTTGGGCAGCACAGCAGAAAGGGATTAGGAAAGTAGGATTGGAGGTGCTTCTGGTGCTGTGTAGGTTATTGGTCTTATGGAGAAGTGGTAGAAGCAAGGGGGAGCTAGCCCAAGACTAATCTTTTTGGTGAATAGGCAAGTTCAGTAAAAGATTCTGCCCGGAAGGTTCAACCAATTTGCTGAAGTATAAAGGTCACAGGTGTGCATGTAGCAGTGGGCACTAGTGACAAGGTGGCATGCCTTATTAACAGCAACACTTAATCTCCTCATGAGGTGTCAGTGGCAGCACCATAGATAATAAACTCAAAGTCAGTGGTAGAACGATAGAGCTAGTGATGGCTAAGCAGTGCAGAGTTTGATTCTTGCTATGTCTGTTTCTATAAACATAGAAACATAGACTTTGACAGCAGATAAGGACCGCTAGGCCCATCTAGTCTGCCCATTTCCCTACTTACAGGATAGGCCGCAGATCCTATTTAACCAACAGGCTATATCTTCCTGCCCCCCACAAGAATTGCCTTATGTCTGTCCCATGCATTCTTGAATTGTCCCACAGTTTTAGACTCCACAACTTCCTCAGGAAGGCTGTTCCATGCATCCACTACCCTATCTGTGAAATAATACTTCCTCACATTGCCCCTGAACTGCCCTCCTTCTATATTTAAATTGTGTCCCCTTGTTCTTGCAAGTCTCTTTTTCTGAAAGATGCTACCCTCTTGGACTTTGTTGATTCCCTTGAGGTACTTGAAAGTTTCTATCATGTTGCCCCTCTCCCTTCTTTCCTCAAGGGTATACATATTAAGCTCCTTTAGTCTCTTCTCATACGGCTTCTCTTGCAGACCCTGCACCATTTTAGTTGCCCTCCTCTGGACTGCCTCTATCCTGTCTATGTCCTTGCAGAGATGGGGTCTCCAGAACTGGACACAGTATTCCAGATGGGGTCTCACCAACTGTCTGTACAGAGGGATAACAACTTCCTGTTTTCTGCTGCTGATGCCTCTGCCTATACATCCCGGATACCCCAGCCCTCCCTACTGCCTTCTCACATTGCTTGCTAACCTTAAGGTCATCTGATATGATTACCCCAGGTCCCTTTCCTGTTTTGTTGTTGTACTACCTCCCACCCATTTTGTATTCTTCCCTGGGTTCTTGATTCCCAGGTGCATTATTTTCACTTTTTGCATTGAATCCCTAGCTGTCATCCCTCAGACCATTCCTCCAACCTTGCCAAGTCCCTTTCATCCTTTCCATGCCTCCTGTGTATCAACCCTGTTGCAGATCTTTGTGTCATCTGCAAAGGCATACTTTTCCTTCCAGTCCCTCTGCAATGTCACTGATGAAGACATTAAAAAGGACTGGACCCAATACTGAACCCTGCGGTACCCCACTAGTAACGCCCCTTTCTTCAGAGTGGACTCCATTTACAATTACCTTCTGTGTCCTGTTGTCCAGCCAATGTTTTACCCAGGCTACCACCCTGGGACCCACTCCCAGGCTGGTTAATTTGACTATTAATCTTTTGTGTGGGACTGTGTCAAATGCCTTGCTAAAGTCTAGGTAGGCCATGTCCACAGCCCTCCTGGTCTACTACTTTGGCCACCCAGTCGAAGAAATCTATTAGATTCGTCTGACATGACCTTCCCGCTGTGAACCCATGCTGCCTTGGATCCTGTGCTCCACTGACCTCTAGGTACTCAACTATTCTTTCCTTCAGAAGTGACTCCATCACTTTCCCTACCACAGAGGTCAGACTGACAGGTCTGTAGTTTCCTGCATCTGTCTTGGTCCCACTTTTGTGAAGGGGAATCACATCCGCCTTCCTCCAGTCCTCGGGTACCACACCATCCTCCCATGATTTATTAAAAAGAGTAGCCAGTGGTTTCACTAGTTCCTTCCTTAATTCTTTTAGAATTCTGGGGTGAATTCCATCAGGACCCATTGCTTTGTCCACCTTCAGTTTTAGGAGTTCTTGCAGAACCCTTTCTTCTGTGAAAGGACTGGGATCGGCCCCCCTATCAAGAGTGCTTCTGTTAATTGGATTAGGCACTTCCTCCTCCTCTTTTGTGAATACTGAGCAGAAATATTCGTTCAGTATTCCTGCTTTTTCACTGTCCCCCTCTGCCCACCCACCGTTTATTCTATTCAGCCTCACTATCCCTCCCTTTAAACTATACAGAAGCCCTAGCCTGATCTGTGCAGACAGTTCTGGATATTGTATTGATATGTTCCTGATAAGAAAGGCGACTATCTGGGGTTATTCCAAGATACTTAAAGTTGTAGGTTGGTTCAAGGGCTGAGCTGAGATTGTTTATGATATATAGCTGGGTATGTTTGTACTTGTTTGGGCTAGCAAAGAACATCACTTTGGTTTTCTTATAGTTCAGAATTGTTTTTTGTTTGGAGAACCAGATCTTAACTGTGGAAAAACTCTGTTGCAGACTACTGGTGAGGGTTAGGGGATTAGGTTGGCAGGTGAAGAGCACATCATCATCCACATACAGGAGCAGGTAATAACAACATAATAACATTTCTTTATCATATTTTTTCATAACTGAATTACCCCCAACCTACCATGTTCCTAGCAATCTGTCTTTTGAAAATTAATTTACATTGGACATAGAATTCTGCAGTTATGGACCAGCTCTGTCCTAAGTCTACCCCCTCCCACCACTTCTGCGAGCAGTTTTATGCCTGCTGCCTATTAGCCTATTCTGGCTTGGGTAATTTTCTATGTACTCCTTCTTCCTCCTCAACCACATTACACTTTGCTAATTTAATTTCATTATACTTCCAACACTTTCACCTTCATCTCTACTAGGTAAATTGTTCACTGTATATATTACTATGCATTGTAATTATTGCCTGCTTCTTAATGCCACTGTAATTCACTTTGCCTGGGTAGTGAGTAACTGCCTGTATACTGGTTTGTTTATATTGACTGCACTTTCCCATTGTTTGTGATTTTCTCCCTGTAACCCTCATCCCGGATCTTCCCTTAAAACAAGCTTTGATAGAGTGTGGCTTTCCTGAGTACCAATTTTAAATGAATAAATACATTCATTAAAGGAAAACTGCACTCTCATGAATTCTACATTTTATTTGTTTACATAACAATAGACCATTTTTTTCATGAGCTGTTAGAGATGCATGCAGCTGCCTTAGTCTGTTTTAACACTTCATACTAGGCCATGTAACTGTTCTGGGAGGCTCCATTTGGTGGTTGTTGACAGCTCATTGTCCCTGGGAACTGCATTAGTATATGAGAACATGATGTGTCATCAACTTTTACACCCCCAAGTATTTTTCCATCTGCTTAATTAGTCTTCAAAGAAACAAGCTGCAACAAGGTATAAATACCACTTTTACCTTCAGTGAGCTTTGCAAACTATCTGAGTTGTACTGCAGGGTTTTTCATTTTAAACTTCATTCAGTTTATGTGTTTCCAGAGAGTTTTTGCAGGGTATTTGTTCTTTCAGCATAGAGATACATGATACAAATGGTTGATCTGACATCATGTTTTCATATGTTAATGCAGTTCTTATGGACAATGAGATTCCACTAACCATGAAATAGACTCTATAGGACAGTCACGTGGGCTACAATGAGTGGTGAAAACAACCTAAAGATAACACATACAGCCCTAACACTTACAGAAAAGGAGTTATCTGTTGGCATGGAAACAAATACAATTAAATGACATGAGGGTGTATTTTTCCTTTAATCAGTTCATTACTAGATTGATGTGGACCTTCTGACAAGCAAGGCAACTTTTGAATTTAAAGGGTCATGATGCTGTTAGAATTTTACATGCGGAACATTGGTGTCTGGTCATAAGGTGGAATGCAAAAGGGTGACACCAAAAAGGGTGAATTCAGAAGAGTGACAGCAATGTAGGAGACTGTGACAAAAAAGCCCTGGGTCATATGGGCACTGCTTGTGTGCTTGTGTGTTGGTGGCTGTGACTCTGAGAATGCTTATCTATAGCTAGGGGGGTGCAGGGGGGCCCTGAAAAACACTTTTTCTGTATATCTGCTGTGGTGTGACTTCATCCTAAGTATAGGGATGAGGTGTATGGAAAAGTCACATTTGTTACAGAATGTAATTATTTTATACCACAAATTTCTAAAATTGTAAACAAACACTGGCATATGTTTAAGGGGGATAATATTCTATTGAATCAGTGGGGGATAAACACTGGGAGAGTTACACCACAGTAAGAACTATTGGAGATCAAATCACTAGCTCAGTGTTTAAATGTGTAAAACCTCACACGTATTTGTTGCCACCATTGCTGAAAGACTTCCACAGATGTGGAAGAGGCAACATTTGTAAATATGATTCATCTGGAAATTTATTTCTGCATCCTGGGGGTGGGAGTAAGGTATCAATTCAAGAATTTTTTAACTGTGACTCTGATTTTGTTTTGTGTGCACATAATTGTTACTACAAGATATTGTATGTTGGATGCACCATAAGAAATGTAAAAACTAGAATACAGTTGCATGAACATTCCATATTGTCTGATGATCCTATTACTCCAGTAGGACTACAATTTGTCTAAGTCCATAATCATGATTTGAGCAGTTTTCATTCTATGGGCATTCAGAAAAAAGGACAGAACACTCGTGGCATAGATCACAAACAAATGCTGCTACAGAAGGAAACTCATTGGATATATCCATTGAAAGCTTTAAAACCTGGAGGACGTAATGAAACTATTGATCTGATTTCATTTTTGTACAAAAAATATTGTTGAGTTAGTTATTATTTATATTATTTATCAATCCTCTCTCCCCCCACCCCCACCCATTACCACTATTTATTTTGTGTTTATATGTATGTCTCTTTTGTATTTTGGGAACTTTGCAGCATATTGAGATATTGGTCCACTGGGATCTAGATGTATTCTTACTATTATATGCATATGTTACACTTACATGTATGCTATTTAAATAATAGTTTACTTAGCTATATTTATCTTTTTTTCCCTTTCAATGTATATTTCTTTTTTGGGTTATTTCAGTTTACATTAATTTATTATTTATATATTTTTTCCCTGCATTCCTGTCCCCACCCTCTGCTTTTCAGACTTCAGTGACTTTTTGATGAAGTGACATTTGTCATTTTGGCTGTGAATTATAGTGCTGGATTTTTCATTGATGTTTGAATGTTAATTAGGTATCCCATGTTTTCTATTATACTAAGAGGATTGTATGGTTTTCACCAGTGTTTGCATTGAAGTGTATTTTAATTTTGTATAGTCGTCATGAATTGAATTTGTAATTGATTGCTGTAAAATGTTTGTGTTACACAGAGACACTGCCCCGATGAAGGATCACGTGAGAACCCAAAGTGCTGGGGTATAGCGCCATCATCTCATGCACTCAGCCACAATAAACAAAATATTTGCTTTGTAACATTTTAACAACAAGTTTATTATTTTCACTATCTTGGTGTGCAGCTTTGTTGTATGTTTTGGTCTAGAAGGGTCATGATGCTATTAAAATATGACATGTGGAACCGTGTGTCCAGTCATAAGGTTAAATGCAAAAGGACAACACCAAAAAGGGTGAATTCAGAAAACTGACATCAGTTTGGGTGTCTGTGACAAAAAAGTGTGACATGTGTGGTGGTGGCTGTGGCTCCAAGGATGCTTATCTATAGTGAGGGAGTGTGGGGGGAAGGGGCTTCAAATGCATGGAAACATTGCTTCTGTGTGCCTCTTGTAGTGTTTCTTTTTTTCCACTATGTGTCACCTTTACCAGTCACCTTTATTGTTTTTCACCCAAACTATATTAGTTCTTTTTTACTGTCAACCATTGTGCAATTGCCATTTTCCATTTTTTCTTATGATATAGTACTGTGGAACCTTTGGCTTGCTAATGGTCCCTCTTTCTATCAATTTAGTTTATAGATCTTTTTATCCTAATGTATAATTGTTAGCAGCACTAACTAATGTTACCTTCTCTAGCATCCTACTTTGAATCAGTGAAGTGGTCCCTTCATTGGTTGGATAATTGCTTGGTGTTTTCTGTAAGCATTGTTACAATGCAAAACAAAATGGTTATATTAAATGCATGCTGAAAATAGAAAATAGAGTTAAAAATCTACGTTTCGACCTTAGGTCTTCTTCAGGAAATATCTAAAAGAAAAAAAAAAACAAGTTAGTGTAGAGGAGAGGTAAAATGAGAGAGATATATATGTGGAGAAAGAATAAGGGGGAGGCTAAGGTAGAAGAAGTGATAAATGGTAAGATTAAGAGAGAATCTGTGAAACAAAAAGGTGATGATGGGAAAGATAAAGCATAATGGGAGAGAAAGAGCTGGGGAAGTTCCCAGGTAGAGACTAATTAACAGGGCCTTGTAAGAAGGCTGAAAGGTCACAAATGTGTGAGAAGGAGACAGAAATGGAGACATACAGTGAAAAATAAATGAGTACAAAAACAAATTCTCACCCCTCCACCCACCCATCTGAGATTAGTTACAATTTATATACAATTGGATTTGATTGACAGAGGGAGAATGTCTTGTCAAAGAGCAGGAAGGGTGGAACCACCAGGCCATGTAAAGGGAAGATCTGACATACCAAGCTGATTGCCTCAAACCTTGGGTAGAAAGGCAACAACAAAAAAAGTTTGCTTTTATTTAGAGATAGCAGGTAAGGTCTAGTAAAAAGGAGTCGACATGATGGGAGTGGTACAATGCAACAGTTGTGAGGTAGCAGTCTTCACTGAGACCTTCTGGAGACTGTGGTGCTGCCCCATCTTTAGACATCTCTGTGGGCTGGGGGAGGAGGTTGCCAGACTGTAAGAGATGGTTTGGGTTAGAAGAATCTAGTCCTCCACTCAGGGACCAACAAGTCCTCCTCCACATCCTCAGAGGATGCCGGGAAGGAGGAGTGGATGGAGAACAGAGGGCACAGGGAGGGCTAGAGCGGTGGACCAAAGGCACATTCCTGCCCCATACCACTACAGAACTCCTGTGCTGCACTAGTTGGGTGGGAGAGTGCCACAGAGGCACCCAAAGTAGTGGCTGGGACAAATATGAAGGTCCTTGTGGGTGGAGACCTTGGTGGGGTAGCAGAGGACCTCAGAAGAGGTGGAAGCATCTCCTCCTGGGGGACTCCATAGTCCAGAGAGTAGAGTTGGGGACTGGTAACAGAGTGGAGATGGAGGTAAAGTGCATGCTGGGAAGCACAGCTCAAAGGGATGGAGAGCAGATCCACAGGATCATTAATGCACCAGCGAGGAGGGGGGAGCTGGATGTCATTGTACAACTGGGGACAAATGACCTGGCTAGGTATGATGCAGGGAGATGGAGGGTGCAGCAGGAGTTCAGGGAGTTGAGGAGGTGCCTTGGGAAGGTAGCAAGCTCTGTGACCTTCTCGGAGGTGCTACCTTTCCATGGCAAGGGCGAGGCTAGGAAACTCTGAACCAGGTACTTCAATACATGGTTGAAGAACTGGTGCAGAGATAAGGGTTTTTGCTTCACTGGGGACTGTGGACCCACCTGGAGAGAAATGCACCTGTACAAGGGTGATGGCCTGCATCCAGCCTTGGAGGGGACCAATGCAGAAGTAGTAGTAAAAACATCTTTGTTTATACAGGCACATTATTTGACAAACAAATACACCATAGAGCCAAAAAAACCTTGTTTTCAAGCTGGTTCTGTAGTTTTTATCTTACAAAAGTTACAAATATAAATAAAAGGGAATTATAACATGACAGAAAACAAGTTAGCAATATAATCAATAACAAACTTACATTTTATACATTTGTTCATAGACATGGACAACTAATCCTTAGTGAGTGTTTTAAATGTTTCATTGGCAAACATTTAAACTAGCCAAGGGGAGGTGGAGGAAGGAAGTAGGGAGAATCAAACTGCCCACCCCAACTGGTTAATGTAGTCAGCAAGGAGGACCCTAATGTTGGGAAATTACCAATGGCAAATAAACTTGAAAAGGAAAAAATATTGGACAAAAGAAGAGGGATTAAAGCCTGAGGGTGGTAATGGTGGTAGATGTAAGGATAGTAGTGGGATGACAGGAGAGGAAGCAACAAAATGCAGAAGGCCATGACTGTGATACTCTATTCAGAAAAGACAGGGAAGGTAAAAAGGAGGAGGAGTAACTTTTATATCAGGGGTATAGAAGTGACTGAGGTACAAGGATTGTGGGGGGGGGTAGAGGCCCTGTGAGTCACACTAAGAGACAGGCAATGACAATGCTATTTGCATGGGCATGATCTACAGACCTTCAGCACAACAGGAAGAGATGAACAAGCTTCTCATGGAAGCCATCCATAAGATAACAACTAATGGGGAAATTCTGCTAGCAGATGATTTTAATCTGCCAGAAGTTGATTGGAGCACTCCAGCTGTAGCTGTAACCTGGAGCAGGAACATGCTGGATGCCCTGCAAGGGGATTGCCTCAGGCAGCTAGTGCTATAGCCCACCCGTGATGGTGCAGTTTTTGAACCTGGTACTCACCAGTGGGGTCCAAATTGCAGGTATCATGGTGGAGGTCACCTGGGGTCCAATGACCGTTGCATGGTGTGGTTCAAAATAAGTGCAGCTATGGAGTCCACCCACATGAAAGAGAGGGTCCAGTACTTCAGGGGAACGTGACAATTTGCTCCTGTCAATTCACTCCTACACATTTTGCTTCACACAATGCATTCCCATGTCAACTCACTCATCCTCTAACCTGCTCCTCATCAACTCACTTCCATCCCATCCTGGTGAGCTCCTCTAAACTGAAATTACCATCACTCACAGAACTTGTGGTTCCTTTTTTAATGACCTGTGTAGCTCTAGTCTTAAGTTTTCAGTGGAAATGCATAAAGTAAGCTAGTTTTTACTTATACCACAAATAAATATACATTTGAAATAAATTGCCTTTTTAATTTTAAACTTGGCTTTATGAGCGCATGTACTCTGTTTCGCCAAAGTAAGCAGCAAAGAAAAAATGAAGGCAATTATGGCAGATTATTGCTAGAATAAAAACAGTTAAAGAACATGTCTTATTTGCTATCTTAAAAACAAAGCACATGTACATACATTTGTCATTTTATTTCTCAGATGGTGTTTGCTCACTCACTTTCAAGCTGGGTTTTAATAAAAATAAAATAGAAATTTGCAATCCTGTTCCATTTGCTACTTGGTTGGGGAACAGTATCATTTTAATACATTGGAATAATTACACCTTGTGAATATCAGCTTGGTTTACTTTAAAAGGAAAGAAAAGGAGAATTAGGCAGATATAGAGAAACTGAACTACTGCACATGGCATACAATCATCACTCAAAGAACTTGTGGTGCCTTCAAACTTCTATAGCTAACTCCAAAGTTCAGCCCCCAATTAAAGAGTCTGCCATTTCAAGGCAGAAACAGGTCTAGTAAAGAAATGGCCATAATATCACAATTTTGATTATTGAAGGCCAAAACAAAGATGCCCCGGTGAGCTCCTCCAACAAGGCAGTGCAGTCCCCATCTCCCTTGTCATGAATTAGCTCCCCTACAAATGTAATATTTAACTTGACTCTTCTTTTGGTTTTCATTACTGATTGGCATTACTTTTGGGCACAATATAGGCTCTTTGTAATAAATATTTACAAACATGCACAAAAATCAGAAACGTTTGTGTGTGCCGTTTTTTCAATTGTATACTGCAGATTGTCAGTATATTTGGGGAGTCTTACTGTACTGTAGCGCACACACTGAGTGAGCTGAATTTTTCTATTTTGTTCTGAGTTTCATCTGGTAACGTATTTCTACAAACTAGAGGGGTCTGTGTTTACTCCTACTCTGAAAACAATACTAAACAAAATGTTACATTAAAGAAAAAAGAAATAACATGATAAAGTTAACTAAATGTATGAGTTACAGGAGCTTACAGTGAAGGGATGGGAGTGAATTGATGGGAACACATTTGAGAAAGAGTGAGTTGGCATGGGAGTGAATTGTCAGGAGTGAAATGTATGAAAGTGAATTGACGGGAACAAATTGTCATGTACCTGTACTTCAGGAGGACAGACTTTGCAAAGTTGAGGATATGTCTCAGGAAGGCTCTAGCAGGGATGAGGATGGTGGGGTTGAGGAACAGTGGGCTCATTTGAGAGGAGCCATAGAAGTGGCAGCAAACCTTTAAATAAGGCAAATAAGGAAAGGTAAGAGAAAAAGAAAACCAATGTGATTCTCTAGGGAAGTGACCAGGAAGGTAACAGCAAAAAAGTTGGCCTTTAGGAAGTACAAGGAAATACAGAAGGAGGAGGACAGAGTAGTGTATTTGGACAAGCAGATGGATGCAGGGAGGGCAGTCAGGGGCTCAACAGTGCAAACAGAGTTAAACATATCCCAGATGGTAAAGAAATGTGATAAGACAGTATGTTAGTGAAAGGAGAAAGACAAGCAGTGGGATCATAGTGCTTAAGGGGCAAGAAGGGGAGTACGTGGAAGGGTACTTGGAAAAAAACATCAGTCCTGAAAAAATATTTTTGTTCAGTGTTCACAGAAGAAGGGGAAGGTGAGGGACCAAGAGTAAGTGGCAGGAGCAATATGGGCAGGGATGTGGACGTTCGTTCATTTACAAAGGAAAGAGTCCTATATGAAGTAGCAAAACTGAAAGTAGACAAAGCAATGGAATCAGATGGAATACATCCCAGAACATTAAAGGAACTTAGGGTGGTGCTGGCAGCACCACTGGCTGCCCTGTTTAATGTATTGCTGGAAACAGGAGTGGTTCTAGAGGACTGGAGGAGAGCTGATGTAGCCCATCTACTCAAAAGTGGGAGCAGGTAGTATGCTGGAAACTACTGACCTTGTTGGCTGAGTACATGATGGAATCACTGCTAAAGAAAAGGATTGTGGAACATGTTGAATCCAAGGGAGCACAGGATCCCAGGCAGCATGGATTCACAGTGGGAAGGTCATGTGAAACAAATCCAATCGATTTCTTTCACTGGGTGACTAGGGGAAGTGGATCGGGGGGAGCGGTGGATGTGGCCTACCTGGATTTCAGCAAGGCCTTCAACACCATTCCACATACAAGGGTGGTAAGTAGGTTAAGCAGTTTGGGAATAGGCCCAATGGTGGTAAACTGGATTAGAAACTGGTTGAGGGATAGAACAGGTGGAGGTAAATCGAGCAGATTCAGAGGAATGAAGAGTAACCAGTAAGGAGCCACAGGGGTCAGTTATTGGACTATTCCTATTTGATGTCTTCATAAGTGACATTGCAGAGGGTCTGAAAAAAAAGATATGCCTCTTTGCAGATAATACTATGATATTCAATAGGGTAGACACTCCAGAAGGAGTGAAAAAAAATGAGGAGGGACCTAGGTAAACTTGATGAATCTTTAAGAGTGTGGAGGCTAAAATTCAATGTAAAACAGTGGAAAATCATGCACTTGGGGCACAGGAACCCAGGGGAGGTCTCCATGATGGGGGAAGAGATACAGGATGGCTACCAAACAAGAAAGGGATCTGAGAGTAATCATATCAGATGATCTAAAGGTGGCCAAATAAAATGCTAAGGCTGTTGGGATTACCAGTGAGGTACTGGGGTGCAGAGGGATGGGTATCACAGCAGAAGAAAGGAGGTGGTAATACTTCTGTATAAATCATTAGTGAGACCTCATCTGGAGTATTGTGTCCAGTTCTGGAGACCACATCTCCTGGAGATCATTGACAAATCAATCAATCAATCAATCAAATCTTTATTTATTCAGGCGAACATCATTGAGCAAGGCTCATTTACAAGATGGACCTGATAAGGTCAAGGTTCAACAGATACATCATACACTTATATAAGACAGTTATACATACAGGGGAAAATAACGTTTATAAACACAGTGATATACAGTAAATTCACATGATAAAAAATCAGTTACAGGAAAGTTAAGCTAATATTTACAGTATGTACAGTATATATATATCTTAGTGGGGGGGCCATGGCAGACACACAACATAATGTAAAACTAGGATGGTGAAGGTATTACTGGGTGCCATACGATGGGGTGTCTGTCTGGAAGGAATATGGCATATATGGTTTGGAAGGGGGATTTGTGAAATGACAATGCTAGCTCTAGTGGTAGCAACTGCATTTCTCTTTGAAGAAGACTGTACAATGCTGTTTAAAGGATGCAAATGGAGTGATATTGGACAGTTTTAGGGATTTTTGTAGGGTGTTCCATGCTATAGCTAGAGAATAGGTGATTGCTGCCCTCCCTAGCCTGGTGTTGAATTTGGGCAATTTGAGCAGGATGATGTTGTTGCTTCTTATGGCATAGGTGCTAGGAGTGGTCTGGGTGAAGCAATCCAGGATATAGTTTGGAAGTTTTTTTGATAATGCACTGTAAATCCATAGTGCTGCATTTCTGTTCCTTCTGAGGTGAAGGGAAACCCACCCAACTGCAGCATAAAGAGAGCAATGATGGGTATCAGATGGCAGATCTGTAATGAACCTTATTGCTCTATGATATAAGGTATCCAACTTGTGAAGGTAGGAGATGGGGCAATGACTATAAAGGAAGTCTGCATAGTCAACAACTGATAGAAAAGTGGCCTGGACTAGCCTCATCTTTGAATCTCTGTTTAGGAAGAGTTTTAATCTATAGAGAAGGCCAAGCCTTTGGTGAAGCTTTAACAGTTCTTCTAAATGATGAGTGAAGTCGAGTCTGTTGTCAATCCACACACCTAGGTATTTGAAGTTTTCTACATACTCCAGATTTTCTCCAATATAGTGCATAGCTGGGGGAGAATGATTGAAGAGGATGTGCTGGTGGAGCTTTGATTTGTGAACATCATTGCTTTAGTTTTCTTTGCATTTAACAGAAGCTTTTTCTTGAGTAGCTGATATTGTAGCAAGGAGAATTCTAATTGTAGCATACAGCACTCTTTCTAACTATAAATTGAATATTGACAAAACAGTGGCATTTCCTCTCAATCATGTAACTACTCATCAAGATATCATAAGTTTAAGTCTGTTCTGGAGAAAATAGTCTCTAAGATACTTAGAGATAGATCTTTTCAGAAATACAATTGCTCTCCCAAAGAAAAATTTAGACATCTTACTGGCCACCCTAACACAAGATCTTAAAAGATGGTCCCTTCTTCCGCTATCTTTATGGGGTAGAATTAACCTGATAAAAATGAATGTTTTTCTCTGACTTTTCTATCCAATTAACTTACTAAATGTATGGTTACCTTTATCTTGGTTTAAAAAAATACATTCTCTTTTTATTAATTTCATAAGGGCCAATAAAAAGCCCTGATTACCTTTTTGTAAGTTAACTGCTGCCAAACTCAATGGAGACGTCCGTCTCCTGCATGTAGAGCTTTATTACTGGGCCAGTCACGCCAGTAAATACCTTAGATGGTTAACTCCGGAGGTCGACTCAGACATGACTCTCTACACTCCAGTTTGGCTCAAGAATGAATTAGCCCAAATGAAGCAACATTCTATTTCCCCCCTCTGCACTTTTATATACATAGGTAAAACTTCTTCCTAAAGCATTACATACTGTAACACCCCAATTTTTATTTCCATTAAAACTCATTCTCAGCTGTGCGCCTTTCTAAAATATGATCACTCTCGGGATTTGACGCAACCATTATTTGGCAATCCCAATCTCAAAATAGATAGCAGGATGCTTTTGCCTTCTTGGCTCCTATACATCCAACACTGCTCCTTATCATATTTTAGTCACTCAGAAGATGGTTCCTGGTTGCCTTCAATGGCCATTATTGCTAAAGCAGGCATTCCCACCTCCAATATATTCAGAATTGTTCAATTACGTCACCCATTGATAAAAACTTTGGGACAAACCCCCTTACCCTTATCATGTTCCAAGTTTGAAAAAGAGTTGGTTTCCATAGTAGGCTTTCCCCATGCAGTCTCTAAAATATTCAATTCTTTGTTTACTTGGCGATACCCAGGGCATTTTGGTTCATCTACTTACTGGTTTTCCCTTTTCCCTGGAGAAAATATTAACTGGCCCATCTTATGGCTGGATTGCCATAAGTACGTGACTCAAGATAGGCTTTATCTTACCCAGTTCAATATATTACACAATTTTTATTATATGCCTCAAAAATTAGCTAAATATAGGATTATTCCTTCCTCTTCCTGCTTGAGATGTTTACATAACAAAGGTGATCTCCTGCATATTTTGTGGTATTGTCCCATGGTATCCCCCTTATGGTCTCTGATAAAATAGAGAGTAGATCCCCTTTTAGGACTTAATAATCTGTTTTCCCCAGAAATGTGTGTACTAGGGGATTTCTCAGAGATCCCATTCAAAAATTATAGGTTTCATATGGCTTTAATCTCTATCTGTCAAAAAATTAGTTTTAAGGCACTGGAAGGATACCAAGGTGATCTCCTATAGAGAGTGGCCGAAAGAACTCTTAGCTAACCTGAGAACTGAAAAGATGATTGCAAGTCTTTGCAAGTGTACTTCCAAATTTGAAAAGCTTTGTGCCCCTTTCCAAGCTCTGTATTCTCTGCAACCTGTCTAGTGATGCACTATTTGACAATATGTTTCCTATCACATATGGTTTTTATTTGCTTTATAAAAGTGCAAGATCGGGGGGAGGGAAGAGAGGGTGGGGGGAGGGCAAGAATTTCTATTTCACAAGTACTGTCATTCTATTACGATATGCATAATGTCTTGTCCTCTGTATTGTTAAACTGTTCAATAAACTTTAAATTGAAAAATAATTCACAGGTGGAGGTAACACTTCAAACTTACAGTTATATTTCATTTTGTTGATCCCAGTTATTGTACAGAACCACATTATAGCAGGTTAGGTTTTACCTGGACACTGAGGTGAAGAACATTCCTAAGTATCAGGCACCTTGCCCATAGCATTACTTTAATTGGGAAGTACTGACTTGGCTCTCTGCCACCCTACCTTCAATGCCTCATCTCTGTCCCACCCAGCCCCACCCCTACTCCCTCCATAACTCTGCCCACAGGGCTCTTGCCCTCTCCCTCCCCCCAGCGAATGACTTCAGGTAGAGCTGCCTTCTCTGATCAGATCCCAAGTATCTGGAATGCCTTCCCATTAGATAGCCACTCTGCGCAGTGCCCCTGCTCCCTATCCCACCTTCTCCAACTTCACATAGGCACCTCTTGCAAGTGCACATAATGCCCCCTACACCTCTAGTTCTGCTGTTCACCCTTCAACTAAGCCCAGCCAGTTTTGGTCAGTCCAAGCTCTTAGTCCAATTCCCAATATACCCTTGCTGTGTTTTTTTCATCCTGAATGGGTGAAGACCCTTGGCTGACCTCCCTCCTCCCACCCTTTGATGCATTAGCTGATATTTACTTGACCCTTAGACTGTAAAGTTTACACATTAATTGGTTGGTTCTAGCACTTGCCTGCTACATTTCCATCATGGAAATGTATAGTTTAGCACTTTGCATGTATAGTGATTTATTTCACTGCAACAAAATTGTATATGTTAAAGCATAAGCCTTGTTTTGTACTGTATATCTGGAAGTGTATAGATTGTTCTATGAGAGTATATGAGATAAGGTTCCATTTAAATAATTGTATATGTTTTAAGTTCAAGATGTATGTAAATTGTATATTCTTATCTGCTTCCCAACTGAATGGCATGTACCGTATTTGCTGTATACACTCTGCAATGTTATGATTCTTGCATTCCCCCTCCTTTGTATTCCCCCCACCACCCCTGAAAGTAATGTTGCTGAGATAGTGCTTCTGTGGATCCTACCACTATCTGTTAGACAGTGCTGGTATCTGGGCTTGGATCCTACCAGATATCCTGCCAAAGACAGATGCAGGATCCAGGGTGAGATAATGATGGATCTTAGTTAGGATCCAGGTATCCTGGTTAGGCTCCATGGATCCTAGGGCAGATAGTTAGGATGTGGAGCCAGATAGTGATGGATCCTGGTTAGGATGCAGGTACCCTAGTGAGGATCCACAGATCCTAAGGCAGATAGTTAGGATCCAGGGCCAGATAGTGATGGATCCTGGTTAGGATCCAGGTATCCTAGTTAGAATCCACGGGTCCATTCCTAGGGCAGATAGTTAGGATCCAGGTCCAGACAGTGATGGATCCTGGTTGGGATCCAGGTATCCTAGTTGGTAGAATCTATGGTCAGATAGCACTACTATCCTACCACAGCAACTACCTGGTCAGATTGGAGGTATCTGTTGGTATCCTGATTTCTAGGATACTATCTGAGCAGCAATACAAGGAAGCATCTGGACATTAGCTATTGCAGCTCTGCATGTCCTTCCTGGTGAAACTTTTCAATAAATAAATAAAATAAGTGTGGAAAATGATCAAATGTTGGACATGTGCTATACCATCTGAAGGTTCAACTGATATACATAATGTTATATTCCAATGGTTTACTTGAGTTTATATTTGTTACATAGGCTCTGTGATACCATGTTCTGTTTTTCTGTTGTTCATGTCAGGGCTGCTGTGGGACATCAGGAAGTTACCCCTTCAGCCATTAAACATTGGCTCTTATTTAAACAGGTGGCACACAAAGCAATTTAAAATTCAATAAAATTGTTTAATAACTTTTGCAGAAATCTTGAGTCTTCCTCAACCCCACAAGGCTTGATTTAATTTGTGCCCCTGACATCAGACTCTTTTTTTTCAACACGAAAGAGTTTATTGATTTTTAAACTTACAGCTTACAAGTTTACAAACATACAAACCACAATGGAGTATGAGTTTAAGACAAGGTATAAACAAGGTACAGTAATAGTTGTCCTAATAGCATAGCAACTAACAAGTAAAGAGATTTATATACAGCTGAACAATAAGTAATGTGGTATAGAAAATAAACAGGGTCCAGGATTGCCATGACGGGTGTGAGAGGACAGAGGAGGGAAGACGGGGTACTCATTGTGGACATATATATGATGGTGGCTTGTCCAGCATGGAAATGGGCACAGGGCACAGGTGTAAACAAAGAAATTTGCTACATTTCGATAGTAGCCAGGAAGTTTATTATATGAAGAGTATGAAAGACATTCAAAGGCAACCAGTTTGGCCGTGGCTGTGTGTGCCAAACCAGGAAAGAGGCGAGGAAGGTTGCCTGAGGTAAGTCAATTTTGAGTATATTTTTTGGCCATCTTCAAAGCCAGGACAGCACTGAAGTTTCCTCATTCCAATATACAAAATCCAAGCTAGCCTTTCTTCCTGGTGATCCAGTGGTTGTGATAGGTAGGTGGAGGATGGGGCATGCACCCTCAGCAATTAGTACAAACTTAGAGCCTCTTCACACTCTACATGTGAAGGGGAGGTGGGGGATGGAGTATACACCCTCAGCAAGCAGAGCACACTTGGAACCCCTTCGCTGTCTGCATGTGACAGGGAGGAGGGGCGTGGGGTATGCACCCTCAGCAATTAGTTCACACTGGAGATCTGATCGGTGTCTGCACCAGGATCTGCTCACACTCATGTTTGGGTAGCCAGTGTAGCCAGTTGTTGATATAGATTGCTCATGTATATGTTAATACTGCTGCCAAGACCACCCTTACAACACTAAGAGGAGTCTAACATACATTCTTGTGGCAGGAGAAGAGCAAACTGAAGGTAGTGGTATTGATGTATAATTGACAGCAATAATATATTAAAATTTAAAAAAAAAGTCCCCAAAAGTGCCCATTTCCATTGCAGCCATGTTTGAGATATGGTTTACAGAATAAGAGTTTCTCACACACAAAGGAAAGGACCACACCAACTGGTTGGGAGTGCTTCCTTGATCTATAATAGCCCACCCAATAACTTTTGTGTGAGGATTTCAATAATCCCATACTGGGACTGATTAATGGCTGGGCATGTTTCTCTCATGTAGGTAAGGCACAGATCACCAGGCATCTGTACATAACTTGCTGGCCACAGAGGAGCAGAAAAGATGTCAGCCTTGAATGGAGTTACCCAACAACCATTTTGGCAGGCAGTAAGGTGCAGTAATGGTGATCCCCTGCTCATTAAGGTGTGTGTGTGTCTGTCTGTAAGGGGATTTGTAAAACAAATGGATAAAGGAAATTTAAAACAATATGGGTACAGTAGTTCATACAAATCAATGTATATAATGAATATTGGGCATCTGGTGTATGAGGTCTGTGTGAAGCGAGGAAAGTGTTAATGTGTGGTACAGCTTTGTCTCTGTAGGCAGGACTGGTATAAGTGAACAAATCACAGAAGGTCCCTGGTTTGGGGGGAGAACCAGAATTTCAGCCATTGCAGAAGCTCACATCTCACAGATCCATTTATTCTTGCTTTCACAATCACTGTCATTCCATAATGAGCTGTCTGATGCTTCATTTAATTGGCCACAGTCCTCAGTCAGTGTTTTACCCGCTGGGGACCAGTTATCTGGGTTATTTGCAAACCAAAACCTAGAAGAAAAAGAAAATTCAAAGTCAGCATAGTGTGCTGGACATCTAGTGACCTGCGTGGTTTCAGTTACAGAATTACTGGTGGAACAGTAGCAGTGTAAACCGTTGTAGTTCTGTTGCTCAAAAATTCACTCACTAACCATCACATTTACATCATGAATACAACCTACAGTACTCCAGCTGCTACACATGTGATGCCTTCATATGGAATAGGCACTGGCCTGACTCTATATGCAGCATCAGCTACAGCTGCAGAAATTGACACGGGCAGATATTTCTGGAAATTTCTGATAGCTCCAGATCCAGAAGCAAATTATTGGATACCTTTTAATGGACCATTATAGATGTAACAAAAACAGAGTGCTCTGGCTTTTGGACTAACCAGTCCTTCATCAGAAGTGTAGCTCTAGAGAAATTCTGTGCCTGCCTGCAGCACCACTGTAAGGCCACCAGAGGGAATCTCTTTAGAAATATCATGAGATACTGTATCTGGAACTATCTGGCATGTATATTCCTGCAACTGTAGGTGCAGCAGTATGTATTCTTAGCACAAACAGGTTGACAGTTTCAAGTGGCAGCACATTGTATATGACATAGTTTGGAGACTGAGACTGACAAAAGTGCATCCTGTGTAACTGGACACTCCTGCATGAGTTCTGAACCCAAACCAAATCTTCACTGATGTACTGCTTCACACTGTCTGGCTGCTTGATGAATGGAATGGCATATTGCACCTCCAAAATAAGGGCCATTGGTCTGAGCAACTAAGGAAGTGGAGGGGGGGGAGGTGTACATAGATGCAGTACATAGATTCTCATGGCAGATAAAGATCCCCAAGCCTATCCTGTCTCCACATTTCTTACATAACTCCATGTCTGACCTCTTGACAGGCTGGAGTTACTGGGCCTCTTGCCCTTCCAGTCTCTAGTGCACCCTCCCTTGGTTGTCTATCATCCACCCTCCCTTCACCTGTAATGGAGGATGGGTACATACAGCACAGTTTTGGGTGCTCAAGGACTGAGTCAAAGTTTATTTTTTTTTTATTAAAGGGAACATAATCCTTGTTGATTACATTGTATTATAATTGGGCATTTGGGAATGTCTAACATCTGTTTAATCACCTACACTTGTTATGTGTTTGTTATGAAATAATTCTAGATTCCCTGTTTAGGACCCCATAATAATGTAGCCTATTTCCTGATGAATATTACATGTTCAGATGCTTAGCCATTCACAAACCCAGTACATCAGTTGAGATTAAAACTATAACAAGAGGAACCCAGCTATATCAGCTTGTGATTTTTTTTTACTTTCTTTTTATCCCCTCCTTACTGCCCAATCGGTCCACTCCTTCGGACCGATCAATTCCCATAATTCCTCCCACGGCGTCTGCCCCAGAGTGTCAGGCTTGCTCCGTTGTCTCCCTACCTTGCTCCTCTTTCCTCCAGAGAGCCTGCAAAGCGGGGTCTGCCCATGGGTAAGCGATCGGGGCTGGGATCGGTCATCATCCTGGCCTGAGCGGGTGTTTTTCCGCATTTCTTCCTTTGGTCCCTCCTCCCCTGAGGACATCGGAACAGAGGACTGACGTCCAGACAGACAGTGTGCAGATGCACACCACCGTCAAATGCCCATGACGTCCTCCCCACCCTGACTCTGAAGAGTCGCCTGGTGCCCAGTACCTGTACTTCCACCAGCGCTGGTGCATCAGGTGCTCAAAGCACTCCAGGACCCCCCCCAGGAGGAGGAGAGCATTCATTGGGACACTGATCCTCCTCTTCCCCTCCGACCCCCAATGACCCTGAGTCCATTCCCGAACCTGGGTCACCGGCGTAGCGTGAGGTGTGATGTCCAGCGCCTCAGCCCTCTGCACCACCGGGCCGGCTGGCTTGTGATTTTTTAATTAAGATATTAACCAAACATATGTGATACTGTGTCCCATTTAAATTTCTATCGATGATGGTATTCTTGTTAGAATATAAATCTTATTTTCACCATGTTGGTAGTTTCATCATTCAAACTACGTGTGGTACAGATTGTAAAACTGTGTAAAGTATTTTCAGATGGCATTTTAGTCTCATTTTAACATGTGTTTGGATCCTTTCAAGGGTCTAGATAAATTGAAGAGGAGGTTATCTGCCACAAGAGTGAAGATTAGACTGAAAAATACTGTAAGACTCTCAATTTCTTTTATACTGTAGCTAGATAGCCTCTTGTTTTTGGTTTATGCCATCATCTACTTCAGTAAATCATAATCTATCCAATGCTTTGCAGTGATCATTTTAATTGTCAAACTAAATTATGACATCTTGCACCACAGGACCTTACTGTAAATGAAAGATATCAAGCATATCTCTTTTTATTTGTATTTCAAATTACAAATCAGTTCCTCAAATGTATGCAACAACAGAGCTGCAATTTTAAAAATCAGTGGTTTATCAATGGACCATGTTTATTAATGCATAGTTTTGGTTCCATTTGGCTGCTAAGTTGGTGTAGAATTCTTTAAGCATGTGCATTAATTGTAGCATTTTCCAATATGACTTTTGAGACTTCTGGGCTCACCATGGTCAACTATGGTTGATAAATATTTGACAATAGTTTCCTTACAGGAATAAGAGCATGGGAAAACAACCACATTTGCATACAGTACACTTCAAAATGTTTGCATATCAGAAAGCAGGACGTCATATTTTGACTAATATTCGCTGGAATATCAACTGTTATAATGATTGAAGAGAAATAGGGTTTACACAAGGACATTATTTTTCTTTAGCACATAAAGCAAGAGTTCCATGTGATAACGGTGAAAGCTTAAAGGCGATCACCATTATTGCGAAGTCACAGTATCGAAAATCAGTTTCGGCACTCTGACTCCTCAGTGCACAGCAAAATGGCAGTGGGGACTTGGTTTTTTAATGGTTTATGCGGGACCCCCCTGCACCCCCTACTTCAGGATTCTCAACTCCAATGGGGTGTATGTCTGAGGGGGCGCAAAACCATTAAAAACAAGTTAGACCAGGCGCAACAAAAATGCGCCAGCACCTGGACCTGAACTCAGCACCCTGCCTAACGGAGCCACCTACCCACCCACCATGCCATGGGGCCAGCTTGGCAACCCACTGTGGCACCACTGCTTGCAATCTCACCCTCTCCTCGCTGTGCATGCTTGCTGCCCCCATGCACATGCCGTCACTATATTCACCGACCCCCCCATCCAGTCGCCCTACCCTGTGGCTCGCCCCGCTGACATGTGCTGGGGATTGGGTCACCATTTTTGCAGATGCCCAATCACCAACGCCCATGTCACAGGCTACACCAAAGCAAGCACTGGCCAAAGGCAATCATTTATTTATTTATTTACTTATTTATTTATTTCAGTTTCAGATTGAAACCTTTGTGTCTGGGACTCTTTTCCAAAGGTTCAAAGTCAGTCAAATACAATACAGTAAAATGCAGTACAGGGCAAAACAATACAGATAGAATCACATACTGTAGTTGTCACAGATGACTACAGTTAATGTCACAGCAATGAACATATAATCAACAATAAATACTTGAGGAAGTCCAGCTACAAGCATTAGGGTGTCAGAGTACATTCGGTCAGCACACTGTTGATGCAGATTAAAATTAAAATTAAAATGAATTAAAAAAGCAATCATGTTTGCTTGCTTGATGCTCTGTAGATGCTTGACATAGATAGCACAGCAGTTTCACTTGTTGAACTAATAAAATTAGTTTTAATAGTGAAATTGTCATGATTGTGAATTCAAGAGGTCACATATAAGGTTGTTGTTTCATACTGTAAGATGGGAGCCCCAAATGTCAAGATACAATTTTTATTACCCCAGCATACACACTTGACAGGTGTAATTAAGCAATAAGGCACAACCAGGGGCTATATTAACCAACTATTAATCACCACCTACATACCCCAAGGGAGTGATTAACTGATTTTTAATGTAACCCCTGGGAATACCTTATTGCTTCTATAGCAATGCCAGCATATTTCCTGTGAAATCCCATTTTTCAATTGTTTTTTTTTACACAATCTTCATTCTGTTGTAAAATAGTCCATCTGCTAGGCCTTTCACACTCACCACATTCCATGTTAAGAATGTTTGTATAGTGATCACAATGGAGAATGGGAGTCAAGTTATGAATGGCAGTTGGGTTGACGCTGAGTTGGCAGGCGTCATCACTCAACTTGGTGATTTCAGAACCAGTCATTTATACAATTATGGAAAAAATACTATTATAATAATAAACTGAGACCAGCCCAGTGGCTCTGAGGGGTGAGGCACTGGACATCACACTTCAGGCCAGGCCAGTGAACTGGGTTTGGAAGCATGTTTGGGCTGCCGGTGGTCAGCGGGGGGGGGGGCAAGTGAGCAGGATTCAGCAGTCACCAGACAAGCTCTCCTATCACGGGGAGGGATCTTGTAGTTCCCAGTGCTCCAGTGGTGCGCAGTGGTGACAGGGTGCCTCTGCAGTTGGGACCACCTCGGATGGGCATGGAGGAGGCAGAGGCCTATGTAGGTCACATGGGAGTGTGCGAATCAATGTGCGGGCATCATTGCATGTTCTCCTGGGAAACCAATCACAATAAAAACAAAGAGCATGCAGTATGAGCCCCAATTGCCCCTACTGGCCTGAACAAAGCCCAGCGATGGGCAGGGGCTCAAGGGTGATGCAGTCTCTCCCCTGTCCCCCCCAGGGGGGCCTCCATGAGGGGTAAAATCATCGTCCTCCCTATCCCCTTGTCAAGGCAGACACCAGGTGTAGGGGAGCTTGAGGGGTCAGCAGATCAGGCCAATAAGAGATCAAGTGTTCCCCCACAGCTCCGAGCATAAAGAAAGTTGGAAACAAATCTGAACATCCAGCTTCTTTTGCTTTCTGTTCACAGTTACTCCACAAGAGAGAGAGTCATCATTTTCACTGATATATGCATCATTTTCTCGTGCATTGCTCTGGGCAGAGATGAATAGGACATGGTGTCCATGGTGGTTGTCATAGCAGTGACTAATGTTTCTAATAAAAAAAAGACAGACTGCTGCAACAATGATGTAGGCTCATGGGACAACAGTTTTTTTTTTAAATAAGTAGGTTGTCTAGCATGGGAATAACCTCTTTGTTTGTACAGATAGAATAATGTTTTGCAACCATGAAGGTAACCGGTAAATGTAAGCATATTTACAGCAAAATAATTTTTTTTTAATAACCAGAAGAACAAGATTAATTGTCTGTTTCTGTTATTTACCACACTGGAGTTTGATGGGATGGGAGGGTTGGAGACAGCGGTACTCTGCTGTTGAAGCAGACATTTATTTATAAATGGCAAATGTTTTTAATTGTCTAAAATCTCTGTTTACTGCGATTGCAACATGGAAATATAAGTACTACTGTTGACAAGGACTAAGCAATGATGATGACTGAAAACTGTCATGGAATGCTGTGGAATACTCAAAATTAATATTCCAGCATTCCACGACAGACTTCAAGTACTGTGTGGGATCATACTGCTTGTTAACAGGCTGAGCAGATACAGATATCAAAGGTTAATGTAACCTTGCTGTGACTGCTTCAGCCAGTTTGGTTTCTCACATTCATCTAGCATTGATATAATGTATGAAATCCCACACAAATTGCGATTTTGTGGAATGACTGTGAAAACAGGTTGGGAGGGGGATTTGGAAATGGAACTTGCCATGTTTATGAGGTTGGGTAAAAAACAGACTACGCTGAAAACGTGGGTTCAATATGTAAAAAAATGGCAACATTGGCCATTATGCATGAATGGGGCTGAGGTACGCACCAAAGGTATGTACCCCACCTGCAGCGCTTTGCACCTGCAGACAGGTGTGCACCTGGCAGGATTCATGACTTTAAGCCACCTGTCCATGACTCTGCTTCTCCGGTGCACAGGATTCTGCAGGGCGGATGGGTCGGAGCTTCAGACCTGGGTGGGCATCCAACCGGATGCCCGTCCCAGGTCCCTAAGCAGATCCCTTATGTGGCAGGGTGTGCATTGGCTGTGCACCCTGTGGATGTCAGCTGGCCAGCAGCCATGGAGGTGTGAGGAGGCCAGTGCCACCGGCTGTCCCAGGCAGTGGCACTGGTAGCAAGGAACAGGTACTGGGATGGTGGTGTTGGTGCCACAGGAGGTGGGGTGCCACAGGTCATCAAAGTAGGCCGGGGGTGCTAGGATTGCAGTGGGGGAGCATGGTCCACTGAAGCCGGTCCTGGGGGCTGGGTCCAGGGTGTGTCTACACCAGGGATATACCTGTCAGTCCCCATATGATATGGGTGGCACCAAGAGCAGCATACTGGGCTATGTTAGCCCATCATCTGTTGGTTTTGGGAGGTCACCACCTCCATGTTTTCTGGGGGGGTTGCCCATATTGCACCGGGGACAGGGATATCGAGTTTGTATGTGGGGGGGGTGATGCCATGCAACAACGGGGATGGGGCAGGGGTGGGAGTCTGTTCTATGGGCATGGGGCAGGAGTACAGTTCCATTTCACAACTTTCTGTGCATTGCAATGATCCAGAGGCGCTGGTTATGGCTTATAATACCACCATTACTTCTGCCCTGGATTCTATTGCTCCAGTTCATGTGCATCCTCTCTCCCTGTGACCTCAGGCCCCATGGTTTAATGGGGTCTTGAGGGAGTTGCGGTGACTTGGACATAGGTTAGAACGCTGTTGGCGGAGGTCTGACCTGGATGCCAACCACCTTAGACTGTTAGAACATTATCAATTCTATCAGTCAGAAATCTCCCGTAAGAAGGCAGAGTTCCTGTCTGGGGAAATTTCTGCTGCTCAGAACCGACCTGCTCAGCTATTCAGAACTGTGGACAGATTGTGCAACCCAACCTGTCTACAGCTCCATAGAGCATTTTCACAACTATAGTGTGATGAGATTGCTCAGTTCTTTGCTGATAAGGTGGCTGACATTAGGTCAGACATCTGTTTGACATGTTCTACGCTAGTTGCAAGTGGCCAGGATCAGGTCTGTACCCCCTCATTTTCCTGGAGTACCTTCAGCCGCCCAGAAATCATGTATGTTATGCGGATTGTCCAAGGGCTGCGTCCTACCTCCTGTAGTTTAGATCCAGGTCCCACTCCCCTAATTTTAGAGTGTGGAGAGTCCATTCTACTGGCTCTAGCACAGATAGTCTGGTCTTCCCCTGACTCGGGTGAATATCCCCGTTCCTTGAAAGAGGCCGTGGTGACACCCCTGTTGAAGAAATCATCTTTGGACCCAGACTGTCTTGCTAACTATAGACCTATCTCAAACCTTCCTTTTGAAGGGAAGGTGATTGAGAAGGTAGTAGCAGCCCAGCTGGAGAACCATTTGACCATCCATAGCATCTACGAACCTCTCCAATCAGGTTTCCGTAAGAGGCATAGTACCGACACTGCGCTGGTTTGGGTGCTCAATGATCTCCTGATGGGGAGAGACCAGCGAAAATGGTCCATCTTGGTTCTATTGGATCTGTCATCAGCATTTGACACCGTCGACCAAGGGGTACTACTGGAGCACCTGAGATGTATTTGTGGACTCTCTAGGATTGTGCTCAGATGGTTCACATCTTACCTCACTGGAAGAACTCAGAGGGTGGTGTCAGGGGTCTTTTCCTCTGATCCCATCTCTCTATTTTGTGGGGTTCCTCAGGGCTCTATATTGTCCCCCATGTTGTTTGTGGTGTACATGCTTCCCCTCGGAGACATTGTGAGATGGTATGGGTTGGGATTTCACTGTTATGCAGATGATACCCAACTGTACCTGTCTTTTGCACCCGACCAGGAATCAGCTATCTCAGCATTTAATAGCTGCCTAAATGAAATCCAGGATTGGATGAGGTCCAGTTGGTTGAAGTTGAATTCAGGGAAGACTGAGGTGTTGGTATTGGATCCAGATCGCCGGATAGGGGGATCTGTGGCAGGCTCCCCATCTGGGGTGCTTTGTGGGGATGTCGACCTACTGGTCTCTGAATGGGTGCGAGATCTGGGGGTGATCTTAGATGCGGGGCTGACTCTTTGATCCCAGGTGTCAGCAGTGGTAAAATATTCCTTTTATCGTCTAAGAAACATCGCCAGAATCAAGTACCTCATTCCATCCGGCGATCTGCCAACCATGATCCATGCCTTTGTGACCTCACGCCTGGACTACTGCAACTCGCTTTACCTTGGGCTTCCGGGGGTTGATATCCATCACCTGCAGCTGGTGCAGAATTCTGCTGCCCGAGTACTTACAGGTACGTAAGTACTCCTAGATCTTCTTATATTACTCCGGTGCTGCGGGAACTGCACTGGCTGCCAGTTCAGTGGCGGATCACCTTCAAAGTCGGATTACTGACTTTTAAAGCACTGCATGATCTGGGACCTGACTACCTGAAAGAACTCCTGATTCCTTACCGCCCTGTGAGGCCGCTCTGCTCAACCGACGAGGGGTTGCTAGAGATTCCTAGGGTTATATTAAAATCAGCTGGGGCCCGGGCTTTTATGTTTGCGGCCCCCTCCCTTTGGAATTCTCTACCCCATCGAACAAGGGAGTGTACGACCGTGGGGAGTTTTAAACAGGTTCTCAAATCCTTTTTGTGGGAAAGGGCCTATGGTGGTTCTGATTAATTGTTGTATCTGTTTTAACAGTTTTTTGTATTACTGTTTGCATATCTTGTTTGAATCATATTTTACTGGAATGCACCTTGGTATTCGAAAGGCGCAATACAAATAAAAATATTGTTATTATTTATTATTATTATTATTATTATTTTGGGGGCCACCAGTCTGCTGCCAGGGATCCAGTGTCAGCAGGGCATGGTGCACACTGTGGTTATGGCAGGGTCCACCCTGGCATAACCTGCACACTGCTATGCAACCCTGTGGGTCCCACTACTCACCTTTGTCAATGGTATGTAGTACTGAAACACCCCTTGCATGACCCTGCCCGCCCCTGGTGCACTGCTGCCTGTATAGCTAGGGGATCATGTGTATAACTGCAATCTGAGCTAGTCATTAATGCTGTGTGGGGCCCACAGGACCCCACTGCATGGCATTCATGCATGTCTATGCCTATGCACCCAGTTTATGCAGAGCATAGGCATAGTGCATATTGCACATTATAAGTAGGGATAGTCCAGAGTCTCACCCTGAAACAAAGCTTCTCCAACTCTCACAGGTTGGTTTCAGCAAGCCCAGAGCCGAACACTGCCTGTTAGGCTTGGATTTGCATTTTTTTAAATCTGCCCTCCTCCAGCTCTGCAGCCAGTCTGCTAGTCATGTGACTGACTTTGAGCTGAGGGGAGGTGAAAGGGTACATGCATTGCCCCAGACATACACTGGTTTAACGTGAGTGAACCGGGATAGCTAAGAGAGACCATGCTGCATATGTCTTTTAGGTGCCAGTTGGGGAATGGAGGAGGAGCACAGTTGAAGAACTCAGAGGAGGATAAGGGAGGGCAGTGGCAGCCAGGCCTAAATGATTCAGTGCTGGAAGCAGTGGAGGGGGAGAAGAGGTTACTCATAACAGGTCATGGGGTGGGGAAAAGAAAAAAGTAAAAATTTATAAGAAAACAAAAAGAAAGAATTGTCATGATTCACAGAGGGAAAGTGAAAACTGGGGTGGGGTGGTGGTACTCTGGGAGGGTGATGAGATTCAAACAGTTGCTGTTTGGGGAGGTGATAATATTAAGAAAATAAAAAAATGGAATAAATAAAAGAAAGAAGAGGAAAGAAGTAAATGCAATTGGGAAGGTAGACTGAAGAGAGGGAAGGGTAACAAAAGATTGTGGGGTAAGGGTGTGCTGAAACAAGGATAACCTAAAAAAATACATCTGGAAAAAGATTAGAATTTACATTTTACAACAGAAAATAAAATAATATGTAAGCAATAAGACACAGTGGGGTGTGCATTAGATATTTATAATGAATGGCCAGGGGCATAGCGGCCTCGTGCCTTCAATCCCTGGTGGTGCCTTAGAAATGTCTAATGCACATCACCAAAGGTGCCTTGTTGCACTCATAAAATTGAGTACTGTAATCTACATGCACTAAAAGATTAATATTTAGCTGTTTAAATAACCTAATATTAATGTTTGCTATGTAGTTTGCAGTAAAATAGTTTCTTTGCATTAACTATTGCTTTAGTGGGTTTTTTTTCTGCCTTTTGTCCTACTTTAGAAAATGGGCATCTAAGATCCTGGCTTTTGATTGGCCAGTACCCTTCCCAGAGCCCTGATCAATCTGATAATAGATGACTGGGAAAGAAAATGTTCCAGCCCAAGTGCCCTTCACCTACTGAACAGCATATCCCTGTGCCCATCCTACTTGCTTATTGGCCAAGAAACCCAAATGAATTTGAAATTGCCGCCATTTGTTTTTCTCGCTTAGTGAGATACACTGCACCCGTACCCCACAAAACTCCCGAAACTGTTGGAGTGTCACAGAAACCAAACCATCAGATTTGAAACTAAACAGTTTCCTACAGAAAAAGAAAATCTTTTCAAACACAGCATATAATGGTGATCGGAAACAGTCAGTCACGGCTCCCACTCCTGCACAAGCCGCACGATGCAGTACTTGGCGAAAGCCAAGTAAACGTCTCTGGCACATGTCCAACCCACCACTCCCTCAGTAACTCCGCAACCCATAGCTGCGCTGGGCACATACCAGCATTTCCTTGCTCTCACTCAACCATGTCGCACCCGGTCGTCCCAAACAAAAGTTTTTTTTATTTGTTTTTATTACTGCCCGATCCTCTGACAAGCCGTGTACAGCACAGTACCTGCATTATCATATTGGTGTTGCCATCTCCTCCACTCGGAAGCTGCTCTGCTTACTCTAACAATGGCTCACACACCGCATGTTCGGGGCTGCACAACACATAAGTCCTCAAACTGTTGACATATTTTTACTGGTTAATTATCCCCTCTGAAAATTCTGTCCATACTACAAACAACGGCCACCTACGTAACCATGGTAACATCAAAAAAAAAGAAAAAGAAAAGAAAACTCACAACTACAGAGGCTCGCCTAGCTCAAAAGACCCTCTACAAAAAAAAAAAAATACAGCATCCTAATCCAAGCGGAGGAACTATTTTATTTCAAATAAATAAAACACTCAACAATTTTTACATTTTAACATGAGAATCATTTTTATGCAACCACATATAATACAGTTTGCCCATTTTCTAAGTGCAATAATACCCTCCAGGGTGGGCGGTATTGGGGAATACCGGACCTTCCAGGGGCTATAAGGCCCTCCGCCTGTGGCGTCGGGCCTCATTACGCCCCTGGGTGGTCCAGTATTCCCCAATACTGCCCACCCTGTCAGGTATTATTGCTTACATGGCCACTATAGTTCTTTTTTTTATTGTGGTTGCCATGGTTTCCATGCCCCCCCCCAAAAAAATAAAAAGAAATATTTACATGAAATCATTTTTAGGTGTTTATTAACTTATACTAGTAAGAGTGAGTTGGGGTGCCAGTAAGCAGGCAGGAAGCCAAGGGAGGGGACCAAGTGAGCAGATGCGTGGGAGGGGGAGACAACAACACTTGCAGTTGTGACTTCTTCCATGCCCACCTCATTGCTCTACAAGAGACAGGAATAAAAGTAAATTTTATTATGTTTTATTAAGCTGCAATGAGAAGTGAGTACTTTACCACAATGTTGTGTGATGAGTGTTACACTCTTGGAGCTAGAACATAATGAGCAGCTATTTCAGATCGGAGTGGGATACAGCTGGCAAATGACTGCTTTGAAACAGACATATTGACATTGTGAATGAACAGCTAAGTGCTGCATATATTGGGAGGAGGGCTGTTACTTAATTACTAGATTTGTGACACTAAGTGTACTTCGTAGGAGACAGACATTGAGTTGTAATTCTTTTTTTCTTTTTGCAGTTCCTGAGAAAGGAGCTATGCAAGTAAGCGAGAGAGATTTTGGGTGCCACGGGTAAGCAGGTGTCATTGAGATGAAAGCTAAACTTTTATGTCAAGCACTTCCTGTTTTGTATTAACAGTCTGTATGAGACCAATTACAATGTGTTGGATTTATTAAATGTGTTCACTGGGTGACAAGTATACTTTGCAGGGTCTGTGATGCTGAATAAACAAAATGGTGCTCAATAAAATTCCAGCTAAAATGAAAATTCTATTGTGCACAATGATTTCTGTTTTATATGTTGAGCCCTGGTTGTCAGCACTTGTTTGTAGCCATGCATTAGACACTTTTATTGTACAGCTAATACCCAGTCAAAATACAGGATTTTCCCTTCCCATTTTATAAAATAAAAATATAAGAACAGTAAAGAAACTAAAATTGAAGGTAGAGGAGGCGGGCTGACAGAGGGAGGGAGGGAGGCATAAATTGTTGGGGTGAGGTGCTGAAACAAGGAAGCAAACTAAAAAAAAAAAAAAGATAAGAAGTTACATGTTTTTTTTAATTTAGAATACCTTTTCTGCATGCCGCCTATTGTGGTACTGTAGCTCAGCCCCCACTCGCCCTCGGACCCCCTCCTCGTTTCCCCAGACTTACATCCTTCTGGCAAAACCTCCTCCATTGTCCCCCAGGGTGTGGCCACCTCACAAGTGCAAACCCACACGCCGATGGGAGAAGGATGCCGGCAGGGGCACCTACAGGCATTGCCTCCTTGTCCTCCAGGGTGGTGCATGGGGTCAAGCTGGATATAACTGAAGATAGAATAGATCAGTTCGGAAAAGTCACAGTGGACAATTGGGGCCAGAGAAAGCAGGGTGTCATATATGGCTTCCGCTATTTTGGTTAGTTTAGCCCCAGTGGGGCATAGCATGCAATGATGTGAAGATATACATTTGAGCTGACATCCAGCACATCCCCACAGCATCTCAGGCACCAGTCACAGCTAACCTCCCCCCAGCCTCTACCAAAGATCAGTTGATTGCTGGATATACAAGTCCCCATCCTCCCAGAGAAGGAGATCAGCCCCTGGGATGCTCAGTCATTCTCCCCCTGGCCTGTCCTCTGACTCCCAAATCTGTTCTCGAACCTGGGTCATCAATGTTGCAAATGGAAATCCAGCTGCTAAACTGGCAGGCCAGTCCCCAAGAAGTTACATTTTGACAACAGAGGATATAAAAGCAAAAGTCAGAAGGGCACGAAGCTGAAATTGTTGGGGGGGGGCAGGCAGGAAGGAGGGTGACAAGAGTGTGGGGATGAGGGTATGTTCCATGAAATCAGTACAAGGCAAGCTTCAAAATACAGTTTTATTTCTACAATAGAAAAAGAAAATATAAGAAACATAGTAACACTAAAGCCCCTTGGCTAGAGTGTCATAACCATAAGCCTACTGGGATAGCTAGCCACTTGGAAAAAAGTTCTTGTGTGCAAATCATCCATCAGTTTAAAAAATGTGTTTTTGTTTTAAGCGTGACCCTGCCCATCCAGCAAAGTAGAAGACCCTTGTCTAGCATGCCATCAGCCTACTGGTCTAGCTGGACACTTTGAAAAAACATTCTTGTGCATTTTACAAATCATCCTGCTGTTTAAATGTTTTTTCTTAACCTGATCATCCTGACCTAAGTTGATGTCTTGGTCAGTCAGTCGCCATTTAGATAAACATAGGCAGAATTGGGGCTAAGAATAATGGGGCCGGGGGTGTTACTAGACAATTTGCCAAAACATAAGTTCATAATCATCTACTCTAAGCAGTACTTTCAGTTACACTCCTAGTACTGCTGCTGAATCATCTTTAACAGAATAAACCCAAATAATTCTCAGTCTGTGAGAGATAAGAGAAGCACATCTACTCTCTGGCACATCAAGCAAAGATAAAAGCAAAAAAAAAAAAGACAGGCTCTGGCGCTGTGACCTGTAAGAGGAGTAAGGGACAAGGTAGTGGAGACACTGTTATTGAAAAAAAAAAAACTTTCTCATCTCTTTAGAGTCTTTTCAGGTGACACCTCAATGATACAAAATTACAAAGCCTCGCAACTAACCCCAGCTATGATCCATAAGAGTGTACAAACTAACGGCAGGTGTATAGAAAAAAAATAATTTATTTGTTTAATATATCTAAACACCTTACATATTGAAAAGAGCAGCCAAGATACCACCCTCACAGATAAGAAGCCCAATGATGGTTTGCTCCCAAACACGGAAATTTATCAAGGGGACACCCTCAATGACCATTGTTGTTTTACACAAATGGTCAGAGAGACACTTAAGAATAACATTACTATCAAAATCTAATGGATCCCTACATTCTTAAAGAAAAGCCAGCACACAGATTTGTTGTCTGAAAGTACAAGACAAGCTTTGAAATGAGTGGTTTTTCGAGCGTCTCAAATGCAGGCGTGTGAGTGAAACGTTGAGACTGTTCCCCATGATCATGCTGCTATTTTTAACTTTGTATTTATAATAAAATAAGCTTTTTCAAGCTTTTTATTTACTTCACAACACATATCTGTGTTGTTTTTTCTTTAAGGATGTAGAAAACCAGGGCTGTTGATAGTAATAATTGTTTGTTGATGCCCCGGAGCTCCTTTAGTCACTGCGCCACCTCCTTGTTTTTGCAATTGTAAGTACAAAGTGCCAATTCTGCACAATGCACGCCAGAGTTTTCTTTTACTTTTCCAATATTTCAAAGGGTCATCCAGTACTGTATGCTGAGCTTCCTAGAGTCTTTTAGATACTAACATAAATAGAAATTACAAGAAGAAATAAGGGCACACAGTACACAGAGAAATAAAAACAGCCAAAGAGAGCTCATAATATCGACTAGAAGAGCAGATCACTAGCCTCTCCCTCCATTCAACGTGCTCCCTATCTACCTTAAGGGACAAATTCTGGTCTGTGTTTCCCCATATATAATACTCATCTCCTCTACATCAACTCAGATTGCTCCTTATTATGTCTAATTAGAGCCGTAAGCCTTTTCATATTATAAGCTTTTACCATAAAAGCCTGCCAAGCCCTATGAGGGGAAGTATGGCAGAAACCCATCTACTGGTGATCGATTTGTTAGCAATAAGTAAACAAATCTTTACTAGTATGCAGGATGCATGTCCCATAAGCTCTCCAGGCAATTGAAGAACAAAAAAAGTTCAGAATTAAGCTGTACTGGAGAAGCAAAAATCTCTGACAGGGCCATCTGCAAGGCTCCAAAAAAAGGCTGAAGTATACCACAGTCCCACAAAATATGATTATGTGTGCCAGGGGAAAGCCACAGCCCCATTATATCTTAAACTTTTCCATTTTGTGTAGTGAACCCCAAATTGTGTAGATACCCAGCTGTAGCATTCCTTGACATAGAGTTCATCATTCAGATTTTATAGTGGGGCTTTCTGCTGCCCCCAGACTATTCAAACTTGCTGCTGCCTACACAGGCAGATTTAACATTAGCCCGAGCCAATTTAGTTAGTACTCTACCCAATTCCAAGATGATAGGCAAGATTTACTATTTGGATTCAAAGCCATCATCAAGAAGCTTTCCCTGTACATATTCAATATCTCTAAATCTACCCTTTGTGCATACTCTCTTAGGACACACACATATATGACAGCCCCAGGATCAGATCCCACTTTGGTACCGCAACCATTAGTTATGCTCTACCTACAATGTGGAATTCCTTTCAAAGTACCCAAAAACTATCTCACCTTGTTAGTCTATCCTCTTTCAAATTGTTCCTAAAAAATCTGTTGAAGAAAAACTGCCAGTGCTACTTCTAGCCCCCACCCTTCCATTATGAGGTTGTACCACACTTTTATCACTATACTTGTCCTCTGGATCTCCCTGTCCCCCTTGCTCCTCTACCTGTCTCTGCCCTTGCCCATCCGATCCCATTTTCTCCTCTAACTCTTATACCCTCTCTTTCTCTTCCTTTGTACGTATCTTTGCCTTTGCCCAATCCTCATACTCTACCTTCCCCTGTATCATCTTGTACTGCAATCTAATTGAACAGTTAGTCGCTCTGCACCTATGTCGGATACTTAATTATCTGGAGTGTACATTCTGTTATGTATTACCAACTCTATGTTGTATAAACTCTGTTGTGCTTCCTTTTGTATAACGTTGTGTTGTCCTTCCAGGACCACCTTGCAAATGAATACCTCAATGGTGCATTTCCTGGTAAAAAAATAAAACTGAATTGAAACAAATTATGCTGGGGGAGAACACAACATGCTAGCATTTGCATTGACATTGCATTTGGTGGAGTGAAACTGCAAAGTATCCTGAACCATTCAGAAACTGAGCTTACGTTAAACATGCCAGGGCAGCCATTGGTAGGATGGGGATAGAACTGAAGGCTATCAAAAGAGTACCCCAAATAAAATATGAATAGGAAGCCCTTGCCTATGTAGGAAAATGCAGAAAAAGTTTTAGACTTATTTATTCAAACATTTCAAGCGTTTCACTAGGAAGACACTTGAGCAGTAATGCTCATTTCCAGCTACGTCCTGGGGGTAAGGGGAAGTGGAGGTACAAATATAACAATGCAAGCTGCAGTTATTTTAGACATAATGCAAACAAGGACAAATAATACACAGTACAAGCATTACAGTAAGTGCAGCACACATGAGTTAGAGTACAGTGGCAAAAATACAAATGACCAGAATAGGCTTGGTTGTTACTATCAGATACAATCATGGCAAGAAAGCAGAATGATTACAGCAGCCGAGGACAACAAAGTTCATGTGTTTCCAAGGCATACAGGAGAGTACAATTATGCTGACATAGGGAGCATAACGGTAGTCAACTCAAGTGCTATGTTAGGCAAACCAATTACCAGGGGCACATTTCCAGGTTTAGAAATGGAGGAATGACTTCAGTGGTTCTGTCTTAAGGAGGGGTCAGGATGTTTGACAAGAGCAGGAGTGGGATATATATTTCTACAGGAGAAAGATGAGAGATTTGAGTGAAGAGGCGTGATGAACATTGCTGTGGATGGTGTTCCATTGTTTAGGACAGTGGTATAAAATGGCAGATTGGCCAACAGAGGTGGTCTAGTAACAGATGACAAACAAGCGAGAGTCAAAGTTCCAAAAGAAATATGAGTTCTGAAAGGAGACAGACAGGATGGAAGAAAGATAGGATGAGAGAGCTCTGGTCCAGAATTTGCCCAAGAAGGTTGCAGTATGTGGCTGGTGTTTGGACTCCAAAGAAGGGCAGGACATGGATTTGTAGAGATCCCAGTGGTGAGTGGATGGAGGGCAAGATACCATGAAGCAGCAGAAGGAATTTAAAAGAGTGTCCAGTCTGGCCAGAGTATTTTTAGGGGTGGCATTGTAGACTATGTCTGCATAGTCAAAGGGGGGAGGATCATTTTCTGCACAATAGTACGTACAGTCGAAGGAGGAATGCAATCCTTGTGTCTATATAAAGCACCAAGCTTAGTGTGTAAGTTTTTATGGCTTGCATACATTTGTGCTGAAAAGTCCAGATGGTGATCTAGCCAGACCCCAAGATATCTGAAGGAAGTCACATTTTCTATCAGAATACCATCCAATGTGTGGAATTTTGGGAAGATAGCCTCTGTCTGGCATCGAAGGACTTGGACACTGCCTTCTTAGCACTCAGAAAAAGAGGCAATGGAGGCAGTATAGCGTAGTGGTTTAAGGCTCTGAGCTGCAAATCTGGTGACATCCAGCAGACCAGATCTGGATTTGAATCCCACAGCTTCCACTTGCATACTGTGTGACCCTGAGCAAGTCACTTAACTTCCTTGTGCTCCCAGGTCGCACCTGTAAAAAAGCTTTCAGCTTAGTGTGCTACTCCTGGTTAAACAATTAAACAAAAAAAATATAGTTGATTGACTGGAACTATTTCTGTACCATGGTGAAATCCTGTTGCAGTCTAGTCTGGGCATCAATGTGAGAGGTGATATATGTATAAAGTATGGTGTCATCTGCATACATATGGATTTGGGAAGTGAAGCAGGCACCAGTATGGGGGCACATCAATAAAGGGTAATATTAAAGTCATAAATGCAAAAATAAGGAGTCCACTGCTCTATGGGGTGAAATTTTGGGGGTACAAACAAATATAGCATAGAAGCTTGCCTGAATAGATTTTATAGGAAAGTACTGGGGTTACCTAACAGAACATCATCTGCACTGGTAAGGGCAGAACTAGGCCAGTTACCAGTGGAGTGTCAAATAAAACAAAGACTACTGATCTAGTGGTTAAAAGCCTATGGGATGGAGGAAAATAGATTGCCAAGACTATACATAGAGGAAACATTAAATTACTTGAAGAAAAATGTGATCTTTCCAAGCATTTATGTGGTAGAAAATGTTATTAAACCTTATGGCCTATTATCCAACATATCAGACATCCTTAGATCCCCATTGAGCCACATAAAACAAGAAGTAAGAAATAGAGTTAGGGATATTTTCAACACAAAGATTTGGAAAAGTGTGAGCATTAAAAATGAGTAAATGGCTCAGAAAGAACAAAAGAAGCCATAGGATGGAAAATTACCTGAATGTAGTCAACAGACCTAGTTACAGAAAGTTTATCACATGTTTCAGGTTTGAGTGCTTTACTAGTCAATGGAGAGTAAATCAGTATGATAATGATGGGGAAGAAATAACAGTCTGCAAATGCAAATTAGGGCAAGATGATTTGGTACATCAGGTTATTCTCTGCCTTTAATATAGGGGATACATGATCGGCATGAGTGTGATATGGCAGATATTGTCACTCATGCTGAGTGAGATATCCAGAGCTCACGATGCAGGATTGACAATATTTACCAGAGCACACAATCTGCACATTGTGTATTCAATTCATACAATAGGCCTAGGAGTTTCAGAGGATTGTTATGTTGTCCTGTGCTCTGTTCCTGTTTATGTGTTTGCTCATTCTGTGTGTGTGAGTTTTTCTGAATGTGCTGGCAGTGTTACAAACTCTGGGAAACAGATGAGTGTGTTTTGCAATGTTAAATGAGTTAGTTTTAGGTAGAAGTGAGAAAGAGACTATTTTATGAAGCTGTATTCTTTAGAAGTCTGGCTGCAGTCAAGCTGAGAGTATCACAATAATGGTAATGGGTTGAGAGTCAAAGTGTGAGGAACAGCTGAGACTCTTTAGTGGTAACTGAGTTAGCTGCAGGCAGCAGTGAGGAACAGATTGTTCTATGAAGCTGTGCTCTTTAGAATTCTGGCTGCAGTCAAGCTGAGAGTATCACCGTAATTGTAATGGTCTGAGAATCAGAGTTTGAGGAACAGGTGAGTGTTTTTCAGTGGTAATTGAGTTAGCTGCAAGGAGCAGTGAGGAACAGACTGTTCTGTGAAGCTGTGTCCTTTAGAATTCTGGCTGAAGTCAAGCTGAGATAATCACAGTAATGAGCTGGAAGTTAGAGTGTGGAGAATAGGTGAGAGTGGTTTGTAATGCTAAATGAGTTAGCTGCAGGCAGCAGTGAAACCTCTCATGTAGTTCTGCATTTGTGTCTATGGTAACAGCACAGGTGTTTCATGTATGCTGAGGGGAAAGCTGCCTAGAGTGATGATATTAGTGACCTTTGTGTGTAAATGGCTGATATCATCACAGTAAAGCAGAGGGTAAAAATATCACACTGTAGTGGATGATACACTGTTTTATCTCACTCATTTATCACTCACCCCTATTGTATAAATGATAATATCGTAATTCCATATTAGGAGAAATATTTGGGTCTTTAGAATATGAACCACAGCATCTGGTAATGCATCACCTGAAAGCACATGCCAGGCATACTGTATACTGATCCCTGTGACCTCCTTCCTAAAGGTTATTGAAGAGAAAAAGCTACATTTGAACAAGGAAAAATAACAAGTTAGTTGTGCGTTGATATGGAGTTCATGCCTTGAGATAGAATTTGGGAAGGTTTATTATAATATTGTGCAAGAATGTTATAAAACTATTACAACGTACAAGTATTCATGTATGAATGTATAATATTTAGGTATTTTTTTGTATATTGTCCGTACCTGAATTGTGTATGTATATATATTTTCTTCTGTTTTTAAATCGATTTTACCTGTTGTCATGGCTTTTAAATTAGGTCGAACAATAAAAGCTAACTTTGTGGTGCAGGCAGAGGGGAGGTCATTGAGGAAAATGGAAAATAATATAGGTTCAAGTCCAGAGCCCTGAGAGACTCCAGTGGTGGTAGGGAGTTGAGGGGAGATGGAGAAAGCAATCTTGACAGATTGGGTTCTGCAAGACAGGTAGAAGTGAACCAAGCTGAGGTGGAGGGGTCTAGCCCGGCCTCAGAAAGTGTTTGGAGGAGAAGAGTACTATATGGAAACCATGTCAAAGGCTTTTGTCTGGTCGATAAATATGGCTATGGTTACATGACCCAGATCCTTATTGGTGAGTATGGAGTCTGTGAGATGTATAAGGAAGATGGTGGTAGAGTGGGACTTACAAAAGCCTGACTGGAAAGGGGTGAAAAATGAGGTGGAGTCAAGGAAGGACAATGCATTCCTGGAGTTTAGCTAGAATAGGGAGAAGGGAGATTGGGTGATAGTTTCCAGGGGGGTGGGATCACCACCTTTTGGGAAGGGAATGACAATGGAATGTTTCCACAAGGAGAGAATAGCAGAGAGTGTGAATGTTAAGTTAAGTAGGGAGGCCAGAAGAGCGGCTATAGCAGAGAGATGGAGCAAATTGGGGTCTAGTCCATCTGGGCTCTTTCCTTTACAGGGGTTTAAGGCTAGGAGGGCTGTGGGGGTGTCATTTGGTGATATAGAAGTGAAAGAGAAATTAGAGGGGGAGACAGAGGGGGTTGGGATCTGCTGAGGGTCTAGAGGAGGCAGTGAGTGTGCAAGTTGGTAGTGAGGAGAGTGACGAGGAGAGTAACAAGAAGGCAAAAGGTGAGAAGAAAGTGTTGAAAGTAGCAGCAACAGTAGGGGATCAGACATTGTTGCATTGCATTGGGCAAGGGTTAGACTTCAAGGATGGGGGGGGGGAGATTTGACAACTTTCCAAAATTCAGAAGGATGGTTTAGGTTGGAATAGAAAGATGTGGTGAAGTATTCTGCCTTAGCATATCTAGTGGCTTTTGTGCAGCCATTTTTTCAGTTGCCTGTAATGGAGGAGAAGTGAAAGAGTTCTGGATTGTATGTAGGCCTTCCAAACCTGGTCTCTGGTGTGCATGCATGCATGCCCGCAGCTCAGCTGTGATCTAGGGAAGTTTTGAGCGTCTGACTGTGGTTAGCTTAATGGGAGCATGGTGATCCCAAGTTTCCATTAAATTAGTCAGGAAGTAGCTGACGGCAATGGAGTTTTCTGAGGAGAGGGTAGAGGTATGGTGCAGGTCATGTAATAGGGGAGGTAAGTTTAGGCTGTGGAAGGAATGTATAGGAATCAATTAAGGGGGACTTTGGGCTGGTGGACTTTGTGGACACAGTAACTCATGGTGGTCCCTAAGAGAGTCTGGGACAATACTGGAATCAATTATGAGAGGGGGCAGAGAGTGAGGGCCCCATCAATTCAGGTGTGTTTTGGGGATTTGTGTTTAAGCTGGGTGGTAGAGATGCTTAATTGTACCAGGTTTAAGGATTTTACTTTAGAAGGGATGGCAGACTTGGTGGACCAGACCACATTTAGATGCCTACTAGGTTGCAAAGATATCTGTTATGGACACTGGTGAGAGGCAAGGAAGTCAATACATGGTTGCTGGGATGGGGGCATCTGACAGCCCCACCTCAAGAAAAAAAAAAGAGGGAGATGATTCACACCTGGGCTTCTTGGTTCATTGAGTACTTCCCCAGGCCACCAAAAAGGTCAGTTGGGATCTGTGTAGTAAAGAAGTATTGGGAAATGAAAACACTGAAGAACATTCACCTTTTGAGTGAAGTAGAGGTAAAGTTGCTGTGTAAAAATTCTGATTTTTTATTTTGATTGCACCATTTTATTTTGCTATAGTTTACATTTTTGAATCTAGTTCTTGTTTTGAATTTCTAAGCTGGACTTTTCTGTCAAAGCCAGAAAGGTAGGTAGGTAGGTAAAAGTTATATTTTTATACAGGTATACAAATCTTTAGGCTTGTTAGCCTAATTTAGAAGAATTGTCCTATTTCTTACAAAGATTACCTAAAACATGAAACAAGTACAAAATACAGAATACATACTTATACAATAAATATAAATGGATCACCTTAATTCATTATCCTCCAGACTCCCTATTGTTCATTCAAACTATATTTTCATCCATAACATTGACATATGACAGAACTTGGGACAGTTAGTTCCTTTTTGAACTGACTGTACGGTGGGAATGTACCTGCTAAATTCGATAAAGTATTCCAGTGTTTTGCTCCTTGATAACATGACGTCTTTTCTCCATATTTGTTTTTAAGAACAATAATGGGGATTTTGTTTATGTAATTTGGTCTCTTTTGCCTTAATTTAGTTAGGTTACTCTCTCCAAATAAATTTTTATTTATGTAATGCTTAGGTCTATCCATGTAATATTTGTAAATTAACGTTTGCCAATGTATAGTACATCTTAATTCAAGTGATAACCATTTCAAAGAAGTTAACATACTGCAGTTATGTGTTCTCAGACTACACCGCAGGACATACCTCACAATCTTGTTATGTACGCTATCTAACTTTGTCAACAATGTTTTATTGGCTGTACAATACAGAAGATCCCCGTAGATCAGTACCAGAATAATCAATTGCTCAGTAACCCTTTTTCTGCTTTTTTCAGTTAGGCACTTGATTGTTCTTTTAAGGGTTCCAACTCTTTTATTTACCCTTTCTATTAAATCCCCTATATGTTTTGCAAATGTCATATCTTGATCAAAGTAACACCCAAATATGTATATTCAGATACTTGTTCTATAACAACATCATCTACTTTTATTTGTAGTTGTTGGTTTCCTTTTGAATTAGATCCAAAATAAAGTAATTTTGTTTTTTTATATTTATTACTAGGCCCGACCTGGTGAACCACCCCCTCATGCTATCAAAATGAGACTGTAACTTACTTTCTAATTCACCCCTACAACGACCTGTAGCTATTAATGCAGTATCATCTGCGAACAACCGTATAATGGAGTGCTGTATCACATGTGGGAGAATGTTGTTAAAAATCAAAAACAATAGGGGTCCTAATATGGACCCCTGTGGCACTCTTCTAGTTACTGCCGTATTTTGGAATTTTCCCCGTTTATTGAGACATACTGTGTACGACCTATCAGATAGGATTTCAATCAATCCTTAGGGCCCCTCTGTTATCCCCATTTTTTCAGCTGTCTGTAGCAGAAGGGAGTGGTTCACCAGGTTGAAGGCCTTTGATAGGTCTACAAACACCACAGCAGTTTCCAAGCCCCCATGCAAAGATGTATTCACTAAATCATTGAACTCCGGCATAGCTGGGGTAGTAGAATGGCCTTTTCTAAAGCCCAATTGATATGATGTTATTAAATTATATTTCTCTAAGTACTCAGATAACTGTGTATGGATGTGCCTTTCCAAACATTTAGCCAACACAAATAATAATGCAATAGGTCTATAATTGTTTAATTCGGTACATAGTCCTCTTTTAAATATGGGGTGATTTTAGCCGAATACACATCTTACTTGTTGATGATGTTAAATGCAATATTCTAAGTCACAGAACTCCTTAGATAGTTTTACCATAATTTTAAAATGGACACTTCTGGAACATTACCTGATTAGTTAAGTTTAATTTCACTACTCCAATTAGAATACAACATAGATCCATTGTTAGGCTGGGCAATTTTTTTTCAAGAAAATTCTGCAAAACTTGTTTGCATTTACTGAAGTTTGCAAAAAAAAAAACTATCAGAAATGTTTTTAATATTCTGCCAACCAATAGCATTACTTGCAGGGAACATGTTTTTTTGTGAGACTTTTTTCATTATTAACATAAACAGCTATATGCCATAAAATCAGTGAGAAACAAAGTTACCACCAAGCCATTTTTTTGTTATATGACAGTCCTTTTCATCTTTTCATGGATTTGTATTTGCAATGTAAAAAATGTCATGAAATGTGTTATATGAAGGCAGTAGACTGGCCATGCATTGGTGTTCCTTTTTTCCTGCTAAATCTGGATTTGGAGTAGGAATGTGGGTCTGGGTGCTATATGAGTCTGAGGCAGATCCCGCCCCCCACTGTGGGTTAGGTAGAGTTGGGGTAACAGGCTGGCTTGACAGCCTTGGTGTCCCCCATTTTCCTGCTAAATCTTTGATTTTTATGTGGGTCCAATCAAGTTATTTATGTGTTGTAGAACTTTATCTATAGGCCTAATGGTGCTGCAGAAGTTAGGTGTACTGTGCTGTGAAAAACAGAGAGCCTTGCTTATTAGCAGCCAGAATAATTATGAATTTTAGTAAGATATAGTGAATAGGGATACTTGACTTGTACATGTTTTTTAGGGGGGCAGGTGACTATTTTTAAATCAACTAAATACATAGATTCATAGAATAATTTTGTATTAGCCAATATAGACTTACCACATATCAGTGGTAACATGTAGTATAACCTACTTCAAAAAAATCATCTAAGGATCTCTTAAATGTATCCATACTAGTACTTAGTACCATTGATTTTTGCAGGCCATTCCATACAGATACAACTGTCTGATTGTACCAGTGACCTCTCCTATTTGTTCAATATTTCTCTCCTCTGATTTGAAGTTTATGGGATCTTGTTATTGTTGAGTCCTGCACATTCCCATACATCTTCATTATTAAAGGCTTGGTACAGAATAAAAAACATAAGTCTCCTCTTAGTCTTCTGTACTCCAAGGAGTACAGTCCCAGATCCATCAACCTTTCGCCATGTGGTTTATTCCTTCCATCTTTGATATTTTAGTAACTCTCCTCTGAATACTCTCCATAGGTCTTATGCTGCACTGAAGGGGGAGCAGTACTCAGGGTGTGGCCTGACCAATGCAGAGTAGAGTGGAATTAAAGTATGGAGCGATATATTTATTTATTTAGTTAGTTTTTGTTTACTGGGTAGGTGCACTAGCCACAGAGCTGAGTATTTTCAGGTATGACCGGGAGGTTACAAAGGAGCATATCTAGTGACAAAAATAATGCAGTAGTGCTTGAGCAAGAAAGAATACAAAATACAAGAAAATATTAAGAGCCATACAATGTCAAGGAAAATATTGTGGAAAAAACAATAATAATACAAATGAAAAAGCATGAGACAAAAATATTGTATTCAACAATGTGACAGAGACAAATATGAACAGCAGGACAAGAAGTGCAATATAAGGACCAGTAAGCCCAGGGACAACAATGTAAACAGCACATACATGTACTTAATCAGGCAGTAAGCCATCTAACTGCTGAACTTAAGAGCTGGACAGAGGTAGGAAAAATAGGAATAGGGTAAGGAGTGTAGGAGGCAGGTCAAGGAGAGAGGGGAAGATAAAAAAACAGCATGTAGTGAAAGGGTATAGGCTAAGTATAAGTAGGCAAAGGAGGTCAGAAACAGCAGTAAAATGTGAAAAAGATCAAGTCAGCAAAGAGAGTAGGGCTGAGGAAGATTTAAGGTCTATTAAAATACACACAGGGGCAATGTTAGTTAGGAAATCCAGAGTTCCTTTTTAAAGATGGAATGGCTTGACACATTATGTAAAGTACAGGCAAGAGAGTTCTAGTACTTTGGGGCAGCGTGAGTGAAGGCACAGTCTCCCTTGGTACTACTGCATCGTGGCACATATAGGGGAGATATGTCAGTCAAGTGTATGCCACAGGAGGAGGACTGTGGGATCAGCACTGAAGCAAGTGATGAATGGGTTTTGGATCTGATAATAATTCTATCCATCAGACAGGCAAAGGATAGAAGTCTTTGGTTGGGGGGGATGGCCAATTTAGGTCAGCATATACATGTAGCTGACAGTAATGTTTGAGTTGAGGGGATGTTGAGGCATAGCAACAAATATTATTATACATGGTGTCTCATTTGTGAAGCACAGTTTTTGATGCATTTATGTAGGTAACAGCACCATGAGTAAAAGCTGGAAGCAGTATATCATGTGCAATGGCTAGTCACACACAGAAGGTAAGGACATAGCTTGTTTTATAATCGTTCCCAATTTTTGCATTGACAGGCTTACAAATGGCTCAGATATGTTGGTCTAAGTCAAGGGACTCATCCAGTAGAACACTTAGCTATTTGAGTTCACAAGTCGCTACTAGTGAGCCATCTGGGCAACCAATCTGAAACTGGCTTGAGTTAACTTTGAGTTTAGGATCAGAACCAAAGAGCACTGCTTGTGTTTTACTAACGTTCAATAGGAGCTTATGCTTTGAGATCCATGATTGAATTTTTAAGAAGGCAGTGGGGAGATTGAGGTTGATGTCCAGTATATGTTTGGAGCTGTAGTGCAGGACAAGATCATCAGTGTAAAGGAGATATGAGTGGGGTGGGGTGGGGTGGGGGCTCATTGGTGATGTTGTTAATAAAGATGGAGAAAAGAAGAGGGCCAAGGATAGATCCCTGGGGTACTCCAATGTTGATAGTGGCATGGTCAGATAAGACAGAGTTGAATTTAACAACTTGCATTCTGTAAGATAAGTAGCTGTTGAACCAGGCTATGGCCTGTGATGAGAAGCCCATAGAATGAAGATTGGAAAGTCATGAGGGGTGATCTACCAGATCAAAAGTTTTAGTTACATCTATAAAGACCACACCAGTTAGGGGACCAGAGTCCATGCCTACGAGGATGTCATTTGTGAACTTAAATGAGGCAGTGGAAGTACTATGTCCCTTGTGGAAACCATGCTGTTTGTCAGATTGGAGATTATACTAGAGGAGAAAATCAACAGTTTGTGTTGCAACCAGCTTCTCTAGAATTTTACTCAGGACAGACAGAATGGCTATCAGCCTATAATTACAGATGTCTTTTGAGTCCCCTTTTTTTAAAAAACTAGAGCCACTCTGGCAATTTTCCAAATGCTGGGGACTTGGCTGTGACATAGAGACAGAGAATATATTTTAGCTATTGGTGAGGTGACATAGGGGGCAACTATTTTTAGGGGTCTGGATTCAAGACCGTCAAATCCAATGCTAGTGCTGTCAGATATTGTTTTCAGGAGTTTTAATGCTTCTGATCTAGTAATGGCTTTTGAAAGGGTGGGTGCACAGAGAGGGAATCAGTTGAGGTGTAACTGGTGTCAGGTTTGTCCATATGGAAAGAGAAAGTGTAGGTAGATATGACAGTGAAGTGTCGATTAAAAGAGTTTGTAGTTGTTAAGGGGTCATTACAGTGCACACTATTAAGGATCATGTCATTGGTTGAGTGGGATTGTTTGTTGCCAAGGAAGTTTTTTTTTTTTTAGCAACTGAATATGCTTTATTGAAATTTTTCAACACAACAATACATTGAACACCGCAATAAGGTACAAGACGAATTAAATATCCCCCTCCCAGAAGAAAATCCTCCCCACCCCCCACACCACCTTCTGAGGCAACCCCCCTCAGTGTCTGGCCACATACAATGAAAAGTTATTTATTGAGTGCTACTGAACAAGGAAAGAATAAACCTCTGTTCAACATGCCCTGGCACTGGCATGAGGAAAATTGAAATTCCCAATAGCTGTCTCAGCCAAGATGGCTGTCAGACACTCCTCTACCCATTCCTAAAGAGAAGAGGACCAATTGCCCAGCCAATGTCTTAGTACTCTAAGTTCAGTGACCAAAGAAATTAAGGCCACATAGTATCTATGTGCAGATAAACTAATAGAGGAATAGTCCACTAAGAGACAAATATCTGGAACAAAATAATTAATAGAGCCAAATAAAGGGGACAGTTTGGTACTAACCAGGGACCATAGTTGTTTGACTGGTGGACACTCCCACAATTTGTGAAACAAGGTTCCCTCCTGGTTTTCACAGCTAGAGCAATTAGGCGAAGATATTTTTTTCATTTGGTATAGGACACACGGGGTCTGATAAAGACTGTGTAATATGTTAAACTGTAGCAGCCTGAGCCTGTCTTGCTTAATATAATGATAAATAGAATTTCAAATAGAATGCCAATACGAGTCCAGCCAGTTGAGGTTAAGGAGGTTTTGCCAATAATAGGCTACAGGAGAAGCCAGGGCACAGTAGTGAGACACCAGAGCTTTGTATGTACCAGATATTGCTGTCTGTTTGCCAGCTAACAGAATACAATCCTGAATAGGGACGTTCGAGACAGTCGGCCAAGGGGCAGGCCCCAAAAATTGCTTAATACAGTTACAAAGCTATTTGTACTTAAAAAAACTGTTAAGTTAAACCTTGAAAACCTTTATCACATCCTGGAAGGATTTAACTTTGTTGTCAAATACAACATCTCCCAATTTAAGGCTGGATATAGTAGGCCAAAAGGATGGTGGAATATGTTTGCCAGCTATACAAAAATTTAGATTATTAAATAACGGTTATGTTGGTGCCTTCGTATGAATTACTTTAAGGCTTTGACACATTTGGGAATGTGTTGTAACACTCCAGCCTATAGGGGGAACTATGAAGGACTCCAGGAAGTTTTGCATATGGAGTGGAGTGTAGATTAGTGATTCTGGAGAAATATAGTTTATTTGGGACAGTGAATGTTCACTTTCCAGCCAACAGTGTGAGGAAGACAGTGAGGTAAGAGTTTCACTCCATTTTAGGTATTTAGCTCTGTGAAGAGCCAAATAATACTTGTAAAAATCAGGCAACTGTAGCCCACCATACTTATATGGTCTACACATTTTCCCATATGCCCTACAGGGCGGGGGGGGGTGTCACCCAACCATAAAAAGACAAAGAATATAGAATACAGTTTTTGGAACCATTTTTCTGGGGAGGTAAACATTTAGCATACCTAAAGGGTAAAGTAATTTTGGAAGAACACACATCTTAATTAGATTCATCGTGCCCCAAAGACAGAGTGGCAAATGTTTCCAAATGGCAAGGTCTTTATCAATTTGCTGTATAACTGGAACCAGGTTTAAGGTTTTGAGCTCAGACATGTCTTTAGAGAATTTGATGCCCAAATAATTTAAGGCTGAGGTCTCACACTGGAATCCCAATTGTGAACAAAGAAGTTTGGGGTTAAGAGCGGAGATAGGGTAGACCACTGTTTTTGCAGGATTATGTTTGTATACTGAAAAGTTACTGAAAGTTGAAATGATGGCTAGGGCCACAGGAAGGGATGTAGTCCAATCTGAAAGATGAAGCAAAATATCTACAGCAAAGGACAACAGTTTGTAAATGCCCTTCCCAACTGCTGTACCTTTAACCAAGGTAGAAAGATTTATCACTCTGGTCAAGCGCTCAAGGTATACATTAAAGAGAAAAGGGGCAGGGAACAACCCTGGCAGGTACCTCTAGTCAAAGGGAAAGGAGTAGATAGCTCATTAGTACATAGAATACGAGCAGTGGGAAAGGTGTATGACACCTTAATTCTGTTTATAAATTCAGTAGGAAAGGAATATGTTTCCAGGCTTCTAACATAAAGGACCAAGAAACATGGTGAAAAGCTTTCTCTGCATCTAAGGAGACCACAACAGAATCTGTGGAGGTCTTAAAGATATATAAATATATAAATATTTATTTATTTATTTAATTCATAAATCAGATTTACAACCTTTGAGTCACAGACTCATTTATAAAAGCACCTCATCGCAGGGAGGGGAACAACAAATAGTGTGGCAAGACAGGGTGGAACAATACAGGTGCGATACATACATTATACATAGCATAAAGTTTCAGCGAGAATAAACATAGGTAGTTTACCAAAGTACAGAACAGTAATTCATTGGTAGGTTTTAGCAGGTCATGCAGGCAATAGCCAGTGGAAAATGGTGTAGGGTAGGCTATCGAGTAGGCTGTTAGCCTGTAACCCAGTTTGGGGTACACAGCAGGCCCTACAGTAGGCATGTACACTTCCGAATGCTAAGTAGGTGCTTGCATAGGGCAGCTTTGAACTGACCAATTTTAGGGGTGTTTGAGATGTGTGTGGGGAGGAAGTTATACCAGGATGGTGCTCTGTAATAAAAGGATCTTTGGGCAAGGGAGGTCCTGGCTCTAGGCACCTGGAAGGTTATATACATAACTAATAAGTAGCTCTGTAGTTCTTTTGAGTAGGATTGTGGTTTCCAGTTAGTACGGTAGTTGGCTGTCTTATGCTGTGTGCAAGGGCATTTGGGATAACATTTTCTGTTAGAGGCTGGGCTAGGATTAGTTCATTCTACTTGCTGTAGGGAGAGTTAGTGTGGACAGGATTTTTGTAAGTTTCACTATTTTGTTTTTCCTTATTTAGCTTAAAGGTTTCTGTGGCTGTTTTTTTTTTAATTAAGCTTAAAGGTTTCTGTGGCTGGGTCTTTTGAATTTACCTTAAAGGTCTCTGTGACTGTGTTTTTGGAATTAAGCTCAATGTGGTTACGGTGGCACCACTTGAAGCCAGAGGGTAGTCCTAATGAGCACCTGGGTCAAACTCTAATTTCTGGACTGTATGTGTTTGTGAGATCTGGGAATGCTATTGGTGGGTTTGTAATTGTGTTTGTAAACAACTGCAGTCAATATGGAGAAACTGTACTTCACTGTTCTGCATAAGTAGTGTGGAGTGGACCATGGGTAGGACTGTAGGGTGCAATGGTTGTGGGGCAGCAATGCAGATGAACATACTGCAGAGGCTGGGATGGTGCCCAATATGCCACAGGCTAAGGAGGCTTGAGGATGAGGTTCAGTGGCTTGGCAGGGAGCTGGGGAGGTTGGGGGATGAGGGGAGGATTGCATCGGTAGGAAGGCTGACATCTGAAAGAATTTGGGAGGCACCACAGAGAAGGAACAGTGGGTCAAGGGAGAAGTCAGGAGGAGAGGGAAAACTAGACAGGAAGTCAGCTGATGAAGAATGGACTCAGGTAGGACCCAGAAAAAGAGGAGCTGTAGTAGGCAGGAGGGAGGAGAAAAAACATAGTAAGGCAAAGGGGGTAGGGAACATGTTTACTGTACTAGCAACACATGGGAAAGAGGATGCAGGAGGAGACTGCACAAGGATAGTACTCACAAAGAGGAGGGAGGGAGTGAGGGGCATTACTAGTGGAGAGATTGAGCATCGTATAACAGGGGGAAGGATAATACTTGGAGAGGTGAGGAGGGAGAGGGAGGTTGGCAGTCAAACAGGAGGAGGGTATGGGGTCTCAATTGAGAGGACCGGGTAGAAGACACTGAGGCAAATTGTAAAAGCACCATCTTGAGCAGCCCCAGGAATGAGAACCTGGGTGGGGGGGTGGCGATGGGCACAAGGAAAGAGGAGGGGGTGTACTGGTATTGGGGTACTCCATATTCAAGGGAGGGTAGGAGGAAGTAGGCTGTTGGTTAACTAGGATCTGCAGCTTATCCATTAGGTAGGAAAATGGTCAGACTAGGTGGGCCAAGAGGTCCTTATCTGCCATCAAATTCAATGTTTCTATGTTTCTATGCAACTCTCTGCTATGGAGGGAACCTTCCCTGGTTTAGATAGCAGTACAATGCAGGCTTCAAAGAGTGATTTGTCAGAAGAGGAGTTAGTACTCCAGTAATTGTAAAGGGCTGTTAAAAGAGGGATTAGTATATCCTTATACATTTTATAAAAAAAGGCAGTAAACCCATTCGGGCCTGGAGCTTTGTCTAGGTGCACAGATCCTATAGCAGTAGCTACCTTGGAGGCTGAAATGGGGCCTAGCAAGGATTGTGCTTGGGCTACAGTAAGATAGGGAAGTTGGACTGATGCCAAAAAAGAATCCTGGGCCACCGTACTCACTGAATCAATCAGTGAGGTAGTGTAAAACGAGTGGTAAAATTGTGAAAGAATTGAGGCCATCTGTTTGGGGTCTGTAGTTGGTAACCCTGAATTAGGATCAATCAATGAAGATATCCATTTACTACTAGATTGTTGTTTGACCCCAAGGTCCAAAAGCTTGCCAGCAATATTGCCCTGTACAAGATACGTGGCCTTCAACTTGGCAGCCACCCTATCCACCTTGTTTAAAAGGTGTTCTGCATATCAGACCAAAGTTGGGCTAGCTTCTCCCAAGTATGGTCTGGGTCAAGAGGGTAAGGTCGTGTTCCAAGGACCTAATTTGCTGGAGCAACTCACTTAAATAAGCTTTCCTCCTCTGGCTTCTCAGGGATGCCAATCTAATAAGTTTTCCCCTACAAGCGGCTTTAAGCCCACCCCAGATGACATCAAGAGGTAAAGAGGCATCTTGGTTGCAAAGTAGAATCACCTCCATGTACTGCTTGAAATGGGCCACAGGCTCTGGATCTTGCAATAAGTGATTGTTCAGAGACCAGGTATGGGGACGCTGGGGGGCTGATGGAAAATCTAGGGCCAGCAGGACAGAGGAATACTCCGACAGAACTCTTGCCCATATATTACAATATACAGTACTCAACAACAGCTGTTCACTTATTAAAAATAAATCTATTCCTGAAAAAACATTATGGGGCAGAGAAAACAAAAATTTTATCAAGGGAGGAAAGATGGAGAGTCCCAGGCCCAGGAGGTCTATAAATTCATTCAAGGCTCTCTGTCCTGGAGACATCCCAGATTTCTTTCTGTAAGTACAATCTAACTTATTGATTTGGACAAGATTCCAATCCCAGCCCAATACAATTGGCAAATGTCCAAAGGGTGCTAAGACTATGGCTAGTGTAGGAAAGAAGCTAGGGGTATCTATATTGGGGCCATAGGCTGAACCCAATAGGAGTTCTACACTCTCCAATAGACCATGTAGAAAAATATATCGGCCAACCGGGTCCTTCATTTCTGCTAGAAAAGTAAAAGGAATTGATTTGGAAATTAGAATTGCTACTCCCCTTTGACGGGGATTATTGCTAGTACCAAATGCCCTCCCCACCCAAGATTTGGATAGGAATGTTATCTGGCTGTCCAGCAAGTGGGTTTCCTGTAAATAAAACATGTGGGAAGAACGATGTAAATGCCTTAATAGTGTATATTTTTTCCTGTTGTTCCTACCTCTCTTTATATCCCAAATAATAAATAAAAGTGGATTAGTCATTAAATAAAGATGTGATGTACATGAGACAAAAATGACAGAGCCAAGACGGATGCACCAGAACCCCTCCATCAATCAGAAACCAAAATGTTAAGAAAATACCCATCAAGAAGAAACAGCCAAAACCTGTAATATGAACAAATAAGTACAAACACGAAACTATGTACAAAAAGTATTAATTTCTCCCAGTTTCTACTCCTAAAATGAAAACTTCTGAGATGGGGCAGAGCTAGCCGCCGAACTGTGTCCTGAACAACACGTACTATATATAGGACCCAACATTTATTCTATGTTGCAGCCTTCCTTCAGCAGTGGAGGGGTATATAGGAATACTATAGTGATACAGTGGGAAAAGCAAAACTAAAAACATAAAACAGAGGAGACAACCTCATTTTCCACAATACCAAATGGAGATCGCCCAGTGGAGTAAAATAAACATGTTGGGTCTCCAGATTCAGAAATCCCATAATTACAATATTCTGTCATTGTCTCCTCTTTTTTTTTTTTAACCAGGAGAGACACGCTAAGCTAATAACTTGTTTACAGGTGCAACCTGGGGGCACAAGGAAGTTTTGTGAATTTGCTCAGGGTCACACAGTATGCAAGTGGGGGCTGTGGGATTCAAATCCAAGTCTCCAAGTTTGCCGCTCAGAGCCTTAAACCACTGTGCTGTGTTGCCTCCTCTTGTAGTTGACAAAGCCATTAATTAGATGGCCCACTGTAATTTAAAAATAGAATACAACAAATTAAGTTCCCTCTTCCCCTGTGCTAACAGACAGTGAAAAATAAAATCCTTAAGCTGTGGTGCCCCAAAGCAAAACCCAATAATCAACTATCTAGCAGGCATCCCTACATGTTGAATATTATCTTATACAGCCTGCCAATCACTTGGGAAATCACCCCTGCTATGCCCATCAACCTAAATTATAACAGTGTGTGCTTACCAATTTTCTCCCTAATATGTCACCAAGAAAAAAAAAGGGGGGGCAAGCAATTTAATGCAGAAAAAGCAAAAAGCTTCAGGTAGTCCACACTAAAGTAGCACATATGCAATTAAAACCAAGGAGCACAAAAAACTTGGTTGAAGTGCTAATCCAGTTAATTAATGTAACAAGTCAATGGAGGCTGCAGGTGGCAGTCTGTACTGTCTAAAGATGAACTGTCCACAAATAATTTTCTGTGCTGGTTTACAAAAGGACCAAGTTAAATAAAACAAACAGGGTAATTGTAGATCTATAGAAGTTCAAATCTGACCATTTCAAAAAACCTGAAGAGTGAGGCATGCAGAAGGTGGGCTCTATCAAAGAAAAGTGCTTCCCGATGCTACAGATATGCCGCAAAAGTAAACCAAAGACATTTCTACTCAGTTAAAGAAGTCCGGAGGAGCGCCGTTTGCACAAATAACTTGAGCATTTACAGAAAAAAATCCAATAACTGTCCAGATCTATGATATAAAGTTTAAAGAGAAACCCTTTCACTGGTACTTAAGTTTACCGTGGATTTCCTCTGGTTTTGGAAGAAAAGAGTTCAGGAAACAATTGGTTTAAGGCTGAAGCAGCTTGGTCAGCCATATCAAAGCACCATTTGCCAGAATCTGTGGTTATTTCCTATTGTGAGGCATAAAGAAGGCTTTGCTTGATATCTGCAGCCCAAAGTTGACTGAGCAATGGGCGATAAGCAGCCCGCGCTTGACGGCCCTTTGCAGTGAGGTCCTGTACAATCCTGATCTTTTTGCAGGCCCATTGTATCGAACCCAAAAGTTTTACTTTCTTCAGGATATAATCTCAATCCAAGAAGTTTAAAAGCTTCAATATAATCGGTCGGGGAGACTCCTTAGTTGGAGGTTTAGCCCGAAGTGCTCTGTGTGCAGGTTCGATTACATAGTGGGAGCCATTAGGTGATGGTCCAGCAATTTTTGTGCACAATTTCTGGACAAACTCTAAAGTGTTTGGCCCTTCTGGCAACCCAAATATTACTACATTGTTTTGAAGATTTTGCCCCTCTGAGTCATCAGCTTTGGATCTGAGTGCTGATACCGATCTTTTAACATGCACTATTTCTGGATCTAGCTGAGCACGGTGATCTTCGAGGGAAGAACTTCTCACCTCAGCATCTGACATCCTGGTGGAGAGCTCTCTTAAAGTGGGTTTTAGCTCCTTCATCTCTTCAGTTTTGATAAGAACTGCATTTTTGATAGTTGAGAGATTAGAGTAAATCTGTGCTGGGGAAAGTTCAGCAGAGGCCAGAGGAGTGGGCTGGAGTGGGGAAGTACTCTGTCAGTGGCACTTGGCCACTAGGGTCACTGTCGAGTCTTCCTCTCCATCTGAGAAGGGCAACAGCAGTTGTGCTGATTCTTTCATCAGAGCTTCTAAAGTTGATATAATAAGGCCAGGTGATACTTTTAGCAAAATACAATGGATGTTAAGGCTCAGTTATCTATAAAAGGGGCATTAAATTTGTTTTGTTTTTTCAGTGAAGCTGGGGAACTCAAAAAGAATGCTGCTAGCTCATCACCAGCCTCACCTTACTGCCAAGGAGGTTTTAACATGAGTCCAAAATTTTCTAGAGTCACCAGCTGCGTCAAGAAGATGTCTTTTACAATAGTAGCTTTTTGCAGTGCGGATTTGTTTTCATAGGCACTACGCTGAGCTCTGTAAGTATTGAAGTCGGATGGTAGGCCAGAGGATTTAAAGTGCTTCCAGCTTTTATCCTTAGCATGGAACAAGGCAAGTAGGTCCTTGTAAAGCCACCTGGTTTGTTTGCCACATACAGGGCGGGTGACCAGAGGGGTGTGCTTGCCTGCAGGGCCCCGAACTGGGCAACGAAGTAGCTTAGAGTTGTCTGGGCATCCTGTGCCAGGTATAGGCAGGTCCAGTCCTTTGAAGATGCATCATTGAGAAAGTTAGTCTTATCTAAACAAGCAAAGTTCTGAAAAGTTATATAGCACGGCAGGGGTGAGGGGACATGGGAGTGGCACCAGACACAGAAAATGGGGGAGTGGTCGCTGAGTGCATCTGCAAGGGTACCAGCAACAGGGAAACTATCAACACAATTTGTCAGTATCCAATCAGTCAGGGAGGATGAGCTGGAGGGAGATGTGACCCTTGTATGACTAGTTACAGGCAGGTGTAAGTTATAACTGAACTAAGGAGAGAAGGATGTTATGTGATTTGCCCGTCCAATAGAGATTGAAGTCACTTAGAATAAGCACTTCACTATGACCTACAACTAGAGCTGTTTGATTGAGAAGCTCCTCCAGGCCAGTAAGGCTGTTTTTTGGGGGATTGCAAACAGACTATGTGTAGTTGTTTTGCCCCTAGAAGTAGAGTAGAATGAATGGATTTGCATTGGGAGCGAGAAGGAGTTTTAATGATGGAAAGTTTCAGCGTGGATTTATAGAAGATACAACACCTTCCCCACTTTTGGATGAACTTCTGTCACATCTAAGTATATTACAGTTGGGTATGAGCAAGACAGAGTCAAGAATAAATGGTTTGAGCCAGGTCTCAGATAAGCAGAGGAGATCAGGGCGATAAAGAGCAACCCAAGCCTCAAATTCAGCAAAGTTATGGGTAAGGATCCGAATATTGAAGTGGCCAATTCAGATACCCTTGATGTTTTCAGAGATTAATTCATATGGGAGTAGTGAGTCTGGGTGCCAGGGTTTACTTCCACATCACCAGACAGTAGGAGAGCTAGAAGTATGATATACCGGAGCTTTCAATGTACCTAGGGCGGTAGATGGTGACAGTGGCATTTAACATGAGTGTGGTGAATGAGGTAGGTGAAGAATCTAGGGAGCAGAAGGTGTGTAAGATGTAGGTGAGGAAGGGGTATAGTGAGAAGGTTTGAGAAGGTAAAGTCAGATAGATTAGATGTCACCGATTGAGAAGGCTGAGATCAGTGATGCAGGGAGAGCCATGCTAAGAGTAGTAGTGATAAGCTAGTGGCCAGAAAGGCTGTGAAATTAGGAGCCATGGAAAGTGTTTTTGAAATGATTTGAAAGGTGAGAACCAAGAGGTACTGAGAAGAGAAAGATAGTGGAGCAGAATGGAAGAGAGTCATAGAAAGCAACGAGAGACACCCAGTGGGTAGAGAGTATAATACGCAAGTGGAAAAAAGGGCACTTTGTCATGTGATCATCCATGACAATATAGTTTAGTGCACAGATAGGGCAGGTAGCAGCAAAGAGAGGTCCTGCACCTAAGGCAAGGCTTTAGCAGCTGTAAATCAAACCACAGTAGTGGTTTGAAGCAGGAAAGTGGCAGCAAGCTTAACGGTCGGTCAATTTGGTGTCTGCTCACCCTTGGGGCAAATGGGCAGCAGTAGCGAATCAGGCAGAAAACAGCAATGACTCCATTGGGAAGTGCAGCAGTGGGTCTGGGCTGCTGGGCAGCTTGGGCTCCTCAGAGAAAGCGGTAGTGGGTCATCTTTTGATGTAACTGCAAATGCGGTTCAATGCTGGATTCCAGCCCGAAGAGCTTAGAGCGCATGAGGAGGGAAGGGAGGACAAGGTAAATAAAGGTTTGCAGGGGGTGGTCTGAGTTAGGAAACAAAGAGACCAGGTGGGGACAGAGACAAAAGGGGTAGGTAGGCCCCTAAGGATAGAGCAAAAATGGATTGGAGGGGAGTAGCACAAACAGGTAGGCGCCAGGCCACTTAGAGTTGCCGAAGAGGGTTTGGGAGGGCCTTAAAGGAAAAGTAGTGGCATGGGAGTGAGGGAAGTGTGCTTAGTAGACAGCAATGGAGAGTAGCAGGGTCAGGGGAAGAGAGGAGCGAGGTTAGGAGTCTGGAGGCTTAATGGAAAGGTATTGGCAGGGGAGCTAGACTAGTGGGACTGTGCCTAGTGGATAGCGCTGGAGAAGAAACAGGGTCTGGGGAGAGAGGAGAGAAATTAGGAGTGTAAAAGCAATAGAGAAAAATTAAACAGTGCCACTGGAGACGGTGTAGCACAAAATTCTAACTTAGAAGTCAGTCAAAGAGCTGTAACTTCCCAGTACAAGTTTACCTAGGACTATGAAAGTTAGCCAAGGGTTGGCTATGTTGCAATATTTTTACCAAGACTTATTTAAATAGCAAAGTCAAAATTTCACATTACAAGGCTCTGTACTTAAAATACAGGATAAATTAATAGGCTGCTTGAGTTTAAACAATCCAGATAGTTATTTAACTAGCAAGGTATAAATTCACTTTAGAAAGCTGAATGCATAATACTGCAGGATAAATTAATATACTCATTGAGTTTAAGCAAACCAGAGAGTTGTGGCAGACTTAGTTAGCAATACCACAGTTAAGAGTTTCAAATGAAGTATTTTGTCAATCAGACTTGGATGGCTAAGGTGACAGACCAATAGGATTTAGAGAAAAAAGGCACCGACAAATACAAAAATGTCTGTCCGAGGCAGGTAGCAGCTAAGGGAGGTTCCGTACCTGAGGCAAGGCTTTAGCGGCTGTAAATCAAATCAGAGTAGAGCATTTCTTTTTGTCACTGCACTTTTGTACTATCTTTTAGTGCTTTCTCGGAACTGGTCTCACCAGGTTGGAGATGTATTGGTGCCATGGCCTTCCCTGTATCACCTATGCTGCCTCTCGGCTCCACGACCTTCACCCCTTTGCTGACCTCCCAATTTCTGGTATCACAGGGAGGCTGTGCAGGGAGGTTGGTAACACTAGGAGGCATTTGGTTAGTTGAGTGCTGAGGGCAGCTGAGGAGGGGGTGGTGAGCAGCACTGAGGTTGTCCGGTGCAGGAGATGCCCTGGGTGTAAATGGAGCCTAGGGAGAGGCCTGACGTGCTTGGTCTCCATACCAAGGGTTCCCACCAGACCGAGTGGGCTGGTAACTGGAGTGCCGGCTGCGTCCTCTAATCCTCTTTGGGCAGTTCTTTGCAATGCCAGGTCGATGAGGAACAAGACCACTATTTTATCCGACTTGATTTCTTCTGTCGACCTGGCTTACATCACAGAGACCCGGCTGGGTGACAATGTAGGCCCTTTTTTTGAGGCCGTGGTCCCTGCTGGGTATACTGTGGTGCACTGAACAAGGAAGGATCACAGGGGTGAGGGAGTGGCCATCATTTTTAGATCCAGTCTGGGCTTCTCAGTGTACCAAGTTGGTAGCACCTGCTCTTTTGAGTGCATTGCCGTGCTTGGGGGTGCAGGGTGCAGGTTGCAGGATTCTCCTTGTTTACCACCCTCCTGGGGTGAGAGGGGAATTCCTGAAAGAGGTAGCAGACTTCATCATTGACCAGGTGTTGGAGTCCCCCAGGTGTTTAATCCTAGGGGACTTCAATACCTGGGTCGATGACGAATCCTCAAATTTCAGTTACAACCTCCTCCAGCTGATGCAGTCACTGAGCCTGTCACAAGAAGTTGCTGCTGTGACCCATCAACACAGCCACACACTCAGTCTGGTGTTCCAGCTGGATCTTGAGATTGACAACCTCAAGAATGATCAGGTCATTTGGTCTGACCACTACATCATGGAGTTCAGCTTTAGGGCCCACCCTGAAAGTCCCTCCCCTGTGAAGATGGTCAGCAATCACCCCTTAAAGGGTGTTGACCCAGAGGGACTATTAGCATTAATTGACCTATCAAGGGTTGACACAGAATGTTTTATTGGCACTGGAGAGGCAGTGGCCACCTATAATAGGGTGGTTACTGAAGCTCTAGATGCCATCGCACCAGTCCATATATGACCCACATCCTCTCACTTGAGATTCCCTTGGTTTGATGGGGATCTCAAGGTGATGAAGATCAGGGGTAGGGAATTTGACTGTTACTGGTTGAAGACCTGGCTAGAGGTCAACAGGCTCGCTCTGTGTTCTTACTATGTTGAGTACCAGGGGACAATTTGCTGTAAGAAGGCAGCATTTCTGTCCAGGGAAATTGCTGCAGGGAGAAACAGACCATCTCAGCTGTTTCTGACCGTGAATAGGCTCTTACACCCTGCCTGTCTCTGACCGAAAAAAGCTTTTCAACCACTGTATGTGAAGAATTTGCTCTGTTTTTCTCTGACAGTGCTGTCCGTCTGGTCAGGGATTTCACCAGGGAGGCTTGTGCCTCGCACTGATCGAGTTGGGTGTTTCAGAGGCACTCAGTCTGCCTGGGAGGAGTTTAGGCCAGTGGAGGTGTCGCAAGTGACTAAGGTGATCTAGGAGCTGAAGCACACCTTTTGTAAACTGGACCCGACACCAACACATTTCTTAATGAGATGTGTCGATGCCATTGGCCTGGTGTTCGCCAGGATTGCCAGGTGCTCAATGGTGGAGGGGGTCTTCCCAGTTGCTTTGAAAGATGCATTGGCGAAGCCCCTCCTAAAGAAATCATCCCTCAACCCAGACTTCCTGGAGAATTACCATCCCCTCTCCAACCTGCTGTTTTTGAGCAAGGTTGTTGAGAAATTGGTGGCACATCAGTTTGAGGATCACCTGGTGTCCTCAGATATCTATGAGCCATCCCAGTTGGATTTCTGGGCCAGACACAGTACTGAAACTGTACTAGTGAAAATGCATAATGATCTGCTTCGGGCTACAGATAGAGGAGATAGGTCAGTTCTTGTGCTTCTCAGTCTATCCTCATCTTTTGACACCGTGGATCACGTCATGCTTCTTGATCGACTCTGTGAGTTTTGTGGACTCGCTGGCACCGTCATCAAATGGTTTGAATTCTGTCTCTTGGACAAAGTGCAGTGGGTGGTGGTGTGGAATTTCCCCTACTTCACAATGCCCCTGTCTTGTGGAGTACCTCAGGGTTTGAGCTTGTCACCGATGTTGTTCACAGTGTACATGCTGCCCCTGGGGGAGATCATCTGACAATACAATGTGGAATTTCACTGCAATGCAGAAGATACTCAATTACATAGAAACAGAAACATAGACTTTGATGGCAGATAAGGACTACTTGACCCACCCAGTCTGCCCATTTCCCTACCTACTGGATAAGCTGCAGATTCTAGTTAACCAACAGCCTACTTCCTGCCACCCCCCACTACAATTGCCTTGTGTCTGGCCCATGCATGTTTGAATTCCCCCACTGTTTTAGCCCCAACAACCTCCCTAGGAAGGCAGTTCCACGCATCCACCACTCTCTCTGTGAACAAAGATTTCCTCACATTACCCCTGAGCCTTCCCCCCTCTATCTTTAAATTGTGGCCTCTTGTTCTTACACATCTCTTTTTCTGAAAGATGCTATGCTCCTGGACTTTGTTGATTCCCTTGAGGTACTTGAACATTTCTTTTTTTTTTTTTTAAAGAAAAAGTTTATTTCTTTTCCAATACCAACAAGACATACAAACATAAACCAAAACCCGGAAAACTGGGCGCACACCCCAAAACTGGCTGTGCAAACTATGTACATCCCCTATTTACATACACACAAGGATACCACCCCATCCAAAGTTAAACATCACACAGAAGCCCTCATGTCCCACTGCAAATTGAGACAACTCCTTCTCCCATATTCGAGCTTACCCAAAATAAAACTTACAACATTTAACCTCCAGTAATCCTGGTTGACCTGGTCATCTCGAGCGGATATCCAGTGTGTCCCCTGAAAGAGAGAGAGTCCCAATCCGATAAAGCCCCAACGACCTCAATTTCATCCTCGCCAAACCCATATCCCAGTCAGATCCATATTGATTCCAGCACTAGTTAACATATAACCACCCATCCTATAGGGGATCTTCATAAAAAAAAGAAAAGACCTAAGACCCACGGTACCTACCTCTTGAGAGAACCACCTTCCCAGCTCATATTCCTCTATTAATAGCCACCCAGCAGGCAGATCTGTATACTATCCATTATTTCCTATTACCAGTAGGCTGCCTCCAAACTTGCCCACCTTTTACTATAGACCTCCTGTCTACCCTCAGATATTAGATGTTTTTTAATCCTAGCTAAAGCCCCCTGCAAATCCTTCACCCATTGTTCATACAAAAGAGCCTGGTCATCTTTCCAGTGTTTCAGAATGAATGCTTTAACAATAGACCCCATTAAAGCAAGGTGAAATCTTGATGTGACCCTCCTAACCATAGAGTAATCGCCTAACACACAAATTTCTGGGGTTAAATAACCTGAGTAATCTAAACTGGGGTCCAAGCCCTGTCTAATCTTATTCCATAATGGAGAAATCTTATCACAACTCCATAGAATATGAAGCAAATCCCCTGTTGCTGTCCCACACTGGAAACACAGATCTGTCTGTCTCAAGGACTTAGAATATAGCTTAGTTGGCGTATAATAGATATTGTGAACCACAAAGATCTGCATATTTCTATATTTGGGAATAAAGTTATATCTGGTGGCTTCCAAGATACTGTCCCATGTTAATCTAGAAGTCAACACCTTATCCCAATAAGGGACAGCGGTAAGGACACTGGAACATCGGGAATTCAGGAGAAGTTTATACACCCAGGAGAGCGAACTGGATCTGTGCACAGCCTCCTTCAAACTTCCCCATGAAAGAAAACTGTCTGTATAATCCCCCCATCCCCCCGAACTCCCGCAATCAATTGCTTAAGCTGTAACCTTTGGAAGAAGGGCAGGCCATCACATTGAGGTGGTAGGAGTATTCTCCACCCCCCCCCTTGCATATCCCTCAAACTGAGACCTTTGAAATATACCGCCCACCTTTGCCCCAGCACCAAGCCTCCTATAGTCAGGTTAGGGTTACCCAGAATAGGCTGATCCATAGACTTCACCTGACATTCTTTTTGGGTTGGAGTGAGAAGCGACCACCAAGCTTCCAATGATTTCCTAATTGGATTCCCCACCCCTACCTTACCCAATCCTTTTTTGGGCCCAACGTATAACAACGAATCAGGGGAATACCCCATACCTCTCAGCGCATTCCTCTCAATTTGTAACCAAGCAGGACAATATTCTCCCTTATACAAATCCACCGCCCACTGGGCCATAAAGCCCAACTGACCCGCCACATAGTAAGCCTGAAGATCAGGTAGCCTAATACCCCGCCTCTCGTACGGCATACACAACACATTGTGCTTAATCCTGGGAGGCTTGCCACTCCAAAGGAAACCCGTCAACATTTTCCTAATTAGCTTAAACCACTTAACCGGAATATTATAAGGAGCCAAACAGATCGGATATAGCACCCTCGGCAAAATGTTCATCTTAATGATGCCCAAACATGCCGTAAAGTTTAAAGGAAGTTTGTTCCATCTTAAAATATCCCCCGAGATCTCCGAAATAATTCCCCCCAGGTTGGCATCTGCACCAGATGTTTGGTTTGCTGTAATCCAAATTCCCAAGTACTTCAACTTATCATCATTCCATTGTATCCCCAAGGGTGCAAAATCCACTTTATAAACATATGGAGTCAGAGATAAAATTTAAGTTTTAGTGAGATTCAGTTTGTAGTTTGAAACCCTAGAGTACCGATCTATTAGCTCTCTAACCATTTCAAAGCCAGTTGCTGGATCTCGAAAGCGGAGCAATATATCGTCCGCGAAGACTGAGATTTTCGAAACCAAATCATCGACCCCGATTCCCTGAACCCTGACTTCCCTATTAATGTATCTTAACAAGGGCTCCAAGTAAATATTAAACAGTATCGGTGAAAGAGGGCACCCCTGCTGAGTACCATTCTTAAGCTAGAATTCCCTCGACAAATAACCATTACATAAAATTCTAGCCGTAGGTGCCGCATATAAATTCTTGATACCCCTAATTAACCCCTCTGAGAATCCCATCTTCTCCATTCTAGTAAACAAAAATAAATGAGAGACATGATCAAAAGCCTTTTCGGCATCTAGGGAGATCAAGGCTGAGGGGGCCCGGGAGTCAGAAGCAGAATTTGAGATATGGTGTATTTTCCTAAGTGCATCTTTTGCTCCTCTTCCCGGCATAAAGCCTACTTCTTCCTGAATAATTAGACTTGGAGCCACAGTCAAGATCCTATTAGCCAAGATCTTTGCAAGTATCTTGATGTCTTGATTTATTAAGGCTATAGGCCTATAGCTTCCCAAAACATCCCTTGGCTTATCTGGTTTGGGTATTAATGTGACATATGCTTGATATATGGGTGAATGATCAATACCATCCCGCATTATAGTATGAAAAAAATCTTTTAGAACAGGAAGTATAGTTTGAATGTGTGTTTGGTAAAATTTCACTGTTAAGCCATCGGGCCCTGGAGATTTACCTGATGGAACGGATCTAACCACCTCAATAATGTCGGAGGATGTTATAGGACCTTCCAACTCCATAGCAAAAGCAGGGTCCACTAACGGAAGTTGAATTCCCTCCAAATATTCCCTAACCTCCTGGTCCCCCCTGGAGCACTTTCCTGGTATATCTTTTCAAAAAATGAGGCAAACGCCTCGGCCATATCTTGAGGGTCCGTCACTAGCCTCCCTTCACATGAAAGTGAAGTAACAGTCCGACTGGCTTCCCACTCCTTAATTCTCGCTGCCAGGAGACGCCCCGGAACATCCCCCCGCAGGAGATATTGGGCCTTGATCTTATTTAGCCAGAATTCAGTCTTCCCATACAAAATCCCTGACAGCTCCTCCCTTAAGCTTTTAAGCTCCCTATCTATTTCTTCTGATAACCCCTCCTGCTGCGACAGAGTGCTTATGGCCCCCTCTAGAAATTCCTCTTTCGCCTTCCTAATCAGCCTCTCTTTAGCAGCTAAATTTTTAGCAGCCATAGAGTATAAAAATTTACAAGTAGGCCAAGCTAGCCTCTTATCCATCAATGTAGGCAATTGTACACTAATAATTTCCTTAAGAGCCCCCTCTAACTCATCCCTTCTCTCCTTCACCAAAAAAAGCCAGTCATGAAGCCTCCACCTATAAGGTCTGGGAGGTAGGGACTTAGGTTCCCATTGCATCTGAATCAGGGAGTGGTCTGAAAGAGTTCTACCCTCGGTCAAGAACGCTCTAACCTCCCCCAGTGCCACTCTATTTACCAAGAAAAAATCTATCCTAGTATGACTTTTATGAGCCGAAGAGTAAAATGTCATTTTGGGGCCCCCATTAGAAAAAAGCTTAGATGGATCTGTCAAACCTGTAACCTCTAAACACTTAGCCAGGGCTAATTGGGCCCTAGACCTGGGGCCTTTAAATATAGGCACCCTGTCCTCCTTATCGTCTAAACATAAATTCCAATCACCTGCTAATATCAAAGAGAGTGATGGGAACGGGGCAATATTCTCCTCTACTGAGGCAAAACATTCAGGTTGTGGTGGTGTTGGTCCATATATAGAAGCCACCACTACTGCCTTACCATGTAAAGTGCCCATCACATAAATCCCCCTACCATCCTGTCTGGTCAAAACCTGGGTCACCTCAAAGGGACAAGACTTGTTAATTAATATTACAACCCCGTCAAACGCCCTCTCCCTCCTCACTCCATATACCTGACCCACCCAACGTTTCTTTAAACAATCTAGTTCATCCGACAATAAATGTGTTTCCTGAAAAGCCACAATATGAGCCCCCATCTGCTCCATGTACCGTAGGATTGTCAGTCTTTTATTTCGTCCCCTCAAACCTTTAACATTCCAAGAAATCACAGTGTATAATACCATCTAGCTAATAACAAATTAAGAAAAGGATCAAGACAAATCCATTCTTGAGGTCTACTCCCCAAGCATCCCAGTCAAGGACTCTCTCTCTTTCCCCCCCTAAACCCTCCCCCCCATCCCCCGGTCCCAAGACCGACCTCCAGCTTCCTGTTGAGTCATGGATGAATCCGTTTTCTAATCCCCCAAAACCCAGTCCTTGGCTTCTTTACCTGAAAAACTAGCTTTACATCCCCTCAGACCTGGTTAAACCAAGCCCCATTGAATAAGTAAACGGTGCCCCCATATAAATCACAAATATACATGATGCCCAACAGAGAAAGAAAAAAAAAAAAAAACCCTAAACCTCAAGCGAGGCACTCCCCCATATCACCTAAGCAGGCAGAAACTCATCCAATAGCGCCTCCAACTAGAGACTATATTATTTCATCATACCACACCCCATTAATTGCTGATATGAACATCCCGCCCCCGGGTTAAGCCCTAATCCCACAGAAAGTCCAATCCACCTAATTGGCAGCCTAAAAGTCCATTGAACAAAGGGCCTTAGTCACCCCAGTCTTTCCTTAATCTTCTTTTCATGTACCGTCCTTTTCCTTCCATTTCCCTCCCTCCCTCCCTCCTGGAGGGAGAGAGGCACACAAGACTAAAGCAATAAAAAAAAAAAAAGGGGAGGGGAGGGAAAGGAGGGGGAAACCCCTCCAAAATCAAATCCAAAACTTGCTGTTCACTGTCTCAGTTTATGCCAAAGGTTAGCTTGACCTCGTAGCTCATGTTAAGGACTCCATAACTCCCAGAAGACCTCTTCCTGAAAAAAGCAATCCTCATATAGGAGAACACAATCAGGTTGGAGATTTAAAAAGATCTGGAAGATCAGAGTGGAGTCCCTCCATTGCATCCTTAGCTGTTAGAAACTTCTTTTCTCCAGATGACAGTCGCATCATAAGAGTAGCAGGATAGAGGATCCGAAACTTTATCCCTGCTAAGTAAAGCTTCTTCTTAATGTCCGTATACTCCTTCTGCTTTTCTCGAATGCCAGGAGTTAAATACTCAAAAAACCACAATGAGGCCCCGTTCCATTGCAGAGGTTTCTTCTGTCTGGACACCTGAAGAACATAAGATTTCTCCTCATAATTAAGAAACCTCATAATTATAACTCTAGGTCGGGCCCCCGGCAGTGGGGTCTCCCATAGTGCTCGATGAGCCCTCTCCAAATTATACCCTTCCTCAAAAGGTGAAGGGCCAAACATTTTTAATAGCAGATCCTGGATAAAAGAGATGCAGTCCAGGCCTTCAGCCCTCTCTGGAAGCCCTGCTAAAATGAGGTTGTTCCTACGATTTCTAGCTTCTTGATCCTCCAACCTCTCTTCCAGTCTCTTGACTTTTTTCCGGATCATCACTACTTCTTGATCCAGAGTAGAGACTTTTCTTTCCTGTGAGGAAATTCTGGCCTCAGCATCATTCATTCTTAGGGCCAGTGAATGTAGAGCCAGCTTCACCTCAGAGAAATCCATCACCAAACCCTGCAGCAAGGACTTAATCTTCTTGATGTCCTCTGCGTTGCCACCCACACCCCCTTCCTTATCAAAGTCCTCTCCGTGATCTGCATCAACAGGCCGGGTGGGGCTTGGGCCGTTAGTTGCTTGAGGTGCACCCGTGAAGCAGTTCCACTGGTTCGGCTTCCATGCCTTGCGAGCTCGGGGCCAGCCTACCCGAAATCCTTCTAAAACGCTCGGTCTCACACTGCTTCCGACCGCCACAAAACCAGTTCTGCCAGGCAACGGAACAGCTAGAAGCACCCAACAGAACTTTGAATGAGGAAAGGGAACTAAATACCGCTAGTACCAGGTGTTTAAAGCAAAAATCAACCGCTTGGGTCTCGGAGGAGCGCGGAGCATGTCCTACCCGAGCCGGCTCATCACGTGACTCCATTGAGGTACTTGAACATTTCTATCATGTCCCCCCGTCCCTCCTTTCATCAAGAGTATACATATTAAGCTCGCTCAGTCTCTCTTTCTATGATTTCTGATGCAGACCCTGCACCATTTTAGTTGCTCTCCTCTGGACTGCTTCCATCCTGTCTATGTCCTTGCGTAGATGAGGTCTCCAAAACTGCACACAGTACTCCAGATGGGGTCTCACCAACTGTCTGTACAGAGGGATAACCACTTCTCTTTTTCTACTTGCGATGCCCCTTCCTATGCATCCCAGTATCCCCCTTGCTCTCCTCACTGACTTCTCACATTGCTTAACCACCTTTAGATCATCCAATATGACTACCCCCAAATCCCGTTCCATTTTTGTTGTTGTGAGTACCTCCCCTGCTATTGTGTACTCTTCTCCTGGGTTTTTGGTCTTTTGCATCCAGAACATCAGGAGCAGCTGACATGCTTAACAGCTGTCTGGCTAAAATCCATGACTGGATGACTTCCAGCTGGCTGAGACTCAGCCCAGCTAAAACTGATGTGCAGGTGATCGATCCTGGCCGAGGGTGTGATGGGTTGCCACTGGGGGCTGAGTCTGTACTTGTTCTGGGGTCTACTCCATTGGTGGTTTCTCTGAAGGTGTGAACTCTGGGTGTGATCCTTGATTGCAAATTGACCTTTGAAGATCAGAAGAAGAAGAAGAACCAGTATTTATAGCGCTTTTCATACAAGCGAAGTGCTTTACAAGCAATGCTAGACTGGTAGTGAAGTGACTGAATGTGTGGTGGCTCCCATATCACACATCATCACCCACACACAACCTGGATAATTGCATGAACCGGTTTATGGGAAGGGGAATGTTGACCAGGACACCAGAAATGTTCCCTACTCTTTGTGAAGAGTGCCCTGGGTTCTTTTACTTCCATCTGGAAACCCACCAGGACAACACCAGGATGGGTAGAAGGGACCTCGGTTTAATGTCTCATCCGAACGATGGCACACCCCAGCAGTACAGCACCCCACAATACTGCACTCGCATGCCAGTGATTTTTAGGTGCAAGTCCAATCCTGGTGTGGGACGAGAACCCACGACCTTCTAGTCCAGAGGCGGATGTGCTACCAACTGAGCCACGCTGACACCTCATCAGATGTCAGCTATAGTCAGCAGTGGTTTTTACCACTTGCAGAACATTGCCCGGATTAAGCCCCTCATTCCGCCTGTGAACCTTCTGACACTAGTACACACCTTTGTAACTTTTAGGCTCAATTACTGTAACACTCTCTATTTTGGGGTCATGGGAGGGACCCTCTGCTGGCTGCAGCTAGTGCAGAATGCAGTGGCCTGGTTACTGATGGGCCTGTCAAGGTCCATTCTTGTGACCCCGGGTCTGCATGCTCTGCACTGGCTGCCAGTCAGGTGGAGGGTCCATTTTAAGGTGGGTCTTCTCACCTTTAAGACCCTATATGGCCTGGGTCCTGGTTAATTGTCTTAGCTCCTGAGCACTGGTGTCTTCTATTCACTCCTTCCACTCCTCCTCGAGGTGCCTCCTGGACGTTCCCAGGGTTCAGCTCAAGACCTCTGGAGATCGTGTTTTTAGTGTCTTTGGGCCAGCCTTGAGGAACTCTCTTCCACCTGCAGTCTGGGAGGCTCCCTCAAATTAGGTGTTTTAAGGAAGGCTAAAGGCCTCTCTCTTCATACTGGCCTTTGACTGTTGATTCCATCTTTAGTTTTGGCTAGTCCCTTGAAGATTAACTCCTGGAAACCTCTGTTTTGCTAAATTTCAATCCTGTTACTTTTTTTTTTATCAATTTATTTTTATCCCGCCTTACTACCCTCTTAGTCCACTCCTTCAGACCTGATCTATCCCCGTAGATCCCTCCCATGGTGTCTGCCCCATGAGTCCCAGGCTTACTTATTTATCCCCCCTACCTTGTTCCTTACTTTGGAGTGCCTGCACAAAAGGGTCTGCTCATGGGTAGGTGATTGGGTTTGGGATCGTTCATCATCTTGGACCGAGAGTTTTTTTTCCACTTTTCGTCCCTTAGCCCCTCCTTCCTCTGAAGGTGTCGGCACCCAGGACTGATGTCCAGCCAGATGGCGTGCTAATGCATGCCATTGTCAAATGCCCATAATGTTCTCCCCTTCCCTACTCCGGAGAGCCACCTGTGCCCCGATGCCCATGCTTCCACAGTCATAGGTGCGTCGGGTGCTCAAGGAGGAGGCAGCATCTATTTGGACTCTCGATTGTCTTCCTCCAATCAGACCTCTGGCAGCCTTGAGTCCATTCCCGGGTCACCAGCATGGCGTGAGGTGTGGCATCCAGTGCCTCAACCCTCAGCACCACTGGGTCAGGCAATCCTGTTACACTTTTAAATTAGGTTTTATTATACTTTATTTACTGCTGTATGTCCTTGTTTATGTTCGGTGCCCAGAGTCTCTGGGATTGGGCACCTTATAAAAAATAATGCCTTGCCTTGAAGCTGGAAAGTGGCAGCAAGCTTGGTGGTCAGTCAGTCAGGTGTCAGCTCACCATCGGGACAAAAGGAAGGCTGGGGTGAATCAGGCAGAAAACAGCAGTGGCTCGGTCAGGGAGTGTGGCAGTGGATCCAGGTTGCTGGATGGCTTGGGCTCCTCATAGAAAATGGCAGCCTGTCCTCTTTCAATTACTTCACAAAAGCAGTACGATGCTGGATTCCAGGCCAAAGGGCTTTGTGCACCTGAGGCAATGCTTTATCGGCTGTAAATCAAACCACAGTAGTGGTTTGAAGCTAGAAAGCGGCAGCAAGCTTGGCGATCAGTCAGTCCGGTGTTGGCTTGCCCTTGGGACAAACGAGCTGCTGGGGTGAATCAGGCAGAAAACAGCAGCTGCTCCATCAGGGAGTGCTGCCACAGGTCCAGGCTGCTGGTGCCTTGGGTGCCTCAGAGAAAGTGGCTGCTGGTTCTCTTTCACTCGAACCGCAAATGCGGTTTGATACTGGATTCCTGTCCGAAGGGCTTAGAGCACCACTGATATCTAAAAAAGAACATTAGATTGCTGCAAGGGGTGCAGAGAAGGGTGACTAAAATGATTAGGAGACAGCAGGACAAGTAATACGAAGAGAGGCTAGGAACCCTGAGTCTGTTCTCCTTGGAGAAGAGGAGGCAAAGAGGGAATATGATAGACTTTCAAGTACCTGAAGAGAGTGAACAGGGTGGAGTGTAAAGGGTGCTTCAACAAAAGAGAAAACACTACCACCAGTGGATATAGCCTAAAGCTGGTGGGGTGAAGATACAGGAGGGATGTAAAGAAGAATGGATAGTGGGATTATTCAAAAAAGCCTGGGACAAACACAGATGGAAGTTGTGGGATCAAGGAATGTGGAGGGGAGAGATGGGGTCACAGACACTGGTGTAGAGGTAAAATACAAAACAAACAAACACAACAAATCAAGCAGAGAAGATGGAACTGGTGGTCTCCTTCTGCTGGTTACTTTCTTATGTTACATAGAAACATGCAAATTGTCAGCAGATAAGGACCACTAGGCCTATCCAGTCTGCCCGTAGGCCCAATACCTGTGTACAACCACGCACCCTAATAGGTCAATGGCTTTTCATCACTCCCTTCCCACGCAAGGTTCCCCTGTGCTTGTCCCAGGCATGATTCAATCCCTCCACTGTACTTGCCCCTACCACCTCTTATGGCAGACTATTTCAAGCGTTTACCACCCTGTTTGGGTAGAAAATGTCCTCACGTTATCTCTTGAACCCCCCCCCAATGTCATATCTTGCCCCTTCATTCTGGTATCTTTACTACATTGGAAAAGATCTCCCACCTGCGCCTTGTTTATGACCTTGAGGTACTTATAAACATAGACTTTGACAGCAGATAAGGACCATTTGGCCCACCCAGTCTGCCCATTTCCCTACCTACAGGATAAGCTGCAGATCCTATTTAACCAACAGTCTATTTCTTCCTACCCCCCACAAAAATTGTCTTTTGTCTGTCCTATGCATTCTTGAATTTTCCCTCAGTTTTAGACCCCACAACCTCCTCAGGAAGACTGTTCCATGTGTCAACCACCATCTCTGTGAAAAAATACTTCCTCACATTGCCTCTGAGCCATCCCCCCTCTTTATTCAAATTGTGTCCCCTTCTTCTTGCACATCTCTTTTTCTGAATGATGCTATCCTCTTGGACTGTGTTGATTCCACTGAGGTACATAAAAGTTTCTATCATTTCCCCCTCTCCCTCCTTTCCTCAAGGGTATACATATTAAGCTCCTTTAGTCTCTGCTCGTATGGCTTCTCTTGCAGACCCTGCACCATTTTAGTTGCCCTCCTCTGGACTGCCTGTATCCTGTCTATGTCCTTGTGGAGATGGGGTCTCCAGAACTGGATGCAGTATTCCAGATGGGGTCTCACCAACTGTCTGTACAGAGGGATAACAACTTCCTGTTTTCTGCCGGTGCTGCCTCTCCCTATACATCCCAGTATCCCCCCAACCCTCCTAACTGCCTTCTTACATTGCTTGCTATCCTTAAGGTCATCCGATATGATTACCCACAGGTCCCTTTCCATTTTTGTTGTTGTTACTACCCTCCCCCCATTTAGCAATCTTCCCCTGGGTCTTTGTTTCCCAGGTGCATTATTTTGCACTTCTTTGCATTGAACCCAAGCTGCCATACTTCAGACCATTCTTCCAACCTTGCCAAGTCCCTTCTCATCCTTTCCATGCCTCCTTGTGTATCAACCCTGTTGCAGATCTTTGTGTCATCTGCAAAGAGGCATACTTTTCCTTCCAGTCCCTCTGCAATGTCATTTATAAAGACATTAAAAAGGACTGGACCCAGTATTGAACCCTGAGGTACCCTACTAGTAACCCCTCTTTCTTCAGAGTGGACTCCATTTACAATTACCTTCTGTGTCCTGTTGTCCAGCCAATGATTTACCAAGGCCACCATCCTGTGACCCACTCCCAGACTGGTTAATTTGTTTATTAATCTTTTTTGTGGGACTGTGTCAAATGCCTTGCTAAAGTCTAGGTAGGCCATGTCCACAGCCCCTCCCTGGTCTACTACTTTGGTCACCCAATCAAAGAAATCAATTAGAATTGTCTGACATGACTTTCCCGCTGTGAACCCATGCTGCCTTGGGTCCAGTGCACTACTGACCTCTAGGTACTCAACAATTCATTCCTTCAGAAGTGATTACATCACTTTCCCTACAACAGAGGTCAAACTGACAGGTCTGTAGTTTCCTGCCTCTGTCTTGCTCCCACTTTTGTGAAGGGGAATCACATCCGCCTTCCTCCAGTCCTCAGGTACCACACCATCCTCCCATGATTTGTTAAAAAGGGTAGTCAGTGGTGTCACTAGTTCTCTCTCTAATTCTTTTAGAATTCTGGGGTGAATTCCATCAGGCTCCTTGCTTTGTCCATCTTCAGTTTTAGAGTTCTTTCAGAACCCTTCTATGAAAGGACTGGGATCCACCCCTCTATACAGAGTTCTTCTGTTAATTGGATTAGGCACCTCCTCCTCCTGTTTTGTGAATACTGAGCAGAAGTAATCGTTCAGTATCCCTGCTTTTTCACTGTCCCTCTCTACCCACCCACCGTCCATTCTGTTCAGCCTCACTATCCCTTCCTTTGTCTTTCTACGCTCCCTGATATACCTATAAAAGGTTTTAACCCCCTTCTTAACCATGTTGGCTATATTTTCCTCAATTTGGGCCTTTGCTATTCTGACTACCCTCCCTGCTTCCTTCTGTCTTAACTGGTACAGTTATCTGTCCTGCTCCTACTGTGTTTCCTTATACTTCCTAAATGCTATCTTTTTCTCCCTAACCTTCACCGCCACCTCTTTTGAGAACCATAGTGGCTTTTTCTTTCATTTTGATTTGTTTATTTGCTTCACACAAAGGCTTGTTGCCTCTGTGATGGCAGTTTTGATGTTTCCCCATTGTTGCTCCACCCCTCCTTCTAGTCTGTTTACTAGTGCTTTTCTAAGGCACTCTCCCATCTTGCCAAAGTCATTCCTCCTGAAGTCCAGAACCCTCACTTTTGTATGGCTTGAGTCTGTAGCTGAGTTTATCATGAACCACACTGTTTGGTGGTCACCTGTTCCCAGATGGCTACCCATTTCTAGATCTGAGATCCTCTCACTGTCCCCATTTGAGAGTATGAGGTCTAAGATTGCTCTCTCATGAGTTGGTTCCAAACTAGCTGTCTGAGGCATGCCACCTGAAGGGCATCGAGAATGGCCCTGCTTTTGGATGTGGCTGCAGCAAAGGTGCTCCAGTTAACATCTGATACATTCCGGTCCTCCATCAACAGTATCTCTCCTTTCTCTGCCATCCTATGGATGCCTTGTCATATCCTTGTCTATTCCTTCCCGCTGACATGGGGGTCTGTATGCAACCCCTGTGCAGATTGTAGTGCCATTTCCAGTCTCTAAGGTGACCCACAGTGCCTCCTCTCCTCCCTGTTTACTCTTTTGTTCAGTTGCTTTTATCCCTTCCATAGAGAGCTACTCTGCCCCCTCTTCTCCCCTCCCTGTCTCTCCTGTAGGTTGTGTACCCTGGTATGTTAACATCCCAGTCACGGTTCTCTGTGTACCATGTTTCTGTGACTGCTACGATATCCAGGCATCCCTCTTCCATCATGGCCACCAATTCAGGGAACTTGTTGCCCAGACTAGGCATTGGTACTCATTACCCTCCATTTCTTGATGACCTTAACCCTTTTTGCCCCATCCCTGTCCTTACTGTGTTTGTCATTTTCTCCATTTACCCCTGCACTTCTCCCTTTCGACATCTCTATCTTGGTGTTTACCTCACTTACTACCCTGATTTTTTGGGAGGGCTAGCATTTCCCTGCTCCTTTCCAGTGCCTCCCCACTTGGCTAGTTTAAATACTTGCCAATGAAGCATTTAAACCTATCACCTAGGATCTTGGTTCCCCTCCTGTACAGATGCAGACCATCACACCAGTATAGGTCTGCATCCCTCCAGGTGGATCCCCATCCCCCAATGAAGCCAAATCCCTGAGTGCTGCACCAGTTTTTCAACCACTGATTGAATCCCATGGTGTGGAGCACCCTAGCTTCACCCATGCCATAGACAGGCAGCACCTCTGAGAAGGTTACCATGTGTGTTACTTGTCTAAGGCCCCCTCCCCAACTCCACAAACTCTTCCTGCACTGCTCAGATCCCTTCCTTAGTCAGGTCATTTGTCCCTAGGTGGACAATGACATCCAGCTCCCTCCCCATGCAGCTGCTCTGGTGATCCTCAGGATTTGCTTCCTGTCCCTCCAAGCCATGGTACCATGCAGGCACCTTACCTCCCTCTCCCTTTCCTCCCCCAGTTCTACCTTCCTAACAATGGAGTCCCCCACCAGGAGTTATTTCCTTCCCCTGTGGGGTCCCATGCCACCCTCCTGTGGGTCTCCTTTGTGGAGATTCCCAGCATCCTCCTGGGTCTCCACTGTGGGTGCCTCCATAGAGGAACCACACTTTGCCAGAACGGCATAGTCACCCCTTTCTCTCCTCTCCTCCAGTGAGTGCATATTGAGGTCTCAGCCTCTCCTCATATGTTTTGTGGTGCAAACCATGCACCATCTTTGTCACCATTCTCTGGATAGCATCCACCTTGTTAATGTCCTTATGTATGTGTGGTCTCCAGTACTGCCCGCAGTACTCCCGGTGAGGCCTTACCAGTGTTTTATACAATGGCATCACCACTTCCTGCCTTCTACTAGCAATACCTCCACCTATGTACCCCATGTTCTTATGTTCTTATTAATTCATCTTCATTTCTACTTTTAATATGCCTAAAAATGCATCCAATTATCCTGTTGCCTTTTTGACTGCGTCTATAGTATGATTTACAAATATTATTTTATTGTTAACAATCACACCAAGGCCTTTCTGCATCTGTTGCTTTTAGAATTTTACCATTGAGCATACAATTAGCCATTATATTACTGTGGCCAAAATGCATCATCCGACACATATCTTCATTAAATTTCAGGCAATGTTCTTTTTCCATAATTCTAATTTATTTAAATCTTGTTGAAAATTAAATGCAGCTTCTTCATTATTAACAATTGCTCCAATTTAGTAACATTTGCATATTTTCTTAACCAAAAGCATGAAGATGTTAGCATAGAAGAGATAAATTTAATAATGTTGGCCACAGTACAGAGCCCTGTGGCTTTCCACTTGTCACTGGGCCCCAGTCTGAATAATACCCACATGAACACGTTTGCTGCTGTCTGCCTTCAAGACATGACATTACCCATTTTATCAAAGATGATCAGAATATGAGCTCAACCATCATTTCAAATAACTCCTTATGAGGAACCATATCAAAGGTCTTGGCATAGTCCAAAAAGACCACATCCACTGGATGATCTTTATCCAGGGCATCACTCATAGGTTCAAAAATTTGTAGCAGATTACTCAAACAAGATCTATGTGGCATGAATCGATTCAGTTACATCCACTGATCCATTACTGATCAGATATTGCTCAAGTAGTTCTTTGATATATTCTTCTAAAAAATTTATATTTGTGTTTGTACTACTTCATGGCTGCCTGTTGCTGCTGTCCTTCAACCTACCAGACACCAGGGTGGTGTGGGAACATTACGATGACTATGTGTGTCCTGGCAGACCCCTTGGGCCAGCCTAGAGGAATCACCCTGCCACAGCCCCCAACCATTTTCCCTGGTTTTCTCCCCAGTCACCTGAGGCTCCAGACAGAGAGGTGCATGTGCGTGGAGGTGTGCATGTTTTTTTGTTTAGTCTTTGGTAACCAGGTAAGGCCCACTAGGCACAAGTGCCTGTTTTCAGGGGCAACCTAGGAGCACTGTGCCCTCTTGCTCCAGTAACAGCCCCCTTCTCCTACTGCATTGGCCTAACATCCCTGACTCCCTTGGCTACACTGCTCTCAGGCCTTTGCCGTGAAGCAGTCAAGTGCTGAGGGAAGCCAGGTCCCCTTCCCAGAGAGGCGGTCTGCCAGGCTGCAGTTCTTCCTGCATCGCACCCTTCTCCCCAAGTTGACCCCTGATTGCCCATGCTCACTTCTGAACATGGGTCCCTGGCATGGTGAGAGGTAAGGCATCCAATGCCTCAGCCTACTGTGCCACTTGGATGGTGCATTCTTCTAAATTTTTGCCCAAGACCAAGGTCATGTTGATTGGGTGGTAATTCCCCTTATCTTGTTATGTGCCTTTCTTAATTATTATAGTTATGCTAGCCATCTTCCAATCATTAATTACTTTTCCTTCTTTAATGGATGAATTAAACATTTCAGAATGGGCCCAGCAAATTCATTCTCTAGTCCTCTTAATACCCTAGGCCAGATGTCATCTAGTCCAACTTGTTTATTAATCTTAATATTGCTGGGTTTTGACTTTACAATTTTATCAGTTATTACTAACATCACTTCTTCTGAATGATCGCTAATGTAAATATCAATATCAGATGTATCTGTCTATCAGATATATCTGTCTGATCGAATACTAATAAAAAGAAACAATTAAAAGTGTTTGCCATCTCATGTTCATCTTCACTAATATCATCTCCACCTTATAGTGCCCTCTAGTTTTCTGACAACCTTTCAACTCCAATATAATTAGACATTTTTTGTTGTCTTTAACAATGGTTACCATCTTTATCTCAACATCACTTTTTGCATTCTTAATTGATATTTTTGTTCTTCTTGCCAACTCTTTAATAAACTTTCCATCGCTCTGAGGTGGGATTCTTTTTCTATATTTTGTAGGCCTTGTTCCTTTTCATAATCTTTTCTGGGAATTCTTCTGACCCTACTGCACTTTCTCACTTATGTTTTCTCTGCCTCGCCCACTTCTCTCTCTCCCACTACTCCTCTGGTCCATGTCTTCTCACCCTAACTCCCTACTCTCTCTGCTCCCACCCTTTCTACATCTATTGCACTTTCTCTTCACAAAGCCTCCTGGCTGCTACCCTCCTCACTCCTTCTCTGAGCCCCCTTAACTCTTACCCCATTTCCCCTCCACTCTGTTTTTTACCACTTGTATTTGTTCAATAAATTTGTAGCTGTGAATGTTTAAACAATTTTGTATAATGATGTTATTTGCTGATATTTGTAAAAGTTTATTATGCTTTCCTTTGTCTGTGTGTGTCTACCCTCCCACTCTTTGATATGGAACCTTTGTAAATGAGCTGTTCTGTGCTCAAAGGTACTTGTAATCTGAGAATGAATAAATAATAAATAAATAAATCAGTCTATTAAAATGTTAAGCCATTGTGAAACTCATCCAGACTTACTGTATTTTTGTTTTGATGTAATAAAGTTATTTATTCAGTATTCAAACTTATCTTTAAATATTTTCAATTTATTATGTGAAGGTATGCCATTCATATCAGATTTCCAATACCATGTTTTCAAAAATATGCTTATCCCTACAAAATCATCTCTGTTATAACATTTAAGTGTGGCACTGCCTCTAATGAGGTTAGGATGTCCTTTTGGGCTAAAAAAAATTCCATATTATGGTTACCATCACCAAGCAGTTCTCTTACATTAATACCCAAGGGAGCTATGGGTTCCCCTTTAATAAGCACAAGCTTTATACATGCTATTATTTTAATAAATTATCCATGGAGTGATAGGATCATTTACTGATTTAAATTATCTGACTGATATATTGCTAATGTTGAGTTTTTGGACATTTGGGATGGTGGTGGTTTGCTGTCTGCCCAGTTCTGTTCATGGTCCCAGATTTGCAGCTTTTGTTTATTTTTGACTGCTTGTTTTCTTTTTGAGTTTTGTTGCTGTCATTCATACTTATAGGGTATTTTATTTGTTTATGTAAAATGTGGTAACCAGTAAAGACAACACTGAGCCATGGCTGGTTTCAAGGTGCAACTCAGGTAAAGGGAAAAACAAAAACGTACAAAGGAACTGTTTCATAATGACAACAGTCAAGTCTACTTTACAGGCAAAACAATGTTACATGTGGGTGATATAAACCTTAATGCAGTTGCTCTAGACCATTTAGAAACAAGAAGGCTCAGGAGGTTGAGCGAAAGTAGCAGGGAACAACAGGTGTGAGTCTGAACAGGCACTTGAGGGCAGGAAGTAAGGGAGTTAGTGAAATGGTAGAGGTGAGTTGAATCCAGACAGAGGGGACACAGTAGGCAAAGGCAGACTGACATTCAGGTTGGAATTGTTGACACTGTGCTTTCTTGCTCCAACTTGAGGGTTTACCGCTGTTGTGCTACCTAGCTCAGCAGTCCATTTCTTGGTGAAACTGTGCATCTAACTCAAGAACCTGGTGACCTCCTGCACTACCTGCCTCTTATACCCCATATCTTTTAATTAGAATCCTCCAGATAAGGCTGAGTGAAATTAGAAAATTCTAGTTTTATGGGATTTTCCATGAAATTCTACAATTTTCACAAAGACTCATGGGATTTGACTTTAAGTAAAGATGTTATTTTGCAATTTCTCACAGCAAGCAATTAATAACATTGGCACACGCAGTCTCCTTTTAAGGTCTATGAACCTGCCAAATTTAATTGCATTGCATTCTTTAGTTTTTAAGTTTCAGGGGTTTATAAATCTGTAGTTTACATTCTTGCAAAATTTAAATTTTAAATGTTGTGAAAGTTTGATTACTTTTAACTCAATCCCATTTAAAGCTGCAAATCAATCAATCAACTTTATTTATTAAAAAATGCTATTCCAAAACCAAGGTGCTTATAGATAATTCATTAAAATAAATCAAAAACAATTTATTAAAACCAGAATAAACAAGTTAAAACTCATGACTGCAACATTAAAAATCGGTATATGCCAGACTAAAAAGAAATGTCTTTAATGCTGTTTTAAAACTTTGAAAAATATGAACTTTTTCAGAAATGTCCATGCTGTATAGAAGTTTAATGATTTCAACTCTGGTTACATTTGGGTATGTAGTTTTAAAATTAGAGAGAACTACAGTAACATAAATTTAAATTTTGCCAACAGGTTTGGCAGGCTATAACTCAGTCCTATTTAAAGCTAGAAATCAAAAACTATGTACATATACAAATGTAGTGAAAACCTGTATACCTGTCAATTTTTGTAACATTTCCAATGATTACTATGAACATCATACTAAAATTTCAGAAATCAAAATGTTGGCAAAATATTTGACTACCTATAACTCAGCTCCCCTTGCTGCCTGAGACTAAACAGATGGAACATATATGCATTCCAGGTGTTTCTCTAAATCCTGATATTGTGGAGAAATTTGGATTAGAAATTTGAATATTATCTTAAAATAACTGAAAATTACATTTTGATTAAATGTTTGGTCACCCATAACTCCTGTCCCCTTTCCATCTACAACTCTGAAACTTGGTACACTGTTGTACGCTATGGGGTAATGTGTGGGTTCCAATTTTAGTGTTATTTAGACACATATGTTTAATGTTATAGTGAAATAACTGAATCTTCTTCATCCCTACTGCCCCTCCTATCCACTTCGCTCCACCGAGGGATTGCTAGAAATTCCCAGGGTTCATTTAAAGTCATCTGGGGCCTGTGCATTTCAATTTGTGGCCCTATCCTGTGGAATTCTCTACCTCATTGGATTAGGCAGTGCCCATCATTGGAGAGCTTTAAATCTGCATTACAGACTCATTTATTTTCTTTGGTGTTTTCTGATTTTGTCTGATATGCTGCATATGTTTTTATATGTGTAGTTTTATATTTATTTTTTATGGTTATGTACTAGTGCTATGGTTTTGGAATAGCGATATTTTATAAATAAAATGATGATGAATTTAAAATGTTGTGAAATTCTGCAAATGTTTCACACAGTATAGCTTAGAGGTTAGATTAATGAGGTGTGAATGAGCTTGATACATCCAGCAGACCAGACCTGAGTTTGATTCTCACAACCTCCACTTGCATATTGTGTGACTCTGAGCAAGTCACTTAACCACCCAGTGCTCCCAGATCACCCCTAAAAAACAGGCACTTGTGCCTAGTGGGCCTTACCCAGTTACCAAAGACTAAAATAAAAAAAAAAATAAAAAAAATTAAACTTATGCAGAATTCTGCAGAACTGGAACAGTCATTCTGCATCCTTACTTAAGATGGAACCTTGGGGGACCCTGGAAAGAATAGGGAGAGGGGGATTCATTATGATAGTGTAACCACATGTCTTTGATGGCAAAAAGAACAGCACCATATAAGATATTTAACTGAATGACACAGGAGCAAGAATTCTTAAAAGCTTCAAAATGTTGTATCTTAGTTCAAGACTTAATAGGCTGCAGAGGTCAATGGGAAGGGCAAGGTTACCCATTTCCAAATGTATTGAAATGGTTACTGGGTTCATCATGCCCTCAACCCTACTTTATAAGCTTGGTTTTGCAAGTATGCACCAAGCAGGAAAGGATCTTGGGTTGTCATCTCTGATGACCTCAAGGTAGGGAAACAGTGTGACAAGGCAGCACGTAAAGCAAATAGGATGCTGGGATGTATAGGCAGGAGCATCACCAGCAGGAAAAGGGAGGTCATAATTCCGCTATACAAGACACTAGTGAGGCCCCACCTGGAGTACAGTGTACAGTTCTGGAGACCATACCAACGTAAGGACATAGACAGGGTAGAGAAGGTTCAGAGGAGGGCAACAAAGATGGTGCATGGGTTGCATCACAAGTCCTATGAAGACAGGTTGCAGGAACTGAACATGTAATCCCTGGAGGAGAGGAGGGAGAGAGGGGATATGATAAAGACATACAAGTATCTTACAGGGAGGAACAGGGTGCAGGAAAACACTATTTTTAAGCGAAAAGGATGTTTCAGGACTAGAGGGCATGGGATGAAGTTGGAGGAAGGACAATTCAGAGGAAACATGAGAAAGAATTTCTTCACAGAATGGGTGGTGGACAAGTGGAACACCCTGCCAGAGGAAGTGGTGGGGGCTGAAACAATCACAGGATTTAAGAATGCATGGGATAGACATAAAGGAATTCTAGAGGTCAGGGGTAAGGGGAAATAGACTTCTAGGAAAACAAACTGAACTTACAAGCTCAAATGGGCAGACTAGGTGGGCCATAGGCCCTTATCTGCCAACACTGTCTATGTATCTATGTATCTATGTATGCTGTGTAAAGTGTGATGTAGTAATTTCTGTCTGCTATGTAGTGTGTGTGTGTGTGTGTGTGTGTGTGTGTGTGTGTGTGTGTGAAATAAAATTATTTCAGACTGTTGGTATCCCTGGCTTACTAAATATTATTGACTGAAATGGGAGGCTATACTGTATATGAGGCGGGGAAACAAATCTTTTGATTTGTGTTTATGTTGGGCAACAATAGAGGGAGTAAAACTGTGCCAACAAGTCTTGAGTACAAGTTTAAAATTCCTGGCTAGACCACTTTCTCTCTCTCTCTCTCTCTCTCTCTCTCTCTCTCTCTCTCTCTCTCTCTATCCTTCCTTCCCACCACCTTACACCAGAGCAGGTTTTTGTGATGCAGCATGTCACAGAGTTATGAAATGCACATTACAGAAACTATGCCAAGATATTTTACATACATAGTCAGTAAAGAGTAGGCAGATTGTGATATGCCTGCACATGCAGCACTATCTAGGTGGACTGGGTGCAGTGTGAGCTGGCAGCAGGGTACAGATAGTGATGGTGAGTTCAGGGCATGATGGTAGAGGGGTAGAGACTGTTATGTCTCAGACCATCTCTAATCCAGAAGCCCTCCATTCTACAAACTATGGTGAGGTAGCACATGTTTCTGATGGTAAACTGCACATTAAACCAAGATGTTTAGGTTATTCACAATGAGTGTTGCAAGCAAGCAGGAACTTTTGCGAACTACAAAATAACACATCTTGATTCAGAGATTAAATACAATGAAAACAATGAACAGTGGTGCACCCACCATAGACCAGTTGAAAAAATGCACTATGTGTAATATCAGATAACTCATAAAACACACTTTAAGCCACCAAAAAATAAGGAATACTCACAGTTTATTATTTTAGCAACGTCTTTCATAATGGCAAAGTAGAAAAACAGTGCAAAATACAGACTCACAATAAGACAACTCTATCGTAAAACATGGGGAGGAAAGCAGTCCAACAGCTACTCCTTCATTCCTTGAAGTACCAACACCTACTCCTTTATTCTCTGCTGGGTACCAACACCTACACATTTATTCTTCCCTGAGCAAGACACAGTAAAATATGTAATGGTGATGGATTGTAAGTCTGTAAGTAGATCCTTTAGTAGTAGTAAATCTTTTTATTCAGCAGAATAAGGAAAAAACATTCAATTGAGTATTAGTTCATTTTTAGTGAAGTCCCAGGGTAGATGATTAACCCATGGAACAGTAACAAGAAGTACTTGCTGGTGATAATTGAGAATAAGAGAGTATGTGTTCAAGAGGGTAGAGAATGAAGCAGTAGGTGTTGGCACTGAGGGAGTATGACAGAGCAGCTGTAAGTGCTTAGGGGGAATGAAAGAGTAGGTGTTGATGCCCGGGGGGGAATCATGGATTAGGTGTTGGTGGTCAGGGGATTACAGAGTAGATGTTGGTATATAGGGAGGCATGAATGTGTAGATGTTATTACCCGGCAGGGGATGAAAGAGTAGGTGTTGGTGCCCGGGGGAATCATGGATTAGGTGTTGGTGGTCAGGGGGATGACAGAGTAGATGTTGGTATATAGGGAGGAATGAATGTGTAAATGCACTGAGGTGGAATGAATGTGCAGGTGTTGGTACTCAGGGGGGTGAAGGAATAGGTGTTGGTGCCAGGGAAGAATAAATGTGTAGGTGCTGGTACCCAGCAGGGAATGAAGGAGTAGGTGTTGGTACTTGGGGAATGAAGGAGTAGCTGTTGGTGCATAGGGAGGAACGAATGCACAGATGTGGTACCAGGGTGGAATGAATATGTAGGTGTTCCTACCCAGTGAGGAATGAATGTGTAGGTGTTGGTATCCAGGGAGGAATGAGTCTGTAGGTGTTGGTACCTGGGAAGGATGAAGGTGGATGTGTTGGTGCCCTGGGAGGAATGAATGTGTAGGTGTTCATGCTGGGGAGAGTAGATAAATGAGTATGTGCTGGTACCCAGGGGGAATAAATGATTATGTGATGGTGCCCAGGAAGGAATGAATATGTAGGTGTTGGTACACAGTGGGGGATAAATGTGTATGTGTTGGTACCAAAGGGAATCAAGGAGTAGTTGTTGGTACCCTGGGGAATCAAGGAGTAGGTGCTAGAACCAAGGGGGCATAAATGAGTAGGTGTTGGTGCCTCAGAAAGGAATGAATGTGTAGATGTTGGTAACCAAGGGAATCAAGGAATAAGTGCTGGTACCCCAGGGAATGAAGGAGTAGTTGTTGGTTTATTTATTTATGTACTGAATTTTAGTAACTGGGTAGACCCATTGAGACAATGCAGTCCCTTTCTCAGGGGTGACCCAGGACGAGGCAACCGATACCTACTGTACAGTATATGAAACTGAGAAGTAGAAATGCAATGACTAACAAGTCAAGTGCTAACATAAGTATTATCAACAGGGTTGCAGTTTCAGAGTTACATCAGAATAAATACAGTATTACAACAGTGTAAGTACCTTCAGGTCAGTTAAAGTGCAAGGCATTGCATAAAGCAGTTCGAACTAACTGGCGGTCATACATATTGGGACTGGGGTTGATTCACACAAAGAGGGTTCTTCCATATGGACAGGAATGCTATCAATGAAACCTGGTGCAAGAAGAGGGGGCGAAGAGGTAACTTGAGTTGTGGTGTGTCATAAGTCCACTTCCATGTGGCGGGACTCTCGGCATCACAGCAAATCCCTCTTGTGATGTGGGGAGAGATGGGGTCAGGGATACCCTTTCTCCATGCAAGGGATACAATACAGTCTTGAGTCTGTGTCCCTGGTGTAGAACTCTCTCAGCCACTGCACTGTGAACCAGAAAGCCACAGACATGTATAGACTTTGTGGGAGGGTGGCCTATACACCCTATTTCTGTATCTTTCTCCAGAAAACATAGCACTCAGTTCAACCCTTCATAAGCTTCTCTTGAGACCCTTATTTTCTCCCTCCTTTCATCACAAACTCCTAGTGACACTTCACTTTTGTTAGTGTTATGCCTTAAAACTGTTACACAGGTGTGGTAACATTTGAACAACTCTTACCAAGGCAACCCACACAACAGACATAGGCAGAATTAGTCTTAAAATAAGCCAAAAGCTTTACTAATTAAATTAATGAATGCAGTAAATAACATAAATACAAATAATTTTAAACATTAATTGCAAGGTATTGAAAATAAAAAGGAAAGTGTACATAAAAACCTACACATTAAAACTGTAAGAATTAAGTTCCACCTTGAGTCCTTAGGGAAGGGTGTTTGACTGCCAAGGCTCTCACTGCCTTCTGATCAGTAGAGGTATTGTATGTATGTTTGTATGGTAACCAAGAGTAGCTGAGCTGAGCATTGGACTGTAGATCAGAGTGCATTTCAGATAATATATTATTTTTATTTTAAATCAGCATGCCATCAATATCATTATCTAAATTTGAATGTTTTTGTGAATAAGGTTTACCTGAGGGTGCTACCTTGAGAAGGTGTTTTTGTTTGCTCCTCTACAGAATTATGGTTGAGCAGAAGCTGCTGCAGAAGAAATAGAAACAGCCACTTGTGGAAGAATTTGCCTGAGGTACTGCCAATTTAGGCAGTGTGAAGCTGTTTTTTAAATAATAAAAGCCCCAGAAAGGAATCTGAACCTGAAGAAAGGATGGGAGGTGCTGCTGACTGAAGGAGACGAAGATAGTGCCTTGATTCAATTGGCAAGGGAGGATACTGAAGGAGCTAAAAAACAACCTGCTGTACGACCTTAGACGAAGGGAAGTATGGAACTGGGCATGAAGGAATAACACCAACCAAAGTGTAACAGAAGAACGAGGAACAGAGATGACAGAGCTAAAGTGTATATGGACTTAATAGAGTTAAGGGAGAAGCAAACTGTATAACAATGGAAAGTTTTCACTTCAAGTAGATAAATAAGAAATAACTAGCAGAGAGTTAAAGGAGTTATCAAGCTATTTCCTTGATTGAGGAGATGGGTGATCAGCAGTAATAAAGGTGGTAGATGTGAAGGTGAATAATTATATAGCACAAAATCCCAAAATTTGATTTTTAAACAAAGTAAAATACTATATAATTAGATAAAACCCACATCAGTATAGCCACATGATAAAATCACTTGAGAAGGAATACAGAGCTAAATATGCATGTGCAGTCTCCTCTGATGTGCTGGCGCCATTTTTAAAAAGACTTAGAAGCCTTAGATGCTGCAAAGATAGTGATCTGCAAATACCTAGGATCACTAGGAGAGCAAATAGCTGATCATCAGCACCGGAAGAGCAGGGCTAAAAAATTCAACAAAATAAAGGTAACAATTGATTGAGATTATTGTTATTAAAAACAGGAGATAATGTAAATAACATAACAACATCTGCTAGAAAGTATTTTTTTTAAATACAAGGATTTATGTTTAAGATGCTGGAAAACATATGGGATTTCTAAGAGAAAGTACCACAAAACAGCAATAGGTGGAACACAGAAAGTAAATGAATCACTTGGATGCAGAAAATAAAATTGGGACTCAGCATTGCAAGACCTACAGAGGTAAAAACCAGAAAAGCAGAAAATATATCATATAGAAAAAGAAAGAAAGATTAACAGAATAATTTTAAGCATTAACTGAAAGTTTAAAGTTTATAGATAAAATTCTGGTATGAAGAATGTGAGAACATTTTAAAAGGGTCTAGAGTGATAATTGTTACTTCTCTTTTTAAAATCAATTATTTGTTCTGATATTTATGTTTTAGAGGCTAATTAAGAAGAAAGCACCAGAAAGCAACACTAGTATAATGTTACAAATAAGAAAAATGATCTGGAAAAACCTAAGTTTTATTGGACTATATGACTTGTTGGTTAAGAAAAGAACAGCAGTCAAGGCCAAGAATGTTGGAGAAGGACTGATTCATATGAGTAAAAGAGACTGAACATCTGGATGTAACACTAGAAGACTGCTGAACACAGTGAGAAGGTTGTAGATAATTATGCTAATATTGTTAGATGGACACTTGATGTACATTTGAAAGCCTATAACTTTGTGCATATTAAAGTTTGTGTAATCACCTGCTCTAAGTGAAAGGAAGTACAGGTTGCATAAATAAGCAGTTAAATGTGGTTTGTTAAGTGTTTTGTATGAAAAGGAATGCAAGGTTGGCAAAAAAAGCTGAACGCCAACACAAGGTATAAAATAAAAATGGCAAACATAAAGAAGGCAAGATTACAAAACAGAAAAAAGATTACAGGTTGTATATTGGTACAGGGACACAAATTGATCTGGTGGGAAAAAGCAAGGTGCTTAGGATTCAGAGTTCCTCATTACTCCCTTGAATTCAACTCCAATAAAACAAACTGGAGAATTATTACAGGACTCAATGGATGATCACCCATTAATGAAAACAATCAAAGTCTGTGAAAAGAAAATTGTAATAGATACACAGATATAGGAAAAGGAGATAAAAGGTGGAGGTAAGAAAAAGAAAAAGGAACATATTGAGGTTCAGGTGAAAATAGTCTCAGGATAAGAAGGTAGAGACAAGAAAATGATAAGGAAGGATGAAAATCCAGCTGGAAAAGTAAAAGGAAAAAGAAATAGAAAATAGAGTAATAACAGACAAAAAAAAAACATACAGGGATATGTATTTATTTAGCTTATGTTAACCAGGTAAGCACACTTGACAAGAAATGCCTATTTTCAGGAGCAACCCGGCATCAATGCCAAAGTGCTTAGTTTTTGGGACATTTTGAAGCATTTTTAATGCCGTATATCCTGTGACCACGATTAGATCCCCCATCCTGTTCCCACCAGATATCTCACATGTTATAAATAATAGCAATGAAAAAGGTGAAAAAGGGTAGAGGAAGAACCAGGGAAGTAAAAAAGAAATATGGTAGAAAGTTAAGCAGAAGGATCTGTACATAACTTAAAGAAATTAGAGATTGTATTGTATTAAATAATGAGTTATTCGTACATTTTACTGCTCTATTAAGTACACATATGACAAAAGGAGAAGGAAGTCTTCCAATAACAAAGGAGAATGAAAGGTTAAGGGGTAATATGAATAAATAGGAGGCGGCTCAAAATACAATTAAAAGAATAAATGAATGACTAGGAGATAGAGTTGGAAGAAATGGGCAAATTGATTCAATGGTTAAAAATAAACACACAGAAAAAACAAAGCAGATCTAAATAAAGAGAAAATAAAGGAAATAAGATTATGTCTCATGAAACAGCTGTAAAGAATCCTAAGGGATTCATGAAAAATGAAACGTATTGTGGGAAAACACTAAAAATGGAAGATGGAGGTATGATCAGAAGGTTTAAAACTGTAAAAGAAACTACAAATAAGGGAAGACAGATAAACTTGAAAGGAGGGGGAAAACATGAAAGGTAGGAAAAGGATCCAGGAGAGGCACAAAATAACAAAAAACAGGGTAAAGAAGTTAAAATACAAATTGCAGACAGGCTGCCGACAATTTTCCTTAAAGAAATTCCAAAGGGAAAAAAATGAGAATTATATTACACTTAAACTAGATGTGTATGTAATCTGTAAGGGAGTAACAGGAATAAATTCTCATGGAATGTTATTGGATCAACATAGCAATACAGGAGGAGAAGAGAAAGGATGGATATGTCTGGTATTAAAAAATAGAAATAAGAGGCAGAAACTTCTAGAGGAAAAGAATAACTTCTAGAAACAGGCGTTATGGCAGAAAGGACTATTATTATAACAAGTGGGGACAGTAGGAACACAAAACTCACCTCTGCCTTTGCCTGTATTCTCCAATTTGTCTACCACTGCTGTTTCTGTTACAGTGAGTGCTTCTGTATCCCTCTCACCTAATTTTCTGAATCAAACTGACGGCTTACCTTACCCCCACTTTTATCTTTGTCACCTTTTGCATCCATGTTATTTTCTCTCTCCCCCTTCCTGTTACTGATACTAAAAACTCCCATGAAATAAAACCACCCTCCTCCTTAAATAGCTTAGACGTGTTAGTTCACATAGGTCTCCTACTACTTCTTTCTGGTAACATTCACCCTAACCTGGGACCAGGCTTATTGCCCTGCCCCTCCACCCACCTCGCAGGTGGGCTAAAGCTTGCTTCAGTAAATATCTGTGGCCCGACATTAAAACTTGACCTACTCCAAACTTGGTTTGTATTTCACAAACTGTATGTCCATTCTGTGGTAGAGACCTGCTGTCCCCACTATACCTGACTCATCAATGGCCCTAAATGGTCCACACTTTACAGGAGGATAGGTTGGAGTCGCGGTGGGGGTTGTGCCATCTATCTGGCCAACTCTTTACTAGGGCAAATGCAGTATGGGTTTTATTGGGTTGAATACTTTTCTCTTGCTGGTCAAATTTTTAGAGAAGTCTCTAAAAATTAAAATTTTGAAATCCTGCCGTCTAAGGTCTCCTATTTATCTCGCACACCTCAGAATTAGGTCTGTATGTGCAAAATTTTGAAATCTTGCAATAATAGGTCACGATTTTTGTTCAGGGTCTAGCCGCAGACCTAGAGTTCAGTGAGACATCTCAAGTATAAGCTCTTGGCCGGGAGGTAGTTTAAGTAACACTGGAAGGATATGGAATAATAGTGCACTAATATCTCTAAGTTCTGAGCCCTCAGAAAAGCCAAGGAAGCAGAGATTATTCATCCAATTCCTATTTTCAATGTCATCCATCTTTGCCTGCAAGTTTTTAATTGTTCTATCTTGGTCCCTTATAGTAGCAAGTAGCTCTTGAATCAAAGACTCATTTTGCAAGGTTCTAGTTTTTGTTGAGGTAAGCTGTGTATCCAAAGCCTGTGTGTTAGGGGTGTTTTGCAGTGTTGCTACTTTCAGGTCATTGATTTCAGTTACTAATTGCAGGAACATCGATTCAATTTTAGATAAATAGCTTGTATTAATGGAATGGTCAGTCATTGTCATAGGCCTCAGAGCAATTTGAAATTGGAGGAGCAAAGATCCTGAAAGTAATAAATGTTTTTTGGAAAAATAATTTGCCAAGGTTGCTCTTGAGTATGTTTAAACTTATATCCCAGATGATGGCTCAGTTTGGATATCTTGGTTTTGCAGGATTGATGTCGATTCTGGTGAGTTCAAGGAGAGTTGGAATTAGGCTGCCATCTTCAGTAGAGCCAGGACACGCCAAGAATAATTTAAAATATAAACAGCTACCAAAAGATTGGACTGTGGGGATAGTAATCGCATTACATAAAAAGGGTCCAATAATTGTGTCTGAAAACTATAGTCTGATCACTTTGTTAAATATAAATTCTAAAATATTCACAAGAATAATTTTGGACAGAGTGAGATTTTGGATGGAAAATAAAAATATTTGGTTGATTTACAAAACTGTTTTCTTTTAAAGGGGAGAATCAACAAATGACAAAATATTTACATTAAGATATAATTTGGATAAATATGCAGGGCAAAAAAAGAGGAAAATCTATATGGCCTTCCTGGATCTTGTCAGCTTTTGACTTGGTGAATCACATTATTTTACGTTATGGTATATGCAAAAAAATTGCCATTATAGAACTGATCAAAAATTAAGTTATATTACCAGTAGGTTATTTATGTCATTTTAGGACTGTAGCTAATAACTTCTTGGAATACCAACTATTACCCCAAAAACCTTCTGCTTTGGACATTAGTCTAGCAGAATGCAGGTCTGGAGGTAGAAAACATCCTACCATTTTTGGTTACTTAATAACTTTTCTATTTTTTACTTAGTATGTAATCATCTTTAGTTCAATGACTGTTATAAACTTTATTTAAACTTAGTTCTTTTAATATCCAACTATAGTAAAGGTTGTACAACAGTCTAAGATACAAAAAAGGTTTTGACTTTAAAGTATTAACTTCTCTTCTAAGTGTTAAGCTTCTGTTAGATTCTTTCTTACATACTGTAGGTTCAATTTACTTCACTAGCACAGGGTTTTTGAATTGTTTGTGACCTTGGAGTACATTTTAGATATTTAAGACAGGTAAGACATTTAGCTTAAGTTTATTAGTTATACAAAAAAATGAATATTAATCAGTCCCTCAAACTGTCGCCTTGGAATATTAAGGGGCTTAATTCTCCTATTAAAAGGAAACAAATATTAACTTACTTAAAGAAGAAAAAACTGATATTGCCTTTTTACAGGAAATACATTTGACTACGATTGAAGCAAAACAATTGTGTAGAGAATGGGTAGGTCTGGTAGAACACAATAGTTATAATTCCAAGCAGAGGGGAACTGCCATCTTAATTAAAAAGGTATTACCTTTGTAAAACATTCTCACACAGTGGATGATGAGAGTTGTTTCCAGCTATTGTTGGGATCTCTGAATGGAATGAAGTTGATACTCTGTAATATCCATGATCCTTGTTTCAAACAGGTAGAATTCTTTAATGACATAGCTATAAGACTAAATGCTGCAGCTGGATATGAAATGAAGTTAGTAGATGACATGAACGAAATGCTTGACCCTTTGGTAGATAAGAACACTAACAAAATTAATCTTCAGATCACAAAAGCTTGAGAGACTCTTCAGAAACTCTTAGATGAGACAGGACTAATAGATTTCTGGTGAATTATGCAACCCCATGGTACGGACTATATATTCTATTCAGCCAGGCACAAAATGCATAGCAGAATTGATTATATATTCCTCTCAAAAAACCTGCTGAACACTGTACTTGACTCAAACATAGATTGTATACATTTATTAGCCCACACTCTTTTTGAAGCATCTTTGATCATACATGAGGAATACACCAGAACCTTTAATTGGAAATTTAATTCAATGATAATCAGGTATAAAGAATTTTCAAAGTGGCTACATAAAGAATCTAAAGATTTTCATACTGAATGATAATGGTGAGGTTCTGTTTGTCTTCTTATGGGATATTTATAAGGCTTATATTAGGGTAGGATCACTAGTTTTCAAGCCAGAGAAAAGAGAAAGGACAAAAATTTTCAGAGCTAGAATCCAAACTTAGCTTGAATGCAGCTACAAAAAGAACCCAAAAATAAGCTATGTGTATTGCACCAGCTAACAGTAACTAAGTTTGAAATTAATCAATTACATACAGTACATAGAAGGCTGAATGTGCTTTTCAGGACAAAACAGAGTTATTGGGAGTCTGTTGAAAATGTTGGAAAATTGTTAGCCTTTAGACTTAAAAAACTACAGCAAAAAAAAATTGATTAAAGCCATCAGAAAAGATCAAAAGGAATTAGTATATACCAATAAAGAAATTAATAAAGTAATGGCTATTACTGAAAAATATACTCTACTCTACTCTCAAAAAAGTATGTTGTCTTAGATGAATGATTTCCTAGAAAAAGTACATCTACCTACTATCTCGCTAGAAGATAATCAGAAACACTTCAGTCCAATTCCTTTACAAGAAGTGTCCAATGTTATTATGGGCTTACCTAACAATAAGGGCCAGATGGCTTCTCATGTGATTTTTTGAAACTATTGAACCACAACACTATCAAATACTTTCATAGGGCCTTACTTGAAGCACATTCACCTAAGCAACTACCACAATCAATGAATATGGCCTTGATCAGACTAATACCAAATAAAAGTAAGGACTCCTTTGAATCTGTTAGCCATAAACCAATTTCTTTATTAAACATGGATTACAAGGTGTTAGCAAATATTTTGATGAATTGGCTTCACAGTTGAATCCCCAAGTTATTAAGTAGAGAACAAGTGAGATTTATATTAGGCAGATTGAGGCGGATAATCTCAGACAGTTATATAACACAATCAAGCTGGCCGACAAGAATAAAATACCATCTTTGGCAATTTCCCTAGATATGCACAAAACTTTTGACTCACTAACATGGACATATTTACATAAGATCATTGCTTCATTTGGCTTTGCAGAAGACTTATCCTCTTTGGTATCCATGATATACACTAACCCATATGTGGAGTTAATTACAAATGGTCTAATCTTGCTATCGTTTACCATTCACAGGGGTACCAAACAAGGGTGTCCACTCTCCACACTTTTATTCATTTTGGCCACTGAACCATTAATTAGAGCCATTCAAGCAGACACAACTATCCAAGGGGTCCTAGCAGGGAAGGTGGAAAACAACATATTTGCCTTTGCAGATGATCTGCTCATCATTGCAAATAGCCCTACTGAATCTGTTAAATACCTTAAATTGAAACTGGAGCAGTTTGTTATTTTCTCTGGACTAAATCTGAAATAGGGAAAACCCCAGGTGATGCCTCTTTATTACCCTACTGCATGGCTAGAACAACTGCAAGGAACAGCTAATATTGGGATATTTCAGAAAACTATTGTATATCTAGTTCTTGAAATTTCAAACAGTCTGGACAAGTTATTAGGAAAAATCTTGAACTAATAGTAAATGCTTTTCAGTTGGATCTAAAAAAATGGGACAAGATGAACCTTTCAATCTGGAAACAAATTAGGCTATCAAAATGATCTCTGCTGCTAAGATATTTTATGTACTCCAAAATGTCCCAGTTGTAATGCCTCATTCCATAGAAAAGAAAATAGATACCTTAGTCAGAGGATTTTTATGGGTAATAAACTGGCAAGACCTCGATAAGTAAACTGAGACAAAAGTGGTGAAAGGTGGATTTGCTATACCTTGGTGAAAACAATCTAGTGATACATTTTTCATTAACAATCTGTTACACTTAAAATATAGACTTTCTGATACTCCAATAAGGCTTTCTATAGAATCTAATCAGCTAAAAACATATTTATTCTTTCATCTCCTAGCACTCCTATTTCCAAAACAACTAAAGACAATCCATGAATTGCAAACTCTGTTAAGTTATTTAAGGAGGAGGTTCAGAACCTTTAAATAACCAAGCCCATGGATCTAAACAGCCAGTTAGGAATAATGCTAATATTTGCTATAATAGGCTCCTTTAGTTGACCCAGGTTGGTCCAAATGTGGCATTAATCACATAGCAGATATCACTGATAATTGATCTGGAATCTAATATTTTGCTATCATTTGAGGTCCTCAGGACAAAGTCAAGCTCCAAAGATTTCACTTTTGCCATTATTAATGAATTCTAAATGCACTGAACAATGGTCCTCTAAGTTTCAATGCCTTGAAGGAAACAGATATAGACTGGAGACAGATAATGAAAGTTGCAAGTTTAAAAGAGGGCCTGGCATTCTATTGGCTAATCACAGAAAGTAAATCAGATATGACATTGCCAGCAAAATCTAAATGGTTAGAAGAGCTAGGAATAATTATTAGTGAGGAAGACTGGTCTTCTGTATTGGCTAATGCAATTAAGTCTGGTAAAGATGGTCAAGGAAATTAATACAGTATAATAAATAGCGTCCTCTTTTTCACATAGGGAAACCATGGCATAATTTGCTGTTCTAAAGGAGCATTTATAAGGACAAACACGTGCACAGTTTCCCTCGTTGTGTGCATGCATCTGCCGCAATATGTCCATCCTAGCCAGTTGCCACTTCCTTCTTGATTGCCAGAAGATCTTAGTGGTAAGTTATCAAAAAAACAAAATGTATTCCTCTTTTCTTTCCCAAACAGGGATAATAGATTTTTTGGCAGATTTGAAATTCACAATGGCGCACAACAGTCTCTGGACTGCTAGAAATGAAACCGAAGGCAGCTGCAACACAATGGCTGATATTTTATATAATTGCTGTGTGATTAAAAGGAAACCCAGCAATTATATGAAATAAAATAATAAATTAGCATGCTTAAACTTGAAGTTTACACACACCTTGGGGTTAGATGCTTTCATAAACCCTTGAGCTTCGCTCTGAGTTTTATGGTATCACTCGGGTGTGTGTAAACTTTCATTAAACACACCACCCCATACTTTATTCTATTTTAAAATACTTCACTACTTCTACTACACACCTAAAAGGCTAGCGAGATGGAATATCTAGAAGTAGGCCCTTGCTGGAGGTGTCAAGATCAAGATGCAGGTTATTGCATATTTTGTGGTCTTGTTCATATATATCTGTCTTTTGGCAACAGGTGATCCTACAGTGTTCAAGAATTTGGGGTCAGACAGTAGCACTATCCCCTCCTTCATTATACTTGGAATTCACCCAGAAGACCCTTCTTTATACTCCCTCACTAATCTCAACAATTGGTTACTTACCACCTTTCTGGCCACTAAACATCTCCTTTTAAGAAACTGGGGTTCAAACAAAGTGCCTTCAATTCTAGAGTGGTACTCTTTCATGGCCTCAGTAGCAAGCAACAAAATAATTAGTTATATACTCACAGATAAATTAGACCTGTTTGAATAAATCTGGAGACCTTTCCTACAGAAAATGGTCAGTGTAAACATGATGGGACCAGCACCTACTCAAGGCTTGCTAAGGTGAAATATTTTTGTATCTGCCAATAATTAGCATAAAGACTCACCTGGAGCTACAAAGTTCACTGTGCCATAAAAGTTCTTCTTTATTCCAAAAGTTTAAAAATAAAATGCACAGCAGCAAAACAGTGTCCAAACTTTACATTTCCACCTGCTCCCTGTGCACAGCATCACTGGCATCACCTGATGACATTTCACCAATCAAGGCTTCTATATTTTATCTTCTATCCAAAATTTCACTCTGTCCAAAGCCCTGATTGGTGAAACATGTCAGGTGACCACAAGTGTCATAGCATGGGAGAGGTAGAAAATGTAAAGTTTGACACTATTTTTGCTGCTGTGCATTTTGAATATTTTAAGCTTTTGGAATAAAGAACTTTTATGGCACACTGAGCTTTGCAGCTCTGGGTAACTTTTACACTAATTATTGGCTGATTGGAAGTTTTTTGCCTTAGCAAGCCTTGAGTAGGTGCAGTCCCACAGTGTTTATATGGACTGTTTTTCTGCAGTTTAATTGACTGTGGCGTTATCATTCCTGGTGCAGTTGCACACGACTTTTCTAGACCTTTTCTACAACAGATTGTTTGAGTTACTGCTAAATATGATTTTATTTCTTAGCTTATGTTAGTTCATTTCTCTTTTAAATGTTCAAACAATCCTAGTATGGATACAGATTTATTTAATTTCTGTTAAATAAGTTGTGTGCTATTAAACGTCCCTTGGAATTTTCATTCCAAGTTTAAAAATGATTTAATTCTTATATAATTGTCACTTTTCAGAACATTTTATTTTATGAAATGTACTCCTAATTTTTGTAACCTTGAATTGTTTTCGCACATAAGTGGTATGCATTGAATATGTTGTACTGTCAAACCTTAATAACAATAAATAAAAAAGTTTTAAGGAAACTAAACTATTTTATGAAAGATCTTAGAAGGCAAAGGGATGGAGGAAAACCTGCTAGCTGCCATTAAAACATTGTACACAAATACTAGAGTGGTTGTAAGATATGGACAAGATGTGTCCACTACTACTGAAATAGAGGTGTATATTGGGGTTAAGCAAGGGTGCACATTAGCACTAACATTGTTTAACCTATACATTGATGTGCTAGTGGAAAAGTTATCAAACGCTGACACCTTTGCACTGGAAATAAATACGATCCTAGTAAAAATATTGTTAGATGCAGATGATGCGATCTTAATATCACAAACACCTCTGGGTCTGAGAAGAGCAATTTCATTGATTCTGGAAACACTTAGAATACTGGATATGACTCTGAACCTAGATAAAACAAAGATAGTTGTTTTTAGAGGGAAAAAAGACTCAAGTAACTCAATACGGAAAGTAAAAGGAAACATTATAGAAGAAGTGGTTGATTTACAATATCAAGGCATGACATTTAGTAGTAACCTAAACTGGCATGTTCATACAGAGAAAGTGAAAATATTGCATTGAAAACATTAAATTGGGTTAATTGTTTCACAAACACTATAGCCAAAGAGTCATTCTTATCTCAGTATAGATGACCGATGGCTAAGGCAAACACAAAAGTATTTTATGGTGTAGAAACATGGGGGGTAAGATGTAACTTTAAGGAGAGCAAAACAATACAAAATACATTTTTAAAACATCTCTTGGGAGTACCAAAACTGATTTCTAGTGTAGAGGTCAGAGCAGAAACTGGCCCAATTTCATTATATGCTGTAGCATTAAAACAATGTGTTAAATTCAGGGAAGATAGGAAGGCCTTCCTGAATGCCTGAAGTATAATTGCTGGATAAACATGAGAATTAGAAATGATGGTACTGTATCAACTTGGTTTGGACAGTTGAATAAGGAATTAAAATAGCCAACTCAGTTAAGAAGGGATAAAACGTTTTATAGGTACATTAGGGAGCATAGAAAGGTTAAGAGAGGATAGTGAAGATTAATAAAGGAGAAAGGAGTGGACAGAGGAGACAGTGAAAAGAAAGAGATACTGAATTAATACTTTTGCTCAGTATTCACAAAGAAGATGAGGAGGAGTTACCTAAATCAGACAATAGAAGCACTTTGGGTAGGAGGTTGACACCAGTCCATTCACAGAAGAAAGAGTACTGAAAGAACTCCTAAAACTCAAGGTGGACAAAACAATGGGGCCTGGCGGATTCATCCCAGAATCTTAAAAGAACTTAGGGAGGACTAATGACACCACTGACCATGCTTTTAACAAATCATGGCAGGATGGAGCGGTACCTGAGGACTGGAGGAGGCAGATGTGATTCCCTTCACAAAAGTGGGAGCAAGGCAGAAGCAGGAAACTACAGACCTGTAGTTTGACCTCAGTGGTAGGGAAAATGATGGAATCACTTCTGAAAGAAAGAATTGTTGAGTACCTAGAGGCCAGTGGGGCACAGGACCCAAAGTAGCATGGATTTACAGCAGGAAGGTCATGTCAGATGAATCTAATTGATTTCTTTGACTGGGTTACCAAAGTAATAGACCAGAGAGGGGCTGTGGATATGGCCTACCTAGACTTTAGCAAGGCATTTGACACAGTCCCACACAAAAGATTAATAATCAAGTTAGCCAGCCTGGGAGTGGGTCCCAGGGTGGTAGCCTGGGTAGCAAACTGGCTGCACAACAGGACACAGAAGGCAATAGTGAATGGAACACATTCCGAAGAAAGGGGTTACTAGTGGAGTACCTCAGGGCTCAGTACTGGGTCCAGTCCTCTTTAACAACTTCATAGGTGACATTGCAGAGGGTCTGGAGGGAAAGGTATGCCTCTTTGCAGATGACACAAAGATCTGTAACAGAGTTGATACACAAGAGGGGTAGAAAAGATGAGAAGGGACTTGGCAAGGTTGGGGAATGGTCAGACATATGGCAACTTAGATTCAATGCAAAGAAGTGCAAAGTAATGCACCTGGGAAACAAAAACCAGGAGAAGAGTACACAATAGCAGGAGAGGTAGTAACAACAACAAAAATGGAAAGGGACCTGGGGGTAGTCATATCAGATGACCTAAAGGTGGGTAAGCAATGTGAAAAGTCAGTAAGGAGAGCCAGGGGGATACTGGGATGCATAGGAAGGGGCATCACAAGTCGAAAAAGGGAAGTGGTTATCCCTTTATACAGACAGTTGGTGAGACCCCATCTGGAGTACTGTGTGCAGTTTTGGAGACCTCTTCTATGCAAGGACATAGACAGGATGGAAGCAGTCCAGAGGAGGGCAACTAAAATGGTGCAGGGTCTGCAGCAGAAGCCATATGAAGAGAGAGACTGAGAGAGCTTAATATGTATACTCTTGATGAAAGGAGGGACAGGGGGACATGATAGAACCGTTCAAGTACCTCAAGGGAATCAACAAAGTCCAGGAGGGTAGCATCTTTCAGAAAAAGAGATGTATAAGAACAAGGGGGCACAATTTAAAGATAGAGGAGGGACAGCTCAGGGGTAGTGTGAGGAAATGTTTTTCATGGAGAGAGGATGGATACATGGAATAGCCTTCCTGAGGAGGTCATTGGGTCTAAAACAGTGGGGGAATTCAAACATGCATGGGACAGACACAAGGCAATTATAGTGGGTGGTTGCAGGAAGTAGGCTGTTGGTTAACTAGGATCTGCAGCTTATTCATTAGGTAGGGAAATGGGCAGACTGGGTGGGCCAAGCGGTCCTTATCTGCCATCAAAGTCTATGTTTCTATATTAAAGGGACATTGTTAACCTGTTTTGCACCATATTATTTCTAGTTAACCCCCCAAATTTTAGGATTGCTTACCTTCTCTAAAATGTCGCTTTAATGTTGCCATTTGTTTTGTCTGTCTCCTTGTTTAATTGAACTGAAATGCATGCTAATGTGTATTTATAAACAACTGTGTTTTTGTATGAATGTATTCTTCTTGAATACTTCCTGAACATTAGAAGCACACCAAAACAGTGCAGTCACTCACGAGGCAGTAGTCACCTAAACTCCCACTGCATCATGAGTGGCTAGACTGTGTTTGAGGTGTTCCCAAGCCCAGGAAAGATGCAGTGGGAGCTGATCAAGGAATGTAAACAAACTTGTTTCTGTATGGTAACACCAGTATGGTGACTATTCTGTTTTTCACACTTTTTAAAAGAAAAGAAGAATAAGAATCAAACTACTAGATATATCAACAATCTTTGCAGAATGTTAGCAATCATAAAATGTGTTTTTTAAGCAAGGGACACTTTGAGGCCTAGGGGGGTTGACAGTGTCCCTTTAAATCATCATGGTTTACAGTGTAACTTTATTACAGATAGTAGGGAAGGAGTGAAACATTTTTGTGAAAATGGAATTGCAAAGAATTACAGATATATCAAGACAAAAGAATATGGCTAATATAAATGAAGCATGGAACTGTAGTACATTAAAGTTGTTTAAGGAAGATTTTAAGTTAGAAAAATACCTGACAGTGTGCCACAATGCAAGGTGCAAGAAATCATTAACAAGAATAAGATTTGGAATCTGTGCAAAGAAGGGTAATTGGGAATACCAAAGAAGTATTTATCAAGAATGCACAGTCCGGCCCTGTGGCACTGAGGGTTGAGGCGCTGGACTTCACACCTCATGATACGCCAGCGACCCAAGTTCGGGAATGAGCTCAGGGAGCCAGGGGTCAGCAGGGGAGGACTGGGATTGAACGTCCGAGGACAGCTCTCCTGGTCCTGGGGAGGGTTTGGGGATTTCCCATTGCTCTGGCATCCTATGGCGGAGACTGGGGCACTGCAGAGCACAGTGGAAGATGCCTGGGGACCGGAGTGTGGCAGGGATGTCTTCTGGGTATGTGCAGTGCACACACTGGGCGGACATCATTCACGACCGTCCTTCAGGGAGAAAACTACAGAAACCTCTCCTTCAGGTGAGGCGACGGCAATCGGAGACAGTCCGACCAACCTCACGCCCAACACCGGCCATCTCTCCAGTACTCCTTGGGGTCTGGGGCCTCTCCCTGGAGTGCCCAGTCCCCACATACCCAACATAGCCTGGAGTAGTCAGTTCAGGTGGACGGTTGTGTCCGGTGACTGCCGATGAGACCCTGAGAGATGCCATGAAAGGTAGGATGCATAAATAAATGGTACAAAAAAAAGAGAATGCACAGACTGTAAGGCAGCACAAATGAGTATGAAACATATATTATTAGAATGTGAGACATTTGTACATGAAAGATGAATATTAATTGGAGAGAAGCTTAATAATATAGCACATTTAAGTAAAAAGGAACAACTAAAATAAATATTTAAGGTTGACACTGTAAGATCAGGTTTTGCACTAGCAAGCTTTGTATTCAAGAAATGTTGGTAGATATATTATAAAATTTGGTCAATAAGATAATTCGGAAATACATGTCGATGTAATGATCATTGTTTTAGAATGTATGATTTTAATAAGGTGGTGCATGTAGCAAATGCTATTTTTATGCATACAGTACATAACTTAATAAACTGAACTGAACTAAGTCCTTAGTTGTTGAACCTTGAAAGTGAAAAGTGTCCTTGGAAGTGGGGTAGTTGATGTTCTTTGTTCTTGATGATCCAGGAGAATGTTCTTAAAAACAAAATTGTATCTGCTCTCTTATCAAATAGGTAGAGGTCCCAAATGCAACAATGGCAAAAGGTTTCAAGCAAAAAGGCAAATGCTAAAGGTTCAGGTACCGCTCTGCATGCTGGTTTTAAGGGGTTTAAAAAAGGGAGGTCCAATGGATAGTGTCTGCCATGTGACTAGCTATCATACTGTTTCTATGGTTACCCAACCAATCTGAGTTTAGCATTTTATTACACTATCACATATTTGAGGTTCTTAATATAAGGAAAAAATGAGTCAGAGGTCAGCCAGCTCAAACCAGATTTCTGGAGGAACATTCCAGCCTTCTTGCTGGGAGATAGCTGAAGTAAAACTGTACTCAGTACAGTCATTTACTAAAATGGTAGCCCATTCAGTTTGTAACAGGCTTAAGTCAGTGTACACCTCTGAAAACAAACAGGTAGACAAAGAGGCACTAGATGATGCTGTGGTCCATTGAGATACAAATGGACCTGCCTACTGGCCATCTCTGCTCAATTATTCTTTTGTCTCCTTTCAGATAATTTATTTAACTCTAGCCTCTGCTAGCAGAAAAGTTTTTTTTCCCCCTGTGGTTACAGGAAAATCATATCAGTCTACAAGGCTCATGATCTGTACCCATGATCCCTTACACTTACATTGGGCCACTATGACATTCTCGGATACATTTCTCAAATAAAAATTATATAAAACATGACCAAAACAATAAAATATGGCCATATCTCACCACACTGTATTTAAATTGTGGAGAGAGGTGCAGGACAGAACTGTATGCAGAAAGCAGTTCCAGGTGGATGTGGATGAAAAGTCAAAGGATCTCCTACCATCTGTTTACTGAGGGCTGAGAGTAACCAGGTGTTGGTACCCAGGAGGATCAAATGAGTAGGTGTTGATGATGGAGGAATGAATGTGTAGGTGTTGTTACACGAAGGGGAATGATGGAGTAGGTGTTGGTACTCAAGGAAATGAATATGTAGGTGTTGGCACCCAGGGGATGATGGAGTAGGTGTTGGTAACTGAAGGGGATGAAGGAGTAGGTGTTGTTTCCCAGGGAGAAATGAAGAAGTATGTGCTGATACTCATGGAGGAATGAAGGAAAAGGTGTTGTTACCAGGGAGGAATGAAGGAGTAGGTGCTGGTATTCAGGGAGGAATGAAGGAGTAGGTGCTGGTACTCAGGGAGGAATGAAGGAGTAGGTGTTTGTACCAAGGAGGAATGAAGGAGTAGTTGTTGGAACCAGCAGGAATGAAGGAGTAGGTGTTGGTACCCAGAGAGGAGTGAAGGAGTAGGTGTTGGTACTCAGAGTGAATGAAGGAGTAGGTGTTGTTACCCAGGGAAGAATGAAGGAGTAGGTGTTAGTACCCAGGGAGTAATGAAGGTATAGGTGTTTGTACCCAGGGGGAATGAAGGAGAAGGTGTTGGTAACCAGCAGGAAATGAAGGAGTAGGTGTTGGTACCCAGACAAGAATGAAGGAGTAGGTGTTGGTATTCAGGGAGGAATGAAGGAGCAGGTGTTGCTTCAAGGAGGAATTAATGCATAGGTGTTGGTAACCAGGGAGGAATGAAGGAGTAGGCATTGGTACCAATGAGGGAATAAAGGAGTGGGTGTTTGATGCCCATGGAAGAATGGATGTATATGTTTTCATACCCGGGTGGGGGTGAAGGAGTAGGTGCTAGTGCCCACAGAAGAATGAATGTGTAGGTGTTGGTACCCGGGTGGGAATGAAGGAGTAGGTGTTGTTGCCAAAGAAGGAATGAATGAATGTGTAGGTGTTGGTTCCCAGGGGAGAATGAATGTGTAGGTGCTGGTACCTGGGGGAATGAAGGAGTTGGTGTTAGCACATAGGAAGGAAAGGATGTGTAGATGTGGTACAGGGGCAGAATGAATGTGTACATGCTGGTACCAAGCAGGGAACATAATTTATTTAATTTAATACATCAGAAGTAACCTTTGAGCTAGAAGCTCTTTTACAAAGGTTCCACATCAGAATGAATGACTATGTAGTTGTTGGTTAGAGGAGGAATGAATGTGTGGTACTGTGACCGGGGGTGAAAAAGAGTAGGTGCTGGTGCCCGGGGAATAAATGAGGAGGTGTTGGTGCCCAGGGAGAATGAGTGTTTAGGTGTTTGTACCCAATAGGGAATGAATGTGATGTGTTGGTACCCAGAGGAGTCAAGAAGTAGATGTAGGTATCTGGGTGAATGAAGGAGTAGGTGTTGATGCCAGGGGAAAATGAGTAGGTGTTGGTGCCAGGAGGAATGGATGTGTTTAGATGTTGGCACCCAGAGTGGGATGAGTGTGTAGGTGTTGGTACCCTAGGGGAATCAAGGAGTAGGTGTTGGTACCAGGGGAATGAAGGAGCAGGTGTTTATTTATTTATTGAATTTCAATAACCTGGTAGGCCCAATGAGACAATATAGTCCCTACAGAGGTAACTATAGGGGACCAAAACCAGGAGTGGAAGGAGGACAGGCAGTAATGCTTGGAAGGCCAAGGTGACAAATGTCCACAGCCTGGGAAACAAAATCCCAGACAAGGAGGCTGTGATAGCTGAGGCAGACCTGGACATAGTAGCAATAACTGAAGCCTGGTACACTGCTGATCATGGCTGGGAAGTAAATATACCAGGTTACACTTTGTTTAGGTGGGATAGGAGAGGCAAAAAAGGGTGAGGAGTTGCCCTGTATGTCAAGGATGGTATAAAGGCAACACAGACACAGGGCAGGCATGGGGAGGTCAAGGCACTGTGGGTAACCCTTGAACCAGGAAATGACACAGCAATGTGCACAGGGGTGATATACAGGCTTCCAGGTCAGGAGGGAAGAAGTAGACAGGGACCTTCAGGATGAGATACACGAAATGGCAATGAAAGGTAAAATTATACTGATGGATTTCAATATGCCAGATGTGGATTGGACCACCCAATGATTACTATGAACATCATACTAAAATTTCAGAAATCAAAATGTTGGCAAAATATTTGACTACCTATAACTCAGCTCCCCTTGCTGCCTGAGACTAAACAGATGGAACATATATGCATTCCAGGTGTTTCTCTAAATCCTGATATTGTGGAGAAATTTGGATTAGAAATTTGAATATTATCTTAAAATAACTGAAAATTACATTTTGATTAAATGTTTGGTCACCCATAACTCCTGTCCCTTTCCATCTACAACTCTGAAACTTGGTACACTGTTGTACGCTATGGGTAAGTGTGGGTTCCAATTTTAGTGTTATTTAGACACATATGTTTAATGTTATAGTGAAATAACTGAATCTTCTTCATCCCTACTGCCCTCCTATCCACTTCGCTCCACCGAGGATTGCTAGAAATTCCAGGTTCATTTAAAGTCATCTGGGGCCTGTGCATTTCAATTTGTGGCCCTATCCCTGTGGAATTCTCACCTCATTGGATTAGGCAGTGCCCATCATTGAGAGCTTTAAATCTGCATTACAGACTCATTTATTTTCTTTGGTGTTTTCTGATTTTGTCTGATATGCTGCATATGTTTTATATGTGTAGTTTTATATTTATTTTTATGGTTATGTACTAGTGCTATGGTTTTGAATAGCGATATTTTATAAATAAAATGATGATGAATTTAAAATGTTGTGAAATTCTGCAAATGTTTCACACAGTATAGCCTAGAGGTTAGATGAATGAGGTGTGAATGAGCTTGATACATCCAGCAGACCAGACCTGAGTTTGATTCTCACAACCTCCACTTGCATATTGTGTGACTCTGAGCAAGTCACTTAACCACCCAGTGCTCCCAGATCACCCCTAAAAAACAGGCACTTGTGCCTAGTGGGCCTTACCCGGTTACCAAAGACTAAAATAAAAAAAAAAAATAAAAAAAATAAAACTTATGCAGAATTCTGCAGAACTGGAACAGTCATTCTGCATCCTTACTTAAGATGGAACCTTGGGGGACCCTGGAAAGAATAGGGAGAGGGGGATTCATTATGATAGTGTAACCACATGTCTTTGATGGCAAAAAGAACAGCACCATATAAGATATTTAACTGAATGACACAGGAGCAAGAATTCTTAAAAGCTTCAAAATGTTGTATCTTAGTTCAAGACTTAATAGGCTGCAGAGGTCAATGGGAAGGGCAAGGTTACCCATTTCCAAATGTATTGAAATGGTTACTGGGTTCATCATGCCCTCAACCCTACTTTATAAGCTTGGTTTTGCAAGTATGCACCAAGCAGGAAAGGGATCTTGGGGTTGTCATCTCTGATGACCTCAAGGTAGGGAAACAGTGTGACAAGGCAGCACGTAAAGCAAATAGGATGCTGGGATGTATAGGCAGGAGCATCACCAGCAGGAAAAGGGAGGTCATAATTCCGCTATACAAGACACTAGTGAGGCCCCACCTGGAGTACAGTGTACAGTTCTGGAGACCATACCAACGTAAGGACATAGGGTAGAGAAGGTTCAGAGGAGGGCAACAAAGATGGTGCATGGGTTGCATCACAAGTCCTATGAAGACAGGTTGCAGGAACTGAACATGTAATCCCTGGATGAGAGGAGGGAGAGAGGGGATATGATAAAGACATACAAGTATCTTACAGGGAGGAACAGGGTGCAGGAAAACACTATTTTTAAGCGAAAAGGATGTTTCAGGACTAGAGGGCATGGGATGAAGTTGGAGGAAGGACGATTCAGAGGAAACATGAGAAAGAATTTCTTCACAGAACGGGTGGTGGACAAGTGGAACACCCTGCCAGAGGAAGTGGTGGGGGCTGAAACAATCACCGGATTTAAGAATGCATGGGATAGACATAAAGGAATTCTAGAGGTCAGGGGTAAGGGGAAATAGACTTCTAGGAAAACAAACTGAACTTACAAGCTCAAATGGGCAGACTAGGTGGGCCATAGGCCCTTATCTACCAACACTGTCTATGTATCTATGTATCTATGTATGCTGTGTAAAGTGTGATGTAGTAATTTCTGTCTGCTATGTAGTGTGTGTGTGTGTGTGTGTGTGTGTGTGAAAATAAAATTATTTCAGACTGTTGGTATCCCTGGCTTACTAAATATTATTGACTGAAATGGGAGGCTATACTGTATATGAGGCGGGAAAACAAATCTTTTGATTTGTGTTTATGTTGGGCAACAATAGAGGGAGTAAAACTGTGCCAACAAGTCTTGAGTACAAGTTTAAAATTCTGGCTAGACCACTTTTCTCTCTCTCTCTCTCTCTCTCTCTCTCTCTCTCTCTCTCTCTCTATCCTTCCTTCCCACCACCTTACACCAGAGCAGGTTTTGTGATGCAGCATGTCACAGAGTTATGAAATGCACATTACAGAAACTATGCCAAGATATTTTACTACATAGTCAGTAAAGAGTAGGCAGATTGTGATATGCCTGCACATGCAGCACTATCTAGGTGGACTGGGTGCAGTGTGAGCTGGCAGCAGGGTACAGATAGTGATGGTGAGTTCAGGGCATGATGGTAGAGGGGTAGAGACTGTTATGTCTCAGACCATCTCTAATCCAGAAGCCCTCCATTCTACAAACTATGGTGAGGTAGCACATGTTTCTGATGGTAAACTGCACATTAAACCAAGATGTTTAGGTTATTCACAATGAGTGTTGCAAGCAAGCAGGAACTTTTAGAACTACAAAATAACACATCTTGATTCAGAGATTAAATACAATGAAAACAATGAACAGTGGTGCACCCACCATAGACCAGTTGAAAAAATGCACTATGTGTAATATCAGATAACTCATAAAACACACTTTAAGCCACCAAAAAATAAGGAATACTCACAGTTTATTATTTTAGCAACGTCTTTCATAATGGCAAAGTAGAAAAACAGTGCAAAATACAGACTCACAATAAGACAACTCTATACGTAAAACATGGGGAGGAAAGCAGTCCAACAGCTACTCCTTCATTCCTTGAAGTACCAACACCTACTCCTTTATTCTCTGCTGGGTACCAACACCTACACATTTATTCTTCCCTGAGCAAGACACAGTAAAATATGTAATGGTGATGGATTGTAAAGTCTGTAAGTAGATCCTTTAGTAGTAGTAAATCTTTTTTATTCAGCAGAATAAGGGAAAAAAACATTCAATTGAGTATTAGTTCATTTTTAGTGAAGTCCCAGGGTAGATGATTAACCCATGGAACAGTAACAAGTAGAAGTACTTGCTGGTGATAATTGAGAATAAGAGAGTATGTGTTCAAGAGGGTAGAGAATGAAGCAGTAGGTGTTGGCACTGAGGGAGTATGACAGAGCAGCTGTAAGTGCTTAGGGGAATGAAAGAGTAGGTGTTGATGCCCGGGGGGGAATCATGGATTAGGTGTTGGTGGTCAGGGGGATTACAGAGTAGATGTTGGTATATAGGGAGGCATGAATGTGTAGATGTTATTACCCGGCAGGGGATGAAAGAGTAGGTGTTGGTGCCCGGGGGAATCATGGATTAGGTGTTGGTGGTCAGGGGGATGACAGAGTAGATGTTGGTATATAGGGAGGAATGAATGTGTAAATGCACTGAGGTGGAATGAATGTGCAGGTGTTGGTACTCAGGGGGGTGAAGGAATAGGTGTTGGTGCCAGGGAAGAATAAATGTGTAGGTGCTGGTACCCAGCAGGGAATGAAGGAGTAGGTATTGGTACTTGGGGAATGAAGGAGTAGCTGTTGGTGCATAGGGAGGAACGAATGCACAGATGTGGTATCAGGGTGGAAAGAATATGTAGGTGTTCCTACCCAGTGAGGAATGAATGTGTAGGTGTTGGTATCCAGGGAGGAATGAGTCTGTAGGTGTTGGTACCTGGGAAGGATGAAGGTGGATGTGTTGGTGCCCTGGGAGGAATGAATGTGTAGGTGTTCATGCTGGGGAGAGTAGATAAATGAGTATGTGCTGGTACCCAGGGGGAATAAATGATTATGTGATGGTGCCCAGGAAGGAATGAATATGTAGGTGTTGGTACACAGTGGGGGATAAATGTGTATGTGTTGGTACCAAAGGGAATCAAGGAGTAGTTGTTGGTACCCTGGGGAATCAAGGAGTAGGTGCTAGAACCAAGGGGGCATAAATGAGTAGGTGTTGGTGCCCAGAAAGGAATGAATGTGTAGATGTTGGTAACCAAGGGGAATCAAGGAATAAGTGCTGGTACCCCAGGGAATGAAGGAGTAGTTGTTGGTTTATTTATTTATGTACTGAATTTTAGTAACTGGGTAGACCCATTGAGACAATGCAGTCCCTTTCTCAGGGGTGACCCAGGACGAGGCAACCGATACCTACTGTACAGTATATGAAACTGAGAAGTAGAAATGCAATGACTAACAAGTCAAGTGCTAACATAAGTATTATCAACAGGGTTGCAGTTTCAGAGTTACATCAGAATAAATACAGTATTACAACAGTGTAAGTACCTTCAGGTCAGTTAAAGTGCAAGGCATTGCATAAAGCAGTTCGAACTAACTGGCGGTCATACATATTGGGACTGGGGTTGATTCACACAAAGAGGGTTCTTCCATATGGACAGGAATGCTATCAATGAAACCTGGTGCAAGAAGAGGGGGCGAAGAGGTAACTTGAGTTGTGGTGTGTCATAAGTCCACTTCCATGTGGCGGGACTCTCGGCATCACAGCAAATCCCTCTTGTGATGTGGGGAGAGATGGGGTCAGGGATACCCTTTCTCCATGCAAGGGGATACAAAATACAGTCTTGAGTCTGTGTCCCTGGTGTAGAACTCTCTCAGCCACTGCACTGTGAACCAGAAAGCCACAGACATGTATAGACTTTGTGGGAGGGTGGCCTATACACCCTATTTCTGTATCTTTCTCCAGAAAACATAGCACTCAGTTCAACCCTTCATAAGCTTCTCTTGAGACCCTTTGTATTTTCTCCCCTCCTTTCATCACAAACTCCCTAGTGACACTTCACTTTTGTTAGTGTTATGCCTTAAAACTGTTACACAGGTGTGGTAACATTTGAACAACTCTTACCAAGGCAACCCACACAACAGACATAGGCAGAATTAGTCTTAAAATAAGCCAAAAGCTTTACTAATTAAATTAATGAATGCAGTAAATAACATAAATACAAATAATTTTAAACATTAATTGCAAGGTATTGAAAATAAAAAGGAAAGTGTACATAAAAACCTACACATTAAAACTGTAAGAATTAAGTTCCACCTTGAGTCCTTAGGGAAGGGTGTTTGACTGCCAAGGCTCACTGCCTTCTGATCGTAGAGGTATTGTATGTATGTTTGTATGGTAACCAAGAGTAGCTGAGCTGAGCATTGGACTGTAGATCAGAGTGCATTTCAGATAATATATTATTTTTATTTTAAATCAGCATGCCATCAATATCATTATCTAAATTTGAATGTTTTTGTGAATAAGGTTTACCTGAGGGTGCTACCTTGAGAAGGTGTTTTTGTTTGCTCCTCTACAGAATTATGGTTGAGCAGAAGCTGCTGCAGAAGAAATAGAAGCAGCCACTTGTGGAAGAATTTGCCTGAGGTACTGCCAATTTAGGCAGTGTGAAGCTGTTTTTAAATAATAAAAGCCCCAGAAAGGAATCTGAACCTGAAGAAAGGATGGGAGGTGCTGCTGACTGAAGGAGACGAAGATAGTGCCTTGATTCAATTGGCAAGGGAGGATACTGAAGGAGCTAAAAAACAACCTGCTGTACGACCTTAGACGAAGGGAAGTATGGAACTGGGCATGAAGGAATAACACCAACCAAAGTGTAACAGAAGAACGAGGAACAGAGATGACAGAGCTAAGTGTATATGGACTTAATAGAGTTAAGGGAGAAGCAAACTGTATAACAATGGAAAGTTTTCACTTCAAGTAGATAAATAAGAAATAACTAGCAGAGAGTTAAAGGAGTTATCAAGCTATTTCCTTGATTGAGGAGATGGGTGATCAGCAGTAATAAAGGTGGTAGATGTGAAGGTGAATAATATAGCACAAAATCCAAAATTTGATTTTAAACAAAGTAAAATACTATATAATTAGATAAAACCCACATCAGTATAGCCACATGATAAAATCACTTGAGAAGGAATACAGAGCTAAATATGCATGTGCAGTCTCCTCTGATGTGCTGGCGCCATTTTTAAAAAGACTTAGAAGCCTTAGATGCTGCAAAGATAGTGATCTGCAAATACCTAGGATCACTAGGAGAGCAAATAGCTGATCATCAGCACCGGAAGAGCAGGGCTAAAAATTCAACAAAATAAAGGTAACAATTGATTGAGATTATTGTTATTAAAACAGGAGATAATGTAAATAACATAACAACATCTGCTAGAAAGTATTTTTTTAAATACAAGGATTTATGTTTAAGATGCTGGAAAACATATGGGATTTCTAAGAGAAAGTACCACAAAACAGCAATAGGTGGAACACAGAAAGTAAATGAATCACTTGGATGCAGAAAATAAAATTGGGACTCAGCATTGCAAGACCTACAGAGGTAAAAACCAGAAAAGCAGAAAATATATCATATAGAAAAAGAAAGATTAACAGAATAATTTTAAGCATTAACTGAAAGTTTAAAGTTTATAGATAAAATTCTGGTATGAAGAATGTGAGAACATTTTAAAAGGGTCTAGAGTGATAATTATTACTTCTCTTTTTAAAATCAATTATTTGTTCTGATATTTATGTTTTAGAGGCTAATTAAGAAGAAAGCACCAGAAAGCAACACTAGTATAATGTTACAAATAAGAAAAATGATCTGGAAAAACCTAAGTTTTATTGGACTATATGACTTGTTGGTTAAGAAAAGAACAGCAGTCAAGGCCAAGAATGTTGGAGAAGGACTGATTCATATGAGTAAAAGAGACTGAACATCTGGATGTAACACTAGAAGACTGCTGAACACAGTGAGAAGGTTGTAGATAATTATGCTAATATTGTTAGATGGACACTTGATGTACATTTGAAAGCCTATAACTTTGTGCATATTAAAGTTTGTGTAATCACCTGCTCTAAGTGAAAGGGAAGTACAGGTTGCATAAATAAGCAGTTAAATGTGGTTTGTTAAGTGTTTTGTATGAAAAGGAATGCAAGGTTGGCAAAAAAGAAGCTGAACGCCAACACAAGGTATAAAAATAAAAATGGCAAACATAAAGAAGGCAAGATTACAAAACAGAAAAAAGATTACAGGTTGTATATTGGTACCAGGGACACAAATTGATCTGGTGGGAAAAAGCAAGGTGCTTAGGATTCAGAGTTCCTCATTACTCCCTTGAATTCAACTCCAATAAAACAAACTGGAGAATTATTACAGGACTCAATGGATGATCACCCATTAATGAAAACAATCAAAGTCTGTGAAAAGAAAATTGTAATAGATACACAGATATAGGAAAAGGAGATAAAAGGTGGAGGTAAGAAAAAGAAAAAGGAACATATTGAGGTTCAGGTGAAAATAGTCTCAGGATAAGAAGGTAGAGACAAGAAAATGATAAGGAAGGATGAAAATCCAGCTGGAAAAGTAAAGAAAAAGAAATAGAAAATAGAGTAATAACAGACAAAAACATACAGGGATATGTATTTATTTAGCTTATGTTAACCAGGTAAGCACACTTGACAAGAAATGCCTATTTTCAGGAGCAACCCGGCATCAATGCCAAAGTGCTTAGTTTTTGGGACATTTTGAAGCATTTTTAATGCCGTATATCCTGTGACCACGATTAGATCCCCCATCCTGTTCCCACCAGATATCTCACATGTTATAAATAATAGCAATGAAAAAGGTGAAAAAGGGTAGAGGAAGAACCAGGGAAGTAAAAAAGAAATATGGTAGAAAGTTAAGCAGAAGGATCTGTACATAACTTAAAGAAATTAGAGATTGTATTGTATTAAATAATGAGTTATTCGTACATTTTACTGCTCTATTAAGTACACATATGACAAAAGGAGAAGGAAGTCTTCCAATAACAAAGGAGAATGAAAGGTTAAGGGGTAATATGAATAAATAGGAGGCGGCTCAAAATACAATTAAAAGAATAAATGAATGACTAGGAGATAGAGTTGGAAGAAATGGGCAAATTGATTCAATGGTTAAAAATAAACACACAGAAAAAACAAAGCAGATCTAAATAAAGAGAAAATAAAGGAAATAAGATTATGTCTCATGAAACAGCTGTAAAGAATCCTAAGGGATTCATGAAAAATGAAACGTATTGTGGGAAAACACTAAAAATGGAAGATGGAGGTATGATCAGAAGGTTTAAAACTGTAAAAGAAACTACAAATAAGGGAAGACAGATAAACTTGAAAGGAGGGGGAAAACATGAAAGGTAGGAAAAGGATCCAGGAGAGGCACAAAATAACAAAAAACAGGGTAAAGAAGTTAAAATACAAATTGCAGACAGGCTGCCGACAATTTTCCTTAAAGAAATTCCAAAGGGAAAAAAATGAGAATTATATTACACTTAAACTAGATGTGTATGTAATCTGTAAGGGAGTAACAGGAAATAAATTCTCATGGAATGTTATTGGATCAACATAGCAATACCAAGGAGGAGAAGAGAAAGGATGGATATGTCTGGTATTAAAAAATAGAAATAAGAGGCAGAAACTTCTAGAGGAAAAGAATAACTTCTAGAAACAGGCGTTATGGCAGAAAGGACTATTATTATAACAAGTGGGGACAGTAGGAACACAAAACTCACCTCTGCCTTTGCCTGTATTCTCCAATTTGTCTACCACTGCTGTTTCTGTTACAGTGAGTGCTTCTGTATCCCCTCTCACCTAATTTTCTGAATCAAACTGAAGCTTACCTTACCCCCACTTTTATCTTTGTCACCTTTTGCATCCATGTTATTTTCTCTCTCCCCCTTCCTGTTACTGATACTAAAAACTCCCATGAAATAAAACCACCCTCCTCCTTAAATAGCTTAGACGTGTTAGTTCACATAGGTCTCCTACTACTTCTTTCTGGTAACATTCACCCTAACCTGGGACCAGGCTTATTGCCCTGCCCCTCCACCCACCTCGCAGGTGGGCTAAAGCTTGCTTCAGTAAATATCTGTGGCCCGACATTAAAACTTGACCTACTCCAAACTTGGTTTGTATTTCACAAACTGTATGTCCATTCTGTGGTAGAGACCTGGCTGTCCCCCCACTATACCTGACTCATCAATGGCCCTAAATGGCTACACACTTTACAGGGAGGATAGGTTGGGTAAGCGCAGTGGGGGTTGTGCCATCTATCTGGCCAACTCTTTACTAGGGCAAATGCAGTATGGGTTTTATTGGGTTGAATACTTTTCTCTTGCTGGTCAAATTTTTAGAGAAGTCTCTAAAAATTAAAATTTTGAAATCCTGCCGTCTAAGGTCTCCTATTTATCTCGCACACCTCAGAATTAGGTCTGTATGTGCAAAATTTTGAAATCTTGCAATAATAGGTCACGATTTTTGTTCAGGGTCTAGCCGCAGACCTAGAGTTCAGTGAGACATCTCAAGTATAAGCTCTTGGCCGGGAGGTAGTTTAAGTAACACTGGAAGGATATGGAATAATAGTGCACTAATATCTCTAAGTTCTGAGCCCTCAGAAAAGCCAAGGAAGCAGAGATTATTCATCCAATTCCTATTTTCAATGTCATCCATCTTTGCCTGCAAGTTTTTAATTGTTCTATCTTGGTCCCTTATAGTAGCAAGTAGCTCTTGAATCAAAGACTCATTTTGCAAGGTTCTAGTTTTTGTTGAGGTAAGCTGTGTATCCAAAGCCTGTGTGTTAGGGGTGTTTTGCAGTGTTGCTACTTTCAGGTCATTGATTTCAGTTACTAATTGCAGGAACATCGATTCAATTTTAGATAAATAGCTTGTATTAATGGAATGGTCAGTCATTGTCATAGGCCTCAGAGCAATTTGAAATTGGAGGAGCAAAGATCCTGAAAGTAATAAATGTTTTTTGGAAAAATAATTTGCCAAGGTTGCTCTTGAGTATGTTTAAACTTATATCCCAGATGATGGCTCAGTTTGGATATCTTGGTTTTGCAGGATTGATGTCGATTCTGGTGAGTTCAAGGAGAGTTGGAATTAGGCTGCCATCTTCAGTAGAGCCAGGACACGCCAAGAATAATTTAAAATATAAACAGCTACCAAAAGATTGGACTGTGGGGATAGTAATCGCATTACATAAAAAGGGTCCAATAATTGTGTCTGAAAACTATAGTCTGATCACTTTGTTAAATATAAATTCTAAAATATTCACAAGAATAATTTTGGACAGAGTGAGATTTTGGATGGAAAATAAAAATATTTGGTTGATTTACAAAACTGTTTTCTTTTAAAGGGAGAATCAACAAATGACAAAATATTTACATTAAGATATAATTTGGATAAATATGCAGGGCAAAAAAAGAGGAAAATCTATATGGCCTTCCTGGATCTTGTCAGCTTTTGACTTGGTGAATCACATTATTTTACGTTATGGTATATGCAAAAAAATTGCCATTATAGAACTGATCAAAAATTAAGTTATATTACCAGTAGGTTATTTATGTCATTTTAGGACTGTAGCTAATAACTTCTTGGAATACCAACTATTACCCCAAAAACCTTCTGCTTTGGACATTAGTCTAGCAGAATGCAGGTCTGGAGGTAGAAAACATCCTACCATTGTTGGTTACTTAATAACTTTTCTATTTTTATTTAGTATGTAATCATCTTTAGTTCAATGACTGTTATAAACTTTATTTAAACTTAGTTCTTTTAATATCCAACTATAGTAAAGGTTGTACAACAGTCTAAGATACAAAAAAGGTTTTGACTTTAAAGTATTAACTTCTCTTCTAAGTGTTAAGCTTCTGTTAGATTCTTTCTTACATACTGTAGGTTCAATTTACTTCACTAGCACAGGGTTTTTGAATTGTTTGTGACCTTGGAGTACATTTTAGATATTTAAGACAGGTAAGACATTTAGCTTAAGTTTATTAGTTATACAAAAAAATGAATATTAATCAGTCCCTCAAACTGTCGCCTTGGAATATTAAGGGGCTTAATTCTCCTATTAAAAGGAAACAAATATTAACTTACTTAAAGAAGAAAAAACTGATATTGCCTTTTTACAGGAAATACATTTGACTACGATTGAAGCAAAACAATTGTGTAGAGAATGGGTAGGTCTGGTAGAACACAATAGTTATAATTCCAAGCAGAGGGGAACTGCCATCTTAATTAAAAAGGTATTACCTTTGTAAAACATTCTCACACAGTGGATGATGAGAGTTGTTTCCAGCTATTGTTGGGATCTCTGAATGGAATGAAGTTGATACTCTGTAATATCCATGATCCTTGTTTCAAACAGGTAGAATTCTTTAATGACATAGCTATAAGACTAAATGCTGCAGCTGGATATGAAATGAAGTTAGCAGATGACATGAACGAAATGCTTGACCCTTTGGTAGATAAGAACACTAACAAAAGTAATCTTCAGATCACAAAAGCTTGAGAGACTCTTCAGAAACTCTTAGATGAGACAGGACTAATAGATTTCTGGTGAATTATGCAACCCCATGGTACGGACTATATATTCTATTCAGCCAGGCACAAAATGCATAGCAGAATTGATTATATATTCCTCTCAAAAAACCTGCTGAACACTGTACTTGACTCAAACATAGATTGTATACATTTATTAGCCCACACTCTTTTTGAAGCATCTTTGATCATACATGAGGAATACACCAGAACCTTTAATTGGAAATTTAATTCAATGATAATCAGGTATAAAGAATTTTCAAAGTGGCTACATAAAGAATCTAAAGATTTTTCATACTGAATGATAATGGTGAGGTTCTGTTTGTCTTCTTATGGGATATTTATAAGGCTTATATTAGGGGTAGGATCACTAGTTTTTCAAGCCAGAGAAAAAGAGAAAGGACAAAAAATTTTCAGAGCTAGAATCCAAACTTAGCTTGAATGCAGCTACAAAAAAGAACCCAAAAATAAGCTATGTGTATTGCACCAGCTAACAGTAACTAAGTTTGAAATTAATCAATTACATACAGTACATAGAAGGCTGAATGTGCTCTTTTCAGGACAAAACAGAGTTATTGGGAGTCTGTTGAAAATGTTGGAAAATTGTTAGCCTTTAGACTTAAAAAACTACAGCAAAAAAAAATTGATTAAAGCCATCAGAAAAGATCAAAAGGAATTAGTATATACCAATAAAGAAATTAATAAAGTAATGGCTATTACTGAAAAATATACTCTACTCTACTCTCAAAAAAGTATGTTGTCTTAGATGAATGATTTCCTAGAAAAAGTACATCTACCTACTATCTCGCTAGAAGATAATCAGAAACACTTCAGTCCAATTCCTTTACAAGTGTCCAATGTTATTATGGGCTTACCTAACAATAAGGGCCAGATGGCTTCTCATGTGATTTTTGAAACTATTGAACCACAACACTATCAAATACTTTCATAGGCCTTACTTGAAGCACATTCACCTAAGCAACTACCACAATCAATGAATATGGCCTTGATCAGACTAATACCAAATAAAAGTAAGGACTCCTTTGAATCTGTTAGCCATAAACCAATTTCTTTATTAAACATGGATTACAAGGTGTTAGCAAATATTTTGATGAATTGGCTTCACAGTTGAATCCCAAGTTATTAAGTAGAGAACAAGTGAGATTTATATTAGGCAGATTAGGTGGATAATTTCAGACAGTTATATAACACAATCAAGCTGGCCGACAAGAATAAAATACCATCTTTGGCAATTTCCCTAGATATGCACAAAACTTTTGACTCACTAACATGGACATATTTACATAAGATCATTGCTTCATTTGGCTTTGCAGAAGACTTATCCTCTTTGGTATCCATGATATACACTAACCCATATGTGGAGTTAATTACAAATGGTCTAATCTTGCTATCGTTTACCATTCACAGGGGTACCAAACAAGGGTGTCCACTCTCCACACTTTTATTCATTTTGGCCACTGAACCATTAATTAGAGCCATTCAAGCAGACACAACTATCCAAGGGGTCCTAGCAGGGAAGGTGGAAAACAACATATTTGCCTTTGCAGATGATCTGCTCATCATTGCAAATAGCCCTACTGAATCTGTTAAATACCTTAAATTGAAACTGGAGCAGTTTGTTATTTTCTCTGGACTAAATCTGAAATAGGGAAAACCCCAGGTGATGCCTCTTTATTACCCTACTGCATGGCTAGAACAACTGCAAGGAACAGCTAATATTGGGATATTTCAGAAAACTATTGTATATCTAGTTCTTGAAATTTCAAACAGTCTGGACAAGCTATTAGGAAAAATCTTGAACTAATAGTAAATGCTTTTCAGTTGGATCTAAAAAAATGGGACAAGATGAACCTTTCAATCTGGGAAACAAATTAGGCTATCAAAATGATCTCTGCTGCTAAGATATTTTATGTACTCCAAAATGTCCCAGTTGTAAAGCCTCATTCCATAGAAAAGAAAATAGATACCTTAGTCAGAGGATTTTTATGGGGTAATAAACTGGCAAGACCCTCGATAAGTAAACTGAGACAAAAAGTGGTGAAAGGTGGATTTGCTATACCTTGGTGAAAAACAATCTAGTGATACATTTTTCATTAACAATCTGTTACACTTAAAAATATAGACTTTCTGATACTCCAATAAGGCTTTCTATAGAATCTAATCAGCTAAAAACATATTTATTCTTTCATCTCCTAGCACTCCTATTTCCAAAACAACTAAAAGACAATCCATGAATTGCAAACTCTGTTAAGTTATTTAAGGAGGAGGTTCAGAACCTTTAAATAACCAAGCCCCATGGATCTAAACAGCCAGTTAGGAATAATGCTAATATTTGCTATAATAGGGCTCCTTTAGTTGACCCAGGTTGGTCCAAATGTGGCATTAATCACATAGCAGATATCACTGATAATTGATCTGGAATCTAATATTTTGCTATCATTTGAGGTCCTCAGGACAAAGTCAAGCTCCAAAGATTTCACTTTTGCCATTATTAATGAATTCTAAATGCACTGAACAATGGCCCTCTAAGTTTCAATGCCTTGAAGGAAACAGATATAGACTGGAGACAGATAATGAAAGTTGCAAGTTTAAAAAGAGGGCCTGGCATGTTCTATTGGCTAATCACAGAAAGTAAATCAGATATGACATTGCCAGCAAAATCTAAATGGTTAGAAGAGCTAGGAATAATTATTAGTGAGGAAGACTGGTCTTCTGTATTGGCTAATGCAATTAAGTCTGGTAAAGATGGTCAAGTACAGTATAATAAATAGCGTCCTCTTTTCACATAGGAAACCATGGCATAATTTGCTGTTCTAAAGGAGCATTTATAAGGACAAACACGGCACAGTTTCCTCATTTGTGCATGCATCTGCCGCAATATGTCCATCCTAGCCAGTTGCCACTTCCTTCTTGATTGCCAGAAGATCTTAGTGGTAAGTTATCAAAAAAACAAAATGTATTCCTCTTTTCTTTCCCAAACAGGGATAATAGATTTTTGTAGATTTGAAATTCAGCAGTAGCACAACAGTCTCTGGACTGCTAGAAAATGAAACGGAAGGCAGCTGCAAAACAATGGCTGATATTTTATATAATTGCTGTGTGATTAAAAAGGGAAACCCAGCAATTATATGAAATAAAATATGGGGTGGCATGCTTAAACTTGAAGTTTACACACACCTTCGGGGTTAGATGCTTTCATAAACCCCTTGAGCTTCGCTCTCGGGGTTTATGTAGCATGTAACCCCTCGGGTGTGTGTAAACTTCTCATTAAACACACCACCCCATACTTTATTCTATTTTTAAAATACTTCACTACTTCTACTACACACCTAAAAGGCTAGCGGAGATGGAATATCTAGAAGTAGGCCCTTGCTGGAGGTGTCAAGATCAAGATGCAGGGTTATTGCATATTTTGTGGTCTTGTTCATATATATCTGTCTTTTGGCAACAGGTGATCCTACAGTGTTCAAGAATTTGGGGTCAGACAGTAGCACTATCCCCCTCCTTCATTATACTTGGAATTCACCCAGAAGACCCTTCTTTATACTCCCTCACTAATCTCCAACTTAATTGGTTACTTACCACCTTTCTGGCCACTAAACATCTCCTTTTAAAGAAACTGGGGTTCAAACAAAGTGCCTTCAATTCTAGAGTGGTACTCTTTCATGGCCTCAGTAGCAAGCAACAAAATAATTAGTTATATACTCACAGATAAATTAGACCTGTTTGAATAAATCTGGAGACCTTTCCTACAGAAAAATGGTCAGTGTAAACATGATGGGACCAGCACCTACTCAAGGCTTGCTAAGGTGAAATATTTTTTGTATCTGCCAATAATTAGCATAAAGACTCACCTGGAGCCACAAAGTTCACTGTGCCATAAAAGTTCTTCTTTATTCCAAAAGTTTAAAAAATACAAAATGCACAGCAGCAAAAAACAGTGTCCAAACTTTACATTTCCACCTGCTCCCTGTGCACAGCATCACTCGGCATCACCTGATGACATTTTCACCAATCAAGGCTTTCTATATTTTTATCTTCTATCCAAAATTTCACTCTGTCCAAAGCCCTGATTGGTGAAACATGTCAGGTGACCACAAGTGTCACAGCATGGGGAGAGGGTAGAAAATGTAAAGTTTGGACACTATTTTTGCTGCTGTGCATTTTGAATATTTTAAGCTTTTGGAATAAAGAACTTTTATGGCACACTGAGCTTTGCAGCTCTGGGTAACTTTTTACACTAATTATTGGCTGATGTGAAGTTTTTTGCCTTAGCAAGCCTTGAGTAGGTGCCGGTCCCACAGTGTTTACATGGACTGTTTTTCTGCAAGTTTAATTGACTGTGGCGTTATCATTCCCTGGTGCAGTTGCACACGACTTTTCTAGACCTTTTCTACAACAGATTGTTTGAGTTACTGCTAATATGATTTTATTTTCTTAGCTTATGTTAGTTCATTTCTCTTTTAAATGTTCAAACAATCCTAGTATGGATACAGGTTTATTTAATTTCTGTTAAATAAGTTGTGTGCTGTTAAACGTCCCTTGGAATTTTCATTCCAAGTTTAAAAATGATTTAATTCTTATATAATTGTCACTTTTCAGAACATTTTATTTTATGAAATGTGCTCCTAATTTTTGTAACCTTGAATTGTTTTCGCACATAAGTGGTATGCATTGAATATGTTGTACTGTCAAACCTTAATAACAATAAATAAAAAAGTTTTAAGGAAACTAAACTATTTTATGAAAGATCTTAGAAGGCAAAGGATGGAGGAAAACCTGCTAGCTGCCATTAAAACATTGTACACAAATACTAGAGTGGTTGTAAGATAACGGTATGGGCTGCAAGCCCATTGGCTGTAGCTCTGCACCACCTGGTGTGCAGCCCTACCGACAGTCAGTCGGCGGGTGGCGGGTGGCAGGTGGTGGATGCTGTCGCTCCGCCGCCGCGGGGAGCGGGTGGAGGGGCTTCGCGGTGGGGGACACTAGACACCAGGAGATGTTTGGGGTTTAGATGATTCTGCCCTGGGACTGGCTTTACGCGGTCCACTGGACCACCAGGGAGATACTGGGTTGGGGGTTACATTCCGCCCACGATCGGGCACTGGGGGTTCAGACACGCTATGCCCGCGACCGGGCTTCAGGGTATGTGTGGGGGTGTTATATGTACCTGTAATGCCCGCAATCGGGCTGCATTGTGCGTTGGTCCCCGACGGCTGCTGCCTGGCAGGGTGGCCAGGCGCAAGTCCTCGGGGATCGGCGCACCTACATGCAGATGGCATGCAAATGGGGCCATAAATAGATGCAAATGGCCCCCCCTGCACCTTGCATAAATTATGGCCCCATTTGCATGTCACCTTTTGAATATCGGAAATTTGCGCATGGCGCAATGGTACTTGCGCCACCGCAAGTTTAATGCGCATCTCTGGCAGCTTGCGGTGGCGCAAGTTCCACTGCACCATGCGCAAGTGTTGTGAGTTGGGAGGATTGCCAAAGGAGTTGGCTAATGCTGCAACTCCCTGAATATCACCAGGCCACACCCCCGCGCAATTATTTTGAGCAGCACAAGGGCTTGCGCCTCAGAATGGTGCAGTTTGAAAATCTGGGCCTAAGTGTTTAACTGTACCTTGGTACTGTTAACTAGCCTAGTAAAATGTATTCTTATACCAACTTATTTTCCTTCTACACCTCAGACAGGACACCTGGTGTTCCCCGGTCACTGAAGGCAGTGTGGTCTACTGGTTATCAGACAAGTATTGCATTATGTTTAACCTTACCTATCTGCCATATCTCTCTCTCTGAAGAACTATGAATCCTTTGTGATGCCATTGCTGTTCTTATTCTGTAGGTATGACTGGAGATTGCCCCTGCACCTCAGACAGGACACCAGGTGTCCCCAGTCACTAAAGGCAGTGTAGTCTACTGGTTATCAGACAAGTAATGCATTATGTTTAACCTTATCTATCTGCCATATCTCTCTCTGAAGAACTATGAATCCTTTGTGGCGCCATTGCTGTTCTTATTCTGTAGGTATGATTGGAGATTGCCCCTACACCTCCTTTCCAGCATCCCCAGGAACCAGGTAAGAGATTCTTAACTAATGCCTATATTAGGAGGTTAAGGTGTAACAGTGCAGCCCACTTTGACACAGCTAATGTAGGGATGTACATTCTGGGACATGGGTGTATGTATTGAGGAATGCTGAGTACCAGCAGATAGAAGGGGGCACGGTTATACACTGGAACAGGATGGGCGTTATTGGTGCTGGAATGTAATTAATAGTGGCACAGAATGTGTACATAAATTGCTGGATTTTCCCCCTCCATGCAGTGTATTCTAGTGCCCACAGCATTGTTGGGAACTGCCAGACTGCAGGTTCAAACCATGCTAGCATCAAATGCTCACAGTGTGACCCTGCGTAAGTCACTGAAACTGCCAGTGTCCCACTTAAACCATATACTGGGTAGAGCTGTTCTGAAATCTCACCTGGAATAAGGAAGAAGGGTGGGAGACACTTCATTAGTAAATAAGTAAAAAAAAAATTACATGTATCAGTAGAAAGAAATCTGACAGGAGGGTTTAAAGGGACACATTAATGTCCAGTGGCCATCACTGTTTCAAGACCTATGAAAGTTCTATCAAATAGATGACTGAGTATGTCCAACATTAATACTGTATTGAAGCAATTTTAAAACATTACGATGTTACCAAGGAACAAGCCATACCTAAATACATTAAGTCAAGCACAGCTTCTTCCTCTATGTCACCACAATGTCCTACAAATGGTTGCAAAGTAGTAGTTATACCCAACAACTACACTGCAAATACAAGCAAGCAAACACTCAAACACTCAGCATTGAAAAATACATTTTTAGTTTTTGTTAGAAATGGCTAATTGTAACCATTAGGTCTAGGATCATAATGTTGTTTTAAATGAAAGCTTCAAGTCATGCTACAGTAACATGGTTGGGGTGTGTCACTAAAGTGTCCATGTGTTGATACACTTTAATACATGTTATGAAATAACAACATAATGCTCACAAGTAAAGGCATATAGACATATATTGACATGTGTAATCCATATCAAAAGGGCTTATTCTTATTAAGGTGATCCTGTAGCTATGCCACTTCAAACCAGAAATGACTGTTTACCAAAAACGTTAAGTGAAAATTCCCTAAATTACTGGGCCAACTTTGTAGACAATGATAGCATCCCTCTATCAAGGATAATCAAATCAGTTTTCAAATGTATTTTTTTGTTGTGAAAATACATATATCACAGCAGCACAAAAGAAATCATACTTTGGTGTAGTTTCATAACTTGTGCCATCCACCCATCGCCACTTTCCTTCGTTCCCTTTGTCTGTCAGTCCAATCCAGTAATTCACTTTTTTAGTTCTGTTTGCAAGGAAAACCTGTACAACAAAATAGTGAGAAGGATTTTTAGTACTGCAATGGTTTGCCAACATTAGTCAGTGGAATAAACAATATCTTTTTGCACAAACGTATTCACAGCTGTATTGCTGTGAAATGGGGTGGCATACATGTTAAAAGCAGTCGGTAAGCAACACCATCTAGATTTAAACATATTATGTGATGACATTTTCAGAATTAAACTGGTAGCATCATTCATTACATATTGTTATAAAAACTGTGTCTGCCTCATGTTTTCTATGAAAATCAACAATCTCATACAATTTCAAGGCATTGTGTGTTTTACTTCACCCACATTACTGGGTGCTAAGATGCTGTTCCATGTGTTAATCAACTTGTCTCTATCCTAGTGATATCATCTGTGGTGCTGTTCTCTTTTATCTATGAAGACGTCAGGGATATTGTCACATTGCTGCAGTCTGTAGAGACTTTATTTATCACTCTTTGCCTATTGATATACTTATTTCCATATTATAGTATTATTTTATATTTTATACTTTGTATCTGTTTTCTGCCACCCCCCACCCTGAACTCATAGAGAAACAAGCTGATACCAGCTCAGTGTGACTTTTCTTGTAAAGCTTATGAAATAAATGAAATACATAAATATTGCCTCTAGGACTACTTGAGATCTGCCAGCCTTTTAGTTTCCACTGTTGAATGTGTCCCTTTTTAAATCAGTACAAGTAGGAGGTGTGTTGTCACCTCCACTACCTAGTCAGGCTGGGGTCTCATAGGGCTCCATCCTGGGCTTCATCCTTTTCTGCAGTTTCCCAAAGACATAGGCAGGATGGAAGCTGTCCAGAGGAGGGCAGCTAAAATGGTGCAGGGTCTGCACCGGAAGACATATGAAGAGAGACTTAAGGAGCTTAATATGTATAGCCTTGAGGAAAGGAGGGGGGGGACATGATAGAAACTTTCAAGTACCTCAAGGGAATCAACAAGTGTAGCATCTTTCAGAAAAAAGTAGCATCTTTCAGAAAAAGAGGTGTGCAAGAACAAGAGGGCACAATTTGAAGATGGGGCGGCTCAGAGGTAATGTAAGGAAGTATTTTTTCACAGAGGGGGTTGTGGATAAATGGAATGGCCTTCTGAATGAGTTTGTGGAGTCAAAAACAGTGGTGGAATTCAAGCATGCATGGGACAGTCATAAGGCAATTCTAGGGGGTAGGAAAAAGTAGGCTGCTGGTTAACTGGGATCTGCAGCTTATCCATTAGGTAGGGAAATGGCAGACCAGGTGGGCCAAGTGGTCCTTATCTCCCATCAAATTCTATGTTTCTATGTTTCTAACCTCCCCTCTTCCTGTGTCAACTTGCATATACAGTACACATATGCAATGACGACACAGTTACATATGTACACCTCTGGCCCCTCAACCACAACAGTGGAAGGATTGCTCCAGCAAGACATCCACAATGTTCTGCATTGCTTCCACCCCAATCAGTTCTGGAGCAACACTAGAAAAACAGTGTCCATGAACTTTTGCTCTAGCCAGAAACTGTCCAGGCTGTCCCACGTCCCTGTCTTTTCCATATTGTATGGAACTCCTCTTGAAGTCATTTCTTCCTTCAAGTGTCTTGGAGTGTGGCTAGATAGTAGGCTTGACTTCTCTGCTCACATTCATGTAATCAACTCTAAGCTCTGCCCCAAACTAGGAGATTAGTATTGCAAGAAAGACTGTCTGTCTCTCTCTCTCTCTCCAGATGCATCAGGTGCGGCAATTTCCCTTGTTACTAAGCTGTTTTCCAAGTTATAATACATAAATAAAATAAACTAGGAGATCTGTATTGTAACAAAGACTGTTTGTCTCCCCAGGACCATCAGAAAGCTTGTTACCAAACTGGCTCTCCTAGTTTTCGACTATGCTCCTCTTCCTTCACCAGACTGAACAGCCTCTGCAATCCTTTTGTAGCTTTGCTACCAATGCCTGTCCTCAAGCTCACCACTTCTTCCCCAGTTTCTCCCTATCCACCCTCCAAGCAGTGCCCAAAATTGTTGCTGGATACTATGCATGTTAAGGAATAAATGTAGGAGCTGTGCAAAGCATTGCTAAACTTAATAAAGGTATGCCATCATTGCCTCAGTAACACAGGAGTACAGCTCTTTCCAGTCTGTCTGTCTGACCACTTTTGGAGAGGTGTACATTTCTGTTTTTTCCCATCTCGGTGTGTGAGAAGTCCCAGCATTGGAGGAGCCTCTACCTTAGCCAGATTAAGTGGGAGCCTTGCAGAAGGCTGACCAGTGCATTTGTACACCTGAGAGCACAGAGTGAAGCAGTGTGAAGCAGAGGAAAAAGGATTCAAGGGCTCAAGAATGCGGGAAGAATAAAGGTGCGAGGCATTAGAAGAATCTTTGGAAGAGCATTGGAAACTTGGAGAAATGGAAAACTGCTTAGTAACAAGAGGAATCGCAGCACCTGGAGAGAAAGACTTTTGTGACCACCTAGAAAATTATGTGGAGTATACAGGGCAGATTGTGAGTCGACAAAGGAGTAGTGTCGAGGTGAAGAAGAAAGCTAAAACAGAAAGGAATATGGAACAGAATTAAAAGAGAACTACACTGAACCTAAAGTTTGTTTTTTTTTCCCAGTAGAATCAGTTTTTTTTAAAACTGGTTCAAATTTTGTCATTGTTCCATCTATACTTGCTTAATAATAATAATTGCCTAATAATAATTCACAGACAAAATTGTCCATTATGCCACTCCATCTGCCTTGTCTCATCTCCTTTAACTGGCTCTACCATCATACTAGCTCAGCTGAGCTATTTTGCCCCCATCCCAAAAACATGTACTCTGGCAGGTGATTGTGCCCTTGCTGTCTGCACCCCTAGATTCTATAATACCCTACCTGCACCCATCAGATGTAGTCCCACCAATCCATGTTTAAGAGCTCCCTCTGGTCACACCTGAAGTCTGGCTTAGCCTATAACTGCCCCTAGGCTGCTTGATACCTCCACCCCTGGATGGACCCAGGTGTGCTCCATCCACTTCCCTGGTTCCTAACCCCCTCTCCTCAAACTCAAATAGGGGAACCATCCACTGTTATAGTTTTCTGTATCTCAGCACTTATCATCCTTATACCGGAACAACCACCTAATGTCCTGCCTTAAAAGCCCATGTGTTATACCAAGAATTGTTATTACTGCTTGTGTGTTCTTACCTTCATGTACAGTATATGCTTTTCTGATCATCCTATACTTGTTTATTTGTTTCACCCTGTTCAATGCCTGTATTCACTATGTTGTAATTGTTCTCATTCTGCTTGTAAACCTACTCTTGTAACCTCATGGGTCACACCTGAAAATAGGCATTCCTTGTCTAGCATGCTTACCCAGTAAACAAAAACTAATAAATAAATAATATTGACCATGACTGTTGTTTCTGATTGACAGTCTAGTGTTGAGTGCCATTTTAGAATTGTATGACACAGTTTATGTCCCTCTCCAACCAAAGAGTTCTACAGTAGAACATGAATGCCTGTTCCAACAATGGAAGAGCTGATCGAGGGACATAAACTACACTATACAGCTTAATTTGGTTTAAGGTCAGTTTTTTTTTATTTAGTTATTTAACCAAGTATAGCACACTAAGCTGAAAGCTTTTTTACAGGAGTGACCTGGGAGCACAAGGAGGTTAAGTGGCTTGCTCAGGGTCACACAGTATGCAAGTGGAAGCTGTGGGATTCAAACCCAGGTCTGGTCTGCTGGATGTCACCAAATTTGCAGCTCAGAGCCTTATACCACTGCACTATACTGCCTCCCTTGACATTCATCTGTATCCCCCTTCCCCAGGTCGTGCCTGAAAATAGGCAGAATTTGTCTAGTGCACTTACCCAGTCAACAAAAACTAAATAACATAAAAAATGGTACTTACTATCTGTGTGTAAATCAGAATCACCCAATAGGATAAATACAACCCCCTGAAGAGATGTAACAGTCAGAACATTTGAACTAGTATTTAAAAATCAACTTCCACAGGGAAAATGACCTATAGGTTAAGTGCAGTTCTCCTTTAAGAGACCTCAAAAGCATATTGTTGATAATTTAACTTTCTGAGGATTATAAACTTGATGACATTTGGTGGACCAAAATAAGGACCTGATGCGCAAATGGAGATAAATATAATATGCTTAAACCATCTAGCCTCTAAATAAATTGGCAATCTAAGTAAGGGAAACAGAAAGGGTGGAAAGGAAAATTATATTAAAACTATATCATATATCTTAGTTTTGTGTAAAACATGGATTAATTTTACTTTAATTTTGTCTGGATACATGAAAATTGTGTGAGAATCAAAACTAGGCATAAGTAAGGTGTATTGTATTGGGCTGGGCCACTAGGAATAATCGTAGGAACCAAGGATGTTTGGACATTTTTAGAAATGCTGTGTAGTTGGAATACAGGAGGAACAAAACCCACAAATAAAATAAATAAACCTTAAAATTAGAAGTGACATAAAATAAATCTTAAAATATACACTACATCATGTGACAAGGAGACATGTGTTGTGCTACGATAAAGTTTGCATGTGATGGCATCCTATTTGGACAATTCAACATTTTAAGGTACGGCTACATGCAGCAACCAGCAGCAGATTAACACAGCACAATTAAGAATCTCTTTGAGAACAGCAGGATTAGAAAAGAACAGGGAAGCCAGAAAACTACAGTAGAAACTAAAAAGCAATGAACAATCTCTTGAATGTTCACACTTCTAAACAAAAAGCTAATAATATATAATAGAAAGCTAAAGGCAAGTTTTGAAAAAAAAATCCTCTAATCTTGTTGTAGATGGATGAAGATATTGAGGCAGCTAGAAACACAAGCAGTGTTCTAATTTTGGGAAATGTAGGAGAGTTCTTTAAAACAAGTGAAACTAAAGGGTACTTTTTTAATTCTCTGTAAAGTAATCTGTGTAATTGCATTTCCTAAGCACTGAAATAGTAAAGAAGCTACTTGCAAAAGTTTAAAAGCAGAAGAAAAATAACATAAGACATATAAAGTGTGATCATTTAGCCATTTTTAAGAGATTGTGCAAAGAGGTAAAGTCACATTCATTATAATAATTTTTTGAAACTTCAAGCCTGAGAAATCAGTTTTAAGGAATTGTATTGTATTTTATACATATGTTGTGGTAGTGGTAGTAATATTCTTATATTATAAGTCTGGTAACATAGGTTTTAAATTATAATTTTAGTGGGTCTTCACTGCATGCTATCTTGAAGTGTGAACTGTAGGAAACTCTCTGCAAAAAGTATGGAAAGTGAAGCAAAGCTGTATCCTGTGGACAATTATTGAAATCATAAAGGTGCATGTAAAGTATAGCCAGAAAAGGAATTTGTTTTTGACACTCTGGACTGTTTGAAGTGCTGCTGAGGAAATATTTCCAGATATTTGAAGTGGACTCTGTGAAGCAAATGAAGCTGAATATAGGATTTCTACCAACAGAAATAACAGTAGATATAAAGAACACCATAAAATCATACAGTATGAGAAGAGGAGAATAAATATGGATACAGAAAAAGAGGCTGACTGACGTAAACTTCTGGATGCTGAAACCACTGATTGTTTATTGTTAATTATACAGAGGCAGTGGGCTTCCTAAACTGTCATTAGTATACCAGCTGTGTAACTGCTCTAGGGAAAATGAATACTAGTCTAACTAGAATGAAGTTAAATGCAAATACAATTGGTTGCAAAAATAAAAAAAAAGTGTACCCGAAGGGAAAAGGGTCAAAAGACAGGAAAAATTCCCCAAAAGATAAGAAAATTGCAAGTTATGTTTTGGCACCAGGAAGTCAAATGGATTTGGTGGGTAAGGAGGAGGTGATTAGGATAAAGAGTTCCTCACTTCCCCCACTGAGCTCTTGTCCCATTAAATTAATCCAAGGAAACAAATCTCAGGATATAGAAGATGAGCATCTGTTAACAAAAACAATCCAAGATCTTGAAAAATCTGTAAATGGGTCCATGGTGAATTCTCAGGCAGTAAATGAGAAAACTGGAGAAAGAAGTCATGCAAGGAAAAAAGACATGTCAAAGTAATAGTACAAGTGAGTATCAAGTCAAGTAAGAAACAGTAAAGGGAAAAGAAGGAGGAGGTCCCAGTAAACTTAGTAAAAACTAATGAAAATGAGAAGAAACAAGGTATAGAAAGAGAGACATGCCACAGTAAAACGAAAACTGATCCCAAGGAAGGAAATGTATATACAGCTACAGTAGAGCACATCAATGTCCAAGTACCTCATTTTTGGTGGATTTTGAAGCTTTTTTAACACTCTTAGACTAAAACTAGATCCACCATCACAATATCTCCCTGATATTTATCATATAATAAGGAATAATTCAAACACAGTTGTGAAAGATGGTAAAAAAAATAGTGGAAAATGGAGACTGAGTAACAGATGACCCCACTAGATATCTGGTAAAGGAGACTAGGGATGGAATATTGCTGAATAATGAGATTCTAATAAACTTCACATATCTGCATAGTGCATGCTTGGAAAAGGATGGAGGAAATATGCAGTTAAAAGTGAACATTAGCACTAAAAACATAAAAGGGAATTGGAAAACAGTACAGAAAATGACATAATGAATTGGGTGAAAAGAGAGGTAAAGGGGCACAGACATTAATAAAGGAGTTACAAGCAAATAAACAAAAGTCAGTAGAATGTCAAAATAAAGGTAAATCAAATACAAAGGCAAAAAAAGGAAAAGCAAAATCTGAATAAAGAAAAGCAAATAGAGAGGGACCTTTTGGAGAAAATTCTAGAAATAGAGGAAGATGGAATGATAGAAAATTATAAAATTATAGAACAAATCTCTTCAAATACCAATAGTGAAATGCATGGTAACCAAGAGACTAATATGCATAGAAAATGTGGAAGTAAAGAAGGGGTAGTTTCAAATGCAGAAAGTAAAGAAATGCAAGATAAGGAGAAAATCATTGCAAATGGGGAGATATTACCAACTATTTTTCTAAATGTATCCCAAAAGCAAAAAATTAGCATAATATGAACTTACCCTGGCAGTGTATAACATTTGCAAAGGGGTCATGGAAAATAAGTTCTCATGGAATGATACTGGCTCAACATATAGATATCAGGGAGGAAATGAGAAAGATCGGATCTGAATGGTACTCAAAAACAAAAATATTAGACAAAAACTGATAGAAGAAAAAGAACAATTTGCAGAAATTGTTGTTAAAGCAGAAAAAAAAAACAATAATTCCAGTAAAAAAGGAGTCAAGTGAATCATGTCAAGGGATGGAGACAGTGGAAACAAGGAAAAAAGATGGAAATTATAGACCATCAGCCAAGCATACTGAAAAAATAAAACCGAGAATCTCAGAATGTATGAAACCTATAAAGAAAGAACATTCATTGCTGGCAGGAGATAGAATATTAGCAAATGAACACAGAAAAGTGATTAGGGGCTGTTTGCAGAAAAGCCCAAGGGAAAAATAATAGTATAATTTTAGAAAGTTCTAAAGTCACAGTTCAGTTCATGGATGCTTCTGATTAAAACATACAGTAAGTAGAAGGAACAGTTTGATTAATATAGAAAGTAATCAATATCATATTTTAAGTGAGACAGATGAGGAATACAGACTCATGGAAAGGAAAAGGGAACACATTTGTGAAAACATACAGTAAGTATGCTTATTTGGAATATAGCTTGGGTGTCTGTTAAACTAAAGGACATTGGATCTGTGAAGTTTATGTCATGTTTTCATACAGGAAACCTGGTCTTGCTGTAAGGATGATTGCTTCTTGGAAGGTTTTCAAAACTGACATATACCAGCAAAGAAGATGTGCATATTTAGAAGGATTTCAGATGGCAGGATTGGTGGCAGCTAAAATGCTGACGGGTGGGGGAGTGGAGGAGGGGTGCAGGTAGGGGAGAAGGGGGACTAGATGGGACAGCACAGGAAGTAAAGAACTTATTTATGGTTTTGGCAACATGGGTGGATTGGTGATTTGAGAGCCACCTTCTCAGTTTGATTGGGGATGAATCAGAGTGGAGGTGCAGGAGCAAGTTGAGGTCTCACCAGAAGAAGGATGGAGAACTGTTTAAAGAGTGCAAACATGACCTGAAAAAATCTGCTTTTGCATGGCATATACTGATGGTGCAGTCAATGCGTATGGTGCAAAAGGCTTGGAGGGAGAACTGGTCACTGGAGGATTTATAAGAGTTCCATGCATGATCACAAGCTCTGTACTTGGCAAAGATGGAGTGGGTGACCCAGGGGAGGTGGTCACACTTTACCCTTGTAGTTTTGAGTGGGGCATGTGTATCCCAGATCATTAAGAACATGGAGGTGAAATGGGTAAGGACAGAGTTGACCAAGTGGGTCATAAGGACAGTGGACCAGTCTGCCAGGACCAGATCATAAAGATGTTTGCTCACATCTAAGGATTTGAGAAACATATACTGGAAGTATTTTGGGGGGGGTTGAGGAGGGCAGAATTTCCTGATGCAGAAGGTGGGACAGTGATCACTGAGCATATTGGGAAGGTTGCCAGTGGAGCAGATGCAATGAGGGTGGAAAGAAAGCATCCAATCAAGTAGGGAGTGTAACTGACTTTTGGGGTTTGGACACAGATAATTTGGTCAGTTGGGTAAGGTTCAGTGCTTAAATGTGATTGCAGGTACTGGTGAAGAAGGTGAGAGCCAGTCGAGATTGAAATCTCCAGTTCATGCAATTGTCTAGGCTGTGTGTGGGTATTGATGTGTGATATGGCTGCCACTACATATTCAGCCATGCCACTATCACTCTGGCATTGTTTGTAAAACACTTTGGGATACACTGTATATGAAAAGTGCTATAAAATGCTGATTCTTCTTCTAGAAGGATTAGTCCACCAGTATTTGTGAGTGTTGAGATGGCAGAAATGCAGGAGACAAGAGATGAAGGGGGAAGTTTAGGGGAGGCATATAAGACAAGAACGGAAGGTGATGAAGGGAAGGAGAGATTAAGCGAAGTATGTGAGAGTGAGGAATAGCTTCATGAAGGAGGATGGAGCAGTAAAGGGAATTGCAAAATGAGATAGCCACTCCATCAGGAAGTTTACCATGGTCATGTTGGAGAAGGCTAAAGTCAAGCAGGGCCAGCTGGGAATCAGGGATATGGGAGGATAACCAGGTTTCTGTAATAGGGACACCATCAGCAAAGTGTTGAGTAACCCAAGCTTTTAATTCATCAAGTTTGGGGAGGAGACTGCATATATTAGTATGGAAAATCCACAGGCCTTTATGGAGCATTTGCTGGGAAGAGGTGGGAGGGCTGGTAGGGCCAGGATTGGGTTCAATGTCCCCTGCTAGAAGCAGTAGGAGAAACAAGAGGTGAATGTGAGTAGCATGAGATTTATGCTTGAGTCAACTGGCTGGGGAAGATCCACGAGGGGGAGACTGGGATGAAGTTAATGAATGATGGTAGCATTTAGGAAAGAGTGGCTGAGAAGCCCGTGATGTATAAAGAAGATGGGACAGGGAGTGGTGTGAGGGGTGAGAACAGATTGTAGCAGATGTTGAAAGGTTGCAGAGAGAGTAGGTGGCAACAGGGAGTAGGTTTAAGTTTGTGGGGGAGGGGTGGGAGGGAAGAGGACGGGAAGGAGAGAAGGAGAAGGAGGACTAGAAAGGGGAAGGAGAGAACAGAAGGGAACCCAAGGGGGCAAAGTTGAAGGGGGAAAGGGAGAAATAGGCCACGAGGTAAGTAATTATGAGGGCTGAGAGGCCGGGCAGTGACTTCTTTGAGAGAGCTGGAGCAGCCAGGTGGAGAGAGTCGGAGACAGACAGAGGACAACTAGGGGACAGCACAAAGTGAGGGAGCTACAGTGGCACAGTGATAGTGTTGTTGCCTCAAGTACAGAAGATTAGGGGGTTAAAACCCAGGTAGGTCAAGTGAGGTAGAAGTAGGAGAGGGCAGCAGGGGAGAGAAGGTAGTAGATGCAGGGTAGGAGAGAACCAGCTGAAGAAAGGGTGCAGGGATGCAGACAAAAATAGTGAGGTGAGGATTTCACAGTAATGACTGCTAGTGGTGGCCATGTATAGAAAACAAATAAGGAAGTAGGGAGATTGTTTCTGGCAGGTACGTCACATGACCAGTCATGTGCCAGGATGGGACTTATAAGGACAGACAAGGGTGGAGGGGATAGGGGGTGGGCTGGGCAGTAGTGATATGCTAGCCCAGTTCAGGAATAGTGCTGAGATCCAGATGCTCAACTTTGCTGAGTGGTGCAGGGACAGGCTTGTGATGGAGAGCTCCTTTCAGGGAACCAGCACTGGTGGAGTCCATGTGGAGGAGAGGGAGAGAAAGGAATATAATGTAAGGGGACAAAGAATTCAGGAAAACATTATGTATGCAGTGGGAACACTCAATAAACCTGGAGGGATGGGCGATGCTACTGCACATGCGCCACCCACTGAAGTCCCAACCAGAGGCCCAGTATTGCAAAAGTAGCACTAAGACAATAAAACAACTTGAAAAATAAATTGTAAGTAGTAGACAATTAAAGTAACTATGAAAGGCTAGCTCAACACAAGTGATCATTGAATGTGGCACTTAAGGTATCCTATCCACAGAGTAAACAGTAGATCAGGTACAAATCAGATCAGGGCAATCAGAAAAACAAACAATCAGTTGATGTTGCCCGACAAGGAGATCAAAGCAGTCCATGGAGGGCACTTAAAGCTATTTTTTTTTTGGTTTTCTTTAGCCCAGTTCCGGAATACTGCTGAGATCCAGTTGTTCAACTTTATTTTTTGTTGTTTATTAGCCCAGTTCAGGAATACTGCTGAGATCCAGTTGCTCAACTTGGCTGAGTGGTGCAGAGACAAGCTTGAGAGGAAGACCTCATTTCAGGGAGCTGGTGCTGATGGAGTCCCTTTGCTGAGTGGCACAGGGACAGGTGTATGTGGGAGAGCTGCTTTCAGGGATCAAGCACTGGTGGAGTCCCTTTCAGAGTGGTGCAGGTAGAAGCTTGTGAGGGAGAGCTCCTTTCAGGGAGCTAGCACTGGTAAAGTCCCTTTGCTGAGTGGCACAGAGACAGGTATGTGAGGGAGAGCTGCTTTCAGGGATCTAGCACTGGTGGAGTCCCTTTCAGAGTGGTGCAGGTATAGGCTTGTGAGGGAGAACTCCTTTCAGGGAGCTAGCTTCTCTCAATATCAAGCAACTGGACAACCAGCAGAGGAAAAGTTCGAAAACCAGCATATAGGAAAAAAACATCAGAATAACTACAAGGCAAAATGGTTTCATTGTAAATATTTCTAAAAAAGGAAGCAAATGCAACAAATAGGGAAAAAAATAATTAAACGCAATAAAATGGAAGACCAGAAAGCCCTAAGGAACCTGAAACAGGAATACAGACATACTATAACAATGAAGAACAAGCATTTGTCAATGCGAGCGTTAAACACGGTATTTGCAGTGGTGTTTGGCATATGCACGGTGCTTACCTAATCCCTATGCGATTGCTGGTATTTGTACTATAAATTGTCAGCATGACCTTGTTGTTACCCCCATTGTGCGCTACATAGGCAGAAACACGTTTTGGGCAGGATGTGAAAAATGACAGCTGTACTGCTCATAAGGAAGTGTGGTAAAATGGCAATGTTGAAAATCTGGAGTGGAAATATTGAAAATTTGCAAACTTACGAGCGTGTGTAGGAACTGCGTAATGCAGAGTCATAAAACAGTCATTTTTAAGAATTTGTTCACCAAATTTTCAGCACAGCCATTTTAAGACCTCTGCTCATGATCAGTGTCACTGTGATTTTCTTAATGTGTCCCATACATTGAGTTCCCACACCGACATCGCCATTGTGCGCTACATGGGTGGAAACATGTTTTGGGTGAGATGTGAAAAATGACAGCTATACAACTCATAAGAAGGTGTGATAAAATGGCAATGTTGAAAATCTGGGTGAAAATATTGAAAATTCAGAACTTACAGATCGCGTAGGAACTGCATAGCAGCACACTCAATAAAACAGTCATTATTTGGAATTTTGCACCAAATTTTCCAACATGGGGTTTTGGGACCCCTTCTCATGGTGATATCACTTTATGGCATTATTCAAGGCCGAAGGGTGATTTCGTGCAGTGACTGTGGTGCCTGAAAACACCCGCCGAGACAAGCTCTTGCTCATGACGACCTTATCGTTCAAGAGGGGTCCAAAACGTATTAACAATTGCGTCAAACAAACAGACTCTGTCTTTGAGATTGAAACCCCTATACAGCCCATTATACAGCTTCGGCATTTCCTCAGTTCGGCGAGTCGGCTTTGAAGAGTGCAGGCGTGTTCCCAGTCCACAAAGACTCATCGTGCCAGAGTCTGGAGGTAAGTATGGGGTGAGGGGGTGTGGGGAGCTGGGTGTGCAGTGGGTGGGTGCAGGTTGTGGGGGTTGGGAGGCGTGCAGCGGGACCGTTTTTGTTTTACAGGTTAAAAAATAACAAAAGATGATGTGGGACATTTGCCACACTGGGGTGGGCTCCCAGCATGGCAGAAGATGGCTGGGGGGGCCGAGGAGCTGACGGGGCATTGGGCACCCCCGTCGGCAAACTACGCGGGTGGGCGAGGAGCCGACAGGGTATTGGGCACCCCGTCGGGCAAACAACATTGCCACACTGAGATGGGTTCCCAGTGTGGCACCAAAGCTTTAGGGGGTGGCGTGACACGTGCAGGGGAGGCAGCGCATGACACAGGGGCGGTGCTCAGTATGAGCGGCGGTGCTTTCCTTTGGAAGCAGAGGAACACAGCTCATACTGAGCTCCTACCCAGTGGTGCAGGATCACCATGCCTGCTCAGGGAGCAGTGCATTGGGGGAGAGGCACACCCAGCAAGCATTCTTCCCAAAACGTTCCTTGCGCATGTGTGCAAGCGAACGTAAAAAACAATTTAATGATAATTTATGGTGTTCTCTTCAGGCATCCCTTGAACAAAATGATAGTTGTGCCTTCTGGAATTTAGTGGCATATGACACAAATCGAGACAAATATAATATTATATCAGTTATCCCTTTAGAAACATGGAAAAAACATTTTCAAAAGATATTTAATAAACTAGGCAATGTTGAAAGTACTTTTGATGGCTCAGAGAATCTAGTAGAATTTCAAATACATAACAAAAGAAAATTGGTTACAGACAACTAAAGATGAGGTAGTGCAAGCAATTATTGAACAGAAAAGAAGCAAAACTACAGGTATTGTTAGGATAGGAGCAGAATTATATCAAGCAGATCTGGACGGTGGGCAGAATTATTATTACATTTTGAAAATATTATAAAATGCAATATGTATTTTTGTTTTTAACCGGAGAGACACACTAAGCTGAAAGCTTGTTTACAAGTGTGACCTGGGAACATAAGGAAGTTAAGTGACTTGCTCAGGGTCACACAGTATGCAAGTGGGGGCTTTGGGATTCAAATCCAGGTCTCCAGGTTTGCAGCAGTAGAGTGAAATGCAGTACTAGATGAAGGAGAACAAGATTCTGACAAAATATCAAGCAGGTTTCTGTAAAGGTTGCTCAATGATTGATCAGATTTAGATTTTAAAATATATAATTGGTAAATATACACAAATCAAAAAAAGGAAAATATATACTGCATTTCTGGCTATTAAATCAGCATTTAGTTCTGTGAACCAGAATACATTATGGGAAATCCTTGAAAAAAAAGGGATGGAAGGAAGTTTACTCTCCATTTTAAAACTGCTACATAAGGAAACTCAATTAGTTGTCTGATATGGTGAGGATAGAGCCGTGACTGATGAAATAGATGCAACAACTGGAGTAAAGCAAGGCTGCCTACTAGCACCAAACCATATCTATCTATCTATATATATATGTGTGTGTGTGTGTGTGTGTGTGTGTGTGTGTGTGTGTGTGTGTGTATATATACACACACACACACACAGTCGACTCCACTTATACCGCCCTCGGGTATAGAGGGCAATCAGTTTTAGCGGGCAGTTTCACATTACCAAAAGCCATTTCAATAGACCTTAATGATAAATCCTCCTGATAAAACATTTATTGCCCTCCATCTATATCAGCCACTTATCTGAGCAAAATTACAACCCTGACGAGGTGTCAACGAACCCGATTAACTAAATGTATTTTTATCTGACACTAATATGGCTGGCATCTCATTCTCAGCTCGTTGTCACACTGTGCACAGCTAAGTCAGTAGCTGCATCTGAAGAATGGTAGACAAATGTAAAGCTATGTCACTTAGTGACAAGGTTGAACTTTAAAAAAACAAAACTGAAGCTTTACCAAAGATGAGTTAGTGGGTCTTAGCGTACAGCCAAGTCGGAAGAAAAGAATGGTGCAGATAATGAGGAGCAGCCTGAGGTTACACCAAATGATGTAAAGAACATACTGCTGACTCTTAAGACCTAGATGTTGAACTGAACTGGTGTGCATTCACTGCAGTGGAAAGGGTGTGGGTTCTTTATTGCCAAGATCAAAATCACAGAGTAAAATTACAGAGTAAAATCTCTGACTTCTACAGGTAAGAACTAACCAAAATCAAGATAGAGCTGTACTTGCTTGATTTATTGACTGATTTGCTGAACTTATTTGATTTGCCAAGTTAAGTTCACTGTGGGCTGTGTTTAGTGTGCTGTGGGCAAAAGAGACTGCAACTGAATTTTTTTTACATGCATGTCACTACTTTACATTATACCAACCGTGCAATATAACGGGCAGTTTGTGTTTGCACATATGCGCCCAGTATAAGCGGATTTAACTGTATATATGCACAAGTAAACAATTTAGAGGCAGTGTATTCTTTCCAACCAAAAATAAATAAGATTCTGATAAAGCTATTACTGTACGCAGATGATGTGGTCTTGATATCGAAAACTCCACTTGGTTTAAAAAGAGCCATAACATCAACAATGAAAACACTTAAAAAGCTAGAAATATCCCTAAATTTGGTCAAAACAACAAAAGAGTTTTCTGGAGAGAAGAAACAGAAATTCTCAGAATGGAAATTAAATGGGAGGAAATATTAATGGAGTGAATGATTTTCAATATCTCAGAGTGAAATTTAATAATAATCTGAAGTGAAATACACAAATTGAAAAGATAAGAGAAAATGCTAACAAAATGTTAAATGGCATAAACCATTTTGCTCATGTAATGGTAAAAAATTCATATGCTGCGCAATACCAATATCTTGTGGCTAAAGCAAACATCCAACTTTTACATGTGGTGGAAATATGGGGCATTTTTTGCAACTTTAAAGATGTGGAAGTGATACAAAATCAATACATAAAAGGTGTGCTGCAGATAGCCAGAGCAATCTCTAATGCAGCAGTGCATTCTGAAATTGGTATGATTTCAAGCTATGACTCAGCTATGAAAAAGTATATCTCCTACTGGGGAAAAATGAGTTCAACCACTAAGGATAGTATAGTCTATAACTGTTGTACAGAAGCAGTTTTAGAAAAGGAATATAGCACTTTAACATGGCTTGGGAAATTGAATTATGAATTAAACCATTGTGGATTGCAGTATAATTACATTTTTGATAGGTTAGTAAATCCAGACATATTTATGACAGCAGCAACACAAAGGGTCTTGGATAATGTAAAGCAAAAAGATACGGAAAGCATAGGTGATGATGCCTGGAACTGTAGCGGTTTAAAGTTATTGAAAATAGTTTCAATGTCAAAAAATGTTTATTAATATGTGATAACCTTAAACATAGGAATGCTTTAACTCGTCTAAGGTTTGTAATCTACACTGAGCTGGGAAATACGGAATATGCACAAACTATAAACCAAACATGTCTAGGATGCAATGATGCATCAATGAGCATTATACATTTAACTATGGATTGTCCAGCATTTCAGGAAGAAAGAAAGACATTAACAACTGAAAATAATTTTTTAACATGGATGTCCCTGTACAAGTATATGCCTTTGTTTGTTTTGCACATAAGATAGCAGTGAAATTGAAGTGTAGACTATAGTAATAAAGTGATGTATGGAAGAGAATTAGAAGTAACCTCTGATGTGTGTACAAGGAAATTAGTGTCTGAAATTATAACTGAAATGTATTGTTTTGTGATTTATGGTTGTAGTAATGTGAGGATTTTAAGTTATGATATGCATGTAATAAATGCTATATTATACATACTGAAATCAAAATAAACTAAACTATTCATCCTCCCCTTACCATCATGCTGCCAGTCCCAAGGCACCAGGAGAGAGGGCAAGAGTAGCTAAAAAGACACAGGGAGAGAGGAGAGAGGGGAGAGGGAAAGCAGAGCTAGATTGACTTGGGAAGGGGAAAGCAGTAAAACAGCGAGGGGAAATACTGACCATCGAGTATAATGGGCTAATGGAGAAATTGTAAGTGATCACATGACCCAATGAGGTCAATAAATTAAGAGATGCCCCTGAGTGGGAGGGTGGCTGGGGCAGTCAGTGCAAAGCGTCAACGGGCTAACACCCTCACCAAACAGTAGCAGGAAAGAAGTAGCATTACTTTTAGGGAGCTCCAGGGAATCCCTCTGCTAGCACTGTGTGCAGGCTGCTGACTTCAGAGGGAATGGGTTCCAGGGCTGCCTAAGAAGGAGACAAACAAAGCAGGAACTAGTATGCAGTGGGTGATGGGGGTTGGGATGACTCGGTCATTCACAGCCTGGAAGGGAAGGTTGTACTGCACATGCGTGAGCACGTCCATGAGAACAGAGAGAAGGAACAGATAATCAAGATGGAGAATTCAGCAGGAATCTCTGGAGAACATTACTGGAAAGCGGTAAGCCTCACAGTGAACCTGAGAATACAGACTGCCAGAAACAAGCCATAACACTAGGCAAAAATAACTAACAGGCGCAAGGGCCAGAGATTTCGCTAGAACAGGTAAATTGCCTTAACATTTGACTCTAAGCAGTACACAAACTCTAAACAAAAGTAGCAAGGTAAAATCAGGTACAGAAGAAAGGCAGCAAATAAATGTCCTTAAAGTCCAGGGAACAGGTGCAAGCAGACCCCTGCCCAAGGAGCCAAAGTCCAGTAGGTGAAATCAATCAATCACTCTTGGAGGGCAAATATTCCTTTAACACCCTCACCAAATAGTAGCAGGAGAGGAGTAGCATTATTTTTAGAGAGCTTCAGGGAATCCCACTGCTAGCCTGTATGCAGGCTGCTGACTGCAGAGGGAAGGGGTTCCAGGGCTGCCTTTAGGGAACCCCAGGGAATCTCACTGCTAGCACTGTGAGTAGGCTGCTGACTGCAGAGGGAAGGGGTTTTAGGGCTGCCTTTAAGGAACCCCAGGGAATCTCACTGCTAGCGCTGTCTGCAGGCTGCTGACTGCAGAGGGAAGGGGTTCCAGGGCTGCCTTTTGGGAACCCCAGGGAATCTCACTGCTAGTACTGTGAGTAGGCTGCTGACTGCAGAGGGAAGGGGTTTTAGGGCTGCCTTATACCCCAGGGAATCTCACTGCTAGCGCTGTCTGCAGGCTGCTGACTGCAGAGGGAGGGGTTCCAGGCTGCCTTTGGGAACCCCAGGGAATCTCACTGCTAGTACTGTGAGTAGGCTGCTGACTGCAGAGGGAAGGGGTTTTAGGGCTGCCTTTAAGGAACCCCAGGGAATCTCACTGCTAGCGCTGTCTGCAGGCTGCTGACTGCAGAGGGAAGGGGTTCCAGGGCTGCCTTTTGGGAACCCCAGGGAATCTCACTGCTAGTACTGTGTGCAGGCTGCTGACTGCAGAGGGAAGGGGATTTAGGGCTGCCTTTAGGGAGCTCCAGGGAATCTCACTGCTAGTACTGTGTGCAGGCTGCTGACTGCTGACATCCTGAAAGATGATTTCATGGATAGTGCGCAAAACCACCTGTCAAGCAGGAGTTGTACATTTTCTCAACCTTTGTTCATAAGGTGGGGTCATAAGAAGGCTATGTTGAAATGTACGCTAATAATAAAAAAACAACAAAGTTATGAGACTATGTTGAAATTTAAGAAAGCATGCTTATTACTTTGGTAATTTTTAATATTTTCACATCAGATTTTCAACATAACCATTTCTTCACAGCACCTCATGAATGTGACAGCTGTCATTGTTCAAATTCTGGTCAAAATGTGTTTTCACACTTGTGTGAAATCACCTTTTGGGAAGGATTTTAAAATGTTCTCTGCCCTTGTTAATGAAGTGGACTCAGGAGAAGGATATGTAGGGTCATAAAAAGGCTACGTTGAAAATTTGGGATACAAATTTGAGAAAACAATTAAGTTATGAATCTATATCGCAATTTTTCAATGCACACTTGTAACTGTGGTAATTTTTTAATATTTTGTCCCCAGCTTTTCAATGTTCCCATTTTTCCACATCATCTCATACATATGACTGTTGTCATTTCTCAAATTCTACCCAAAGCATGTTTTAACACTTGTGGCACAAAATTACATTTCAGCCATTGTTTTATAAATGATACTTGTAATCCTCATAAAGACTGTTCATAAAATTGGGGTAAACATGTGAAAAGACAATGAAATTATGAGCAAGCGAATTGTTCCAATATTTACTCATAACTTTCTTTTTTGCAGATTTTGGCCCCTAATGTTCAACATATCCTTTGTGTTACCCCTCCTTTTGAACATGTCAGGTGTCATTTTTCAAATCCCCCCCAAAATTTGTTTCCACAGTCGCACAGCAAAATCACCTTTTGGATGGGATCTTAAAAATTCCACCCATCTTGAGCATTATGTGAGGTCATAAAAAGACTGTTGGACATTTGAGATCAAAATGTGGGAGCCCCCTTAAAATTAGATACTGCCTGTCACTTGCCCTGTCCAGGATAATTTCAGTCTAACACTATGTCAAAGCAGGACACCACTGAAAATGAGACATTGCGACTCATCTGCTCTATCGTGGGTAACTACATTGTCACAATGGCCCAGATATTCAGAAGGATTGCACATGACGCAACAGTGTTGTGCCATGCACAACCCACTGATGTGCCCCGGTGCGATATTCAAACGGGGATTGAGTCTGGCACAAATCCCGATGCACCAGAGTGCATCAGTAATGTATGCAGCGCAGGTAGGGGGAGCATGCCCATGCATATGCCGTCATCCCGATATTCAGCCTGGGATGTGCTGAGCCCATGCATGCACAACCCCTACTTGCGATGCACACAGGCGAGCCAAAAAAAAGGAACAATGGCTGGCCACCCACAGGTAATCTGCCATATTGCAGGGTGCAACACGGCAGCTGCCACCTGTGGGTGGCCACCCAAGCTCCGGCTGCACCTTTGTGGTGGCACCCCCCCATGCCCGATTGCAGGCATATGTAGAAGAATATAATCGTCCAATATCGCTGGTGGTCCAGTGGACTGCTCACAGCCCAATTGCGGGCTTAAGTATAAAACTTAATTGTCCCATATCCCTGGTGGTCCAGTGGACTGCTCGCAGCCCGATCATGGGGTTAAGTATAAAACTTAATCGTCCAATATCCCTGGTGGTCTAGTGGACCGCTCGCAGCCCGATCGCGGGCTTCAGTATGAAAACAAAATTGTCAATATCCCTGGTGGTCCAGTGGACCACTTCACACCCAATCACGGGCTTCAGTATGAAAATAAATCATCCAATATCCCTGGTGATCCAGTGGACTGCTCACAGTCCAATCATGAGCATAAGTAATAAAAAGGAGAGGTCCAATATCCCTGGTAGTCCAGCGGTATCCACCTCCCCACCCACCCATTCAGCCCCACTGCCCTGCTCCCCCCCAGTCAGCGGCAGGCGGCAGCACCCCACCTACCTCCGCACCACCACCCGCTGACTGACACCGTACGGTAGGGCTGTACGCCCATTGGTCCAAAGAGTAAGCCAATGGGCGTGCAGCCCATACCGTACTACACAGTCCAGATATGTGAATGGATCTTGAGACTCTGGCAGCCTGACCACCCATGCCACATCTTGAGCTAATTTGTTAAACAATGGCAAAGTCATTAAGGTACAAAGAATTGGGTTTAATGTTGAACAATTCAATCCTAATTACAGTGGCTGCCACACCACTATAATATATATTCTTTGTACTACCTTAATGCATTTGTTAGGGTTCGGGTAAAAGTGATAAAAGTAGGGAAATATGATGTTACGGTTTCTAACACTAAATTCCCTGTACAAACCCCAGAGCGAATGAGGGGTGGAGTCTTCTATAAGGTTGTCAACCCTAACACTCACCCCATTGAAGTAACTGAAAAGCTAAGATGTAACGATGCAGATATTTAATGAGTGCATGCAATGGGATGAACGTTAGGACTGATGACCCCAAGGAAGACTCTTTTTCTCATTGTGTAATTGTAGCCTTGTTTGACTGTGGGATTGCAGGGCCCTTTAGGCCCTGCTCTACCACCCATCTATAGGTTTTGAGATAAAGTAAGCACATCCTTATTTGCCTGTGGACCATGTGTTCCCATTCCTTCATAGATGCCTATATGATTGTCACTGTGGAAGGGCCATGTGCTTCCATTTATAGGGCAAAGGGGACCAAATTATCAGCATAACTATCTAATTACTCCACCTCATGTACCTGGTACAAAACATTTTCAAATCCTTGCCCAAATGTAATTCTACATAACTGCAATGCCATTCCATGACACAGGTGGAAAAACACACTTCAGCCAGGATTTGAAAAATGACAGCTATGACATACATGAGGTGGGATAATAAGAAGGTTATGTTGAACATTTGAGGTCAAAATATTTTACATTTTCAATGTTATTAGTGTGCATATCAAAATTGCAATGAGTGGGCATAACTTTGCCATTACAATAATTTTGACCGCAAATTTTCAACATAGCTTTTTATGACCCCACCTCATGAACAAGGTCAGGAAAAAATTGTCAAATCCCATCCCAAGGGTGAATTCACCAATGACTGCAAAATCATCTTTCTGATGAGAGTTGCATAATGACATATTGTTTGTGAGATGTGGTCCCCAAAAGGCCATATTGAAAACTGGTGTCAAAATTAAAAAAAAATGGCTGTTTTATGCATAAAAGTTGAAACCTACCTACTGAAATACATTGAGCAGCATTTGCCTTACTTTCTCAAAATGCTGTCACCGATTCAAGCAGCAAGATGTGTCTTCAATCAGAGAGCTGGTGTTCAACCTGGGACCTGTTCAGTTGAGTGAGGGTGTGTAGGGGTGTATGGGGGTGTGGGGTGGTGAGTGCTGAGTGGAAGGATTGGGTGGGGACTGATCAGTGGGGGATGATGATCAGGGAACAGGAAGGAACCACTAGACTACCAGAGAATATAATTTTACTATGAGGACAGTGATCAGAGAATGGAGGGAAGAGGGAGGGACCACTGGACTACCAGTGAACATATTGTTTTATTCACGAGACCGAAATCAGCAGGCAGGGGATACCACTAGACACCAAGGAGTTATGACAGTTTCAACTGTCAAGGACCTTTACTGGTTGCAGTCTTTACAGTTTGAATAGTAATGTTCAAACTGTAAAGAACTGTGAATGGCTATTTTCTGATCAACTGATCCTTAACCAAGCAAGTGATGATTCTCACCCCAAAAACATACTTCCCCCCCCAACATTTTGAAATAATAATACAATAACGGAAGTAAGCATGTGACTGAGACATAAATACAGGTCTTGATCATTCCTAACCAAGTAGTATTTCATTAGAAATCAATTTGTAACCCCCCCAAAAAAAAAAGATGGCAGAAGCACCGACAGTATTTCTTTGAGCATGAACTGAAAATCCTTATCAATTAACACTTTGAACTGTTTTCATTTACCTGTCTGTTTGGCATCTGCCACAAAACCATTACAATTCAAAAATGGTCATATATCTTCTCACAGCACTGTCCAAAGACACACCCTTGGTACAGACGCCATCATCCCTGAACATTTCAAGAAAAAATTTCATTCCATCTGGGCTGTAGATTAGGGCAACAAATCTCATGTTAACCAATAGGAAAAATGCTTTTCTATTTTGTACCACTCCGTGCCTCAAAAACCTTACCAAATGCCATCAGGAAACTTTCCACATCTTGAGACACTCTCAGAATGACCATGCATGCCACATTTTGGACAATTTTATTAAAAATACCAATGTTATTAATGCACAAAGTACATGGAAGTGCCAGTACAATCCTAACTACTGTATAGGGACATTACCACACCCCTATAATGACAACCATCAGTAGTTATTCCAATGGAATTACATAAATTAGACTTAGGAAAAATCTTGGCATTAAAGAAAAACACCTGCTGAGTTTGGCAGTGGAAACATTTGGCATGCTCCTTGTTAGTTTGTAATCACTAATCAAAAATATGGTGACTGCTCATGCCACTCCCCCCCCCATGCTTTAATGATGGATTTTAACCGTTATTCAAAGTTAATTTGAGGTAAAGTTAATGAGAATTAATGTTTTAACACTTTCTTCTAAAGAAAACTGATGTACAGTAGTGTACAACAGTAAAAATTCCTGCGTAAAGAAACACAGAAACATAGACTTTGACAGCAGATGATGACAGCTTGGCCCACCTAGTCTGCTCATTTACCTACTTATTGGATAAGCTGCAGATCCTAGTTAACCAACAGCCTACTTCTTCTTACCCCCCCCCACCAGAATTGTCTGATGTCTGTCCCATGCATTCTTGAATTCCCCCAGTTTTTGACCCCACAACCTCCTGAGGAAGGCTGTTCCATGTGTCCACCATCCTCTCTGGGAAAAAATACTTACTCACATTGCCCTTGAGCCGTTCCCCCATTATTTTCAATTTGTGTCTCCTTGTTCTTGCATATCTCTTGTTCTGAAAGATGCTGCCCTCGTGGACTTTGTTGATTCCCTTGAGGTACTTGAAAGTTTCTATCATGTCCGCCCTCTCCCTCCTTTCCTCAAGGGTATACATATTAAGCTCCTTTAGTCTCTCTTTGTATGGCTTCTGTTGTAGACCCTGCACAACTTTAGTTGCCCTTCTCTGGACTGCCTCCATCCTATGTTCTTGAGGAGATGGGGTCTCCAGAACTGCATGCAGTACTCCACATGGGGTCTCACCAACTGTCTGTACAGAGGGATAACAACTTTTTGTTTTCTACTGGTGATGCCTCTCCCTGTACATCCCAGTATCCCTGCAGCTATTCTTACTGCCTTCTCACATTACTTACTTACCTTTAGGTCACCTGATATGATAGAAAGCTGAGCTATATATCTTGATAAGCTTGCAGCAGCAGGGCTTTCTGTCCTGGCCACTAATCATTCTGATCCAATCTTGAGGGTAGGACTCAGTCAGTCAGAATAGACAACTCCCAATCCCCCCCAACAACACCAGAGTCCCCCAAGGGTCAATCCTTGGTGCAATACTTTTCTTGGTCTTCTTAAATTACCTCTTTGCTCTTGCTCCTCAATGTCTATTCACATATACATGGACAACACTGTTCTGTATGCCTCTGGTGCCTCCCCCACTGATGTGGCAAGCAGTCTCCACCTGGATTTTGACAAAGTCCAGCTCTAGTTTTACTTTAATTAGTTGTCCCTCAAAACCAAGAAGATGGTCTCCATGACCTTTGGCATCACACAAAGGCTCTCTAGGCTTACTACCACACCATCCTTCCACACCCTACTTCAAATAACTAGGGTTCCGGCTTGACCATCGCCTAGACTTTTCTGGACATGTGGATGCCATCCACAAAAAGCTGCACCCCAAACTAGGTGCCCTGCTCAGACACCATGGTTGCATCTCCCTACCAGACCATTGTGAAATAGTCCAGAAAATGATTCTGTAAGTATTCAACTAAGGCAACATAGTCTACGATGGAGCCCCTAAGTCCATCTTGACCAGACTGGACACTCTCTTCACCTCATTCTTCCAGTTTTCTCTTGACTGTCCTCTCTGTACTCACCATTTTGACCTTTATATCTCTCTCTCCTTTCCACTCCTTGGTGCCAGATGCCTTTCCCACTGCTTCTCCTTTGTCAGAAAGTTCTGACTTGGCTTCCTCCTCTCCCCTCTTACCACTCCTCTATACTCTACCTCTCTGCCTCCCACCTACTCCCTCTGTAACTCTGACCACTGGACCCTTGCTCTCCCCACTAGGTAATCCACTTCAGGCCAGTTTGCTTTCTCCCACCACTTTTCTAAACTCTGGAACTCCCTTCCCCTGACTATCTGCTCTGCCCCATCCCTTCAATTGCTATTCTCTTTTCTTCACAATTTAATTTCCTCTTCCTGCCAACTGAATTTGACAAACATGTTTCTGGCTCAAATGCAAGTCTTCTCGGTCTGCCTTTCTCCCCCAGCCTCCTCAAGCTCCTTTCCCCTTCCCTATTTCCTTACCTATGTTTCTCCTACTCACCTGCTGCTCCCCCAGAAACACCCTTAACCATAGCCCTTCCCCTCCTACTTTCTGCCTTCTAACTTTTTTTTACTACTCTGCCCCCAGCTCCTCTCCTTACTGTCTAATGGCAAGCCTGCATACCAAAGCATGGACTGGGTGTGCATCCTGCCATGTCAGACCACTGTGGGGGTTCCACCCCAGAGGAACAAGGCTGCCTTTCTCTTACCATCCTGTTCTTCTCCATGCAGGCCTCAAACTCAGCAGATGGACTGGGTGTACACCCTACTGTATCTGGCCCTTGTGAGGGTTTGCATCCCAGAGGGACAAAGGTTTGCCTCTCATTCTTTACTTATTCCCCTCCTCCCCTTCCTTTGCCCTCTGACACTAGTTCTCTACTTTCCTCTTCTTTTTCCATTCTGGTCCTGCTCTAAGGGACTTGCCTCCTCAGTTTTGGAATATCAATATTTGTCCCATACATTAGTCTTAATCACATGATTCCAATTGTAGGTACAATGGACTCCACATATATCATACCCAGCTTTCAAAGGGATTGTGCCATATAAGAAAATGTACGGGCACCTGATGTTTGCAACCATACCCTTGGAACCTCACAAAATCCCTTATCTGATGAATGGGGGGGAGGGTGGTAGGGCCATAGGAGATTTTGCAGGTAGCCAGGCCCCTAACCATGCATAGCTCTGTAGGTAAGCAAACCAACCTTGAAGGTATTCTGTCTCCTTACCAGCAGCCAGTGCAGAAAGTACAGCACAGGTGCAATATAGCATGATCTTGACAGACCAGTCAGCAGCCTGGCTGCTGCTTTCTGCACTAGCTGCAGCTGGTGGAGATCAACCTCCAATAGCCCCATGTAAAGGGCATTGCAGTAGTAGAGCTGTGATGTCATGAAGGCATGGACCAGTGTTGGCAGATCACCAGGGAGGTATCAGAAGTTTAATTCAGGTGATGTTTCTGAGATGGTAAAAGGCACTCTGGACCAAAGACAACACCTGAAATTTAACTGTTAGGCTGCAGTCCAGAACAACACCAAGATTCCTCCCTCTGACAGAAGAGAGCAACTGGAAATTGGCAATCTTGAGCCTAAAGACTCAACCAAATTGCACACTTGCCCCCAGGTAACCAGGCTCCACCACTAGTACTTTTGTCTTATCTGGATTCAGGCTCAGCCAACTGGCCCTCATCCAGCCTTGATTCTCAGAAAGGTGTTGTTTAAACACCAAGACCACCTTCGGCTGTTCAGGCACAAAAGACAGGTATAGCTGAGTATCTTCTGCATAGCAGTGAAAACTCAGCCCATACCATTTTATAATGTCCCCTAGTGGCAACATATACACCATGAGCAATGTGTGTGACATAATGGAGTCCTGCAGGACCCCACATGGCAGTGGCATGGATGCAGAGGAAAAAATCCATGACACCACCCTCTGCCTCCTACCAGTGAGGAACAATTTAAACCAATTGAGGATTGTACCAGCCAGTCCACACCAAACCTGCAGGTTCTCCAAAAGCACCCTATGATCCACTGTATCAAATGCTGCTGAAAGATCAAGGAAAATGAGAACAGAACACCTTCCTCAATCCCTTACCACCAGGAGATCATTAAGCACCTGAATGAGGGCAGTCTCGGTGCACTGCCTCTTCATGAAACTCAACTGGTGAGGGTCATAGATGTTGTGAGTTGACAAATGAGTCTCCAGCAGTTGGGCCACCATGTTCATAATAACCTTTCCCACAGAGGGCAGGTTAGAGACAGGGCTGTAGTTAGCCAGGCAGTCCAGGTCTAGTGAAGCTTTCTTTAAAAGAGGTCTTACCACCACCTCCTTCAGGGACTCAGGAAAGACCCCTGTCACTAGAGAACTCCAGACTATCCTAGTCAGGACTGGGCAGTTGGCATCCACACAACCTACTAAAAGGCTTGTTGGACCCAAACCCAAACTACAGTATGTTGGATTAAACCACTGGATGACCTTCACAAAATCCATGACCACCAACTGGTCAAAGCTGACCCAGGCAGATAGAATGCCATGAATTCTGACTCACCATTGCATGCCCTGCTAGAGGGAGCTACGTGGATCCCCAACCAGATGGAGGCAATCTTATCAGCAAAGAACAGAGCAAATGCATCACACCTTATTTGTAAAAAAGCTCCTCCTGACTAAAGACAGGCAAGATTACATAGCCTATCAACAGTCCAAAAGAGCTGAGCCAGACTGTTGGTTGCTGCAGCAATCTCATTGGACAGGAACTCTGCCTTCTTACTGGAGATTGCTGATTGATAGCCTCTGAAAAAGACATCAATATAAGCTTGTCTTCCCCAGATTGGGATTTCCACAAGCACCACTCCAACCTTCAATCCCTCATCTACTACTTAGGAACCCTATATCTCAAATCCTCTATTCTCCCTACCTCTTCTTGCAAGTATCCAGCTTGTAGATCCACCTCTCCTTGAAATGTATATTCCCTGCACCATCCCCACCCATGCCTGCCTTACTTCCTCTACCCCTTGTTACCTGCGCATTGTGTTAGGTTTTGTTAATCTGATACTGCATATTCTTCTTTTTATGTAGCTCCCTTCCCACCATCCTTCTTTTTCCTTGAATAGGATATGTACCTACTTAGAAATATTGTACCATGTACTCAAATACTATAGCATTACTTTTTATTGTTACCTTGCTTGATTTTATTATGTATATACATGTTTGTTTTCTTGCCTGTACATAAATGCATTGTTTCTGACCTTGTCTGATGCAGGCCCACCATGTAAATGAGCTTGCTCAATGGTGTTCACCTGGATAAATAAAGATTTGATTGATTGATTGATTGATCTTCAGCTCCCTGAGTATCCCATCAAACCACGGGGAATCCTGGAGTGAAGTGATGGTTCGAACACAGACAGGTGCAATAGAGTCAAGGGCTTCAGTCATAACCCTGTTATACAGTAGGTCAAGACCAACTCCCCAGGCTCATTACAAGCACTCAACATACCTGATAGATCAAGCACCACCATCAGTCTATGAGGGGAGTTCTGAAAAATGAGAACCTCATGGTATGGTGATCCAACCAGACAACCAGTTCCACCATAAGGTTCATAACCTCCAATCCTAGTGAGATGAGGTTGAGCGAGTGGTTGTGTATATGGGTTGTAGAGGCAACAACCTGTGTCAGGCCCAATGAATACATTAACTACAGTAGAGGAAGTCTTGCCCAAACTGAAAGATTTTGTCATCAACCCAGATGTTGAAGTCACCCAGAATAATCCATCTAGGCAACTCCAATATCAGTTTAATGACAATGTCCATGACTTCCTGCAGGAATTCCTTCCTGTCACTGGAAGGATGTTAAATGAGAAGGATCCTATAACCTAGAGCTTCAGTCCCTTGAACAGCTACACATTTAAAAGACCATGTTCCCACTGGGAGTGCTGGGAGTTTCAAGTTGGATTTAAAACAAATTGACACCCCCCATCCCTATGATCATTTCTCGGGCAGTGTACCACAGAGTACCCAGCTGGAACTGCCGAATCTGGTACTGGACCAGCATTTTCACCTAGCCAGGTCTTAGTGATGTAAGCCAGATCAAATGTTGAAACAAGATTAGCAATAATTGCCATCTTGTTTTTAATTAAAAAAAAAAACAGCATTTGTTATTCCAATATAAAAAGGGGAGGAATTCCTCAAACCCGGGTTCTTATAGACCAAATTCAATTCTTCTGGTATGTGCTAAAATCTTTGTGAAGCGTATTCATCAGCAGCTAATACAGTAATTTATCAGGCTTTAGAAAAGGATATAATACAACACATAAGGATATAATACAACACAAACAATTCTGAGGGTGGTTGATGATGGGTTGGGTGCCTTCGACAGAAACCAGGAAATGACAGCTATATTCCTCAATCTGTCAAAGTCATTCAACACTGTCCATCATATTGTGTTACTGAATAAGTTGAAGAAGGTAGGTTTGGGTATATCAGTACTGAGCTGGATTCATGCTTATTTAATAGGGAGATTACAATGTGTCAGAGTGGGCCGAGCCTGTTCAGCACCTGTTACTATGTGTAATGGGGTACCACAGGGATCAGTACTGGGCCTTCTGTTCTTTTTACTATATATAAATGATTTACCAAATGTTTGTTCACCTGACACATATATCCAGCTCTATGCAAATGACACAATCTTACATACAAAAAATGAAGATATTAATATAGCACTATTGGTTTTGCAACAGGCTTTTTTAAATGTACAGAAAGAACTAATAAAACTGAGACTTATTTTGAATGAACACAAAACACAATGGATGATTTTTAGAAAAAGAAAATATAAAACAGTTAATTGTAAAGGAAACAAGGTCATTAACTGGGGTTACTCTAGAACAGGTGGAGTCTTATAAATATCTAGGAATGGTACTAGACAATTTAACATTTGAATCACATATAACATCAATGTCAAATAAATTAATGGGATTATTGAGCTTATTTTAGAGGAATAAGTCCTTCTTTCACTTAAAAGTTAGGAAGTTATTGGTTACATCTATGTTCCTGACAATATTAGCATTTTTATAGACCACATCTCTGTAATCTAATAAAACATTACTAGGCTCTTTGGATGTGCTGTTTAATAGTGCTTTAAGATTCATAAATATTTGCGATATAAAACTCATCATTGTGTTTTGTACCAGAAATCAGGTATATGTTCATTATCTGATAGGCAAGATATGCATTGGAATTTATTACTTTATAAGTTTGTGACTCAGTCTTTACCAGATTTTCTCTTGAAGACAGTTGCAATTAGGCAAAAACAAATGCATAGTTTAACATCTCTGGATCGAATATGTGTTTATGTGCCACAATGTAAAACTAGCTTTGGGAGAAAAACTTTGTCAAACTTGGTTCCCAAAACATGGGAACGATTATCAAAGCAACTGAATGTTATTGTATTATAATCTTTTGATCATTTTAGATAATTTTTGATCACCCTCAATGATACACATTGCAATTGTTTTAGATGAAATCTGTATCTTATTCACACTATCTTGACTAATTATGGTATATTATACTTTTACATGTAATATTGTGTATATGTTTGTAAATTTGTGGTTTGTATGTCAAGTGTTGGATTCAACTGGAAAAGAGATCATCTCAATTTGATATCCAATAAAATTGAAATAGATCCGGCATTGCACAACACCACCCAAGAAGGATAGGTACATGATGCTGGTCCTGATACCTCTCCACTAACAGTGGAGCCCTTGTGCATGGACACCAGGTAGGGAGGACCCCTGTTCTGGACTCATTTCGCCCCAAGGCACCTCCTAGATCCCACCATTGCTATCTGTACCCCCAACCTTATTCCTCCCAATAGACTCAGCCAACCCCTATCTTTTTCCCTTCTGAATAATACCCAGGGCTCTACACCATCTCTAGGCTTCTGCTGGTAATAAGGGAAAGTCAAAGGGGCAGAGGTCCCAGAGCCTAGAGGAGGAATAACACCTTCTTATGGAAGCTGCAGACACACACATGCTATATTTCCTTTTCTAACAATTTATTTATTTTTTTTATTTATTCATTCATTTGTTAACTGGGTAAGGGACACTGGAACATTGGCCCTTTTTCAGGTTCGACCCGGAACACAAAAGTCATGACACTGTTTGACAATAATTACAGCATTGACAAAACAATATGTTACACAATGACAATGACTTACAAAAAACATTTACACGAATATTTCAATAACAAAAATTCTTTCAATTTTTTTCTTGAAAATGAATATAGATAATGCCTCCCTTATATATAAGGGAAGTGCATTCCAATATAATGGACCAGCAACTGAAAAGGCATGGGATGCAATTTTCAGTTTGGGCAATACAGTACCTAATGTAACACCATCAGAAGAATGTAAACTAGAGATAACATTTCACAAATTAGGCAAATTGTAGAGTGGAAATTAATATCTGAGAAAAACACTTTTGAAGGTTATACAACCAAAAAAATATTCTATTCTGGCCAAAGGCCATCCAACCCAATTTAGAATAAAAGCACAATGGTGAGTTCAAGATGGTATCAGAAGAACAAATTGACAAATGTTATTATAGGCAACTTTCAGGGATTGCAGTTCCCTAGCTCCTAGACCCAGATAAATATATGAAACATAATCAAAGAGTGGAAATAAAGAGTCTACAGCTATAGCTTTCCTTACTTCAAATGAAAAAATAGTTTTTAAATTTATACAAGAGACCCAACCTTTGATTTATGGTTCGAGTACCATATGAACCCGAGAGGAAGAAATTCAAGCCATGGTTCAACAGGACGCTGAGATACTTAAAAAGATAAACCTACTCTATAACCAAACCATTTAGATCAGTCAAACGTATAGATGGATTGTTCTTAAGCATTCCTTTAGTACCAAAAATCACAGATTTTGTTTTTGTAGAGATCAGGACCAGCAAGTTTCTCAAGAACCATGAACAAACATTCTCAAAATCTCAAAATCATAACTTAAAGCAGCAGACAATTCTGCAGAAGATCCACCCTGAGAGTAAATGATCAAGTCATCTGCATATAAAATAATTTCATGTTTTTTACAAACAGAGGGGAGTTCATTTATAAAAATAGAAAAACAGTAAGGGGACAAAAATGGACCCCTTGGGAACTCCACAACTAATCAATGATGTGTCAGATACACAAGAACCAATGTTGACAAATTGTGAGTGATTAGTTAAGTAGTCTCTTAACCAAGAGACAGCTGTTGCAGAAAAACCCAGTGCTTTTCATTTTTGACATAATAAATCATATTCTAATAAATCAAATGCCTTAGTCAGGTCCACAAACACCACCTCAGTCATAAGGCCTTTTTCAAAGCCTCTTAGGCAGTGTTTGTGAACCCAACCAAGGCAGTCCCTGTTCCATTGTTCTTGCGAAAATTGTGCTGGGATGGTGAAAGTAACCCATTAGTAGTCTTTTATTTGTTTAGCTACTCCTTTCTCTAATATCTTGCTCAAAGGATTAAGAATTGAAATTGACCTGAAGTCATCAAACAAGACTGACTCAAGCAAGAATGCTTTTTTGGAATTGGCACAGCTCTTGCCAGCTTCCAATAAGTTGGAAACTGGCAATGGTCCAAAGAGAAATTGAAAAGACAGCATAAGGGTTTAACTATACATTGAATTGCAAGTCTCAGAAATCTGCCATCCAACCCACCCCCACAGTTACTATATTTATTGGGAAGATTGTTTAACAACCTGAGCATATCTTCTTCAGTGATTTTCTTAAAACTAAAAGATGGTCTTACAGCCAGATTGGGATCAAATTGTAAATCTTCATCACTCACCATTGTGTCTGTTCCTTTCTATTTAGATAAATCAGAGAATTTCTGATTCAGAAAATTAGCAATTTTCACAGGATTAGTAACATCAACATTATTTACCAGCAAATTATAGACATTGGATGCTGGTTTTGGGGAAAGCAAAGCATTTATATTTTCCCAAAAATGTTTGGGATTTGCCTAGTTACTCTGAAATTTATTATCTAAAAAAATCCTATTTGGTTTTCTGCACCAACTCAGAGACCCTATTTCTAATACAGTGATATTGATTAATGAGTCGTAATGAAAGGTTCCTTTTATAACACTCCCACAGTTCATTAAGCTCCCTAATCATGCTTTGATAGTAGGGGTATTCCATAAATTGGGGGCCCCTCTAAGTCTCATTTTCCATAATGGAAACAAAAGATCCTGAATAAGAAGAAGCTGATTATAAAAGAAATATTATCTCAATTTAAATGACACTAGACAAGCTCCAGAATAAGAGCCAACCCAATTGTTTGCTGATAAATGAGCATTTCGCTTAACAAACATAATAACAAATTACTAAGTTTCCACACTCACACATCCACACACTCAAACACACTCACACACCCAAACCTCTGCAGAACCCAAAATTAAAACAAGCTAGAGTTAAAATTAAAATAGAAGGGAGTCCTACACCAGCTCCATGGTGCCTAGCTGAAGGGTTTGCTCGGCACATTGGTGACACAGGTTCATGCCCCAAGCCCAGGTACCAGGAGAGGAGACCATCAGGAAGAGGGATTCACAGCATCCATTGGACACTTCCCTCAAAGGGGGGTGGGACCAGCATTGGCACATGTGGGCAGATTGGGTACCATGCTTGGGGGATGTGATGTCTCAACATGCCCCTGCATGTCCACACCCAAGATTGCCTGCACTCATGCAAGGACAAGTACTGTTGTGGGCAGGGCCAAAAATGAGAAAAGATCTCTCCACCTGACCAGATGACGAATGTTTGCTCCTGCTGCCATGAAGCTCTGGAGACAGCCTGGACCAGCTCTGCACCCCTGGGAAGTGAATTTGATGGCAAGGCACTTCCCTCCACAGAAAAGAGGGATCCTCCAGACAAAGGGATATGTCAGACTACCCAGTAAGCTGCAGCAGGGGCTGGTGGATGGCAGTAGGGGTCGGGTGGACATCAGGGACCTTGGCACTCTGAAGGAGTGGCTGGAAAGGGGTGCCATGTGGGAGGAACATAAACAGAAAATATAAAAAAGAAAAAAAAGAAAGAGGTCCAAATACAGGTAGTCACATCAAGTAATACAAGCAGGAGACTCACAAAGTCAATTCTACAGCAGTATAAAATGGGGGCTCTGATTTTATTGCCAAACAAGAGGCTTTCACACCCCTAGGCTACATCAAATAATTCAGTTCTTCAGTCATTATACAGCCCTCTCACAGCTGAAAGTTCCAGAGAGATATGACTTCATGTGTCCACCTTTAGTAAGCTCATAATCTGCCATAAACATTGTCTTGGGGCAATAGAGACTCCAGACTGGTTCTGTGGCTACCCGGGCTCAGCTCCACTCTCGGTCAAGTTTTCCACAGAGGCAGCAAAACTACAGTACCTTCTACCTGAGTTATAGTCCAGCCTCCATCCACATTGTCCTGCTGAATTCAAAGTCAAACTCCTTGGGCTACATGCACAAAACTGGCATGTAATTTTTAGTGGAGTAGGACCCACTATACTTGGCAGCAGTCCTTACTGCAATTCTCCTGGTGAGTTCAGGATGCTGGATGCTGTACACTGCAACAGGGAGAGCCTACCACACTTGAGGACTGGCCTTTTCTTAAAGGAGTAGTCCACCCAGAATTAGTAAAAACATGTGTTGTGTAGAATGTTTCTATTTGTATGTAAAGTCCTAGTGTGTCCTTCCCTGTCTGCTATTATGAGTTTTTCCTACATTAGCTTGCTAGCTTCATGGTAGTTTTACGACCCCTGGAGCTCTCCATCTCAAATAGGTTTATTGACTTTCTTGCTCCTACAATGCATCCTGTCTCATGTGACAGTGATGTAGCCAAAACCATAGATTTAGCATATGCAATGCTTTAAAATCAGTTCACAACAGTAGGGCTGTGTAACTGTTCTTATCCAGTGAGCACAAATGGCAACAGTTACAGTTCAGCAGGTACCTGAGAGCTTGCTGAGTGGGGTTTCTGTAAGAAAACAGCTACTAAATAGCTCTAATTCACTATTTTTGTTTTCTGTGTATCACAGGTCTAGCTAGCAGTAGTAAGTGTTTTCATTTTAAAATTGAATTTCATCAAACTACACACAACAATTAAAAGCACTGAAATTGCCCCAGGTCATCAATGCTATAATTAGTAAAGACAGTAGCTGTTTTCTTACAGAAACCCCACTCAGTTAGCTGTCAAGTATTTGCTAAACTGTAAATGTAGGTACCAGCATTCTTTTAGGTAGAACTGGCAGTTAGTGCTGATTGTGCTCTGTTACACGATTTTCAATTTTTTTTTTGTTACAAAAGTGAAGTATCTTTTTAATAAAGTATAAAAATATGTATGTGTGAGTTATTTAATTAGTCTGGCAAATATTGTTTTATTATTTTAAAAAATGTGATACACTAAATGTGTAGTGCAGTGAACTATTGTAAAATGGAATCAAATGTGTAGCTGGAATAGTTCCCGTCATCCTATTGCTTTCATGCCATACCACACACAGGAGTGAAACTGACTTCAAAGTATTTTGTACTTTCTAGGCTGCAGACTCATAACATACACTTCATATATTTGTTCAGTAAAAATGTATTAAATAGGCCAGTCCTATAGCACTGAGTGCTAAGGCACTGGACGACACACCTTGCACTGTATTGGTGACCCAGATTTGAGAACGAACCCATGATGTCCAGGATCGGGGGGGCTGGATTGAGCTGTCATCCAACAGCTGTCTTCTCTTCTCATCATTAAGGTGTAGAGTTTCTCACTGCCCTTTCACACTGCAGCTTTCTTTTTCTCTCAGTAGAACTGGGACACCATACTGCTGGAACCTTTGAGCACAACTTCCCACCAATAAAGTGTAGACTCTCACTGCCCCTTCTCATATTCACAACTCTCTTCTAACTAAAACTAGAAAAGTGGATTCCTTAATCCAAATTCCTCCACAAATGGGGGAAGGTAAATACAGGCCTTGTGGGACACGCAGCTGGCAACCCACAGACAGGCCCTTTCCCCAATCTTGCAGCCCCCATTTCCTGCTTAGCAACTGGAGACCCCGCTCCCTCTGGAGGGGCTCCTGCTGAAGTGAAACTAGAAGTGACAGTCCTTGGGCTTTTGGGAGCTCTCTGGCAGCTTTCCATTTGCTGAAATCACTGTCCCATCCAAAAATTAATATGTATGAATCTCTTTCGATGCCTGATTGGTTGTGTGAAAAAGTGCCAAGTATTTCCCCAGTGTTCTCCCCATAAATCCTCTGGAAGGTCCCATAGTCCTTGACAGCAAACCTGGTCCTCTAACTGGCTGAAACTGGGGGCAAAACCTGCATACCTGACTGTTGAATAACAATTTCCATCTCAGTCCACTAATGCCCTCACTTTCATGCCCTGGTGCAGCCAGTAGAAACACTTTTGTTTTCATTTGCCCCCAAAATCTCTTAGCAGTCTCTGTGCTCTTAAAAACAAATGCACAATTTAACATTTTTATTTAGTTCTCTTCCTGTTGCTGCTGCCATTTTAGCTTGTCGACAGGCAGTACATACAAAGTCCCACTGCAGTTCATACACTGTCCCCCTTCCATGTCCTGCTGCAGCTAATATAAACATTTTTATTCCTTTATTGCCCCTCAGTCATATAGTTGTTTTAGTGCCATATTAAAGAGCAGCTGACACCTTCAGGAGAACTTTAACAAAACATAATAGTTAGACACAGTTTGGCTTGTATTCCACATTAGTTCAGTATTCCTCCTCCCTATTATTTATTACTGATGTGATCTGCATGAAAACAGGATTCTTGCTCCTGAAAAGTGTATGTATTCTTATTGCTTTCTCCCTACTTCAAGTCATAATGCACTGCTTGTGACATCACAGTTACTCCCATGGCAACAGATTGTGGTGTCACAACAGAGGATTATGACTTGAGGTAGGGAGTAACCTATAGAGGTAGATGAACTCTCAGGTAGAAGGAGCATGTATTCATGCAAATTTCCTCAGTAAGAAATAATGTTGAAGAGAAATCTATAGAATATATACAGAATGCAAGTTTTCTCTGAGGTGTCAGCAGCTCTTTAAACATTAGCAGGGTTTAAAATTTTAATCTGGCCCTTTCCCAGTCACTAGTGCCAGGGATACTTACACCATCCCCAGTATTTAGCTGGGTCCTAGCAAACCATGATCCCAGCATCATAGTGCATAATACCAGGGAGTTGTTTGTGTTTTTTCTCACTTCTTTCTCCCATTTCTGTAAGCTACATCATGGTCTCTAAGTGTCCCAGAGGGCACCAGCCCAAAGCACCAAGGTTCAGGTGAGAAGCCATGTGAAGACACAGCTGCTGCCAACAGCCCAACAGTGCCCTCACCCTACCACCACTGTCCGCTATCCACTGCAGTGTCAAGCCCTCCTATGGAGAGGAGAGCTGTCAGATGACAGCTCAATCCAACTCCCCCCACTGACTCCCAGCATTCCAGGCTCATTCCCAAATCTGGGTTGCAGCACAGTGCGAGGTTTGTCTTCCAGCACCTCAACCCTCAGCACCACTGTTCCAGCCTATTTCATACATTTTTACTGAAAAAATATACAGTATGAAGTGTATGATATGGATCTGCAGCCTAGAAACTGCAAAATACAGTAACCCCTCGCTATATCGAACCCCACTATAGCGAAATCTCAGTTATAATGAATGCCCCTCATGGCTCCCGATGTGGCTCCTGATACAGTTCCAGTCAGTAGCACAACTTTATGATACTAAGGCACTAGTTTTTTGTCAGTGCTATGTAAAAGACATTGAACTCTTAGAGGAATATGGTGTGTGCACTGTGTTCCATATTGATACAGGACCCTTCTTTTGGTTGATTGTGGGTATTTGAGGAGGGGCAAATCTCCACATGTAATACTGAATGTCTGATGGGGGAGGTGTGAATGTCCTCATCTATGTATTTGTTGATTGCCATTTTACTTACTTCAATTTACCGACTGTCAGAATTAAATACTTGCTTTATATTTACTCATAACTCAAGGACAGTATCTGCAGCACTAAATTAAGTGGCTTAAAACTGTAAAGATTTGTAGCCGCGGTCTTGGAGTCGGGTGGTGGGTGGGTGGGTCCATTTGCAGAGTGTGTGTACCATGCGTCAGTTGTCCCTGAAACCAGAAGAAAGAAGCAGCAGCAAATGAAGTCTGGAAATGGGAGATGGAGTATTTTTATTTTTGTTTTATCATTGCCTTGTACATGTGGTCCGAATGCTGTCAAAAATGCAGAGATCCCCTTCCCATGAAGTGCAGCCCCCATCGATGCAGATTGAAGCCAATGAGTTCCCGCTTCACAGCCTTTTTGACAGCAGTGCAATGACAGTATTGTGAAAATGACCAAGGGATTCATTCTGCAGTTGACAATTTCTCCCATAAGTGTTTGATCACCTGAAGATTTGTCCATCACATCAAATGGGGGGTGATAGTGGTTGAAAAGGTAACAATACAGTAATAATATCTCAGCTGTGGGGCTACAGTTTGCGAGTGAAGGAGCGGGCGGCATTTTACATTAGTCTGTAGTGGATACTAAATAAAACCAAAACAAAACTATGGGTCTCTCACTTCACTTAACTACTGTACAGTATAGAATAGTGTGTGGATGTCATACTGTACACTATGTGCTGGCCAATAGTAATGGTCTCAGCGTTTCTAGTGTCCCTCATTATAATGAATGGGGAGCTATAACGAATGCAGGTTATGGCTCCCAAACCATTCATTATAGCGAGGGGTTACTGTACTTTGAAGTCAGTTTCTCTCCTGTGTGTGCTATGGAATGAAAGCAACAAAATGCCAAATTGATAGTGACTATTTCTGCTATACACTTTATTCCATTTCACAATAGTTCAAGGCACTACAAGCTTAGTGTATTGCACTTTTTCAAATGATAAAATAACACTTGTTTGTATTGTATTCACCAATCTAATTAAATGACTCACACATACATACATTAATATTTTATTAGAATCATACTTCACATTTGTAAAAAAAAAAAAAAAATGAAATTCATGTCACAAAGCAAAATCAGCACTAACTGCCAGTTCTAACTGACAGAATGCGGGTACCTACATTTACAGTTTAGCAAATACTTGAAATCTAACTGAGTGGGTTTTCTATAAGAAAACAGCTAGAGTCTTTACTAAGTATTGCATTGATGATCTGGGCAATTACTGTGCTTTGATGGTTGTGTATAGTTTGATGAAATTAACAGTTTTAAAATTAAAATACTCCTGCTAGCTAGACTTGACACACATAGAAAACAAAAATAGTGAATTAGAGCTATTTAGTAGCTCTTTTCTTACAGAACCCAACTTAGCTAGTTCTCAGGTATTTGCTAAACTGTAACAGTAGCCATTTGTGTTCACTGGATATGAACAGTTACATAGCTCTGCTGTTGTGAACTGATTTTAAAGCAGTGCACATGCTCAATCTATGGGATTGGCTACATCACTGTCACATGAGACAGGATGCATCGTAGGAGCAAGAAAGTCAATAAACCTATTTGAGATGGAGATCCCCAGGGGTCGTAAAACTACCATAAAGCTAGCAGGATAATTTAGAAAAAAATCCTAATAGCAGACAGAGGGAAGGACACACTAGGACTTTACATACAAATCAAAACACTCTGCATAACTTTTTTTTTTTTTTGCAAATTCTGGGTGGACTACTCCTTTAAATCTGTTGCTACAATTCTTCTGTTTCTTAGCCTAATCTATCCTTTACAATTTTTAGTCCATAAGGCTGGCCATCTATGGGCACTCCCTCCCCTTTCTTGACTATGCTATAGTATCTTCTTTAATTTTCCTTTTCCCTCTCAGGTCTTCGTACAGGGAGGTTATTGTTATGACCTCCAAGCTGATGTAAAACAACAGGCTGTGTTCCTCGTTGTTGAATTTAGTATTCAATAGCACTGTCATAAAATACCTTGATGTATTTTCCTTATGTGTGTGAAACCTGTAAATGTTGAAAATACCACAGCACTAGGTGTTTTTGATAAAAGTAAAAAATTACTAGGGGACTGTATTATAAAAATGAAGTTACCGGGGTAGAGATATCAGAAAAACCCCATTGTGTTATTTAAAATGCATGTAAATTACAGACTGTTTGAGTGGCCATTTGGCACCATGCATTCCTGCTTTAAATTGAACAAGCCTAAAATTTCATGATGATTTTCATATAGATCCCATAGCATTATGGTGGTATGTGTGATGCTGTGTTTCTTTGAAACTTGACTGTATTGCCAGTGCCCTCTGGGGTAACCCTTGCTTCAGTGCTTCTGCACTGAGGTCCTTTGTTTTTAGGTTGTTTCTGAGTTTTCTTTATTGAGCTCCCCGTCACCAAAACACACAAGACAAACATAGGGGATAAAATAATTTTAACTAAGGAGATAGATCAGTGGGTCAGTATCTGCTTATTAAGTACAGAGGAAATGCATGCATAGTCTGTTGTTGTGAACTGTTGTACTGAAGAAGGGATATGCTGTTGCTTAAGGTTATCCTTTGTGTTTTAAGTAAACATCATACAGAGATTGTGTGTTGAACCTGAAGTTCTGAGTCTGGTCCAGCTATTATCACACAGTCCATCCACACACACCCCAGGAAAATGGTTTCCATTCTGAGTCACTCTCCTTTACTTTTTGTTCTCCAGCTGTCCTCTGCTACTCCACTTCAAGCAGCAGCAAACCCCACATCCATGGCAAAACCAGCTCCTCATCATTTAAAATGATCAAAATGGTTGAAACTCAGCATCTCCTGCTGGTATATATAACAGTGGATTTGTATTCCGGACCAACTTTAACTTCAGTTTTAATTACTAGCCAACTTGAAAATAAAAAATCTAGACTCCTAAAATTGCCTCACTGTTGCCCCATCTAGCGCTCCCCAACTAACTTAAAATCCTATCTAAAACACTTCTACTTCAAACAAATGTTTTAATAAAAATTTATAAAATTTAACAACCTGAAAAAAAAACCCTTCTTTCTCTCCTATGGTGATGGTAGTCCTATGTGGCCACCATCTTGGCAGGAAAGGGGTAGAGAGGTATCATGAGTTAGACCTTTTATTCCCTATGCCATACCCTTCTTCTTGTACACTGGTAAATCAGGACACAGACAAGTTACAGTGAATGCTGCTCAAGAAGACAAAGTGTGTGTGTGTGTGTGTGTGTGTGTGTGTGTTCCTTCTACAAAGCACTTCTGACATAATAAACAATTAAGTAGCATGGCAATCATTCTGTGCATTATAAATCTCAAGACAAACAGACAGTAAGATTTACTTTTAAAATTGTTACATTTTTTATTTTACTGTGTGCTCCTTGATGTGTAGATTGGTAATTGCCTTTCCTTTTTTCCTCAGGAGCTGCATGTACTGCATGTGTTGCACAAATGGCATTATATGTAAATATATATAGAGAGAGAAATATACCTCTCAGCAAGTCCTTTTTTTCATCAGGAGCTGCATGTATGTGTTCTGTCAAATTGCTTTAGATGCAGACACTGTATAAAGAAAAGGAAATTATACTCCTCAGCAAGTCAATTCCTCAGACTTGTAGGACACTCTGGGGTGAAAGCACAGTATATAAAACAAGCATATAAACATTAAAAGTAATGTAAAGGCAATTAAGGAAAGAGTAATAATTTGTGTATATGATATACTGCTGATTACAAGGGGAACTGTCCTTAGCACATAGCAGTTAATCACTATTCAGTTGCTTTTCTTTAATTCAGGAGTAGTATTAGCAATTTATCTGCCTATAAACTAAGACCACATTTACCTTACTTTCTCATATTGCAGTCACCGGTTCCAGCAGCAAGACATGTCTTTGATTGGAAAGTGGATCTCAAACCTGGGACCTGTTCAGGTAAGTGAGGGTGTGTGGGGGTGTGGGGTGGTTGGTGCTGAGTGGGAGGTGGGGAGGCTGAACAGTAAAGGACCTTTTTCTTTTTTTCAGGATAAAAACATTGAGGGTCATTTTTTTATTACAGGGTATGGACACGAACAGGGGTGCCACTAGATACCAGAGACATAAACGGCAGCACAGGGATGGCAATCAGCGAACGAAGGAGAGGGGAAGGACCACTGGCCCAACACTGCAATATATATAATATGGGACAGTGACTGGAGAATTGGGAAGAGGGAGAGTTATCCATGGACCAGCACCCATGATTGTACCCCCATCTCATGGACAGCAACACATATGTAGGTGTATGTACTAGCCTTAGGGCAGAGGCACTTATCGTATAAGCTTAAGTGTCAGGATCTGAGTTCTGTTGTAGTTTTGTAATGCATATTATGCTTCACTATATTCTCACAATACATTGTACCACTGGGAGTTGTTTTCCATTACATATTATTGTATAATTATAAATTAGGCAACAGTGCCATCTCTAGTGCTTTTGCATAACTTTTAATGCAAGTGACCTGTAAGCATCACAAGACCTCATTGTACCCTTATCTTCTGCTAGCTAAGCAACTTTTTATGTTAGTTGCTGTAGGATAGTTACTTTGGCCACCTGTTTTGGCCAATTATATGCATTTTATGTATTTTCTTTAGTTGCTATGATATTTATCAGGGTATAAGACCCTTTGCAGCATGTATTTTCTCTGAGATGAGACTAGGCTACACCCTTTGTAGGTAAGGAAACTTGATGCATTCTGCCAGTGATTACATTGTTGGTTTTAAGCCTGCATTATTCTTATTTATAGATAATAAATTATATTTATTATCTGGACACCACTTGTCTGTTGTCTCTTCCTTTGTGCAGTTCCAACAAGAACCTGAGAAAGGTAATTTCATTACCCAGTTACATCAATCAATCAATCAATCAAAATCTTTATTTATTCAGGTGAGCATCTTTGAGCATAGCTCATTTACAAGATGGACCTGATTGGTCATAACAGTATAAAGGTACAATTTTACACAAATACAAGATACAGATTGAATACAAAAAACAAAGACATTATAAATGAACAGATGCAAGAATATTCACATGTATACAAAGCAATGAGCCAATGAATCTGGGTTATAATAAAAAGGAAAAAAAATAAACAGTACTGAAAGATTAAAGCGAGGGTGATAGGATTTTGGGAAAAAGGTCTGGTAAGAGATAAGTGGGTGAAAGCTAGAAAACAAATTAAGGGGAAGTGCAAAAAGGGGTGGGGGAAAAAGGGGGTATGATAGGACTAGTCCTTGTGGAAACAGTTGCATGACTCTGGAAAGAGACTAGTGTATAGCTTTTTGAAGGATGCTATTGGAATGAGGGTATTCAACTTCAAGATCTTTTGAAGGGAGTTCCAGATAAGTGCTAGAGAGTAGCTGATTGCAGCCCTCCCATACCGGGTATAGGTAATAGGTATCTTCAACATGATGAGTCTATTATTCCTTAAGGCATATGGCCTGGATATGACCTGAGTAAAGCAATCTGAAATGTAGGATGGTAATTTGTTTGTTAGAGCTTTGTAGATCCATAAAGCAGCATTTTTGTTTCTTCTATGATGTAGGGATGTCCAACCGACTGCATTATAGAGAGAGCAATGGTGGGTGCTGAAAGGAAGGTCTGTAATGAATCTAAGAGCTCTATGATACAAGGTATCCAATTTATTTAAGTGGAAAGGGCAGTGACCATATAGGAAGTCAGCATAATCAATGAGGGATAGGAATGATGCCAGGATTAATCTTTGTTTAGAATCTCTGGTTAGATAATGTTTGATCCTGTAAAATAGGCCAAGTCTCTGTCTGAGCTTCTTCAGGAGCTCTTTAATGTACTAGTGTAGTCAAGTCTATTGTCAATCCAAACCCCAAGATATTTAAATTTATCCACATATTCCAGACTTTCACCAAGGATGGTAGATAATTGGGGAAGGGTGTTTGGTGAGAGAGTGGAAGAGAATCTCTTGGAGGAGAAGAACATGGCTTTCATTTTCTTGGCATTTAATAGGAGTTTCTTTTCTAGTAATTTGTGCTGCAGCAGAGAGAACTCAGATTGTAAAAGTTCACAGGCTTTTGTTGGTGTAGGATTACTGACATATAGGACAGTATCATCTGCAAAAGGTGAATATTAGATTTGGTGAGATTGGAGTCAATGTTATTGATGTAAATGGTAAAGAGGATAGGGCCCAAGATGGAACCTTGTGGTACACCTCTTAGGAGTGGTTTTGAGGTAGATAGGTCACCTTCATTTTTTACCTGCTGTAGTCTACCGGACAGGTAGCATCTGAACCATTGAAGAGAGATTGAGTCGAGGCCTATGGAATGCAGAGAGGAGATTAGTAGTTCATGGTCCACAGTATCAAAGGCTTTGCTTAAATCCAGAACTACAGCACAGATATTATTATTTTTGTCTAATTCAGTCTGCCAATCATTAGTAACTTTTGTTAAGGCAGAGATGGTGCTGTGCATGGATCTAAACCCAGATTGAGCTGGGTTAAGGAGATTATTGGTATCAAGGTAGGCACTTAATTGGATATTCACTAATTTTTCAAGCATTTTGGACAATACTGGTAAGATGGATATGGGCCTATAGTTGTTGAGGTCCATGGGGTCACCTGCCTTAAGTAGGGAAAACACTTGAGCTGTCTTCCATATTGAAGGAATAGATCCAGTGGCTAGGGACACATTGAAAAGGTGAGTAAGGGGGGCTGCTAAGGTGTGCAGTGCAACTTTTAGAAAATAGGGGTCCAGAGAGTCTGCACCTGCGCTTTTAGTTGTATTCAAATGGAGTAGTAGGTCTTCTACTTGTTTTAATAGTATTGGCTTAAAGGAAAATGTGGAAGCAGCCTTTTGTCCCTCAGTAGACTGGAAGTTTAATTGTGACCGCATTAGATTTGCTGGAGAGGGAGTCGAGATGCTAGGCCGGCTGTAGTGAAATGATTATTGAAGGCATTCAAGATTTCTTGCTTGTCAGTGATATCCACATTATTTAGGTGCACTTTGGGTGGTAAGACAGGGGTAGAATCTTGTCCTAAGATCCCCTTTATGGTCCCCCAGAATCTGGAAGGGTTATGGTAGGAGGCATCCAGTTCATCTGTGTAGAAGGCAGCTTTGGCATTTCTCACTTTTTTTGTGCAGAAGTTTCTGGCTTTTCTGAATTGAAGCCAATCATTTGGATCCTTGGTCTTTCTTGCCCTTTTCCAGAGCTTATCTCTAGCAAGCAATGCGGATTTAAGGTCAGCAGAGAACCAGTGACAAGATTTGAGCTTGGTTCTGACACTGGAGAGAGGTGCATGTATATTGAGGGCACTTATGATAATATCATTTAAGACCTGTAGAGCTGTCTCTATTGAAGCTGTGAGATAGAATTCTTGCCAGTGTGTGGTGTGACACAGATCATGGAGATATCCTATGATATTAAGGTTCTTTTTAGACCTTCTTGGGAGAAATGTTGCGGGGTTGGATGGCTTGAATGATGATCTTATACCAGCTATGGGACAGTGATCACTTATATCACTGAATAGCACGCCAGTGTGAGAATACAGATGAGGCTTATTAACCAACATAATGTCCAGAAGCGTGCTGTTAATTTTGTTTTTTGGGTTAATCCTTGTTGATTCATTAATTAATTGAGTGAATCCATGAGTGTCACAAAAGGATACTAGGGGTGCGGATGCATTGGCTAGCCAATTTAAATTCAGGTCGCCTAAAATAATGGTGTCTTCTGGGCCTAATTTAATTATAGTGCCCAGGTGGGATAGGAGTTTAAGGCCTGCTGAGGGGGGCCTATAACAGCCAATCAATTGAAAAGATGACATATTGGGAAGAGATATTTTAAGGGATAAGCATTTGAATTCCTTCAGCTGTGATGTAATATTGAGGCAGGATGCAGAGGTATTTGCTTTAACATAAATGGCCACTCCACCGCCCTTGGATGGACGATCAGATCTGAAGAGCTGATAGTTAGGAAGATTTATTTCTCTATCATTTGTTGCAGATTTGAGCCATGTTTCGGAGATAACCAGAAAGTCAGGTAAAGTGTGTGGAACCCAGGCCTGTATTAGTGAGAACTTTTTTTGGAGGCTGCAGACATTGATATGAAGTAAACTTAGGCCTTTCATGGTGGCTAAATCAGCTGGGGAGATAGAGCTTTCTGTGGGTCCAGGATTGATTTCAACAGTGCCAACACAGATCAGCAGAAAGAAAATTAATTTAATGAGGGCTTCAAGTGATAGAAGGAAGGAATAGCCAGAGGATTTTCTCTTCTTGCTTGGGGTCCAGTATTTAGTGGGTCTTGAGCCTGCTGTATGGTTAGGTAAATTGTCATATAATACCAGCTTGATGGACAGGTATAAGGGGGCTCTGTACTGCCAAGAATGGAGTTGGGGGCTTATGAAGTGCAGAACTGGATGTGAGCCTTTTTGTGGGATACCCCAAGGATTATAGTGCAGAAGCAGTAGTGTATACTTGAGGAATTGAAAGACATCCACTGTGGATAATAGAGGGGGGCCAGCTTGAATAGCTGCCTTAAACACCAGGGCATGGGCTGTTTCGGTCTCCCCCTCAGGATATGAGGAAGGTGAGAGGCAGAGCAGCATTAAGAGGAACAGCAGCATGGCAGAAGGTAGCTAGGGGTTAAAATACTAATGGTAGTGTGAGTGGAGCTCGGGTATTGGCTGAGAGTTAGCTATAGGCGGAGATAGGAGAGTCGGTGAGGAAAGTGTGTAAAAAGAAACACCCAGGAGGGGGAGGGGTGGGCAAAATTTTATGCTTGTTCGCACTTTTCTGGTTTTCTCCTGGCCTCCTGTCTCTTTTTCAGCTTAGCGGTCGCTGCCCGCCTGCTGGCGGCTCGGAGCCCCTATGGTCACTGGGTGCTCGAGGGCAGGGCCGGCTGGAAAGGAGGAGACAGAGGAGAGGGCAGTCAGAAAAAGCACTAGATTGCAGCAATCAAGAGATTCAGCAAATGGTGCTAAAAAAGATTTGCACAACAAAGACTGGGGGGGGGTTCGGTGCCTATGCGTCTAGCCCAGCACAAGTCCCACCAAAGGACTGTAATCACAAAAACTGTATGCAGTAAAACATTTTTACAATTTTACACAATGTCAAAGGCAAAAACAGCTCTTTTGGGGAGAATTTACATTAAAAGAGCAGAAATCCTGGCCAGTTTTGGAGGTGCAAGCAAAGCAAAAGCCAATGGAGAAGGCGCACCAATCAGAAGCAAGGCTCAGCTGGCGGTCACCTTCTGATTGGATGCGGCTTTCCCGTACCTTTCTGGCTGTCTCTCCCGGCCTCCTAGTTCCCTTTTTTGGCTTAGCAGTGGCCGCCCGCCCGCTGGTGGCTCAGAGCCCCTACGGTCACTGGGTGCTCGAGGGCAGGGCCGGCTGGAAAAGAGGAGACAGAGGAGAGGGCAGTCAGAAAAAGCACTAGATTGCAGCAATCAAGAGATTATGCAAATGGTGCTAAAAATGATTTGCACAACAAAGACTGGGCGGGATCGGCGCCTATGCGTCTAGCCCAGCACAAGTCCCAACAAAGGACTGTAATCACAAAAACAGTATGCAGTAAAACATTTTTACAATTTTACACAATATCAAAGGCAAAAACAGCTCTTTTTGGGAGAATTTACATTAAAAGAGCAGAAATTCTGGCCAGTTTTGGAGGTGCAAGCAAAGCAAAAGTCAATGGAGAAGGCGCACCAATCAGAAGTTACATGACTCACCCAATAGCTGTAGCAGCTATAGTGGCTGCTAACACTAGGCAGAAACCAGTACCAGAACCTCCACTGGACCCTTCTACTGCACAGAAATCAGATCCAGAACTAAAAGATGAGTTCAAATTCCTGGACAAGGGAACTGAACAATCACTACCTGTTGGTAGTCCATACAGGAGGCACTCTGACAACATACACTTGTCCAGTGATCAGAAGCTCATCTGGTATCTAAAAGAAGATACGGGTGACAAATTGTGGGTTGCACCATAATCCATGTGAACCAAATTCATCCACATGGTTCCTGATACTCCCACTGGTGGACACCAGGACACAGAAAACACCATCCAGAGACCCAAAACAGTCATCTGGTGGCCTGGCATGGCCAAAGATGTAGAGACTATGTGTACAACTGCATAGTGAGTGCCCAGAACAATCCAATTTTGCTGAAAAAAACCACCAAATTGCTGGCCCAAAAGCAAACTGGACCATGGAATGCGATACAAATAGATTTCATTGGCCCCTTGACCAACTCCAGCAAAAACAAGAATTATGCACTTGTCACAAATTTGTTCTCAAAGTGGGTAGAAGCATTTCTCACTAAGAGTAACACAGCAAAGACAACTGCCAGTATCCTGGTGTATCAATTGTTCTCCAGGTGGGGTCTACCCTTAAAGGTAGACTCAGACCAGAGGACCAGTATTACAGCTGAGTTGATGAAACAGACACTCCAGCTACTTGGAGTAGATCAGAAATTCCACATTCCTTACCATCCTCAGTTCTCAGGTCAGGTATAAAGAGCCAACAAATGAATCAAACAAATGTTAAACAAATTTATCAGTGACAATCCCAAGGATTGGGATTCCTTCTTGCCACTACTGCTGATGGCAATCTGGGGCACTCCTGCAGCCACTACTCTGTGCACATCTTACAAAGTTATGACAGGTAGAGCCATGAGATTACCTGAGCAACTGTTGATTGATCTCCAAACCACTACTGCAGATTGAGTATCTGTAGACAAGTATGTTGAAAAGCTTCATGATGACACCATGAAGACACACCTGTTCACTGTCAATCAGATGGGTAAAACTCAACAACAAGCTAAAGCTCATTTTGATAAGCACATCAAATAAGTCAACTGGCAAGTTGGAGACCAAGTTATTCTTCTCCAATACAGACAACCCACTCATTCATGTGCCAGCAAATGGGAAGGCCTATACCTCATTGTCAACAAACTCAGCCCTGCTGTTTATCAGGTCCACGTTCAACAGCAAAAGAAAACCACCGACAAGTGGTTCCATGTTAATCAGCTCAAATTTTACAAAGGTGACTAAATGTCCTTTTCCTAACCCACTTAGAATGGAATAGTACCCCACACTTAACAAACCTTTTCTGTTTTCTTACAGGTACGCCAGCAAGATGGCTATCTTGCACCTCCTCCTGCTGGTGGGACTACTGACATTGACTGAGACTGTACCTCCATGAAAACCCTACGGACTCATAGACAATGAGTTGACCACTTGCTTAGCAACCTTGATTACCCAACCCCAGTGGGAGTTCATATTGCGGTACCCAATAAAATGATTACTGTTAAAGAAGGCTTAGATGCCTATATTGATGCTATGGTAGTTGCCCCATACAAATAAACACTTTCCATTGCATGGGAAATTGATGGATTGGGCTACACAATCACTATAGCTCACCTATCCAAAGGTACATTCCGTGGATGGCCCAACACTGACATTTCTAAGAATGGTACTCTCTCTATTTGACAGACTTCTTCTAGGAATCCTGGTCAGTATAATCTTACTGGTCTTACTGATCCAGCTTGGTGTGACCGCCTCTCCTCTGAGGAGTCACGCTCCTTCTGTCTTCACAACTATGTAGCTACTGAAGCTCTTTTCCTTTCTGTGGTCACACCAAGCAAAGAAGAAATGACTGACTGCCCTTCCCAGGAGGAAAGTCCTCCTAGTGGTTTGACTGCCACTTCCCTTCCAGGAGCCTTGATTAGTAATGTACAGTTTATGCACATTCGAGTTATCTTCAGTCTCACACATTGGAACATGGCTGAGATTGGTCTCTGTCACACAACCAATACTTCTAGATTTTATAGTATGATGCTTACAGGTATTGTATCTGCTTACCAAACTTGTAGTAATGATCCCATCAGTGGGCCACACACCACTGATCATGTAGGACTCTTTAGACCCACATCTAATGCTAGAGCTAAACCACACAATAGGTGTGATACTGCCGATGTAACCAGTGTAGCTGGCACTGGTTCAGGCCTCTTTGGGTCAGGTACGTGTATCTGGAATAGAGCAGATATTGCTGCTATTAAAGCACAAACACTTAAATATCAGCAAGCTGTTAAAAATGATATTGTACTACCCATATTATATGGTGTTGATGGTTTAAGCAAAGAAAACTGCTTCACCGTATATAACATGCAGGAAATTGCCAAAAGGTTTAGTGATATCAGAAATAAGACTAATTAACTAATTTTTCAAAATAATAAAGAGGCAGACAAGCAATATACTGGTCATGAACTTTTGTGCTCTGCCTATGTCTCTTATGTAATCTGCACTGTTAACAATCTCTTCAGGGATCTGGAAACAGGCAGAATTCCAGATATTAAGCTTGAAATGCTCTTGAGTCGATGGTATTGTCCTCATTGCAGATCTAATGCTTGCATTACTGTTTGTTTAGCAAATAGTGCTAACATTTCTATGTCCACAGCTAGAAATATTGGATATGTCTCCAGACACCCCAACCAAGCATCTTGTTACTGTACTTAACCAAAACTTGTTCTATACATGACAAAATGTTTGTGACTTTTACCATTTCTTTATCATGGTTTGACTCCAAAACATCTGTATTTGATAAACTGGCTACATGGAATTTCATTGGACACCTTGATGATGACATCTATTAAGAAAGGACTGACCTACGCTCCATGCTTGTCTACCATCCTGTTCTCCAGGTCTGAGTGGCATCCCACATGAACTGATGTGCCAAGAAGGGATTCTACTTCCTGTCCTGCTGTGACATATTTGACATTGTGAAACCTGTCTGCAGGTATTCTCCAGAACATGTTGACTGGGCACTGATCTTAGGTGATGATCTGCCATCCAACCTTACTGATGTTGATGAGGATGATGAATCCAAGTCTCCACAAGCTGCATCTCCTATGCCAGATGTTGAAACAGCTCAATACCTAAGCTACCTGGAAGAGGTACATCGCTTCACTTCACAGCTCACCAACCAGTTATGTATTTTTCCCATACAGCTACAGCAATGGAGGGTACTAAGTGTACAAGTTACATATGATTCTGATGGACAATAGTGCATCATAACAAATTGTAAATCTTTTACATATGGTTTAAAAACTTGTGATGTTTCAACACCTAACTTCTGTTTTACTCCACAGCAAAAAACAGTCATTGGGCACACAGTCATTACACCTGTTCCTCTCCCTGAACTAGATGTTATTAAAACTGATCCCCAATACTTGCTTGCCTTGTCTCAATATTTACCCATGTTTAACATGCACATTGACCCTTTGACTCTGTTCTTGAAATCACTTTTAGCAAGAAAGGATTCACATTTAATCTATATTAGCAATAATATTAGCTGGTGACTCTTTCAGTGATCTTATTCATGACAGTGATTTAAGCACTACTCTAGGCAATACTTGGTTAGAACTCACTTTTAAAGTTTTTGTTATTATTCATGCATTTTTCATTGTTTTTCTAATCTTTACTCTCTGCTGTCTGCAATGTAGCCTAAGACAACACAGGGAACAACTCAAATTCCTTTACAAGGCTTGTGCGATGGACTTGTAAATGACTTTTTTGCTCCATCCCTCTACTTACCTGGCATTATTGCCCCTTTTGAGGCAGCAAGGGGGGGAATGTTATCCATGGACCAGCACCCTTGAATGTACCCCCACCTTATGGACAGCAACACATATGTGGGTATATGTACTAACCTTAGGGCACAGGCACTTATTGTATAAGTATGAGTTCAGGATCTGAGTTCTACTGTACTACTGGATCGCATATTATGCTTCACTATATTGTCACAGTATATTGCACCACTGGGAGATGCGTTCCATTACATATTATTGTATAATTGTAGGTTAGGCAACAGTGCCATCTTTAGTGCTTATGCATAACTATAACTGCAAGTGACCTTGTAAGCATCACAAGACATCATTGTTCCTTTATCTTCTGCTAGCTAAGCAACTTTTTATGTTAGTTAGGATAGTTACTTTGGCCATTTGTGTTGGCCAATTATATGCATTTTATGTATCTTCTTTAGTTGTTGCTATGACAATTATCAGGGTATAAGACCCTTTGCAGCATGTATTTTCTCTGAGATGAGACCAGACTGCACCATACGTAGGTAAGAAAACTGGATGTATTCTCCCAGTGATTATGCTGTTAGTTGTAAGCCTGCATTATTCTTATTTACTGATAACAATTTGTATTTTTTATCTGGACATCACTTGTCTGTTGTCTCTTCCTTTGTGCAGTTCCAGCAAGAACCTGAGAAAGGTAATTTCATTACCCAGTTACAGGAAGTTCCACTGGACTACCAGGGAAATATGACTTGGCTATGAGAGAAATGTTTATTTAATATGAGAACATCAATCAGAGACCTGCAGAGGGAGAGGGACCACTAGACCACCAGGAATATAGTTTTACAATGGGGACAGCAATCAGAGAACAGGAGAGGGGGCAGGGACCACTAAACTACATGGGAACATAATTTCACTATGGGAGCAGCAATCAGAGAATGGGGAGGGAAGGGAACACTGGACTACCAGGGAATATCATTTTACTATGGGAACAGTGATCAGAAAAACAGGGAAGGGACCACTAGACTACCAGGGAATATTTTTTTTTTCAGGGGACTGAATTCAGTGGGCAGGGACAGTTCAAACTTTCACTGACCTTTGCTGTTTGCAGTCTTTTCAGTTCCAAGAGTAAATGGTGACATCATTGAATAGCAGACACAGGAGACTTGAAGCTCTGATAACCCACTGTAATAATACATTTTTGCTTAAGAAAACAGCAATTTTGTATTAAAAATGTGGAGGCACAGGAACATTAATGGCAGGACATCAAAATACTGTAAAAGCAGTCGGGTCCCTTCCCTGGCAAAAAAAATGCTGCTCATGCAAGATGAAATAGCCGCCATGAGGTCATTGAGGCCCAGAACATCATAGGCTCAGTCCCTGACATTAATTTCCTGAGTGGATTGAGAAAGTGAACTGGAGGAGGATGGCGACCAGACAGCGATGGCAGATGTTAGGATTCACAAGGTAATAACCATACAGACAACTGAGTCAGCATTAGCTGATCTCAAAAGGCAACTGAATAACATGGATAAAAAAATGTCTAGCATGCACAGCCAGTTTGGGGACATAGTGGACACTCAAGACGCCCATGGGAGACTAATCACCTACTTGCTTCATAGAGACAGAGATGTAGAATCAGTTGGAAGATGCAGAAAATGGTGGTTGTAGAAACAACTTAAGACTACACTCTGTGAAGGAGGGGGCTGAAGATAATTTGCACTTAGTAGCAGACTTTTTCCCTGAATCTCTTGGGAACATTTTTGAAATTACCTAAGGACACTCCACTGGCAATACAGCATGCACATAGATAACTTGGCCCCAAGCTGCAGGATGCATCAGCAGCCAAGATCTATTATTATAAGTATGCTGTATTTCAAAATGAAAGAATTAATTTTACGCTCATCCTGGAAGCAATCTAAGATAATGTGGTAGGACAGACAAATATTTTGTAACAAAGATCTCTCCCCAATGCAACTAGTTAAGAGACAGATGACTAGATGGATAGCTAAGCAGATAAAAGAGAAAAAGGTATATAAAGTGTAAGTGATCTATTCAGCATGGCTGAGAATCTTCACAGAGAAAGGCACAGAGGTGTTTGATGGCATCGCAGAAAGCAATTCCCACTCTTAAAAAATGGGGCATTGAATGCCCAACAGTAGAAATGGACACTCTGGAAAAAGAACAGTGACAGACAACATGGCAGAGGGCAGGCCAGAGCCATAAAAGACAGTCCCAGAGTGGTGAATGGACTAAATACCTCAAGAAAGACTTTATACATATTCTGCAGGCACAGAGAGAGACACTGCAGAAAGCAAAGGGAAAAGAGTGGACAATGGATTGTGAATCTGCTTTTTTTTTTAAAGAGAGTGAAATAGCATATGCAGAGCCTTTTTGCTAGCTTGAGGCTTTCTGTTTCAGATTGCTGAGCTATAGAGACACAAACAGTCTCATAGCTGAACAACTGAGACTGGGCAATGCTGTCAGGTTTGATGTTCTGTCAAATAGATGTTTACTTCATATTGTTTGATTTGGTTCCCTATGACAGAAAAGTTGGAAGAGGAGGATTAATCACATGAGGAAGGGACACAGGGAACCAAAAGGAAACTTGAGCCTTGAAAGAATATTTCTCTTTGGGCAAAATAACTTAAATAAGGGAGCTAAAGTCTAAGAAAAAAGAACATGAAGTGATATGCATGTTTTCGATAGAGGGGAAAGAATCAGGGAAGAAGGAAGTAGTAATAGGTTAAATACCATGCACCGCAGTTAATGTGGTGGACACTTTTTAAAATGAAAAGGACATGGGAGGGGACTCAGAGGAAAAGGGTGATAGATCTGAACCATGCATGGAAAGGATTACGATGGATTCCTCCAGGCCCACCTTTAATGTTAAATAGAACTGTGGGGGGGGGGGGGTGAAAAACCAGAAAGATAAAGAATGTGAGAATTCAATGGAGAAAGAAGGAAGCACATACAGGAGACTGTATTAAGAGGCTTGGAGTCAGTAGTGAAAGGAACTCAGGTAAGGGGAAAATTATCAGTTTTCATTAGCAGCTGTTAAGTTCAGAAGCAAAAGTTGAACTGAGGGCAAAAGGAGTATGTTTAATACAAGCATACTGGTGGAGGAAAGACCATGCAACTGGGCTTCTTTTTAATAGAGGGGAGCAGGGAAGGGATGGAGAGGCATAAGATACGTCTACGAGATAAATGCAGAGGGCGAAGGGAAGTAGAGAATTAGGCACCTAATGCCAGAACTGCATATTAACAAAAACTGTGCTTCGGTTCCCCCAGATGTCCAAAGGAAGAACAGCAGCAATGAGTTGTGGAGACAGAGCTGCCAGAAGATGGAACTAGGAATGGAACTTGGACCTCATGGTATTGCTTTTCTTGTTCTTTTTTTCTGCTTTTCAGGTGGTGCTGGACTGATCCTCATGATATTGATAGAGATATCTGGATGTATATGGGGGTTAGCCCACAATCAACAAGGGGAATGCAGAAACAGGGAAACAGAAATGTGGGAGGTCCACGTGGGAGGTGTCAGAGACAGGTGGGAAGAGGAGGGAGGAGGAGGAGGGAAGACCAAAAGAAAAATAGAAGGTAACAAGTTCTTAATGCAAAATTATGGTAGAATAAACAGGAGAAGGAAATAGAATAATAATAATAGAAGATACTGTAAATAAAAGTAACTTTGTTGAGGGAAGGGAAGGAACGATGGAAAGAGAGGACTTTTGTGATGACCATTCTGGACCATTTCACTGCTAGCTACCTGGATACTGAGGAAGGAGGGAAGAAGAGTAAAAAAATGGAAAAGGGGTAGAAACAGGAACAAGAGTTTGGGGTCTGATTTAAGGATATTGAGGACTTCTCCCTATTTAAAGAAAATCTATGCAGAGGGGGGGTGGGGTGGAAGAGATGCAGCCTCGGGTTTTATATTACACCCTCAAAGAAGGTGAAGTGGTCAGCAGCAAATCAACAGATCAGCTTCATAAGATGATCGTGAGGCAGTGTCCAGGTTAAGCCAACAAAGCACTGGGTACGGAGGGGTTGGCAAAAGATTGACTCCTTGATTATTCATCTTTTAAGTCATTTTGAAGTACAATAGAATATTAAAAACTACTACACTGTCAGGCAACTGGTTTGTCTGGTCTGTATATAAATATGTTTATCATGATGTTATTTTTAATTATGGTTATGGAAATAATGGCATACCTACAATGACTAAAGTAAAGAGAACAGTATAATGACATAAATCAAGATAGGAAACAACATGTGCATTTGTTGATTACAAATGGGGTCCTTTAAGATTACAACATATAATATTAAAGGTATAAACTCTGTGGTATAAAGACCTTCAGACTTTCAGAACTCAACAGGTTGAAAAGTGATATTCTTCTGCAGGAGACCCATGTTTCAAAAGCTGAGCATAACAAGTTGAGAAGAAGCTGAGTTACACAAGTGATATCCTTTACATAGTATCAGGGAAAATACAAGGACTGGAATTAAATCTAGTAAATGTCTATGCACCTACAGTAACTCAGGGGCAACTCTTTTCTCCAGAACGATAGTGCAAGAAATGGCTAAACTGCCCACAGGCCTTATTCCAATGCAAGGGCATTTCAACTGTGTGGTAAACCCACAAAAAGAAAGAACATCTAAAAACAATTATACAAGCAGGGCAACTACCAAAACACTGAAAGATATTATGCAGGAACAAGGGATGGTGGACATCTGGATGGAATTGAATAAAGAAGAAAACAATACATTTTATTCCCACCCCCAACAACAATATTCAAGAACAGATATGCTTTTGGAAATAAAGCTGACCTACTGTATATAGATTTCAAAACAGCAAGATCGATACAATTAAAGGGACCTCATTACCTACAAAATCTCCTCTGTCTCTACTGCACCCTTCGCCCACTCCACTCTGCCATTGAGGGGTTGCTAGAGATTCCCAGGGTGTGTTTAAAGACATCTAGGGCTCAGTCTTCAGCTTTTGCAACCCCCAATCTGTGGAATTCACTATCTCATCAGATTCCAGAGCGCCTGATCAGCCAAAGCTTTAAAATAGCTTTAAAAACATATTTATTTAGTCAGGCTTTCCCAGACTCTAGTACATGATTTCATGCTGAGTATACAATTTTAACTTACTGAAAATGGACATTTTGTTTTATTTTACTTTATGAATAATGAATGTTTTTTAATGTGATAATATGTGGTTTTATGTACAGGCACTTTGGCTATGGAAAAGTGCCTTTTATAAATAAAGGATTGATTGATACTCTGTCTGATCATGCCCTAGTAACAGTAGATTTAAAGATAAATGAAAGACAAAAACAAACAGAGTGGCGTTTTAACACATCTTGATTAAATAATAAAACACTTAAACACACAATAACAGAGGAAATCAAACAATATAAGCAGCACAATGTCTTGAGAAGCCAGATCATCAGCTGGGCATGCTGGAATAAAAAGCAGAGGCTGTATTAAAAAAGGGCCTTTGAACAGCAGTTAAAACAATTAAAAAGACTTCACAAACAGAAATCTGATAGAACCATTTTAACTAAAATATCTTTAGTTAGGAAAGAAATACAGAACCTATTGAAATATAAAATAGAGGGTCTGCTCAGAAACACTGCACACAGGTATTATAAGGTAGGAGGTAAGGCACCAGCACTACTGTCAATTCGGCTTAAAAAAATGGTAGTAGACAGAACTATTACTCATATAAAAAAATCTATCAAATACAAGATGGTTGCCGGAGACAGACGCTAATCATCTGAGCTCTAAGGACACTACATAGAACTTTAACTTTTAAAAACATTGTATCTGTATAGGATGACAGAAAAACATAAGGAGCGAGTAAGCACATCTTAGAAGGAATATTCCTCTTCAAGAATCAGTCCATTAGAGAAGTATTTTCAAATGGCTACAAGCCAGGTGGTCAGGGGAAGTCGAGTCAGCCCCAGAACCCCATCCTAGGCAACACTTCTCCAACCTCAACAGGTTCCCTTGACACACTTAAGGACAAGCATTCAGTTTTAATGCAGAAAACTGCTTCCAATGTTAAAACTAAAAGTACTCTCCCTCCTACATCAATTCCCAACTGCACACAATAATTGGGGTTGATTTAATGAATGGAATCAGTTGCCCCAGCTGAACATGGGCTGAGTTTGAATTCAGCAGCACAGAGTGAAATGCAGAGCAGCGTTGTGCAGCAGCCACCTTTACAAAATAAAGCACACACTTTGGACTCTATGGGACCTCCACAGATAAGATTCTGGAATGAATGCAGCACATTGACAGAAAGTTTGGAGCACTTAATGAGAAAGTAGATTTTATTCAAAAAGAAACTAAGCAATATAAAGAAGATATTGCTGAAGTACAGAAACAAGTTCATAAGAACACTGCATCTGTGGATTTAAACTCTCAAAAAATAAAAGCCATCAAAATCACAAATCAAGAATTAACGAAAGACAATTACAATACAAACTGCAAAGTTGAAATACTGGAGAATCAAGTTTACTATAGAAACTTACAGATTGTTGGTTTACCACTTAAACTTGATAAGGATTTTGAATCCATAAGGGAGTTGGTTAAAGACATATTCATCTTAGTTTATGATCCGCCTCCTGAAAACCTTCCATTTCTGGTTAAAGCTTATAGGGTCCAAAAGAGAGCCATCTCATAAACTATCAGAGAACAAGGGGATCCAGAAAATCAGAAAATCAGAAGGTTACTATTTTTATTTCAATGGTATTTGAATCTGACAGGGATTTGATCCTTAAACCATTAAGAATGAAAGAAAGTACAGGTATAAGGGTTATCACATCAGTGTCTTCCCATACTTTGCATATACTACTCAACAATGTCGCAGAAAATTCCATACCTATCACCAAGACATCTTGGAAATCAGGGCTCAATTTCGGTTGATGGCACTGGCAAAAAACACAACTGTATACAAAGGCAAAATGGATTTACGACACCACATGGACAACTTCATGTCAACGCGATGTGTTCCCGACACCACTATGTCAACCACAATTGTGGTTGGCATTTTGGGGTGTCAGGCAAAGGTGTTTTTCTGTGGGGGCTGCACCTGCAGTACCCCACCTCTTAATATAATCAATTCTGAGTCAGAGCTGATTTGTGGAGGGAGTGCATGACCTTGGGAAAGAGTGTCTGGGTCCCAAGTGAACTTTACAGCGATGTGTCAATGTTGTCGGCATTGTCAATGTCACTGTAAAGCTGTCAATGCGGAAACAGCATACCAGGCAAAACATACACATTTTTTTAAATTAAATCAACTAGCAACCTCTTAACACTCATATTATGACAAGGATTTGGATGAGGAAGGAGAGTCACCAACCTTTTCTAAGCAAGAGATATCGATGGTAGCAGAAGCTGCAGAGAGACTGAAATAATAAAAAAAAAAATTTGTTGGAAAGAAATAATTACCTAGCATTAATTAGAATGGAAAGTTAAATACGTTGGAGAGAAGGGAATACTAATTTAAAATATACCTAGATCTGATTATTGGAAATCAACACTTTCATTGTGTATCTGTCTCTGAGAAATAAAATGATTAATCTTATTGATTAACTCTTAAGTATACCCCTCCCAGATGAAATGGACTAGATTGTTTACAGATTTACATATACTACTTTCTGAACCTAGATATTCTTCTGAACCTAGGTAATGCCTTTATTGTTGTAAGCTGTATGCTGTATTATAAAAACTTTAAAACTCAATAAAATATAAGTAAAATAAAAAATGTTGGATGCTTGAAAGATAGAGACATATCAAGAGAAGATAGCACAGCAATTTGAAAACTATTACTCATCCCTATACACAGAGGATAACATACCACAGATAGTAAAACAACACACAAAAACCTTTCTCAAGAATCTAAATCTGCCTAAATTAACAGAAGAAGAAATATTACAATTAGATGCCCCGATAAGCTTATGAGAAGAGATATATACCATCAAAGATCTCCCGTCAAATAAAGCTACAGCCTCTGATGGATTTAAGATTTTTACAAGGCTTTTAGTGAATCATTTGCCCCATGTTAGGGTACCTTTTCCAATTTTGTCAGGAAGAGAAGAAAATACCACAATTGTGGCATGAATCGTGGTGTTTCCACATACCAAGGACAGATCCAGAAAGATGTGATTCGTGTAAACCTATTTCCCTGTTGAATCAGGATCTTAAAATTTATACTAAAATATTAGCTAATAGGATACAAAATGCTATACCTAATTTAATACATATGGATCAGACTGGATTTATTCCTGCCAGGCATCTAAAAGACAACATAAGGAGGATGTTGAATACATTAGAAGCAAGTAAAAATCATAAGGAAACAGAATTGGCTATATTGATAGACAGTGAAATACCTTTGACAGGCTAAATTGGACCTTTCTGAAGCAAACTATGACAAAACAAGGCTTTTCAGGAGACTTTTTTGCAGTCTATGGGGGTGGTATATACTGTAGCCCACCCTGGACCAGGATTAGAGTGAATGGCATGCTGTCAAATAAATTAGATATACAGAGAGGTACCAGACCAGGTTGTCTTCTTTTACCAATTTTTGTTTGCGAAAGCCAAGGAACCTTTGGCAGAATTAATAAGAAGCAGTCTAGAAGTGCAGGGAATAAGGGTTGGGGGGAGAATAAAATGCCTTTATATGCAGATGATACAGTTATCTATCTAAGGAATCCACACCAGTCACTACAAACAAATGCTTGAACTTTTGAGAACATTGGAGACATCTCAGGCTTCAAAATAAATTTCACCAAGGCAGATATTATATATGAGACTAGATTGGCAATCACAAAGAGTATCTTCCTCCCGACCCTGACCTATGCTTCCCCAATTCTACACGGCATGGCAAAGCAGGACCACTGTAGGCTGCAAACCCCGTACCACAAAATAGCCCACTTTGCCACAAAATCTCCCCCGAGGTCTCACCAGGGTGATGCCTTTGCCTCACTCCACTGGCCTTCCTTCAGCCTCAGACTTCAGTACCCCCTACTATGTAGCACATATAAGCTTCTTCATGAACACCCCCAGCTGGGCTAGCTAGGCTATTAGCACCAAAGCATGCTAGCAGACTCCTCCAAACCACAGGCAAAAAACTCCTGGAAGTACCCAGGATCAGCTCCACAGCAGATAGTAAATCCTACACCCATGCTACTCCTGTACTGTGGAATAAGCTCCCCAGCCACTTATAGAAAGCTACTGTACCTTCCTAGAGAATTTCCAGATGGGATTATATGAGTACCTACTAAACTACAGTCTCTGCTCCTGTCCCAAAGATTGACTTAACATTCACCATCATCCCTACCCTCCCAGTTGTTACCTGTCAATTGGCCTAGCAGAACAACCTGCCTCTGCTGCTGCCCTAGCAATCCTCCTTTATTTCTTCCTTGTGATTGCAACTATGTGTTATTGTCTAACTGCATAACCCAGCTGTAAATTATCCTGCATTGTACCATTGTAATTCTGTACACTGCCTTTGTTATCCTATATGAACTGTCCTGAAAAGTACTATTTGAGTGTCTATGCCTTGCAATATGTAACTAATCCCGGGTTACCCCTGAAAAAGGGACCTTTGGGGCTCAGCGGGCCTACCCGGTTAACAAAATGTAATAAATAAATGAATATTACAGTGAGTGGTCAGGTGGAAAGAGACATCCAGTCACTCCTTCCTGGACAGTGGGATGCAAATAAAGTTTGATACCTATGGATACAGATACCTAAAAATCTCTCAGACTTTCATAAAAACAATTATGGGAAGCTGTAGGCAGAAGTATTTGCTAGCCTGAAAAGGTGGGAGGTCCTGCCATTGACATTTACTGATGGGGTTGAAAGGACAAAAATGGGCCGGTCCAGTGGCACTGAGGGCTGAGGCACTGGTGCCTTACCTTGTACCATGCTGGTGACCCATGTTCAGGAACGAGCATGGGTTGCCTGGGGTCAGCCAGGGCGGAGAAGGATAGAGCGCCCAATGGCAGGTCTCCTTCTCTGGGGGGGTTAACTTCAGGCTCCCGCTGCAATGCCACCATCTAGGGGAGCCTGGGTGAATGGCGCGGTATGGTGGAGAACAGTAAAGACATTGGGTGGATGTCGGCAGAGGGGCAGAGCAAGAGGTATGTCTCAGCGTGCCTCCTAGCTCATAGCCCCTCATTGCACTCAGACGACGGGGGGTAGGAAGAAACCAGAAAAACACCTTGGTCCTTCCTAGGTCACGATGCCTCCCTGGGGGACATCTCTGGGATCATCAGGGCAGACTTCACTGTGCCAGCTCTACGCACACAAGTATGTTGGTTTGGAGATGTAAGAATAGGGGGTACCCTCTCCACTCCTCCCTGGGGGGTATACCGGGGATCTTCAGAGGTGTGTGTGGAGCCAGAGCACTCTAGGGGCAGATCATGATGGGATTTGGAGGGTCCACAGACAGAGGATGTCTGAAAGAGTGGAGGAAGGAGGCAGATTAGGCGCATAAACACAGGGTAAAAAAAAAAGACAAAAATGAACATACTACCTAGGTTTCTCTGCCTGTATCAGAACCTGCCGATCCCAATTGCTGGAAATGAATGAAAAGAGCTGATGGGAATCCTTAAAAGATTTATATGAGCTAAACGCAAACCAAGAATGAAATGGCCAATTCTGATGAGTTGTAAAGAGGGAGGAGGTTACAGGTTTCCTAATTTTAAAGAGTATTACACAGCAGCTCAGCTAGGAGATTTAAAAGACATTACTAATGAAAACTCAGAGACAAGTCGAAAACAAATGGAAGAGAGAGAGACAACATGGAACGATATTTAGATAGTCTAATATGGTCTACACAAAGCAGTTGAAACTTACGGGAAGGTTATTGTCTAATCGATGAACACATCATACATTTAAAATATGGTTGCAAATAAAACAGAGATTAGCAATTGAAGCTACTCAACCACATTGGATTCCCATATGGAAAAATTAAAACTTTACGCCAGCCTTGTAGACTCTAAAAAATGGGCCACAAAGGGCTAGTGTATATAAAACAACTGTTTCAAGGTAGGGAACTAAAATCCTTTAACCAACTAAAGGGGGAGTTACAGTGGCAGCAATTGGATTTATTCAGATTTCTACAGTTAAGGAATTACATCCAAGAAAAGGGGAATGCAAAGGGCATCTAGAGTGTCCTCCGCCCACTGGTGAAAAACCATCATATTTTAACAAATCAAAAGGAATGGAGGCACATAATTTCTAATTTATATCTCACACTCAACTCTAGCACAGGTGATCAGGAGGTGAAACAAGGACAATTGAAGTGGGAGGAAGAAATGGATCAGACAAACACACCAGATCAATGGCAGTTGATATGGAGGTCAGTGCATAAAGTCAAATTATCAAGGAGCTGGAGGAAGTTTTGATGGAAGGCGGTGAGCCGATTATTTCTAACTCCTGAGCTTAATATGTATACCTTTGAGGAAAGGAGGGAGAAGGGGGACAGGCTAGAAACTTTCAAGTACCTCAAGGGAATCAACAAAGTCCAGGAAGGTAGAATCTTTCAGAAAAAGAGATGTGCAAGAACTAGGAGACACAATTTGAGGATAAAGTGTGGGCAGCTCAAGGGCAATGTAAGGAAGTATTTTATGACAGACAGGGTGGTGGACGCATGAAATGACCTTCCTGAGGAGGTTGTGGGGTTAAAAACAGTGGGGGAATTCAAGAATGCATGAGACAGACATATGGCAATTGTGGTGGGGGGGGTAGGAAGAAGCAGGCTGTTGGTTAACTAGGATCTGCAGCTTATCCAATAGGTAGGGAAATGGCAGACTGGGTAGGCCAAGCAGTCCTTATCATCCATCAAAGTCTATGTTTCTATGTTTCTGATAAGACATGTCATTATAATTCAATAGGCTCAGATAAATGCTGGAGGAGGTGTTTGGAGAAGGGGACCCCCGCACATATTTTGTGAATGTAAAAGTCTGAGGAGTTTCTGGACAGAAGTGGGTGGCTGGGTGGAGAAGTGTCTGGACATAGCCTCTTCCATGAATGGTATAAATCTGGGTTTAGGGCTAACTCCAAGAGGGATAAGAAGACCAGCTAAAAATACTTGTAACATGACATAAAAGAGTAGCCTGAAATAAGGCAACCTCATTGGACAAAATGCACCACATGATCAAAGTTGGAGCAGAAATTAATCACTGGTAATGCCCGCTCCAACTATTAATCATGGGGTCACCGGGTCAGGCTCTGGCACCACTAGCTGGCACAGCATGAAACGCAGTATATCCAACAAAGCAGCAGACCACAGGAAAGACATTGCGGCGAACATGCAGGATCTCACAGTTCCAACACAAACCCGAACAGTTGCAGCGAACATAATGGAAACAACAATGACTCAAGTATTCCCATGTTACAAGCACATTAATTCCCTCTGGAGTCAGCTTTTACTCAGGAATTAATGCATGGTTGGGTGGTTGTAGGCACTCGGCTAAGGCCTCGTGCCACAACCCCCCCCCCAACCATGCATTAATTCCTCAGTAGAAGCCTCCTTCATCGGACATTAATGCTTACATGTTTAATACTTTAATAGTTGCAGCCCTGATGGCCATCTCTCAGAGATAGTGTAATCCATTAATACCCACCAGACAGGACTGGATAAAGCATTGTAAAAAAATTATGATCATGGAAGGTATTTCATTTAGGGTCCACCTGTGTACAGAACCCTTCAATTCCAGATGGCTCCCATTTTATCACATTATAGAGGAGTTAGAGGGTATACCAATATTGGAACAGCTGTTAATGGAATATAAATATTCCTAAGTTTTGCCATGAAGAACATGCTAAACGAAAGGGTAACAGCAAATTTTCCAAGGTTTTAAAGTTGAATGGTTATGAAATTTGTCCCATAGCTAGGGATGGTTTGTTTTAATAATAGATGTTTAAAATAAAGAATTTCAGAGATAACTATGTAAACAAAGGTGAGAAGTAATTGCATATACATGTATGATTTATGTCTGCACTCTGACCAGCACATGCTGGATGGAATTGTATAAAGACCGCTAAAATAAACTTGAAGTTTAAAAAAAAAGAACTGCGAACAGTTATTTTCCAATCAATTGATCCTTAACTAAGCGAGTGATGGTCAATATGATTCTCACCCCAAAAAGCATACTTGCCCTCAGCATTTTGAAATAATATGTAGAATAATGCATGGGGTGGTGAATTTAATGACAGTTTATACCCCCAAGGTGCTGGATGCTACATAAACCCTGAGAGCGAAGCTCAAGGAGTTTATCTGCATCCAACACCAAGGGGTGTGTGTGTGTACAATCTCTAGTTAAACACACCATTCTATGTTTTATTTTATATAATTTCTAGGGAGCATTTTCTCCCCACAGCAATTATATAAAATAAAACAGCTGCGGTACCGTGTGGAGAAAGCACAGTCCAGAGTCTGCAGCAAAGCGGCTGCTGAAACATTTCTTTTCTTTTTAATTGTTTAGCTGAGTGAGGCTACATGTGGAACTAAAAAGCTTAGAAACATAGAAACATAGAATTTGATAACAGATAAGGACTGCTTAGCCCACCTAGTCTGCTCATTTCCCTACCTAATGGATAAGCTGCAGATCCTAGTTAACCAACAGCCTACTTCCTCCTACCCCCACCCCCTCGAATTGCCTTATGACTGTTTCATGCATTCTTGAATTCCACCACTGTTTTTGACTCCACAGCCTCCTCAGGAAGGCCATTCCATGCATCCACAACCCTCTCTGTGAAAAAATACTTCCTCACATTACCTCTGAGCCGTTCCCCCTCTATCTTCGTATTGTGCCTCCTTGTTCTTACACACCTATTTTTCTGAAAGATGCTACCCTCTTGGACTTTGTTGATTCCCTTGAGGTACTTGAAAGTTTCTATCATGTCCCCTCCTCCCTCCTTTCCTCGAGGGTATACATGTTAAGCTCCTTAAGTCTCTCTTCATATGTCTTTTGGTGCAGACCCTGTACCATTTTAGTTGCCCTCCCCTGGACAGCCTCCATCCTGTCTATGTCCTTGCAGAGATGGGGTCTCCAGAACTGCATGCAGTACTCCAGATGGGGTCTCACCAGCTGTCTGTACAGAGGGATAACAACTTCCTGTTTTCACTGGTGAGGCCTCTCCCTATGCATCCCAGTATCCCCCCAGCACTCCTTACTGCCCTCTCACATGGAGGAGTTTCTGGATAGAAGCAGGTGGCTGGGTGGAGAAGTGTCTGGACACAGCCTCTTCCATGGGTGGTATAAACCTGGTTTTAGAGGAAAGTTTCTTATTTTATATGCTTACCATCAAGTGATACTGGCAGTGTCCATGTCCAGTTGACTGGTGAAGTGTCTGGCGCTGTGTCAGTGGGGAGAGCAGAAGCAAGTGCTTTCATGGAGTATTGGAAACCCGGCGCCTATTTGCTGTTATGACCCACGGGTTGCAACAGTGAATTACAACCCGGGTTTCATAAGGGAGAAAATGATCCCCAGTTATTATAATACAATAATGGAAGTAAGCATGTGACTGAGACCTAAATACAGATCTTGGTCATTTCTTACCAACTAGTATTTCATTAGAAATCAGTTTGTAAAAACAAAAAAAACACACAATGGTGGAAGCACAAATAGTATTTCACTGAGCAGGAATAGTAAATCCTCAACAAGTACCAGTTCAAACTATTTTCATTTACCTGCCAGTCTAGCAGTTATCACAAAAACATTAACATTTAAAAATGGTAAGATTTCCATTCATCAAACTATCTAAAGGCACACCCTTCACACAGTCTCCATCATCCCTGAAAATTTCAGGAAACATTTCATTTTATCAGGGCTGTAGATGGGAATAAAAATCCCATATTAAGTGTAGGAAAAAAAGAGACATTTCACTCTTTTACCACTCCATAACTCAAAAACCATACAAGATGCTGTTATAAAACTTTCTACATTTTGAAACACTGTCAGAATGACCGCACATGCCAAAGCTTGAGTTTTTTCATCAAAGAATGCCAAAGTTAACAAAGTGCAAAAACTGGAGTTTAACATAAAAGTCCTGGTACAACCCTTACTAGAGAGGCTACCAAGCCTCTAAAATATATTGCGAAAAAGCTGTGCTGATGCACCAATTAGAGTTCAACATAACTGCAAAAAGATGTGCTAATGTACTAGTTAGGGTTCAACGTAATTCCACTAAAGTAGGAAAATGTGGCATTAGAGTTTCAATCCTAACTCCCTGCTGCCCAAGCAGCAAAAGGACAAGACAACACAAGCAACCACAGACAGCTAACATCAGTTAAGAAAAACAACATATAACAGTTTCCAGATCATACAGATGCAGTAGCACTGATAGGCTACCTTCATGGATTTGTAGCTGATGTTACAAAAGCACAGGTTCCACAAGCTGCAGCCACAGGTGTGTGTGCGTGTGTGTGTGTGTGTGCATGTGTACGTGTGTGAAAGATAAAGAAAATAAATTTAAAAGTGATGAGAAAAGGCAATCAAATTAGAATAGATGCACTAAAGCAATATTTTCAAAAGAGTGTTCAAAAAGCAGAAAAACGAGAGGAAACTACAAGTAAGATACTTGAAATATCCCTGCCTGAAAGTACTAACAAGGCGGCTGTCAGGAGTATTCCTGAAATGTGGCAGCCAGTATTTACCAGAGAAAGGGTCCAGAAGGGGCTAGAAGCCCTAAAGATAGATAAGACCCCATGGTCTGGTTGAATGCACCCTAGGATGCTCAATGAATTGGCAGCAAAACTGGCTGAACTCCTATTATGGCTTTTCAATAGCTCAGAGCAGACAGGGACAGTTATGAAAAGTTCGAGAGCAGCAGATGTAGTCCTGCAACCCAGTCATTGGTCAAAGAAGACCTTGTGGGCTACCTAGAAATTAATGGTATACCAGCTAGTAAACAGCATGGGTTTTTAACAGGGTGATCCTGTCAGAGCAGTCTGATAGTTGTTTTTGACTTGGTAAAAAAGGAAGTAGATAATAGCCATGCTGTGGATTTACTCTGTTTTGATGTCATAAAGACTTATGAATCAGTGCTACACAGAAGATTGCTGAAGAAGCTGGAGGACCTGAGCACAGCTAGTGACATAAGTGGGTAGGAAACTGGTTGAAGGAAATACAGAAAACTGTAGTGTAAAATTGGGTCTAATCAGATGAGAAGGAAGTCACAACTGGGGTGTCACTGGGATCTGTACCAGGTCATGTCCTCTGCAATATGTTCATCATCGACACTGAAGAGGGCCTCTGGGGCACGTTGTGTCTCTTTGCAGATGACACAGAGCTCTGTGGTTGGGTTGATAGTGATGAAAGGATCATGGGCCTGATTGACTGCACCCAAATGTTCTCAAGGAATTGGCACTGGAACTGTCTGAACCTTTGTGGAGCTATTTAACAGCTCAATTTAGACAGGGTAAGTTCCAAAAGACTGGAGGGCAGTGGACTTAGCCCTGATAGAAGATAAGGTCCACACTGTGGATTTACTCTATTTCAGTTTCAGCAAGACTTTTGATCATGGCCACAAAGAAGATTGATCAAGAAGCTGGAGGACATGGGCATGGCTAGAAACATAGGTGGGTAGGAATCTGATTGAAGGAGAGGTAGCACAGGGTGGTGATAAATAGGGTCAAATCAGAAGAGAGGGAGGTCATGATTGGGGTGCTACAGGATCTGTCCTGGGTCCTGTCCTGTTCAGTATGTTCATCAGCAACACTGGAGAGGACATCGGGGCAAGCAGTGTCTCTTTACAGACTACACAAAACTCAGTGGAATGGAAGATAGTGCGGATGGGATCAAGGCAATGTAGAGGGATCTACAAAGCCTACAGAGATGGTCTAAGGTTTTGCAGCTGAAATTCAATGCCAAAAAGTTCAAGGCTGTACACCAATGGAAAAGAACTCCAGGACAGAGTACTGCTTGGGAGGGCTCAAACTGAGTATTACAGCAGAAGAAAGAAACCTGGGGGTCATTATTAGTGACTCCCTCAAGCAAGGAAGCCAGTGTAACAAGGTCCATAGCAAGGCTAATACTGTAGGTAGGGTTGCCATCTTTGGATGAGGTGAAAACCAGATACGAAACCACCCCCATAAATTCCAACCCAGCTCCTCCAATTTTATAACCAAATGTATTGCTCCTCCTCCAATGCAATTTTTAATGTCAGAGAAGACATTAAAGGAGATAGGAAGCCTTATGTATGCTGTAATTAAGCAATAATGCATGACAGGGTGTGTGTTGTGCTGGGATAACGTCATGCCTGGGGTGATTAGGCACGAGGCTGCAGATAAGGTGACTTGCTCAGAGTCACACTGTATGGAAGTTGGGGCTGTGGAAATCCAATCCAAGTCTACTAGATGTACTATGTTCATGATCAGCTCATTGCTCTAACATCTGCACCCCCCCATTTTCCTTTTCATGTCAGTCATGTACACTGATATGCTTTGACCAATGTTTTTCTCCTTCTTTTTTCTCCCCTCCTTTGGAGGCTGCAGGCAGGACTCTTAGCCCCTGCCTTCCACCTGCTACCATCCACTGCTTCCCCCGGTATCACTGAGCCCTTCCCCATATCCCCCACAGATCCACCCCCCCCATGGCTGGGCCGGGAAGGGGAGTGCCATCGACCCTCCCCCACACAGTAAAACAGTCCGGATAGTGGCTGATCAGGCAGTCAGGTGGTGGAGCAGGATGCTGGTTGGCTTGACAAGGCTTCACTAAGCCTGCGGCTTTTCTTTTTTCCATTTTCTCTGTTCACCCCTCCTCCCTTGTGGCATGAGAGTATGCATGTGGAGGCATGTGCGCACCACATTTCACACTCCTGTGCCTTCTCTACTCTGACACCACCACCTGAACTCCACCTGGGGCAGCCACAGAGCAGGATGTCAAACCCTCCCTCCCTGGGAGAAAAGAGCAGTCCATCGGATGCACGATCCTCTCCTTCCCCTGCTGACCCCCAACAACTCAAAACTGCTCCTGACCCTGGGTCATCGGTGTGGCACGAGGTGTGGTGTCCAGCACCTGAACCTTCAGTGCTACCGGCCTGGCTGCTTTGACCAAGTTTTGATGTATTAATTATCTATGTGGTACCCTAAATCCTGCATATTGTTCTCATTAGTCAGAAGCTAGAGTACTGCTGTTTCTTTTCATATTTCTCAAACATTCCACTCTGTCAGACACACTATTTCATGCTATTCATCTGAATGACCTGCAATGAAGTGACTAATATCATGGGATGTTCAGGTTGCATGAAAAATTACAGCAGTAGCTGCTGAAGACTCTGGAATCAATATATTGACAAAGGTAATACAAATTAGATTATTTAACAAAAATTTGTCATATCACAATATAGGGCCATACCTCTCAACTGTCCTTGATTATGAGGAACAGCTCTCATTTTATCCCTCAGAATTCCTCTGTTCCTAATAGCAAGGAGCTGCCCACACTCTAAATTCAGACTTCAAAGCAGAAATTCATAATATTCTGAGATGCTAATTCAAAATTAAACTATTCACAAATAGACACATTGGTTTCCACAGTGCTACTTGCTTATAACTTCATGTTTGACAATGTGTTCCTCATTATAAGTGTTAATGTTCCTAATTATCCTTCATTTTTTAGTGTCTATGTCCAGAAAGAAACAAAGGAGACTATAAGAAGGCATCAAAACTGTTCCCAATCTCAGCAGTAAAAGATCATACTTTAAATTCAGAGTGGAAAAGTTTAGATTGATATACTGCTAATGGTCTTGATGGCCATACGTTACACCTCCCAGACTGACTAGTTTCATGAACAAATGTCTTTTTGATATCAGAGCTTCTTTACACCCTGGAAATATAGCCAAAAACAGTGAATGGTCTGATACAGTTTTAAGAGTATGTGAGCACACAAAATAGACCCGAAACTGGACTACATTTAAGCAAAACCCAATGACCAGATAAGGACCCCAAAACAGATGGTTCAGTCTACAACTGCACAGGTGGCAGCCCTACTATAGGATGCTGGGGTGTATCAAAAGGGGTATTAACAGAAGGAAAAAAGAGGAATTACTGCCTCTGTATAGGCCACTGGTGAGTCTGCACCTGGAATACTGTGCTCAGTTCTGGAGTCTTCACCTAAGGAAAGATAAGGACATGCTGGAGATGGTACAACACTGGGGGACCAAGATGATTTGGAACCAACAGGGCAGATCTCATGAGGATTATCTGAAGCACTGAAACTGTACTCACAGGAAACCAGGTGAGTGGGGGGATGACAGGGAGCTTCAAGTTCCTGAAGAGAATAAACAAGGTGAGCTGAGGGGAACAATTTGGCAGGAAAAGTTTCAGGAACCCAAAGTCATGAGTGGAAACTGGTGTTTGGAAATTTTAATAGGTATGTGAGGATGTTCTGTTTTATGGAAAGGTGGGGTGGAGCCATGGAAGAGTCTGCCAGAAGATATTGTTGGTGCTAAGATCATAAATGGTTTTAAACATGGCTGGGGCAGAGTGAAGGGTTTGATGAATATTTAGATCAGTAACAGTAGGGAGAGGTGCATCTGGGTGAATAGACAAGGAAAAAACCCTACATGGACAGTACATCCCTGGGCAGATAAGGAACAACAGGCAGGCTAGATGGCCCTTGGTCTTTTCCGACTGTCATTGCCAATGTTTCTACTTATCAGATATCAATTTAAGGAATAATGTTGCTAGCTAAGGACCATAAAAATAAATTAAGCAATAAAAACAAACTGAGGGAAAGATCTGTCCACCAAACTTCACATCCAGTCAGAACTACAAAGTAAAAGTGTTTGCACAGTCTGTGTGGAGATACATGTACCATTTTACCTATACTTAGACTTGTTTACTGCAAGCATCTTTCTAAGATTCACACAGCAAACTTTGACTAACAATGTCTTAACTTCACTGTAATGTTTGCACATGAAGTACCTAGGAGAAATGGAAACAAAGTGGGGACAAAGTTAGCACAGAAACTGGGTAGACATCATAAAAAGAGTCACAAAGGTGATTCTGGCAACTTCACCTGAACTTTGAGGGAGAACTAAAATTGCACAATATCTTTATTTGTAAATTCACCCAGATATATGACTATTTTGTATTTAGGGAAAAAATGAATATGAATTAAATAAAAAAAAAAAATCTACTTCCTTCCCGGGTAGCCTGAATCCATTAGCCACCCCACCCACCTAACCCAATAATCGTTCACCCTCCATCCCACACCTCCATCCTCTCTAATCATGATCAGGGCCCCCGTGTTTACTGCGGCAAAGTGGACCCACATTCTGCGGCAGGACCTCATACTTTCTGTGGCAGAACAATTGCTGATTCTGCGGCCATTCTGCAGCAGATACATTGTGGTTAAACAGCATACCTTCAAGGGGATTAAGTCTTAGTTTACCCTTTGACTGCCTTCGTGCAACCACTCCACTACACTGAAAGTGGAACAGCAGGCCATTTAACAGTATTTGGTCTTCTTATCACAAATATTAAACTGCAATAACCCAAACCTGGTGTTCTCTTTTAATAACTTTTCCCTCCCACCCAGAATTTGAAGGCTCATCTGTTTTTCTGGACACTGGTGGCTTTTGCTGTTCTCCTAGGTTATAATTGGAAGAGGACATAAACACTCTGCTAAAACTACACAGAAGGTCCAAAACAGGTCCCTCTTTCCCCTGGAGACCAGATTCAGGCTTTCTCAGGCCACCTTCCTCCCTCTACTTGATTATGGGGACATAATCTACACTCCTTCAGCAATTACTAACCTAAACGAACTGGACATCCTCTATCACCGTGCCCTGCACTTCATTACAAACTACCTACACCAAACCCATCACTATGAGCTGTACACAGCTGTTGTCTGGACGTCACTTACCATTAGATGCACGCTCCATGCTGGCATCTGGACCCTAAAGCTTCTCCTGAACAAACTCCTGAGTTATCTAACATCTCTCATCCATATCTCCCATAGTCCATATTCTCTCAGGAAATTAGATTTTATCCTCCTCGACGTGCCCAGGACTAACTCCTTTGGTAGATGAGCTATCTCAAGTGTCCTCCCAACCATCTGGAACCAGCTGCAATCTACTCTGAAACTGTCCAGTGTGGTCTCTATGAAATTCTTCAAAAGACTAGTTGCTTCCAAAATAAAAGACACCTGTAGCTGCTTCTAATCTCCTTCTCCATCATTCTCCACACCCCTCCCCCACATCCCACTGATGTCAGTCCTAGTCCACTTGCTTCTCGTCTAGTACTAGACCAGTCTTTTACTTCTGTTGGCCTAAACAAATTAAACCCTGCAGCCAATCTTTGACTCCACTCTGCCTTTATCTCCCTCCCCCTATGACCTATCACCCCCCAATCTTTTTCCTCCCTGGCCCTCACCCTCTCTAATCTGCTGACTGACCCTTCATTGGTCATCCTGCTCCTCCCACCCACTCTCCTTTTCCTTAGCCCTCCAGCACCCCTCCTACTTCCCTCATCCCTAAATTCCTCAGTCTCATTTCACTCTGGTTGTCCCCACTGTATCCATTCCAGATGTTCTCCATAGGCCTATGCTTCCTCTAACTACACTGCCACTTTTGAATTTGAGTTAAATATCATTATCTTCTGATCATTATCTTCTGATTGTTGATCTATGTATGTTACAGACCTAGTCTGCATTTAATGCACTGTTATGTTATTAACTATATGTATCTTGTATTTGCTGGCAAATGTGCCTCAGGACTTTCTTGTGAATGAGCTTGCTCAATGGAGATTTCCTGCAATAAACTTGAACTTGAACTTGAAGGCAACACCTGCTTGGATTTCTTCTGGTTTATATTTACAGTTAGCAGAAATAAAGAGAGACTCCAACTTGAAAGACATTTTTTTTTTCTGATTTTGATCAACGTTCTTTTAGATTATAATGTTTTAAAACTAGGAATATCCCAGCTGTCTTGCAACAAACATGTTGAGTGCAGTGTGCAAATCTGTGTGTTGGGGGAGATTGTCTTCCTATACAAGTGACGAAGGGTGCAACTTGCTGTGTCTGTATGATTTGTTAACTCCTGATTTTTCTTTTGGGGAACACACTAAAAAATGCAAGCAAGTCATTCTTATTAAGAGTAACCTTGGTTAGCATGTTCTCTTCTCCTCGCAACTCAGGGAGTTGTGGTGTTCTTCAGTCAGTGACCATCATTTCACTTATGTATACCAGCAATCAATACAACTCTCCATTCTAATATTTTTCCTTATCTGCTCACTCCAGTTCTAGTATACCCTGGTCTCTAACTCTACTGCAGCTGGGCAACCTGAACCACCTTAAGAAGTGAGCTTGATGCCACCACTTAGGCTGCAGGTTCAAATCTGCCATGAAATTACTCACACTTGCAGGTACAGATCTGCAGCCCACAAATCAAAACTGTGATCCATGTCCCTCAGTGGGGACTGAGTCATCTTTCCAGTCTGCTGCTAGCCACATGTTTCTGCAATCAACTCCTCCTCTGATGCCTGCCACCACACCGAGATCAATTCCACCTCCATGGGCACCACTGAATCTTCTCACTTCTTGACTACTGCTCACCTACCAGCTCTTCCTTCCAAATTCATCTTCCAGGGATTCAGCATGCACTGTCAGCATCTCACAATGAAAAAGTAACATGGCTGAGCTAGCCACACCTACACAACAGCAAATCATAACTACTGTAGACCTAATCAAGCTCTGCTACTCTTGCATCAGTCTCCCCCCCCATAATACTGGCTGGATGGAGTTATGTAACAAAAGCCTGCATGAGTCAAGATGCCATGCGGCCACTAGCTTTTCAGCTTTGTAGCAGGTGGCATCAGTTTTTTGCGCCTTCTAATAAGTATGTATGCCATGCCATACTTAACATATCTGTAGCTATGCTCTTTCCTTGTGTCACTGTATAGCACAGTTAGCATTTCTACAGCTATATGGCTGGTTTTCCTGATTTCTGCAGGCAAGTACTGATTTCTACGGTCAGCCCTGATTTATGCGCCCACTGCTGCAACCGCAGAATCACAGAAAACACGGGGCCCTGATCATGATGTGTTAAAATAAAAACTGCTAATCCTGGTACTTTGCCGTAACGAGACTGCATATCTTAAATTGCACTCTCCTCCCTAGTCTGAGCCACCATCAATAATTATAAGTGACATGGCCTCTCCTGACATCATCCCTTCATTTGGAGGAACTTGCACCATCCCTAGTCTGCCCTGTCACTGTGCTGCTTCCACAGTGCACCCTTTCTCTTCCCCAGTGCTCTATGAATACATAACCACGAGAAGTGAGCTTGCAAGGAAGAGCAAGCACTTGGATCGTGGTGCTCACACAAAGGAAGTGCGTATTGAAAAAAGCTGGTGTGGCAGTCAGCCCCTATTCAATGAGACTAGGAAGTATCTGTGCTAATTCAAAGCATTTTATTGCACAGACTGCCCAAATCAAATAGTTATGCAGCAGATGAACATTCTCATGTTTCATCTAAGCAGGCTTCATCAGAGAATGAGCACTGAGAGTTACAACACAATTTTTAAGTGCATTTTAACCAATCACAATAGCATTTGATTTCAAAAACTAAAGTGTCAATTTAATCAATCAATCAGTGAGACTAAGGGCTAAAGTGACTGAACAGTGGTTGTAGCCATATATCACTACCCTCTCCACAGTGGAAAAAAGATTCATTATAATACTTAAAAAACTAAGATTTTTTATCATAGGTAAAGTAATAACCCCTGCACTTGCTTTCATCCACCTTAGACCATCCTATCTCCCTGCCCTCTGCTTTCCCTAGGTAATCTACTTTCTCTGACACCTTTTTCTCGACATCTCTTAATACCCTCCTTACATGTTTCTCTCTCATCCCTCACCCTCTTTCTCTGCTTCCCACCACTCTCCCTTTTCCTCTCCTCCCTGTTTTCAATGACCACATAATGGCACTTATTGTATTGTCTGTGTATACTTTTCTCTTGAAATGCCTGTTTTCTCACGTTTTTTGATCTTGGTTTTTTTTACTTTGTCCAAACTGTATTGACTGTATTATACCGAACAATGTTTCTCTACACCCTAAGTTTGGATTGTATGTGATTCCCCTCCTAACTGTGTTACATATCTCATGTGCTGCGTCACATGTATGCTCATGTATTTCAAACTGTATTCTCCCAGGTCGTGACTGAAAATAGGCATTCTTATGCCTCGTGCACCCACCCGGTTACCAAAAGCAAATACATAAATAGTCACTTTCCCATGGTCTTAAAAATAGACACTGCTTTTACTAATTCTTCAGATGATCCTTAAAAAGAATCCGCCTTATGGGTGTGATCAGCTTCATCTCTAGGCAACATGGACTGGAGAACCTTTAGGACCACAAGCAAAAGAGCAGAAATAAATGAATGAATACAGATAGAATCTAATTCCAAACCAACTTCTTTACTATTGAGAAGGGTGGGGAGGGGTTAAAGGTAGTAATTATCTGAGCAGAGTATACTACCAATATTACAACGAAGTTCTACTCCTACAACAGCTCCTGATCAATTCTTCACCATTAAGGATGGGGGAAGGGGTTGTAGTGAATATCAAAGCAGAATATGCTATCAATATTATAACCAAATTCTACTCCCACCACAGCCCCTGATCAATTCTTGAGTTGAAATGCACTTAAAAGTGAGTACCACACCAGCTTTGGTTTCAACCATGAGGAGTGCTTGACCTGGGGGTGGGGTGGAGCAATGCAGATTTTTTTTTTTTTGCAGTCAATTCTTAATTTTTTGAATTTTTAAAAAGTACAACTAATGAGGAGTCACGTGATGATCCTGCTCTAAGCTGGAAGCTTCCCCTCCTGCACCACTCTGCCAATTTATTATTTCATTATTTGTCTGATTTTTTGGTTCAGAACAGAGTCTGCTTTAGTTTTCCTCCTTCTCCTGATCACCTACGGATATGATTGGAGTACTTTCCCACCAGTAGGATGGATTACCTGATGCAGCCAGCTCTGGTGCCTCCCCCTTCCCAGACTCCAGAGAAGGACTGGGGGTCCAAACATTCCAGAGTGGATGCCTCGGGTGAAGTCAGCCCTTCACCTCCTATGGAAGTTTTAACAGTAACCCAGTTCTTGCAGGATCTTGTTCCTATGAGGAACACTATCATTTCCTGTTCAACTGAGATCAGAGCTATTCACCTGACAATGAAAGATCTCTCAAGGAGAGTTGGTGATGTAGAAGCCTGGGTCAGCTCTATCAAAGACTCTCATAAACATGTGGCTCCTGAGCTGACATCTCTGTGGCAAAATGTTACACAGCTTGAGCAACATATTGAAGATTTAGAGGGTCACAGACACCAAAATAATTTAGTGATAGCTGGACTACCAGAACGGGGTGAGGGGGGCCCAATTGCATTTCTTTTGTGCAGAAGGTCTTTACAATATTAGCAAGACCTTCTCTAAATTGACAGATCCAAGAAATAGCCACACTCTGTTGCACCAATGTATTCACACCAGAAAAGATATCCCAAAAAATTGCTCTAATGCCAAAATAAAAGTGCGATGCAAAATCAAATTGCACCACCAGCTGTCCCTGGTGCTTCGGGATAAACTCTTCATCAGGGGGCATTTCTATGGTAGAAACAAAACTCTATAAATACTAGAATGCACTCAATATTCATGAAATTATGTCCAATGAAATCTTTTGAACAGGCAATAATATATAGTACATCTGTATTATCTTGGTACAATTTAAAGCATGCTAATTACCTTTTTAACTTAATGTTATTGTTTTAGCATTTGTACTTAAATTCAGAAACATCAGTGAGTAAATACAGTATCTATTTAGATTATAAATCCCTCCAAACATTAATCAATTCAAAAAAATGTTGCTCCTAAGTTAAACTTTTAGAAGATAGGAATGTTTCAGAGATCCAAAGGATACTGCAATCAATAGTCTGCCATCAGTAGCGATCTGCAAATTTCCAACCTCTAGTTCACAGAGATAAAAGACAGAGAAGTCAGAAATAAAGGGCACAAAGGTAGACTGTGGAAAGAATACCAGTATCAGAGGTATCCTGTGAAGATGGCGACTGCAGGATGGCAAGGCATGAAAACGGTGACTGAAACACAGCACCAACACTTCTGGGTGACCACCAGTTCTCTCCCATCCCCAACTTTGCCCCCCCCGGAGTTAGTATATGCAATGGGTGTGTGTGGGGGGAGGGGAAGAATCCCCCCACAAGGGTGGGGTGCAGGAGGCAAAGCCCCTGCAAGAAAACACTTTGCTCAGATGTGGTTGTGATGTGGGTTTGGCACCATTATCACACGTAGCTGTTGCATAGTCACTATCATGACATGGAACAGTACCAGAAACAAGGGGACCGACAGCGGTTGGAAGGCAATTTAATAAGGAACAGAAGGTTCCTGGAAAAATGCAGAAGGGCAAACACGGGATTAGGGGATGACAGCAAACAAAATATGGAGGACCTTGGTTACCAATGCCAGTAGCTGGGGAAATAAAATCTCAGACCTAGAGGCCTTGTTGGTAGAGGCAGACCTGGACATAGTGGCAATAACAGAGACCCAGTAAACAACAAATCATGAATGTTCCAGGTTATACTGTATTCAGGAGAGATGGGGGAGTGGTCCTGTACGTCAGAGAGGGCATAAAAGTGATAGAGGTGCAGGGTAGACAGGGGGAGGCTGAGGCACTGTGGGTCACACTGGAGCCAGGCAATGGCACAGCAATCTGCACAGGGGTTATCTACAGACCACCAACACAGGCGCAGAAGGGTTATAGGGATTTGATGGATCAAATTCATGGCATGGCAACAAAGAGAGGTATTCCTGCTGGGTGGGGTGGATTGGACCATCCCACAGCTACTTCATCCAGGAGCCAGGACATCCAGGATTCTCTTCAGGGGGCAGGCCTCAGACATCTGGTGATTGATGCCACCAGAGACTCCGCAATTCTGGACCTCATACTAACTAATGGGGATAGAATCACAGATGTCTGGGTAGAAGGTCAACTAGGATCCAGCAACCACCACATAGTGGTATAGTGTGAGGACAGAGACACAAGCTAGCCACACAAAGGCAAAGGTCCTAGATTTCAGGACAGCAGACTTTGCTAAAATGAGGAGTGGAATCAATGAGGCCCTGGTGAGGGGGAAAAAAGGAGGGGGAGTTGAGAATCAGTGGGAACACCTAAAGAGTGCCATTGGGAAGGTGATGAGCCAATGCATTAGGATGGTGAACAAAAACAAGAAAAGTAGTAAACCACTATGGTTCTAGAGGGAGGTGGCAGAAAAGGTAAGGGCCAAAAGGCAAGTTTCAGAAAGTACAAGGAGACTCAGAGGGAGGAAAATAGGGTGGTGTACCTAAAGAATCTAAGGGAAGCAAGGAAGGCTGTAAGGAGTGCAAAGGCACAGATCAAAGAAAGAGTAGCTCAGGCTGTGAAAAAAGGGGACAAGTCATTCTATAGGTACCACAGTTAAAGAAGGAAAACCAGGGGAGGCATTGTAAGTCTCAGAAGGGATACAGGGGAATGTAAGGAGAGGAACCAGGAGAAGGCAGAAATACTGGACAAATACTTTTCTTCACTATTCACTGAGGAGGGGGAGAGTCAGGGACCACAGCTGGGTAACAAATGTGAAGGGGTGGGGGAGGTAGACACATGTCCATTCACAGCAGAGAGAGTCCTGGAGGAACTCACAAAGCTCAAGGTGGACAAAGCAATGTTGCCAGATGGCATGCACCCAAGGATATTAAGGGAACTGCAGAGAGAGCTAGCCGCACCTCTGGTAGCCTTGTTCACTGAGTCACTCAACACAGGAGTTGTTCCAGAGGACTGGAAGTGGGCCCTTGTAGTCCCTCTGCATAAAAGTATTAGTAGGGAGGAGGCAGGGAACTATGGGCTGGTCAGCCTCACCTCAGTAGTGCGTAAGATCATGGAAGCACTGCTGAAAGAAAGAATAGTGGCACACTTGGAATCCAGTGGTGCTCTGGATCCAAGGAAACATGATTCACAGCAGGGAGATCATGTCAGACAAATCTGATAGATTTCTTTTTGATTGGGTGATGAAGGAAGTAAATCGGGGAGTGGGGCAGTAGACGTCACCTAACTCGACTTCAGTAAGGCCTATGATACCGTCCCACATACTGTAAAAGGCTTGTTAACAAGATGGGAAGTCTGGGCATGGGAACAAAGGTGATACACTGGGTAACAAACTGGCTGACAGACAAGAGGCAGAGGGTGGTGGTAAATGGGGTCCAATCCAGGGAGAGGGGGGTGAGCAGTGGTGTACCTCAGGGATCAGTACTTGGACAAGTCCTGTTCAATATCTTCATCAGTGACATTGCAGAAGGATTGGAGGGAAAGGTCTGCCTGTTTACAGATGACACCAAGATCTGCAACAGGGTGGATATCCCAGAAGGTGTGGAGAGAGCTTGACCCATGGTGCTCAGGGTTGAGGTGCTGGACACCACACCTCATGCCATGCTGGTGACCCGGGTTCGGAAACAATCTTGGGCCACCGGGGGTTGGCAGTGGAAGAGAGGATTCATCCTCCAGAAGACTGAGCTCCTCTCTCGGGGGGGGGGGACTATTCATCCCACTCACTGACTGCCCTCTGGCAGTGGCTGGAGGGCAGTATAGGTCAGGAGGCTAGAAGCCAAAGTCCTTGCACCGGCAGGAAAAAGCAAGCCTGGCAGGCTCAAGGATGGTCTGCTGCTCCTGGGACCGGTCCCCCAAATTCTGCATTAGGTCTCCAAGAGGCGGGAGAATCCAGCAACCTCCTCCTGGCCCTGCTGGGGGGGGGGCAATCCACAGGGGAACTACCGAGGTCCACCTAACATGGGAGTGGTGGGGACTGGAGAGACAGAGAGAGTGCCTCCAATCTGAGGGCCATAGCCACCTGCCAGGGCTCAGGAGGAAAAACTACAAATTAAAAAAAAAAAAAAAGATAAAAAAATAAGAAGGGGTGGAGAGGATGAGGAGGGACCTGGGGCAGCTCAAAAAATGGTCTGAGCTGTGGAAGCAGAGGTTCAGTTCAAAGAAGTGCAAAATAATGCACCTGGGAAAGGGGAACCCTGGTGAGAGCTACAGGATGGGAGGGAGTTATTGATGATCATGAGGGAAGGAAGGGACCTGGGGGTTATCATTGCAGATGACCTGAAGTTGTCCAAGCAGAGTAACAAGGCTGCAAGAAGGACCAGTGGCATGCTGAGTTGCATAGGCAGAGGCATCACTAGCAGAAGGTGGGAGGTAGTGCCGCCATTGTACAAAACACTGCTACTTTTCCTCTTGGTGGGCCATTCCTGTATGTGTTCAACCCTGGCCCCCTCATTCCCCTATCATTTTCGTTAGCTATCTTATCTTCGCTACCTCTCCTCCTCCTCCTGCAAATGTACACTTATTGTACTCTAATTGTACTCCCTTGCTCTGACACCAGCTGGTCTACTATTGTACTTAGAATAATTACATCCCTTATCAGCTGAGTGTTTTATCTCTTTGTCATCTATTATGATACTCATTTCTTGTATTGTACTGCACTATATTACGTTTGCACAGATGTTGTGTTTGTTTACTGTCTTTTCATCAATGTATTGTGCTCATTGTACATGATGTGCTGTATGGTTCCAACACTTCAGGGCACCAGCAGTAGTGCTCCCGATCATTATGGTGCCAAGTGATTATTTTAAAGTCCTCTCTTTTTGCTAGTGGCTGTGACCCCCCGCACCCTCCCCACCCCCTTTCTAAGTATTCCAACTCCAGGGGGAGAGGGTGAACCTGGGAAGGGCAGCAAATCCGACAATTGGCACTGTAATGACTGGACACACTACCGCCGGTGCTGTAATACCCTATGGGGTGCTGTATCTAATGTATTTGTGCTCCTTGTACTTGATGTATTGTATCTCTCCCAGGTCATGCCTGAAAATAGGCATCTGTTTGCCTAGTGTTCCTTACCCAGCTAACAAAAGCTAAATAAAATAAATTAAGAAACACTAGTGGGAGCTCTCCTAGACTACTGTGTGCAGTTCTGGAAACCACACCTTAGCAAGGACATTGACAGGGTGGAGGCGGTCCAGAGAAGGGCAACTAAGATGGTACAAGGTTTGCACCAGAAAACATATAACGAGAGACTGAAAGACCTCAATATGTACTCGCTGGAGGAAAGATGTGGGTCAGGGGACATAATAGAAACATTTAAGTACCTCAGGGGCATTAACAAGGTGCAGTGGGGAGACATCTTCCAGCATAAAAGGAGCACAAAAAACGCGAGGCTATGACATGATATTGGATGGGAAAAGGTTAAGGATTAATGTGAGGAAGTTTTTCTTCATGGAGAGGGTAGTAGACCCATGGAATGCTCAGGCTCAGGAGGTGGTGGGAGTGAGCATGGTGGAGGAATTTAAGCATGCCTCAGACAGGTATAGGGGAGCGTTAGAGGTGGGTAGGAGTGATAAGCTATAACCAGCCAGAGTCACAGGTTGCAAATCGGTATAGGACTATAGGGCAGAGTGGATGGGTCTAGCAGTCCTTATCTGCCAACAACTTCTATGTTTCTATGATTCTATACCTAAAAATGCAAGAAAATAATAATGGACCAGTTAATAAAATCTCCAAATGGGAATGTGTATGACGCTGAACATGCCCACAGAGCATTACACCCAATGCCTTCAGATACAGACCCACCAAGCCACATTACTGTGAAACTACTCAATTTTTGGGATATGCAGCATATTCTTGTGAAGGTCTGGTCCCTGCAAGAGGTGTCCTGAGAAGGAAAGCATCTGAGGATCTTTTATGACCTGCCTCCAGCAGTTCGGGCTCTTTGGGCAGCTTATCAACCTTTCATTTCTAAGCTGGTTGCCACTCACATCAGATTTCTAATGCTTTATCCTGCTAAGCTCCGAGTTTGGACTAATGACATAGGTTCCATGTAAAAACAGTGCTAACAAAATTGTGACCATTAAATTAGCGAGTCTATTTTGGCGACATAAAACTCAGCGACCTCAACATATAGCGACTACATTTAAAGTGCCCAGGTAATAATCGCGCTCACATACCTGCCAGTGCTGTTGTCTGAATAACAAATCGGTCTGTGCCTCAGTCTGTGCTTCAGTCTGTACAAATACCCATTCTGTTCTCCTTTAGTCTTGGCTTCTGTACCACATTGGTTCTCCTTTACTCTGGTCTTCTGTCTGGGCTTTGGTACCGAATCATTCTCCTTTAGTCTGGGCTTCAGTCTGTACTTCAGTCTGGTCCAGAGATTCATTTAGAGAACAGTTGCTTGTCTCGGTGTGCTCACAATAGCACTGCGATGAAGATCGAAATTATCCAAAGCCAGAAGTGAAAGCCCCTTGCTGTGTTTAAAGGCTTCATGTACCGCAAGGATAAAGAAAAATCAGGAAAGGTGTATTGGTGTTGCATTGATTCACACAAGTTCAGCTGCCTTGCTCGTTTGCACACCATGGAAAAAAAGGTAATTGCCCAGATAAAGGATCATAATCATGTACCTGATGTTGGAGATATTGGTGTGAGAAGAGTAATGGCAGATGTAAGAGAGAGAGATAGCTCATGCTACTGTTGAGAGCACATCTCAAGTTGTGGTGCAGTGTATCACTAGTGCACCAGATGCTGTAGCAGGGCATTTACCTGGCCTACCCTTGATTAAAAGAACGGTGCAGAGACTTAGACAGGTGGAAAGAGGATGCCCTGCTACACTGAGCTCTGTTATGGAGCTTGAAATACCCTCTGAGTTCACTGTTACCATCTCTGGTGACCCTTTCTTGTTATATGACAATGGGAAGGAGCAAGACAGATTTATTATATTTGCAACATCAGAGAATATGGGTTTCTTGACTAAGTGTACTGACTGGATGTTGGATGGGACCTTCAAATCTTGCCCATCAATTTTTGACCAGCTTTACACCATTCATGGGTTAAAATCAGGGTCAGTAGTCACCGCGTTATATGTCTTGATGTGTTCCAGGAAGTCTACTACAGTACCTACTCGAGGGTTTTCAATGAAATAAAATCCCTGACTCCTGATCTGAAACCTCAAACAGCTATAATGGATTTTGAAAACACTGCATGGAAAGCTTTTTTAGTATGTTTCCCAGAGACTGAAGTTAGAGGATGTTTTTTTGTTTTGCACAATCAGTTTGGAGAAACATACAGAAGTATAACATAGTGCACAAAATGTATTGTGAAGACCCAGACTTCACATTACATCTGCTGATGTTATTGGCTCTTGCTTTTGTGCCTGCAAATGATGTTCCCATTGTGTTTGAAGACCTGACTACCTGGGAAGTCTTTCAACATAATGAAGAGCTGCTGTTGCCAGTAATTGATTACTTTGAGGCAACATAGATCGGCAGACTAAAGGGAAAGTCGGGCAGATGAAGACCTAATTTCCATCCCAATCAAGGAACTGTAATGACATAGCTGCCAGAGGCTTAGCATGAACAAACAATGCCATTGAAGGTTGGCATCGTGGCTTTAATGGCCAGTTGGGGGTATGCCATCCTAGTGTCTGGCGACTGATACAGTACCTACAGGAGGAGCAGAGCATGACAGAATTGAAGTTAGAGCAGCTGTCGTCTGGTGCGTTGTCCTGCGGAAGTAAATGCAAGTACAAGGATGCCAATGAAAGGGTGTGAAAAATTGTGACAGAGTATGAATCCAGAAGCCATTATGAGTTCTTGCATGGACTCGCATATAACCTCCAGTTCCAGATGTGAGGTGCAGACAGATCGATGTGAATTGCTTTTTCTAAATCTTGTAGTCGCTATTTTAACATGCCACATGGAATTCAGATGTTAGTCAGACATTGCTCTGTCTACACATCTCATCTTGAACTAGAAGTTAAATGTGAATCTTCGTACGCCTGACCTGCTGATCCATGTTGCCTTCAAATACAATTATCAGCCACACAGCAGGATCTGTCAGATCTTCACTCGCTGTCGCTGTTATGTGGAGTCACTGTCATGTGGAGTTGCTGTCATGCCCAAATGACTCCAATATTTCGGTATAGTCGCCATTTTTGGGCACGTGCTGTATTGTAGCACTCGCTAATATGAGATTCACTATTCTGTTTTCGCTATTTTTTGTCACGATTTTGAAGTTGCTATTTTAACGGGTAACCATGATATATCTACTGCCTCTGAGTCAGCTGAGCAGGCTCATCCAGGCATGCTGAAATTGTTCCCAGACATACAGTATTATGGAGGGGTTGATTCAGTGGACTGTCACTTCTATTCTGGACGTTAGTCCTATTAGATAGATTGTCTGGAGTTTTCCCTTTATGTTCGACCTGGACTTTACTTTAAATGTAAAAGGTCCAGTTAAACAATGTCATGGTCTTTCCTTTTTTCTTTTATTTCCAAAACGTACAACTAATACAGAGGTATCTCTAACCAGCAGTGAGAAGCAAACAACCAATACTGCACAGTAACACAAAGTACTAGGCAGTTCAACATTAGACATACAATGAACATAAGAAAAAATTACATAGTAAACATACAAACAGTTTGGGGGGGGAGTTGAAATTCTCGGAGTCCCTTGTCGTCTACTAGAGGTTTTGGTTATTAAAGTGTATGTGAGTGTGCATGTTGGGAGTTTAGAAAAGGGTCCCTCACCTCCGACAGGCCTCCATAGTTTTCCTGTCAAAGTGGAACATTCTGTCCAGACAGGCCAAAGTACGAATTGCCAAGAGCCATGGGGTGCCAGATGAAATTGTCTCTATCCTCCAACTCTGCAATATCAGTCACTTAGTGTCTATGTTGACCATTAAAATCCAGAGAAGCTGTGTCCCACATAGAGATATGAGTGGAGGTTGGAATCCCAGCTGATACAAAGGGGGAATACAAGGGAACTCAAATGTGCAGGATGTTAGAACAACATTTATGAATGTGTTGCCAGAAAGGAGTAAGCACGCCACAGTACCAGAGGACATGCATTTGGTCAGCTCTAGGTTGTTGATATCTCCAGCATACATTGTGAGACATCAGGATTAGTCTTTTAAGTTGAGTCAGCGTATGACACTAGTAGTGCATGACTTTATTTTGAATGAGCAAGTTCCTAGGATCTGGGCAGGCATTATGGGCTAGGGCCCATTGCTGGTGCCACTATTCCTCAGTAATGATGATGTTCAGAGCTTGCTCGCATTTCTGTCTTGCCTCCTCTAAAGGGTCCAACAAGTGGCTAATGATAAGTTTGTATATTTTGGCAGCAATAATCTTGGGGGACTTTAGCCAGAACTCAACGTTTTGGAGGGGTAGAGAGAACCTGCTGTGGCATTTTTCAGAGCAATTTAGCTTTGGCACAACAAATTTGATGGTACTTCCAAAAGTCCCCCAAGGAAAGGGAATACCTATTCTACTTTTTTTTTGTTACAATTTTTGGCCAGGGAAGACACACTCAGCTGAAGCTTGTTTCCAGGTTCATCCTGGTAGCACAGGGAAGTTATATGACTTGTTCATGGTGACATAGTTTGCAAATGGTGGTGTGGGATTGAAATCTAGTTCTCCAGGTTTGCAGCTCAGTGCTCTTAACCACTATGCAATGCTGCCTCCCTAACCTTCATAACTTTTTAAAGGTTTTCAAATGAGTCCAGGTGGGTGCATGAAGGCTGAAAGAGAACCAGGAATCTGGAGATCCCACAGCCTCAAATTATTTCCAATTCACTGTGCACCCTTCCACTTGTACCAGTGTTAGACTAGACAGAAATATGTGACTTGGGAGTTGTGGAGAGATGTAATCACTGTTCTAGAGTCATCCATGTTTAAGAGAGAGGGAGAGGGTGGGGCTCTTCAGCATTAGCCATCCAGGTGAGAAATGGAGAAATGAGATGGGGTACCACCTTGTAATAGACTCTTCTCTACTTCTAGCCAGTGGGAAGAGGTGTATGAAGGTGGGAATAACTATTGCACAGTTTGGCACTCCTAAAGACTACATAATTATGCATAACACCAAGGTACTGTAGTGACCAGAATTTTCAGAGTTACTGACTTTTAGCTTTACTTTTCTGTACCTAGGGTGTTCCCTTACCAAAGAAGTTTACTAAACAATTTATCCATTTTGTGTAAACCAGATAGTGGTGATCTCTAGCTAAACTACAGTATGGAAAAACTTAGAGGCTGTAATCATTTTAATTGTTGAGAATTTCCCTACCAGGGAAAGATGGAAATGTTTTCATCTAACACATTCCTCCTTTGTTTATTTTTTCAAAAGGGGCAAGAGGTCCTTATGTTCAGCTGACATTTGTCCCTTCTGGTGAGGACTTCAAAGGCTGGGGATCCAGCTGGGGTACTGAAGCAGAAAGGAACTCCCCCAAATGCCAGTGGTTAGAAGGAGGACACAAAAAGTCCTAACAGGAGAAAAAGAGAAGCTTCAGACCCAGCGGGCACCTGGAAGTTGTGATTGGCCATCCCTCAATGGAGGTCATCAGGATCCTTGTGGATCTGTTCCCATCAACAGTACTCAAAGGAGAGCGCAAACATATAAGCACAAGTTTATTAAACTGCTCTATATGAGAACAGAGAAAAGTACTTGAAAATAATTTGCAACCAGTAGGAAATACATTGGTAATAGTTATCAGGAAGAGGTAACCTGGCAAGTGTAGGGGTCAGTAAGTCCCCAGGCTGGGGCCAGGCATAGGGAGCCAGCAACTATTCTTTGCTCTGTTTGTGGTCCCTAGGGCCCTAACTACAGCTGGTCATTGCTTCTTCTCACACACAGCCTCCCAGTTCTGAAATGAGTTCCCTCTTCCCATTCAGGACAGCAGCCACTCTTATCTCAAGGAACATCCCTGTCCTAATTGTAATTGTAAGAAACAAGTAGATGTGGTGCACTCCAGGGATATTGGAGGTAGTGTCATATTTCAGTCACATTTTCAATAGCATTTGGGACTCTCACAATCCTTCACATTGCCACAGGATGAGACAATTTCATTATCCTTGGATATCTGCTGACAACTTCAAGCTGCAATTGTTCACCCCTTGGCTCATCTGCTTAACCTCTCCTTTACCCCAGGTACAGTTTCTCAGGCCTGGAAAGCTGCTAAAGTGATCTCCCTTCACAAAGGCAGTGATTGCTCCTCATCTGGTAACTACTATCCAATCTCCCTCCTACCTATTCTAGCAAAGCTCCCAGAGTCCCTTGTCCTTACCAGACTGACCATTTTCCTCACCTCCTCAAATTTCCTCTCTCCCTTCCATGCTGATTTTTGAAAAAAAAACTCTCCACTGTCTCTTCCCTTCTAAAGGTTACCGATACCATTCATACAGGCATAGATCAAGGCAACCTTACCACAGAAATATTTATAGACCTAGCCAAGTCTTTTAAGTCTGTCTCCCACTCACTTCTTTTCACCAAACTTGAACTCGCTGGTCTCTCCCCTGTATCTGTCACATGGTTCAAATCTTACCTTTCGGGTCACTTCCAATGCGTCCAAGCTGGAGATGTTATGCCCCTTCCCTATCCTAGCTGGCATTACCCCAAGGCTTCATTCTTGGTCCTATCTTATTCTTCATCTTTTTAAATAATCTTTCTACTGTATGCTCCTCTTCCTAAATCCATCTTTATGCTGATGACACTATACTCTTTACATCTGGTTCCTCTACTCATGTGGTGACTGCTCAGTTGCAATCAGACTTTAGTTAGGTCCTAAACTGGCTCCAAATCATCCAGCTCAAGGTTAATACTACCAAAACAGTCTCTATGTTTTTTTGGTACCAACCAAAAACTAGCCAATCTCACCTCTCCCCTCCTTCCTAACTGTCAATGGCACCCCATTGGATACTGTTCCATCCTACAAGTACTTAGGTGTTTGACTTCGCAGCCCCCTTGATTTCTCAACTCATGTCAACTACATGTATTTAAAACTCTGCCCCAAACTTAATAATAATAACATTTATTTTTATAGCACAATTCAATACTTATCAAAGCGCTGTACAGTAAAAATATAAAAACAAAAATAAAAACCAAAACAGATACAGTAATATAATATACACGGTGTTCGTATGATTAATCCCCAAAGGCGCGAATAAACAAATACATTTTTAAAGCCATCTTAAAGCTCTCCAGGGTCAGGCACTCTCTAATCTGGTGAGGTAGAGAGTTCCATGGGGTCGGGGCTGCATACATAAATGCTCTAGCATCAGAAGCGAAGCTCTAGAAATCCCTCGTTGACTGAGCAGATGGGTCAGAGGGGACAGTAAGGAACCAGGAACTCTTGCAAGTAGCCGGGACCCAATCCGTGTAGGGTCTTATAGGTCAGTAAACTGACCTTGAAGGTGATCTGCCTCTGAACAGGCAGCCAGTGCAGTTTGCATAGCATAGGGGTGACATGACTGGCTGGGGAAACCCCTGTCAGTAACATAGCCACAGTGCTCTGCACCAGCTGCAAGCGGTGGATATTAACCCCCAGAAGCCCTAGGTAGAGGGAGTTACAGTAGCCAAGGCAAGAGGTCACAAAGGCGTGGATCAATGTTGGTCAGGAGATGGAACAAAGTGTTAATCCAGGCGATGTTCCTCAGATGGTAGAAAGAGGATTTGGCTACTGCCAGCACCTGTGAATGCAGCTTCAACCCCTCATCGAATATCACCCCCAGATCTCAGCACCTGAACAGAGGGCATGAACTGGTTACCTCCAAGTCAAAGCCCCGAGACAGGCCATGCCCCCACCCTCTCTGTCCTGCTACCCAGATCCACCACCAACACCTCAGTCTTATAGGTATTCAACCTTAACCAGCTGGCCCACATCTAGTCCTGGAGTTCTGCCAGTCAACTATTAAAGACAGAGACTGCATTATCCTGGTCAGGTGCGAAAGACAAGTAAAGTTTGGTGTCTTCTGCATAACAGTGAAACCTCAGCCCATACCATTTCAGAATATCTCCCAATGGCAGCAAATACACCACGAACAACATAGGGGACAGCACAGATCTCTGAGGGGCCCCACATGGCAGTGAGAATGAAGCCGAGGAATAAATCCCTGACACCACTCTCTGAGTTCTGCCAGTGAGGAAAGATTGAAACCAACTGAGGACTGTACCTGACCGGCCACAGATGTCCCTCAGGCACTCAAGCAGCCCCCATAGTGCACCGTGTCAAAGGCTAAAAAGAGATTGAGAAGGACCAAGACTGAATGGCACTTCCGAATTCTAGCAATCAGGAGATCATTGAGCATCCAAACCAGAGCAGTCTCAGTGCTATACCTCTTCTGAAAACCAGACTGGAGGGGATTGTAGATGTCATAGATGGTCAAAAGGTTCTCCAACTAAAGGGCAACTACTTTCTCTATCATCTTCCCAATAAAGGGAAGGTTAGAGATTGGCCTGTAGTTAGCAGGGCCGCTTGGGTCCAGAAAATATTTTTTAAGGAGAGGTGTAATCACTGCCTCCTTCAGGGAGTTCGGAATCTCATCTAACTCTAAAGAACACCAAACTATCTCTGCTAGGACAGGGCCGATGATATCCACGCACCCCAAAATGAGGTGTGTAGGGTCTGGGTCAAGACTACAGCATGTAGGCCGCATACCCTGGACAATCTGCACGACATCGGAGATCGCCAGCCGGTCAAGGTGAACCCAAGAAAACTGAGGCACAGTAACAGTACACCATCCACTGTAAACCCCCATAGAGCATGCTGAATGGATCTCCACCCTACTGTCAGCCACTTTATTAGCAAAGAATTGAGCAACTTCATCACACTTATTCTTGTGAAAATGCTCTCCAAACCTGAAGACAGACTGGACTGCACAGCCTATCCACAGTTCAAAAGAGCTGAGCCAGTCAATTCTGAGCCACAGCAATCTCCCTGAACAGGAACATTGTCTTCTTATGGGAGATTGTTGCTTGATAAACATGATAATGTTCCATCAATTTAAGGCAGTCGGCATCCAGGGCAGATCTCCACCCGCACCGCTCTAGCCTTTGCCTCACTCGCCTCAACTCCCTCAAGGTCCCATCAAACCAAAGGAACTGAGGGCAAAGAGTGAGGGGGCAAACTCGGACGGGAGTGATAGAGTCCAGGACACCCGCCACAGCCTTATTATAGGCTTGGACTGGCTTTCTGGACCCTCGCTGGCATCTGGAAGTCCAGATAGCTCTAGAACCGCCAAGAGACGAACGGGAGTAACATCTCTCAAAGGGTGGTATCTGACCATCGCCACAGGGGCAGGCCTATGGGGGGAGCTTGGAAATTGAACTTAGTGCACTCTGTAGGAACAAAGATGTCTTCTCCCTCCCTGTTTGCCAGATACTTCTTACTAAAACAATTCTACCTCTATTCGATTATGCAGATGTTGTTTATGGGTCTGCTTCACATCCACCCTTTCCAGACTGGATATTCTTTTTAACGTGTTCTGTTGCTTGGCTTTAACTTGAACATTCCTTTTAGGACTCACCATTGTTCCCTTTCCTCCTCACTACCTCTCCCTTCCTTATCCTCTCACTGATGCCACCATACCTCCATCATCTCTGCTAAATTCTGGTTTGGCCCGCTTCCCCCAACCTCACCTCCCTTTTATCCCGCTCCACCCTCACAGTCTATTCCCTCTGTTCACGTGATCCTCGCTCTTTCCCCCTCCCCCGCCCCCACTCAGACTCTGGTATGGCTACTTTCTCCTTCTCCTTCCCATATCTATGGAATTCTCTTTCATTCTCTCTCCACTCAATAGACTCACTAAACCTCATTAAACGTTCACTCTACTGCATCCCCATTCCCCCGTTCCTGCCATTGTCCTGGCTAACCCCCCTTTGCCCCCAGCTAATCATGTCTAACTCTAGTTTGTCTTTTAGTTCCTTAAATCCCCTTAGGCTGCCTATGCTCCAGATCTTCCTTATGCTTTTTCCTCTCCCAGTGTCTATCCTGTGTACTCCCCTTTGTATTTCATCCTGTTTTTTGTTTTAAATATGTTATGTTATTTTAAATTATTTTAAATTATTTTATTAGAACTGCTACCTAGCCTGTGACATATAATTTTGTTGGCTTTCAGTTTATTTCAAGCTGTACAGTTTGCCATTCATTGTTAATCAATCATTCAAACTTTATTTAACCAGGGGAAAATACCTTTGAACGAACTCATTTGCAAGGAAGCCCTGGGAAGGCGCACAAGAGAATACAGCATATAATACAGATATGAAAGCATGGAACACAGATTACAGCATCATTAATGATAATAGCATGGATACAGCATGCACATCAGATCAAAACAGGTCGTAAAGATAAGCAGTACGGACTAAATAAATTGAGGGAGCAGAAATCCCAGCAGTAAGTCATGGAAAGGAGCAAGGGACAAAAGGACTGTGGTGAGCAGAGGATGGGGGAAGGGGAGAGTTAAGTGCTAGTCAGGCAGAATGAGGAGCCTTGCAGTAGATATTGGAATACTAGGGCATCCCAGTAAGTGCAGCAGGTAAAGTGTGGTAAGCTGTGTGGGCTTCAAATAGTTAAGAGTTACAGCTACATGATTCCCGTAGAGCCTATTTCAGCCTGCTCTTAAAGGAGAACAACCCAGTAAAACTAGAAAGTTTTAAGGTTTTTTGGGTAGTGTTCCAGAGTGTAGGTAGAGCATGGCTGATGGATGAAGCACCAAACCGGGTTCTAATTCTGGAGGTATTAAGCAAAATGTAGGCATACTTTCCAAGCGAGTATTCTCCCAATGTTGGTTGATACCTCCTCAGGCACCTTTGCAACCTGCCTGCCTCGCTGTAATATTGTTCCTGTCTTTTACTCAGGCTTATTGTAACCTGTCTGCAATACTACTGTTAATCTGCTTACTTCTTATTTATCTATCTGACTCTCAGTCTGAAGGGATGGACAGGGACTGGCAGATCATATCAGGAGAAACTGCAGGAAAGGAGGGTGGTGATAGTAGAGGACTTCAACCGGCCAGGGGTAGAGTGGGATACACCTACCACAAACCTCAGAAGAGAGCAGGTAATGCTGGAGACCTTCCAGGAAAGCTTTCTAGTACAGTTGGTCAAGGGACCAAATAGGGAAAGGAATACCCTTGACCTCATACTGATGAACGGGGAGTAGGTGAGAGATATGGGGGTGGAGAAACTACTGGGGGGGGGAGTGACCACCGGACAGTATGATTCCAGTTACAGATGGCTAAAGAGAGGAGGGCATCTGACACAAGGGTGCTGGATTTCAGGAATGCCAACTTTAAGATGATGAGGGAAGTAGTACAGGGGTTCCTGTACAAAATTCAACCAGGAATGGACACACAACAAAGGTGGGAACTGATAAGACAGGGGATAGTGGCAGCACCAGAAACTTGCTGTAGGCCCCAGACTAAGAAGGCTAGGGGAAAGAAACCCAGCTGGGTAAGTAAAGGGGTGCTAGACAGTGTGAGGAAGAAAAGGGCAGCTTACAGGAGATACAGAAAATTGGCTAGGGAGGAGGATAGGGAGAAATATCTGAAAGAAGCAAAGGAAGTGACTGGGTGAGTAAGGGCAGCCAAGGCAGGGAACTCAGGCTGGTGCAGGGCATAAGAAAAGGGGAGAAAGACTTATTTAGGTACATCAGGAAGAAAAGAAGCTGTAAGGACCAAATTGTAAGAATTGAGAAGGAGTGGGGATGGATGGAAGAGGGGGTGAAAAGGTAGAAGTGCTCAACATCTACTTCTGTTCAGTCTTTACAAAAGAAAAGGAGGGGCCACTACCTATAGTAGGAGGGAGGATAAAAAAGGGGGAGAGGTGACGGATGGAGAAATCACAGTGGGCAGGGTGTTGGAGGGTTAAGGATATTGAGGGTAGACAAGGCACAGGGACCGGATGGAGTACATCCGAGAGTGCTGAAGGTGCAGGCAGAGATCCTTGTAGGACCCTTGGCAGACTTATTTAATTCATCACTAGACACAGGATGCATATCACAGGACTGGAGACTGGCTCACATGGTTCCCCTCCACACTAGTGGACCTAAGGAAGAACCGGGGAACTATAGGCCAGTAAGTCTAATGTCCGTAGTGGGGAAGCTAATGGAGACAATCCTAAAGGAGAGGACAGTGGCACTACTGGAGGTGAAGGGGGTGCAGGACGGGAAGCAGCATGGCTTCATCAAGGGCAGGTCATCCCAGACCAACCTGGTGGAATACTACGACTGGATGACTAGGCAAATTGATGTGGGCCATGTGGTGGATGTCCTGTAGACTTCATAAGGCCTTCAATTCAGTACTGCATGGGAGACTTGGAAGCAAGCTACAGGATACAGGGGCAGGAGCAAAACTGGTGGGGTTTGTGGAGAACTGGCTAAAAGATAGGCAGCAGAGGGTGGTGGTAAGTGGGGAAAACTCAGCCCCTAAGCCTGTGACAAGTGGTGTCAGGGGTCTGTGTTGGACCCAGTACTGTTTACATATATATATATATATATATATATATATATATATATATATATTTTTAGAGGCAAAAAATCCGTTTAATGCATCAGTTTAGGATTGTTCCACAGTGACAAAGTGAGAAATTCGGCGTTAGGTTGAAACCCTTTACTTGCTATTACACCCCAACTGGAATCAGGTGTGCATTGGGGTCATCGGCCCTAAGTGTCCATCACATGTGGAACGAAGCTGAGGAATAGGAGAATGGGGTGACAGGACCGATGACCCCAATGCACACCCCGATTCCAGTTGGGGGGGTGGGCTGGAAGGGTGCAAAGGAGGTTTCAACCCTAACATCGAATTTCCTCGCTTTTGTCACTGTGGAACAACCCTAACTGATGCACTAAATGAAGTTTTTTTGCCTCTAATTTCCCTTCTTTTTGAGAATGATAATGAGAAATAGTGAATGTAATGCAGTGGCGGAAGCGCGGGGGTGATGTCTTGTCGCATTGTAACATTGTGCCCACAAACGCAAATGGTAACGCGCATGGTGACGCAAAGCAAAACAGAAAGAGGAATAGTGCTGTAGACAGAAATGTTAAAAACAATGGAAACACAACCGCAAATGAAAACGCAAAGGGTAACGCACGTGGTGGCGTAAACGTGAACTGTAAGTGAAACGGGTACGGAACCGCAAGCAGAAATGTTAATGGTAAGAGTAATGTGAGGGCACAGGCTGGTTTTCCCAAAAAGCTGTATAGAGAAAGAGAGTGAGTAGAAAGAATGTATGCAAAATAATGACTCTCGGAACACAAAAATCAGTAGTTGTAATAGTAAATTGCTTATATCTCAGTAACCGTACGACATAGAAAAAAAAATTAAAAGTCATATGTATTTTCACTTTCCTGGCTAGTTTTATACATATATGGGGGCTATAGTTTTTTGACAAAAACTCCTTATCTCGCACCGTTTTCGAGATATGGGCCCTCAAAGGTGCGGCGAATGCAGTAATGTTATCCTAAGGGAAAAAAACAGAAGTTCGGACTGCCATAATCTTTTGAACAGTTTATTTTAGATCTTTGAAAGGCATGTCAGACCTGTCTGCACATTCCGTGAAGATTTTGCCAGTCACGCAAAATGCGATTCGTAGGCACGATCGACTCCGAAAAAGCGAACGCATCGCGCGATCATGCTATTAACTCCACAGCCGTGGTATCCAACCAGCACAAACTTGGAAGATCCCAGGCGTATGGGTCTTGGATCACTTATTCAAATTTTAGGCAAATCCATCACACGGTTGAAAAGTTATTAAGGTGCATAATTTGGGGTTTAACATGTAAATGGCTCCTCTACCATTACCGTGCTACCATAGTTAGGGTTGAGGAGCCATTTCAATGTTAAACCCCAAAACTTTGCACCTTAATAACTTTGCAACCGTTTGATGGATTTGCCTGAAATTTGGAATTTATGATCAAGAATGATAGGCCTTGGGAACTGCCAAGTTTTGTACTGAGCGGATATACGGTTGCGGAGTTATTAAGTGTGATCTGTGCGCGTGTTTACGCTTTTCTGGAATTCTGTGGTCGCGCCTACAGGTCGTACAGTTTGCATGACCGGCCTGAAATCTTCAGGGAACATGCAGCCAGGGTCCCCTATGTGCCTTTCAAAGATTTCATGAAAATATTAAACAGTTCAAAGTTATTCAAAAACAGTTTCCATTATAAGTCAATGGGAAAAGTTAACAAAAGTTCAACACTTTCAAATGCATTTTTACTTTCGCAAATGGGCCTGTTACTTTTGCAAATCGGCTATTTTGTTTTCAGTTGGTGATCAGAAAAATGGTTGGTATTTAAATTTGGGACCCTCTAGCAACCTATTTTTTTTGTATTCACCTAGTCGGGCCTTGAGGATGCTTGTTATGTCTTTATTTTGTAGAAACACCCCAGAAATATGTTTTTCAAATTTCTGAAAAAGTATTCTTCGAAATTACTTTCATGTTCAAAAGTGTCGCAAATTTTTTGAAAGCTTGCAAATTAAGACAGTAGTTTTCAGTCTGTGGAAATGACAGCAATTTTTTGGCACTCAGCTCAAAAGAACCGCTGGGAGTTTTGAGCTGAAATTTGAGGGAACGGAGCGATATCTCACAGATGTGCCTTTCAGTGTTGTATTGAAAAATATTACACAGTGGCAAAGTTACGGCACTCCAAATTTGACAGTTTTCCCATAGGATAACATTACGTGCCCGACGCATTACAGAAATCCTTTGGCACCCTGCTGCAAAATAACGGTTTTGTCTTTTTTCCTGAAATTTGAGGGAAGACAGCCAACAGCCCACAGATGTGCCTTTCAGTAGTTTGGTGAAAAACATTACAGGGAGGTAAAGTTATGGTGCTCCTTTCTTTCTTTTTCCCTATAGGATAACATTATGTCATTATGCCTCTTCTAGGGCCCGTGATCTCGGAAACTGCGGCGTAGATACAGACTTTTCTGTCAGAAACTTTAGCCCCCAATGGGCCCAAGATACAAATTAGCCAGGACAGTTGTAAATAATATGAATTTTACATTTTTTTTCTACGTCGTACGGTTCCTGAGATATAATGTATTTAGTATTCCAAGATCTCATTTTCTGTGCCGATACTCATTATTTTGCATACATTATTTGTACTCACTGTCTTTCTCAATGCAGGTTTTGGGGAAAACCAGCCTGTGCTCTTACATTACTGTTACTGTTGCCCTTTCCGCTATGTGTTCCGCACCGTTTCACTTACCGTTGACGCTCGCGCCCACCATGTGCGTTATCCTTATGCGTTTCATTTGCGCTATGCTTCTGTTATTTTTTGCCATTTTCTGTCTACAGTACTGTTTATCTTTCTGTTTCACTTTACATCACCATGCCATTGACATTTCTGTTTGCGCACCATGTTACTATGTGACAACACATCATGCGGCAGACCATTCCGCTTCACGCCACCATGTGCATACCTTTCTGTTCTCATTCGTGCTTGTGTTACCATGTGCGCCACTGTTAGCATTTCTGTTTGCTTGCTGTCCCTGTTAGTATGCCACAAGATGATGGTGGCGGAGCACCAGCTCTTCGGCACCGCGGCCCCGCCACAGCATTATGCAGTGGCGTGGGGTCCAGAGGGGACCGCACTCCGCTGCTGCATTACATTCACTATTTCTTGTTATCATTCTCAAAAAGAAGGGAATTAGAGGCAAAAACTCAGTTTAATGCATTAGTTAGAGTTGTTCCACAGCGACAAAGTGAGGAAATTCGCTGTTAGGGTTGAAAACCTTGCACCCCACCCACCCCCCAACCGGCATTGGGATCATGAGTCCTAACTCTCACCCCATTCTCCTATACTTCTGCTGCTTTAACAGGTCATGGGGTGAGAGTTAGGCTGATGATCCCAATGCACACCCCAATGCTACCACGCAGGCCATCCTTTATGCTTTCATTTGCACTTGGTGCTTTCTGTTACTTTTTTGCCATTTGTGTGTACCACACTGTTTCTCTTTCTGTTTCACTTTGCGTCACCATGCCCATTGACATTTCCATTTACAGGCACCATGTTACTATGTGACCAGACATCACGTGGCACACCGTTCCTGTTCACGCCACCATGTGCTGCTACACTTCTGTTATCATTCAGCGCTGTGTTACCATGTGTGCCACTGTTAGCATTTCTGTTTGCATTGCTGCTCCTGTTACTATGCCACAAGACATCATGTGGTGGAGGAGTTAAAGTGTTATGTCGTGCTCCGCACCGACATTCTACTATTTCTCAATATCATTCTCAAAAAAGGGAAATTAGAGGCAAAAACTCAGTTTAATGCATTAGTTAGGGTTGTTCCATGCTAAAAAGTGAGGAATTTGCTGTTAGGGGTTGAAAACCCTAACTCCGAATTCACCTCCCCAGCACCGCACACACACACAGACACACACATACACATTCAAGTATGGGGGAGGACCAAGTCAACACAACCAATGACAGACATCCAGCAGCAGGTGACAGAAATAACAAACAATTGTCTAAATGTACTACGAGACATCCCCACCCACCTGACCAGGTACTGCATGCTCAGTGGAGATCAACAGCAAAACTGAGGCCATGTACACCAAACGTACACATCCCTGATTGCAGCTGCACACAATGTACCACACTTAGTAGTTGCATGGCCTTACCTACCGATGCTCCACACCAGACCAGACCACATGTGGTGGGCCACCTGAGCAATAGCGTTCAGCAAAACCAAGGAGTTGTACAGGTATAATATCTCTGATTATAACAAGGGTTTGAGAAATGCAGCTTTCTAATTGACTGTAAGCATTGTAACAGCCTTATGTTTACTTTTTATTAACATACATGTAGAGCCTAAACCATGATGAATATGGTTTAATGTTGTTTAAAACAGTTTTATTATGATAGCAGTAAGCCACTCCCAGGTATTATGTTAATGGTCAGTTTATCACTGTCTAGCAACATGTGGCACTCAGCTATGCCTCATTCAACATTAAACCCCCACAGGGTGATTAACAGACCATTTAACATAACTGTTGGTCATGCCTTATTGCTTAATTGTCTTTATGAGTAGATAATCTCCCTCTGCTAGGCACTGCAGCAGCTTTGCAACACAGTGTCCCACCGAGTTACACCATACACTGTCTAGTTACTGGAGAATGGCTGTGAATATGAACTCATGAAGATGAACAGTGTAACTTGATCATTACAGTCATTGAAACCTTAGTGTGATTATAACTGACAGAGTCAGTGATAGAGAATAACCCTGCTGTCCTAGTACACTTACCCCATTGTGAGTTAAATCAATACTAAAAGGCATTCTGTTTATATCTACACCATACCTACTTGATTCCTGTTGTACCACAATTAACATAGTTATCACTTTGATAGCATCAGTGACAGAAGTGTGGCAAACCCAAACACTAGGCATACAGCCTGAGTATGAAACAACTGTTAAAAAAAATTACACTGTGTCCATAAGTGGCATAGATCACTCATTGCAACAATAGTAAATGTATTACTATTTGAATAAGTTAGTCATCACCGATGCAATGAGATTGTCTTTATCAGGTACAACATACTCAGTAAGTGCCTACAGGAAAATCTATCCATTATACATCTCCGATACAGGTACGTCATTGTTGGCTCAGTAGTGCTATGATATTTAGAAGTTGCTTGGCCTGATCCATGCAATTACAATCTTTCTTACAAAGAATACTTACTGCATCTTTAGTATTGAAACACACTGAAGGTCTATGTATGTACATCAGCAGTACACCTTCATCAGTAAGAATGCATCTGATACTGGCAGTACGAATTTCAGAGCATTGAACAGGCAATGCTTTTCAATGCTTACATCAGCCTCTCTATCTTGAGTAAACCATTGCAGTAAATGTACTACTATGTAAATCACCTACTAAATGTAACACTACTTTTATCTTGAGCATGCTAGTATCTTGTGGTTAATTTATGTACTTCTCTTAATTAATGTATACTCACTAGTGTTAAAACCTTTCTACAACTGTCATCATGCACCTTCAGCATTTATATTGACTAATGGCACAGTACCAGTTGTGGTGTGTGTGGGGCATCGTAGGTAAGGCCATGCAACTACTAAGTGTGGTACGCTGTGCAGCTGCAATCAGGGATGTGTACGCTTGGTGTACATGGCCTCAGTTTTGCTGTTGATCTCCACTGAGCATGCAGTACCTGGTCAGGTGGGTGGGGATGTCTGTGAGTACATTTAGACAATTGTTTGTTATTTCTGTCACCTGCTGCTGGATGTCTGTCATTGGTTGTGTTGATTTGGTCCTCACCCATACTTGAATATGTGTGTGTGTGTGTGTGTGTGTGTCTGTGTGTGTGGTGCTGGGGTGATTGGAGTTAGGGTTTTCAACCCAACAGCAAATTTCTCACTTTTGTCGCGTGGAACAACCCTAACTAATGCATTAAACGGAGTTTTTTGCCTCTAATATAAATATATATATAAACACACACACACATATATACATACATACACACATATATATATATATATACACACATTATATATACACACACACACATATATATATGAATATATTATGGTAGCACGGTAGTGCTACCATAGTTAGGGTTGAGGAGCCATTTCTATGTTAAACCCCAAAACTTTGCACCTTAATAACTTTGCAACCGTTTGATGGATTTGCCTGAAATTTAGAATTTATGATCAAGAACCAAAGGCCTTGGGATCTGCCAAGTTTTGTATTGGTTGGATATATGGCTGTGGAGTTATTAAGTGTGATCTGTGAGCGTGTTTACGCTTTTCTGGAATTCTATGGTCGCGCCTACAGGTCGTACGGTTTGCGTGACCAGCCCGAAATCTTCAGGGAACATGTGGCCAGGGTCCTCAATGTGCCTTTCAAAGATTTCATGAAAAAATATTAAACGGTTCAAAAGTTATTCAAAAAACAGTTTCCCATTATAAGTCAATGGGAAAAGTTAACAAAAAGTTCAACACTTTTGCAAATGCATTTTTACTTTTGCAAATGGGCCTGTTACTTTCGCAAATCGGCCATTTTGTTTTCAGTTGGTGATCAGAAAAATGATTGGCATTTAAATTTGGGACCCTCTAGCAACCTAATTTTTTTTGTATTCACCTAGTCGGGCCCTGAGGATGCTTGCCATGTCTTTATTTTGTGGTAAAACACCCCAGAAATATGTTTTTCAAATTTCTGGAAAAAGTACTTTCACAAATTACTTTCATGCTCATGAAAGTGTCGCAAATTTTTGTGAAAGCTTTCGCAAATTGCGACAGTAGTTTTCTAGTCTGTGGGAAAATGACAGCAATTCTTTGGCACTGTGCTGCAAAAGAACCGTTGGGAGTTTTGAGCTTAAATTTGGAGGGAACGGAGCTGACATCTCACAGATGTGCCTTTCAGTGTTGTATTGAAAAAATATTACACAGCAGCAAAGTTACAGCATTTCAAAGTTGACAGTTTTTCCCATAGGATAACATTATGGCGCCCGACGCAGTATAGAAATCCTTTGGATCCCTGCTGCAAAATAACGGTTTTGTCTTTTTTCCTGAAATTTGGAGGGAAGACATCCAACAGCTCACAGATGTGCCTTTCAGTGGTTTGGTGAAAAAATATTACAGGGAGGCAAAGTTACAGCACTCCGAAGTTGATGGTTTTTCCCATAGGATAACATTACGGTGCCCAACGTATAACAGAAATCCTTTGGATCCCTGCTGCAAAATAATGGTTTGGTCTTTTTTCCTGAAATTTGGATGGAAGACAGCCAACAGCCCACAGATGTGCTTTTCAGTGGTTTGGTGAAAAAACATTACAGGGAGGCAAAGTTATGGTGCTCCAAACTTTTCCTTTTTTCCATAGGATTACATTACGGCGTTCGCCAGGCCTTTCAGGGCCCGTATCTCGGAAACGATGCGAGATACAGACTTTTCGTCGGAAAATATCTTAGCCCCCTAATGGCGCTATGATTCAGATTAGCCAGGACAGTTGTAAATAATATGACTTTTAAATTTTTTTTCCACGTCGTACGGTTCCTGAGATATAATGTATTTAGTATTCCAAGATCTCATTTTCTGCGCCGATACTCATTATTTTGCATACATTATCTGTACTCACTGTCTTTCTCAATGCAGGTTTTGGGGAAAACCAGCCTGTGCGCTTACATTACTGTTACTGTTGCCCTTTCCACTCTGGCGGTTCCGCACTCATTTCACTCTACTCGCTGACGCTCGCGCCACCATGCTTATCCCTTGCGCTTTCATTTGCGCTTGAGTTTCTGTTATTTTTGCCATTTCTGTCTCACAGTACTGTTTATCTTACTGTTTCACTTTTACATCACCATGCCCATTGACATTTCTGTTTATGGGCACCATGTTACTATGTGACAACACATCACATGGCAGACCATTCCCGTCTACGCCACCATGTGCATTACCCTTTCTGTTCTCATTCGTGCTTGTGTTACCATGTGTGCCACTGTTAGCATTTCTGTTTGCATTGCTGTCCCGGTTAGTATGCCACAAGACATCATATGAGGAGCGGGCCTAGGCTCCAACTCCGCCACTGCATTATATTCACTATTTCTCATATCATTCTCAAAAGAAGGAAATTAGAGGCAAAAAACTCCATTTAATGCATTAGTTAGGGTTGTTCCACAGCGACAAAAGTGAGGAAATGCGCTGTTGGGGTTGAAAACCCTAACTCCGAATTCACCCCCCCAGCACCACACACACACACAGACACACACACACATTCAAGTATGGGGGAGGACCAAGTCAACACAACCAATGACAGACATCCAGCAGCAGGTGACAGAAAGAACAAACAATTGTCTAAATGTACTACGAGACATCCCCACCCACCTGACCAGGTACTGCATGCTCAGTGGAGATCAACAGCAAAACTGAGGCCATGTACACCAAACGTACACATCCCTGATTGCAGCTGCACACAACATACCATACTTAGTAGTTGCATGGCCTTACCTACCGATGCCCCACACCACACCACAACTGGTACTGTGCCGTTATTCAATATAAATGCTGATGGTGCATGATGACAGTTGTAGAAAGGTTTTAACACTACTGAGTATACATTAATTAAGAGAAGCACATAAATTAACTACAAGACACTAGCATGCTCAAGATAAAAGTAGTGATACATTTAGTAGGCGATTTACATAGTAGTACATTTACTGCAATGGTTTACTCAACATAGAGAGGCTGATGTAAACGTATGGAAAAGCATTGCCTGTTCAACGCTGTGAAATTGGTACTGCCAGTATCACATGCATTCTTACTGATGAAGGTGTACTGCTGATGTACATACATAGACCTTCAGTGTGTTTCAATATTAAAGATGCAGTAAGTATTCTTTGTAAGAAAGATTGTAATTGTACGGATCAGGCCAAGCAACTTCAAATATCATAGCACTACTGAGCCAACAATGATGTACCTGTATCTGACATGTATATAGGATAGATTTTCCTGTAGGCACTTACTGAGTATGTTGTACCTGATAAAGACAATCTCATTGCATCTGTGATGACTAACTTATTCAAATAGTAATACATTTGCTATTGTTGCAATGAGTGATCTATGCCACTTATGGACACAGTGTGATTTTTTAACAGTTGTTTCATACTCAGGCTGTATGCCTACTGTTTGGGTTTGCACACTTCTGTCACTGATGCTATCAAAGGATAACTATGTTAATTCTGCTACAACAGGAATCAAGTAGGAATGGTGTAGATATAAACAGAATGTCTTTTGTATTGATTTAACTCATAATGGGGTAAGTGTACTAGGACAGCAGGGTTATCCTCATCACTGGGTCTGTCCGTTATAATCACACTAGGGTTTCGATGACTGTGATGATCAAGTTACACCGTTCATCTTCATGAGTTCATATTCACAGCCATTCTCCAGTGCAACTAGACAGTGTATGGTGTAACTGGTGACACTGTGTTGCAAAGCTGCTGCAGTGCCTAGCAGAGGGAGAGTATCTACCATAAAGACAATTAAACAATAAGGCATTACCAACAGTTATGTTAAATGGTCTGTTAATCACCCTGTAGGGGTTTAATGTTGAATGAGGCATATCCAAGTGCCACATGTCGCTAGACGGTGATAAACTGACCATTGACATAATACCTGGACGTGGCTTATTGCTATCATAATAAAACTGTTTTTTAAACAACATTAAACCATGTTCATCATATGGTTAGGCTCTACATGTATGTTAATAAAAACTAAACATAAGGCTGTTACAATGTTTACAGTCAATTAGAAAGCTGCATTTCTCAAATCCTTGTTATAATCAGAAATATTATACCTGTACAACTCCTTGGTTTTGCTGAACTCTATTGCTCAGGTGGCCCACCACAAGTGGTGTGATCTGGTGTGGGGCATCGGTAGGTAAGGCCATGCAACTACTAAGTGTGGTACGCTGTGTGCAGCTGCAATCAGGGATGTGTACGCTTGGTACATGGCCTCAGTTTTGCTGTTGATCTCCACTGAGCATGCAGTACCTGGTCAGGTGGGTGGGGATGTCTCGTAGTACATTTAGACAATTGTTTGTTATTTCTGTCACCTGCTGGTGGATGTCTGTCATTGGTTGTGTTGACTTGGTCCTCACCCATACTTGAATGTGTGTGTGTGTCTGTGTGTGTGTGGTGCTGGGGGGGGGGTGAATTCGGAGTTAGAGTTTTCAACCCTAACAGTGAATTTCCTCACTTTTGTCGCTGTGGAACAACCCTAACTAATGCATTAAATGGAGTTTTTTGGCTCTAATAATATATATAGAGATATATATTGCAGATATCTCAGTTGGCATCAGCAGCAAAATCAGCCTATTTGCAGATAACACCAAGATGAGAGCAGTGGTGGATGATCAGCGAGGGTGGCGGGGGCTACAGGAGGATCGGTCAAGGCTGGAGGCATGGTCTGACAAATGGCAGTTGGGGTTCAGTGCAAAAAAAATGCAAGATACTGCACTTTGGAACAAAAAATCCAAGGAGAAGCTACCATCTGGGAGAGGTGCAGTTGGAGATAACAGAAGAGGAGAGGGGTCTGGGGTTGCTAATCACGGGAGCAATGAACAATTCTGTACAATGCAGAAAGGCCACAGCAATGGCTTCAAAATGCTGGGGTGCATTGCAAGGGGTATTACCTCAAGAAGAAGGGAGGTTATTCTATCGTTCTACAGATCATTGGTTAGACCCCACCTGGAATATTGCATGCAGTACTGATGCCCATACCTACAAAATGACATTAGGCAGCTGGAGGGAGTGCAGCATAGGGCAATGAAGATGATTCAGGGCCTGGGGGAATTGCCATATGAGAGCAGACTAAGAGAGTTAAACATGTACACACTGGAGGAGAGGAGGGATGGGGGGGCATGATTGAGATCTTCAAATACATGAAAGGGTTAATCAAAACAGACACAGAGGGTCTATTCAGGAGGAGGGTGGAGAGAGACACTAGGGGCCATGACATGAGATTGGAAGGGAGTAGATTCAGGAGGGAGGTGAGGAAGCATTTCTCTATGGAGAGGGTAGTGGCAAAGTGGAATGCACTACCAGCTGAGGTGGTGCATGTAACTCAGTGGAATTCTTCAAGAAGGGGTGGGACAGGGCAAAGGAGAGTGTAAAGGGAGGTAAGGGCAGAGGTGGTGGAGCAGCTGCTGAATAGGGAGCTAGCTGCAATCTCAAGCAGCCTAGCTAAACCATGATGGCCTTTTGCTGCTGCCAATTTTTGTATGTTCGTATGTGCTTGTCCTACCCCTTTCCCAGGTCGCACCTGGAATCGAGCCTTGACTCAGTGTGCTTCTCCTGGTTACCAATTTTAATAATTAAATAGTGCAGAGCAAGGTGGCCAGCCTGAAACTGCAAGAAAAAAAAGAAAAGCACTGAACTCACAATATAATAGGCAGGCTGAACAAGTAAGTTTAAAAGGTGTTTATTTTGACACCCAAGGAGTCCCAATTAGCATCCAATACACCAGCACTTCAACCCAACAGAGTCTTCCTCGGGGTGTGGGTCTAAAGGGGGAACCGACATCACCCATTAAAATAACCAATTTAAAATGACATGCACAGAAGACTCATGTTAATCACAAGTGATCTACATACGAACAAGTGATCTAAATACGAAAGATTATTAAAAACAGGAGCACAGACTTAGTTGAAAAATATTAAAGACACTGCCAAAATCAAGTTACAAAGTGTCAGTGCATTAAATTCTTAAAAGTCATTGTCAGAGTAAAACAAAAATGAAATAGAGGAGGGAAGATAGCAATGAATGAGGAATAAAAAGCTGTGAGAAAGCCTAGCCCAAAAAATCCAATACAGGACACTGAATATTAATAAACTTTCAGAAAGGGTGTGTGTGTGTGTGTGTGTGTAATATGGAAGGGTAGAATAAGGCTTAACAGAGCAAAGGACGGAATTGGATAGTGGATCAGGAATGGGGGGAGATAAAACACACTACACTAAGAAGTCCCCTTCCCCAGTCCAGTTCAGGTATTGGCCTGTATCTGAGACCAAATGGGATGCAAGCGAGGATCTCCATTTGGAAAACTAAATCAGATGAATAGGGAGCAATGGTATTTCACAACAATGGTTCTCATGTCCAAAAAGTGCCTGATAAAGAGAAGAAAAAAGCAAAAATCTTGAAAATACTATACTAACACATTTACAGATATGGACTATAATCCACTTCATTATTCAAACCTGCTGTAAAACAGTTCTAAAAGTCACAATCCATTTGTTTTCCCTCTGTGATAAACTCTGTCCCACCCTTCTGAAGTCTGGCTACATGTTCAAGGGCCATAAATTGCATACAATCAGTCTTGGAATTATGAACTACAGCAAAATGGGCACATAAAGCTTTTGAAAGATTGCCATTATTAATAGCCCCGATATATTCCTGTATACTAGTTTTGGTAGGTCTGGTGATCCAACCTGCATATTACAAACCACAATGACACCATCATGTATAAACAATAAATGGTGTTGAACCTGTAAAAAAATCAATGATTTCAAAGGTTTCATTATCTTTACTAAATGTTCTTCCTGAGCTGGGGTGTTTACAGACATTAACACCTACCATATCTGAAAAAAAACCTTTTTCTTTTTACTAAGCCAATTTGGTTCAACAAATCCCCCAAATAATTGTGTTATGGCCGTGCATTGCACAGTTTCTATGCACGCTCATTATGTCACCAATTTTCCATATTTTCACTCTAGACTTTCAACAATGCCATTTTTTTACTCCTCCTCATGAACAGTTCAGCTGTCAGGTTTCATGTCCTGCCCAAACTGTGTTTTCACACCTGTGCCACCAAAATGCACAGTCACTGGACAAAATCACCTTTCGGCAAACAAACTCATAGTGCCACTGTTCATGAGGTGGGGTCACAAATGGCCCATGTTGAAAATTTGGAGTGAAAATACCAACAAATGCCCTCGGCATTAGGGTTTCCAACTGCAATGTCCCACCCTGTACAGACTGACAGGCATCAGGGCTGTGAGTTAGCATTGCTGGCTGAAATGCTCTCACCATTCCACCCCCCCATCCACTCTGCAGCCAGTGACAGGTGTAGAGATGAGCCTTAGACTCTTCGGCCCCAACGTTTACCCCATTCTCCTACCTTGCGCCCATGTCAGTATATTCCCTTATGGACTGGGGTGAGCATAAGGCCCGAAGACCCCAAGGCACATTGCGGCACTGTCGGTCTCTGTGGGGTAGGGTGAGGTGAAATGGCATGAGCGTTCTGGCCAACGACCCAAAAGCACACCCCACTGCCTGTCACTCTCTGCATGGTGGGGCTGGGGTCAGCATCAGTTCTTTACTTCAATGTCAATCCTGTTGTGCATCTCTAACTCCTGCACTACTAATGCCAGTGCCAGCAAGCCAATATTCAGCATTGACAAATGCTTGTTCTTATATTCAAACATTTTAGACTCTTTCACATTGTTAATGCCCTTAAGGTGTTTGAATGTTTTGATCATATCATCTGTCTTCCTCCTTTGCTGTAGGTTATACATATTGAACTCCATTAATCTGTCCTCATATGGTTTTTGATGCAGTCCCTGCACTATTTTGGTTGCCCTTCTCTGGACTGCCTCCATTTTGTTAATGTTCTTGTGAAGGCATGGCCTCCAGTACTGCACATAGTACTCCAAATGGGGCCTAACCAATGTCTTGTAAAGAGGGATTATTACCTCCCTCTTACAACTTGTGATACCCCTATTAATAAACCCCAGCATCCCCATAGCCTTATCTACTGCTTTAGTGGTCTGCCTGGATGATTTCAGGTCATCTGTGATGATGATGCCCAAGTCTCTTTCTTCCCTTGTGACTGCCAGCAACTCCCCTCCCAATCTATAGGTGGCTTCAGGGTTTCTCTTCCTTATGTGCATAATCTTGCACTTCTTTGCATTAAACCCCAATTGCCATTCTTCTATTTTGCCAGTTTATCTATATCTCTTCTCATTCTGCCCACCCCATCTGGATCATCTACTCTGTTGCAGATCTTGGTGTCATCTGCAAACAGACAAACCTTACCCTCCAGTCCATCTGCAATGTCACTGATGAAGATATTGAAGAGGACTGGCCCCAGGATTGATCCCTGAGGTACCCCACTTCTGACTTGCATCTCTTCTGACTGTATACCATTTACCACCACTCTCTGTTTTCTGCCCGTAAACCAGTTTGCCACCCAGCTGACCATCTTCTGACTCACCCCGAGCCTACCCAGCTTATTAATCAATCTTCTATGTGAAACAGTATCAAAGGCTTTGCTGAAGTCAAGGTAGGTGACATCAACTGCTCCCCCTTGGTCCACCACTCTGGTTACCCAGTCAAAGAAAACTATGAGATTAGTTTGACAAGACCTTCCTGTTGTAAACCCATGCTTGTCTTGGATCCTGTGCTCCTATGGATTCCAAGTGTTGCACTATCCTTTCCTTCAGGAGTGCCTCCATAATCTTGCCCACTACTGAAGTAAGACTGACTGGTCTGTAGTTCTCTGCCTCCTCCCTGCTACCACTCCTGTGGAGCAGGATCACATGAGCCCTTCTCCAGTCTTTTGGGACCTCTTCTGTGCTCAGAGACTCTCTAAACAGTTCTGATAATTGCTCTGCTAGTTCCACCCTTAGCTCCTTTAGTACCCAGGGATGTATGCCATCAGGTCCCATTGCCCTGTCCACCCTTAGCTTAGTAAGCTCCAGTAGGAGCCTTTCTTTTGTGAAGGGATTAGTGCACACCTCTCCCCCCCCAACATCTCCATGGTGCTGAGCTGTGGGCCCTGCCCTAACTTCTCCTTAGTAAATACTGAGCAGAAGTATCTATTTTGGATAGATGCTTTTCCATGGTCCTCCTCCTCCTCATACTCCCCCTTGTCCCCTTTGATTTCCTTTCACCAATGTATCTACAGAAAGTCTTGTCACCTTCTTTTACCATTCATGCTAGTGTTTTCTCAGTTTGGGCCTTTGCCTGCCTTACTGCCTTCCCTGCTTCCCTTAGGGAAGTTTGGCATGTCTCCCTATCTTCGTCCCGCTGCATTCCCTTATATGTCCTGAAGGCCAGCCTTTTGGCTCTGACTTTTTCTGCTACTGTTTTTGAGAACCAAAGTGGTTTCCTTCTTCTTTTTCACTTCCTTTTCCCTTAAACACAATGGGATGTTGCTTCAAGTATTGTATCCTTAATGCTTGCCCACTTTGCCTGTACCTCCTCACATGTATTTCTTTTTGCCAGGGCAAGCTTAACTCTATTGGCCATCTTATCAAAGTCAGCTCCTCTGAAGTCCCATATTTTTGCCTTGGAATGGGATGACTTATTTCTAGTGGCCAAATTGAACCATATCATGTGATGGTCACTGACCCCCAGGTGACCTTCTACCTGGAGATCTGTGATCCTTTCCCTGTTAGTCAGTACTAGATGTAGGATAGCCCTGTCTCTTGTGGGCTGTTGTACCAGTTGTTTGAGGCCCTTCCCTGCAGGGAATCCACTTTGTGTCTAGTTCTGGCAGATGTTCCTGCTGGTATTGACCAATCTGTATCTGGCATGTTGAAGTCTCCAATTATCAGAACCTCCCTTTAGCTATCTTGTTTTGTATATCTTCTAACAGTAATGTGTCTATGTCCTTCCCTTGGTCTGGAGGTCTGTAGACAACCCCAGTTTGTATGGCTGTCCCATTTCCTGTTTCCAGGATGACCCATAGTTCTTCTGGCTCCTTTAGTATATTCTGAATTTCTATAGTTTGATATTTTCATTGACATATAGGGCCACTGCACTCCCTCTTTTTGCACCTCGGTCTCTTCTGAACAGTACATAGCCAGGCACTGAAGTCTTCCAAGTGTGGTTACTGGTGAACCACATCTCAGTATTAGCTACTATGTCCGGTTTAGCCTCTGTCATTGTTGCCTGCAGGTCTGGAATCTTGTTTCCCAGACTGCGGGCATTTGTGTACATGATTTTTCATTGGCCAGATTTCTGTGTCTTAGTTGTTGGGTGAGGTCTGGTGTTTCCCCTGTGTGTCATATGGGGAGCTGGACCTTTTTCCTTACCTGGTGATGCAAATGAACTACAAACATGCTGAACTCCTGTTTAATCACTAGCTGAGGGGGGAAGGGTGTTCTTCCCATTCAATGTACCTGGTGCTGCACCCCTTCCCCATTTGCTAGTTTAAATATTCTGCAAAGACACTACACTTCTGCCCTAATGCACTGACTCCCTCCTTAGTCAGATGCAGTCCATCGAATTTAAAGAACTTTCGCTCCCAAAACTGTTGCCAGTTACCTAGAAATTTTCATCTTTTTCCTGGTACCAGCCCTTGAGCCACATGTTTAGCTCCCCTATCTCCCCTTTTCTGACCTTCCATCCATCTGCCCCCCCCCAGACTAGCAGGATCTCAGAGAAGGAGATGCCGGATGAAATGGATGACAGTTTGTCACCCAGCTTGGTGAAGTGTTCTTTGGTCTCCACAACTGACCAGCTGGTGTTTTCTCCTCTTTCCTGCATAATTTTAGCAATGCAATCAGTGTCTCTCCATGCTGATATACCTGGGAGACATCTGGCCATTACCCCTTGCTGGACAGAGGCATCAACTCCCCGAATCACGGAGTCTCCTATGATCAGAAGTGTTTTGGATTTCCTTTTTGCTTTTTTTGTTTTGGTTCCTGTTTTGGGTGAGTTTTGTTGTGCTGGCTTCTGTGCTACAGTGTCCTGCTCTGCAGTGTCCTCTGCCCCTTTGTTTAGTTTCGGAGATAGAGGCAGATACCTGTTTGTAGTTTTTATATGGTTTGTGGAGGTGATATGTTGGACAGCACTGAGTGATGGGGCACCCGATTTGTCCCTCCTAACCACCTGCCAAACACCTGGACCAACTACCCTCTGCGGTCAAGGTGCTTCTGTTTGATGTTGGGGAAATTGCAGGCAGTTCTTATAATATATTTCCTCCTCAATATGCGATTTGAGGCATGAAACTGCCCATGCTGCCTGGAGTTGAGCCCTTAGATCTCCAATGGCTCAACATGTAGGACAGTGTCCTAATCCTGTATCACTGTCCTTTTGAAAAGTGTCCCGCAGTACCTGCAGTTAATAATATCCATTCTAGATAAGTTGCTGAGTTTATAACCTGGTCAGAGTAATTAGGAGGAAAATGAAAGCAAAAGTTTTATTTTGTGTTTTGTTTGTTTTTGTATAACTTATTATAACAAGTTAATTACTTGTGCCCCTGTAAATGAGGTCACTGCATGGCTACCCCTCTGGTCCGCCCCTTCCTACTTTGCTACAGAAAATGTCACGACTGTGCTACCCTATAAAATGAGTGTAGTGTGGGGTGGTTGGGGATGGGGTGGGTGGCTTGGCCCTTCCCCTGGCAAAAAAGGAGAACCTCAGATGAAAGTAGCAAGGAGGTCAGAGCAGAAAAAATCAGCCTTCAACAAATGCAGAAGCCCTGAAAGCTTATCCTAATGATAGATAAAACTATAAAACCTGAGTTTGTGCACGATGCCACTTACCTGACTTGCAAGAGGGTTAACATTTGTGATGACAGTAACTACTTCCTTGTAGGCTACTCCTGTTCCAGACCCTGCATTTTGTTTTTTTCCCTGTGTCTCTGTTTTAGGAGTTAGAAGGTCCTGCCTATTAAGTTTAAATACCTTTTGCAGGGCCTTATCCAGAATCATGTGGCAATGTCCCCTTCTTAGAAATTTTTCTTTCAGATTTTGAATTTGTTCAAAGAGGAAATTGTCATCATCTGAACACTTCCATCCAAGACAAATTATTTCTCCACAAGGTATAGATGCAATTATTTTTTAGAATGTGAACTATATGCCTGTAGGGTTGCATTTGCTGCAGTGCCCTTGCAAAAAGTAGTACTGTAGTTGAAATTTCCAGGCCATGGGCACCTAAAAGATTATGATCCAAAAAAGTAATGGAATTAATGCCAATTTCATAGGTAAAAGTAAGATTGAAATCATTCTTATTCAAATATTAAATGAAAGATGGTATTAAACTTGTGCCACCTGACCAAACAAAATAATATCATGAATACCCTGAACCATTTCACTATATGGTTCAGGTAGTGATTACTGTACAACTAGCATCATAAGTGTATCATTCTTAAAAAAAAACACATAAATAAATTGGTATAAGAGGGGACATATGCTACCCCCATAGCAGTGCCACACACCTGGAGGTAAAACTCCTTATTGAAACTAAAGAAGTTATGTGTTAAATTAAACTCCAATGCCCTTAATAGAAGGGCATGAGAGATATCTGTATCATCTGGGAGCAAAAAGTCAACTGCCTCCAAACTCTAATGATGCAGTAGAGATGTACAGAGGCCAAACACACCAGTGGTAACCCAACTTAAGGTTGCATCTCATCAGTGCCTTAAGTTTACTCAAAATATCCATACTGTCCTTTATATGTGATTTCAAATCAAACATGTAGGGTTGGAAAAAATTATCTACAAAAATGGTTAAACTGTGTGATAAAGATCCCACACTCGAAAGTATAGGTCATCCGAGAGGATCCCTACTATCATTATGTGTTTTAGGTAAGCTATAGAATGGGGGAATAATAGGATGGTTCAGTTTTATAAAATGGTATCAGGTCAACATGTTGCTGCAATGATAGCTTGGAAACATTGACAGTGACAGTGGTAGAATAGCAATAGTGAATTACCATTGCACCTGTCACTGTACACAGAGTGGAGGAAGGGGGTCAAGCAGTATTAGGTGTGGTGCTTGGCCAAGCTGCTCCTGTGGTAGAGTGGTAAAGGCATTAGCACCTGGAGATGAGCAGAGTTGGGGACCAGGGTTTGGTTCCCTGTTTCCGATATTGTAAATGTTTTTTTTTTTACTAAAGAAATTTTCTCCCTCCAAAGTTGTTCCCCATCCCCAAGGTCCACACCCCATCAGAGTTAATTATAATGATTCCTGCTGGTGTGGGAGTGAAAACCCCCATGCTGGGGGGGGTGAGGGGGTAGAGCCCTCAAGAAAACCCTTATGTTTGCCTATATGTGCATCGTACCTGCAACATTTTGTGTCAATCAGTGTTTTCACCAACCTTGTGATTTCTTTTGGCATTTTGCTTGTGGCATTGTCTGCAGCACTGTTTTTTGTTTGTGGGGTTATGACCCAGTGCTTCACAAAATCTGTTTTCCAGCTGGTTATCCATCCATATCTTGCCACCAAATCAATAAATTCCCATAAGTCACTTTGGAAATTAGTAGTAGGATCTGTTTTATGTTTTATATAATTAGCTTCAATATTTAAAAGATCCAAACATTTCTGTATAATAACAATGTTACCACCCTTATCCATAATCTTAAAATTAACCCCTTGCATGTTTTCCAACTCTAACAGTGCTTTGCTTTCCACTGTACTCATATACCAATGGAAACCAGTTGATAAAGGAGCAAATAATCATCATTTAACAAGGGGCAGGCCTTAGACAGCTAGTTTTGGAACCCACTCGGGAGGGAGCAATATTAGACCTGGTACTCTCAAATGGAGAGAGGATCACAAATTTAGAAGTCAATTGATATCTGGGAACAAGTGACCACTGCACGGTGTGCTTCACAATAAGCACAACCATGGAGACAAGCCATACAAAAACAAGGATACTTGACTTTAGAAAGGCTGAATTTGGCAAAATGGGTGAATACCTGAGGAATGCACTAGGAAATGGCCAAAAAGGAGGGGTGGAAGAACAATTGCGAAAACTCAAAACTGCTATCATACAGGCAACAAGCCTTTGTGTGAAACAAAGAAAACAAAGCGGAATAAAAAAAAACACTATGGTTCTCAAAAGAGGTGACAGGGAAGGTTAAGGAGAAAAAGGCTACATTCAAAAACTATAAGGAATCATAGAAGGAGCACGACAGGGAACTGTATCAATTAAAGCAGAAAGAAATGGGGAAGGCAGTCAGAATAGCAAAGGCCCAAACCGAGGAAAAAATAGCCAACTCAGTTAAGAAGGGGGACAAAACCTTTTATAGGTACATTAGGGAGCATAGAAGGGTTAAGGGAGGGATAGTGAAGATTAATAAGAGAGGGGAGGTGGGCAGAGGGAGACAGTGAAAAGGCAGAGATACTGAATGAATATTTTTGCTAAGCATTCCCAAAAGAAGATGAGGAGGAGTTACCTAAACCGGACAATAGAAGCACTCTGGGTAGGGAGGTTGACACCAGTCCATTTACAGAAGAAAGAGTCCTGAAAGAACTCCTAAATCTCAAGGTAGACAAAGCAATGGGGCCTGACGGGATTCACCCCAGAATCCTAAAAGAACTAAGGGAGGACCTAGTGACACCACTGACCACACTTTTTAAAAAATCATGTGAGGATGGGGTGGTACCTGAGGACTGGAGGAGGGCAGATGTGATTCCCCGTCACAAAAGTGGGAGCAAGGCAGAAGCAGGAAACTACAGACCTGTAAGTCTGACCTCAGTGGTAGGGAAAATGATGGAATCACTTCTGAAAGAAAGAACTGTTGAGTACCTAGAGGTCAGCGGGGCACAGGACCCAAAGCAGCATGGAATTACAGCAGGAAGGTCATGTTAGACGAATCTAATTGATTTCTTTGACTGGGTGACCAAAGTAATAGACCAGGGAGGGCCTGTGAATATGGCCTACCTAGACTTTAGCAAGGCATTTGACACAGTCCCGCACAAGAGACTAATAATCAAGTTAGCCAGCCTGAGAGTGGGTTCCAGGGTGGTAGCCTGGGTAGCAAACTGGCTGCACAACAGGACACAGAAGGTAATAGTGAATGGAACACATTCTGAAGAAAGGGGGGTTACTAGTGGAGTACCTCAAGGCTCAGTACTGGGTCCAGTCCTCTTTAACATCTTTATAGGTGACATTGCAGATGGTCTGGAGGGAAAGGTATGCCTCTTTGCAGATGACACAAAGATCTGTAACAGAGTTGATAGACAAGGGGAGGTAGAAAGGATGAGAAGGGACTTGGCAAGGCTGGAGGAATAGTCAGACATATGGAAACTTAGATTTAATGCAAAGAAGTGCAAAGTAATGCACCTGGGAAACAAAAAACCCAGGAGAAGAGTACACAATAGCAGGGGAGGTACTAACAACAACAAAAATGGAAAGAGACTTGGGGGTAGTCATATCAGATGACCTAAAGGTGGGTAAGCAATGGAGAAGTCAGTAAGGAGAGCCAAGGGGATATTGGGATGCATAGGAAGGGCATCACAAGTAGAAAAAGGGAAGTGGTTATCCTCTGTACAGACAGTTGGTGAAACCCCATCTGGAATACTGTGTGCAGTTTTGAAGACCCCATCTACGCAAGGACATTGACAGGATGGAAGCAGTCCAGAGGAGGGCAACTAAAATGGTGCAGGGTCTGCATCAGAAACCTTATGAAGAGAGGCTGAGAGAGCTTAATATGTATACCCTTGATGAAAGGAGGGACAGGAGGGGACATGATAGAAACTTTTAAGTACCTCAAGGGAATCAACAAAGTCCAGGAGGGTAGCATCTTTCAGAAAAAGAGATGTGTAAGAACAAGGGGGCACAATTTAAAGGTAGAGGGGGGATGGCTCAGGGGTAATGTGAGGACATTTTTTCACAGAGAGAGTGGTGGATGCATGGAACCACCTTGCTGAGGAGATTGTTGGATCTAAAACAGTGGGGAAATTCAAACATGTATGGGGCAGACATAAGGCAATTGTAGTGGGGGGTTGCAGGAAGTAGGCTGTTGGTTAACTAGAATCTGCAGCTTATCCAATAGAAAGGGAAATGGGCAGACTGGGTGGGCCAAGTGGTCCTTATCTGCCGTCAAAGTCTATGTTTCTATGTAACACTATTTCAAAGGTAGTAATTGCAGGGATACATACTTGCTGACAAAAGAGATGTTGTCTATGACCTTTGGCTTATTCTGTCCATGAGTTGTACTTGGGGCAGGATTCACAAAGCATTTGAGCATGTCACATCTCAGCTTCCCCAGCACAAATGAGATGTGCCCTGCCTGAACTGTGGTATTCACAGAATATGCACCGGAACATGCTCCCAGCGCATCCCCTCTGTGAATACTGCAGTTGCGCCCAACCACAGAAGTGCCGGCACATCCTTCTGTTCAGGCTGGGAAACTTATGGGGCAGTGCATCTCCATATCCGCTCTGCCCTATGTTGTCATTCATATCCCCAAACATGCAAATTGGTTCATTAAGCATGCAAGGAGCAATGGGGCCATTTGCATGTCATTATGGCCTCATTTGCATGAAGCCTGCAGGGATACACCCAGCAGAATGCACCGGGCACTCTGCAATTGTGGCAGTGTATACAAACACAACATCCTAGGATAGTGCCCCCTCCACCCCTGCCTGTAACCCCATATCTGCTTCACTACTGGCACTGTAGCCCTGGTGGTACAGTGGAACCTCTCCCACACCCGCATCCCCATAAATGCTGTAAAGCACACCAAGAAGCCCTGTCTGTCCAGTGTTACCCCCCACTCCGCCCATATCCCTGTACTATCAGATATTGCACCAGGCATTCCTGGTATCCAAGCTCCTCCCAACCCAGCCTACATCCCCACAATGTCATAAAGAAAATCTGTCAGCCCTGGTAGGCTATCGAAACCCTCCACCCTGCCCCAACCTGATCACACTGACAATCTGATACCTGGTGGTCCAGTGGACCCCCCCAACTCCCCACCCACTCAGGCACACCCATTCCGCCCCGCTCCTCCAGTCCCAGCATGTGCCGAATGTCAGCGGGGAGCACAACCCACCCACACACTGCCATGGCTGCACACCAACGGAGCTGTCTGTGAATGACAGCTTATTGTGTGTCAATTGGTAGACTGTGTCGACCAATGGGATTGCAGTGAGTACTGTAAGCTGTCATTCACAACTTTGTGAATGCACAAAGTTGTGAATGACAGGTTACAGTGCACACTGTACAGTACAGAACTCACTGCAAGCCCATTGGTTGACATGGTCTACCAATGGGCATACTGTAGTACAGTAAGCTGTCATTCACAGACAGCTCTGTCGGCGGGCAGCTGTGGTGTTGTGCGAGTGGGTTGTGCTGCCTGCCAACATTTGGCACATGATAGGATGGGGGAAGTGTGGTGGGGTGGGGGCTGCCTGAGTGGTGGGGGTGGAGATCCACTGGACCACCAGGGATACGTTTGGTATCAAATTGTCAGTACGATTGGGTCATGGCAGAGTGAGGGGTTCCAATAGCCTACCAGCACTGACAGCTTTTCTTTATGAAATTCCTGGGATACAGGCAGGGTAATGGGGAATTGCTTGACTACCTGGGATGCCTGGTGCAATATCTGACAGTACAGGGATATGGGCAGGGTGGAGAGTACCACTGGACTACCAGCGCTTCTTTGTGTGCTGTACAGCATTTACAGAGATGCAGGTGGGGGGTCCACTATACCACCATGGTTACAGAGCCACTAGTGTGGCAGCTACAGGAAGAGAGGCACACTGGACTGCCGGGGTAGGCAGGCTGCTGTGCTGCTGTCTGCAGTATGGCAGCCTGCTTGAGGGGAGGACACTCACTTAAGTCTACTTGTTGTAGACTTTTCTTTTGGAGGCACATCTCTGGACTTGCTTTGGAGATGTGCCACCATGGCTTTGTGAATAGGGCTGGGCCCCATATGCATGGGCGCACCCCCTGCACAACCCCTCCAGATGCTTATATGTGTCGGAGCGTCAGTGCCCTTACAGAATCACGACTGTGCGCAAGTCTGAGATGCACCGGCACATCTCAGATGCAATGGGCACATCCCTTTTGTGAATCCTGCCCTAAGAAAATAAATAATACATACTGTATTTCTGATTCTCTTATTTTGAGAATATGTATCTGTTACTATTACTGTTACTGTTTTTCTTCTTTGTTACATAAGATGTTCATTGTCGGACACAACCTTGTTACTATGTACAGTTTCTGTACCGAATAAAATTAAACCGGGTCACTCCAGAAACAGGGACATATGTTTCAGTGAGTCTACTCAGCTAACAAAATCTAATAATAAAATCAATCAATCAATCAATAAGTGAATAATTAAATAGGATGGGACGAGCATAGGGAGCCTGCAGTAATTGGGCCACTAGGACCATCAGTGTGGTGCCAGAAGGGAGGTTCGCATACATACATACATTCATATGAAATTGCCAACAGAAGAAGACCATATTGTCTATCTTATCTGCCCAGTGAGGCCCCCTGTTTTATTGTGTACTGTGGGTCCTGCCCTTCCACCTTTGACTCTTACCCTCCACCTAATATTACACAACCTGCTTTTGAATTCACTGACTGTCTTCTGTTTGATGACCTCTACCACCAGTTTGTTCCACTTTGACACCATCTGCTTCATAGAGAACAATTTCCTTATCTCCTACTTGAACCACCCCTGCCCTCTCCACTGCCAGTTTGTAAAGAAGACCCCATGTGTTCTTATTCTCATTCAATTGAAGAGGTTCCAAAACTACACCCGTGCTTATGCTGTACCTTTAAAGTGCCATTGACACTTTGAGAGGAACTCTGAAGAATATTTTTTGCCCTGATTATGTATTACTGAGGTCATATGCATGAACCCAGGATACTTTTTTTCTTGAGGGTTATTCGGTTCCTACTGCTTGTTCCCAAGCTGATGTCATAGTACTCTGCTTGTGACATATTTATTCCCATGGCAACAGACTGTGATGTCACAGCAGAACATTATAATTTTAGGTTGGGAATAGATTTTAGAGGCAGATGAACTAATGGATTATGATCTTGTTTTTTTGTAGGAATGTCTTCAGTTATAAATAAAAGAAAAGGAGAAAGCTATGGAAGATATATGAAATACATGCTGAATTCTGTCTATACATTATGTTTTCCAAAGTTTTCCGAAAGGTGTCAGCTGCTCTTTAAGGTACTAAAGGATTCAATCTTGTATTATTTCTTATATCCTTCAGTGAGTAAATATTAAAGGTTCTCATCCTTTCTTTAAATGAGCTGTCCTGCTGACCCTGAATCATTGTCATGGCCCTTTTCATTACAACTTTAAGATGAATTATTTCCTTTTCATCTAACAACACCAATACTGCACACAGTACTCCAGTGCAGTAGCACTGTTGATCTGTGCAGTAGCAGGATCACTTGTGTCCTTCTGCTAGGTGCAGAACATACACAAATCCACACATGCACACATACATTCAGTGGTGCCAACCATAATGAACCGGTATCTTACTGTATTACTGCAAAATGCTGCAGTATGCTGCAGGGAACAGTGTAATTTAATGGCAGTTAAAGACCTGCTGACGCCTCTGGGAGAACTTTGGAAATTGTGCTACTTAGAAACTATGAAGCATGTACCGTATGTGATTTGCCTTCTATAGATGTCTCTTTCATCTTATTTTGTACTGAGAAAGTCCCCCCCCCAACAAGTTCTTTATCCCACAGAGTTCATCTATTCCTACAGCATACTCCTTACCCGATATGGCTAACCCAATACTATATTGTTAATAACCTTTATTATACCCCTACCAAACTTTTCCAGCTCAAGAAACTTCCCCACTCGACTTGCTCCAGGTGCTCACGAGGAGAAGGTAACCTAATTCATATGTTCTGGGACTGTCCTAAGGTTGCCCCTTTGTGGTCCCTTGTCTGGGATAACCTAGATCCCCTTCTGGGTCTGTCTGGCTTCTTTTCCCCTGAGATTTGTATTCTGGGTGAATATTCCCGTATAGATAGTGTTGAACGTCGATACCATATGGCCTTGGTGTCCATGGCGGTCAAGAAATTAGTTTTGAGACATTGGACAGACCAGCTGGCCTTGTCATATGCTGACTGGCTGATTGAACTTACTTCGTACTTACAGTCGGAGAGTTTGATTGCCAGTCTACATGGTCGTATGGATCTGTTTCAGAAGAGATGGGGTAAACTTCAAGCATTATGTCTGCATTAATTAATTAATTTGGGACCTGATCTCTATAGTCCGCATAAATATTTCAACTTTGGTTACGTATGTCATTTTGTAATCTTGCTGGTACTGGAGATTGGTGGTATCAAGATGATTGACTGTTTTACCCAGAATATTTTACTATTTGAGATGGCGCACCCATAGAGGGGGGGAGGAGGAGGAGGAGGAGGGAGGTTGAGGGTGGGTGGTTCTGTTAGAAGTTGAACCTTCCTTTACTTATATGTCAGTGGGAGGGGGGCTGGCTTTTCATTTTTCGTTGGGAGGGTGGGGATGTTTTTTGGGGGTTGGGGGTGGGAGGAGGGTTTTAGGTGGGGGGGTTTTGGTTGTACCGGTTTCTTTTATTCTGTACCTTATCAAATATGTTTGTTTTGTTGTTTTTGATTTTGTTGTTAAAACCCAATAAACTTAAATTTCAAAAAAATACTCCTTACCCGAAATCATAATGCTCTGTTGTGACATCACAGTTGGTTGTCATGGAAATAACTGTGATGTCACAAGCTATGTATTAAGACATCAGGTTGGGAATAAGCAGTAGGAGCTGATGAACCCTCAAGGAACAAATATCCAGTTTACATGCAGCTGGCGTCAGTAGTAAATAATGGCAAGAAGAAATAAACAGCTCATGAAAAACAGAGGCTGTTTTGTGTCCAATATTATGTTTTTAAAAGTTCTCCTGGAGGCATCCGTGGGTCTTTAAACCCTTTCTTAATTAGAATTTTGTAACATCATTTGCAGCATTGTATTAGACTGCATCCTGTTTACTTCAGCAATATATATGGACTGGGCACTCTCCTGTGTCCAATGGTATATAGTGGCATCTCTGGCACAGAGAATCTCATACCTTTTTCCATGAATCCAGTACCTCTCACCCACTGTTGCCACCACAGGTTAGGAATGATGTATGTATTCATGTACATATGTATGTATGCATGTATGTATGTATGTATGCATGCATGTATATGTAGGCTCAATATATGTATCATCCTACCTGCTCCAAGTTAGAGTTGATCACCACAAGATGGGAGTTTTCTGCTTCACAGGAGAGTTTAGCTTCTTCCCAGTTTTTCTTATCAGTTGAAAACTTGTAACATCTTCTGAACAACACCCAGCCATTAGGGCAGTTCTCTTGAACAATTCCAGGAAATAAGGAGATATTTTTAATGCAACAAATGTTTTTATTTCTTTCTCTCTTTAAAACATTTAACCACAAAACCCTGAGCAACATGGAATATCTATTTTATAACTGTATAGTGCAATTATGAGAATACAAAATTGCAAACAACATTAATGATATCGTGTTCGAGCACTAAAATACTTAGATTAATATGTGTACTTTTTGTTAGTCTCTTCAAATCTTATGTATGCGTATGCAACCCTCAAACATAATTAAGACAGATGTCTGTGAAACTCTTGTGTGGGTCAGGCTGTTGAGGCTTAATCAGAACCAGTTTTCTTCTTTCAAAGAAACAAAAACAATGTTGGCAGAAAAATACATCTGTCTGTCTATCCTGTCAGTCCTGTAATACCCCATGCTTCCCTGAGGCCTATTGTATAGACAGGATTTATAAACCTGGTTAATTTCGGTTACTCTTTATGATATTTTAAACCGCTGGAAAAAAAAAAAACATTGAAAAAAATTTAAATGCAGAACTATTTTAACTGTGCATTATTCAAATCAGTTATTTCTATATTTAAACATTTAAACTTCATGAAGCCCTAAATACAATAATGGGGGCAAATTATGTCAGCGTTATAACCCATAACTGATGATATTATGGATGGACCTCTAGTAAGTATAGTAAGATATCAATGGATGTGTAGCCAGTGAGTGTAGTAAATTATATGAACATACAAGCATATAACAAAGCCAGTAGAATAAGACATTAGACCAATTAAGGCTGCTCATATTTCTGGGTCCTAATTTCCCTTTTAACTGTTTCCCATCCTCTTGTGAAGCTGCCTAAAAAAAAATCCTCAGGCAGACCAAAAACTGTCACCATGGTCTTTGGTTCCAGGCAAAAGCTCTCTACTCTCCCAGCCCCCCAGCGATCACCACCCTGGATGGCTCTCCTCTGGAGGTAGTTCCTGCTTTCAAGTACCTGGGTGTTTGGCTGGACAGTCACCTTAACTTATCCACTCACGTTGAGACCATCCGCACCAAACTCCGGCCCAAACTCACCATCCTCTATCTCCATAAAGTCAGCCTGCCTATCCCCACCTGTTGCGAGCTCATACATAAAACTATCCTGCCCGTTATAGAATATGCTGACATGGTCTATGGAATGGCCCCAGCCTCCTCTCTTTCCAGACTAGACATCCTTCTCAAATCTTTCTGCTGCTTTGCCACTGCCTCCCCCCACTCACTCACTCACGACTGCCTACTCTACACCGCACTCTCACTTGCTCTGCTCTCCCACAGGAGAACCATCCACAGCACCTCCTTCATAGCAAAATATTTTTTCCAGTTCCCTTCCCCCCACCTCACTTCCAGCCTTACATCAGCCACCTCCCTAAACTACCTTCTTTGCCCTGGAGTGCCACGCACTTTCCTCGTGCCGCACCCTCACACTCTTACTGGTCAAGCTGCTTTCTCGTACCATTTTCCCCATCTCTGGAATGACCTCCCCTCCAACCTTCACCTGGCCCCCTCTTATTCTGCCTTTTCACAAAACCTAAGGCTCCTACCCATCCCTCACTGCCCTAAATGTACCAATGGTCCCACCATGCAGCAGATGCCCCTCACAGTATCTACTCACTTGCCCTAGCCCCGACTGAAATCTGGTGGCATCTCGTTCATTTACTCTGATTATTTGTTTAGTATGGTTAATGTATTCTTTGCAAAAATGCCTGTACATACTGTTTATATTCTTCTCTATTTGTTACTCTTTTTCTCTTCACTGTACACTCTGTACCCAGGTCACACCTGGAAATGAGCCTCAGCCTAGTGTGCCTTTCCCAGTCATCAAATTTTAAATAAATAAAAAATTTGACTGCCACCCTCCCCTTCTCCATGAAGCACTGCCTCCTAGCCTCTCTCCTAAACCTCCCCTCTTCAGCTTATGACTATGTCCCCTTATGCTTCATTTCCTATTAAACTTGAAAAGATCCTTTTTGTCCACCCAATTTATTCTTTTCATATACTTGAAGATCTTAATGATGTACCCTCTCTCTCTTCTCTCCTGCAGAGAGTACATAATCAGGGCCTCCAACCTTTCATCATACATTCTGCATTGCTGGCTGATGATCATCGTAGTTGCCCAAATTTGGACCATGTTCTGCTGCTTTGTGTCCTTTACCAGGTGTGGACAAAATTACTATACACTGTACACCAGATCAGGTTTCACTGATAACCTGTACAAGGGCAGTATTATCTCCTCCCACCTACTGCTGATCCCTGTGGCAATATGACCCAGCATTTTATCTGCCTTTGTCACTGCTTTCCTACATTGTTTGGCGTGTTTCAAGTCACTAGTGATCATCAACCCCAGACTGTTCTGTTCCTCTGATGCAGATACCCAGACCCCTCTCAGGCTGTACTTAGTCCTCAGGTTCTTGGCTACAATATGCAGAACCTTGAGGCTAGGGTACTCTGCACCCTGGGATTCAATGAATGGTTGAAAAACTGATGCAGAGCACAGGGTTTTGGCTTCACTGGGGACTGGAAGTCCACCTGGAGGTATACAGACCTATACTGGCAAGATGGTCTGCATCTGTCTTGCAGGGGAACCAGGATCCTAGGTGATAGGTTTAAATGCTTCACTGGCAAACTTTTAAACTAGCCAAGGGGGGAGGCACTGAAAATGAGAAGGGAGTTCCCAACCTCCCCCCACAAAACAGGATAGTTAGCAAGGTTAACACCAAGGTAGAGAGGTCAATAGGGGGCAGGGGTAAATGGAGAAAAAGGCAAAGGCACTAAGTACAGGGATGGGGCTAAAAGTGGTAGGGCCATAAAAAATGGAAGGCAATAAGTACCAATGCCCATAGTCTGGGTAACAAGCTTCCTGAACTAGTGGCCTTGATGAAAGAGGGGCACCTGGATATCGTGGCAGTCACAGAAACATGGTACACAGAGAACCATGACTGAGGTGTCAACATACTAGGGTACACAGTCTACAGGAGGGACAGGGAAGGTAAAATAGGAGGAGGAGTAGCTCTCTATATAAGGAAAAGGATCAAAGCTATGGAACTAAAGGGTAAACAGGGAGGAGAGGAGAGGAGGCACTGTGGGTCACCTTGGAGACAGGAAATGGCACCGCAATCTGCACAGAGGTTGTATACAGACCCCTGTCTCAGGGGGAGGACATGCACAAGGACATGATAGAAGGGATCCTTAGAATGGCAGAAAAAGGGGAGCTATTGTTGATGGGGGACCTGAATATGCCAGATGTTAAATGGAGCACATTTGCTGCAGCCACATCCAAGAGCAGAATCATTCTCGATACCCTACAGGGGGGCATGCCTCAGGCAGCTAGTGTTGGAACCCACTCAGGAGGAAGCAGTCTTAGACCTGGTACTCTCAAACAGGGACAGTAACAGGATATTGGATTTAGAAGTGGGTAGCCATCTGGGAACAAGCGACCACCAGACAGTGAGGTTCACAATAAACGCAGCCATAGAGTCAAGCCATACAAAAGCAATGATATTGGACTTTCAGAGATCTGGCAGAATGGGAGAGTGCCTAAGGAATGCAGTAGCAAAAGGGCAGGAAGGAGGGGTGGTGGAACAACTGGGCAAAATCACAACTGCAATCACAGTGGCAACAAGCCTTTGTGTGAAGCAAATAAAACAAAATGAAGGAAAAGTCACTATGGTTCTCAAAAGAGGTGGCAGGGAAGGTTAGGGAGAAAACGATAGCATTCAGAAAGTGTAAGGAATCACAGAAGGAGCAGGAAAGAGAACTCTCAGTTAAAGAAGAAGGAAGCGGGGAAGGCTGTCAGAATAGCAAAGGCCCAAACCAAGGAAAAGATAGAAAACTCAGTTAAGAAGGGAGATAAAACCTTTTATAGGTACATTAGTGAGTGAAGAAAGACCAAGGGAGGGATAGTGAGGATTAATAAAGGGGAGGTGGTGGACAGAGGGTGACACTGAAAAGCCAGAGAAACTGAACAAATGCTGTTGTTCAGTATTCACAAAAGAAGAGGAGAGGGATGTACCTAAATCAAATAATAGAAGCACTCTGGATTGGGGTGGTTGATACCACTCCATTCACAGAAGAAAGGGTCCTGAAAGAACTCCTAAAACTCAAGGTGGACAAGGCAATGGGGCCTGATGGGATTCATCCCAGAATTCTGAAAAAACTAAGGGGAGAACTAGTGACACCACTGACTACCCTTTTTAACAAATCATGGAAGGATGATGTGGTACCTGAGGACTGGAGGTAGGCGGATGTGACTCCCCTTTACAAAACTGGGAGCAAGGCAGAGGCAGGAAACTACAGACCTGTTAGTTTGATCTCTGTGGTAGGAAAAATGATGAAATCACTTTTAAAAGAAAGAATTGTTGAGTACCTAGAGGCCAGCAGGGCATGGGACCAAGGGTGTAGCTACTGATACTCCAAGTAAGCCATGGCATACCAAGTTTTATAGCAGGGGGTAGCAAACAAGCTGGCCAGCACTGCTCTACCATCTCTAGTCCATCATGTTTAAAGTCCTTTGTTTGGCTTCGCAGGCTTTTTCTTTTCTCTTTCAGCTTTGTTTTGGGGGGGGTGGCAGAGTGGACTGCAGACTTTGAAGCTGAAGGTCTCAATTAGGTCCGCATGGTCCGCCTGCATAGTAATTGGCTGCAGCATCTGGTAGGGGGTGTGGCAAGTCTGGGGCAGCAAGTTTAAATGCCCCAGCAAAGTTAGAAGCCATAATATTAGTTCAGTTGTACTGGGAGCGAGAGAAACAGTAGAAGAACTGAGGAGCAGCAGATGGAAGAACAGACTCAGAGCCAGCTAAAAGAATGAAGACTTCATATGGAGTGGCAAGTGAAGTGAATCTGCCTACCTGCGGGGGAGAGAGAGGAAATTTCTGCCATAGTCTTGGACTCGTGGTGCAGTCAGTGGCGTTTGCCAGCGGGCAGCGAGCACCACACTAGCAGCACAGACAGACAGGTCTAGTGTGGGAATCATCTGACTGGAGCCCAGAACCTTGGACTCGGGTCATGGGGGAGCAGACATGAACAACAGTGGGGGAGGGGTAGCAGTGTGGCAGGTTGGTGTACAAATCTGAAATGCCTGGCTACACCCCTGCATGGGACCCAAGGCAGCATGTATTCACAGCTGGAAGATCATGTCAGATGAATCTAATGGATTTCTTTGACTGGCTGACCAAAGTAGTAGACCAGGGTGGGGCTGTGGACATGGCCTACCTAGATTTTAGCAAGGCATTTGACACAACCCCACACAAAAGACTAATAAACAAGTCAGCCAGCCTGGGAGTGGGTCCCAGGGTGGTAGCCTGGGTTAAAAATTGTCTGGACAACAGGATGCAGAGGGTAATAGTAAATGGAGTCCACTCCAAAGAAAGGGGGGTTACTAGCGGGGTACTGCAGGGTTCAGTATTGGGGCTGGTCCACTTTAATGTCTTTATAAGTGACATTGCAGAGGGACTGGTAGGAAAAGTATGTCTTTTTGCAGATGACACATAGATCTGCAACAGGGTTGATACACAAGGGGGGGTGGAAGGGATGAGAAGGGACTTGGCAAGGTTGGTTCTATGTCATAACTGTGGTCACAGAATATTGATCACCATTAGGGCGAATGTACATCACCGAAAATTAATTTTGGTGATGCATACTCGCGGCTAATGGGGAAAGGGTGCCCTAGATCTATGGATTTCCTTTTCATGTGGGGGGCTTTGCCCCCCACACCCCTCTTCTAAAGGATTCTCAACTCCAGGGGGGTGCATGTCAGGGTGGGTGAAATACTTAAAAAAAAAAGGCGCCTGCCAGCAAAAAAAGAATCGCACTGGCCCTGAACCCTGCACCTTACAACTGACCACCCTCCACACCACGCTAGCACACCAACTCAGCAGCTGCCCATCACACCCTCTCCCACATACCTTCCCTCTCCTACCTTCCCCCATGCGCATGTGTGTGTGTGTGCACGTGCGTATACATGCGTAATTCCCATCGCCCTACCTCACCCACTCAGGTATCTGGTCACTCCCCTGACAGGTAGTCCTGAACACAGGTGCTGTAATTGAGCATCTGCTTTTGTAAGTGCTCAATTGCAGTCACCCTGTTCATAGGTTACCGACAAGGTTGGAGAAATGGTCAAAAGTATGACAGCTTAGACTCAGATCAAAGAAGTACAAAATAATGCACCTGGAAAACAAAAACCCAGGGGAAAAGTACACAATGGGGGGGTATTAAACACAACAGAAAGGGAAAGGGACCTGGAGGTAGTCATATCAGATGACCTAAAGGTAGGCAGGCAATGTGAGAGGGCAGTAAAGAGGGCTGGGGGATACTGGGTTGCATAGATAGAGGCATCACCAGTAGAAAACAGGAAGTTGTCATCCCTCTGTACAGATAGTCGGTGAGACCCCATCTGGAGTACTGCATGCAGTTCTGAAGACCCCATCTCCGAAAGGGCATAGACAGGATGGAGGCAGTCCAGAAGAGGGCAACTTAAATGGTGCAGGGTCTGCCCCAGAAACCATACGAAGAGACACTAAAGAAACTTAACATGTATACCCTTGAGGAAAGGAGGCAGAGGGGGGACATGATAGAAACTTTCAAGTACCTCAAGGGAATCGACAAGATCCAAGAAGGTAGCATCTTTCAGAAAAAGAGCTGTGCAAGAACAAGGGGGCACAATTTAAAGATAGAGGGGGGACGACTCAGGGGCAATGTGAGGAAGCATTTTTTCTACAGAGAGGGTGGTGGACAAATGAAACAGCCTTCCTGAGGAGGTTGTGGGGTCTAAATCTCTGGGAGAATTCAAGAATGCATGGGACAGACATAAGGCAATTTTTGTTGATAGAGTAGGAAGAAATAGGCTGTTGGTTAACTAGGATCTGCAGCTTATCCAATAGGTAGAGAAATGGGCAGACTGGGTGGGCCAAGCAGTCCTTATCTGCCGTCAAAGTCTATGTTTCTTTTGTTTTTAATTGAAGTCAAGATGCAAAATCCTGGACCACCCCCACATCTGCCTTTTGGTTTTGTATTGTATCCATCCTTTGATTTATTTATTTAGTGCAATTGTTTCACCAGGAAAGGCACACTGAGCAACAAGATGCTCATCTCCCACTGCGACCTGGGAGGGGTTACACATGGATATGATAACACGCAGGTTATCAAGTGAATAGTTAACAGAAGCAAATAAAAAAGCAGCATAAGGATACACGATTGCATGAATATACTAGCAGCATACATTGAATGCTTAAGATATTATAGTATCAAATAACAATTTTGTGACGTATATTACAGTTATACAGTTATACACAGTACATAGGGCAAAATAGGCCAGGACATAAGTGCAAGGTTGGGGTTATATGCCAGCTTCTGTAGCAAGGCTAAGGCTGCTGGTCAGGCATTGGGGAAGGGACAGTGGGGCATGGCAGATTCAGAGACAGGAGCAATTTGTAGTAAGGAAGTTTGCTAGGGTGGTAGACAGCGAGTAGGAAGAGGAAGAGTGCCAAATGTGTGGTGGGAGGGCGTTCCAGAGCTTGGGTAGCCGGTGTGAGAAGGCAGCTTGACCGGCAGAGGTCTTCCACCTAGGGACTGAAAGGTGACGGGAGTCACTGGATCTAAGATGATGGGAGGGAGGTGGGGCATCTGTGAGCACAGTGACAAGGTAGGAGAGGATGGACCCGAGCCATAGGTTGGAGACAAATTTAGCACAGTACGAGATGTGGCAGTTTTCGAGGGACGGTAGAGTCAAGGCTCGGTAGAGGTCGCAGTGGTGGGTGAGGGGTGAAGCATTGAAAGCAAAGCGGCAGAAGGCATTATAAAGTGTGTCCAGTTTAGATAGGGTGGACTTAGGGCCTACACTGTATACAATGTTGCAGTAGTCGATGGAGGGGAGTATCATCTTCAGGACCAGTTCACATCGGACTCAGGGAGGGAGGCTGCTGCAGTTCCTATATAGTGCACTGAGCATGGGGCATAGTTTTTTTGAGATAGCATCGATGTGGTCAGAGAAGGAGAGATGGCTGTCGAGCCAGACCCCCAAGTAACGGAATGAGGAGACATATTCAAGTTTTTGGCCATCCAGGGTGGTGAAGTAGGGAAGGGAGGGGAGTCTGGCCAGGCGTTGTTGTGTGCCAAAGGTCATAGTAACAGTTTTATTTCCATTTAGGGAGATCTGGTGTGAGTGAAACCATTGCTGTACCTTGTTGAAGTCAGCTTGGAGGCTTGATTGTACCACATCGGGGTGGAGCTCGAGTAGTAGAGTACAGTATCATCTACATACATGTGGATTGAGAAAGTAGAGCAGATGAGTGGCAGGTTATTTAGGAATATACAGAACAGAATGGGACCAAGAACCAACCCCTGTGATACTCCAGTAGTTAAGGAAAAGGGGGTGGAGATCGCATTTGAGACTCTAACAGACTGAGTTCTATCAGAGAGGTATGATCTGAACCAGTTTGTGGCTGTGACAGAAAGGCCTGATTCAGCGAGACTTGAGAGCAATATGGGGTGGGAACAGTGTCGAAGGCTTTTGCAAGGTTGACAAAAATGACTGAGGTGATCAGTCCACTGTCCATGCCTGTCAGGATAGTCTGTAAGCCTTATCAGGGAGGAGGTGGTGGAGTGTCCCTTTCTGAAGCCAGACTGGAATGGCGTGAAGAATTTGGAGTCAGTGAGGAAGGAGGTAAGTTGGGTGAGCACAAGGTGCTCTTGTAGTTTTACTAGGGCTGGGAGGAGAGAGATAGGGCAGAAGTTAGAGGGGAAGGTAGGGGCACCTCCTTTTGGCAGAGGGATGACAATGTCATGCTCTCATGCATGTTGGATAGCAGCAGCAGCAAAGGATTGGTTTAGGAGTTTGGCACGCGGAGTTACTATAACGGGGATGGAGAGGCATAGAAGTTTGGGGTCTAATCCATCCGGGGATTTGCCTTTTGAAGGGTTGAGAGAAAGTAATGTATCTAGGGCCTCAGTTGCAGAGATGTCTTTGACGAAAAAGGAGCGAGGCCTAGTCTGGGTCTTTATGTCTGTAGGCAGAGCGAGAGGTGTAGTGTTGGGCAGAGAAGAGAGGAGGGTGGCAGCATAAGTGGTGAAGTACACATTGAATTCAGTGGCGACTGCTGTGGGCTCTGCTAGGAGAGAGTTATTAACATTTAGCATTGGAGTGGGATTGACAGCTGGTGGGATGAAAAGGGAGTGAATGACCTTCCAGAATTTTGAGGGTTTATTTAGGTTTGACTGGAGGGAGCTGCTGAAGTACTCTGCTTTTGCAAGACGAGTGGCTCTGGTGCACTTGTTACGGAGCATGCGGTATGTGGAGAGGTGTTGTGGGAGGCGTGAGGGTTTATGCATTTTCCAGGCTTTGTCCCATGCGATTTGACATGCAATCAGTTCTTGGGTGATCCAAGGTAGGTGGTTTCCTCATACTCTTGTATGAAGCAGTGGGGCGTATGTGTTCCAGACACTGAGGAATGTGTTTTTAAAGTGTAGGAAGGCATCATCAATGGAGATCGTAGGAGGGGCAAGGGCCCAGTTTGCTAGTGCAAGGTCATCTAATACAGGGGACTAGACTGAGGGATTTATAGGAGTGTTGGACTACAAATTTAATGGCGGATTTTGGGTGGTGGATTTTACACACTAAGAAGGTTACGTGGTGGTCACTGAGGGAGTCAGGAAGAAAACCGGCTTGTTTGACCTGGTGGGGGGTGTTTGGTAAGAACCCAGTCAATGAGCGCGTGGTTACCAGATTTTAGGTTAAGGCAGGTGGGCTCAGTAATGATTTGTGAGAGGTTTAGGGTGGAAATTTCAGTCCTGGTTTTGTTGAGGGCAGGAGCTAGTCAATTGTGGTTAAGATCGCCCATAGTGTAGAGTTCCCCTGTTGTGGTTAGGCAGGAGATTTGCTTGAGGAGGTCGGTGACAGCAGAAGCTGGTGTACCAGGTCAGCAGTATATCCCAGCAATGTAGATTGGTAGCGAGAAGGGAAGGACAAGCTGAATTAGTATTACTTCAAGGACTTTTGGTTCGGACTTGGTCAGGAACACTGAGTAGTGCAAGTCCGAGTGAACGTAGATGGCTATTCTGCCTCCTTTAGAGGCTCTATCCTGGTGGGTCATGGTGTAGCCTGGGAATGCGACAGAGGAGTCATTGATGTTTTTGTTGAGCCAGGTTTCAGACAGGGTGAGGATATCTCGAGCGTAGTGGGAGACAAGAACCTGTAGGGGGTCAAGCTTGTGGACAAGACTTCTTATATTTAGGTGCAGGAGGCATAGGCCATGTGGGAGAAGGTCCCCAGAGTAAGGTGAAGAAGAATTCAATGTTAAAGAGGGGCATGGGGGGGTAGTTTTGGGGCCGGGGTTATGGTGGATGTCACCTGCTGCAAGGAGCAGGAGAGCGAGAGTTAGGTAGTGAGCGAATAGCTGTATGTGACTGAGCGGTCATCTCTTAGATTGATGGCGTGTATGAGCTGGGCATAGGGGAATAAGTTGAAAAATGACCCAGGGGAGCAATGGGTTGAAAAGAAATGGTCTGGGACATGCGGCAGAGTGTGTCCATGCTTGGGTGAAAGGGGAGGTGTGGGAGAGCTCAGCGTGGTTTGGCCGGATTTGGGAGGGGGGCATGGGAGAGGTGGGTGGCATGCTGGAAAGGAAGGGAGGGAGAGAGAAGAAAATAGGGATGAGCAGGGTCAGGTGGCCTGATAGAAGGATCATGGTGCGGATCAACTGCTAGGAGGACCCTACTGCTGTGGTTACTTAGCGGGAAGGTAGGTGCTGTAGTTACATAGTGGAGAAGGTGGAGGGCTGGGACGCGGGGGCAGGGAAATGATAGGGACCTGTAAGGACTAGGAACCAGTGAGGGAGCAGAGGGAATGAGGGTTTTAGGTAGCCAGTGAGGGAGCGAGCAGTGCTACTAGGCTTATTAGCCAATGAGGGAGCGAAAAGCGTTGGCGCCACTAAACCAATGATGAGCGAGAGGGAATGTGGGCAGGAAATAGGTGTATTTAATCAGTGGAGGGGTGGGGTGGGTGGAGGGCGAAAATCCTTCTATTAGACACTTGAATTTTGCTTAGTTGCAGCTAAATCAATCTGTAAAAAGCGCCAAGTGGCAAAAGCAGGGGTAAAAGTCCTGCTGGAAGCACCCGTGTTCCAACTGGCTGCGCTATCACTGTACCTTCCAAGGAGCTGCAGGCAGGCGTCCTGGTCTCGGTCAGTAGCTGGCTGGTTGCCGTCTGACCGTGGGGTAGCTGAAGCAGCCCTGTTCAATGGCAGGCAGCTGGAGAGAAGAAAAATAGCAGGGGTTAAATAGCATAGATTGAGGTTTAGGTTTAGATTGAGCAATTTAGCAAGACAAAGGAGAGTGAGACTTTTCGGCACCAAGGCAGAGTGCTTGGATGGGGGGGTGAGGATACAGGAGCAAGGAAACAACAGAAGAGCTGTAAGCACTTTAAAACAGTAGTAGAAATTACAATACAGCTAATACAGTTGAAATCCTCCTGTTAGACACTTGAAGTTTGCTTAGTTGCAGCTAAAAAAAATAAATCTATTTGTAAAAAGCGCCAGGCAGCAAAAGCAGGGGAAAAAGTCCTGGCCAATCGGAGCAGGTTTGCTGGAAGCGCCCATGTTCCAATTGGTTGCACTGTCACCGTACTTTCCAAGGAGCTGCAAGCAGGCGTCCTGGTCTCAGTCGGTGGCTGGCTGAGTGCTGTCTGACCGTGGGGGAGTTGAAGCAGCCCTGTTCAAGGGCAGGCAGCTGCGTTCACTCTCCCACAGAGTTTAGTGTCATACAAAAATAGGCACATTTTTCCCCTCAGTGCCATTATAGGTGGATGTGTAGCCAGTAAATGTAGTATGTTATGGATGGATGTGTAGCTGGTAAGCGTAGAAAGTTAAGCCTGGATGTGTAACCAGTGAGGGTAGTAAGTTACAGGTGGATGTGTACCCAGGAATTGTAGTGGTAAGTTATGGCAGGATGCACTGCAAGTTAAGGTTGTACATTATGGTCGAATGTGTAGCCAGTAAGTGTAGTAAGTTATGACTGGATGTGTAGTGAGTGAGTGTAGAAAGTTATGACTGGATGTGTAGTGAGTAACTGTAATAAATTATAGTGGATGTGCAGCCATTGAGTGTAGAAAATTATGGCTAGATGCATAACCAGTGTAGTTAGTAATGGCTGAATGCATAACCAGTGAGCGTAGTAAGTTTCAACCTCCTCCAGATGATGTCATCACTGGGTCTGACACAAGAAGTTACTTCCATTACTCACTATGGCGGCCACATGCTGGACCTGGTGTTCTCACTGGAGCTTGAGGTAGCTAACCTCAAGATTGATTATGGAGACACTCCTTAAGGAAAGGCTAGTGCAACACCTGGAATCCATAGGAGCACAGGATCCAAGACAGCATGGGTTTACAAAAGGAAGGTCCTGTCAAACTAATCTCATAGATTTCTTTGTCTGGGTAACCAGAGTGGTTGACCAAGGGGGAGCTGTTGATGTTGCCTACCTTGACTTCAGCAAAGCTTTCGATACTGTTCTACATAGAAGATTGATTAACAAGCTGGGTAGGCTTGGGGTGGGTCAGAAGTTGGTCAGCTGGGTGGCAAACAGGTTGACGGGCAGAAAACAGAGAGTGGTGGTAAGCGGTATACAGTCAGAAGAGATGCAAGTCACAAGTAGGGTACCTCAGGGATCAGTCCTGGGGCAAGTCCTCTTCAATATCTTCATCAGTGACATTGCAGATGGACTGGAGGGTAAGGTTTGTCTGTTTGCAGATGACACCAAGATCTGCAACAGAGTAGATGATCCAGATGGGGTGGGCAGAATGAGAAGAGATCTGGATAAACTAGCAAAATGGTCAGAAGAGTGGCAACTGGGGTTTAATGCAAAGAAGTGCAAGATCATGCACATAGGGAAGAGAAACCCTGAAGTCACCTATAGGCTGGGAGGGGAGTTGCTGGCAGTCACAAGGGAAGAAAGAGACTTGGGCGTCATCATCACCAATGACCTGAAATCATCCAAGCAGACCTCTAAAGCAGTAGGTAAGGCTAGAGGGATGTTGGGGTGTATTAGTAGGGGTATCACAAGTCGTAAGAGGGAGGTAATAATCCCTCTTTACAAGACACTGGTTAGGCCCCATGTGGAGTACTGCGTGCAGTCCTGGAGGCCACACCTTCACAAGGACATTAACCAAATTGAGGCAGTCCAGAGAAGGGCAACCAAAATGGTGCAGGGACTGCATCAGAAAACATGATGACAGATTACCTGAGCTCAACATGTATACCCTAGAACAAAGAAGTGAGAGAGGTGATATGATTGAAACATTCAAACACCTTAAGGGTATTAACAAGGTGAAAGAGTCTAACAGTCTAAAGAGTCTAAGAGTCTAAAAGAGGTAATTTAAGGAAGTATTTTTTCACAGAGAGGGTTGCGGATGCATGGAATGGCCTTCCGGAGGAGGTCGTGGAGTCAAAAACAGTGGTGGAATTCAAGCATGCATGGGACAGTCATAAGGCAATTCTAGCAGATGGGGGTAGGAAGAAGTAGGCTGCTGGTTAACTAGGATCTGCAGCTTATCCAGTAGGCAGGAAATGGGCAGACTGGGTGGGCCAAGCGGTCCTTATCTGCCGTCAAATTCTATGTTTCTATGTTTCTATGTAATATGTTTCAATATCAGAAAAATAGCAGGACAAGAGAACACAGCATGAGATTAAAGGGAGGCCGATTATGGGGTAATGTGAGGAAGTTGTTTTTCACAGAAAGGGTGGTGGATGCATGGAATGGCCTACCTCAGGAAGTGGTGGATATGAATACAGTGCAGGGCTTCAAACAGGCATGGGATAGTCATAAGGGAGCAATACAGATGAGTATGAATAGATAGGCCATTGACAGAGCAAAGGCCTATGGCACATTCATAAGGTAGAAAAAGAAATGGGCAGACTGGATGAGCCTTGCAGTCCTTATCTGCCGTCAACTTCTATGTTTCTATGTTGATCAGGTCATTCTCTCTGATCATTGCTTGGTGGGGTTCTCATTTGAAGGGCCCCCCATGAGATTCCTCCGCCTGTTGAGAAGGTCAGCTACCGCCCTTTGAGGGGAATATAGCCAGAGGGTTTTCTATTAGTGGCTGATCTATCTAGTGTAGACACTATATGTGTGGTTTGATGGAGAGATCAAGGAGATGAAGATTAGGGGTCAGAAGGTAGAGCATTGCTGGCAGAGGTCCAGGCTTGAGGAGGAGAAACTGGCCCTGAATGCCCACTATAATGAGTTTTTTAAACCAAGGATGGAAATGAGAAAGGAAAATGTGGGCAGACCGGGATTTGAACTCCAGATCTCTGGTATGCCGTTCCAGAGCTCTAACCATTAAGCTACAGGCCCACTGGTTACAGCATCCGAAGAACTTCCTATTTCACAGTCACACATTCCTTTCTCTCTAGTGTTGCTTAATCTGCAACCAGAAACCAATTTAGAAATACCACTACTTCTCAGTGCAGTTTAACCCCTGCAAGGTATATAGTTTTTTAAACCAAGGATGGAATGAGAAAGGAAAATGTGGGCACAGCGGGATTTGAACTCCAGATCTCTGGTATGCCGTTCCAGCGCTCTAACCATTAAGCTACAGGCCCACTGGCTACAGCATCCGAAGAACTTCCTATTTCACAGTCACACATTCCTTTCTCTCTAGTGTTGCTTAATCTGCAACCAGAAACCAATTTAGAAATACCACTACTTCTCAGTGCAGTTTAACCCCTGCAAGGTATATAGTTTTTTAAACCAAGGATGGAAATGAGAAAGGAAAATGTGGGCACACTATAATGAGTGAAAGTGAGCAATCAACCATAAAAAGGCATTGTTCCTGTCCAGGGAGACTGCTGCAGGGAAGAACCAACCAGATGCACTTTTTCTGACTGTAGACAGGCTTTTATGTTTGGCCTGTCTATAGCCGAAAAAAAGCTTTTTCTGCCACTTTGTGTGAGGAGTTTGCTTTGTTCTTCACTGACAAGGTGTCCTCTGTCCGGCAGGGAATCCCTTCAGTGAGTCATACTATGATTTGCAGGGCTCTCCTTGGATGTAATAGAGGCATTCCGCCTGTCTGGGGGAGTTTAAACTGGTGGAAGTGGCTGAGGTCATTGAGGTTGCCTCGTAGCTGAACACACACATGTTGTGAACTGGACCTGGTTCCAAAGCATTTTTAATGTGATGTGTTGCTTATGTTGGCCCAGTGTTTGCCTTCAACATCTGGTGCTCATTGTCAGAGGGGGTCTTCCTGGATTCCTTGGAAGAGGATCTGGTGAGTCCCCTACTGAAGAACCCATCTCTTGACCTGGACATCCTGGTGAATTACCGACCTATCTCCAACCTTCCATTCTTGGGAAAGATTGTTGAGAAGATTGTGGTGCAACAGCTTGAGGAGCACTTCATGACATTTCATATCTATGATCCTCTTCAATCTGGTTTCCAAGCCAAACATAGCACCAAATCAGTGTTAGTTCTGGTGCACAATGACCTCCTTAAGGTGAGGGATAGAGGAGATGGGGTCAGTTCTCATTCTCCTCAATCTCTCTTCAGCCTTTGACACTGCAGATTGCATTGTGCTGCTCAATCATCTCAGAGAGTACTGTGGGCTTGCTAGCACTGTCATCCACTGGTTTGGGTCCTACCTCATGGACAGGAAGCAATGGGTAGTGATGGGGAATTTCTCCTCCTCTCTGAAGCTCCTGTCATGCAGAGTGCCTCAGGGATCAATCCTGTCGCCGATGTTGTTTGCAGTGTATATGCTTCCCCTGGGTGAGCTCATTAGGAAATACAATGTGGGTTTTCACTGCTATGCAGATGACACCCAAATGTATCTGTCCTTTGCCCCGGAACATCCGATGCTGTGGAAGTGCTAAATATTTGCCTGGCTGAGATAAGAGATTGTTTGTTCTCCAGCTGGCTGTGACTGAACCCTGATAAGACAGAGGTTGTGGTAGTGGAATTGGGCCAAAGGTATGATAGGAATGTTTCCGGTGTGGCAACTGGTCTTTTCCTGGAGCCTACACCGTTGTTGACTTCCTCTAGGGTGCAAGATCTTGGTGTGTTCTTGGACGACAGATTGACATCTGAATCTCAGGTGTCATCTGTTGTCCAGTGTTTTTTACCACTTGAGGAATATCCCCAGGATCAAACCCCTGGTTCCACCTGAGGACCTTCCTACTCTGCTTCATGCCTTTGTAACATCCAGGCTTGATTACTGCAATGCTCTTTACTTCAGGGTCTCTGGATTTACCCTCCGCCGACTGCAACTGGTGCAGAATGCAGCTGCCAGGCTGGTGACAGGACGTTCAAGGTTCTGTTATGTAACTCTGGTGCTGCATGAACTGCAGTGGCTGCCGGTAAGGCAGAGGGTTATCTTAAAGGTGGGCTTGCTTACATTTAAGGCCCTTCATATACTAGACCCTGCTATCTGTCTGATATCCTAACATCTGCCGCCCCAGTCCACTCCTCCAATCCTCCTCTAGGGGCCTCCTGGCAATTCCTAGGACAAAACTCAAAACTGCAGGTGACAGGGCGTTCAGCGTCACTGGCCCTGTGCTGTGGAATTCGCTTCCTCTAGTCATCAGGGGGCCCTTTAGTTGAGACATTGAAGAGCCACCTTAAAACCCATCTTTTCTATCTGGCCTTCTCAGATATAGATATTTGACCCGATGCAGAAATAGTGAGTAGAATTAACTGATTATTGATTTTTATTATATTACTAGTTTTTATTATAGAAACAGAAACATAGAAATTGTCAGCAGATAAGGACCACTAGGCCCATCCAGTCTGTCTGTAGGCCCTATACATTGTATGTGACCACTGACCCTATGTGATCAATGGCTTTTCATCACTCCCTCCCTTCTCAAGCTTCCCTTGTGCCTGTCCCAGGCATGCTTAAACCCCTCCACTGTGTTTGCCTCACTTCCTCCTGTGGCAGACTATTCCAAGTGTCAACTACCCTTCTGTGTAGAAAAACCTCCTTGCATTACCTCTTAATCTATCCCTTCAATTTCATATTGTGCCCCTTGTTCTAGTACTTTTCTACATTGGAAAAGGTCCCCCACCTGCACCTTGTTTCTGCTCTTAGGGTACTTGAAAGTTTCTGCCATGTCCCGTGTCTTCTCTCCTCCAGTGAGTACATATTGAGGTCCCTTAGTCTCTCCTCATATGCTTTGTGGTGCAAGCCCTGCACCATCTTTGTTGGCCTTCTCTGGATAGTCTGCACATTATCTATGTCCTGATGCAGATGTGGCCTCCAAAACTGCATGCAGTACTCCAGGTGGTACCTTACCAATGTTTTATACAATGGCATCACCACTTCCCGCCTCCTGCTAGTGATACCTCTGCCTATGCACCCCAGCATGCCACTGTCTCTCCCTGCCACCTTTGTGCACTGCTTTGATACCTTAATGTCATCAGAGATGATAACCCCTAGGTCCCTTTCCTCTTTGGTGACAGTCAGCTCCCCCAACCTGTAGTTCTCTCCAGGGTTCCCTCTACCCAGGTGCATTATTTTGCACTTCTTTGCATTGAACCTCAGTTGCCACATCTCTGACCATCTTTCAAGCTTCTCCAGTTCCCTCTTCATTTTCTGCACCCCATCTGTAGTATCCACCTTGTTGCAGATCTTGGTGTGATCTGCGAACAGGCAGACCTTTCCTTCAAGCTTTTCTGCAATGTCACTGATGAAGACATTGAACAGGACTGGTCCTAGTACGTACCCCACTGTCCACCCCCTCCCAGATTGTACCCCATTTACCACCACCCTCTGGCTCCTGTCTGTTAACCAGTTCCTAACCCAGTTCACCACCTTGTCTCCCATACCCAGATTACCCATTTGGTTAATTAGCTTTCTGTGTGGGACGGTGTCAAAGGCTTTGCTGAAATCTTGATAGGTGACATCTACCGCCCCTCCCTGATTTAGTTTCCTAGTCGCCCAATCAAAAAAATTTATTAGATTAGTTTAACGTGACCTTCCTGCTGTGAATCTGTGTTTCCTCAGATCCTGAGCACTGCTGGATTCCATATGTGCCACTGTCCTTTCTTTCAGCAGGGTCTCCTTGACCTTTCCCACCACTGAGGTGAGGTTGACTGGCCTGTAATTCACTGCCTCCTCCCTACTGCCACTTTTGAGCAGTGGAACTATATGTGCCCTCCTCCAGCCCTCTGGAATGACACCAGTGTTGAGTGACTGTGTGAACAGGGCCATCAGAGGCACTGCTAGTTCCCTTCGCAGCTCCTTTAATATCCTTGGATGGATACTGTCTGGCATGGCCTTATCCACCTTCAGCTTTGTAAGTTCTTCCAGAACTCTCCCCATTGTGAATGAACTGATGTCCACTTCTCCCCCCCATTGCCTCTGCAACCCAGCTGTGGTCCTTGACCCTACCCCTCCTTAGTGAATACTGAGCAGAAGTATTTGTTCAGTATTTCTGCCTTGTCCAGATCTCCCTCCAACAGCTCTCTCTTCTCCCCTTTGAGCCTCACAGCCCCCCAATTTTCTTTTTTCAGTGATGTACCTATACAATTCTTTATCCCCTTTGTTTATAGACCATGCCAAGCCCTCTTCTGTCTGCACCTTTGCCCTCCTAACACCTTCCTTGCGTCCCTTAGAAATTCAAGGTACACCTCCCTGTCCTCTTCCCTTTGCCTTGTCTTATATTTCCTGAAACTCAGCCTTTTAGCCCTGATTTCTTCCCCCACTGCTTTTGAGAACCATAGTGGTTTCCTTCTTCTGTTCCCTTTGGCCACTGTCCTAATGCATTGGTTTGTTATATCCACTATGGCTTCTTTCTGTTTCTCCCATTGTTCTTCCACCACCTCTATTACCTCTCCCTTCCAAGGACTGCTTGTATACATCTACCCATTTTAGTGAAATGCACCCTCCTGAAATCTGATACTCTTGTCCTTGTGTGATTTGAGTCCATGTCTCCATGTTGAACCACACCATGTGTGGGTCACTGGATCCCAGCTGCCCCTCCACCTGTATTTCTTTGACTCTGTTTCCATTGGTCCATACCAGGTCCAAAATTGACTTGTCTCTGGTTGGCTCATGCACCAGCTGCCTGAGTCTAACCCCCCTGTTGGGATTCCAGGATGGCCGTGCTTCTAGCTGAAGCAGCCACCTGGGCAGCCCAATCCACTTCCAGCATATTGAAATCCCTCAGTAGCAGGATTTCACCTTTAGCTGCCATGTTATGTATGTTCTCCACTAGTTCCCTGTCTACTTCCTCCCTCTGTGTCGGAGGTCTATAGATCACCCCTGTGAGTATTGCTGTTCCTTTCCCTAGCTCCAGGGTGACCCACATTACATTGGACTCCCCCGTCTTCCCTGAACTTCTGTGGCCTTTATACCATCTCTGCTGTACAGGACCACTCCCCCACCCTTTTTACCCTTATATCCCTCCTGAACAGTGTATAGCCTGGTAGATTGACTTCCCAAACATGATTAGCAGAGTACCACATCTCTATTATTGCTGCTATGTCAAGGTCTGCATCTGACAACAAGGCCTCCAGGTCTGGAAACTTATTTCCTAGGTGACAGGCATTTGTTAGCATGACCTTCCATGTTTTATAGTCTTCCCTCTCTCTGCTCTTGTCCTCCCGCTCCAGTGTCTTTCCCCTACCCTGGTTTCCTTTACTATGTGCTCTTGTCCCCCCCTGTATCATACGTTATACATTCTTCACCTGACTTCCCCTCCTTGCCTGCTTTAGCTGTTCCTGTAGTCAACTTATGTTCCCGCATGTTCCCATGAGGGGGTATTCCTAAGCCTCCTGACCCTCCTGGCTCTCCCCCCCCCTTGGCCAGTTTAAATGCTCACAGCTGAAGCATTTAAACTTCTCACAAAGGACCAAGGTCCCCTTCTCAGACAGATGCAGGCCAGCCTCCTTACATAAGCTCTCATCTGCCCAAGTCAGGATCCAGTCTCCTATGAAGCCCAGACTCTCTCTTTCACACCAATCCTTCAACCAGGAGTTGAAGGTATGGATGTGGATGCCCTAGCTTCCACTGTGCCCTGGACAGGTAGCACCTCCGAGAATGAGATGGAGCATGCTATCTGTTTCAGGTTCCTCCCAGCTTCCTGAAATCCTCCTGGACTCTGGAGAACTCCACCCTTCTCCTGGCCAGGTCATTGGTCCCCAAGTTGACAATGACATCCAGCTGCTCCCTCCTAGCTATTGCAGTAGTGAGCCTATGGATCCACTTCCCATCCCTCCACTCAGTGCTTCCTGGGAGGCACTTGACCTCCCTCTCTGCCCTGCCAGGTGTCCCTAACTCCACTCCCAGGACACTAGAGTCCCCTACTAGGAGAAGCTTCCCCCTCCTCCAGGATCCCCTGCCTCCCTTTCCTGGGGCTCCATCCTGGAGGAGCCTCCCATCCTCCCTGGTCGCAGCCTCAGATTCCTAAGTGGGGCTTTCCTGTTCCTCCAATACAGTATAAGAGTTACTAAGTTGGATTGCTTGGGGAAGTGCTTTTGATCCCCCTCCCTCACCCTCCCTGAGCCCACCATAGTCCAATCACTCCTCTTCCCTGGCATTCTTTGAGGTGCTGGTTGTGGACCCAGTGGTCTCTTGGTGGGGGTGGATGCCACCTTCAGCTTGGCTAACTCTGCTTGGAGACAGACAATCTCCTCCCTCAGCCCAGAGAGGTGCCTGCAGACAGGGCAGCATCACTGACTCCAGAATGTCTCCCTGAAGACAGCTGCTCCACAACCACTGCACTGCACCACTCCCATCATGTCTGTTTCCCTCCTCAATCAACTGCCTGCTTAAGACGGCTATTTGTTATCTCATAAATATTTATTTTTTTCTTTTGCTTTTTGTTATGCTTTCTGTCTTTGCTACTTCCTGTACAGATGCAGAATGTTGAAAGGCCCTATGAGACCCACCCTATAAATGTAGGCCGAACCCTGGGGTGGGAGTACACCAAAGTCTATGTCCAAAAACAATCAGCCAAGGAGAATTCTGGCAGTGGCTCCTCACTCCACTCACCATTGTCCAGACACAGCCAATTACAAACACACAGTCACAAGCCTATCAGCTAGAATCCCTCAATCCTGCCCAAACTAAATGGAAAAGCACACAGAAATGGCAGTTAAGAAAATATCTCAAATTCAATTACAAACACACAGTCACAAACTCACCAACTAGAATCCCTCAATTTTTCCTCAGCTAAATGAAGAATCACTGTTTTAATATGTATTCATGTATGTTTTTTACTCCCTTACGTGCTTAACACCCTTGCGTGCTCTTGAGTGTGAGGTGCCAAGTACCCCGGGAATGGGCAGCAAAGAAGTAAACTTTGCCTTGCCTTATGGAAGGATGTGAAGCCTGAAAGTGTAGTAAGACATGGCTTGATAAGTAGACAGTGAGTTTAGTAAGTTTTGGCTCAATGTGTAGAAAGTAAGTGTAGTAAGTTAAGTTGGATGTACAGTATGGCTGGTAAGTGATGTAAGATACAGCTGGAATGGTAGCCAGTGAGTGTAATATGTCACAGGTGGATGTGAAGCCAGTAAGTGTAGTAGTAACTTCTGACTGGATATATAACAGGTTAGTGTAGTAAGTTATGGCTAGAGAGTTACCAGTGAGTGCAGTAAGTTATGACTGTATGTGTAGCCAGTGAGTGAAGTAAGTTATGACCGGATGTGTAGAATGTTAGTGTAGCATGTGAAGGTGGATATGTAACCAATGAGTGTCATATGTTATGGATTAATATGTAGCAGGTGAGTGTAGCAAGTTATGGCTGGATGTGTTGTCAGTGAGTGTAGTAAGTGATGGCTGGAGGTGTAGCTGGTGTGTGCAGTAAGTTGTGACTGAATGTGTAGCCAGTGAGTGTAGCACGTTATGACTGGATGTGTAGAAAGGAAGTACAATAAGTTGTGACTGAATGTGTAACCTATAAGTGTAGTAAGTTATGGCTGAATGTGCAGCCAGTGAGTATAGTATGTTATGGCTCAATATGTGGCTTGATGTATAGCCAGAGAGTGTAGCAAGTTATAGCAGGATATGTAGCTGGATGTGTAGCCAAAGTGTAGTAAGTTATGGGTGGTTGTGTAGCCATTGAGTGTAATAGGTTATAGCTGGAAGGGAAGTTGGTGACTGCAGTAAGTTATGACCAGATGTGTAGCCAGTGAGTGTAGTAAGTTATGGCTGGATGTGAAGTTGATGAGTGTAGTAAGTTATGGCCAGATATGTAGCCAGTGAGTTTTGTAAGTTGTGGCTCAAGGTCTAGCTGTTGAGTGTAGTAAGTTACCACTGGATGTGTAGCCAGTGAGTAAGTTATGTCTCAATGTGTTTGCCAGTGAGACTACTATGTTATGATTGAATGTGTAGCCAATGAGTGCAGTACATTATGACTGGATGTGTAGTCAGTGAGTGTAGTACGTTACAGCTGGATGTGAAGCCAGTGAGTCCAGTAGGTTATGGCATGATGTGTAGCCAATGAGTGTAGAAAGTTATGGTAGATGTGTAGCTAGTGAGTGTAGTATGTTATGACTGGATGTGTAGCCAGTGAATGTACTCACTTATGCATCAATGTGTAGGTGGATGTGTAGCCTGACAGTGTAGTAAGTTGCAGCTTGATATGTGGCCAGTGAGTGTAGTAAGTTATGGCTGCATGTGTAGCCAATGACTGTACTAAATTATGGCTGGATGTTCAGACAGTGAGTGTAGCAATACATGGCAGGATCTGGAGCCATTGAATGTAGAAAGTTATGACTGGATGTTTAGCCTGTAAATGTGGTGCTTTATGGCTGGATGTGTAGCCTGTGAGTATGGTAAATTATGGCTGGATGTATAGTCAGTGAGTGCAGTAAGTTATGGCTGGATGTGTAGCTTATGAGTTTAGAAAATTATGGCTGGATGTGAAGCCACTAAGTGTAGTAAGTTAAAGATAGATGTCCAGCCAGTGAGTGTAGTAAGTTATGGCTAGATGTGTAGTCAGAGAGTTTTGAAAGTTAAGGCTGGATGTGAAGCCACTTAGTGTAGTAAGGTAAAGACATATGTACAGCCAGTGAGTGTAGTACATAATGGCTGGATGTGTAGCCAGACAGCATAGTAAGTTATGGCTGGATGTGTAGACAGTGTAATAAGTTATGGCTGCACATGTAGCTGATGAGTGTGGTACGTTATGACTTAATATGTAGCCAGTGAGTGTTATAACTTATGACTGGATGTATAGCCAGTGAATGTAGCAAGTTATGACTGGAGGTGTAGCCTGTGAGTGTAGTACATTTTTGACTGCATTTGTAGCCAGTTAACATAGTACATTATGGCTGGATGTGAAGTCTGTAAGTGTAATAAGTAACAGTTGGATGTGCAGCCAGTAAGTGTATTAAGCTATGGCTGGATGTGCAAACAGTTGGTGTATTTAAGTTATGGCTGGATCTGTCACCAGTGAGAATGGTAACTTATGGCTGGATGTGTTGCCAGTGAGTGTAGAAAGATATGGCTGGACATGTAGCCGGTCAGTATAGAAAGTTATGGCTGGATGTGTAGCCATTAAGTGTAGTAAGTTAAGGTTGGATGTAAAGCAAGTGAGTGTAGTAAGTTATGCTGGATGTGTAACTGGAAGTGTAGCTATTGAAGGTGGTAGGTTGTGGCTGGATGTGTAGCCAGTGAGTGTAGTAAGTTATTGCTGGATGTGTGGCAAGTGAGTTAGCAACTTGTGGTAGGATGTGTACCTACTGAGTGTGGCAAGTTATGGCTGGATGTGTTGCCAGTGAGTGTAGTAAGTTACGACTGGATGTGTGGCTGGTGAGTGCATAAATTATAAATGGATGTTTAGACATGTGGCTGTTGAGTGCAGAAAGGTGTGTGTGGATGCTTAGCCAGTGAGTGTAGTAGGTTATGTGTGGATGAGGAGCACGTGAGTGTAGAAGGGTATGGTTGGATGCATAGGGAGTGAGTGCAGTATGTTATTGCTGGATTTGTAGCCAATAAGTGTAGAATGATACTGCTGAAAGTGTAGCTGGATGTGTACAGAATGAGTGCTGTAAGGTATGGCTGAATGTGTAGGCAGTACGTGTAGTAAGTTATGGCTGCACGTGAAGCCGGTGAGTGTAGTACGGTATGGCTGGATGCATAGCCAGTGACTCTAGTAAGTTATGGCTGGATGTGTGGCCAGTGACAGTAGTAAGTTATGGCTGGATGTGAACCCAGTGAATGTAGAAACTTATTGCTCGATGTGCAGCCAGTGAGTGCAGTAAAGTATTGCTGGATATGTAGCCAAAGAATGTAGTATGTTATGACTGGAGGTGCAACCAGTGAGTGTAAAACATTTTGGCTGCATGTGTAGCTAGTTATCATAGCACATTATGTTGAAATGTGTAGCCTGTAAATGTAACACATTATGGCTGTATGTGTAGCCAGTGACTGTAGTAAGTTATGGCTATATATGTAGCCAGTGAGTGTGGTAAGTTATGGTTGGACAAGTAGACAGTCAGAGTAGAATGTTATGGCTGGATGTTTAGCTGGAAGTGTAGCCATACAGGGTCATAAGTTGTGGCTGGATGTGTAGCCAGGGAGTGAAGTAGTTATGGCTGGATGAGTAAGCAGCAAGTGTAGTAAGTTGTGGCTGGATGTGCAGTTAGTGAGTGTAGTAAGCTATGACTAGATGTGTGGCCAGTGAGGGCAGAAATGTGTGGCTGGATGTGTAGCCAGTGAGTGTAGTAAGTTATGACTAGATGTGAAGCCAGTGAGTGTAGTAAGTTATGACTGGATTTATAGCTGGATATATAGCCAGTAACTATTTTAAGTTATGAATGGATATGTATCTAGTAAGGGTAGTAAGTTATTTCTGGATGTGTAGCTGGATATGTAGCCAGTGAGTGCAGTAAGTAATGTCAGGATGTTTTGTCATTAAGTAAAGTAAGTCATGCTTGGATGTGTAGTAGGTGAGTGTAGTCATTTATTGCTGAAAGTGTAGCCTGTGATTGTAGTTAGTTATGGCTGGATGTAAAGAGAGCAAGTGTTGTAAGGTATGGCTGGATGTGAAGCCATTGAGTGTAGTAAGTTATGGTTGGATTTATAGCTGGATATGTAGCCAGTAACTATTGTAAGGTATGGCAGGATGTGTAGCCAGTGAGTTCTGTAAGTTATGGCAGGATGCGTAGCCAGTGAGTGTAGTCTGTCATTGCTGGATGCATGGCTGTGAGTGTAGTAAGGTGCGGCTGGAAGTGTAGTCAGTGAGTGTAGTAAGTTATGGCTGGATTTATAATTGGATGTCTGGCCAGTAACTATTGTAATTTATGGCTGGATATGTATCCAGTGAGGGTAGTAAGTTATTTTTGGATGTGTAGCTAGATACGTAGCCAGTGAGTGCATCAACTAATGACAGGATGTTTTGTCATTAAGTAAAGTAAGTTATGCTTGGATGTGTACTAAGTTATGGCAGGATGTGTAGCCAGTGAGTATAGTAAGTTATGGAAGGATGTGTGGCCTGTGAGTATAGTAAGTTGTGGCTGGATGCGTAAGCAGTGAATGCAGTAATGTATCCCTGGATAAGTAGCCCATTAGTGCAGTAAGTTATGTCTGGATGTGTAGCAATTTCTGGCAGGATGTGTAGCCTGTGAGAGTAGTAAGTTATAGCAGGATGTGTAACCTGTGACTGAAATATGTCATGGCTGAAAGAGAGCCCTGTGAGTGGAGTAATAATAATAATAAAACTTTATTTATAAAGCGCCTTTCAAGTATCAAAGCACTAAATAATAAATAAGTGAGTAAAACAATAAAATACACATTGATCAAAATAACAGAATAAATAAGATAAAATGGTCAATTTGGCTATGCTTTCAGCCATAGATGCATCTTCAGGGCCTTTGTAAAGCCCTCCATAGTTGTCCACTCATGTATCTGATGGGGTAGAAAATTCCACAGGGCTGGGGCCACATACATAAATGCATGGGCCCCAGATGACTTAAGACTCACCCTGGGAATCTCTAGCAGCCCCTCGTCAGCTTAGCGGAGTGGTCATCCAGGGCAGTAAAGAGACAGGAACTCTTTCAGATAGTCTGGGCCTAGTCCCTGTAGGGTCTTCTAGGTCAGAAGCCTGACCTTGAAGGTGATCTGCCACTAAATAGGCAGCCATTGCAGTTCGCGCAGCACTGGTGTGATGTGACTCGCACATGGGGTCCCCATCAACAACAGGGTCACAGCGTTCTGCACTAGCTGCAAGCGGCGGATATCAACTCCCAGAAGCCCTAGATAAAGGGAGTTGCAATAGTCAAGGCATGAGGTCACAAAGGCATGGATCAACACTGGAAGGTCACCAGATGGAACAAGGTGCTTAACCTGGGCGTAAGTAAGGTGTGGCTTTATGTGTAGGCTGTGAGTGCAGAAATGTATGCCTAGACTTGTAGCCAGTGAGTGTTTTAAGTTATGTCTGGATGTGTAGCCAGTGAGTGTAGTAAGTCATTCCTGGATATGTAGCCCATGAGTGTAGTACTTTATGGTTGGATGTGTAGCTGAATGTACAGAGCTGTAAGTGTAGCCACTGAATATAGTAAGTTATGGCAGGATTTGTAGCAAGTAAATGTAATAAGTTATTGCTGGATGTTTAGTTGTTGAGTGTGGTAAGATATGGCAGGATTGGTAGCAAATGAATGTAGTAAGTTATTGATGGATGCTTAGCTGGTGGGTGTGGTAAGATATGGCAGGGTGTGTAGCCAGTGATTGTAGGACGTTCTGGCTACATGTGTGGCCTCTGGGTGTAGTAATGTGTGGACTGACGTTTAGCCAGTGAGTGTAGTACGTTAAGGTTGGATGTGTCATCAGGGAGTGTAGTAAGGCAAGGCTGGATGTGTAGCCAGTGTGTGTCATAAGTTATTGCTGGATGTGTAGCCTGTGAGGATGTTACATATGAAATTTAGTAATTTAGAAAATGAAATAAGATGTAAAGTTGTAAGAACCTATGGGTAACAAGTAAACAATAGTGATTGGCAGTATTAAAACCTTAATTTATTTTTTGAAAAGTAAAAATTATTAAACTGTGAGAGAAACATATTTTTAAGGTTATTGCTTTGAACATCATTAGTTTCCATGGACTAAGGGGGATAGGATGTGTAATGGGAAGCAGTGCACCCTGATGCCAGAATTAGGGAATATCCCTTTAAATATTTATACTGCATTGGGTGTTCTATGGAGAGCCTCCTATCACACACTCTTCCCCACTTCTCCTGGAAAACTGGAATGAATTTCATTTAATATTATTTATAAATCTTAAACCAGAAATGTGATTGTTATACACTTTGGTTAACACTGAATGTATATTAAAGTGAATATATGTTCTATGATCTTTCTTGTTATCACTAGATTACCAAGTTTAATTGATGGGATGAATTCACCAACGGTGACTTATACAACTAATAGAGAATACTAATGAGGTAATGGGGCAATTACAAACACCTGGTAATTAAAACACTATATAAATGTGCACCTCACTGTAATGCAACACTTCAGATGAACAGGTCTTTGTGGCCTCAAAGCACTGGGCTGCTATTACTGAAATGGTATGTGAATCTGTACATTGTGTTTTAAGAAGTATTTCAATATTCTGTATTTAAATTTCTGCTCTAGACTGATAATGAATTATGTAATAAAATTAAACAACTACTGTAGCAACACTAACCTGGAATGCTATTTCTTGTTTAATTGAATATTTTTATATTTTATGGCACCTGACCTTAACTGAGTGCACCCTCTTTTCTTTTTTAGAATTCCATTGCATTTTGATGGTGTGCACCGGCAGATACGGTGGTCAGAGGCAGTGTTTGTGAAATAGAAGCAGTACAGGTTCACAGCCTCTTCCACCAGAGATCACCTTGTTACACGAGGCCCCTGCACCCTAATTGGTCCCCCCAGAGGTACACTGCAGACAGCTAGCGTTTAGGTATATGTCATACTAACTTATAGGGCTAAAGGCATCTACCAGATAAGAGTAGATGTCAGGATATGTATGCATATAATTGCTATACACTTTACTTCCCAATATACACATGTACTTCATGCTTACAAGATGCTAGGACACCTGTGTCCTTGTAATGATTATGATATATGAATCAGCATTGCCATCTTCTGATGATTTGTATTACTACACAGCTATCTACAAACTGTACCTCTTTGTTTCCACAAAGTGATGACTACTACAAAATTGTATAATGTTATCTTGGACTTAGGAGCCATCTCTAATTTAGCAAATAGGGCTCATCTCTGTAACTAGAAATGTTTCTATTTTACAGTAACCATGGTAATTATCTTAGGTATATAATTTAAGACATTACGTCTTCTACCTCGGAGACCCCAGGAGACATGGAGATTCCTCGAGGTATAGGGAACACTTAGCATTGGCTCCCAGTTTCTAATGGTAAGAACTGCTTAGGGCAACAGTGATTTTCCTTTTGGTAGTAATAAACAAGCTTTACTACTCTTATGCAATGTGTCTGTGATTCCTTGTATGCCCATTATTGCCAAGAACCTGAGAGTGAGGTTTACACCTCATGACAGTCTGCACCGAAATTAACATAGTAGAAAAAAAGTTAATTAAACAGAGATGGCATTCTCATTGATCAATACTAACTTAGGATCCTCCAGAGTCACAGTTTACTCAGATCATAGCCCAGAGTCCAACCCGAACACAAGTTCTGGGGAGACAAATATCTGAATTTTCTTTGTAAAACTGGAAAAGGTTGTACTGAAGGAGATAGAGCTGCATTACATTATCTGTTATTTTTTTAAAGAAAAGCATGGATAAGGAGAGAATCCCCCATGGACTGTGAGTCACTAAAACAAAGCCTGCGGTTTAACCAATATGCATTACAGAAAGATGAGGGAGAAGAACCTGAGAGACAGTTCAGCCGAGTTTACAAAAATTAAAATTGACAAGGACGAGTATCAGAGAGCTATTATATTGGAAGAAATCAAAGTGTTACACACTGAATTGTCAACTTTTGGTAACAATGAACTCATCACAAATCTGGATAAAAAATTAACAGAAAAGGCAAAGTGGTGGGAACCAGAGTTAATCAATAGAAAGAAAACTGAACTCACCCGGGACGAGAAAAATTATCAAAATGATAAAATATATAAATGGGAGAACTTTACATGACAGCAATCGCGAGGCAGGAGGAACTCTTGTGGGAAGAGCCAATGGTTAGGTGGTTTATCCTCAGTTTCTGCATCCCAGGGAAGGGGTGAATGCTTCTCAAACTGAGATTCTGATACAAAACAACAACACGGGGCCCCCAGGACTGTTAATCTCCCCCCAAAAAAGAAAAAAATCAACCAACGAGATGGGAGACACAACACAAGACGAATGAGGAGTACATCTGTATTAAGGGATGCTAGACAGGTAGCAGTGAATACTGACAATGCAGAAATTGATTTGAATGGTCCTTTCTTGCAGGCTTTAACTGTTGTTAACCTTTCCTCACAGTCTTTTTCTGATGAACAGCTTAAGGTATTAACATATGGTCTCTCCTTTGTACTGGTACCACCACTAAAATAATTTGAGATTTTTGTGATCTATTTAAATTGTTTAGGAAGCTAAATTTGAAACAAATATTCCTCTACTGACCTAGCACAAAATCTATCGCTGCAGTCAGCTGAGAATGAACAAAAGAAAGGGGCACTAATTGATGTTTTGACTATGGAGGAATTGTGAAAGGCATTACAGGGAGCAAATTAGGTTTTGGAGCCTGGGGCTGAGGGGGAAGGAAAACAAGTCCCCATGGTACAACTGGATCCAGAGGTATGACCAAAAGTGTTGTGTCTAAACCATTGGCAAAAGTAAAATCGACCTTTTCAACATTTAATACTGGAAGTGAAACTATAAAAGTATTACAGGATGTAGTAATTAGAGATATTGAAAAAGTGTTGGAACAAAATAAACAATGTCCTCACTGGGATAATCTCGGTGCCCCAGAATGGTTAGCATTGAAAGAAATTCAAAATATGCATGATGTGGAAATTAAACCATCTGATAAAGGTGGAAATATTGTAATTATGAATAAAAAGGCTGAGGCACTGAGACAACTTTCAGATGCAGGAGCATACAAGGCACTAACTAGTAATCCAGAAAGGATTTACAAAGAAAAACTAACATCTTTTTTGTCAGAATCAGTGGAGAAAGATTGGATCCTGCAGAGAGAACAGAAAGCATTGTGCCCTGAGCACCCCAGGGCACCAGTATTTTATCATATAGCAAAACTCTACAAAAATAGAGATAATCCACCTGGACAACCCATTGTTTCAGGCAATAACTCCGTTTGAGCCCTTAGCAGGGTACATACATAAATTCCTGCAAAAGGAAGTAACAACACTGAAGTCTTACATTAAAGACACAACAGTTGTATTGAGAGAACTAAAAAACTTCAGGTGGCAACCTACATATACCTGTCTGGTTTTAGATGTTAATTCCCTTTACACTATAATCGACTGTAAGCAAGGTACAGAGGCAGTGGCTATGATGTTGTCTAAATCAGACAGGGTTTTTCCCATTCCATTCATCTTATCTTCCCCGGAACTTATCTTAAAGAGGAATTATTTCCTTTTTAACGGACAGTATTATCGCCATGTTAGGGGCACTGTGATGGGCTCCTCTATGGCCCCCTCCTATGCCAAACTTTTATGGGTTGGTGGGAGGAGGGGGCCATGTACAACCCCAATAGCAACCCCTTTGCAAAAGATATAGCTTTTTCATTTCCATTTTATAGATGACCTGTTGTTGGTTTGGGATGGTACAGATGCAGATGTGAAAAAATTCCTTACATATGTTAACCAAAATGAAATGGGAATTCGATTCATATCTAGAAGTGACAGACACAAGATAGAATTCTTGGATCTCTGCTGATGGGTGTAAGTGGAGATATTGTCACAACAGTGAGATTTAGAAAAAAACTCAGAGGGGAACAGCATGCTTCATGCATGTAGTGCCCATCCTAAGCACCCCATAGAAAGCTTACTGTATTCCAAACTTATCAGGCTTAAACGGAATAATACGAGGGAAAGTGATTTTGAGACTGCTAGTCAAGAATTCTTCCACAGGTTACTTCTGAGGGGGTATTCAGAACAGATTCTGAGCCAGGTCTTAGATAAATTTGAACGGGTAGACAGGAAAGATTTATTGGAATATAGAGAAAAAGAAAGTGAGGGGAAAATTGTGTTTTGTAACAACTTACTCGGCTGTGTCTACGGGCATACGGTCCGTGATTAAACAACACTGGTACTTATTGGGCATGGATAGAAACATCAAGGAAGTGAGTGAGAAGGGACTCCTTATTTCATTTAGACGTGGAAAAAATCTGAAGAATGTATTAGTCCATAGCGAATACAGGGAATCCTGGTCTTCAGAAAATTGGTTACCACCCAAACCTAATCGTTTTTTTCATGATATAACTGCATTACATGCACAAATGCAAAACAGGGCAGTGTTTTTATTAACCCCAGCTGTGGAGGAATGGTGCATGTTAATATGCAACATTTCATAACTTGCAACACCACATATGTGGTGTATGCCATCTGGTGTTCATGTGGCCGTGTCTACATAGGGCAGACCACACGTAAGCTTAAGGGGGGACATTTTAGAGCACTCCGACAAAAGAATTTACAGCACCCTATAGAAAAAGACTTAATAGAAGAATCAAGAGACCATAACAATTTCTATATGGGTATTGATTATGTGCCTTCATTGGCAAGGGGAGGGAATGGGGGAAGGATGTTAGATCAAAAGGAATCAAAATGGATTTTTTGCCTCAAGACTCTAAAACCATCTGGATTTAATGATGCTAGGGACTGGAAACCCTTTTTGTGAATTAGAGCTGGAATAGATATGAAATTTAGTAATTTAGAAAATAGAATAAGATGTAACGTTATAAGAACTATGGGTAACTGGTAATTACTTGTGACTAGAGGTGTTAAAACCTTAATTTACTTTTTGAAAAGTAAAAATTATTAAACTGTGAGAGAAACATCTTTTTAAGGTTATTGCTTTGAACATTATTAGTTTCCATGGACTAAGGCGGATAGGATGTGTGATGGGAAGCAGTGCACCCTGATGCCAGAATTAGAGAATATCCTTTTAAATATTTAAACTACATCAGAGTGTTCTATGGAGAGCCTCTTATCACACACTTCCCCACTTCTCCTGGAAAATTGGAATGAATTTCATCCAATATTATTTATAAGTCTTAACCCAAAAAGGTGATCTTTATACACTTTAGTTAACACTGAATGTATATTAAAGTGAATGTATGTTGTATGTACTTTCTTGTTATCACTAAATTACCAAGTTTAATTGATGGGATGAATTCACCAATGGGGACTTACGCAACTAATGGAGAATACTGATGAGGTAATGGGGTAATCACAACACTTGGCAATTAAAACACTACATACATGTGCACCTCACAGTAATGCCACACCCCTGACGAACATGTCTTTGTGGCCTCGAAGCACTGGGCTATGACTGAAATGGTATGCGAATCTGTACATTGTGTTTTAAGTATTTGAATATTCTGTATTTAAATTTCTGCTCTAGACTGATAATGAATTGTTTAATAAAATTAAATAACTAGCAATGCTAGCCTGGAGTGCCCTTTCTTGTTTAATTGAGTGTAATACGTTATGACTGGATGTGTAGCCAGTAATTGTAGAAGGTATTGGCTCTGTGTGTGGCCTCTGGGTGTAGTAGCGTGAGGCTGGATCTTTAGCCAGTGAGTGTAGTACGATATGGCTGAATGTGCTGCAAGTAAGTGTAGTAAGTTATGGCTGGATGTGTTGCCAGTGAGTTTTGTAAGTTATTGCTGGATGTGTAGCCAGTGAGGGTAGTATTTTATGGCTGAATTCGTAGCTGGAACTGTTGCCAATGAGTGTGGTAAGTTTGGGCTCTATGTGTAGCAAGTGAGTGCAGCAGGTTATGACTGGATGTGTAGCCTGTGAGTGTAGTGAGTTATGGCTACATGTGTAACCAGTGAGTGTTTTAAGTTATGACAGGATGTGTAGCGAGTGAGTGTAGTCTGTCACAGCAGGATGTGTGGCAGTGAGTGTAGAAAGGTGTGGCTGGGGGGACATGGCAGCACAGGCAAGATGGCAGCTTAACTCTCTAACTCCGTTCCACACCGGGCACAATCCACAGGCATCCACGATGATCTGAACCTTTTCTCTACCTCCTAGAATAGGGTAGTGTTAAGTTTTTTCCACCCGACTGCCTAGCCATTTTCTTCCCTCTGGTCTAGCCTTTTCCACTGCGAGCCACTGGTTTTCCCTGAAGCAAGTACCACCAACTCCAGGCCATGCGGTCTTCAGCCTCAGACATTCACTTACATGCTCAGGCCTACAGGGTATAGGATTAATCTACAAACATGGCGATGGCCTCTTTTGGCGCAGCGCCTGGCTCCACATTCAGCATGCTCTGTCTACCCTTTACCAAGCACCGCACCAGTAGGGCAATGGCTGAATCACCCTCCTTGCAGCCCAAAGTCGCCTCTGGTCCCATCCTGGACAGACCGCTCCAGCAGGTACAAGAGGGGGGACTCACTGACTCAAATAACAAAGATGCTGGAGGCCCTGCTAAGCTGTGTAGACGGAATTAGTGCTGCCCTCTCCGGGAACATTAACTGCAGTTTGGGATCTGGAGGATAGGGTGAATGTGCTGAAGCAACGTGCGGAAGATCTGGAGGGCCATCACAATCAGGTATGTAGGCGCCTTCAAGACCATGAACTGAAGTTGTCGAAACTGTTGGAAAGGGCTGAGGATCAGGAGAACTTGGGGCACTGGAATAATATAATATTCGGATTGTCGGTGCCCCTGATGGTGCGAAGGGCCCAAATATGGAGACATTTCTTAATGACCTGCAACCCAAGTTGCTAGGAGAGCACTGGAGAGGCCATAAAGAAGTGAAACGTGCCCACAGGCTCTTCTCTAAGTCAGATCCCGCTCCTCCTCTCTCCCTTGGCCCATCATAGCCTACGTCTTGAGATATGCAACTAAGGAGCAAATCGTACGAGTGGCCAGAGATCTGGGGGACATTACTTGGAAGGGCTCCAAGATTTCCTTCTTTCGGGTTTTCTCCCAGGAGGTTGCCTTCAGGCTCAAAGCGTTTGTTCTGATCAAGAAGGTTTCAATGCAGTACAGCTTCAAATACAATTTTAAGCACTTTACCTCCCTATATGTGTCTAAAGACGGCAGGGAGCTACTCACCCAATACACTCACGAGGTCGAAGACTGGCTAGCCAAGTATTGGCCTAATCCCCTACAGAAAACTACATCTCCCAGAAAGCTATGGGTCCCAGGAGGGTGTGACCAAGGGAGGAGGAATCAGAGCAAAGGGCGACAGATACAAGGGGAGTTCTTTTCTGGAGGGCATGTACAGCAATCAAATGTGCCTCCCAGGTCAGGCCTGAAAAATAAGCTTAATTTTTCAGACTGCTCCACTGTCACCGACCCATTTCCTCAAGTGCAGCCAAAGCCCCCTGCATCTGTACCTCAGCTGATATCAGCCTCTCAACCACATGGATACAAACAGAAGGCCAGGTGCAATAGGATCTAACTCAAAAACCAAACTGAAGCCTCCTCCCCGGCCAAGCTACTTAAAGGTGACGTTATTTCTAAAGAGGACAAGCCACTGAGTAAGGATTTGACCCCTGAGGATATGGACACAATGGCTCCCTTAGACTGGGCAGCTGAGTCAGAGGCAGAGGCAGTAGAGGAGGAGGGAGTGACCCTACGCATCAAACTCATATCATTTGCAGCAGCTGTAGCAAAAAGAGCCTTCCACAGTGAGCACCTTAGGAGCCCTCTCCCTCCAGCATCACCCCCACGGGGCTAGATGGATTATTCGAACTGGACTGAGCAGGGTTTAGTATCTCCATTTACCTCTGGTTTCTTTGACAGTCCTGTGTTAAATGAATGTATGGCTATGGGAGCCCCCCCCCCCAACTCCCTCAACTTCTGGCCTGCATAGCATAAGGGCCATCTCTCCTAGATGTGATATGTGAACACTATCCCTCCCCCCAGGATGGCAGAAGTTGGCACGTGGGGTGGGTTCCTCTATCTCAGCTATTACATACTGTATTCCTGATCTCGCCCCCATCGCAACTGTCCCTGGTGTCCAATTCAGGCCCTCTACTTTCCCTCCCAAATCCTGGTGGGTAGCAATATGTGGAGATAGGTCCTCTCTTTGCTATCCTGTCAAGGGTCCAGAGTGCAATTATATTGCTCTACACTGACCCCAAAGGGGGCAATTCTCACTTTGGCTCCACCTCGTTAGGTACCACATCCTGCTGGTTGGCTGGGATAAACACAAATCCCTCCTTGTTTAAGAATACATATCTGATCATGCTAAGGCTATTTAATTAAATGTTGGGTGTTTTCAACTTAGCACATGGCAGTCAGATTCCCTTCCCCCATCCCATCACCTATCCCTTTTTTCCCCTCAGCATCCCCCCTCCCTTCCCTTCCTCCCCCCTCCCCCTTCCTCATTCAGCTCCCTTTGGATCACCCTGTAGGGTGTACAGACTTTGGTAGGGATAGGCCAATCTTGGATTTCTGACCCTTACGCTATCCCCCCCCCCCGGGTGCTGTGAGCCAATGTTACTTGGGTCCGCATCTATCTGGGTGTTCTTAAACATATGTATCTCCTCACCCTTAGTGGTTACACTAGTTACCGGTTCTCATTAAGTAATATTGTGTTGTTTCAATGTCTATCTAGTGTTCTTTTTTTTTATTCAGTATACTTCACTGAAATTTTAAGCAGCATTATACAATGGCAAGAAAGAATCCTGGCTCCTGATTGGTCAGTTGACCATCACAGCAGGGATGTTATCCTCGCATAACATCCCTGCTGATCAACTAGATGATGACCCCATAGATTGTGTACATCTTTTCTTAACTAATTCTATCTGATGACGCCATCTGGGGTCAGGTTATGCAATGGATGGTTCTGACTCTGTATGGCGCTAATGGGTAGAATGGGTTAAGAAAATATCTTTAAGCACTAAAACAAATTCTTTAAAATTATTTTTTTTCTGTATAAAACAACGAGCCATTGAATAGGAATAATGCCCTCCAGGTGGGTGTTATGCTGGATAATATCCTTCTGGTGTTGACGCCCTTGGACAGTGGCCTCGGGCCCAACCACCTGAGGTGGGATGTTATCCCAGCATAACACCCACCCTGTCAGGCATTATTCCTTTATTATACAATGGCAAGAAAGAATCCTGGCTCCTGATTGGTCAGTTGGCCATCACAGCAGGGATGTTATCCTCGCATAGCATCCCTGCTGATCAACTAGATGATGACCCCATAGATTATGTGCATCTTTTCTTAACTCATTCTATCTGATGCCGCCATCTGGGGTCAGGTTATGCAATGGATGGTTCTGACTCTGTATGGCGTTAATGGGTAGAATGGGTTAAGAAAATATTTTTAAGCACTAAAACAAATTCTTTAAAATTATTTTTTTTCTGTATAAAACAACGAGCCATTGAATAGGAATAATGCCCTCCAGGGTGGGTGTTATGCTGGATAATATCCCTTCTTGGGTGTTGGACGCCCTTGGCCAGTGGCCTCAGGCCCAACCACCTGAGGTGGGATGTTATCCCAGCATAACACCCACCCTGTCAGGCATTATTCCTTTATTAAATCACACTAGGATATGCTTGAGTTGACTAGAAGCTGCAATATAACATGCAAGAACAATGAAACAGTGTACAAAACATAAATGACAAACAGTAAAATAGCTTCCCACATTAAAACCCCCCACCCCACATCCCAGTCCTCCTTCCCTAAGCATTCTGTGGTATGGTCTTGAGATACATGAGGGTTTCATTCAGTGGCAAGGCAATTCTGAGAGTCAGGGCTTCCAGGGGAAGAGTAGAGTTGAAAGAGGTCTGTGATGCATATTTCCAATGTGCCTCTCCAGCTGAATTGCTAGTAGGATCTCATGGTGCCATTCAAGCACAGTGGGTACAAAATTTTCCTTCCAGTGCCACGACATAACCAGTTTGGCTATTGATGCCACAAGTGTAAGATGAGCTTTTCTAACCCTAGGAGTCCCTTTCGGGAACACAGAGAAGACAGCATTCTGGAGTCAACAGGGTCTCAAGACCTAACAAGGGGTCTAAGGATTGCTGTATAGAGCTCCAGAAGGCCTGTGATTTTTGAACAACTCCACTGGAGATGGTACAGGGATCCAGGGGCTTGCATACAATGCTTACAGAGGGGGAAGTCAAACTTACCCATCTTAAACAGCTTGACTGGTGTACAATACAAGTTATGCATGATTTTAAAATGAATTAGGTGAAGACTGTCTTGTTCAAGGTATTTGTATACTGTGCTCCAGGCTTGCTTTCAATAGGAAGGATCCACTGGGAGGGAGAGCTCCTGAGCCCAGTAGTAACAAACACCTGAAGGGAGGAACGTGTCCCAAGCTTGAAGAAACTTGTATACATTAGAGACAGCATGCCCTTGTTTTGCCACTTGTAACAGCATGGTGAGATCCACTGCCGGGGGGTGGGGGGAGGAGGCCAGGGCTTCGGCCCTAGGAAAGAGATAATTGCATTTTCAATTTGCAAATATTTGAAGAGGTCTCTGCTTCCAAGGTGTAGCTGAGCTTGAAAAATTGGAAAAGAGGCCAGATCTGTTCCCTGGCAAAAGGAGTTGAGGGTGCAGCCTCTGAGTTGGGGGGAAAAGGTGGTTGGAATAGGTTTATGGTCTATTTGAAAGTGTAGGTTATTTAAGATGGGTTGAGAGAAGGACCTATGCCAGATCTTTGACAAGTGTGTTTAGACCTGGTGCAAGGCTTCAAGGGACCAGCCTATCGGTGTGTTTTTGAGCTGCTGGGGAAGATAACTAGGAGAAAGGTACATAAGAGCTGAAAGGGAGATGTGGAATCTAGATGCTAGGCTCTTTTTGATATCCACCCAGATAGGAATATACACCTGGGAGTCAGCAGTAGTCCAGGAGGCCAGCTTACTGACATGCTGCGCACCATAATAATAGAAAAAAAGAAGGGAGAGTGAGCCCTCCTCCTACTTTGGGGGTAGTCAGTTTGCCGTATGCCCTCCTTACTGTTTTATTTTTCCAGAGAAATGTATTAAGCACCTTTTGAAGTTGGGTGAACCAGGCCTTGGGGAAGAAAAGGCTTAACGTACCTAAAGGGTAGAGGAGTCTGGGCAGTAAATTCATTTTTATGATGCTTATCCGGCCCCATAGAGAGAGTGGCAAGAGTCCCCATCTGTCCGGATCTGCCTTTACAATTTTAAGCAGGCTAGAGAAGTTTTCTCTAACAATTGTGGGGATGTCCTGGGATATTTTGATCCCCAAATAAGTCAGGAGCGTGGGCTTCCAAGACAGACCCAAATGGCTGACGTCTACTCTAGAAAGATGAGATTTAAGGGGGAAAATCACTGTCTTGATTAGATTCAGCTTGTACGAGGATATGGAGGAAAATTTGCATAGTTCCTCTAGCAGAGCTGGAATAGATTAGGTAGGCTTCTCGACATGCAAAAGGAGATCATCAGCATATGCTGAAAGCACGTATTCCTTTCCCTCAAGTTGAATACCAAGAATAGAAGGGGAATTAACAATTCTATGGATTAATAGCTCTAGATAAAAGTTAAAAAGGAGGGGAGAAAGTGGACACCCCTGGTGGGTAACACAGTGTAGAGGAAAAGAGGCTGAAAGAGAACCATTACACCATATCCTACCCATGCGTGAGGCATACAATTCTTTCACCCATTTAATGAAGCCTTCTGGGATACCAAAACAACTTAAGGATGCAAACAAGAAATCCCAGGACACCCAATCAAAAGCTTTTTCGGCATTGAGGGAGACCAGGGCCGCAGAGGCCCTGGACTCCATCAAAGTCAAAATCAGATGAATAAGTTTCCTCATATGATCGCCTGAGGACCCGGCATAAAACCAACTCACTCCGGGCCAATGACTGCACCCATTACCTGGGCGAGGTGATTGGTGAGGATCTTGGCCAGGATTTTCACATCCGTGTTAAGAAGCTAGATAGGCCAGTAACTTTCAGGGAGGAATAGATCCTTGTCTGGCTTGGGGAGTAAAGTAATTAGAGCCTCTGAGAAGGAAGGATCCTCTATACTTTCATCAAGCCAGAAGTTAAACACCTCTATTAGAAGTGGAGCTAATTGTGGGATACAGGATTTGTAGAGATTACTGGGGAGGCCATCTGGGCCCAGGGCTTTATCCAGAGGCAGCTGTTTAATAGCATATTCTACTTCATTAAGAGTAACCTTCAAGCCCAAGTGTATAACAAGATGGGGTGGCAATGTTGGAAGGTCGGCCGAATTTAAATAATCAGAGATATGTGGATCCAGGGGGACAGGTGTTCTTCCCCGCTCATATAGTTTTTGCAAATAGATAACGAAAGTGTTAACAATTTCCTTGGGATCTGATATCATGGCTCCCTTAGGGGTTGGGGGCAAACCTGGCATAAATCTGCTAGCTTCTGTCTGCCTGAGCCTGAGGGCTAAAAAGCTTAACTTAGTACAGTGAAGTGCTAGCTTGGCCTTTCGGCCCATTATTTCTGCATACTGGGATTGAAATCTGTGCAGCTTAGCCCAGTCCAAAGCAGGGGAGGAGCGACTCAAGGTGTGTTCAAGCTGTTGGACTTTCCCCAAAAGGAAATCTAGCTGCTCCTTATTTTTGTGTGCCCGGGTAGCAGCAAGTCGAATAAAATCGCCTCGTAATGCACACTTGAGTGCAGCCCAGACTGTTTCAGTTCTACTTACAGAGTTTCTATTGGTCTCCAGGAAGACTAATACAATTGTGAATATGGGTAAGTGAAGATGGTGCTCTCAATAGCTGAGTATTGAGGCACCAAATTGAGTCACACCTCACACCCGGTCCTAACAGGTATGTCAGGCTAACTGGGGAATGGTCTGACAAGACTCTGGGGAGAATGGAAGCCACCAGGACTCCCAGTAGGCAGAAGGAACTGGTTAAAAAATAGTCAGTTCGTGACAGAGTTTTATGGGGGGTGGGGAATAGGTGTATTGACGGTCAGAGGGGTGTAGTAAATGCCAAAAGTCTACCAGTCCAGTACTCACCATGAGGTCTCTTAAGGCCCGTTGGGCAGGGGAAAGGCCAACTCATCTACTGCCTGACCTATCAACCTCAGACTGAGGTGCCAGGTTCCAGTCCCCTCCCAAGATCATTAACATGGGAGGATCATTGACCAAGAGGGGAATTAATTTGGTAAAGAACCCCGGGGAGTCCGAGTTTTGGGCCATATGCTGCTCCCAGAACTATAGGGTAGGATTCCAGCCTGCCCTGGATTAAAACATAATGGCCCAGCAGGTCCCACAGTTCCTGGATCATAGTAAAACGGACAGACTTGGCAATTAAAATTACCGTCCGTCCACTTTTTGTGGACATACCTGCCCCAAAAGCTTGCCCTACCCAGGACTTCCAAAGGAGGGTGAGATCTTTCCTATGCAGATGAGTTTCTTGGAGACAGGCTCATTTTGAGCCAATGTGATGAAGATTGCGCAATATAATTGCTCGCTTGCACTTATCTTGGGCATCTTTCATATTCCAAGACGCAAATTTATATACACTCCCCATATATTTACATAACAGCAGAAATAGAAACTGCAGGGAGGGGATAAAGTGAAGCCCACTTGGGATGAATTTAAGATGTTTACCCCTCAAACTCAATACTTTGGGAGAATGCATCCCTGACTTATCCTTCCATTGGAAACCTGAAAATTAAAGTGTCTTGACACACAGAATGCCCTTCCTATCCCCAAATACTGATACCACTAAACCCCCACTCCCTCACACCCCCTAACAATGTACAAAAACACAAGTAAAAACATATAAAACAAGAACCCCCTGTAGTCAACCATAAAACACGTAACCCACCCCGCCCCCAACAACACCAGCCAACCCCAGTTCTGACAAACTGCACCACCTCCAGTATACTGTCAGGTGATGTTAATAAAGCTGCACCAAGAAGACACAGCCATGAACCCCCTCCCCCTTCCCCTGCATATCACTAACAGTAGAGAACCAGAAAGACAGTAAACAGAGATAACATTAATCGCTGATATTATTAACTACAGGCAGTTTAGGCTACGAAGACTCAATTGTGCACATATTCTTATCTATCTCCAAATAAAAGGGTGACCTATATGTAGGGCAGTCTATCCACCCAGTTTAAACTGTGCACAACCTGCTAAACGAAAAAGTGGAACAGGAATAAAACAGGTCCACCATTATCCTTTCTGGCTAAGTGCATACTAAGCACCCACATTTTATTCACAAACCGTCAGGTCACCCTGATTTTACCATCCCTGGTTAATTATACCTGAAAGGGCCCATGATACCCCCCAGGAAAATGAAAATAAATGGCCGTACACTTCCTCCATTAGGAGTAAATAAAGTAGTCTATTCATACTGTTCCGGATGATGAGAAAAGAAAAATGACAAAGAAAAAAGAAGACAAAAAGCAAAAATTATAGCTGCCCTGTGATCACAAGTTCCATCATATTATGCCTGCATATAGATTACTCTCCATTTCTTGGTGAGTAAAACAAGTTCTGAGAAACATCTAGCTATCCTTAAAACAAAGTCCAATTATTCAGCACATTTATGCAGAGCAAGGGCTTTCCTCATGATTGTGCAAGTTAAATCAAGTAAATAGGTAAGGTACTAGAGATGTCTACTCGGGTTTTAGCCTGGTCCGGAGTCTCGAAAGAAATCCATTTTTCTGCGTGCTTGACCTGCAGTATAGCGGGATACTTGACCCTGTATGGCATTCCAGCCACAATCAGTTTTGATACTGTGGGGTTGGGCTCTTGCCTTCTGGCCCTCACAGTCTGCAGCAAGTCCTGCGTGATCCTTATGTTGCGACCCTCCCAAAGCAGCTCTTGAGCTTCCTTAACTTTTGTTAGGATGTGTTGCTTGTCTTGATAATTTAGCAGCTTGAAAATCAGTGGTCAAGGGGGAGCACTGGCAGGCAGAGAAGGGTGCAGGGAGCGATGCGCTCTGTCAATGATATACGAGCTGCCAGTCAGTGACAAACCTGCAATTTTAGTGCAGAAATTTTGAAGGAAAAAGATGGGCGCAGATCCCTCTTTGTCTTCCGATGATCCCAGAATCAGTAGGTTATTGCACCTACTGTTCCCCTCCAAATCTTCCAGCTTATTTTCTAACTTTTTCAGCCTGCAGATAGTAGTACTGTAGTCTTGTTCCACTCTCTCCTGCCATTTCTCAACTCAGAGGAGTCTTGCTTCTGAGTCACCTACTCAGATGGAAAGTGATTCAATCGAGGAGCGAAGTTGTTGGAGGTCTAATGAAATACCAGAAATGGTCTCCTGTAAAGGCTGTATTAACTCTACGGACCATGCCTCTGAAAGTGCAGTACCACCAGATTGGTTCCTAGAAGACCTGGGGGCTTGCTGTTTAGGCCTCTTTGTGGCCTTATCTTTTTCAGGAGTCAGGGGAGATGAATACTGTGGAGGAGCTGTCTTCATGGTTACTTCCATGCTCCAGTCGCTGATTCCCAAACTGCAGTAAGTAGATGACTAGTGCTGCTAAATTTAGTTCCACTTAATGTTTAAAAGTAGCTAGAAATGGAGTTTTAAGGCAGGAAGAGCAGGGAGAGATGAGAGCAAGCTGTTCTCCACTAGCCAGTCATCACATGGTCCCCCGTCTATCTAGTGTTCTGCATAGTACGGTATTTCATACTATTGTTGTGCTTTTTCCTGTTTAAACAGTTTATTCCACATCTAATTCTCTTGTATTTGACTGCATCGCTGATATTTACTGCTGACTATTCGCATACCTCTTCTTATGAGTGGGGAGGCATCTACCTATCTGGTTAGCAAAAGATTATACCAGTTCCCCTTCCTTCCATCCCAGGGGACCATATGGTATTAGGGATGTCTGCCGCCAGATCTAGTACCATGAGGTGGGTCTTCTGGAATGTTAAGAGCCTAAACCATCTGGTAAAGAGGATGAAAGTGCTGCAACATTCATGCTGTCTAAGGGCAGATATAGCTCTTGTCCAGGAGACCCATCTCATGGCCAAAACAGTTATGTGGCTTCCAAAAGATGTGAGTGAGAAAGGTTCTGGTGAGCACTGCCTCCACTAAGTCTAAAGGGGTGGCCCTATTGGTGGACAAAGTGTGCCCTTGGACGGTGGAGGAGGTTAAAGCCGATACACAGGGCAGATGGGTGGCAGCCCATTTCTCACATATGGGGGGACCGTACTGTGATTGCCAATGTCAATGGCCCAAACACAGATTCAGTAGATGCCTTAATGGGGGTTGGATAGGCCCTAACCTCCCTCACACAAAATCATCCCAATGCACCAGTTATACTTGGAGGAGTCTTCAACCTTGTTTCAGATGCATTCCTGGACAAGACTAAACCTACCCCTCAAACACACCCCGAGGCCAGGGCAGCCTTGCAAGTGTTAATTGAAGAGTGGAGACCCACTGACCCTTGGTGTAGGGACAACCTAGACAGCAGAGATTATACTTTGTTTTCCCCAGTACACGCCTCCCATAGCCGCATTGATTTTTGGCTGGCTAACTGCCCGGCTGCTCATGACATAAGTGATACCAAGATGCCTAACATCGTGATATCTGACCAAGCTCCTATCCTCTTAAATTATCTTCCCATTGGGCAGAGTCCTGAAAGCACCAGATGGCGATGCAACTTCCTCCTGATACAAGACAAGAAATTTCATGCACTCATTAAGGAAGAAGCCAAAGCATACTTTCTAAACAATTCAGATGGGGAAGTGATCACATGCACAGCATGGGAAGCCTTTAAGGCAGTGTTAAGAGGTAGGATCATTGCCTACTCCACTGCTAAAAATAAGGCTCAGAGACAGGAGCTTGATAGCCTTCAGGCTGAGCTCTTCATTCTGGAAGCGCAATTCAAGGCCACACCCCTAGCCTATAAAAACAGTTCCCTGGCTGCCTCCATCACTGGCCTTAAGTACTGAATTAACTCTCTACTCCAGAGATAAGCTAAGTAGCAACTGCTCAGAACTAAACACAAATATTGGGAAGGGGGGACAAGGGAGGTAAACTTTTAGCTTACCAACTATGAAAACAACAGGCAGCCTCTAGGATCCACATGCTGAGGGATGCTGCTGGCTTCACTGTCTCGGACCCTAAAAGTATTACTGAGACTATGAGTCTATTTTAGCAGGCCCTGTATAAGTCACGGGCATTGGTGGACACCGCAAGGTTTTTCACGATACTCCAAGAATTCTGCACCTCTGCTCAATTGCCCCAGCTCCCTCGTGACTCCCTGGAACAGCTGGAGAAGCCCTTTACGACTGAAGAGCTCATATCGGCTCTCATGCAGTTGGCCAAAAGAAAAACCCTGGGGCCTGATGGCATAACTGTTGAGCTGTACCAGTTTTTACTAGACAAGATCTCATCTCATCTCCTCTACTAAAGGTGCTACAGGAGTTCTACAGGTGCAACTCTTTTCTTTCTACCATGAGAGAGGCCTTGATCACTTTACTCCCCCAAAAATCAAATGATCCCCTGGATTGTGCAAACTTCCACTCCATTTCGCGCTTGTCAGTCAATACAAAAATAGCAGCCAAGAGTCTCACCAATCGTTTGCTCTAGGCCCTCCAATCTATTGTCCACCCCGCTCAAGCGAGGTTCACCAAGGGTAAGTTGGGGGCAGACAATTTAAGGCTTGCCTCAACTTTAAGTGGTTAGCCACACTCTCCTCTACACCAATGGCAGCCCTTGCTATCAACTTCTCTAAAGCATTTGACTCCATGGGATGGGGTTACCTGCACAAGGTGCTGAAGCTCTATGACTTCTGTACGTACCTCCGGGGTTAGGTCTCCACCCTATAAAATTCCCCTCTGGCAAGGAATACTAACAAATAAGGATGTCTCCTTGCCCTTCCAACTACGTAGGGGCACTGGTCAAGGCTGCCCTTTCTCCCCACTAATCTTCTTGATTGCCCTAGATCCACTAGTCCAGAAACTTATATGATCCAGGGAAGTCACACGTATTGAAATCAGTGGCCAACCGTACTTGGTAAATGCATATGTGGATGACCTGCTCTTAACCCTCGCCCATTCCCGCGCTCTCCCTGTCCAAAGCGTTAGCCATGTTGCAAGACTTCACAGATCTCTCTGGCCTCATGTTTAACCAGAAGAAAACAATCTTAGCCACCCTGAACAAGGCATGCACTAAGGACTGTCTAGCTGGGATGGAGATCTCTTGGGCTCCCTAGAGCTTTTCCTACCTAGGAGTAACAATCCTCACCAAGCGGTGCGATTTGGAGAGCGTTAACTTCTCCCCCCATCTCGTCTCTCTCACAGCAGAATTTGAGAGATGATGTAAGCTCCACCTTTCAAAGCATAGCAAAGTGGAGGCTGTTTTGATGTTTGTCCTGCCCAGACTATCATACCTCTTCAAACTCCCTAGATAAACTCGTCTCATCTCTGATTTGGGAAGGCAAGTCGCCCAGATGGGGGACAGCAAAATTGCAGGCACATTGGTCCTCCAAAGGTCTGGGGCTTTCCTGGTTTCAGAATTACCAAGTGGCCTACCTAGCAGCTCATGCCACCAAATGGTTTATTCCCTCCCTCCCTCACTAGCTCAATTTAGAACAGAGCTTGATCAAAGAGGTACTGCTCTGGTCTCTTCTTGCCTCTGCTGCCTCATTGACCAAAAGCATCACTCTTGTTATGCTGGAGATGGTGAGAGCCTGGACAAGATGTATGTCCCTGCCACGCACCCAGTCTAAAGTCAGGAGTCCTCCAATAGAGTACACCCCGCTGTGGCATAACAAACAGATTCACATTGGGGATCAGCCGGTATAATGGCCTGACTGGGACTTGAGGGGTATAAAAGTTCTCCAAGACCTCCTTATGCCTGGGACCACCACTCTGATGTTCTTTGAGCAACTGAAAGCACGCTATCTCCTCCCTAATAGGGACTTCTGGAAGTTCTTGCAAATCCGCAGTGCCATTAAAGCATACCAAGCCCATATGTTAGTGGACCAGAAATAGCACTGGCTATGCTCCCTGCATAAGGTAACCTTTCAACAGGGCCTCATAGGTGGATTCTATAGAACAGTGAAGGATGCTCAGACCAACCCAACTAAATCTAGTAACAGATAGTAGGAGACTGAGCTTGGGATGTCCCTCTCTTCAGACACATGGAGGCGTTGCCTTAGGCTGGCACACTCAGCTTATCGAGATGTCAAGAGTCAGAACATTCAGCTGAAAATCTTACTCCAGTGGTACAGGACCCCTATGGTCCTGCAATCTATGGGTCTACTTTCTCATTCTATATGCTGGAGGTGTCAGCAACCCTCTGCCAATCTTCTACACATTCTCTGACTATGTCCCAAACTTCTTCCCTTCTGGAGCACAGTATTTGACAACTGCTCTAAGGTTGATGGCCAGCCCATCGGGAGTTCCAATGTACTGCTGTTTCTGGGAGACCCTGCCTCTCTGAATAGGATGCAACCTGCTCTCCAAAAGTGGACCCTGGTGGCTTTGCTTGAGGCAAAAAAGAGCTATCCTAATGGGCTGGAGAAAACCGTTTCCCCCTCCTCTGGCCACTTGGAGGTCTGCCCTGGCACAGGCTGCCATATTTGAAAGGCTATCATATTTGCAGCTGGAACAAATGGCAATGTTCCAGACCAAATGGGGTGCATACCTGCAGTCACATTTATGCACAATCCCACCTCTGGCCCCAGGTAAGCCCCCAGGGCAAGGTGCTAGACCCCCCGTTCCATGTCTTCCAGAAACAATTGCCCCCGTAGTGTCTGCAGTAAATTTGATTGCTAAGGTGACAATCTTCAGCTTATTAGTAATTACTAGTGTGATGCATAGTGTGTAGTTAATAATGGTTTCTTCAACTCCTTCATAATCTCCTAATTCCTACAATTTGATGTGCTGTTGTCTGCCTCCTTGCCTTCTAAGCTTAACCCTGTGTACTATCTGGGATAACCTGGTTGAGACCACTTAGAATGTTCTTACAATTATATGTGCTAACTTTACTTTTCTGTTTGATTATTGTGATGCAGATGTATGTAACATGGAATAACAATAAAAACCTTACATGTTAAAAAAAAGAAAGGTGTGGCTAGAAGTGTAGCCTGTGAGTGCAACAGGTTATGGATGGATGGATGTGTAGTCTGTGAGTCTAGTAAGTTATGGCAGGATGTGTAGCTGGTGAGTTCTGTAAGTTATGGCAGGATGTGTAGCCGGTGAGTGTAGTACAGCATGTCATGGCTGGATGTGTCGCTGTGAGCATACTAAAGTGTGGTTGGAAGTGTAGCCGGTGAGTGCAGTCTGTCATGGCTGGATGTGTGGCTGTGAGTGTAGAAAGGTGTGGCTGGAAGTGTAGCCCGTGAGTGTAGCAGGTTATGGCTGGATGTTTAGCTGGATGTAAAGAAAGCAAGTGTCGAGGTAACAGTAAGCTGTACATTCTACATTGGAAACTGATTCATCAATGGTCTGTACTTCTCTTCCCTCTTTTGTCTTGGATGATGGACTGTATGCATGTTACCTGATACCAGATTACACTTACTGGAAATTATAATAAAAACGTTTTAAACAGAAAGCAAGTGTCGTAAGGTATGGCTGGGTGTGAAGCCACTGAGTGTCGTAAATTATAGCTGGATTTATAGCTGGATGTGTAGCCAGTAGCTACTGTAAGTTATGGCTGAATGGGTAGCCAGTAAGTAAAGTTATGGCAGGATGTGTAGCCTGTAAATGTAGTAAGTTATGGTAGGATGTGTAGCTGGTGAGTGTAGTAAGGTGTGGCTAGATGTTTAGCTGGATATAAAGAGAGCAAGTGTTGTAAGTTATGGCTGGGTGTGACGTTAGTGAGTGTAGTAAGTTATGGCTGGATTTATAGCTGGATGTGTAGCCAGTAGCTATTGTAAGTTATGGCTGAATGGGTAGCCAGTGATGGTAAGTTATTTCTGGATGTGTAGCCTGTGGATGTAGTAAGTTACGGTAGGATGTGTAGCTGGTGAGTGTAGTAAGGTGTGGCTGGAAGTGTATCCTGTGAGTGTAGTACAGCATGTCATGGCTGGATGTGTCGCTATGAGCGTACTAAGGTGTGGTTGGAAGTGTAGCCTGTAAGTATAGTAAGTCATGGCTGGATGTGTGGCTGTGAGTGTAGTAAGGTGTGGCTGAAAGTGTAGCCTGTGAGTGTAGTAGGTTATGGCTGGATGTTTAGCTGGATGTAAAGAGAGCAAGTGTTGTAAGGTATGGCTGGACGTGAAGTCACCGAGTGTAGTAAGTTATGGCTTGATTTATAGCTGGATATGTAGCCAGTAACTTTTGTAAGTTATGGCTGAATGGGTAGCCAGTAAGTAAAGTTGTGGCAGGATGTGTAGTAGGTGAGTGTAGTCATCTATTGCTGGAAGTGTAGCCTGTGAGTGTAGTTAGTTATGGCTGGCTGTGTGACCCATTAGTTTAGTAAGTTATAGCTGGATATGTAGCTAGTTGGTGTAGTAAGTTACAACTATGGTGCATAATGCTGTGCCCCAGGGGGCCTAGGAGGGTGCCAGGTATACCAGGGGACACCCTGCTGTAAGTGCCCTACATGTCCAGACCCATACACAGTGGTTACCTGCATATGTCCTGATGGGGGTAGGACTCCCCCAACATGACCGATCACTCCCCAGGCTGATTGCCAGCCCCCCCATGGCGGGTGACACACCCCACCCCACCACAAGGTAGGCTGACCACACTGCAGAGGCCATATCCCCCACTCTCCAACATGTTGCTGCTGGGACCAGCGTAGCCTGGAGATATACACCCCACCCCCCGACAGCTGCAGGACCATTCCCCTGCAGTAGTACCACTTGAAACCCCCAACCCACATGCACAGGTGCCCATCTGTGCCAGCCCATGAGCTGCCACAGGTACCCCCACCTTCACACTGGTGGTCTGTGGTCTCCCCACACCCCATCACACCAACAACCCCCGACCCTGTACTTGTCCATCAGTGATGCAACTAGGAAAGGCCAGTGGTGCAGCCCTTCTCATACTTTCTTGGCTGGTCATCTGACTGGTGCTGGAACCATGCTGCCTATTTATGGGGGCATGATCCCGGCATCATGTGGATGGCAGGCAGCCGAGGAGGTGTGTGGTGGGCAGTGCTGCTGGCTGTTCCTAGCTGTGGCACCAATGGACAGGTATGGGGATGGGGGGGTTGTTAGTGCCACTGGGGGCTGGGGGGCATTTTAATGTGCGGGTTGGTGAGGTGGGTCTGTGTATCAAGGGGCAGCCACGCACAGGTGTATGGGCCAGGTCCATCACATTGGGGCCATGGTGGGGGTGTGGGGTTGGAGTTTAGTACCTGCTGAGTCAGGGCATGGAAGGTTCGGGTGTGCTGCTGCCTGGCTGTGACAGGGTTCCATACAGCTGTCACCGGTGGCGGGGTACATATTTGTGGGGGGTGGGTACCATGCACACTGGTACAGGGCTCTGCGGGGAGAGGCCATTGTACACCTGGCCATGGCATGGGGATGGGTAAGGAGGGGTTCGTGGCAAATGTGGTTGTTGCACAGGGCCAGGTGCATGTAGTGGCAATTCACATACCCGGCCCCATGCATACTAGTGCATGAGATCCACTCTGGGACCCTGGTTGGGCATCTGATTGGATTCCCACCTGGGTTCGCAGCCCCCCCAGCTGCCCTGTGGAGTCCTGTTCACCAGGGGTGGCGGGGCTGTGGACAGGTGGATGCTGGTACTGAATACCGGTATGTGCTCACCTGTCCACAGATGCAAATCTACGCGGGCGGGATGCGTGCCATGGGCATGTACTTCCTGCCCATTAGTGCATAGGAACCTATGTGATGCCAACCTACATCATGCTTTAACATGCATCATGATGTTGGAATGTTGTCACATGACATGCCTGAGGTTCACAAACTTAAATGTTGTATTTTTACAGGTCCACAGGGTGGCCAGACTTGATTTTTACAACATTTTTTGATCACAGTTGTGCTGCTTGTGTACTTATTGTGTGACTTTAGGGTTTCAGTTCGGTTTGTACAGTATCTGTGCTAGTAGCCCAGGTCACACTGCATTCAAAACAGAAAACCTTATGTTTCTATCTTGTACCATTGCTGAGACAATTAGTTTTAGGGATGGCAAGGCCTCAATTTGGTGATTTTCCAAAATTGAATTGTATTGTGAGATATAGACCAACAAAACACATGACAATGTGTCACAAACTATGTGGTGCCAACCCATATCATGCTTTTCCATGCAGTATGATGCTGGGGTGTTGTCACATGACATGCCTGAGGTACAGGAACCTAAATGTTGTATTTCTACAGGTCTACAGGGGTGGTCGGACTTGATTTTTACAACATTTTTGGATCACAGTTGTGCTGTTTGTGTACTTATTGTGTGACTTTGAGGTTTCAGATCAGTCTGTATAGTGTATTTGGTAGTAGCCCAGGTCACACTGCATCCAAAATAGAAAACCTTATGTCTCTATCTTGTGCCATGGTTGAGAAAATGATTGTTGTATACTAAATTGACAATTTATTAATATTCTCAATGAAAAAATTCAGGTGTGAGTGGGTTAACAGTAAATCTTCTTTGACAAATAAAGGATTTAAATCTCACAAAAGAGGAACGGTCTCATGAGAGTGAAACCTTTTTCGTGACAGCAAATTCCTTCTTCAGTTTTTGTCCCCCATCCTGAAAAGTGCTCATCCCATTGAAAACAACGGGAAATGAAAAATTGTTATAACTTTGCAACAGATTAATATCTTTTTTCACAAAACTTGGCATGCCTGTTCTGTTCCCCAAGCTGGTTCTTCCATAAAAAATCACACCAAAATTCCACACAGTCTGGGTGCAAGGCGATGAGAACAAAATTGCGAAAAAAATGACTATGACTTTTTGCACTGTCTGGATCTCAGAATCTGCACATCCAACTGGAACGAAACTTGCCACATTAAGAGAGCTACCCCAGGACAGTGCATATCAAATTTTGTGCAAATCCATTGATTGGTTGTAAAATGATTAAAGTGCAAAATCTGAGGTTTAACACATGCTACTCATCCTAACTATAGTAGCATGACCATGCCCCTGTAATGTAACTTACTATGATCTCTATCTACATTTCTTTCCATAACATTCTACACTCACCGACTACAAGTCAATCTATAACAGTTAAAACTCCACTGTATGTCCTCTAATCCCTCTGACCTGGTTAACTTCACACCTCCCAACCAGTATTTGGTCCCTGGATTCCTCACCTCAGGAACATAACTTTACACTTTTTAGCACCGAACCCCAGCTGTCAAATGCTTGGCCACTTTTCTAGCCTAATTGTAAACTGTAGCAACTGCTCTAGCCATACAGCCAAAACACATCAAATTTCTTCAAAATAGTTCAATATTTATTTGACTTCTTTTTACAGGTTTCCCAACATTTCTCCAACAAGTGGCTTCTTCTGGGGAACTGTTAATTGGTAACTGAAAAACTCTGTTGAGTGAGTTCAACTTACTGAGACGTACTTGCATCTTTCCCTGCTCCTCCATGCTTTTGCTCTGGCAAACCGGATGCCTGGATCAGACACCTCTTATATCCACATTGATTAGCGTGCCGAGGCAGACGTGATCACATCATTGCCATCCAAACCTCTGGATGGCAAACGCTTTTCAGTGCAGACATATTGGCCAAACTTTAGATAGGAAGCGAACTAGCCAGAATTGCCTCATTTTACTATCATCTCAAAATCAAGAGACAATAGTGGCATAGTTTCTATGTTGGACCAAAAATTTAAAGGGTAAAGGAAATTCAACCTCACATTCTTAAGAAAACTAACAAGGGGCTGGCAGGGTGTTTAGAACCAGGCTATCTCAAGTATAAAATGTGGATCTTTTACCAGCAAACCTGCCAGTTTATCTCCTCATTAAGATCCCAGGGATTGTAAAATATTCCTAATTCAAATATCCAGCGTGATTCTTTGCTTTCTAATAGTTTTTTAAAGTCGCCACCTCTCTCTGAGTTTTTTACACTTTCCAAACCCCAGAATTGTAACTGTATGGCAGTGTGGCCCCTTTCCATGAAATGTTGTGCCACCGAGGAGTTCTGATCTTTTAGTCTTATTCTACTCTTATGTTCTAATATCCACTTTTTTAAATTCCCTAGATGTCTGGCCTACATACAACTGGTCACATGGGCATTGTAAATAAATGACTCCAGTAGTATTGCAGTCTATATGTTGCTTTATGTAATATTCTTTTCCCATATATGGGTGCTTGAAACTCTCTTTTCTTGAGGTGTTGCCACATGCAGCACACTTGTTACATGGATACATGCCTGGTTTCAGAGGTCCTAAAAGTAATTGTCCCTTTTGGGGCTTGTCCACAGAGTGATCTGCTCTAACAAGGCAGTCCCTTAAACTAGATGCTTTTTTAGAAGTCACAAATGGAATATTTACAAAACTGTCTTGTGTTTCTGTACTGTTTTGTAAAATACGCCAATTCCTATGTATTATCTTCCTAATAGCTCCTATTTCTTCACAATGTACTGTACTAAAAGTGAACTTCTTGGATTGATTAAAGTCTGATATCTATTTTTTATACTGTAATGCAGATGACCTAGAAATCTCTGAAATTTTATTCTGTGTTTCTGTAAGTACTTTTCTAGGGTAACCCCTTTCCCTAAATCTTTCAAGCATATCTCTTTCTTCGTTTTATAGATTTGCTGAGTACTACAATTCCCTTTAAGCCTAAGTAATTGGGGATAGGGAATGCTGTTTTTAAGACCTACTGGATGAAAACATCTATGGTGGAGAGTAGTGGTGGGCAAAGTGGCCCCAATTCACTCTGCGAAGTGATCTGTGGAATGAAGGCAAATTCGTGGAGTGCTCCGCAATGCAAAGTGGAGTACTTCGCATTGTAATAGGTAACGCGAAGTCCATTAAAAACAATGACTTCTCATTACTCCGCCTTCCCAAACCACTACTCCACCAATTCTTAAGGTGAAGTACATTGAAAACAATGTACTCCGCCTCACTTCACCTTGTTTTTAAGCTCCAAAGGCTAATTTTGCAGTGATTCATTGGATTTCAGGTCACATGGGCTCTAGATTGTTCTGCACAGCCTCAGTTTCGGGTAGTGTGTGTATGAAGCTGTAGGAGACAATCTGCTCTGAGAGCTCTGCGATTCAAACCTTCTAAAAGCTGTTAAAAAAGCCTTTTGGGGTCATTTGTTTTGTTGAAACTTTAGTTCATCGATTATAGGAAACCCTCCTGTGCTCATATCATCGAGCGTTTATTGTTTGTGTGTGGATTTTGAATGTTAATGTACAATATTCAGTCTGTGTACTGAGAGACAGTGGAAATGTGCTTTGGAGGAGGGGCGTATCTGTGGTGTAGGTAGATTAACTTGGACAAAAAGACAGTGCTTTCTGTTTTGGTGATGTTTTTCTTGTATAACTGTGTTAATGTACACACAGTAATAATTTCAATAATTCTTGCCATTGTTTTGCTGATTGTTGTGGTGCAGCAGTGCATAATTTTAGTTTGTTTAAAATATGTGGTTATATTACTGAAGTTTTCAATTTGCTACGCATTACTTAGTGTGTGTGTGAGTATATGTGTGACGCATGTCATCAAATCAGACACCTTTTGTTGTGCCACATAATTTCAGCAATGTGAACCTGCTATCCACCCAACTGTGTAATTTTTGTACTTCTTTTGGTATCTTTACTAGTACTAGTGACTGTTCCTGCAGCAGTACAGTACACTGCCCCCCGTGGCCTGCCCCAACCGCAAAGGAATTATTTTCTGGATTTGAATTTCTGATGGTGAGCACTGGTTACCTGTTGTGCCTTTGCATCTGCATCTCTTCAGTGCACAGCACAATTTTAATCTGTCTGTGCATTTGCATCTCTTTAGGGCCCAATCTCCATCTTTAACATAAGTCACAGTTGTTTCTTTGGTTTCCCTTCAGAGTACTGGACAAGTGTGGTGCATAATTCTGCATGAACATTGTACTCATTAATATGTGTTTTTAAGTCAGGACCATCGTCACGAGTCACTTGTGATACAAATCGCGTTCTTCATCACCATGGTCACAAATGCAGTCACAAATCATGATTTACGATCACGTCATAAATCACATTAATTTTTTTTAATAGTTACTTGGATATATTTTAAGCCTGTTTTGTAGTATCTTTCCATGCTTCACCACCCCACCATTGTACTCATTAATGAGTGTTTTTAAGTTGGAAAGTTTTGTGCCACACCTCATCGGGGCCCGGGGAAGTACAGTCATAGGCATTCGCATTTCTTCATCATCACGGTCACAAATGCAGTCACAAATCATGATTTATGATCACGTCATGAATCACAACATTAATTTTTTTAATAGTTACTTGGATGTATTGTAAGCCTGTTTTGTAGCATCTCTCCAGGATTCACTATCCCACCATTGTACTCATTAATAAGTGTTTTTAAGTCAGGGATTTGGACAGTGTCTGCAGTACATACACAGACTGGAAAGAAGATTGACTGCACACATGCAGTTAAGCACAGTATACTTGCACTGCTCAGAATACAAAGTGTCACGCATATGGAAGACAACAAAAAAGTGCATAATTACATACAAGGGCGGGGATGGTGGAGGAATACATTTTATAACACAGCAAGGAAGGTGTGGGGGGCACATGATGTGAGGAAAAAAAACTCATGTGGGATCCCATTGTGATCCAGCAGCATTTCCAGCATGGACATAATTTGCAACTGATGTTCCTCTATGTGATCCTGGTGGAGTAGCAGGTGCTGCTGTGGCTCTCTTCTTAGGGATGCTGCCATGCACAGCTGCACCATCTGCCAGAGAACAGCCAGCAGGTGCAGGCATGGTCCGTTCTGTGGCAGCCTGCCACTCCAACTGGTGGTGATTGAGCATATGGGTGTGCTGGCCCTCAGTCCCCAGGTGAGTCCCCCGGGGGCCATGATGCACCTCCACCTCACATAGGCAGCACTTGACCACACTGCTGTCCCCCCTGACACAGTCAAAAAATTGCCAAACAACAGAGGTGCGAGGAGGACCAGGCACAAGCAGGGGAGGGCCAGATGAACTGGCAGCCGGCTGGTCACGGTGCTGAATAGGGATGGGATCCACACCTGGGCCCGGGAGAACAGGCACATCTGGCTCCAGTGGACCTGGTGCTGGACTTGGTGGTGGTAGTGGTGGTGGGTCAACTGCCTTAGAGTCAGGACAGGAGGCAGTGCTGGTCCTTCTTCCGGGGGGGGGCAAAAAACTAACTACTTATAAAGGTAAGAAAAATAAAATTTACAGAAAGAATAAATTAAGTAAAAAAGAGTACAGAAAAGACAAAAGAATGTAGCTTTTAAAAAAGCTGCTGGGTCTAAATCAAAGTTTAAATCTCCTCCTCTCTCTGATCTCAAAGTATCAGCAGTCACAAAACACGCTCCTCTCTCTCCGTGTGCACAGGAGAAAGTAAAAGTGTCTGCTTGTATGACTCACTTCCTTCCTGCGTAGCTAAAGAGCATTTGACTTACAGTACTGTAAGCCATGTGATATGTGGGGGGGCTGCCAAATCTGAAACACCAAGTGGATCACGTAGAATCATAATGAGGAACGCGAAGTCCATTAAAAACAATGACTTCATTGATCACGATTGCCATTCCACCTTAACGCCATGTGGCAATGACACAGTGGAGTGAGCACTTACTGCCCAATTCCAGTAGCGGAGTGCGGCAACGCGGCGCCCATTTGGCATTCACTTCGCCGGCGGAATTTTAATTTGCTGCATCTCTAGTGGAGAGTAGTGTTACAATCTGTATCTTTATAATATAAGGAGGTTTGTAATCCATTTCTGTTTTTTGTTATTGTCACATCTAAAAAATCCACAGATTCCATACTATATTTCCATGTAACACTCAAATATGGATCACTTCTATTTATATATTCCAAAAATTCCTCCAAACAGTTAACCTCTCCCTGCCATATCAATAGAATATCATCAATATATTGTTTCCATAACAAAATATTATGTTCATACATGTTATCTTGATTTTGGGAGTTGAAAACAAACTTGTTTCGAAATTATGCATATAAGCATTGGCATAACTGGGTGCCATTGATCTACCCATTGCTGTTCCTTTAATCTGGCCTTAAAACATGTCCTCAAACTTAAAATAGTTGTTGTTTAATACTAGGTCAGCTAATTCCATAATAAGATTCACAGAAACATTTTGTTCCTCTGATCTATTTCTTAACATTTGGCCCAAGGCCTATATGCCCTCTTTGTGCGGAATTGATGTATAAAGATCTTTACATCAATAGTGACCAGAATGGTATGTTCATTAAATGCTCTTTGTGAGCTAAATTCCTAAAGAAGTTGGAGAATGTGAGTCATATCCCTAACATATGTCAGAATCTGTTTTACTCGAGATTGTATATGGAAGTCTATAAACTTCTAAACTGGTTTTAATACTGAATCCACTCCTGACACAATCGGTCTTCTGGGGGGATTTTGTAGATCTTTATGTATTTTAGGTAAACAGTAAAACACTGGAATCCTGGGTGAGTTATTCACTAGCAGGTCTGCCTTCCATGTATGCAACCATCCTACTGCTAATGCTTCCTCTAAAATCATTTGTATTATCATTTGTATCTGTGGAAGGGGGTCACTTGGAAGTTTCTTATAATTAGTTTCTATCCTCAGTAATTTTAAACACATCTTTCTATATCTATCCAGATCCATAAGTACTATCATTCCACCTTTATCAGCTGGTTTTATAACCAGTTGTATGTCGTTCTGCAAATTTTCGATAATCTCATTTTGCTTCCTTGATAGGTTATATCTCAAATTATGCCTTCGTTGATGTTTTAAAAGCATTTGCCTGACTCCTTTTTGAACTATATCTACACAAGTTTCAACTGCATGACTATTGCCTACTGGAGGCATGTTCTTAGACCTAGTGCCCAGTGCCATTTTTAATTCTGTCTTTTCCGGGTTCACATCTTTTACATGATGAAATTGAACCTGTAATTTCATGTTCCTAAAGAATTTCTGTAAGTCTACCTCTAACTGAAAAGGATCCAGTTTTTTAGTGGTGCTAAAACCTAAACCTAAAGAGAGTGTGTTAACTTCTTCATGTGTTAATTGTCTTTTACTGAGATTAAAAAGTAAGGTCTCCCCCTCCCTCCTCTGTTCTGCAGCCTTTGTCCTCGACCTCTTGCTCCTCCAATTCCTCCTTTTATTTCTCCTTGTCCCTGTCTCCACCCCCCTCGGGACCAGGAGGATTGCAGGAAAAGGCCAACTGGCAAAGTGCAGACCAGGGGAAAACAGAATCCCCATGGGAACACGAGCAGGGGAAATGGAACTATAGGGAAAGGGTGGAAGGTAGTCCTGCTAAATGCCAGGAGCTTGGGCACAAATGCCTGAGCTCCAGGCGATGCTAACTGAGGGAGCAGTGGATGTGGCAGCGGTCACTGAGACTTGGGCCACTGCAAGACATGACTGGGACCTGAACCTGGAGGGTTACACTATGTTCAGGAAGGACAGGGGAGGGAAAGGGAGGAGGGGTAGCAATGATAGTCAAAAACTGCATTGGCATAGGGGGAGTAGAGGAGGCAGAGGGAACTGTGGAGGCGATTTGGGTCACCTTGATAACAAGGGGGGGCAAGAGAGTAAAAATAGGAGTGGTGTATAGACCCCCTGCCCTGGCGGAGGAGCTGGAGGACAGTCTGGTGGCAGATGTTAGGAGACACTGCAGACTGGGCAGAGGAACGGTGGTGGTGTTGGGGGACTTAAACATGCTAGGAACAGACTGGGAGACTATAACATCCTCTGTGACCAGGGAACAGAGGTTGTTGGATGTCTTTCAAGACGCGTTCCTAACTCAGCAGGTGAGGGAACCGACCAGGGAGGCACGGGTACTGGATGTGGTCCTGGCAGACAGTGACCAGATTGGGGGCCTGGAGGTAAGGGACCCATTGGCGGAGAGTGACCATGCCACGGTCTGGTTCTGCCCGGACCTAGGAGGGGTAGAAGGCTGCACAAAGACGGAAGTAACCGACTTCAGGGCGGCGGATTTTAAGGAAATGGGAAGGATCCTTAAGGAGCATTTGGATGGGATTGGGTCAGACATGGACGCTGATAGTAGGTGGGAAATCATCAGGAGAGGGGTGCAGAATGCTACCAGCACCTGTGAAAGAGTAAGACAAAAATGCGGTAGGGCCCAAAAACCCTGTTGGTGGACCAGGGAGGTCCAGGAGGTGGTGCGGGGAAAGAAAGCAGCCTATAAGCAATCCAAGTGCTTAAGGAGTGAAAGGGATCGAGGGGAGTACGAGCTGATGGCTAGAAGGGCCACTGGAGTGGTGAGGGCGGCTAAGGCAAGGAAGGAGCAGAACCTGGCCAGGGAAATTAGGAGAGGGAACAAGGGGTTCTTTAGAAACATTGGGGAAAGACGAAGGGTGAAGGGGCAGATTAGCAGGATTAAATCAGGGGAGAGATGGGCACAAGACCCGGTGGAGCAGGCTGAGGTACTAAATGAGTACTTCACCTCAGTTTTCACCAGGGAAAATGGGGGTGCTGCATCATACATGGGAGGAGACAGAGATACTGAGGAGGGGGGACCCTTACCGATCGGCAGGTCTGGGGAGAGGGGGAGGCATCACTGGCAGGTGGGGGGAGGGCTAAGCAGGGAGAAGAGGTACCGGAAGTGGAAATCACAGCAGACAGAGTGAGGGAAGCCCTCAGCTCCCTTAAGATGGAGAAAGCACCGGGGCCGGATAAATTACATCCCAGAGTGTTGAAGGAACTTGCAGATGTCTTGGCAAAACCCCTGGCAGAGCTTTTCACCATCTCTCTGAGGACAGGGTGGGTGCCCCAAGACTGGAAGGTGGCGCATATAGTGCCTATCCACAAGGGGGGATCAAGGGAGGTGGCAGGGAACTACAGGCCTGTCAGCCTGACATCGGTGGTGGGCAAGGTGATGGAGGGCATTGTCAAGGAGAGGCTGGGGGGACCTGTATAAGTCAGGGTGCCTGGACGATAGACAGCATGGATTCATCCCGGGGAAATCGTGTCAGACAAACCTGGTGGAGTTCTATGACTGGGTGACAAGTGCCTTGGACCTGGGTAGACCAGTAGATGTCCTCTTTCTAGACCTCAGCAAGGCATTTGACTCTGTTCCTCATGTGGGCCTGTTGGATAAGCTGGGAGAAATGGGGGTGGGGAACCAGATGATCAGATGGATAGGCAATTGGCTCCAGGACCAGACCCAGAGGGTCGTAGTTGGTGGAATAGTCTCATCCCCAAGGAGGGTCATTAGTGGGGTCCCACAGGGATCAGTCCTTGGGCCCCTTCTGTTCAACGCCTACGTATCTGACATAAGGACAGGAATCAGGAGTGAGATGAGTTTCTTTGCAGATGACTCGAAACTGGGGGCGGTGGTGGATGGGGAGGAGGGGAGGGTGGCCCTACAGGGGGACCTGGAGGCTCTGGAAAGATGGTCTAGAAAGTGGAAGCTGAGGTTCAATGCAGGGAAATGCAAGGTACTCCACCTGGGGGCCAGAAACCCAGGCCAAGTGTGCACTCTGGGGGAATGCTACAAGTCTCGATGGCTGAGAGGGACCTGGGGGTGGTGGTGGATGTCAAGATGAACAACTCTGAGACTTGTAGGAGGGCAGCAGCCAAGGCCAACAGGATGCTGGGATGCATCGCTAGGGGGATCACCTCCAGAAGGAGGGAAGTGATACTCCCTCTGTATAACTGCTTGGTGAGGCCGCACCTTGAGTACTGCGTGCAGTTTTGGAGGCCATACTTAAAAAGGGACATTAACCTCCTGGAGAGGGTCCAGAGGAGGGCAACCAAAATGATTTGGGGCTTGGGGGACAGGACCTATGAGGAGAGGCTCGAAGAGCTAAATATGTACACATTGGAAGAGAGAAGGGACCGGGGGGACATGTTAGAGGTCTTCAGGTACATGAAGAGGGTAAATAGGGGAGGAACAGTCAGGGTGCTTTGAAGGAAGGAGGAAGGGCCACTAGAGGGCATGGGTGGAAGCTGGAGGGGGGAAGATTCAGGGGAGAAAGGAGGAGGTGCTACTTCACTGAGAGGGTGGTGGAGCCATGGAATGCACTGCCTAGGGGGCTGATGGAGGCAGAGACAGTGGAGGGGTTCAAGAGGGGGTTGGACAGGTACAGGGGAAGGGTTCTGGAAGCAAAATCCAATGCAGCAAGAATATCTGGAACTGGGAAGGGAGAAGCCAGAGAAGGCAAGGGGGACAGCAAGGTCAGCACCCAGGGTGGGGGCTGACCAAACGAGCAGACACGAAAGACCGTTAGGCCTATTCTGCTGGCATTTTAGTATGTTAGTATGTTAATTTGTATCTTTTTGTCTGTTGTTCTGTAATATTTTATTCCCCTTGTACTGTACCTGAAGTGTTGTGCTATTTCTTTCTCTAATGTCTTTATCTGTTGTCTCTTGTCCAAAAAATTACCCTTATTTCTTACAGGTCTAAATGTATTCTTTGTGTAGCTATCCAAGCTATCTGTACTGCTGTCAACATATCTCTAGTTGTATGGCTAGAGCGGTTGCTACAGTTTACAATTGGATAATTTCCACACACAGCTGCAACCAAGCTCCACAAAAAGAAAAAGAAAATTCAAGAAGAGATTTCCCTTGGACTGTTATATTTTTCACTTTTCTAGCCTAGCCATGTCCTCCCTGAGTTTCTGCCTTCCCTCCTCCATGCCCCCCCCCACCCCACAAAGCTTGCTGATGTCCAAGAACAGGAAGATTGTATCCCTGGTCCCATCTGTGTCTCTAAAACGATATTAAACAACACTAGACTGAACCCAAAGCTCTATGAGAACTCACTGATCACAGATCTAGCTTCTGAGAATTCTCCCCCTATTACCACCTTTTGGCTTCTGTCCTGCAACCAGCTTCTAACCACTCCTACTAGCTTAGCTTCTACCCCAGGTCTTCTAGCTTTCTAACCAGTCACCAATGAGGCACCAAGTCGAAGGGCTTGCTGGAATCCAGATATAGGGCATTAACTGTCTGGCCCTTATCCACTGTCCTAGTGACCAAATCAAAGTCAATTAGGTTACTTTGGCAGGACCTCACTGACACAAACCAATGCTGCCTCACATCCTGGAGCCCATTTTTCTCCAGAAAACCTACTAAACTCTCTATCAGGATGGTCTCTATCTGCTTATCCACTATTGAGGTCAGGCTGACTGGCTTTTAGTTCCTTGGTTTCTCCCTCTGTCCATTTTTATGGAGAGACACAACATGTGCCATTGCCCAACCCTGGGGTATGTTCCCCAACTCCAGAGAGGTGCTACAGTTGTAGCCGAAGACATGGTCAGATATTTCAAGATACTGCACAATATTTCTAAAGTGATTCCCTCTGCTTTCCCTACTATGGAACTGCAGAAAGCAAGAGATTTCTCTAGAAATATCACAGAAATTTCAGGAAATATCTGACCATGCCTTTGGCTGTGACTGTAAGTACTGTAGGTATGTCAAGGGGCCTGCCAAAACCTCAGCCAGTTCACTAAGAACCCTTGGCTGCATGCTGGTGATTTGTCCACCTTTAAGGTCCGTATGCTCTTGAGTAACCTGTCAGCCTGTACTATACCATCCGTGGTTTCTCCCCTTCAAAAAACAAGAAGTCTTGCTGTATTCTGACTATATGTAGTTAGCCCAAGCACTTCAACTGCTCCGGAGAGGAAAGGGTTAACTCTATGCCAGGGGGTGGGCATGGCTTAACCAGCAAATGGAATGGCAGCTTAAAGTCTGAGCTGCTGCATGCAGGGGAATTAATCTGGCATTTCCTGTGCCTCAAACGACATCAGACCGTGGATTACACTAACAGCTAATATTGCTAGGAATCTGGGTGTTTATATTTACTTTTTAGCTGTGAATCAGCTGATATTTCACCAAGATAGCCCCTTCAATGTCTATGGTCTGCAACATGGCAGAGGCGCCCAGCCCAACACTTGACTTCGCTTACTTTAACGCTTTTTTTGAGAAGCTTTTACAGAGTATGAATGAGGTGACTGAAGCTTCTCACCACACTACGGCGGCTATTCAAAGCCTGACTGGGCACATAACAAAAGTAGAGCAGCAGGCACTGATGCATGAATCGGCGATTGAAGAGATCAGAGGAATGCAGAGGGACCAGCAAAACAAAATCAATACACTTCTGGCTAAAGTTGACGACTTGGAGAACCGCAGTCGAAAAAACAATCTGCGGTTGTTAGGATTTCCGGAGGGAGTGAAAAAGTGGGATACGATCCGGTTCCTCCAAAAGGCCCTTCCTGAAATCTTGGGCTTGGAGGCAGATTTTTGGTTGGAGATAGAATGTGTGCACTGGACTCTCACTCAAATGCTGACTAAAAGGGGGAAGCCAAGGGTTATTTTAATTAAACTACTGGCATACAATACATGGCAGGCACTGTTAAGTGGGCCAGGGAAGTGGGTCATTTAAACTGGCAGAGGCACCCAATCTCTATCTATCAGGATTTTTCAAAAGTACTATCAAATAAAAGATGAGACTATACACAAGTGCACCACAAGATGCAGAAAATGGGCATCCAATATTCTCTTAGGTACCCGTCCACAATGCGTATAATGCACAATGGGGTCCCACTTTCCTTTGAGACACTAGCAGCTCTGGATGACTTTTTGATGAAGCAACAAGGAGATGCCCCCAGGCTTCCCACTCACTCAGGTCCCCCAGAATCTAAAGTAATGCTGACAGATTCGGAAATGCAGCCAAGGCTTTCGATGGGCTTCCATGACGTAGCAGGAAAAAGAACGGCGAAAGATAGCCATAGGTGCAGAGAGCATCCCCATATTAGAACAAACCCCCACTCAGGAGTGGCAGATAAAGAAAAACAGCGTGATGCAAGTACAGCCCTAGTAAGGTACATGACCCAAAATCCATATGAAGTGCTGGGATCCCCTTCGTCTTCCTCAAGAGATCCACTATATGGGAGACTTTCCCAATGGAAGCAGCCCTCCAGACCACCATGAATATGTCACCGGACGGAGAACTAAATCATAAAGAAGGCACGGGCCTAAAGAAGGAGCAGTGTTCCCCAGGCGCAGCACCTGAAAACCATGAAGAAAACCAGGCCACAGAAGAATTGCCAGCAAGTTCTCAAAGCCCCAAGATTGCTACAGCAACCTCCTGAGCTATGTTTGGATAAGTAATCTGTATATGTTCTCGTAGGCAATGCAAGGGGTGTTTAATTTGTGATACTGCTTTTAGCTGGGCTAATTTTTTAATTTAACCAATTGGCTTAGAGGTCTCGAGACATTGGGACATATGCCCTTTCAGGGTACACTGATCTCTAAGCCACAGGTGGCACCCCCTGAATATTTAACTGTGGGAGAAGATGTTGAGGCGGAGGGTGAAAGATGGGGATAGATAATAATTAGTAAATGTACCTCGGACCATAGGAATTCCTGGAGAGGTATACAGGAGTTACGCTGCATATTGCGAGGACTACAGAAAGTGGCCCTGCTCTTTTTGCTTTGCATAAGGCCCTGATCCCACCTCGCCCCTGGTCCGGGAGTTTCTGACCTAGAGGTGATGCCCTGGAGTGGCAGCTCTGGGTTACCCATGCCGTTATGGGGTGGACACCTCTGGGGTACTACTTTTACAACAAACAGAGCACATTGGTTGCTCAATCATTGGACTTTCCACTTCATTTGCATCTTACATCCCAGGGGTACGGGAAGTTTCCAGCAGCAAGGGCCCATGGCCTAAGCTCCCCCCCATACTAACTCTTATATCCCCAGAAAACCCCCTGTTTATACTAAATGGTCATTAAACAGTCCAGAATATAACCAAGGTTGATGCATACTAGCTCTGCATGCAGCTATTCCCCCCCGCCTTCAGGCTGCTATAGTGTTTGGGAAACAAAAGGAAGATAGGCCAGACTCTGTTCTGGCCACCATGTCCACAGGAGTCACTCTGCCGATCTTGCCTTTCCAAGGGTACCAAGGGATCGTATATACAGGTTGGCTCCAACGGAGCATGGAACTGCATTTTGTAAATATGTTTAACTGTTGGTTTTTGTATCTGATCTTGTTTGAGATTAAGGGGATGCATACATCTAAATATCATCTAAGTAAAACTCTGCTGCAAATATGTGGCAGGGGGAAGGTCCTAAGCAAAGGTAGGTTGCTTATACATACTAGGGTAGTCCTAGAAAGCTTTTCATATTTGGAGCAAGAACCTAGGATAGGCCATTTACATTCAGTCTTTTCAGGACGTCGCCTATTCTCCTGCACTGGTGGTTTATACTTATTTTACTCTCCACTGCCCCTCGAGGGCTACGATTACGGCTGAATTAATCAGTATCACTTGGAATGTGAGAGGGTTGAATACACTGGTGAAGGGCAAGAAGGCTTTGTCATATCTGAAGCAGGTTAAGGCCTAGGTGGCCTTCTTGCAAGAGATGAAATTCAATAGAAAAGGCCATGAGCTCCTTAAGAGGGACTGGGTGGGAGTGGAGGTTCATGCCTCAGCCCCGACGAAAAAGCGTGGGGTGGCTATTTTAATACATAAGCAGTTACACTGGTCTCTTATCATGTCCAGGGCTGACCCACAGGGCAGGTGGGTGTTTGGAATTTTTCAGACCCCTACCGGACCTACAGTCTTCTGTTAAGGAATATTTATGGGCCAAATGAGGATGATTCAGCTTTCTATCATCAGACCTCTCAAATTCTCCTTAATATGAATAAAGACAACATGCTCACCATTTTGGGAGGGGGATTTTAACTTAGTGCTCAATCTCATGCTAGATAAAACTGCAACAACAAAAGGGAATATACATGGGAAGAGAATTGAAGGAGAGCTTTGTTAAATTGGATGAGTGACCAAGGATTGACAGATGTGTGGCTGGTATTGAATCCCAGGGGGAAGGATTATTCCTTTCACTCTCCTGTACGTGGCTCTTACAGCCGTATCGACTTTATGTTACTGTCTCCTCAGAGTACACAGGTAGCTACAGAGTCCAGTATACTCCCCATAGTAATCTCAGATCATGCCCCAGTTCAACTGACTAGTCTATGTGGCCCCTGTACTCCTACCTCCACCTCTTGGAGATTAGACCCCCCTGCTAACAAAAGACAAGGAGTTCTTGGTCTGGGCCAAAGTGGAGGCATGGCTGTTTTTTCAGGATAACCCTGCTCAGGACACCACAGCAGGGGTTAGATGGGAAGCATTCAAAGCTACCATGAGAGGTAGGATTATTGCCTATGCAGAAGCCAGGAGGAGACGTAGGAAGCAAAAACTGAAAGACCTGGAAGATGAGCTTAAAGCAGCACAGCAACAACATAAAGAACAAAGAGGGAAAGCCGTATGCGACTCCCTTCATAGGACGGTATTAGGTCTCCAGATGGAGATAAACTCTCTTTTATCGAGACAAGCTGAACTTTTCATCTTGAGACTGAAACATAAATATTGGGAAGGGTGGAAAAGGGGGGAAGGTATTAGCTTATAGGTTGAGGAAACAGCAAATGGACCACTACATAGCCATGCTGAGAGATACCTCAGGGGTAATACATACCAAAAGTACAGAATTGACTGTGGTTATGGCACAATACTATAAATCCTTGTATGCCTCTTCTAGAGAGGTGGATCCCCAAGCCATCCACTCCTTTCTCCACTCACTACACCTTTCCACCATAACTCCACAGCAGGCTGAACAACTAGATACCCACTAACCACAGAAGAAGTGAAGAAGGCCCTACTCTCCCTTAAACCAGGGAAGGCCCCAGGTGGGGATGGCTGTTCAGTGGAACTTTGGCAAGCCCTGACTGACATTATTGCTCCTGTTCTCCAACAAACTTATGTCGAGGCTGAAGTGCAGGGGATTTTGCCTCCCACTTTGAGAGAGGCAGTTATTACAGTGCTGCCCAAGAAAGGGAAGGACCCTACCTCCCCAGGTAGTTACCGCTCAATTTCGCTCTTCAATGTGGACAGTAAAATATTTATTAAAGCCATGGCATTATGATTAGGACCCCTATTACTGCAGCTTATATATCCCTCCCAAGTTGGCTTAGTCCTGGGTAGGTATAGTGCAGACCATCTCTGGACCCTGATTAACTTAGCACAAATCGCCTTTCAATTGTCGACCCTGGCAGCTGCGGTAGCCATAGATTTAGATAAGGCATTTGACTCCTTGGAGCGAGACTATCTCCATGCTGTTCCACATGATGTGCACCTCCTGATGCTGAACAGTATCACACTGTAACTTTATTGTACTGATGGTGTTACTGGACTATTGTAACCCCACTTGTTTTGTATGTCTACTTCCCTAGCCTGTATTTTGTGAGTGTTTCTGGATGTCTTTGATATAGTTTTTGATTTTTTTTTCCTGTAATCAGCTTATACAATGGCTACTGTACCCCTTCCCCCCTCCCCCAGGACACCTCTGGAATCGAGCAGTAGTCTACTCAGTATGCTTTTCTGGTAAAACTCGTCAATAAATATACCTAAAATCCTCCCTGACAGCATCCCTAGTTCACACCCCTGGGCTACCAAATGATGACTGTGAAGCACATTTATCCAGCTAACTCTAGGGGGGAAGTTGCTACACAGAGTATGCATATACAGTCCTCCTATAGTCCCTCAAGCTACTGACTGAAGCTCTAGTTAACCTCCCAGAAAGTGAAAAAAATTCCAATACCAGAGTCAGTGGCTCAGCAGGTTGCACACTCACCTCTGAGGCTGAAAGATCAAAAGGCTCTGGGTTCTATCCCCACACCGGGCACGTGAGTTAAATCCCAATATTGACACTTTAGTGCAGCATGAGGGGGGTGATGCACTCCTAAGGTGCATTTTTTCAGATGAGATGTTAAACAGAGGTCCCATCTGCCTGTTCTGGTGGACAGTAAAGATTCTATGGTACCTCTCGAAAAGAGTAGGGGAATTTTTTCATTTAAATATAAGAGAAAGTAATATACAAACTGTTTTACTCACAGAAAAATACAAATCATAATGCCAACAATAAATCAAGTAAATCAAGTGACATGATCCTATAATTAATTTGAAACCTCTTTAAATAACATATCTGTAGAAAAATGTATATTTATGCGATATTAATCTTCATACCATACAGCAAAAAAGGAAAAACAAATCATATGAGGCTTAATATTTACTCTATATCACTATCAAAGAATAAAGATTAACAAAAAATACACCAAGGAAAATACTTGAAAGATTATTGCATTTTTACAAACAACAAAAGTATTTATCTCCAGTAACCCTATAAAGATCTCATGGCCCCATTCACCTCTATACATCATAAGGAATAATGGGAAACATGTTTTAGCAACAAAGATCTGAAAGAAATGTGTAATAATAATAATCCTAAATCCATTTAATAATTGACCTAAAGAACCTAATAGATCTCCAGATTTATAATGCAATATGTATAATGAATATACAGTAAGGTAACAAATGATACCACCCATTGGAATGCATCCCACCTAGTAATCCAAAGAAACCTATTGACTGATTTAAGTTTCATCTGTCTAATTGTGTGATGTTCCTTTTGGATGGCAAAAAAAAAGTTCTAATGGGGTTATATGTTGTTGCTGTAATATTAGTTTACAGCTGGTCTTCCAAATCCAGCATAAAAACTGGCCATAAGAAACCTTACACTACTCCCATCAAAGTGTGACCAAATCGGTAATATATGCCCTTTATATAACATGGCTGGAGTAATATCTAACAACTTATCATCCTACCCTCTATCAGCAACCACTGCCCAAAGGTCTGTAGCATAAGGACACGCAAAATATAAATGATCCACGGTTTCTAATTTATTTAAACATGCTTCTTTAGTGCAGTGTCTTTCTGCCAACTCATGTTTTTGATTGCCCTTCACATTAATTTCCCCATGTACCTCCAACCATACCACATCCCACATTTTAGGAGGGATTCTTTGGTCAACTAATAACATACCAATGCTATCTTGTTCTGGTGTAGACAGGTGTTCAAAGGGTGATTCAAAAAAATGTCTTGCAACCACTGTTTTATAAAGGAGTCTCCTAGGAGTCCTCAACATTTCTGAGACCATAAACTGCCATTTTTTGCAATAATCAAAACAATATGACCATAAAAGACAAAGAACCTCTGTGCGCAAACACTGAGGCAAGGGTTACCCCAAAGGGCATTTAGCTGGGAAGCCAAGTTTCAAGAAAATACAAAATCACACATGCCCCCACAATGCAAAGCATCATGGGCTGCATATGCAAATCACCACAGAATGTTAGGCTGGTCCAACTTTAAGCAGAATTGCATGGTGCCGAAAGGCCTCTCACACAGCCCGCAAAGGGTGCTAACAGAAGACATAGACACGTGTTTCGTCCTACCAGGACTCATCAGTATGCCTCGTCTGCTTGACACCCCAGTGGAATGGACCAGCTACCCCTAAGGCAGTGTGCCTGGGATATATTGTGGTGAACCCATTAAAATAAAAAAACATTTAAAAGACAAAGAACCTCTGTGCACAAACTCTAAGGCAAGGGTTACCCCAAAGGGCATTTGGCTGGGAAGCCAAGTTTCAAGAAAATACAAAATCACACATGCCCCCACAATGCAAAGCATCATGGGCTGCATATGCAAATCACCACAGAATGTTAGGCTGGTCCAACTTTAAGCAGAATTGCATGGTGCCGAAAGGCCTCTCACACAGCCCGAAAAGGGTGCTAACAGAAGACATAGACACGTGTTTCGTCCTACCAGGACTCATCAGTATGCCTCATCTGCTTGACACCCCAGTGGAATGGACCAGCTACCCCTAAGGCAGTGTGCCTGGGACAATATGACCATGCTGAATTCAGCTTCTGTTTCCTTCTATTTTTATGGCAGAATTGGTTAGCCTGCCAATCCTATAAAATTTCTAGCAGAGACAGATGAGCACAAATTGCCCATAGTGATGCACCTCCTCTAAGGATCAGTATAGTATTGGCACATAGGAATATGCTCCAAAAAATACTAACTAATTTAACATACCGGCCCCTCCTTCCTTTGTATCTAAATAAGTAATGGTATGTTTCTCTGGATTCAGTCAGCTACCCCATAAACATGAGAAAAAACAGTAGCATAAAGAAGTTTCAAACTGCTTAGGGGTAGGGTAAACATAACTTAAAAATAAAAACACTGTAACTAAAAAAGTTCTAATAAAACAGGCCCTTTTTTGTTTACCCATATACCAATGATTCTACCGTGCCACCATTTGCTGGCCTTTCTAGTTTGCAATTCCCAGTTATACTTAATGGACCAAAGAAAATTTCCAACATTTTACAAGATGCATTATCCACCACAACCCATGCTATAGTATGATTTGTATCTGGCGGTTCCTGTAGTGGGGTACAATTTCTTTTTGAAGTATTTACTGGCATAACACCCATTTGTATAGCACATTTCTGTCCAAGTCACTTTTTATCATAAGGCCTGCAATAACATAACTTGATCCATTGTACAAATTGTGAAGGAATCCCATAGGCCGCCAAACAGTGCCACCGTAACACGTGTGACACCCTGTCAAAAGCCCTAGTTTGATCCAAATTAACTAAATACCCTTTCACCACCCTCTGTTCCCATTTGTCCAATAGTTCTCTTATTAAACACAGAGCATCTGTGATTTCCCTACCAGGAATGGAACAAAACTGAGCAAAATGGACTAAAGAATCTAATACCGTAGAAATCCTTTTACTCAACAGCTTTGTTAATATTTTAAAATTGGTATTTAAAAGTGTGATCTGTCTCTAATTATTTAGGTTAGTCCTGTCACCTATCTTGCACAAAAAAAGTCAATAACCCTTCTTACATTTGGTCATTAAGCTGCAATTCTATCAAAAAGGCTTGAAATACTGCTAAGAGTTCCAATGGTATTGATTGATTTAAGGTTTTGTAAGTTTCATCGGGTAACCCATCTGATCCTGGTGCCACCCCAGTCCGTAGTTGAGATATAACTATAGATAGCTCTGACTGTATAATGGGTATATAAGCTGTTGTGAGTGCACTTTACTCAGCTGGGGTAATTTTGCTGCATTCAAGGTTTGGTTTATTAAAACATTTGAGGTTGATGGTGGAACCTGCTGTTCCCTTAATTGGCACTCCGTTTCCCTTAAGATGCCAGTAGTATCTGACATTAAATTACCCTCCCCATCTTGTGTTCCCCTCAACATTCCTTTTCTGTAATCTTGTACAGCAGTCTTCAAAGTGATTAGTTTGATGCTTTTACCCTCAGTGCCAAATCTTTGTTCAGCTTCCAGAGATTTTTGCCTATCATACTGCATTAAAAACATTTCTTGTTTATCTGAATCAATTTGCAAGGAATAATCTCTTCCAGTCTCATTTTGTACAGAAATTAGCCTAAGAAATGTACTCCTTAAAGTCACATAATTCTCAGTTTTATCTACTTCCTTCCATTTTGCCACCCCCCTTAAAGAAGGCCATAATACTGATCTTACTGCCTTCTCATCACTGAAGTGGAGAATCATACAAGAAAAGAGACTGCCAGTTTATCTTAAAGAAGTATTATTAAATTATTAAGGACAGTTTGATCTTGTAATAGACGAGTGTTCATTCTCCAAACTCCTCATCTGAAAGCTCTAGGTGGAGAAGTAGAAACTGAAATGCCAATAGAGGCATGATCAGAAGTCTCTATTGGGATAGTTTCAGAAAAAGAAATTTGGAAGAATTTAGATGTGAACTAAAAATCTATCTGGGTGGACAAATAGCCTTTAAAAAAAGTATGGACTGTATTATGATTTAATACAGCTTGAGCATCCTGTAGGTCAGATTGTTTTATGAAGGATTTCAAATAATTTGAATCACAGTAAGTTTTAGTGGCTTTTGTCTTTTTATCTGATGTTAACAGACTGGTATTGAAGTCTCTCCCAAACAAAACTTGATTACTTACTTACTGACTATAAGTAAGGCTGAATTGTTTTTAATAGTTCCACCCAAAGTGCTTTGGTCTATGTGGTATATCAATTATTTAACCTGAACCCCAGACCTTCATAGCTAACATCTAAGATTAATCTAAGATTAAAGCCCTACTGGGACAAACATCAATGGATTTGTTAACTGAAATTCCTGGGTTTGAGAAGCACACATCCAAACCACTACACAGGTCTTCCCCTATGAACCAATGCAATTCTCCCCGAAAACAACCTTTCTGAGGAATGGAAATGTTCTTCAAAGTTCAAAATCGGGTGTTCTGCAACACAATTCATCATATGACAATCATTGCAACAAAGAAAATGTAGTGACCCTTCTGACCTCTGATTTAATACTATTAATGTTTAAGATAACTAGCTTTAAGGATGGTTGTGGGTTATGTTTGAGATGAACTTAACTTTTTTCACACTGGCTATGGTAACCCTCTTAGTCTTGGAAAGAGTTCCCTGTGTGCTGCTGACAACTGGTATTTTGACAGAGAAATTACTTTGTGAGGAATAGATAGAGCCATCTGAGTCAGCATCATCCATCTGCGCACTCCAACTTTGTAGGACGTCATATTGATTGTCCAGTGGAACAGGATTAGTGGCTTGCAAGGCCAACTTTGTTGAAACTCTGGATTTTAGACCTTTAGAAATAGGTTGGAAAAAATCCAACTCTGGTGATTCAGAAGGGGGTGTCAAAAGTGGGGGGGTGGATGTGGTGGCATCACCTTTACTGGAGCATGGGGTGCCTCCTGACTTTGCATGGGCTGGCACTGCATATTCAATGGTGTTGTAGTCATTGGTGGAATAGGTGAAACAGAAACTTGCCACCCATCATCTGACCTCTCTTGAGGGGGTGGAGAAATGGGTGGCAGCTGTGGGAAAGTCTACTACTGTTGAATGACTTTTTCGCCTGATGTAAATAGAAGTCTTGTTTGACTAAGCCTGGAATTATGGGCTGCCCATGGACAGGACTGAAAGTTGTGCTCATCATCACCACATAAGTTACATATTGGAGGCAAGGTGCACATATTAGCTGTACGGTCTAATGAGCCACACTGAAAACACTTGATTTGGGTACAATCAGTATAAAGGTTGGCTGAAGACCCACACCCATAACAGGTCTTTGGCTGACCAGGATAAAACAAAATACCCCAGTCTCTGCCCAGAAAAATGCAGTTAGGCAAATGCTTAACCCCCTGCTCAGTTTGTTGCAGATGCATTCAGAATTTCCAACCCCCAGTTCAAAACCCATCTTCATCCATAATGGGATCTGTTGTGCCTTGCAGGTCACACTGCTTTTCCAGCCTGAAAATAAATGTCATTGACACTCACCCCTTCATTCCAAAATATAACAGTCACAGTTTTTACTGTAGGTTTGGTGATTAGAATGGCTATAACGGTCTCCCACATGGGAGTGTCTTTCACAGAATAATACAGACTCCAAAATTTATCTAGCAATGCAGCAGTACAACATCTTATGTCAAAAGTGTAATCCCCTGGTGCACGAATGAAGGTGTAAACTTCTGAAGATGTAAAGTGTAAGGAATCCTAAATCAGTTCTTTGCCTACAAAGTCATGGTCAGTGACCTGCTCACGATCCTGCTTATATCTGAGTCGCACCACAAAGCGATGTTTTGCAGCTTCCACAGGCTCTCTGAAAAGACTAGCAGAGCTGGAAACTTTGTGTTGTTGCTTATTTGCTCAGGTTTCAGGAACTGTGCCCCCACACCTCTCTCATTCAAATTATCTGACCCAAGTACTGTATATTCAAAGTACCTGTTGCACCACACTGTGGTGCTTTTGCTGCAGAGTCCTGACTGAAATTCATATTCAGGCCATCTGAAGTGTCTATTGCCAATACAGAATCTAAAGTCACCTCAAAAAGTATCTGCTGTTGTGGCATCTTGTCTGCAGTTGTAGCATCTGTCGCATCAGTAATTCTCTCTAGCTCATTGGCTCCAACTGCAGCTGTAGCAGCTGGTTGTTCAACATTTTGGGGAGTTACTGGTACAAACATCCCTGAATTTGCTGATGTACTGACTTGGGTTCTTTCAGGTGTTCCTGGAATTGCAACACCAGGGTCCAGAATCCATTAGCCATTGGAGAAAAATCAATCCCACTTGCTTCAGGGCATTATCTGGAGACTACTCCACTGAGGAAGAAATTTCACTCACAGATGAAATCTGGCTGGAAGTTACAGATATTGTTGCTGCCGGCTCCACGGTGGGACTCTCCGGTACAACCTCCATTTCACCTAGGATTATCTTTTTATCAGACTGCATAGTCAGGCTTGCCACCAAGCATTTTTGTTTGCGCACCTCATCCAGTTTTATTTGTGTTGTAAGTTTTCAAATTCAGCTTCCAACATCATTGCTAATAGCTGTTTTATTTTTACATTCAACTTCTGTTGCAAGAGTGACTCTTCCTCCATTAAGGCTCCACTACATTCACCTTCAGTGGATTGTAAGTTAAGCTGCTGCATGTGGGCTATCAGACCTCCCAGAACTGTCTTGGACCCTGTTTCCTCTAATTGCCTTTCAGTAGCATCCATGTTGAATGTTTCTTCAAAAGGGATATACTGTGTAGAAATTACCAGTTTCTGTGTCTCCCCTGAAACATATCCTCCTCCTTCCATACCTTGTTCAACACTGGGCTCCTCCATCCTCCCACAGGGAGACAATGCCCTGGTAGGGAGACCTACTCCTGTCCTGTGTAAATTTTGATCTGGTTCCTAAGTGCCTTCTTTTGTTGAAATCCAGCCTGCATCTCTTAATGCTCATTTCAGTGACCACTGTGAGTAATCAGCCTCAGACTCTTTCCTGGTGTGCTTCCCTGGTGTTGTGGGAGTTGTGAGTACATCAAGGTCACTGTGTGTTGGCTGGAAGACAATTACTTTCACTGGTGTAGTCTCTGGTGTTCCAGGTGAGTTTTCTACATTTCTTTTAAATGTTTTTCTTCCTCTAAATGCTGCTGAGCTGCAGCATACTCCTTCTCTACTGGTGGTGGGTGAAGTGAGCAAAAATCTCTCTGTGGAGTAATCTGTGAAATTCCTCCCATTTTGTGTAGTGAAATGCGAAATTTTGCCTGGCAGAGTGGCGAAATTTTGCCTGTCAAAACTGTGAAATTTCACCTTCACGGTGAGAATTCTGCTTCTGTGCAAAATTTCACCTGAAAAGCAAATTTCACCTAGGTAAAATTACACTTGATGCGGAAAAAGTTTGCGAATTGCTCCGCCAGGCAAATTTGCCACTTTGCTGGCACTCCGATGGTGAAATTTAAATTTGCTGCATCTCTATTCTCTACTTCCAGCATTTGGTCTTGCACCTGTTGATGACACTCCTCAAAACTTTTCTGCAGCAGTTTGTCTCCTGCCAGAAACTCCATGTCCTTTTCCATTTGCCACCCAGTGGTTGTATGTGTCTTAGGAGTCTCCACATTCTGAAGCTCCATAGGGATATTGGAGTCGACAGCTCCTGTAATGGAGAGCAATCCAACAGATTTTCATCCTCCTCAGAGTCCAGGTCAACACTGGGCTCCTCCATTCCTCTGGTCCTCAGCGCCCCCTACCAATGAGTAGGGGAATTTTTTTTTTATTTAAAACTTCTGAGTAAATATTTTCAAACAGTGTTACATCAAACACAAACTCACATCAAAACAAAGTAAAAATCAAGACATAAATAGTGTAAGCATGCACCCCAGTTGGTGGAACTGAAAAGAAAAATACATACAAATTGGTGCTGCTTCACACTAAATCCTAAGAAAAGAAAGGAGAAACATAAATAAGTATTCTGTCATATATCAACCCTATATCGGATCAGTAATTATGGAAAACAGACCCCTTCCCCCAACTAAAAATGTAGGGGAGTTTTTTTTTTCTTAAAGAAAATGATATACAACCAGTATCGCATCGTACATCTGAAAAAAAAGAAATAAAAAAACACAAATGAATATTACATCATTCAAAACCTCAGTCATAAGTAAAGCATACTGTAAACCAGAATCCCCCCCACCACCACCATTCCCTTCTCCATTAAAAATTAGGGGGACATTTTTCCTTTTTTTTAACAAAATTATACACAAACCAGTGTTTCAATACAGAAAACATAATAAAGTACAGGTAACAAAAGTAAATAATGCAACATACCTCCAGTCCATAATCTCATGGTCCATAAACCAAAAACATCTTTAGAAACCTGAAAAGGGACCCCAATCCCTCCCCCAGCAAAGGAGTGGGAGAAAAAGTGGGTGTTCCCGTTTCTGGGATTTTTTTTTTATATAATAATAAAGCAAACTAACACTGGCCTCAAACCATGTCACATTTATGCTAAAGGTCAGCAATATAAAACCAATTAATTCAAAAATTAAGTAATGAGGAAACAATGAAACCTCGAAGTCCCCAAGACAAAGGAGGAGACTATGTCATGTAAGCCAACAAAAGGCATCCCACCGTTCATGCCAGTTCTTATTGTCTACTTGTTGACATTTCAGGACTTTCAAATCCTGAAGCTCTTTCTCAAGTAACAAGATCAATTCTGCTTGGGAAATATAATGTTGTAGCACAGAACTACAATGAGTCTGCCATATCTAATTTATCAAACAGGCCATAAGCACTCTCAGGGACCCAAAATCATAAAGACCCTACTGTGCAGGGAAGGATCCCTGAAACAGTATTGTAGACAACAATGAAAACCAAACAACTGAATTCCACTTATCTGACAGTTTCCTCCCAAATTCCGTACTATAGGGGCATGAGAAATAAAGCAGATCCATAGTTTCTGTAGTCCGTATGCATTGGTCCCTAGGACAATAGTGATCAGCCATCTCCTTATCTTTATGATTCCCCTTTACATTAATTCTATCATGTACCCCCAACCACACAACATCCCGCATTTTTTGTGGAATTCTGGGTTCAGTCAGGAACTTCCCAATCTCCTTAACTTCGATAGCTGATAAAGTATGTAAAGGGTGTTCAATAAAATTATTCTGTAATATTTTAGTATTTAACAATTTCCTGGGTGTAGATAATAACTCCGCCTGGGTTATATTCCATGTTTCAATAAATCAAAACAGTCAACCCACACTTGATTGAAAACCACTTTCCTCTTATTTTTATGCTAAAATCCATAGTTACCCAATCCGCCATAACTTCCCAAAGTGAAAAGGCACCCCAACTAACCCACTGAACCTGTCTGTTCATTACCAGCAGAATCAGATTTGCATGCATAAAGTACTCCAAAAAATACTACTGGATTGATCATATCCAACCCCTCCTGTCTCTTTAAGTAAGTCACACCCCTCTTACTAAGATTCAGGTGGCTACCCCACAAACAAGAGAAGAAACAATAATACAATCTGGTTTCCAACCCCTTTGGTACAGGATACACATAGATCAAAAAAGAAATAGAGGAACCAAATAAGATTTAATCAAAAAAAAAACACTTCATTTTACTCATACACCACCTATTCCATCTACCCACCATCTGTTGTCCTTTTCCAATAAGGTGCGCTGTAATAATTTGGCATATCACCTTGTTCAAAATACACACCCAAGAATTGACAGGGGTCAAGAGTCACCTTGATTCCCCCTATACTACCAGGAATCACCCCGGATACCAAGACTGGAATACATTTACTTTTCTCTATATTAATCTTCCCCCCCCTCATAACATGTGATATTGTCTGAATCAGCTGAACAGCACAACCTTCAGATTCCACATCTGCTACTGTCACCAGTAAATCATCCACATATGCCATACATTTGGTAGAGGTCCCTAACCCATGAGTCACCCCTTTAATTTTGGGGGACAAAAGCAAAATACAAGCCAACAGGTCCAATGTCAAAACATATAGAAGGGGGCTCAAGGAACAACCCTGATGGACCCCTTTCATAATGTTACACCATCTCTCCATCCATTTATTGTCATATAGCTGAACAAAGGCATCCTGGTAACACAATTTAATCTATACAATAAAGTGTCTGGAAAAACCATATGCCTCCAGACAGCCCCACAATAATCCAGAGAGACATTATCAAATGCCCTCATTGACTGATCCAAATTTAGTACAAACTCCTCAGTGGTACCAAACCCCCTTGTTCCATAGAAACACAGAAACATAGACTTTGATGGCAGATAAGGACTGCTTGATCCATCTAGTCTGCCCATTTCCCTACCTATAGGATAGACCGCAGATCCTAGTTAACCAACAGCCTATTTCTTCCTACCCCCCCACAAGAATTGCCTTATGTCTGTCCCATGCATTCTTGAATTCTCCCACAGTTTTAGACCCCACAACCTCCTCAGGAAGGCTGTTCCATGCATCCACTACTCTCTGTGTGAAATAATACTTCCTCACATTGCCCCTGAACCGCCCTCCTTCTATCTTTAGATTGTGTCCCCTTGTTCTTGCAAATCTCTTTTTCTGAAAGATGCTACCCTCTTGGACTTTGTTGATTCCACTGAGGTACTTAAAAGTTTCTATCATGTCCCCCCTCTCCCTTCTTTCCTCAAGGGTATACATATTAAGCTCCTTTAGTCTCTCCTCATACGGCTTCTCTTGCAGACCCTGCACCATTTTGGTTGCTTTCCTCTGGACTACCTCTATCCTGTCTATGTCCTTGCGGAGATGGGGTCTCCAGAACTGGACATAGTACTCCAGATGGGGTCTCATCAACTGTCTGTACAGAGGGATAACAACTTCTTGTTTTCTGCTGATGATGCCTCTCCCTATACATCCCAGTATACTAGCCCTCCCTACTGCCTTCTCACATTGCTTGCTAACCTTAAGGTCATCTGATATAATTACCCCAGGTCCCTTTCCTTTTGTTGTTGTTACTACCTCCCACCCATTGTTATTCTTCCCTGGGTTCTTGTTTCCCAAGTGCATTATTTTGCACTTCTTTGCATTGAATCCTAGCTGCCATACCTCTGACCATTCCTCCAACCTAGCCAAATCCTTTTTCATCCTTTCCACACCTCCTTGTGTATCAACCCTGTTGCAGATCTTTGTGTCATCTGCAAAAAGGCATACTTTTTCTTCCAGTCCCTCTGCAATGTCACTGATGAAGACATTAAAAAGGACTGGACCCAATACTGAACCCTGCGGTACCCCACTAGTACCCTCTCTTTCTTTAGAGTGGACTCCATTTACAATTACCTTCTGTGTCCTGTTGTGCAGCAAATGTTTTACCCAGGCTACCACCCTGGGACCCACTCCCAGGCTGGTTAATTTGACTATTAATCTTTTGTGTGGGACTGTGTCAAATGCCTTGCTACAGTCTAGGTAGGCCATGTCCACAGCCCCTCCCTGGTCTACTACTTTGGTCACCCAGTCAAAGAAATCTATTAGATTTGTCTGACATGACCTTCTTGCTGTGAGCCCATGCTGCCTTGGGTCCTGTGCTCCACTGGCCTCTAGGTACTCAACTATTCTTTCCTTTAGAAATGACTCCATCACTTTCCCTACCACAGAGGTCAGACTGACAGGTCTGTAGTTTCCTGCCTCTGTCTTGGTCCCACTTTTGTGAAGGGGAATCACATCCGCCTTCCTCCAGTCCTCAGGTACCACCATCCTCCCATGATTTATTAAAAAGAGTAGCCAGTGGTTTCACTAGTTCCTCCCTTAATTCTTTTAGAATTCTGGGGTGAATTCCATCAGGACCCATTGCTTTGTCCACCTTCAGTTTTAGGAGTTCTTGCAGAACCCTTTCTTTCATGAAAGGACTGGGATTGACCTCCCTATCAAGAGTGCTTCTGTTAATTGGATTAGGCACTTCCCCCTCCTCTTTTGTGAATACAAAGCAGAAATATTCGTTCAGTATCCCTGCTTTTTCACTGTTCCCCTCTGCCCACCCACTGTTCATTCTATTCAGCCTCACTATCCCTCCCTTTGTCTTTCTACGCTCGCTGATGTACCTATAAAAGGTTTATCCCCTTCTTAACTGAGTTGGCTATCTTTTCCTCAGTTTGGGCCTTTGCTATTCTGACTTCCCTCCCTGCTTCCTTCTGCCTTAACTGGTTACATAGAAACATAGAAACATAGAAGTTGACAGCAGATAAGGACCGCAAAGGCCCCATCCAGTCTGCCAATTTCTTTTCTACCTTATAAATGTGCCATTGGCCTTTGTCAGTGACCTATCTATTCATAGTCATTTGTATTGCTCCTTATGCCTATCCCATGCCTGTTTGAAGCCCTGCACTGTATTCATAGCCACCACGTCTTGTGGTAAGCCATTCCATGCATCTACCACCCTTTCTGTGAAAAAGAATTTCTCACATTCCTCTTAATCGGCCTCCATCTAATCTCATGCTGTGTCCTCTTGTCCTGCTATTTTTCTTATATTTAAACATGTTAGACTCTTTCACCTTGTTTATGCCCTTAAGGTGTTTGAATGCCTCGATCATATCACCTCTCTCCCTCCTTTGCTCAAGGGTATACATATTGAGCTCCGTTAATCTGTCCTCATATGTCTTCTGATGCAGTCCCTGCACCATTTTGGTTGCCCTTCTCTGGACTGCCTCAATTTGGTTAATGTCCTTTTGAAGATGTGGCCTCCAATACTGACGCAGTACTCCAGATGGGGCCTAACCAATGTCTTGTACAGAGGGATTATTACCGCCCTCTTACGACTTGTGATACCCCTACTAATACACCCTAACACCCCCCTAGCCTTACCTACTGCTTTAGAGGTCTGCTTGGATGATTTCAGGTCATCAGTGATGATGCCCAAGTCTCTTTCTTCCTTTGTGACTGCTAGCAACTCCCCTCCCAGCCTATAAGTGGCTTCAGGGTTTCTCTTCCCTATGTGCATGATTTTGCACTTCTTTGCATTAAATCCCAGTTGCCACTCTTCTGACCATTCTGCTAGTTTATCCAGATCTCTTCTCATTCTGCCCACCCCATCTGGATCATCTACTCTGTTGCAGATCTTTGTGTCATCTGCAAACAGACAAGCCTTACCCTCTAGTCCAACTCTGAGGTCACTAATGAAGATGTTGAATAGGACTGCCCCAGGACTGATCCCTGAGGGTACCCCGCTTGTGACTTGCATCTCTTCTGACTGTATACCATTTACCACCACTCTCTGTTTTTCTGCCAGTCAACCAGTTTGCCACCCAGTTGACCAACTTCTGACCCACCCCGAGCCTACCTAGCTTATTTATCAATCTCTATGTGGAACAGTGTCAAAGCTTTGCTGAAGTCAAGGTAGGCAACATCAACTGCTCCCCTTGGTCCACCACTCTGGTTACCCAGTCAAAGAAATCTATGAGATTAGTTTGACAGGACCTTCCTTTGTAAACCCATGCTGTCTTGGATCCTGTGCCCCTATGGATTCCAGGTGTTGCACTATCCTTTCCTTAAGGAGTGCCTCCATAATCTTGCCCACTACTGAGGTAAGACTGACCGGTCTGTAGTTCCCGCCTCTCTCCTGCTACCACTCTTGTGGAGTGGGATCACATGAGCCCTTCTCCAGTCTTCTGGGACCTCTCCTGTGCTCAGAGACTCACTAAACAATTCTGCTAATGGCTCTGCTAGTTCCTCCTTTAGCTCCTTAAGTACCCTGGGATGTATGCCATCAGGTCCCATTGCCTTATCCACCCTGAGCTTAGCAAGCTCTTGTAGGACCCTTTCTTTTGTGAAGGGAGTAGTGCTCACCTCCCTCCCCCCTGTGTCCATGATGCTGAGCTGTGGGCCCTGCCCTACCTTCTCTTCAGTAAATACTGAGCAAAAGTATCTATTTAGGATTGATGCCTTTACAGGGTCCTCCTCTCACTTGCTCCCTTTTCTCCAATAAGCTGCAATACCCCCTCTGGACTTTCTCCTTTCACTAATGTATCTATAGAAAGTCTTGTCACCTTCTTTACTATTCGTGCTAGTGTTTCCTCAGTTTGGGACTTTGCCTGCCTTACTGCCTTGCCTGCTTCCCTTAGGGCAGTTTGGTATGCCTCCTATCTTCATCCGCTGTGTTCCCTTATATTTCCTGAAGGCCAGCCTTTTGGCTCTGACCTTTTCTGCTACTGTATTTGAGAACCAAAGTGGTTTCCTTCTTCTTTTTGCACTTCCTTTTCTGTCTAACACAATGGGATGTTGCTTCAAGTATTGCATCCTTAATAGCACCCACTTTGCCTGTACCTCCTCACCTGTGTTTCTTTTTGCCAGGGCTAGCTTAACTCTGTTGGCCATCTTATCAAAGTCAGCTCCTCTGAAGTCCCATATTTTGCCTTGGAATGGGATGATTTAGATGTAGTAGCCAAATTGAACCATACCATGTGATGGTCACTGGCCCCCAGGTGACCTTCTACCTGGAGATCTGTGATCCCTTCTTTTAGTCAGTACTAGATCTAGGATAGCCCTGTCTCTTGTGGGTTGCTGTACCAGTTGTTCGAGGCCCTCCCTGCAGGAATCCACTATGAGTCTAGTTCTGGCAGATGTTCCTGCTGGTATTGACCAATCTGTATCTGGCATGTTGAAGTCTCCCATTATCAGAACCTCCCTTTAGCTGTCATGTTTTGTATATCTTCTAACAGTAATGTGTCTATGTCCTCCCCCTGGTCTGGGGGCCTGTAGACAACCCCAGTTCTTATGGCTGTCCCATTTCCTGTTTCCAGGGTGACCCACAGTTCTTCTGGCTCCTTATGTGTATTCTGAATTTCTGTAGCTTTGATATTTTCATTAACATACAGGGCCTCTCCTCCCCTTTTGCACCTTGGTCTCTTCTGAACAATACATAGCCAGGTACTGAAGTCTCCCAAGTGTGGTTACTGGTAAACCACGTCTCACTAATTGCTACTATGTCCAGTTTAGCCTCTGACATTATGCCTGCAGGTCTGGGATCTTATTTCCCAGGCTGTGAGCTTTGTGTACATGATTTTCCATTGGCCAGATTTTGGTGTGTTAGTTGTTGGGTGAAGTTTGGCATTACCCCTGTGCATCGTATGGGGAGACAAACCTTTTTTCTTCCCTGGTGATGCAAATGAACGGCAAACACGCTGAATTCCTGTTTGACCACTAGCTGAGGGGGGGAGGGGTGTTCTTCCCATTCGACGTATGGGGTGCTGCACCCCTCTCCCCATTTGCTAGTTTAAATATTCTGCAAAGATTCTACAGCTCTCTGTCCTGCTCCTTCTATGTTTTCTTATACTTCCAGAATGTTATCTTTTTCTTCCTGACTTTCACAGCCACATCTTTTGATAATAGCTTATAAGAGAAACAGAGCATCAGTAATGCATCTACCAGAAACTGCATGCATCTGGGCCGGATGGATCAAGGAAGGCAAAACTTTAGACAAATGTTTTCTCAAAATTTTAGAAAACATTTTGAAATCCATATTTAACAAAGTAATTTGTCTCCAGTTGTTGAAATCCTGTCTATTCCCCTTTTTATACAAAAAAACAAGTAACCCTTCAAACATCTGTGCATCCAATCTGACTTCTAACATAAAAGCCTGAAAAACAGTAAATAGTTCCATTGGAAGTAACTGAATTTATTTAAAGTAAAATTCACTATGTAATCCATCAGACCCAGAAGCGGTATCTTTTGTATATGACCCAATCACTTCAGATAATTCTGCCAAAGTTAGTGGACCTACCAGTTCCTCCCGCTGAGCCATGGTTAAATAGATGACATTTGCAGCCTGTAAAATGTGTTGAAACCACTCAGGATGGGGCACCAAGTGATTTTGCTGGTCCTCAATTCTACTGCACAATTTCTCCAATATAACTTTATTATTAGTTAAAATCTTCCCTTCGTGATTCCTAAGTCCTCTAATCTGTTGTCGCGTGTCCTGTGGCAACAATCTTCCAAAGGATTTGGCTGATGCTTTGACCCTTGGGTCCCAAAATGTTGTTCTAACTCCAACGATTTATATCTATCATATTGTAACAATACTATTTTTTTCCAGAATTCTGCTATTTGAACACTATTATCTAAACCTTGCTCATATGTAACTTACAGAAGCTGATGAACTGTATTCCATAAACTTAAATAGCACTCATTCTAATCTGACCTTTGTTTCCCTGATATTGACTGTAAATAGGCCACAAACATCTGCTTAGTATCAGACCACCAGTCTATCAGAGAGTCATACAAAAAAATCTACCATAGCTCTATCTTGTAAGATCGACTGCAACTCTTGGCAAACAGCAGAGTCTTCCGACAAACTGGTACTCATGCCATACCCCCCACCCACCCTGGGGACACACTAGATATACGAATCCCTATTAAAGCATTATCTGATGTTTCTATAGGTAATGTTTCTGAAAATCATATGGGGGTAATGTTAGAAATAAACCAATAGTCAATAGGGGTTGATAGGGTACCCTTACAAAAGGTGTGTTTAGGTTTAGCATCCAATACAGCCTGCACATTCTTCAAACCAGTTTAATAATGTTTTGCAAAAAGGCAGGATCATAGTAAGTCTTCACTTTCTGTGACTGAGTGTCAGAATCAAATAAACCTATATTAAAGTCCCCACCAAACAGCACTTGTTGACTAGTGCTTAAATAGGATTGAACTAACTGTAAAAGCTCCACTCTCAATGCTTTTGTTGGTAGGCCATACATGTTTATTATTCTATATGAAAGGCCCTCAAATCCCACATCCAAAATCAACACTCTCCCCGGTGACATGCCAACCAGTTTATGAACCGGGAACCGAGAACCCGAAAAAAAAATCTTTAGGTCACTACAAAGATCCTGGCCTATCAGCCAGTAAGAGGTCCTCTTATACCAAGCCTTTTGGGACTTCTCCACATCTCATGTAGAATGCAACCTACTATTCTGCAATAAAAAAAATTCAGAATGTAATGACTGTAAGATTGTAAAAGTTGCATCCCTTTTAAAATCCAACTTTACACTATTGACATTTTGGCTTGCAAGCCTTAGCGGAATACCAGATTCATGTTCGAGAAAGACCTTGTAACTTAGACCTCACCCTCATCACCCTCATCGGGGCAAGAGTAGGGGCCATCTGTGATGAGTGTCCCAAATCTTCTCTTGGAGGATCAGCCAAAGATGACTGAGAAGAGGTATCCAAATCCAACTCTTCCATTTGATCATTCCAACTCTGTAACACCTTGTATGTATTTTTCACAGGAATTTGTGATGTATTCCCAGAAGGAGAACTCCTAACACGTTACCCTTTTGCCCCTTTCTTGACCTCCTGGAAACCATCAGTATCCTCAAGCGAAGAAACCTGTTGAGTCGGTACCTGCTTTTTCATTGGAGGAGGTGGTAGGTGGTGGTATACTTTCTTCTGGTTCTCTCAGCTCCTCCTGGGGATAGTCTATGACCACTGTATCAACTAGGGGTACCAGAGACCTGGAGTCTGGGGGTGAACTAGGAGGAGCTTGTGACTCCGGAACATCAGGTCGAAACCCATTCCTTGGGGGGTACCTCTCATTTCAATATGCCCTCTTAGCCATATTAAGGTAGAATTCCTGTTTAAGGGATTCCTCAGAGTTATGAGCAGCCCAAAGACATGACTGAAAGGAATGTCCATCATCACCACAAAGGTTGCACACAGGCGTTACAGTACATACATTTGCAGTATGATCTAATTCCCCTCACTGGAAACATCTGATTTGTTCACAATCAGAGTTGAGGTGACTCCGAGATCCACATTTGTAGAAACTTTTGGGTTGACCTGGATAAAAAAGTATACCACAGCCCCCCCCCCCAAAAAAAAGGATGTGGGAAGGTGTCTAATACCAGTCTCTGTGGATACGAAATGTCCAACCCCCTGTACAAAAACCATTATCGTCCATAATTGGTCTAGAATTCCCTTGAATATCTGCCCTCTTCTCCAGCCAATAAAATGATATTATTAACTCACACCCCCTCATTCCGAAATAGGATTGCAGCAATCCTAACAGAAGACTTCAAGATAGGAAAAAGCCTGCCAATCAGGCTCATTTTTCACAGTATAATACAGGTTCCAAAGTCTGTCCAGTAAAGCTGCTGAACAAAAACTAATGTCATAATTACTGTCCCCAGGTGCATGAATAAAGGTGTAGACTTCTGCAGAATAAAAATGCATTGAATCTATTAGCAAATGCTTCCCAACAAAAAATCTGTCTGGGATTTTACTAAGCCCACCTTTAAAACGAAGGCAGACCACAAATTGTCTTTTTGCCACTTATGTAGGCATTCTAAATAAACTAGCATAACTGGGAACTTGTCTCTGCCCAAAATCATCATTAGATGTGTCATCAATGCAATGCAGAAGGTGTTCACCCTCTACCCCATTCTTCTGACCATCAGAATTATTTGTATACAGTGGTACCTGATCTCCCTGTTCCAGTCCAGTCACCTGAAGTTGTTCAGTAATGTGACCCTGTAGCATAATGGAAAGTTGTGCTGGTAGTGCAGCCGACTGTTGTTCCCTTATTGTTCTGCTGGCATCTGGCACAGTTGCTGGTTGCTGAGCCACACCCCCCAAAGTAACCTCTGGCAATACAACACACTCCTGACCATCGCTATCTGGAACTCCTGAGGTCAACCAATCTCCCTCCATTCTCCGCGATAGAATATCTTTTCAATTTGGTGAACCAGGTATCGGAAATGCAGGATCAGGGATCCATTGACCACCCAGAAAACTCCAGCCTACTTTCTGCAATGTATGTCTGGGCTCCCACTCTCCTGATGAAAAGACATCACCTGCCATTGAGACAGACGGGAGCAATGTCCATCTCCAAACAGTAACACATCTGGGTAATCTGAAGACTGCTCCTCACCTTGTAATCTGGTAACTCTCTTTCCCAAGTTTGACTGTGGGCTTACTAGCGATCATTTCCATTTTTCATCCTCAATTTTCTGCTGACTTAAGGTAAAATCTTGCTCCACTTCTACCATCATTTGTAGAAGGTGTTGATTTTTGTTTTCTAGTTCTACTGTCAAGGTGACTTTGTCCTGTTCCAAAGACAGCAATTCAGCTGCCCAACCATTCCCATAGCACTGAACTCATCCTGAGTGTCACTAAAATGATCATTTTCTTTTGCCGAAATCATTTCTTCTTCAGAGCCAATATCCTCTGGTGTTAGGCATTCATGGTCTAAACCCCCATTCTGCTGCAGCTGACACATAGCACCTCCATCACCCTTCAGAGCCTGTCCAGAACCGGAAACCTCTATGCTCATCCACAAAGAGACAGTGCCCCCTTGTGAAAGAATAGGGGAGTTTCCCTGGTGTCCTGGCCAAATTTCCTCCATTCACTAAAAAAATACCACCAACTTAATCTGGTTCAGTGTCAGTTGACATACATCTGTATCCCCCTTCCCCAGGACTAGCTGAAAATAGGCAGAACTGTCTAGTCCTCCTTTCCTGGACAACAGAAACCAAAAAAAAATAGGGGACTTCAACATACATTAGTCCCATGACATTAAAGGAGGAGTCAAGAGTGTTTTACAAGGAGCACAGCTCACTCAACTCATTAACACCCCTACCAGGCAGAACTGGCACTCACACCACACTAGACTGGCTCCTTGTCTCAAACTCCTTGTACTTCACTGCTGTGGGCATATCTGCAGACTCCATAAGTGACTATACACCTATTTTTGACATCTGGAAAAATAATTTCCTGAAACCAGCCCCCCTAGAACCTTCTGGGCCAGGGACCTCTCATGCTTCAATCTATCCTCCTTCCTCCACTCATTAACTGAAATAGTTGTCATATGTTCATATAAAGTCAGTGGCCAGTTTTAAGAAGGAGTGGGACAGGGTCAAGGGGAAGGTCATGGGAAAGTCACTACTGGACAGGGGGTGGATGGCAGCTGCAGAATAACACACTGCTAGCTGCACAATCAAGCAGACGTGATATACATTGATGCCTGTATCTGCTGGCTTTTTTCATACATTCATATAGGCTGGAACTGAATCAAATTACTCCCAACTATTGGTGATACACTTAACTTTTTCACATTCAACTTCTTCTCTGTGGCAAATAAACATGCCCCTCTCAAACACATCCATGTCAGAGGGCAACAATCTACATGAATATCAAGAGAATTCAAAAAGCTCATGAAAGCCAGGGGTAAGGCTTGGAAATCTTATAAATCCTTGACCCTCCCATGTGTCTGGCTAAAGTACAGGAAATTATGCAATTCATGTAAACTTGAAATAAAGAAAGCTTAGCAGAGCTATTTTCATAATCTGCATGAGCGTAACCTTCAAAACCATACAAAATTCTGGCCATATATTAATGCTATCTTAAAAGGACAATCTGCAGATACCAACTGCAACATCAGAATTGAGGGTTGAACTTTTGAAAGTCCTAGGGAGGCTGCAACCACATTCAACACTTTCTTTACCAACCTTGACAGTTACAAGAATATTTCACCACCCTCCCGAAAACCTTCTAACCCCACTGCTATTAACTTCCCATGCCTCAATTTTCACCTTAGGCTTGTGATAAACCTGACCCTAAGCTCCTCAGTCTGGGAGCCCCAGTAATTGCCTATTGCATCATACTACTCTTCACTAGATCAGTTCAAGAGGAGGTAGTGTTCTCCACCAGGAAAGTGGCTTTTTTTACCCCAATTCACAAGTGGGGTGCTAAAACACTAGTTACAAATTACAGGCTTAGCTCCATACTCTGCACCATAAGAAAACTACTAGAGAGGTTAGTCTACAATCAAATCATAGATTACTTAGACCAGCACAACTTGCTTATCCCTGTACAACATGGCTTTCCTAAAAAACATAAGGGCAGACACTGCTCTAGTCAACCTGATCACAGATAGCATGGACAAGCTGAACAATTGGAAGATGACAGGGGCAGTGTTTATCAATCTTAACTAAGGCCTTTGACCTTGTGATCCACCAAATACTTATTATCATACTTAACTTCTTAGCCTTAGATAGTCTAACCCTGAGAGTTCTCAGTTTGTCAGATGGAAAGGGAACCTATATGATAGGTGCCCAATTCGGGATCATGCCACCAAGGGTCAATACTGGGTCCACTATTATTCTCACTTTATATCAATGAAATGCCAATAAGTTGCAGTGGGGCAAAACTTTTACTTTATGCCAGTGATGCACTACTATACCGCAGCTCTAATAATAGCACTGCAAATATTAATCTGTTTTGTTTGGACTTACACTACTTAGAGAACTGTCTCCAAGGAAACAAATTGGTTATTAATATTACTAAGACCAAGACCAAGACCATTCATTTTGGACAGAAGAGCTTAGGTTACCAGAGCAGTAACTTGCTCACCCTTTCCTTCTCAAACAGCTCAATCATCGAGACAGTTGGCTCCTTCAAATATCTGGGTGTTTATCTTGACCAGGATATAACCTTTAAAGTCCACATTGACCATCCTGCCAAAACACTTCACCAAAAAGTTGGATTGCTATATAGTCTTAGCCCCTACCTCTCAAAGACTCCCACCTATATATAGCCTCATCCACTCTTCTTCCTACCCTCCGTTATGGTTCTCCTGTGTTGCTCTTGGTCAGATACACAGAAATAGAACATCTGAAAAAATATATACCACACTATAGCTTGCTATGCAGCTGGTACCTTGGTCATGGAACATACCTGTATTATCCTCGACTACCTTGAATGACTGTCCTTCCTCGGTAGACTTGAATATGAAGCCCTATGCTGGGCCTTTAAGCTATTAGGCCTGGATGCTCCCCTTTACATACATGGTCTGTTACAGCACAAACCTGATAGATGACCCTTTAGATCCTCCAGTAGAATTCTTCTTCTAGTCCCTACATCAACAAACCCCGGCCAGAGCCAACAAGGCTGTAAGAGAGGAATCTGGTCTAAAAATACTGACAATTATTTTTTTATATTTTTGTACCAAATTTTCAACAGAGCCTTGTGATGACCCTGCCTCATAAACAAAGAGCAGAGAAAATATTCAACTCCTGGCCTAAAGGAGATGTTGTGCAGGGACTGCAAAATCAACTTTTGGGCTGAAAACACACATTTTGGGCAGGAGTTGGAAAATAACAGCTGTCACATTCATGACTTGCCCTATCAAAATGGCTATGTTGAGAATTTGTGGTAAAAATATTGAATATTACCAAAGTTATAAACCGGCATTTAGAAAATTCAGCACAGCCTCATAACTTAATAGATGACCATATTAAAATCATAGAATACAAGAATGTGCAAAGTATAATACCAACCTATATTAAATTTACTTACTGGAATGAATGTATTTGATTGAGCTGGACAGATGCTCACTCTGCAGCCCAGCAAGAGTTAAATTGAAGGGCTACATAACACCACAGCTTCAAAGGGGTATTTTTGTTTATATCCTGAGAAGTTGGGAGGCACAGTAGCATTCCTCTCCCTTCAGATGCCTTTAACACAGAGCAGCAAAAAGCAAGTCAGAGAGAGAGAGAGAGAGAGCACACTATTTTATAGTTTTGGTTGGATATGGCGATACTTAAGATCTCTGGCCAGATGCAGCGCACATTTTGAACATTGGTTACTTACTGTAGCACTGCCGTAATGTCCCCTAGTGCTCCAAGTCATGTCCCCTCATGCAAGTTGCATACCAAAGTCACTGGTGATAATGTAAACAAACAGGCAAGCCTTGTAATAATAAATTACTAGCATTATGGTATAGGAAAGTCACTGACGATAGTTGAGCACTCCAGTATCACCAAATTAAACAGGCTAGCCACTGTTAAAATAAAAATATAAAAAATACAGTGACTGAGAGGGAGGGGTGGTGGGGGACACAGCCCCTGATGCAAAAGATCACTAAATGAAATAGCAATAGTGACTGGGATGGGGGTGTGAGCAGGGCACAGCCCCCAATGAAAGAAATCTAAGCAACAGAGACACAGTTAAAAGCCAAAGTTTCATAGACTTTCTGTTACATTTTACATTTTACGTTTCAAGTGCTTCAAATTACAGGTTTTTTAGATGTAGCGGGTATACATCGGGAGCAGGACAGACAGAGTTCTGAAGGTTAATGACATTATTCACACTGCTAATTAGCCTGTAAGGGGTACAAGGCTACAAAGTAGACTGTACTTGTGCACCTCTGGAGATAGGAGCATTTAGGGCTGTTGCTGTAGTTACCAGGGTCTTGTGTGTCCTGGAGAGACTGCCTGCCAAGCCCCAGAGCATATAGGGAGGTGGAGGAGTCACCTTCATTCCCTGGCACTCTCAAATATCACACAGTAGTGGCTAGGAAGCAAGCAAAGTGCTCCTGGAAGAAAGTCCACCACATGAGGTGGCGTTTTTAATGTCAAGTGTGCTATTTGTGTATTTTAAAACTGTACATCTTGGTCTTGCTGGAGCAAGAAGTAGGTCAAGCTACACTTCCTGTGGGGGTTGCATAAAGTGTGCAACTCACGTGAGCGGGGTGAGTGCGCGGTTATGCGTGTGGAGATGCATGCAGAGACACGCACATCTAAGTGTGTCTGCTGTGTCCACTGTGGATGCCAAGGACAGGAGCTAGACCCTAAGAAGGAGGGTTAAAAGAACAAATAAGTGGCAGCAGAAAAAAGAACACTTTCTTGATTAAGTTGGTACCTAGAACAGGGTCAGTATGTCACAAGGCAGAGTAAAAGCCAAAAAGCTGCAAAAGCAATGTATGCTATGTAAAATGTATAATGGCTGCTGCTACAAACACTACAGAATGAAATTAAAATATTACTGGAGAGACTGGAAGTGAAAAAGGAGATGGGGAATTAGAGAATGTTATAGATTCTATGTCAGATAATCTTACAGCGCAGGAAGAAGGTATAGCAACTAGTACTCCTAGTTGTATACTAGGAAGAAAAAAATATGTATCAGCAAAAAGGACAAGGGACTGCTGTTAGTAGCAAACAACAAAAAAAAACACACAAAGAAAGGGGAGTATACATCAGGGAGATCCCCTACAACTCTACAATAGGCGTGAGACCCCAAGTAAAACGCCTGAAGTAGAAACAGACAGTTGCAAAGAGATAAGGGATAAGACTGGGGGTGAGAAATCAATCAAAGTAAGAGAATTAAAGGAGCTACACCAGCCAGAAAATATTATAGACAAAAAATTATTGCAAACTACAGCTGCTGACGGTCTGAGCCAAAGGGAAATAAAAGACAGAGGCATTCTTGTAATCGGAAACTCAGTTACTAGAGAGACTGATGAGTTAGTTTGCAAGAACGGGAAAATGTATGCAACAGTTAGTACGCTACCTGGGGTGAAAGTGACAGATTTAGAAAAATTACTGGATGGCCTAAGAGAAAACACACATGAACTCTTAGGTATATTACATGTGGGGACTAACAACATAGGAAAACACAAAGTGGAAGTTATACAGGAAGCCTTTATGAATATAGTAGATAGAATCCAATCAAATGGGGGCAAGCTCATAATTTCAGGGATTCTGCCAGTGCAGGGGCAAAATAAATGCAATAATTGGGCCATAAATCAAATTGTTATGCTCCTTTTGTGTAGACAGAAATATAGGATTTATGGATAATACCAGGACATTCCAAAACAAAGCTATTTTTAAACATGACGGGTTACACCTAAATAGAGCAGGAACCAGAATATTAGGGATCAAGATAAATAAAGTGATACAGTTTCATTTAAACTGGAAGGAGAGGGGTGGGTATGTACCAACATGAGGGCAAAGAATGACATGGACATAACAGGAAAAAAATGGGAGGGTTGGAATGTAGTGTTATTAAATGCAAGGAGCTTACCAAACAAATCTGGGAATTCCAGTCCATGTTAAAATCAAATAGTATTGATATAGCACTGGTGACTGAAACATGGTGGGATGAAGTAGATCCTTGGGAAAAGAATATCACAGGATATAAATTATATTCTAGATCTAGAACCCATAGGAGAGGAGGGGGGCTGCTATATATATAAAATACACTATAAATAGCGAGCAGTAACTGATCCACTTTGAGAATATGGAAATGTTATGGATAAAAATAGTGCATAAGTCTCAATCTAAAACTAGATTGGGGTTGGTATACAGGCCTCCATCTTTGACTAAACAGGAGGATGACCTTCTGCTTGACTATATTTCCAATTTAGACCCAGCAGAAGATATACTGCTGATGGGGGACTTCAATATGCCCAAAATAGACTGGTTGGAACTAAGGGGAAAATCATGCATAGAAAGGAAATTCCTTGAAGTAATTGATCAAATTGGGGTGTAACAGAGGGTGATGTCTGCTACTAGGGGTCATAACATCTTGGATCTGCTCCTAACTAGCATGGGGAATAAAATAAATAATATTATGGTTGATAGTCCCCTAGGAAACAGTGATCACTGTAAAGTGTTGTTTAGGATGTCAGGGGAATCAAGTGTAAAATGTGTCACAGGCCTAACACATAAGCTGAATTTTAACAAAGCAGATTTTTGAGGTTTAAGAACAGAAATGGTTGTTTGGGACTGGGAAACTGAGTTTTCTAATCTTTCAGTAGACAGAATGTGGGAAACCCTGACAAGGAAAATGTTTAAGGAGAGTACAAAAATATATACCAAGCATGAATAAATATGGTAAGAATAATAATAGCAAAGGGTGGTTTAGTTCCAGAATTAAAAAATGGTTAGGAAGAAGGACAACATTTGTAAGCGAGTAAACAAGAAAGATAACCTGGAAGGATGGCTTGTGTATAGGGAAAAGGTTAAGCAGTAAAAGAAGGAAAGAAAGAAAGCCAAAGCAGACTATGAATTTAGTTTGGCTACAAGAGTGAGGGACAATCATGAAGCATTTTTCACATATATAAATGGTAAAAAGATAACACACAATAATATAGGTCCTTATATCAATACACTGGGTGAACATGTGACTAATATTAAGGAGTTGGCAGGCATGCAAATTTCATATTTCAGTTCAGTATTTAGTAAGGATACTGGCACAGGAACTGAGAAAAAGTTAAGCTCTCAAGCTGGTCATAGAAACATAGAATTTGATGGCAGATAAGGACCGCTTGGCCCACCCAGTCTGCCCATTTCCCTACTAATGGATAAACTGCAGATTCTAGTTAACCAGAAGTCTACTACTTCCTACCCCACCCCCTAGAATTGCCTTATGACTGTCTCATGCATGCTTGAATTCCACCACTGTTTTTGACTCCACAACCTCCTCCAAAAGGCTGTTTCATGCATCCACAACATTCTCTGTGAAAAAATACTTCCTTAAATTACCTCTGAGCTGCCCCCTCATCTTCAGATTGTGCCTCCTTGTTCTTGCACACCTCTTTTTTTGAAAGATGCTACCCTCTTGGACTTTGTTGATTCCCTTGAGGTACTTGAAAGTTTCTATCATGTCCTCCCTCTCCCTCCTTTCCTCGAGGCTATACATAGTAAGCTCCTTAAGTCTCTCTTCATATGTCTTCCGGTGCAGACCCTGCACCATTTTAGTTGCCCTCCATTGGACAGCTTCTACCCTGTCTATGTCTTTGCGGAGATTGGGTCTCCAGAACTGCACGCAGTACTCCAGATGGGGTCTCACCAGCTATCTGTACAGAGGGATAATAACATCCTGTTTTCTACTGGTGATGCCTCTCCCTATACATCCCAGTATCCTCCCAGCCCTCCTTGCTGCCCTCTCACATTGCTTGCCCACCTTTAGGTCATCTGATATGACTGCCCCCGGGTCCCTTTCCATTTTTGTTGTTGTTAGTGTCTCACCCCCCCATTGTGTAATCTTCCCCTGGGTTTTTGTTTCCCAGGTGCATTACCTTGCACTCCTTAGCATTGAATCTAAGCTGCCATACATTTGACCATTTCTCTAACCTTGCCAAGTCCCTTCTCATCCTTTCCACCCCACCTTGTGCATCAACTCTGCTGCAGATCTTTGTGTCATCTGCAAAGAGACATACTTTTCCTTCCAGTCCCTCTGCAATGTCACTTATAAAGACATTGAAGAGGACCAGTCCTAATACTGAACCCTGCAGTACCCCACTAGTAACCCCCCTTTCATCAGAGTGGACTCCATTTACTATTACTCTCTGTGTCCTATTTTCCAGCCAATTTTTTACCCAGGCTCACTCTCAGGCTGGCTACCTTGTATATTAATCTTTTGCGTGGGACTGTGTCAAATGCCTTGCTAAAGTCTAGATAGGCCATGTCCACAGACCCTCCCTGATCTACTACTTTGGTCACCCAGTCAAAGAAATCTATCAGATTTGTCTGGCATGACCTTCCCACTGTGAATCCATGCTGCCTTGGGTCCTGTGCCCCTCTGGCCTCTAGGTACTCGACAATTCTTTCCTTCAAAAGTGAGTCCATCATTTTCCCTACCACTGAGGTTAAACTAACAGGTCTGTAGTTTCCTGCTTCTGCCTTGCTCTGACTTTTGTGAAGGGGAATCACATCTGCCCTCCTCCAGTCCTCGGGTACCACTCCATCCTCCCATGATTTGTTAAAGAGGGTAGTCAGTGGTGTCACTAGTTCTACCCTTAGTTCTTTTAGAATTCTGGGATGAATCCCATCAGGCCCCATTGCTTTGTATCAGGTCAGATATTAATAGATCCTACAGATGTATAGAAAAAGATTGGAAAATATTAATGTTAACAAATCCCAGGGGCCAGATGAGATACACCCCAGTGTGCTTAGAGAATTGGCTGTTAGCCTGACTCCACCTCTGAAATACTTATTTCAAAAATCCTTGGACCAGGGAGTAGTGGCACAGGGTTGAAGAGAAGCAATAATGTTACCCTTATTGAAGAAAGGCCCTACTACAAAACCTGAGAATTTCAGACTAGTTAGTTTAACTTCTATAGTGGGGAAGTTATTTGAAGGAATTTTGAAGGATTACATTTTATCCTACTTGATCTTACATAAATTAACAGATCTATCCCAACATGGCTTTACGAAAACAAGATCATGCCAGATGAATATGCTAACCTTTTATGAAACAGCAAACAAGGCTTTAGACACAGAGGATGCTGTGGACATCATATTTTTGGATTTTTCCAAGGCATTCGAAAACTACCAGGTAAGGAATCAGTAGAGGGATTGACCAGCACAGAGTTACCAACAAATATAGTAAAATGGGTGGAGGCATGGTTGAGAAATAGAAGGCAGAGGGTTACAGTCAGTGGGGTATTGTCAAATTGGAAGGAAGTCACAAGTGGAGTCCCAGAGGGTTCAGTGCTAGGCTCATGTTTATTTGATTTGTATGTCTCCTCAGTCAAATGTAGTTTCCCTAACATTTGGTTGAGTAAGTTTGCAGGAGACTGCAGGATTGGAGGTATTGTAAATGGTACTGCAGACCAGAATAATATACAGAAGACACTAGATACGCTAATTCAGTGGACAGATCAGTATGGGCTAGAACTTAATTTAAACAAGTGTGCAGTAATGCACTTGAGAAACAGGAACAGCAGATTTAAGAACAATCTGGGAGAAGTTCAGCTTCATCAGACTGTGGAGGAAAGAGATCTGGGGGTTAGAATAACTAGTGGTCTAACATTTAGTGCACACCGTAATATTATTGTCAAAAAGGCTAACCAGGCATTAAATTGTATACTACAACATATTGGCAGTAGAGATAGCAAGGTAATTCTTCCCCTGTACCAGGCATTGGTGAGGCTGTGTCTTGAGTACTGGGCCCAGGTTTAGTCCCCATACAGAGAGGTTGACATTAGAAGGTTGGAGGGAGTACAGCATAGGGACACAAAGAGGATTACAGGCCAGGGTTATGCATCATATCAAGACAGACTACACAATTTAGGATTATACTCATTGCAATATCGTAGAATAAGGGGAGATATGTGCATGATATACATGGCCCTTCAGGACGAACAACTAAGGGAGGACTTGGGACTTAAGGTTAGAAAGAACTACTTACATGAACCCAGGAGTCATAAGTTGCAATTAGTTCAAGGCAAGTGGAAAACCTTGAAGAGGAAAAACTGGTTTAGCCAGAGAGAGGTTCAGCTGTGGAACAGTTTGCCAAAAGAAGTGGTAATGAGTAAGACAATGGACTCTTCAAACTTGGTCTGGATACATTCTACAGAAATAAAACCACTTTAACATAGTTTTAATAAGACAAGCATTAAGGACGCAAGTCTATGTAGCTTGGAAAAAAACTATGAAACCTATGAAACATGCACAGTGTTCTGCTTTCTTAATGCAGCAGTGCAACAAAACTGGGCAAACATTTTGACCCTAACTATTTTTCACTATAAAAGATTCCAGGCATTTTACAGTTTTATTTTGTGGTACAATGTTCTAATTTGAACACAATTTGAGTATTTTATTAATGTTTTAATGAAATTTTTTCTCAAGAAAAAAGATGGCCACCACATTTTGCATAGAACTGGCATTGTAGACCTGGAAAGGGTTAGGATTGAAAAACTAAAGACTGTCTCATGCTGCACAGCATAGGAGGTACTGAAAACGAGTACATTTGACAGCTATGCTTATAGTTTTCTTAATTATAGCCAAAACTAGATTTTTTTGGGAAACTGTTTTTCATTGCACTGCTGCTTTAAATACATTTTTCTGTGGTTGAAAGATGTAGCATTTCAGGGTGTAAACATATCGTGTTTTGATTTATTAAGTAAATGATTCTGTGGTAGAACAATGTGTGTTTTGCAGTGATTAGTTTTAGAAGCTGATTTTTTTTTTCATTTGAAGAACCAGGAGGCACAGCCAGACTATAGCATTTCACTTACTTACGCTGATGCTTTGAGGTCAAAATAACTGTATTTGCTGCAGTAACAGTGAATGCATACTTTCTGGCTGGATACCTCCAGGAACTCTGATGGATACTTCCAAAAGTCCAAAAAGGAAGTTCCATGGTAAGCTCATTTTTAGAGCTAATGCAAGAGGGCTGCAGGTTCCACCTGCCTGCAGCCCTAAAAACTGCTACTGGTAGTAGATCTTTTGCAAATTCAGTCCCCACTATCTGGATTTCCCTTCCTAATGCGCTGCAGGAACTATCTTCCTAGGGTAGAGCTAAGAAGGGCCTTAAGACCCACTATTCAGAAAGAAACCAGCACAGCTGTTAATGCTGATTAACATTTATCTCCTGTGAACAATTGCTTGTTTTGATTGCACTAAAGTCTGTCCTTATCTACCTTATTTACAGTACCTGTGTGTAATTAGAGTACTTAAATTGATATGTATCCGGACTATAGTCTAAATGTATGTTTATTGCTAACAACTATGTTATCCTTGGCACCTCATCTGCCTAAACCTTCTATCATTGTTTGTACTTTCAAAACAATGTATCCCTGTCTTTAAAATTCACATAACTAATCCCAGGTTGCTCCTGAAAAAGGGAATCTCTGAGGCCCATGTAGCTTACTTAGTCAACAAAAATAAATAAATAAAATAGTAGGGGTCTGGCAGTAATTAGAGTAATAAGCTGTGAATGAACTTGATACATCCAGCAGACAGTACAATTGTGTAAGAACTTACCATAACAGTAGATCTTTGAGAGTATCTCTTGCAGCAGGTCAAAACATGTGGTCATAACACATGAGATATCAGTCACTGGTGACCTTTTCTCTAGTTGACTTCTCAGGAGTCGACCCTAGGACCTTCCCCTAATGTTACCACATGGTGTCAGTCTGGCATGTATAAATAGCAGAAGTCCCAGCTACTCCTCAGTTTTTTCCCATCATAGAAACTGAATGAGAAAACATTTCTCAGGCCTTTAATGGGAACTGAGGAGGGAAATAAGGCAACAGCTCATGAAGTCATATAAAGACTGTAGCAATGTACCCTTCTGAAGTAACAGCAAGGAGGAACACAGGTGGGGCAGCATGATCTGTTGCAAGAGGTACCCTCAAAGATCTACTGTTACAGTAAGTTCTTACTTAGCTGTGCTATGTTCTTCAAGACAACTATGTCCAGAACAGACTGTAATGTTTCGTGAATGTATGTACAGTAGAGCATGTGGCAGCTTTGCAAATTTTTAAGGCAGAAATGCCTCAGAAACATGCCATGGAGGCAGCCATGCCTCTGAATGGGGATTCACAACCCCTGTAAGAGGTTTGCCATATTTTGTACAGATAAGAGTAATGCAGTTGGCCAACCATGTGGACAAGCACTGCTTTGAAACCCTGGATGCTCTGATTTCCAGAGGTGAAAGAAACAAAAGGTTGCTCAGTTTTTCACATCTGTGAGTTGTGGAGAAGATAATATTTCAATGTTCCATGCACATCGAGAGTATGAAACAGGGATTCCCCTGGATTTACAGGTTCTGCATAGTACACTGGTAAGTGGATAGCCTGATTTAAAGTAAATTCAGAAACAACCTTTGGCAAAATTGTTGGGATTGTGCATAGAGACACCCTATTATTATAGAATTGCAGGTAGAAAGGTTTGCACATTAGTGCAAGTAACTCTGAGATATGCCTGTCCGATGTAATGTGAAGACTGTGTTTCCTAGCTTAACATTTTTGCTCCACATACAGTGATTTTAGAATGTAAATGCTGTAGCCTTAATGAGCAGACCAGAATCCTATATTAATCCACTGTAAAGCACCTGTTACCTTAAGAGTCTCAGCCTGCATCCGTTACTGCTTCATGCCCTTGCCAAATTATAGTAAATGCATTTCCAGCATGTTGTTAGACTGTATGCCAGAAGCTCAATTGAAAGAAATATTGTAGTCTCTACTATTTTTGCACATATTACTACCTACAGCCTGCTGCCAGCTTTCAATCGCATGCCTGCTTTTAACCGAGCCACTAGGAATTGATAGCTGATTTGTGTCTAAGTTTAGTTAATTGTACTGTACCAGCAAATGAAATCCAGTCGATGAACTATCAGGGTCACTGTTAGTGGTTTTCGCAAAAATCTAAACAGCAGTTGGTAAAGCGCAGCAAAAACTTTCTCTGAAGCCATTTATATACCATGCCTGTTTAACCAAAGGCACAAAGCTTACTCAGAAGCCACATTTTCACTGTGACAGTGACTACAAGCCATATGTGCACAAAGGAAACATCCAGGCAACTTTTATTCATGCTAGTAATCCAAATTAAGGATATTACAGTCTGGGACTTTTAAATCTTTTAGGGACAAAGCTATAACACCACGTACACTCGGGGGGGGGGACTGAAAATATAAATCAATAAATACATTTACTTTGTAAACTTAAATCATCTTGGGGCCAAGCTTTCTCCTTGACTCAAGGGCTTCATAGCAAAGTAACTCACTTAAAGGAGAGCAGGAAATCATTTTCTCCACCATACAGTTAGTAAAGCTCATGTTACCAGGTATTGCATGCTACACCCCTTCCCTGTACTATAAATAATCTCTTACCTTTTCTTGTCTCCTTCAGGGTCAAGAGGGTAGGGGACTGCTGCCCTCCCCACACACCCCATGAGGCTGTGAGGGTCTCTTCAGCCCTCCCTAGGAAGTGTGGAGAAGCCTGAATCCACCCCCCTCCAAACAAAAGACTGAATCCAGGTATGAGCCAGGAATCGGAGGCCTTTGTCCTGCATTGGCGCCAATTTTAAAAGCAGAAAGCCACTGCTGAGCAGCTCAGCACAGGGCCTCTTGGAGCTGTGCTGCAGAGGTCTTGGCCCGCCAGTGCTGTGCGCCAGCTCCCCACCACCCCCATCACCACCCTTGGTCGACACTCCAATATATAGATAGTTTGTGAGGACAGGTGACTCTCAAAAACCTATCAGCCCACTTTCAGATTTGCAGGTTATCAGATCCCACCAGCAGAGGTCACTATCACTAACTTCAGCTGGATACTGCAAGTAAATCCTGCCAATCATGCTCCTTTACATTATAACCATGTTAACCATTGCCATTCCTCTTGCATCACTACCCCCATTCACACAGCCCCAAAATGACCCAATTCTCCTAAACTCTAGCTCTGTCTCAACCCCCCTATGTCCCCTAAATACCCCCACCGAGCGCCAGGCTCACCCACAGTATCCTGGTTGGTTTTCATACCCCTCTGTCATCCCCCCATCTTTCACTCCTCACCTAGTTGCCCTAAACAGCCTAGTGAAATCCTTCTCAAACCACACCACAATTTCCTCCAACCCCAAGTATAAAAGTAGAAGTAAATGGCAATCCGCCCTTCAATACCTCACCCTGTTGCTCCTACTGGCGGGTGATGTTGAAACCAAATCTGGTCCTCCGACACACCCCGACCCCACTGCCAAAGGGAATTAGCCTAATTTACCTCAATATCCGCAGCTTATTGAACAAAGTCCCAGAGCTGCAAGTCACTGCCCATACCCTCAAACCAGATATTCATGTAATATCCAAAACATGGCTAAAACCCCATCATGGTGACTCTGAAATAGCCATGCCAGGCTACACAGTAATACGACAGGACAGACTAGGTAACAAGAAAGGCAGTGGCATTGCCATGTATCTATCAAACACTTTCCAGTATACCTCTGTCCAGCTCCCAGGTCACACCCCTCACATGGAAACCACGATGATAAAACTTGTCCTGCCTCATACCTCACCGGTGTTTGTGGCAGGGATATACTGTGCCCCTGCCACCCCAGCAACTACCATCATAGACCACCTGGTCTCTCTTAAAGATATGGCTGCTGCCGGTGAGCTCTACATCCTTGGGGACTTTAATTACAACTGGCTAGATAAAAGCTGCTCAAAACTATGCCGCAAGATTAAAGCCCTTAACCTCTCCCAACAGATTGGGCAACCCAGCCACCTCAACCCAAAATCCCAAAACCACTCCCTCCTGGACTGGGCTCTTACAACTCACCCACACATGATTATTAAAGCTGGGCTCCTTCCTGATTCACTGAGTGACCACCATATGATCTACATGATCAAGAAGGTGCACAGACCAACAAATCACCATCCACCAAGAACTCTCCATACAAGAGCATACAGTTCTCTCTGCCTCAACTCCCTACTAAATGACCTCGCCTCTACCAACTGGTCATTCATCCAACTGGCACCTACCATTGACCATGCTTTCGACATGCTCAGAAATCAATTTATTGCTGTATGGGACTATCATGCCCCCTTGAGAAGCAAAGGGGTAAGGGGAAACCCATCTCCCCTGTGTCTCTGCCGACATTATTTCTAGATGTCGCGCAAGAGACCAGGCCTGGAAAAAACAAAGGCAAACAGGCACCTTTGTATCCCTACACCATTACCGTACCCTCCAAAACAAATGTACTAAAGCCACAAGGCAGGCAAAAAAGAATTACTTCCGAGTGGCCCTCTCCACTAATCTTAGCCATCCTTCCAAATTCTGGAAATCTATTAAAACCTTGCTCACTCCCCCTATCCAGCCGCACTCCCCTTCCCTAACTATTCATGGCAGAAATGTATCCAAGCCAAGTGAGGTTGCCACAACTTTCAACAACTTTTTTACCAACTGTGCAAATTATCTCCTATCAAACCTACAAATTACTTCAACTGCATCTAAACCCCCTGCACCCTCCTCGCACTCCCCCCTGCCTCAAGGTTCTTCCGCCCAGTCTCCACAACAGAAGTCCTAGCCGCACTACATTTCCTAGACCCAAATAAATGTAAATGCCTGTTAGGTCTGGATGCCAAACTCCTATATCTGTCTGCCCCGGCCATTGCGGCACCCCTAGCTGACCTCCTAAACCGTTCCTTCTCCACAGCACAAATTGCAACAGCTTGGAAGGAGGCAGTAGTCATCCCACTGCCAAAGGGTGGAAACCCATCCGAGCCCGGTAACTACTGCCCTATCTCCCTCCTCCCAACTCTGGCCAAACTCCAGGAACACCTAGCCCTCTCTCAACTCACACAATTCCTTGACACCACCTCCTTCTTCACCCCCTACCAGTCAGGTTTTCGCAAATCACACTCCACCATCACTGCACTACTAAGACTCACTAATGATATTGCCTCATTCATGGACAAAGGGTTCCTCACCTCAGCCATATTCAATGACCTGGCAAAGGCATTTGATACCATCTCCCACCCCAAACTCATCACAAAACTGCATGATGCAGGCCTATCTGACCTAGCCATTAGCTGGTTCCAAGCCTACCTATCTAACAGGAAACAAGCAGTAAAAATTGGCTCACATGTATCCCCCTCACTCCCAGTTACCATGGGGGTCCCCCAGGGTTCTGTCCTGGGCCCCCTTCTGTTTTCCATATTTCTAAATGACCTCCCACTGACATGCCAAAACTCAGCTATACAAATGTACACTGACGATACCGTTCTGTACACCTCCGGACCCTCCAGTGAGGCACTAAACTCTGCCCTGCAGCAGGATTTCAGTGCCGTTCAGTCCTGGCTTAGTTCAAACCAACTTGTCCTAAATGCTAAGAAAACCGTATCCATAACTTTCGGCACACAGCCCAGACTCTCCCGACTAGCTGCTCCCCCCACTTTCCACATACTGGACGGAACCACCTTGGATTCCTGCACCTCCTTTCGGTACCTGGGTGTATGACTTGATTGCCACTTAGATTTCTCCATCCATGTGGACTCCCTTCAGAAAAAACTACACCTAAAACTAGGTGCACTATACCGCAACAAAGGTCGCCTACCCACCTTGGTCAGGAGGGAACTAGTGCACAAAATGATTCTCCCAATCTTCGACTACAGAGATGTGGTCTACTGTGCAGCCCCACCATCCACCCTGGCCAACTTGGACCCCCTTTTTCATTCCTTCTGTCGGCTCATCCTAGAATGCCCCCCCACCACCCACCACTGCGACCTGTATTGAGCCCTAGTTCTCCCCTCTCTGCACTCCAGGTGCCAGCTTCATTGAGCAAATCTCGCAGCTAAGCACTGGTCAAACTCCCTCCCCACTTATCTCAGCTCTGTCCTATCAACTCAACCCCCCCCGGCCTACTCCCTGAGAGGCACTGACTCAAAACTTCTACAAATCCCTTTCATGCACACTTCAAAGGGTCAATCAGCTTTAAAATACAGACTGCCCAAACTCTGGAATGACCTCCCAGCAGAAATCAGACAGTCCTCTACCCCAATGACCTTGAAAACTCTCCTTCAGGTTCACCTGTCTGACATATGTAACTGCAACCTGCAGTCCTGATCTGATATCACAAGGCATTGTAATGTGCCATAAACTGTACAATTGTCCAACAACTGACTGTTACTGTATTTTTCCCTATGTGTCACTGTCTGCAATGCACTATGATCATAGACCCTGACTATGTTACAGTTACTCATGCACTCTGCACTAACTATAAACAACAAACAAATGCCTAGTCCAGCCTGTAACCTTTCTGGACTTGATGTTCTTCACCCTTTATGTACTGAGGATTTACCTGTAAAATGCACGATTTGTATTGTATGTATGTATGTAACTCCCAGGTCGCATCTGGAAACGAGTGGATTCCTGCTCAGTATGCTTATCTGGTAAATCTCTTACATAAATAAATGGCAACTAAAAATAGTTAATGGAGCTTGCTAGAAGCAGCATGCTCAAAGGACTCATGGTCAATTTTTCAAGCACAAAATTCAAATTCCACACAGGAAATGGATCCCAGATAGGGGGAAGAAGGTGCAGAATACCTTTTAAAAAGGTTCTCATGAAAGGTAACTGGGACAATGGTTTGTTGCCTGCAGGTAAATGAAATGCAGAAATGGTCAAAAGTAGGACCTTTACAGTCAATTTTTCAGTCCACCCTCTGACAAGGAAAACAAATAGACTAAGATGCTCTGAGGGGAACACTCATAAGGATATAAGTCCAGTGTAGATGCACACATGGAGAAGTATCTCCACTTTATAGAATAGGAAGACAATGTAGATGGCTTCCTGGGAACCCTTAAGACTTCTGCCACCTTTGGGGACACCCTGAAGAATGAAAGGATTGTATCCTCAGGAGCCAGGTGTGTAGATGGAGGGAGGGAGCAAAGATCCAGGTGCAACAAGGAGCCTTGCACCGGGGACAACAGAGCCCAGCAAATCAGTGGGGATAGGGGATCTGGTTCCTAGAGCTGTAGAAGCAGAGGGAATAAAATCTGTCTGAGCCCGAACAGTGCTATAAGAATCATAGATGTCCTATCCCGGACCAGTTTGAGAAATACTTTCTGAATGAGAGGAAAGGGTGGGAAGGTGTAAAGAAATCTTCCTGTCCAGGAAAGAGATAATGCATCCCGCCATACGGTTCCAGGACCTCACTTGAGAGAACAGTAAAGAGGCAGTTTTACATTTTGTGGATTGGTAAATAGGTCCAACTCTGGTAGGCCCCATTGGTGGAAGATGTTTAAGGCATCTGGTACAATTTCCCACGTGTGGGCCAGGGCAGTGGATCTGCTTAGGGAAGCCGCCGAAGTGTTGGTCGCTCCAGGGATGTGGACCGCCAGAAAATGGATACGTCCCTAAATTGCTCAGTACCTCAACCTCATCAACTCTCTGCAGAGAGTGTATGAATGAGTGCCTCCTTGCTTGTTTAGGTAGTAAACTACCACAGAATTGTCTGATTGCATCTGAAGGCAACCTGGGGAAGGAAAGTCTTGGATGCCTCTAAGGTATAGAGGACTTTTGATCAACTCCAAGACATTGATGTGGAGATGAGCCTTTGCAGGCATCCAGGATCCCTGGGATTGGACATGCAGGACATGAGCTCCCCACCCTGTCAAGGAGGCATCTGTGGTCAAAATGAGACATGGGACAGGTGAACAAAATGTCATGCCTTGCAGTAGGTTGTCCATGGACTTCCACCATTGTAGAGCTTGAAAAGCTGGGGAAGACACCAGGACCTGAGCATTGAAGTCGTGCTTTCACTGGCCCTATTGGACTCTCATGGACCACTGAAGTACCCTCATATTCAGCTTGGCATCGGAGACAGTTGAGATTGTGGCCACCAAATTACCCAGGAGGTGCAGGTAGTCTTGTGTTGAGACAAATCTGCTGGACTCTAATCTGTGCGCCAAAGCAATCAGGACATCTGCCCAAGCCTTAAGCAGAAATGCCATGCCCAAGGAGGTGTCCAATATGGCACCTATGTAGAGGAGGCATTGCATGGGGACCATCTTGGATTTTGGATAGTTAATAGCTATCTCTACCAGGTCAAAGAACTAAAGGGTTTGAGAAAGAATGAACAGCATCCTTTAGCAAGAAGACATTTTCAGGAGCCTGTCACCCAGGTAAGGAAAGACATAGAGGCCTTCCCTGTGGAGGGCCACTGTGACTGCTGCTAGGCATTTTGTGAACACCCTCAGGGCAGAGGAAATGCCAGATGGGAGGGCTTCAAACTCGTAATGATGCCCCGGAACAAAAAAGGGAGAACCTCTCTGTGAGCAGGGTGTATCTGGATATGGAGGTATGCGTCCCTCATGATGAGAGAGCAGAGCTAATCTTCTGTGTTCAGCAAGGGGGAGAAGTGTCAAAAGAGACACTATCCTAAACTTTTGGTATTTGATATAGAGGTTGAAACCCCTTAGATCAAAAATGGCGTGTGAGTCCCCCATCCATTTGGGAACCAGGAAAAAATGGGAGTAAAATCCCACCCCCTTCTGTGGAAAGGGAACTGGTTCAATTGCATGTTTCATGAGCAGAGCATCTGTTTTGGTCTATAAGATCAATGCTTGGTCTGAGGGCAATGAGGGACCCTTGGTGGCAAAGCAGGTGGTAGCTCTGAGAACTCCAGTGTTTGTCCAGATTCAGTCAGTTGCAGGAGTCACAGGGTGGAGAAGATGGCTTGCCACCCTAGTACAGTAGTAGCCAGAGGCATGGTCAGATATTTCCAGATAGTTTATGAAATGTCTAAAAAGTTTCTCTCTGTTGCCCCTACAGTGGATCTGGAGAAAGCAGGAGATATCTCTAGAAATGTCCCAGAAATTTCAGGAAATATCTGACCATGCCTTTGGCTGTGACTGCAGATGCAGGGAAAACCTGCCCCTGATGGCCATGGGAAGGGTCTCCAATCCCATGACCAGAGGAACACCTGCAGGCTAAAGGTTGGCCCTGCTGGGGGGCAGCAGGGACATAATGGGATGTTTTCAGGTCATGTCTAGGACCAGGCAATGTCAACTGACTTTTACCCTGATTGTCAGGTGGTCTTTGAGCATTGGGATGTAACCTGTAGGGGAGGTCTCTAGAGGACCCCCTGTTGGCTGGTTTTGCTTTTGGACACCACAAGGTGTGAAATGGCTGAAGGGTACGACCTGAGTCTTGTAAATCCTTCAACATGTCTTGGGTCTTTGTAGGGTAGAGATTAGGATACTTGTCAACAAGGATGAGGGTGTGACAGAAACTTGTTTTGCTTTGTTGGCATGTTTCTTACTGGAACCCTCTCCCATTAATGAGGAGAGCTCGCCCGTAGAGTAGTGAGACCCCGAGAAGGCCATAGAAGATTCCCTGGGCTTGGAGCATTACAGCTGCTGTTCCAGAAGGGCAATCTTTTGCTCCATGGGGAACTCATGAAGCTGGTGAAGCCTTCAACATTTTGTGCCCTTGTCAAACTGAGAGAGGATGCAATCCCAGGAGCCATGTTCAGGACCAAGGCACTGAATACAGACATTGTGGAGGTCCTCTGTAGTGATTCTGTAACCACAGGTATACTTTTCGAATAAAAGATCGGAAGATATCAGTAGATGAACCAATTTAGAATGAACATTTTGGTCAGTACAACATCCTCGATGACTAGTTTGAAGGAGGACTTGTTGCATGCATATCGTGGTTATAAAGAACTAAGGAGTAGCTGGGACCACCCCCTTTTACATGTGCCAGGCTGATACCACATGAAAACATTAGGGGAGGTCCCAGAGTCAACTACTGAGAAGTCATCTGGAGGAAATGACACCTGCAGCTGATATCCCATGTGTTATGACCTGCTGCAAGAGATTGCCTCGAAGAAGATCTGGGTTTGAGTCCCACAACCTCTATTTGCATACTGTGTGACTCTGAGTAAGTCACTTAACCACCTCTGTGCTCCTGAGTCACCCCTGAAATCAGGTATTTGTGCTAGTGGGCCATGCCCAATTACCAAAACGTAAAATAAATAATTTCAATATCATAACTCATTTGATACTGTATAACAATAATGCTGGCTATAAGTGCATTGAAGGACAGGCTGTGCACTTATTCTCATCTCACTGTAATGAAACATGCTGCTGTTTTACTTTCTTGTTCACCATATTGCTGTTACACCTGTAATGTTGTCTATGTAACTGCACTCTGATGTTTTGCAATTTCATTCTTTTTTGTACTCCTATTCCCTTCTCCCCCAGGTCACCTGAAAATGAGCTTTGGCTCAGTGTGCCTTTGGCTGTCACCAGTTTCTTTCTTTCTTTTTTTTTTGTAGTATTTATTTATAAATTTATTTATTTATTGAAAAATGTTTCACCAGGAAAGGCACACTGAGCAAAAAGATGCTCGACTCACGGTGCGACCTGGGGGGGGGGGGTACAAGGGAGGAGGGTATCCATACAACAGTCAATAGGTTAACTTTGAGTAGAGCAATACAAACAATTTTTGCATAATTGAGTGAGATTAATTACGAACGTTTTACATGAGGAGAACAGTACATGCATGTGCCTAAAGGAAGGTGGCATACATATTTGAATACACATCTAGGACTATACGTGATTACATAAGCGCCTATAGCAGAGACTGAATTGAAGCATGATGCACCAAGTTGGCAGAGAGAACTGGAAGTCTGAGATTGGGGCAAGGGGGAGGTGGCAGGACTGTATAGTAAACACTGGGGTATTTAGGGGGGTTGACTTAGGGAAGACGTTGGGGGAATGAGAAGGGAGATAGCAGAAGTGAATGAGACAGTAAGTACATTGGATGTTTACGGCAATGTATAAGCCAGTCAATTAGGCGAAGGCTGAGCTGCTGGTCAGGCACGTAAGGAGGAGGGGATTGAGGAAGGAGGAAGAGAATCGAATGGGGGTGAGGTCAGAGGCAGGTACAGTTTGGTGCAAGGAAGTTAGTGAGGGCAGAGGATAGAGAGTGTTTGGAGGAAGAATGGCGGATTTGGGCCAGCAGGCCATTCCAGAGCTTAGGGAAGAGGTAAGAGAAAGCCAACTGGCCTGCGGAGATCCTTCGGTGCAGGATTACTAATAGCCTGGAGTCAGTAGACCTGAGGGCGAGGGTGGGGGTAGGCGGGGAAGATAAGGAGGATACGAGGTAGGGAGGAAGGGAACTGAGCCAGAAGTTAGAAACAAATTTAGCACTGTCAAGTAGGCGCTGGTTACTCAGGGGTGGAAGAGCCAGTGAATGGAGCCGCTCGCAGTGATGGGTGCGGGGGGGGGCCTTGAGGGCAAAGCAGCAGAAAGCATTGAAGAGGGGGTCCAGTCTGGCTAAGGTGGACTTAGAGGCAGAGCTGTAGACTACATCGCAGTAGTCAAAGGAGGGTAGAATCATTTTCTGTACTATTTCGCATTTCACAGGAAGCGGGAGGCTAGTGCGGTTTCTATAGAGGGCACCAAGCTTATGGTGCAGTTTTGATAGGATGGTGTCCACCTGTGTGGAAAAGGAGAGGTGGCAATCAAGCCAAACCCCCAGGTACCTAAAGGAGGGCACGTCTTCAAGGATGGTGTTATTTAGGGTATGGAAGATCAGGGGGGATGTAAGTCTGGATAATCTCTGTCTAGTGCCGAAAGACATAGAGACAGTTTTCTTGGCATCTAGGGAGAGTTGGTTGGAGTTGAACCAGTGTTGTACTTTGTTGAAGTCGGTCTGAAGATTAGAGGTGACTTCTTTGTAGGTACGGCCAGAAGTAAAGAGGACCGTGTCATCAGCGTACATGTGTACTGAGGTAGTGGAGCAAGAGTTAGGCAGATCATTTAGTAGGATGGAGAACAGGATGGGACCAAGGACTGGGCCCTGGGGAACGCTGGTGGTAATAGGGAGTGGGGGGGGGAGGTGTAGTCAGCTATTTTTGTGGATTGGGTTCTACTCTGTAGGTAGGCACTGAACCAATTTGTGGCAGACGTTGAGAGCCCAGCCCCTGATAGGCAGGATAGTAGGAGGGAGTGGGATACCGTATCAAAAGCTTTGGCTAGGTCGATGAAAAACAGCGACAGTAATTTGTCCTTTGTCCATCCCAGAGAGGATTGAGTCTGTGAGTCTTAGTAGGGAAGTGGTGGTAGAGTGTTTTTTTCCAAAACCAGACTGAAATGGAGTGAAGAAGTTAGTTTCTGAGAAAAAGTGGGAGAGCTGAGATAGTACTAGGTGTTCCTGGAGTTTGGCAAGCGTGAGGAGGAGGGAGATGGGACGGTAGTTAGTTGTGGAAGTAGGATCATCTCCTTTTGGAAGGGGTAGGACAGTGGCATGCTTCCACTCAGTGGGGAGTGACTCAGTGGTAAATGAAAGATTTAGCAGGGCAGCGAGAGGAGTAGCAATGGCAGGGGCAGATAGGAAGAGGATTTTGTTGTCGAGACTGTTAGGGGATTTACCTTTGGTGGGGTTCAGGGAGTGAAGGGCATCTAGGGTTTTGATGGGGGAGATGTATCTGAAGGGAAAAAGGGTTCTGGCCAGGCAGTAGGAGGGTAGCTGTCTGGGGAGTGGGTGTGGTTACAGGAGGAAGGGAGTCCAGGAAGGTCATAGCACAAGTAGTGAAGTAGAAATTAAACTCGGAGGCTACCTTCAGGGGGTCAGAGAGTAGAGTCCCTTGGGCGAGAAGGAGAGGGGGGGATGTTTGTTGGGGGGAGAAAAGGGAGTTGATGACTTTTCAGAATTTAGAAGGCCTCCCAAGATTTGCATTTATGGTGTTGTTAAAATATTCGGCCTTAGCTAAGTGGATGGCCTTTGTGCACTTGTTCCAGAGCATGTGATAGGTGATATTGTCACCTGGGAGGAGCATGGTTTTGTAAATATGCCATGCCTTGTCATGGGCTTGTTGGCAAGCTATCAGCTCGGGTGATATCCAGAGAAGGTGAGACCCCCGAACCCCAGCACAGCGTAGGGGAACGTGTTTGTCCCAGGCAGTAAGGAAGGTGTTCCGGAAGTGCATAAGGGCAGCATCAATGTTAGAGCAGCTTAAGATTGGGTCCCAGTTTGATTGAGCTAGCTCTTCCAGGAGAGGGGAGAGGTTTACGGATTTATATGACCGTTGGAATATAAATTTGGGAGGGGATTTAATGTGATGGATTTTGCGGACCAAGTAGGTTAGTTGGTGGTCGCTAATGGAGTCAGGAAGGAGGTCAGGGCTGACGATACAGTGTGAGTGGGAGGTAAGCGCCCAGTCAAGAAGGGAGTGGTTTCCGGTCTTATGGTTTGTCCATGTAGGTTTCATAATGGTTTGGGTAAGGTTGAAAGCAGATATCTCGGTTCGGGTTTTATTAAATATGGGGGCTAGCCAGTTGTAGTTAAAGTCACATCTGAAAGACATCACCTCAGGAATGTAGCACCCCCTCATGCAAGCAAAACTAACAAGATATGAGATACACAGTAGAGTAGCACTATTACATAGAAACCAAATAATCTCTTACAAAGAATCCTTGTAAGACACCTCCCTTTGAGTTGCAACATAGGAGGAAAACCCATATATCAACAATTAGAGTGACCCATTCTCAGAGTATGCAGCTGAGGCAAATGAAGGGGGAACAAATACCCACACCAGGCACTTGGGTTAAAGCCTAATACTGACACTATAGTGTAGCATGAGGGGGTGCTACATTCCTGAGGTGACGTCTTTCAGATGAGACATTAAACCAAGGTCCCATCTGCCTGTTCTGCTGGTAGTTCAGGTGGATGTTAAAGATCCCATGCCACTTCTCAAAAAAAGTAGGGGAATTTATTTTATTGGAATCCGAACAAACAACATACATAATATATATATACCATCAAATTGTGTACAAACAAACAACAAATACCGATAAATACCATTATGTGAAAAAGAAAAAAGAAAAGTGATTTAAAATAATTTAGTTAATTCATTACACATCTATACATCTCATAGTTCATCACCATCTCTCTCTCTTTTTATTTCCTAGGTAAGTCCCTAGTATCCTCATGACATAAATAAAAAGCTAATGAATTCTAAGTAACAGGAAAATGAGAGTCTATAACCTAAGTTAAATTTCTCCAAACTCTATCTATATATGCTTGAGTTTTATGTAATTGTCCCTTATGATAGTTTTTTTCTTATTTCATGCGTGATTTTGTTTACTAATTCATTTTGTGTGGTCTGTTTTTGTTGTAGTGTATATAAACACCTAGTATTCCATATACTGTATGCTACTTACATACAGCTAAAATCACATTCAAAATGCTTTTGTCCTACCTGCCCCATTGGCCTGTATAGCATCCACATATTAATAAATCATATGAACGTTTTGCAAAGAGATTTTCATTTCACTTATTTGCTACTAATTTTCAAAACCCTACCACATATGTACATGTAAGGAATGGATGCATCATGGTTTCAAGTTGTTGATTATAAGTTGTTCTTGAGCATATCCTTTCTTCTTGCTGCATGTGTTTTGGATTTACTTTCATATTTAATTTCTCATGACAACAGAGCCAATGCACATCCTTCATTTTCTCTGGGTCCCTTTTTTCTATAGTTAATTTTCCCAGAGAGATGAGAGAGTGCCAGACTATAGAAAGTTTCAAAGTGGCTCTGAAGAGCCACATAATTTTGCTTGCCTTTCCTGATTATTAATTATTGACATTCCTGCTGTTTATCTGTCATTTTAGACATTAAAAGTTTTATATCTTTTAAGGTTTTAAATGTTGTAAAAGTGCTTTGAAACTTGCTGAATTGCGCTTGTTACAGATAAATATTATCACCTTTGAAGGTAGGCATGAGGGAAATGTATTTAAAAAAAATGTATTTCTAACACTATTGTATAGATTTGCTTTCTAGTAGGAAGTTGCACCATTTGACTTGTTATACCCCATATTTTAAGTTTTACCAGACCTCCCTTATATAGTCTGGTGTCTGTGCTGACTTCTTGATCGCCTTTGTCAGTCCATTTTGCCACTGAGACACCCAAGGCCTAGTGGAAAGTGTAACAAGTTCTATCCAGCCTTTATTGTTATGACAAACTAAAGGACATAAGTTAGTTGAGAAAAAATAGTACAGAAAAACAGAACAGGATTTACCATAGTTAAACCACCTTTTTAATGGGTAAATAGGTAGCATTTATTTTATTAGGTTCAGGCGATGGCCCCAAACTTCCTGGAAAAAAACATTAAGTAGAGATGTTTCCAATTTTTTTGTTGTGTAAATATAGCTGCTAAAAGAGAAAAATGGGTAATAGGTATGTTTTAATGAGGTGTATTCTTTTTGATTTGCATAAAGGCCATTTATTCCATTGCTGGACTGTTTCCTTTGATTAGTTTTCCCTTACCAGTTAAGAAAGTCTAATTCTGCTTGTCGAAATTGGATTCCTATTATTTTAATAGAGTCTTTAGTGAGTCTGATGCCTGCTATTAGTGTTTTCCTCGTATGTGTGTTTTTAAAACTTCCACCGATGCTTTTCTTAGTATTCAGTTTTGTCCTTTAGATTGTGCCATATTCGGTACCCAGTTCTATAGCTTGGACAATTGATTGTTCATCCAGAACTAAAAAACAAACATCATCTGCATACCCAAATGCTGTTGACAATAATCTGTCACTTTCACACTGAATGGGGTATATATTCTTTGCTGAGTTTATTGCCCTCAATAATGGGTCTATGCAAAATACATATAATAGTGGGCTTAATGAACATCCCTGTCTGACCCCAGTTATCACTGGTATAATAGGTACATACCAGCCGTTAACCTGCAGAATTACTGTAGCAGTTTATTACAGTTTCTGTAGCCATGAAATAAATTATAGCAGAATACCATATTGTTATAGACAGTACCATAGCAACTTATGATTAATGATGTCAAATGCTTTCTGTTGGTCTAGTGAAATCAGAAAACCTTCCAATCCTGAGATAATGTCTCTGGGCCCGATATTCATACTTGTACTTGGCAATGGCACAAGTGGTGGTGCAGTGCAACTGAGCTGCACTGGATCAACTAAGGGATCTAGTCCAAAGAGAGGAGCCATGGCTCATCTCTTCTGAATATCTCAACTAATGCTCGCTGCACAAATACAATGTGCCAGCGCATCCCCCCGACAGGTCTGAATACCAGGAATGGGAACTGAGCCAGTGCATCAGAGATATGCCATGCACAAATTCCTGGTATTCAGACAGCAATATGCAAATGGAGCAATAATGCATGCACGGTGCAGCTGAAGCCTTTTGCATGTCATTATTGCCCCATTTGCATGCGTTGAGCAGGGTTGGCCAGCGAAATGTGCCTGGCAACCTGTACCCCCTTCCCTCCCATAACTCCTATCACCATGATTATATTTAATAAACCTTCCCTGGTGGTCCAATGGTTCCCCCCTCCCCTCCTGCAACTCTGATCATTGTGATTATATTTAATAAAACTTCCCTGGTGGTCCAGAGGTGCCTCCCACACCATGCTGACCCAGCGATCACCAAAATAAGTTAGTTTAATATCCCTGATAGTCTAGTGAAACTCCCCTTCCCATCCTGATATTCTAATCACCAAAATGAGTTAAAATACTATCCCTGGTAGTCCAGTGGTACCCCCTCCCCAACCAAATCCCCAATCGCTGTGAAAATGGCCATTACTACTCCCTGGCAGTCTAGTGGTACCCCCAGACCCCCACACTGGACCCCAGCCCACCCAGCTCCCCCATCATTGGAGGGCAGCATGCCCACCCACATACACCCATGGCTTCTGGCCAAATGACAGCATGCAGTATGAGCTGCCAGCTCATTGGTCCACACTGTGAATCAATAGGCTGGTAGTGCATACTGTAATAATCATTCACAACTTTGTGAATGAATGACAGGGGGAGCTGGGAGGGCTGGGGGTAGTATTTTAATTCATTTCAGCAGTCAGAGTGTTGGGATGGGGAGGGAAGTTCCACTAGACTACCAGGGATATTAACCTTATTTATTTCGGTAACTGGTAGGTCAGTATGGGGTGTGGGAACCACTGGACCACCAGGGAAGTTTTATTAAATATAATCTTGGCAACTGGAGGTACAGGAGGAGAGGGGGAACCACTGGACCACCAGGGAAGTTTTATTAAATATAAATAATCTCAGTGATCAGAGGTACAAGAGGGGAGGGGGGAACCACTGGACTACCAGGGTTATTACATATATTTATTTTCAGCAATTGGGGATTCAAGTGGGGAGGGGGGACCTCTGGACCACCAGGGACTCTTGTGTGTGCTTGTGCATGGTGGTTGGGAGGTGGGGTAGCCACCCATGGCCAGTGGCTGCTGTGCTGTGCATTGCAGTACAGCAGCTTGCCTGTGGGTGCTAGCACTTGAGCCATTTATTTTGGGCTCAACTGTGAACCCAGGCATGTGGCACATCTCTTGGCTGTGCCAGCAGATACGCCACACATCCCGGGCTGAATATCAGGATGTGCCACATATGCATGGGCATGCCCTCTGGATATGTGCTGCATACCTTATCTTTGCACCCCAGTGCATCGGGAATAGCGCTGCACAATTCCCACTTTTAAATATTGCCTCAGGCCACATTTCTGTGGTTACGCCGGTGCAACCCAATTGTACCAGGTGCAGCACCTTTGAATATCTAGGCCTCTTTCTACAATTTCCCATAAAAAAATGAATTGATCCATCATAGACCTTCCTGGAAATGAACAAGACTATTCTTGGGAAATATCATATGAGGCTACCTTTAATAGTCTATTCTACAGAATTTTCGATAACATTTTAAAATCTATATTTAAGGCCCTGGACACACTGGGGAACTTAAAATGGTTTAAGTGCCTTAAAACAGTTTAAATCCCCCTAGCACTGTTTGCAGACAGACTACAAGCCCCTTAAAACGTTTTAACAAAAGTGTTTTTAAACCCTGTTAGATACCTAGTCTTAAAACCATTTTTAAAAATGTTTTGGAGCTAGCATGATTTAACTTACAGGTCTGTCCAGGAGTAAAAGTGTTTTAAGTTGTAATGGTTTAACTAAAACAGTTATAGCTGCAGTGTGTCCAGGCAAGCACAGTCCTGTGTGTTGGATTTAACATAAAATAGTTACAAGGAGAACAGGTTTAACACTAGCAGTGTGGCCACACCAAACCATTTTCAAAAATGGTTACTGAGTAGTGTGGCTGCACTGAAATGATTAAACTAAACTGGTTTTAAAAACGGTTTCAAAAACAGTTCTGTAGTGTGTCCAGGGCCTAATAGGCTTATGGGTCTCCAGTTATATTCTGGAATCTGAATCTTAGAAAAAAATTGTAAAGAATTTCATGAATTGATTGGCTGTTCCTTATAAAGTTGCTGTACATGCTGTGTTACATTACTCAATATAGCTTTTTGTCTGAATGTGGTACTTGAGTTACATCTATCAAGGTGTCCATAGATTTTTTCTTGATCCTCTGATTACAGATATCAAAAGGACAGATTGTACTAAGTTTCCCTTGCGTGCCACACAGTTGTTGTTGTTGTTGTTTTTAACTTATTTACTTGTTCATGATATTGCTGCATCTTTTGTTTTAGCAAGGAAATTTGTTCTGTAAAGTCATGGGATACTGGCTAGCAGTAGAATTTTGAAGATGTGGTGAGGTTCTGGACAGCTTATCTTTTTTGTCATAAGTTTTTGTAAGTTTTGCTGTTGTGTTTTAAATTTGGCCTAATGCCTTAAAATCTTTCAGTGACTAGAGGGATATAAATCTTTAAATTTGTCAGTGCTGGTGTGAGACTGTTCTTGTGGGGGAGGGTTCTTTGGCCAGTAACACAGCCAGCCAATCAAGGTTGTTTGCATTTCAGTTAATCTCTGTTTAAATCCTCACTGAGGCATTTTAAATCTTCTTGTTGTGGGCAAGGTTAGCAGTGGAATTTTGAAGATTTGGTGAGGTTCTGGAGAGCTTATCTATTTTGTCATATGTTTTTGTGAGTTTTGCTGTTGTGTTTTAAATTTGGCCTAACTCCTGGAAAGCCCACCCACTCCTTGTATTAGCCTTTCTTAAATAAGGAACAGCCACTAGGGGGTTGGGTTTAAAGGCTGGGAGGGAGGAGCTTAGGGAGTTACAAACTTCCTATATGAGCTAATTCTTAAGGCTAATAGTCAGGTTGGGAAAAGTTTAGCCACTCAAGCGTTGCAAGTTTAAAAGTCTGCATGCTGTATGGAGGGATCATTAAGTTATAGGTACTGGTAGCTTGAGAAACTGTAGAGCCACTGAGTTGGTAATTTGGCCTAGAAAAGACTGCTATGATGATGGGGAAGGGACCGCATATCACTAGAGCAGGTATCTTTGTGCAGGTGGTTGGGTGCACGGGGTGTGGTGCGGCCATAATACTGGACTGGGCTTGGAAGTTTGGGGGATGCCCAGTGTGCTACCAGCTGGCACAGCTTAAGGAGGTGGTAGAGGGGATCCGAAGGCAGCAGGGGGCGCTGGGGGAAGGGGATTGGAGAGGTAGGGGGCAAGCAGTCACCTACATGGAAGCACTAGGTGCTGGGGCCTCCCAAGCTGGGGGAGGAGTGAAGAGAGGTGCTCACACTAGGGGAGGAGGGAATGGGGTACACAGGGGGCTCTAGGGGACCCTGGCAGGTGGGGCCCAAAAGGTGGAAATTTCTACAGCAGTAGACAAGAGACTGGGGTTGTCCAAAGGAAACTGAGAGGAGTGGTAAAGACGGGGGGGGGGCACTGGAGGATGGGCTAAGGCTCACAAATTGTTTTAACCCTCTACACCCATTGGTAGAAGAGAGGAGTGTGGGGGCGGAGGAGGATGATGATGATGATGCTGGTGAAGCTGGGGCAGGGATGGATAGAAAGGGTGAAAGGGGCAAGAGGCAAGGGAACAATAGAGGGGGACCCAGACAGGATGGGGGAAGAGGAGTAGGGGAGAGAGAAGAAAAAGGAGGATCAGGGGAACAAGGAGGCTGATGGTATGGATCAGGGGAGCACGACAGGCAGGAAGGTGCAGGACATAAATGAGATGATAACGAGCAGAAAGACAAGTAGGCAAACGAATAGGAGGGATGGATTAGTAAGGATTGGGGAAAGAGATACAGAGAAAGATACTTGGGTGGGGGGGGATAAAGAAGGCCAGGACACAGAGGAGGTGACTAGGGAAATAGTGAAGAGGCTACCTTCGACACCCAGATTGTGGGAGGTGCAAGGAGACGGTTGGGGGGAGAACCCGGATGAAGGGATGGGGGGGCATGGGAGGATGGGAAACCCAAGAGGTGAACAGGGAGGCAAGCGGGAGGTTAGAGTACTGCTATTGGGGGACTCCATGATCAGAGGCATCCAGCGGGAGGAGCAGGGGGAGGGTAAAACCTGTCTGATCAGAACCAAAATGCCACCGAAGCCTGATGGTGCACAAGGCCAAGCATGAGTTGTATTCACTGGCAAGGGAATGCGGGGGGGATCCTGGACATTCTAGTGCACTTGGGGAAAAATGACATAAATGGTAATAGTGAACTAGAAATTCAGGCAAGGTTCCGGGAGTTGGTCAGGGTATGCCTTTCCATAGGCTGTGAGATCTCCTTTTAGGAAATCCTGCTGGTGCTCAGGGCTAGTGGGGAAAACAAGAAGAAGATTAGGGAGATAAATCAGTGGCTTAGGGAGTGGTGTGGGGAATTGGGGTATGGCCTGGTGGGGGACTGGGGGGAAACTTGGGAGTACAAGGGTCTGTAAGCTACAGGATCCACCTTAATTAGGAGGGGAAGGAAATCCTTAAGCTCAAACTAGATGGGTTCATCAGTGAGAGGTGGGGTTTAAACTTGTGAAGGGGGGAGGGATCAAAAAAGAGGAAGTGCCAGCAGGTACGATAAATGAAGGACATGGTCTCCACTCCTCTAGGGGGCTAGGGAGATATGGAACTGGGTCACCAGGTAGGGTGCAGGAGCTGAGAAATGGGAGCTCAAGGGGGAGAAAGGAGAGGACAGAAAAGGGGTGGAGAGTGGTCCTGATAAATGCCAGGAGCTTAGGAAATAAAATGCCTGAGCTTCAGGTGATGCTAGTTGAGGGGGAGGTAGATGTGGCAGCAGTCACTGAGACCTGGGCCACTCAAGGGCACAGGTGGAACCTAAATCTGGAGGGCTACACTATGTTCAGAAAAGATGGGGAGGGGGGTAGCACTGTTAGTCAGAAATGGCATGGGTATTGGAGGAGTAGAGGAGGCAGAGGGCATGTGGAGACTATTTGGGCCACCTTGCTAACATGGGGGGGGGGTAAGAGAGTAAAGGACAGAGTGGTATACAAACCACCAGCACTGGCAGAGATTCTGGAAGAAAGTTTGATGGCAAATGTCAAGGGACACTGTAGATTGGGAAAGGGAAGGGTAGTGATAATGAGGGACCTCAACATGCCAGGAACAGATTGGGGAACTATGACGTCACCAGTGGCCAGAGAGCAGAGGCTGCTGGATGTCTTCCCGGATGCATTTCTGACACAATAGGAGGGTGAGCCAACTAGGGAGGCCCGGGCACTGGACGTGGTCCTGGTGGACAGTGATCAGATTAGGGGCCTAGATGTGAGGGACCCATTGGCAGGGAGTGATCATGCCACAGTCTGGTTATCCTGGACCTGGGGGGAGGAAAGCCGAACAAGGATAGTAGTAACCAACTTTAGGCATGCAGACTTCAGGGAGATGGGAAGGATCCTTAAAGATCATCTGGACAGGATAAGGCCAGATATAGATGCTGACAGCAGGTGGAAGATCATTAGGAGGGGAATACAGGAGGTTACTAGATCCTGTGCAAGGGAAAGGCAGGAGTTCAGTAAGACCAGAAAACCCTGCTGGTGGACCTAGGAGTTGCAGGAGGTGGTGAGGGAAAAGAATGCAGTCTATAAGCGCTTCAGGTGCTCAAGGAGTGAAAGGGATCAGGAGGAATATGAGCTGACAGCCAAGTGAATTTGCCAGGGTGGTGAGAGCCGCGAAGGCAAAAAAGGAGCAGTCCTCGGCTAGTGGAATCTGGAGGGGGACAAGAGGTTCTTTAGATACATAGGGGAAAAAAGAAAGTAAGGGGGCAGATCAGCAAGATAAGGATAGGGGATGGTAGGGCACAGGAGGTGGGGGAACAGGCAGAAGTCCTAAATAAGTACTTTGCCTCAGTCTTTACCAGGGGGGATGGGGGGGCTATGTCTTACAAGCAGAGCTGGGACAAACCAGAGGAAGGGGTGGGACCAGTAGAGACCAGTGGCCCTGACAGCTCTGGGGAAAGGGAGTGGCCAACACAGACAGGTGGGGGGCCAGCAGTGCATGGTGAAAAGGGGGAGGATGTGGAGACTGAAACCCTAGTAGAGAGAGTAAGGGAAGCCCTCAGGTCCCTTCAGATGAAGAAAGCACCTGGGCCAGATGAGATACATCCCAGGGTGCTGAGGGAACTGGCAGATGTCCTGGCAGTCCCCCTTGCAGAGCTTTTCAACATCTCTCTGAGGACTGGGTGAGTGTCCCAAGACTGGGGGGTGGCCCATGTCATGCCGATCCACAAGGGGGGAACAAGAGAGGTGACGGGAAATTACAGGCCCGTTAGCCTGACATCGGTGGTCGGCAAGGTGATGGAGGGTATTGTGAAGGAAAGGCTAGGGGGGTTACTGGAGCAAACTGGGTACTTGGACAATAGGCAGTGTGGCTTTGTCACAGGAAGATCGTGCCAGACAAACCTTGTTGAGTTCTATGACTGGGTGATGAGGGCCCTGGATCAGGGTAGGCCAGTGGACATCCTCTTTCTGGACTCTAGCAAGGTGTTTGATTCGTACCTCACAGTGGCCTGCTGGCTAAGCTGAAGGAAATGGGTGTAGGAAGACAGTTGTTAAAATGGATAGGAAATTGGCTCTCTGAGCATACTCAGAAGGTGGTGGCTGAAGGGTTAGCCTCATCCCCAAGGTAGATAACTAGTGGGGTTCCCCAGGGGTCAGTGCTGGGGCCACTTCTGTTCAACATCTATGTCTCAGACATCAGGAAGGGGATCAGGAGTGAGATGAGTCTCTTTGCAGATGACTCAAAGCTGGGTGCAGTGGTGGATGAGGAGGTGGGGAGAGTGGCCTTGCAGGAGGACCTGGAGGCTCTGGAAAGGTGGTCAGGAAAATGGGAACTAAAATTCAATGTGGGGAAGTGCAAGGTTCTGCACCTGGGAGTCAGGTATCCAGGCCAGTGGTATACCTTGGGGAGAGTCATGATTAAAGTCACAGATGGTGAGAGGGACCTGGGGTAGTGGTAGATGTCAAAATGAACAGCTTAAAGACCTGCAGGAGGGCTGCAGCAAGGGCAAATAGGATGCTGGGATGCATCACCAGGGGGATTACCTCCAGAAAGGTGGAAGTGATCCTTCCACTATACAACTAGATACATAGATACATAGACAGTGTCGGCAGATAAGGGCCTATGGCCCACCCAGTCTGCCCATTTGAGCTTGTAAGTTCAGTTTGTGTTTTCCTAGAAGTCTGTTGCCCCTTACCCCTGACCTCCAGAATTCCTTTATGTCCATCCCATGCATTCTTAAATCCCGTGATTGTTTCAGCCCCCACCACTTCCTCTGGCAGGGTGTTCCACTTGTCCACCACCCGTTCTGTGAAGAAATTAATTCTCATGTTTCCTCTGAATCATCCTCCCTCCAACTTCATCCCATGCCCTCTAGTCCTGGAATATCTTTTTCACTTAAAATAGTGTTTTCATGCACCCTGTTCCTCCCTGTAAGATACTTGTATGTCTCTATCATATCCCCTCTCTCCCTCCTCTCCTCCAGGGAGTACATGTTCAGTTCCTTCAACCTGTCTTCATAGGACTTGTGATGCAATCCATGCACCATCTTTGTTTCCTCCTCTGAACCTTCTCTACCCTGTCTATGTCCTTACGTAGGTATGGTCTCCAGAACTGTACACTGTACTCCAGGTGGGGTCACTGTGTCTTGTATAGCGGAATTATGACCTCCTTTCCTGCTGGTGATGACCCTGCCTACATCCCAGCATCCTATTTGCTTTACCTGCTGCCTTGTCACACTGTTTCCCTACCTTGAGGTCATCAGAGATGATAAGCCCAAGATCCCTTTCCTGCTTGGTGCATGCTATATCCTCACCCCCCAACTGATATATTGTGCCAGGGTTTTTGTGCCCCATGTGCATTATCTAGCACTTCTTTGCATTGAATTTCAACTGCCAAACCCCTAACCATTCTTCAAGTTTCTGCAGGTCCCTTGTCATTCTGTCTACCCCCTCTGGTGTGTCTACTCTGTTACAGAGCTTTGTGTCATCAGCGAACAGTGAAATTCTGCCTTCTAGGTCCTGCGCAATGTCACTGATGAAGATGTTGAATAGGACCAGCCTCAGCACTGATCCTTGTGGTACCCCACTGGTCACTCTTCCCTCTGTGGAGTGACAGCCATTTGCCACCACCCTCTGTGTCCTGCCACCCAACCAGTTACCTACCCACCACACTACTGTCTTGCCCACACCCATATTCCCCAGTTTGTGTAATAGTCTTCTATGTGGCACAGTGCCAAAGGCTTTGCAGAAGTCCAGATAGGCCATAGGAACATAGAAACATAGACTTTGACGGCAGATAAGGACCGCTAGGCCCATCTAGTCTGCCCATTTCCCTACCTACAGGATAGGCCGCAGATCCTAGTTAACCAACAGCCTTTATCTTCCTGCCCCCCACAAGAATTCCCTTATGTCTGTCCCATGCATTCTTGAATTCTCCCACAGTTTTAGACCCCACAACTTCTTCAGGAAGGCTGTTCCATGCATCCACTACCTTCTCTGTGAAATAATACTTCCTCACATTGCCCCTGAACCGCCCTCCTTCTACCTTTAAATTGTGTCCCCTTGTTCTTGCAAGTCTCTTGTTCTGAAAGATGCTACCTCTTGGACTTTGTTGATTCCCTGAGGTACTTGAAAGTTTCTATCATGTCCCCTCTCCTTCTTTCCCTCAAGGGTATACATATTAAGCTCCTTTAGTCTCTCCTCATACGGCTTCTCTTGCAGACCCTGCACCATTTTAGTTGCCCTCCTCTGGACTGCCTCTATCCTGTCTTATGTCCTTGCGGAGATGGGGTCTCCAGAACTGGACACAGTATTCCAGATGGGGTCTCACCAACTGTCTGTACAGAGGGATAACAACTTCCTGTTTTCTGCTGCTGATGCCTCTCCCTATACATCCCAGTATACCCCCGCCCTCCCTACTGCCTTCTCACATTGCTTGCTAACCTTAAGGTCATCTGATATGATTACCCCCAGGTCCCTTTCCTGTTTTGTTGTTGTTACTATCTCCCCACCCATTGTGTATTCTTCCCCTGGGTTCTTGTTTCCCAGGTGCATTATTTTGCACTTTTTTGCATTGAATCCTAGCTGCCATACGTCTGACCATTCCTCCAACCTTGCCAAGTCCCTTTTCATCCTTTCCACGCCTCCTTGTGTATCAACCCTGTTGCAGATCTTTGTGTCATCTGCAAAAAGGCATACTTTTCCTTCCAGTCCCTCTGCAATGTCACTGATGAAGACATTAAAAAGGACTGGACCCAATACTGAACCCTGCGGTACCCCACTAGTAACTGCCCTTTCTTCAGAGTGGACTCCATTTACAATTACCTTCTGTGTCCTGTTGTCCAGCCAATGTTTTATAGGCTACCACCCTGGGACCCACTCCCAGGCTGGTTAATTTGACTATCAATCTTTGTGTGGGACTGTGTCAAATGCCTTGCTAAAGTCTAGGTAGGCCATGTCCACAGCCCCTCCCTGGTCTACTACTTAGGACACCCAGTCAAAGAAATCTATTAGATTCTGCCTGACATGACCTTCCCGCTGTGAACCCATGCTGCCTTGGATCCTGTGCTCCACTGACCTCTAGGTACTCAACTATTCTTTCCTTCAGAAGTGACTCCATCACTTTCCCTACCACAGAGGTCAGACAGACAGGTCTGTAGTTTCCTGCCTCTGTTTTGGTCCCACTTTTGTGAAGGGGAATCACATCTGCCTTCCTCCAGTCCTCAGGTACCACACTATCCTCCCATGATTTATTAAAAAGAGTAGCCAGTGGTTTCACTAGTTCCTTCCTTAATTCTTTTAGAATTCTGGGGTGAATTCCATCAGGACCCACTGCTTTGTCCACCTTCAGTTTTAGGAGTTCTTGCAGAACCCTTTCTTCTGTGAAAGGACTGGGATCAACCCCTATCAAGAGTGCTTCTGTTAATTGGATTAGGCACTTCCCCCTCCTCTTTTGTGAATACTGAGCAGAAATATTCATTCAGTATTCCTGCTTTTTCACTGTCCCCTTCTGCCCACCCACCGTTCATTCTATTCAGCCTCACTATCCCTCCCTTTGTCTTTCTACGCTCACTGATGTACCTATAAAAGGTTTTATCCCCTTTCTTAATTGAGTTGGCTATCTTTTCTTCAGTTTGGTACTTTGCTATTCTGACTTCCCTCCCTGCTTCTTTCTGCCTTAACTGGTACAGCTCTCTGTCCTGCTCCTTCTGTGTTTCCTTATACTTCCGGAATGCTATCTTTTTCTTCCTGACTTTCACAGCCACCTCTCTTGAGAACCATAGTGGCTTTTTCTTTTGTTTTAATTTTTTTATTTGCTTCACACAAAGGCTTGTTGCATCTGTGATTGCAGTTTTGATAATTCCCCATTGTTGCTCCACACCTCCTTCTAGCCTGTTTGCTAGTGCTTTTCTGAGGCACTCTCCCATCTTGCAAAGTCAGCCCTCCTAAAGTCCAGTACCCTCACTTTGAATGGCTTGACCTCTGTAGCTGAGTTTAACGGAACCACACTGTTTGATGGTCACTTGTCCCCAGATGGCAACCTACTTCTAGATCTGAGATCCTCTCACTGCCCCCGTTTGAGAGTACGAGGTCTAAGATTGCTCCCTCACGAGTGGGTTCCGAAACTAGCTGTCTAATGCCTGCCACCTGTAGGGCATCAAGAATGGCCCTGCTCTTGTATGTGGCTGCAGCAAATGTGCTCCAGTTAACATCTGGCATATTCAGGTCTCCCATCAACAGTATCTCCCCTTTCTCTGCCATTCTAAGAATGCCTTCCATCATATCCTTGTCCATTCCTTCACCCTGACATGGGGGTCTGTACACAACCCCTGTGTGGATTGTGGTGCCCTTTCCAGTCTCCAAGGTGACCCGCAGTGCCTCCTCTCCTCCCTGTTTACTCTTTTGTTCAGTTGCTTTTATCCCTTCCTTTACATAGAGAGCTACTCCTCCCCCTCTTCTCCCCTACCTGTCTCTCCTGTAGGTTATGTCCACTGCCCTCCCCTGATCCACCTCCCTAGTCTCCCAGTCAAAAAACTCAACAAGGCTGGTCAGACATGACCTCCCCCTGGTGAAACCATGCTGCCTTGGGTCCTGTAGTCCATTGACAACCAGATGTTCCACCAATCTCTCCTTCAGTAGTGCTTCCATGATCTTCCCCATTACCGGATGAGGCTGACTGGTCTGTAGTTCCCTGCTTCCTCTTTGTTCCCACTTTTGTATAAGGGGACTACATCTGCTGTCCTCCAGTCTTTGGGTACCTCCCCTGTTTCCAGTGATCGGCTAAACAAGATAACCAGAGGTTCAGCCACCACTCTCTTAGTTCTTTAAGGACCCTGGGGTGCACCCATCTGGCCCCATTGCTTTATCAGCTCTTATTACTTCCAGTTCCTTCAGGACCCTTTCTCGTGAAAGGGACTTGTGTCCATTCTGCACCATTCTCACCCTTGTACTCCCTTCAGACCCATTACCCTCCTCTTCCTCAGTAAAGACTGAGCAGAAATACCTGTTCAATATGTCAGCTTTACTGTTGTCATCCTCCACGCGGCCCCCATCCTCCCCTTTCAGTCTCACTATCCCTCCCTTTGTCTTCCTTTTTTCACTTATGTACCTGTAAAAGATTTTGTCCCCTCTACCCACTGATTTTGCAATGTGTTCTTTTGTCTGAGCTTTGGCTTCCTTACTGACCTCCTGCCTCCCTTTGCTTCTCCTGGTACTTCTCCCTATCCCCTTTTGCCTGTGTTTTTGTATTGCCTGAATGCAATCTTTTGGCTTTCACTTTCTTTGCTACCTCTTTGGAAAACCATAATGGTCTCCTCTTCCTTTCCTCTTGCTAACCTGCTTAATGCATAATTCTGTTGTTCTTGTAATCCCCATTTTAAATACTGCCCACTGTTCCTCAACCCCTGATTCCTGTCCAATTCCTCTTAATGCCTCTTTCAAGTATCTCCCCATTTTTCCAAAGTCTGCCCCCCTAAAATCCAGGATACATGTTTTTGTGTGGTTTGGTTCTTCTCTTTCTGTGATTTCAAACCACAATGACTGGTGGTCACTGTTTCCCAGGTGCTCCCCCACTGTTACCCCCATCACACTGTCCCTGTTTGTGAGCACAAGGTCCAGTATTGCCTTTTGCCAAGTTGGTTCCATGACCAGTTGTTTATGGGAAGGCACCCTGAAGGGAGTCCAGGATAAATCTGTTCCTAGTTGATGCTGCTGCTGGGATGCTCCAGTCCACGTCTGGAATATTGAAGTCTCCAACCAGTACTACCTCACTCTTGTCTGCCATCCTTTGGATGGCTATCATCAGACCCCTATCTGTTTCTTCCTCCTGGACTGGTGGTCTCTAGATCACACCTGTACGGATGGCTGTCCCCATTTTCCTTTCCAGCTTAACCCACAGTATCTCTCCCCCATTTTGTTCCTTCTGGATCTCTGTGGCCCTTATGTCATTTTTCACATACAGTGCCACTCTTCCTCCCTTCCTGCCTGCTCTGTCTCTTCTGAATATGTTGTAGCTTGGTATGGCCATCTCCCAGTCGTGGTTATTCATTACACCAGGTTTCAGTGATGGCCACAATGTCCAGGTCTGACTGCACCATGACAGCCTCCAGATCTTCCATCTTGTTGCTAAGGCTCCTGGCATTTGCACACAAGGCTTTCCATGATTTGACCTCCCTAGACTGTTTTGCTGTTCTATTCCAACCCCTTCCTTGGTTGTCCTTTATCCCTGGTTCTCCTTGCTGTCTGCCCTTGTGCTGAATTTTTCCCCTTATCTGCCTATCCACCTCTTGGGCACTAATCTCCGTCATTTGCACACTGCATTGTAGAGATAGCCACTCCTCTGGTTCACTGGTTCCACTGCTAGCTGTGGGGGGGTGAGCAAGTAGGTACCCCCCTTTGCTAGTTTAAATGCTTGTCAATGTAGTATTTAAACTTATCATTGACTGCTTGGATTCCCCTCCAGGATGGATGCAGGCCATCAGGCTTGAACAAACCTCCATCCCTCCAGGTGGGCCCCCAGTCACCAATGAATCCAAACCCTTCCTCACAGCACCAGTTCTTCAATCATGAGTTAAAGTTCCTGGTGCATGTACTCCTATGCTCTCCCTTGCCTTTCGCAGGTAGTACTTCTGAGAAAGTGACAGAAGTAGCTACTTGCTTGAGACCTCTCCCCAGTTTTGTAAACTCTTCCTGAACTTCCTTTGGCTCCCCATTTGCCAGGTCATTAGTACCTAGGTGGATAATGACATCCAGCTCTCCCTCCCGTCTTGCCTTCCCAGTGATCCCCAGGATCTTCCTTCCATCCCTCCATGCCATGGCACCTGATAGGCACCTCACCTCCCTGTCCTCCCCCTCCTGTGTTCCTAGCTGGATCCCTCTTATGATGGAGTCCCCCACCAGGATTCACTTCCTCCTCCTCTGGGGTCCATTGCTTTCCCCGCTGAGGTCACCTCCAAGGCTAACCTCCACATCCTTTCCTTCCACTTCTCTGGGTACCTCTATTTGGTTGTCCTCATTTGTCAGTGTGGCATATGAGTTCTTGAGTGGAATAGGATCTGGGATGTGCCTCTGCCTGACCGCTCTAACCCTCCCTGAGCCCACTGTCATCCAAGTGCTCCTCATTCTCGGCATCCTTTGAGGCAGTTGAATTGGACTGGGTGGTCTCTGGATAGGGGTGATGGTACTCCTGACCCAGTTTACTTCCACTCTGAGTCTGGCTACCTCATCCCACAGTTCAGAGAGATGCATGCAGATAGAGCAGCACCTCAGTGTCCAGAAGGTCTGCCTGAATATGGCTGCCCCACAGCCACTGCATTGCACCACTCCCCACATTACACTGCAATTATACTGCTATTCCACTACTTGTCTGCTACTGAAGCTCTCCTAGTTCCCTTTTCATTAATTTACTGTCCTAAAAATCCTGCCACTGATCCTCAGATAATTTTCTTTAAAAAGAAAAAAAAAAAAAAACAATAAATAAATAAATGAGTCAAAACACTTGTCATGCTGAGGGTGGGCTTCCTCCCCTTTATTCCCTCCTACTTCACACCCCTTACTATACCCTGTGTTTAGCTCCTGTCAATCAGATTTAACAGGGCATATAATTAAGAGTTGGGGGAAGAGGAGGGGCGAAAATTTGCAGCAATTAAAGACAGCACAGAATTACACCACCACTACGTTTTAAATTTTCAGCAGCCCAAAAACAATTCTAAGTAAAGACAACAAAGAAAGTACAGTGTCACTAAAAGCCCACAATCTAAGTTTAAAAGAAAAATAGCAATTACCAGTTACTCTAAAGCACTGAATTGAATATGTTTCCTTCCTTCCCCTTCTGGCTTCTTCTGAGGAAAAAAAAATGAAAAAAAAAACTGATTGGTTAGGCCACACCTCGAGTATTTTGTGAAGTTTTGGAGACCTCATTTAAAGAGGGACATTACACTCCTAGAGAGGGTCCAAAGGAGGGCAACCAAAATGATCTGGGGCATGGGGGAGAGGACCTATGAGGAGAGGCTCAAGGAGCTTGATATGTACACCCTGGAGGAGAGGAAGAACAGGGGGACATGATAGAAGTCTTTAAGTGCATGAAAGGGCTCAATAAGGGAGGCCCAGTCAAGGTGCTCCAAAGGAAGGAGGGTGGGGCAACAAGAAGTCATGGGTGTAAGCTAGAAGAGGACAGGCTTAGAGGGGAGAGGAGGAGATGTTATTTCACTGAAAAATTTGGTGGAGCCATGGAACGCACTGCCCAGGGAGCTGGTAGAGGTGGAGACTGTGGATGAGTTTAAGAGGAGGTGGGACAGGTACAGGGGGAAGGTAAATCTGACCAGGCCCAATACAGGTGGAACATCTGGGACTGGGGACCGTATAACCCGGGGGGACGACACTAAAATTGGCCCTCAGTGTGGATGCTGAAAATCGAGCAGACTCGAGAGACCGTTAGGCCAATTCTGCTGGCATTTTAGTATGTTGGTATATAAAGTGACCAATTTTTTTAAATTGCTGTCTGTTTTTTATATATTGCATATACTCCTTATTTTTAATTTCTTTATTTATTTTAACAAAGATATCATATCTTGCTTTGTATCTGTCCACCATTGCATGGGGTCAGCATACATTACTAATATAGATGTCCTGGCTTCAATAAGGTATTTAATTTCTTGTATAGTTTCAGGAAATGTTAATAATTCTTAGGCACATCTCCAGCTGCTAGGACCTTATGAACCATTAGCCTGGTACCCTATATGAAGATGCAGTTCTGCATGGTCCAAATAGTCAACTGGTTGAACATTTGTTTTTGCTATCTATAAATTTTTTGTGATGACAAAAAGTCTATTCTTGTTGCCAGGATCCTTCTATGAAAAGTTGGAACTACTTTAGATGCATGGGAAAGATATATATCTTTTAAGTCTGATATATGTATTACTTTGTTTAGGCATGCCATATCGCAAAATGTTTTTTTTTTTTTATGTTGGCAGTGCTTTCTCTATCTTTTACCAATGTTTCACAATTGAAGTCCCCCCCCCCCATATGATATTATGAGGAGTAAAAAGACAAGGTTGTAGAGTTTGGATTAATGTAACTCTTTATGATTTTTTTTTTGAGGGGCATAAATATTTAAATGTTTTTTTTAGTTTTGGCAGTGCTTCCTCTATCTTTTACCGATGTTTCACAATTGAAGTCCCACCCCATATGATGTTATGAGGAGTGAAAAGACAAGGTTGTAGAGTTTGAAATAATGTAACTCTTTCTGATTTTGTTTCTTGAGGGGCATAAATATTAATTAATCTATATAGTGTTTTCTCAAAACTCACATCTGAGATCATTGACTTCCCTGGCATTAGATCAATTAATTTTAGTACCTAAATATTTGTTATACTAAAGAGAAAACCTACTCCTGAACAGGGTTCAGTGCTCAATGACCAACAAGAAGGTCCTGTATACCAGTGCTTTGTGGCCTCAGATGCCTCTGTAGTCGTATGTATTTTTGTATCCTGAAGAAACATGACATCCACTTTATTTAGGATAAGATGTGAGAAAACCCTGTTTTGTTTTGTTGTATTTTTAATACTATTTACATTTATCATGCAGATGGATAATGAAGGCATCACTGTAATGTTAAGGGGGACCAGGTTAAATCAATGACTCAGTACCTTTACACATTTTAGGGTGGTTTCTTCCAGTTTGATCTCCTAACTCCCGAGCCCTTTTTTTCCCCTTTTCTTGCTGTTGTGCTGAACAGGCTGCTTTGTTCATTTAATTTTGTTCATTATCTGAGGCTACATCTTGCTGGTTTGAACTTATTGAAGAATCCTATGATTCTTCCCCTGATCCATCTGCCACATTTTGTAATGCCTCATACCTGTTTGCGATTGGGATTGAATTTGTTTTAGGGATTTTAGGATTAGGCTGCTTCCAAGTTTACCTTTGCTTGTTATCTGGTTTCATCGTAGTTTGAACTTGTGGCTGGGGAGGGGAGTGGGGGCATACCATCCACTGGCTGTGGAACTGTAACTTACAAAGGTAATGTGTGGAGGCCTCATTCCCTTTCTCTATGGGGGAGGAGGACATTTCTTCTTCTAATTCTATTTCCCTAGAATCTTCCTCCTGATCTTCTTCCTGAACATTCTCTCATGCTATTCTCTCATCCTGAACTGTACTTCCCTGTTATCTTCATCCGGGGGGATAAACAATCTGCCCTATTTGCATGTACTGTCTCTGTGTTTGTGACCAACAACTGCAGTTCTACACTGTCTGCCTGGTCCTCCTGGTTGTGGGCTGCCCATATACATTTCTAGTATGTATGCCTCTTGGTTTCACATACATTGCACACTGGTTCAGGTCTACAGTGTGAACCCTGTATGACTGAAAGCAGAACATTTTATACATTTCATTTGATCATAAATACTGCTCAAGTGACCTGTGCAGCCACATTTATAGCTGGCCTTGGGCTGGCCCGCATAAAATAGGACTCCATGGTCCCACCCCTCCCAAAAAAAAAACAGGTAAGTGTGGTAAACCCCTTTCATTAGTATGTAGCATAATTTTTATCCTCCATCCCCCAGTCCAGATATTTTCTTTATCAAATATTGCTTCAGGGTTCCCCAATACATTACATCTTTGTCTCAGCCAATGAAGCAAGTCTGTGACACTAACCCCTTTGCTTTTGAAGAGCACTGTAATAGTTCTGTATGCTGGTTTTGACAAAGGTATTGCCTTAGATGGTGCCCATACAGGAGTTGTTTTTAAATGGAGATATCGGTCCCAGAACTTTTGGACACCTCCGTTTAGTTTAAAGCTCACATTTATTTATTTAGCTTTTGTTGACCAGGTAAGTGCACTAAACAAATCCTGCCTATTTTCAGGCACGACCCGGGGGAGGGGGGATACAGATGAATGCCAACTGACCTTGAACCAGATTAAGCTGTTGGTGATATTTTTAGTGAATGAGGGAAATTTGGCCAGGACACCAGGGAAATTCCCCTACTCTTTTCGATAAGTGCCATGGGATCTTTAACATCCACCTGAACTACCACCAATCCAGGCAGATGGGACCTCGGTTTAATGTCTCATCCAAAAGACGGCACCTCAGAAATGCAGCACCCCTCTCATGCTGCATTACAGTGTCAGTACTGGGATATTAACCCAAGTGCCAGATGTGGGAACTGAACCCACAGCCCTCTGATCTCCCAGCCTCAGAGGTGAGTGTGCTACCTACTGAGCCACTGACACTGCAAACACAGCAAACACATCAAACACCAATTCCCAATACATGGATCAAAGTGTATATTTCTGTGGTGTTAAATTTAATGCTTGTTTTCAACAAATTTCTGGCTACACACACTCTATCTGGGAATGTCTCAAGTCCTCCTTTATAGAGTAACCTAACTGCCTTATGTCACTTTGCTAGGTACATGGGACCTAGAAACAGGGAGGCATACGGTCTTGGGAGTTTGTCCAGTAGTTTGTGGGATAGGGGCCTTTGCCTCTTCTGTGATTATATTGTTGGCTAGAGTGATATCATGTGTCACAATAATAGGTGAATTTTCCTCTAACCTAGCTGTACTTTCTGTAGGTATAGCTGTAACAATATTCTCATTTGGTACTTGCAAAATAAGATTTTGTGCGGGTTGCAGCTCATCCAGGATCTGCAGCTGTGAGTCTGAGGCTATGTTATTTATTCCTACCTTTTGTGGTCTTTGTGCAATCACCTCTTTATGTTTAATACTTAAGTTATTAGAAAATGTATCAGAAATATGCAGTCTTACCCCTGGAATATGAATTGGTGCAAAGCCAGAAATCCATTTGACTGATGTGGGACAGTGGAGCTGCGGTGAGCGCCTTTTCCACTGACCATGCTGTCTCATCTGTACCTGGGACATCTGCCCAGGATTCTGTATCTTTTTCTTTGGCAGGTTATTTTTTCTTTGCTCCCATGTGCACTTCCGATCTGGTAGAGAATGAAAAAATGGTGGATTTTTCCTGATTAGAATCTGTTTGAAAGGTTATGCTCGGGCTTTCAGTAATGTCCCTTACAACCATGAAGCTGGGTACTTATGTGGTCATCATGCTGGTACTTGAATAAGTGGTTTGGTTGCTAAGCACCAGTGCCATTTTCAGTTGTTCTGCCTGCTGTGTTTTCTTCAAAACTGCCACCATCTCCTGTCTCCATTTTGTGAATTTGATTTCTTCGTCTTGCAGTAAGGCTTGGAGTGTCTCTTGAGTTTTACTATTTAAATCCTCCTTTGTCCAGTCAGTGTTTATTGTGGTCTCATTGCCTGAGTTGACTGGGAAGCCAGTATTTTCTTCAGTTCTTTCAATGCACAAATCTGACATATTCGCTGCATCAAAAGAAACACTTTGGTCTCTGAGTTTGCAGGGACTGGAGCTGAAACCTGCTCCCCAGCCTCTCGCATGTCCTTCTTCTCTGACTCTGGGACAGAACTGGCCATTCTGGCAACCAGTGGTTCCCCCTACAGGAAAGTAGTGGAATTTTCCCGGTGTGATGGCAAAATTTCCCCCATTCATTTAAAATACCACCAACTGCTAAATCTGGTTCAATGTCAGTTGGCATTCATCTTTATCACCCTCCCCAGAGACAAGGTTGAAAATATGCAGAATTGTTAAGTCTTCCTTTCCTGGTCAACAAAAACTAACTAAATAAATAAATAAACATCAAAGTTGTGTATATAAAATTAAAACAGTGACCACTATAATAAAATGGTCTATAAGATTCCCCCTGCCTCGTCATATTACTACAAAAATTACAGTATTTCCAGCTCTCCCAGGTAAAAAGTTTAAAAAACAAGATGTGAGTTCCATTGTACCACAACAACAGAATCAGTGGTCAAATAGTAGAGAAAGCAATAAAACACTAACAGAACTGTAATAAATAAATTAAAGTTATGGAGAGACCTGTAACTAGTGAGTGTAGTAAGCAATGAATGGAAGAGTTCAGTAGCAAGTGAGAGTACTAAGTTATTGATGGATGTGTACTATGTGCCACAAGGTCTGACAGTCATGAAGCCAGAGAGGGTAATATATTATTAGCAAGTGAGTATAGTAATTTTTAAATGGATATCGAGCTAGTGAATCAAGAAAGTTATGGACTGTATAGCCTGTGATTCTTAAAATGTTATGGATTAACCTGTAGCTGTTAAATGTAGTCAGCTATTGATAGATCCAGCAAATGTTTTAAGTTATTGATAGGCCTTAATGAAATGTTTGGACACCTATAACTAAGTCCCTTTAAATGCTAGCGCTTCAGGTAAGTGTAGTTAGTTATGGATAGACCTGATATAAGCTGAGACTGTACAGAAATATTAATAAATGTATGAATAGTGATTGCAGTACATCATGGATAGCTCTGCAACCAATGGCTGTAGTAAATTATGATTAGGCGTATAGCCACTATAACGTTCTGCACACTTAAGACATTTTAGAAATAGGAGCAAAATCCATTTGACTTAACTGGTCAGGCCCATCAGGGTGGTTAGGGGACTTGCCTAGGGCCACACTGTATGCATGTGACAGCTGTGGAATTCAAACACAAGCCTGCTAGGTCTCCTGGTTCTACACTTTGCTCTAACTACTAAGCCATACTACCTCATAATGTAAAATGTGTGTGACACACACACAGTCCTACATGTTGAATGGACAATGTTTCATGGAGGCAGGATTTATGTATGTGTGTATGCATGTATATATGTGTATGTATGTATATATGCATTTCAAGGGTTTTACCAAGAAAGATATACTCAGCTGATAACAAAAACAAGGCGCTGCATCAGCATGTGGTCTAAAAGCAAAACAAAATGGTTATATTAAATGCACACTGAAAATAGAAAATAGAGTTAAAAATCTATGTTTCAACCTTAGGGCTTCTTCAGGAAATATCTAAAAGAGAAAAAAAAATCAGCTGATAACAGTTCATTTTCAGATGTGTTCGGGGGGGTATGGATGATAGTACAAAAGAGAAAAAGTAAATAGTAATTAACAACAATTATAATCATATGCAAGAATACTTTACATTAAAAGAGCATCATCATATATAGAGATGTGCAAAATTAGAATTTTTCACCTAGCAAAATATTTTGTGTAATTTCCTCATTACTTGAAATTTTTCACCTAGGCAAAACTTAATTTCGCCTCTGATTTCACTTTCACATAATGCGGAATGTTGCCCAATTTTGCTGAATTTGTTTTCACATAAGGAGAAATCTTGCCAAATTATGCTGAATTTCACCAATGTTTTTCAATTTCACTAGTGAAATTGCAATACATTGTAGGTAGATAGCTGAAATGTCACATGCAGGCTGTTTCCTAAACAGTATATTGTCTGAGTCAGAGAGCAGTTCAGTGTAGTGCATCACAGTCAACAAACCCTTTAAAAAACTCATTTGTGATTTTTGATAGTTAATTGCTCCCACAATCTCAGTTTAGTTCCTAGTGCTGCTAGTGAACCTTTTTTTTTTTGTTTTGGTATCTTTGGATAATACTTAGCTAACCTTAGGTAGTGTTTTCAGTTTTCTCTGTGTCTGTGAGGGAGGTGTAGGTGTGTGTGTGTGTGTGTGTGTGTGTATGTGTGTGTAAATGTGAAAGTAGAGCAGGCTAGTTCCTAATATTTGACAGATTTCTCACAACTTGTGAGTGAGTTTCTGTAATTTCTTTTAAGTGTTAATATTTTTGTTGGTATGTTACTTATTTGTTACACTGTTCTTACAGTTGGACCCTTTTTTGGGTAACTTTATCTGAACAGTTACTCATTCTGAGTAGTTATGTTCCTGTTTCTCTTTGCTTAATCACTTTTGTGCTTTATTTTTTATTAGAGGTATTTGTGTACATTGACCACTTGACTTGTTCATATCCAGGTGCACTACATTGTTGAATTGCTCACAGAAATTAAAATTGTGATCTAGCCTCTGCATTGCAGCGGTCCTGTTTTTCTGTTTAATTTGCTTACCATATTAACCCTTTCCTCCCTGTTACACCACTGGTGTTTACTGTCTGACCCTACTATAAATAGGGGCATGTTAGGCAGTGGCACCACCACCATGGTTAGGCCTGAAAACCATTAAAACAGGGCAGAAAACAGCAGATTAGGGTCATGATAGTGGATGTGAACCATGTAACTGCATGTCTGACACCTATTTCTGTCTGAATGTACTGTAACATGTTTTTGGGATATATTCTGGACTTCTGGGCCATGTTAGGCAGTGGCAACACCATGATTAGGCCTTTAACCATTGGTAAACAGTGGGCCAAATGACATGTTTTGGTGCAGGCGGAAGGTGAGCAACATATAACAGCATGATGACACCCGATTTATGTCTGAATTTACTGTAACATTTTCTGGGAAATATTTTGGGAATTCTGGTCTTCTGGGGCATGTTGTCAGTGCTGGCACCAGATGTGTTATATCTTCATTATGTTGCACACAACAATATGTGCTGCAACATTACACAGCATTGTGAAACAGTTTTTTTAATAGGCACAATACTTGACATTTGTGGATAGGAGGAGGAAACATGTTAAAGAGCAGGTGATGCCTTCTGCATAACTTTAACAAAACATAACATTGACCAACAATTCAGTTGCATTCCCCATATATGGAGTTTGCAAAGGAAAGACCAGCAGCACTCGAAGGTTGTGGGCCGTTAGGGCCCTGTGCACGGAGTCTGTATTTTTTTTTAATTCAAATACCTAATGTGAGTTGCTTCAACTCAAAGTAAGAAGTAATCTCCACATGCACATATCCATAAAGTGCTCTTTCTTTATTATGGTGTGGCATGCAGACAATATAAAAAATGCTCCCATGTAACTAAGATAAAAATCGCCCACTCCCTCAAGGCACTGTACTTCACGATACATATAGGGAATGATGGTGCCTTGTGGAAGTAGGCATTTTTAACTTGGTTATATGGAAGCACTTTTTACATTGTTTACTTGCCACTCTAGGGAATAGAATAAAGAATGAGCATTTTATGAACATGTGCTGTGGTGAGTACATCTAACTTTGAGTTACAGTGTCTCACACAAGGTATTTGAATTCCAAAAAACTATGCACTAGTCTTTGCACCAAGCCCAGATGGCCAACAACTGATAAGTCTGCATGTGTCACTGGCACGACTGGCAGGGCAGAGGCTAACTGTGCTTCTAGCTTTGGATGGGGGACTGGAGGGGTCTTGATGTTACTGACTGCTGCTGTTTTCTGGTACAGCTAGCACAGCAAGGATGTTTAACTGGTCCAGCCACACTTTCCTCCTGCTCACCCCCTTCAGTGCTTACACCCGCACTGCTCCCCACAGCTGTACTTGATGATGCCACCACCTCCCACAATTTGAGGTTCCATTGCAACGGGTGGTGGTGGACCATGTAGCTATGCTGGTCAGTTGTCCCGAAGTGGGATCCACATTTTTCCCAATGGACTTCCTGCCTGTATAGATTGTAGGTGACCACTGGGTCACCAACTGATATTAAGTAGAAAAAATCCCAGACAGGAGAACTTCGGGGATGGCAGGGCTGTGGGGGGAAGGGTACAGATAGTGCCCCAGGCATTAATTCCTCTGGTTGTTCAGAAGAGGGCATGGTCTCCTGCTACCTGGGTAGAGGAACAGTATCCTCCTGGTGCTGGGGAGGGGGTACTGTCTCCAGCTGCTGCTGCTGCTGTGGAGGGGCCACAGTCATCTCCTCCTATGGGGAAGGGGCACAGTTTGCTGCTGGGTGTTGATGCTGGAGCCAAAATCCTCCTGCTGTGGCATTTCTTTTGTGATGGTTAGCTGAAACATGTATACAGCTGCCCTACTGTCTTTACCTTTCTCCATTATGTCCACAATCCACAAACACCACCAAATCAAAAACAAACAAAACAATAAACAGAGATAAAGACTCTGAGAGAGAATTGGGGGTGGGGAGGAAAATCACACACACACACACACATATACACACACACCACACACACACACACACACACACAATCACAATCACCAGATACTGAAATATGAACTATGACAAAAACAAACAAGAAAAAGTTAGAAAAAAATTGGACAAATTAAGCAATTTAGATGAAAGACTGCACTCTGTAGTCACACAGAGTATAAATGCTGCCTGCTTCCTTGAGATACATAGCATGAGAAATGAACCACTCACTTCCTGCCTGTTTAGACTCAACCATCTGACCACCAGCAGAGCAAAAATTTTGCCTAATTTCACCTCAGATGCGCAGGCAAAATTAGTGGCGAAATTTGCTGGTGAAATTTCTCCAAAAGGCCATAATTATGGAAAATGGTTTGCTGGGCAAAATTGGTCATTTTGCCATAATTTTGCCAGTAAAATAAAATTGTGCTGCATCTCTAATCGTAAACACTACACAGCAAAAGAGTATAATGGGTACTTGCAGCAGATAAATTTAATTTGGCTAGGCAAAGCTGAAATTATCCATACAGGCATGGTGGGGGAAGGGAAGAACAAAATGACTAGGGCACTATGAGTAGGGGGAAGAAGAGCAAAGAGGTAGGGTCATGCACAGTTTCAGGTGGGAGTAGAACAGTCATCAAAAAGAGACTTAAGACAGAAAGGAGAAGAGCGAGAGTGGATTGCCATGGGAAGGGTAGACTAGAGTTTAGGCAAGTGAAAGGAGAAGGCAGTTTAGCCAACAGTAGATTTCCCAGATGGAATGTAAAGAGAAATGGAAACATTGCTGTGAAGAGGGTAGGAGGAAAGAGGGGGAGAAGAAGTGAGCAAAGGATAGTATGGATAATGTACAGTAGCACAGGCTTTCTACACAACTAGAATAAAACATGTTTTAACAATTCTACAAGTCTTGGAAAATTATTAACACTCCAGCTTGTGGATAAAGTAACACACCCATCAGGGGAACTATTTATCATTTTACGTACACACTGCCATGTCGTATTCCTTACCTGAGGCCCTATCTGTGAAGCAAAACAAAGTTTCAGCAACAACAAAAGAAACTCTTTGGTGTTTCAATGACTTTGATGTACTGCTCACAAAAACATGCCCCAAAATAACTTACTGTTCTGCTGTTTTTGCCAAACTTCCAGTGATGCACTGCAATGCTGAAGAGAATGATTTGTCTTCTTCAGGGTTTCTTGAACATTTTCCAGGGTGTCTTGAACATTTTCCAGGGTGTCTTGAACATTTCTCAACTCCTGCTTTATCTGTGCATCTAAAGGGCAATAGAATGTGCTGTTAACCCATTTTAGACCATGTCAGCTTAGGTGAACGGTTCCTATTGTAATCCATTTGATGCTATTGTAATCCATTTGATGAAGGGGTTGTTGTTTTTTCCACATGTGTTACAGTGAGAGATGGGAGTTGTGTCAGGTTTAAAGCCCAATACAAACAAGCATTTGTCAATGCCGAATGTTGCTTGCTTCTATGTGCTGTTTAGGTATTTGGAAGTCATTGGAGTGCAAATATTGAAAATTTGTGAACTTACGAGAGTGGGTAGGAACTGCGCAATGCACACTTGTAAAACAGTCATTTTTAGGAATTTTTTCACCAAATTTTCAACATAGCCATTTTTAGACCTCTGCTCATGAACAGTGTCACTGTGATTTTGTTAATGTGTCCCATACATTGAGTTTGCACACCGACTGCGCCATTTTCGCATGGGCGGAAACACGTTTTGGGCAGGATGTGAAAAATGACAGCTGTACTGCTCATAAGGAGGTGTGGTAAAATGGCAATGTTGAAAATCTGGAGTGGAAATATTGAAAATTCGCAAACCTACGAGCGTGCGTGGGAACTGTGCAATGCACACTAGTAAAACAGTCATTATTAGGAATTATTTCACCAAATTTTAAACATTGCCATTTTAAGATCTCTGCTCATGAACAGTGACACTGTGATTTTCTTAATGTGTCCCATACACTGAGTTCACACACTGACTGCGCCATTGTGCGCTACATGGGCGGAAACATGTTTTAGGCAGGATGTGAAAATGACAGCTGTACTGCTCATGAGGAGGTGTGGTAAAATGGCAATGTTGAAATATGGAGTGAAAATATTGAAAATTTCAGAACTTACGCCAAGGTGAGGAACTGCGCAACGACGCTCGTAAAACATTAATTTTAGGGATTTTTTCACCAAATTTTCAACATAGCCATTTTAAGACCTCTGCTCATGAACAGTGTCACTGTGATTTTCTTAATTTGTCTCGTACATTGATTTCACACACTGACTGCGCCATTCTGCGCTAAATGGGCGGAAACACATTTTGGGTGAGATATGAAAAATGACAGCTGTACTACTCATAAGAAGGTGTGGTAAAATGGCAATGTTGAAAATCTGGAGTGAAAATATTGAAATTCTTGAACTTACGAGCCTGCGTAGGAACTGCGCAATGCACTTTAAATAAAACAGTCATTTCTTGAATTTGGCACCAAATTTTTCAACATGGGGTTTTGGACCCCTTCTCATGAATGATGTCACTGTCATGGCAGTATTCAGGCCCAAAGGGTGATTTCACAGTCACTGCACGAAATCACCTCGGGCCCGAATAATGCCATCACAGTGACATCATTCATGAGAAGGGGTCCCAAAACCCCATGTTTAAAATTTGGTGCAAAATTCCTGAGATATGCAACAAAGTTGAAACCCCCTATCTAGCCCATTATACAACTTACCGCATTTCATCAGTTAGCGGTCGGCTTTGAAGAGTGTAGACATGTTCCCGGTCCACCAAGATCATCACACCAGAGTCCAGAGGTAAGTATGGGGTGGGGGGTGTGGGGAGGCTGGGTGCGTAGTGAGTGGGTGCAGGTTGTGGGATGGAGGGCTGGGAGATGCGCCGCGGGACCATTTTCGTTTTACAGGTTTCAAAAAAAAAAAAAGACGTCATGGGACATTTGCCACACTGGGGTGGGCTCCCAGCATGGCACAAGGACATTAGGGGGGCATTCAGCTGATGGGGGATTGGGCACCCCCTTCGGCCATAGGACTGCTTGCCATGCAAGGGCGGGCTCCCAGCGTGGCACCTGCTACTGGGAGGGGGGAGGCAGCTCAGCTGACGGGGATTGGGCACCCCATCGGCTATACAGTGCATGAGGGGAGCACCTAGGGTGGGGGGAGCTGCACATGAGCAGCCTCTATCGGTGCTCACTGAAGCATAGTCCTCTTTCAATCAGCCACTGCATTTTGGAGCGTGTCATAGACAGCTTCAAAATGCATTGGCTTACAGGGGCCGTACCTGCCAGCACACTGACTGAACTGGAGGAGGAGGTGACACACCTCCTAAATCTCCAATGATGGCACTATGTTTCTTGCACATGTGTGCAAGCAGCATAATGAGTGCTGTGCATTTTCACTTGCTAGCTATTATGTCAGTAATAGCAATAGACAACATGTTTTGATTGAAAGACTGAGTATTTTTAAACAAGTTCTGAACAACCGGATGAATCATTTTGTATCTTTCACATAATGGCAGTAGCATTTTCTATTATGCATCTCCTAAGCAAAAAATGTTATGGTATACCATGTTAGTACTGGTCCTTTCTACTTCAACATAATAGCAATGGCAGCAGCAGCAGGGGGTGATATAAATCAGTGTATCAGCTGATTGACAGCAGAGTATATAGTTTGCCTCATGCAGAAGGAGGAGCAGCCTGCATAACTGAAGATGCAACAAGAAGCAAAACATTATTAAAGAGCAACTTTGCACTCCAGTATGTGCTTTCGTAAATACGATGTTTCAGCTGTTACAATTTACTACAGAATACATTTTTTCATCATCTGTGTTCCTTCCCAAGATTTACAGCATGCCTTGATAGTTCATTTAAAAGTTTGTAGAGGCAACATTTGAGAAACATTTGCTTCTCTCCTGCTTACTCATAGTGCCCTAGATTATGGAATCATAGTGCTCACCATGACAACAGATTATGATGTCACAAACAGCAGTTGTGTGGTTAGCATAGAAGAGCAAGAAACATTTTGAAGACTCCATGAAATAATTGTGGCATTCTCTATAATATTTAGTAGCTGAACACAGGGGAAAGTAAAAATAAATAACAAAGACCTAGAAAACAATAAAGTAAAAATATACTGTGTGTAAATCTAGTGTAACCCCAACCCCACCACCACCACCCTCAAATCGGGGGCTTACCGTAAGTAACTCCCTGAGCTCCAGTAATGCCCACTGCCAGGCAGATGTCCTACAAAGATACTAAATCCAAAATGGTTGGTGTCCTCCTATTCATCTGTGTGAGAGTGCCATAATGTGTCTCTGCACCTGTCTCTTTAAGTGCCAAAGTCAGTACAAATGCTGTAAATAGCCTGGGCTGGGTCCAAGTGTTTCAAAGCCCTTGACCAGCCAGGCATCACCCCAATTTTCCCCACTCTGCTGTCACTGGTAGAGCAAAGGGAGCTCTGCTTGGTACTGCAGTTATTTGCTTCTAGTTCATGGTTGTCTTTGGGATATAGATTGCTGTTTAACCTGCCTTTATTGCAGCAGGCATTTTCCAAAGGAAGCCACCATGTTTTAGACAGGGACTAACCATTGGGATCAATTAGGTAGGTAGGTAGGTAACATTTTTATTCATACAAAAATGAATATGGATAACTCCACTGAGTCAAGGCTTATTTACAGTGAGGTCCAGAAAAGCCTAATCCAGTTACTCTTACATTAATTAGACAAAATACATTAAACACACTACAATATAACAAGACATATAATAAATAGCATTTGCAATTGCAATTCTAGAATATCATCATTCAGATATGACAGTCAATACAAATAACACTTACATAATGCAACTAAAGTACAGATAGTCATTATTTTAAATGCCATCATATAAGGCACAATTTCTAGGGGGTTGGGGTAGAAAGAAGTAGGCTGCTGGTTAACTAGGATCTGCAACTTATCCATCAGGTAGGGAAATGGGCAGACTGGGTGGGCCAAGCGGTCCTTATCTGCCGTCAAATTCTATGTTTCTATGTTTCTAATTCCCTTACTAAGTATAATTAATACCCATTTCTTTACTTAACAACTATACTAATTCCACTTCTATATTTGTGTGATTGATATACAAATCTTTTATTAGTTTTATCTGAATTTTTCTGTTCAAAGGTCTTAGCTTCCCAGGTAATTTACTCCACAATATAGGCCCAGTGCATGCAAAATGGTTTCTTCTCAATACTGTTTTTTGTTTTGGTACCACACATTCCAAACTGTTTGCAGAATGTAATTCCCTATTTGGTAATTTTAACCCAATACCCTCACCAACATATTCCGTGACTTTCCCCAAAATGCATTTTGTCATAAATATAATTATACTTAGAACTATCCTTTGAGGCAGGGAGAGCCAATCTAATTCCCTATACATCTCTGATCTATGTGTCATTTTTGGTACCCCCAATATACATCTTGCCAATTTATTGTACATGATGTCCAATTTATACAACTGCCCTTTTTTTTAAAACAATATTTCCATATTCCAGCATGGGTAATACCATTACAGTCATTACAAGTTGTCTAACCTCTAGGGTCATATTATTTCTAATTTTATACAGAGATCCTAAGCATTTCCCTACTTTTTTAAGGTATTCTCAATGTGAATGTCCCATTTAAGATGTCTAGCTAAATGAACCCCCAAATATCTATAATTATCTACTTGATCCAATATAACCCCTGTAAAAGTCACAATTTGTAATCTATTTTGTTCAATTTTAGCCCCATTGTGTCTATGAAAAACCATGGCCTATGATTTTTTTTTCCATTTAGAACTAGATTAGAACTCATCAAAAAATTGCGTACGTAATCGAAGGCTTGTCGTAATACTGACTGAATTGATACTAGTGACAACCCAGCCAAATAGATAATTGTGTCATCAGCATATAAATGATACTGTACCCCTTGCTGTGAAAAGTTTAGTTCATTCATATATAAATTATACAGGATGGGTCAGAGTATAGATAATACAAAATCACACATGCCCCCACAATGCAAAGCACCATGGGCTGCATACGCAAATCACCACAGAATGTTATGCTGGTCCAACTTTAAGCAGAATTGCATGGTGCTGAGTATGGATCCCTGTGGTACACCCGAGACGGTTTCCCTCAGTACTGAAGACCAATTCTTTATGGTTACTTGTTGTTGTCTTGAATCCAAGTAATTTCTAAACCAATTAACTAACTACCATCTCAAATATGCTACAGGTTCTCAGTCTGGACAGGAGGATGTCATAGTCCAAGGTGTCAAATGCTTTTGAAAGATCGATAAAAATATCTCCCACTGGCATTCCCCTGTCCATTCTTTCCACTATGTCTCCTGTAACCCTCAACAGAGCTGTGATGATTCCATGCTCTGGCCTAAAGCCCAATTGAAACTTATTAAGAATGTTTTTCTCTTTTAGAAAAGCCTGCATTTGTCTTGCCACTATTTAGTCCAACATTTTTGACATAGTTGGTAATAAGAAATCGGTCTATAATTTTCTATAAGCATTCTAGATCCTGACTTGTAAACCAATACTACTCTTGCTGTTTTCCAAATTTTAGGTATTTCCACATATGCAAGAGACATATTAAATATATTTCCATAGGCTGATCTATAATAGGAGCTGCACACTTTAATAATTTATTTGGAATTCCATCCATACCTTCAGCTTTATTTATATTGATTTGAAATAATAATTATCTTACTTCCTTACTGGTTATTGGGTCAAAAGTGAACTCCATTTGTTCTTTCTGTTGTATATTTTCCTTACCTAATTGATGCTTCTCAATTTACATTGAAGATACTGGTTTTGTGTTATTCAATCCAGTTTTTAATGCATCTGTACCCATGTTAATAAAGAGGTTATTAAATGTGTTTATTACTCCACTTCCTATATCCAGTTTAATTCCATTAATCAAAAATTGGTTAGGGTAATCCACTTTCTGTCCCTTATGTAATTTATTTATTCTACTCCAAAATGCCCATGGATTCTCTACTACTTCTTTAGATAATTTATCATTACAATAATTTTTGTCTAGCCTTCCTTACTTCTTTAGTATATACTTTCTGTAACTGTTTAAATGTAGTCCACTCCTGGTTTCCTTTCTACAATTTAACTTTTTTCCATGTCTTATCTCTGTCTCTTTTAATTTTATATAATTCAGGACCATACGATGGTGCATTATTTGATTTAACATGTCTAATTTTCATGGGGGTGTGTTTATTACAAATTTGTATGAAATCTTTTTGGAACATGTCCCATGCATCCTCCACATTAGGGACCAGCTCCAGTCTTTCCCAATTATACCCTTCCAATTCCTGCATACATTTAATGTAATCAAAATGTGTATATGTCCTAGTATGTATAATATTCTTAGATTCTCTTATCTTCTGACTTCTTATACAACAAAATCATCTGATGATCAGACATTGTATCAGGCAAGACCCCATTTTTCACATACTTATCAGGATTTGTGGTAAGTACAAGATTCAGTATTGTTGAACTTTCAAGGTTTTTTACATTTAATCTGGTTACTTCTTTTATAAATTGGGTTAATCCCAGAGTAGTGGCCATATCAATTAAGCCATGATGAGCTTCTATTGTGGCCAAATCAACATTTAAATCTCCAATTACCATTAATTCATATGTAACTAAATAGTTCTTTAAGGTCTCTTGCATTTCTTCAAAAACTACAGAATTACTTTCTGGTGGACGATATATACCAAGTAGTAGTACAGGTTTACTATGTGGAAATGTTATTTCTAATGGGAGAATTTCTGCTCCAGTCCATTTATTTAAACTGTCCATTTCCTTTGTATCAATCCAATCTCTGGCATAAATTACTACCCCACCTCCTCTTTTAGATCTATCTTTCCTCCACTCATTAAAGTTTTCTAGTGCTATATCATTATCTTGAATCTTTATGTGCAACCATGATTCAGTTATTATTACAATATTGGGTTTATATTGTTCTTCCCATTCTCTTAGGGTTTTGATTTTTGTAAACAGCCTACATATATTAATATGCACAATCCTCAGACCTTTTTCCTTTAACATTTCTGCAGTGCAATCATTATTTATGTCAGATAAGGGCCCTGGATTTAATTGGACGTCCCCATTCATCATCAAGCCCAGAATTATAATCAATTTGCTCAATCAACACATTTTAGGATATATTGATCTTCCTCTCTTAGATTGTTTTTTTGTACTAAGACCTTCCAATAATGCATTTCGCCCCCACCGACTCACCATCTTACTAATGATACATACCCATTTATTAGGACACAAGGGATCTCCAGGGGTCCTTAGCTCAGGTGCTTTATGGGGAGAAGCTGTAGTTTTCCAGGTTTGCACCTACACTGTCAAATGGGAGCATCAGAACTGTGATTGACACCTCCCCTAGCTAACTGAAATCCAGAAAAAACAGACCAGTCCAAGAACTAAAAAAAATGAGTTCAGTTGTGTGTAGAGTAAAGAGAAAGCAACTCCAGCCATCAAGAAGCAACTCCAGGGAAGAGGTGAAGAGAACTGGCAGGGGAAAGGCCTGACTTGCCTCCCTGTTCCTATTTTCAGCATCAGACTGCCTAATAGCTGGAAAGACAGACAAGTCCAAGAAATATTTGAAAACAGTGAGAAGTGCAGTTTGACCTTTTGAACTGAGAGGAGCTTTTGTGTGGCAGTTCATACTGAGACTCCATGGAAAAAGGAGCTTGTAAGCTCTGTGGAGATCCAGTGTGAGAGAAGCCTAATTTTCCTCTGGTGTGTATCCTGCAGTCCCAACAGGGGGATCAGTCACCAGGACAGCTTGACTGTGGATCAAGAGGTTTGCTCAGCAAAGTGGCTGATGCTGCTAACCAGGCAGGAAGCAAAAGAGAATCTGAAGAGTTAGATGTTTCTAAAAATAAAATTGCTGAATGTTTATTGTGGGTCAAGGCCTACTGTCCAGGCACTCCTGATTGCCAGAGAGGAGCCCACCTTTACCAGTGACTGCACTGTCTACCAGATGGAGGGGTAACCAGCAGATCAATTGACTTTTGCTAGAGACACTCTATCCATCCTAGTCCATGTTGTCTGGTTTTGTGTCAGCTACAGTTTTACTGGGGACAGGCCAGCTTTGGAGATCCAGCCCCTGTACAATGAGTCATTGCAGGTTGTGGCCACCTAAAGGGAAAGGCAGTGAAGTGGAGGTGAGTTGTGGCAGCCCCATTTCCCCATGTGCAACAGCTTCCAGAGGTGGCTCTTCATTTGGTCAGGTCATCCTAAATCAACTAGTACAGTGAGTAAATCCAGGGTAGTTCCCTGCAACAGGCATCTTGATTTTCTTATGGTATGATCTAATTGTTCTCAGTTTAATTTCAAGGGTTTCCAATAGACAAGGTCAACTGGCCATGTATACAACTAATTTAATTTGCTTTGTACAGTTAATGTAATTGATTTTCTTCCTTCCATGCTCCAACAACCACTGCAACCCCAGGTACTGATTCTAGCCAGCCAGCATAGATCCTGGGTACCCAGTAGCAAAGGGACAAAATTAACTGTGTTTTGTAACCTGGTTACTGGCATGCAATGTGAGAGGGCAGTAAGGAGGGCTGGGGGGATGCCGGGATGCATAGGGAGAGGCATCACCAGTAAAAAACAGGAAGTTGTTATCCCTCTGTACAGACAGCTGGTGAGACCCCATCTGGAGTACTACGTGCAGTTCTGGAGACCCAGTCTCCGCAAAGACAAAGGCAGTATGGAGGTAGTCTAGAGGAGAGCAACTAAAATGGTGTAGGGTCTGCACCAGAAGACATATGAAGAGAGAGATTTACGGAGCTTAATATGTAAAGCCTAGAGGAAAGGAGGGAGGGGGGACATGATAGAAACTTTAAAGTACCTCAAGGGAATCAAACAAGTCCAAGAGGGTAGCATCTTTCAGAAAAAGAGCTGTGCAAGAACAAGGGGGCATAATTTGAAGATAGAGGGAGAGCAGCTCAGAGGTAATGTAAAGAAGTATTTTTTCACAGAGAGTGTTGTGGATGCATGGAACAGCCTTCTGGAGGAGGTTGTGGAGTCAAAAACAGTGGTGGAATTCAATGACTGTCCGTCATAAGGCAATTCTAGGGGGTGGGGGTAGGAAGAAGTAGGCTGTTGGTTAACTAGGATCTGCAGCTTATCCATTAGGTAGGAAAATGGGCAGACTGGGTGGGCCAAGCGGTCCTTATCTGCCATCAAATTCTATGTTTCTATGGTTTTCCAGAACAGTAATCGTTTGCCCAGATTTGCACCACCTCCTTGTTCATGACCCTTTAATAAACCTGATTCACTGTGTTACTTTGAACCCAACTTGTGAGCATATTATTACTTGGCTTAAACTGAAAGGCTCTGTATTGAATGTGTTGAAAGTGCATACTGTATAGCCAAAGCGTCTTTACAGGGGGTTGCACTGCACACTCCAGGACCGGAGACCTTGTTGGTAAGTGGGACAACTGTGAGCATATTGTTAATGCCTACTGCAAATTGTCTAGTGACTACTGTTTATGGTCACTGTCAATGTCTAAGTAATTGGTGGGGTTGTGGGTGGTGATAGCTTCCCAGAGGGCAGTACCAGTATAAATAGATATCCACGCAAACCATAATCTGAGTGGAGGCACAAAACTAGTGTGTTTACTGTGAGTAAGGACACCCTGATACTTGGTAGATTTGAACCCAGGCCCCTCAACCTGTTGTTTGGAAGGTAGATGGGGTAGTAGGTCTTGGAACAGTGCCACCTAGGGGTTACATCTTGAAATCACTATTGGAATTAGTACACCCCAGTGGTGGCTAAAATAAAAATTGAAACCAACAATTTTATGAGTACGACTGAAAAAATGGCTGTGCAGTAGTTAATTGGTTGGTGTATGGGGAGTGAACCTGACCCGTAGAATGCTCTCCTATTGTTAGCTATATTCCTGGGCACTGATAAAGACACTATTAAGGGGGGCACTCTCAAAAACTGAATGCCTCGAGGACGCTGTAGTAGATTGACAAGCTGACCTGACTGCCCAAACACTAATGGTTCTAGTGGAGTGTAGCATCCCTGTAGACAGTACCCAGGAGCCTAAAACTATTGCCACTGAAGGGTCCCCAGCAGTCTAGAGGGTGCTTGCTAAGGATAGAGAGGGTCCCTCAGAGTCCGAACCCCCACCCCTATCTGAGAGTCTTGAGGAACTTAAAAAAAAGTTACAGGCTGAGAGTCAAACCCTTGAGGACTTAGAAAAGTTATTTAAGCTTCCTGGGGGTATCCGTCCCCTGCACCTGCACCAGTCCCAGCACCTGCTCCCATTCTAGCACCCATATCAGTTCCTGTGCCTGCACCCATACCGACACCTGTGCCTATTGTAATGCCTGCTCCCTCAATTAGTTATGACTCCTAGTGCAGGCTGCGACTGTTTTCAGGCACCCTTCCCAAACCTAATGAAGAGGATGACCTGGAGACATGGTTGGACTATGCCTCACTTCTCATGCAATAATGGTAGTGTAACAAGGCTGAGAAAATAAAGAAAATTATGGAGCATCTCAATGGCCTGGCTTTGGATGTCATCCAAGCTTTTTGAGCCACTGATCCTGATGTACCTTCCCAAGAGTATTTGGCCATTCTAGAAGATGTGCTAGGGAGCATAGAATCTAATGTGGACCTTTGGTTAACATTTTTTTATTTATTAAACTCTAGGATTACAAGTACCTTTGAGCAGGAGCTGCTCATTTACAAAGGTTCCACATCAAAGGAAGGGGGAGCATACATACAAAGGTTGGCAATGGTATACAAGCATAAAACAGACATGGTTAACATTATTTTGCGGTTGTAAAACACTTTATAATAGAACACATTACTAGAGAGCAACTTAAATAGGCAGATAGATGATGTAACAGGGAAAGGGAATTAAGAAGCAAATGGACTATAGGCTTGATATTGAGTAGGAGGGGGACAGAGAGAAACTCAATCAGCAGTGGCTGGGAGAGTCCTTGTCTGCTTTTCCTGACCAGGTTGAGGAAATTTTGCAGTGAATGGTCCATGGGGAGGTGTGGCTTCTTAGGCTCCAAACCGAATGCATCTCAAGCATATACTGGAGGCTGCGTCACAGTCCACTATGTTGATCCTTAGGCGGCGCTTGGAAGAGAAGATGGACAGTCCACCATCCTACAGAGTGTTTATGAAGGATGTCTGGAAAAATGAATGAAAAGAGGATGGACACTGGGGTCCCAACCCACCTCTGCAGCTACTGCTTTCACTGTTGATGGTATGCAGGTGATTGCAGCCCATCGGTGATGGAGGCCCACTGAGCACAATTAGACTGTTAAGGAAATTCCACAATTGACAGAGATACTTAAAGAAATCAGAGAACTGAAAACTGGTACCACCACTAAGGCTCATAAGCAAAGTAATGCAACCACTCTAGCCATTCAGCCATACACAAAACAGTTTTCTTGAGAAAGTTCAAATTTTATTTCTTTCTTTTAAATTCAGAGTCCCAACGTTTCACCAGCAAGTGACTTCTTCTGGGGAACTGTTAATAAATTCAAAGACAATATGTATTTAATTTCTCAAATTAAATCATCTCAATCATGTTTTCAAATGATTAACTAATATTTAGGATCATCAATATAACACAAGACCCTTCATTTCACATATATTACACTTCATATCTTATACAAGTAAAAAACTTTCCACCACAATTGTTCAGGTATGTAGTCGCAATACAGTTCATTTCTCACTAATCTTAATTGGTGCCAAATGCCACTAAGGTTGCCACCTCTGATAAAGACCAAGATACCCATCAAACTGCATCTGCTATGGAACTGGAAGTGCACACCCAGACACCGGGAGTGCATTTGAACATAGATTCTCTTTATGTGGGGGGCTTTGCCCCCCGGAACGGCCCAACTAAAGGATTCTCAATTCCAATGGGGTGCATGTTGGGGGGGTGACAACCCAGAAAAAGAAATCCTGGACCAGTGCAAAAAATCCAATATGCCCAGATTTGAACATGGCACCCTCCCAACTCTAGCCTGTCACCAACCCATTATGCATCATGGCCAGCTCAGCAGCTCACCACCACACTACACCTCACATACCCTCCCTCCCATTCTGCCTGTTGCACAGCATGCTCGCTACCCCCCCCCATGAACAGGTACATATATTGACATCCTGATGCTATATTCACCCTCCCCGTTCAGTAGCCCTGTGAATAGGTGCCGTTATTGAGTCACCTTTTCGAAAGCACTCAATACCGGATGCCCTCATCACAGGATACTGTCCAGCATGGTAAAAGAGTTGATGGGATGTAGTGTGCAGCATCTGGCATGGCAAAGAGAGAGCAAGAGAGAAGTCATACAAAACCCTCTGCTGTCAGTGCCCCTGCTCCAGCATCAAATATGTATTCTTCTCCACCCCTTAATAGTGACTATCTGCCAAATTGAGATGAACTGGCTCAACCAAGGCAGCCTAGGGAAGGCATATTTTGCTACAAATGTGGGAAGGATGGGCATATAAAGAGAGACTGACAGTCCCAGAAGGATCCAGTCAGAGTGAGAAATAGGCTACTTGCAGTAAAGCACCTGAGGTAAAGTACTTCTAGTGACACTCCACCGCAACCTTGACAGAAGTCTTTTGAATCCAAGGCCAATGCCCAGTGACCTGCAAATACTGCTCCTCCTAACTGGTGGTAGGCTCTTCAATGGAGACCACTGTACATATTAATGGAATCCCAGCCTGTGCAGTATTAAACAGTAGATCTCAGTTCACCATAATATTTACAGACTGGTATGACCAGCATCTTTTGGACCATCCTTTAAAAAAAACCTATATAGACTGAACATGTGGGGTCTTAGTGATAAATCTTACATGTACCTTGGCTACTTAAAAGTATGGCCTTCTTTCCCATCTACTGTAGTAGGCGTAGATTAATCTGTAGAGACATTGGCCTTGGTTTGCCCTCCATCTGGCTTATATGATGGAATTATTTTGTTGATCTGCACTAATGCACACATGTTTGGCTGTCTAGCACAAATGTGTCAAGAAAAGCCCAGAAAACCAGACAAGCATTACACTTTCATGCAATGGTACTAAAAGCTTGTGAGATGTAAATGCAAAGAGAATAATGAGGATGAGCCAGTGGGGTATGTCTGGAAGAAGGACCCATCACCTCTTGTCTTGCCACCTAATGCACAGTGTCATGCCAGTGAAGAGGTGCATATCAAACAGGATGTAACAAACAAGATTCTCATGCTGGATGCCCCAAAAGATGGAAGATTGCCTGATGGACTTTTGGTTAAGTCAGGTGTGCTGCCAATTCATGCTCATGCCAACACTAAAAGAGTTGTGGTGCAGCCTTGCAACATAACCGACAGAGACACTGAAGTTATTTGGAGATGTACATTGTCCAAAGCATACTGCGCAGATACTGCAGTGTTGCCAACCAAGTACTGCAGAGAGGAAGATGATGTGTCCTGGGAGATGTTTGACTTTGCAGATTCTCCCATCCCCAGTGAGTAGAAAGACAGAATCAGCCACAATTTGGCATAGTGAGCAAAGTATTTTCATTGAAAGAATGGGACATTGGATGCATTACTGACATCGAACACCACATTGGACTGTACAATGAGACCATTCTGAGAGAGATCATGCTGATAAGCACCTGCTGACACTGATGATGTCAGATGTCAAGTCCAAGAAATGTTAGCAGCTGAAATCATCTAGGAAACATGCAGCACTTACGCATCACTGACTGTGGTAGTCTGAAAAAAGAATGGTTTGGTGAGAATGTGTGTTGATTATAGGACATTGAATAGACAAACAATACCAGATCAATATACAATGCCTCGCATCTATAATGCCCTAGATTACCTCAATTGAAGTCAGTGGTTTTCTGTTTTAGACCTCAGAAGGGGGTATTACCAAATACTGATGGTGCCTGACAATAAACAGAAAATTGCATTTATAGAACCATAGAGACATAGAATTTGATGGCAGATAAGGACCGTTTGGCCCACCTAGTCTGCCCATTTCCCTACCTGATGGATAAGCTGCAGATTCTAGTTGATCAACAGCTTACTTCCTCCTACCCCCACTAGAATTGCCTTATGCCTGTCCCATGCATTCTTGAATTCTCCCACTGTTCCTGACTCCACAACCTCCTCACAAAGGCTGTTCCATGCATCCACAACCCTCTCTGTGAAAATATACTTTCTAACATTACCTCTGAGCCGTCCCCCCCTCCATCTTCAAATTGTGCCGCCTTGTTGTTGCACATCTCTTCTTCTGAAAGATGCTACCCTCTTGTACTTTGTTAATTCCCTTGAGATACTTGAAAGTTTCTCTCATGTCCCCCACCCCTTTCCTCAAGGGTATACATATTAAGCTGCTTTGGTTTCTCCTCACACATCTTCTGGTGCTGACCCTGCACCATTTTGGTTGCCCTACTCTGAACAGCTTCCACTCTGTCTATGTCTTTGCGGAGATGGGGTCTCCAGAATTGCACACAGTACTCCAGATGGGGTCTCACTAACTGTCTGTACAGAGGGATAACAACTTCCTGTTTTCTACTGTTGATGCCTCTCCCTATGCATCCCAGTATCCCCCTCAGCCCCCTTAATGGCTTCTCACATTGCTTGTCCACCTTTAGATCATCTGATATAATTACTCCTAGGTCTCTTTCAATTTTTGTTGTTATTATTAACTCACCCCCTAGTGTGTACTTTTCCCCCGGTTTTTTGTTTCCCAGATGCAGTACCTTGCACTTCTTTGCATTGAACCTGAGTTGCCACATATTTGACCATTCCTCCAACCTTGCTCATCCTTTCCACCCCACCTTGGGACCCGCTCCAAGGCTGATTAACTTGTATATTAATCTTTTGTGTGAGACTATGTCAAATGCCTTGCTAAAATCTAGGTAGGCGATATCCACAGCCCCTCCCTGGTCTACTACTTTGATCACCCAGTCAAATAAATTTATTAGGTTAATCTGACATGACCTTCCTGCTGTGAAACCATGCTGCTTTGGAACTTGTGCCCACTGGCCTCTAGGTACTCAACAGTTCTTTCCTTCAGAAGTGATTCCATCATTTTCCCTACTGCTGAAGTCAAACTAACTGGTCTGTAGTTTTCTGCCTCTGCCCTGCTCCCACTTTTGTGAAGTGGAATCACATTTGCTCTCCTCCAGTCCTCAGGTACCACCCCATCCTCCCATGATTTGTTAAAAAGAGGAGTCAGTGGTGTCACTAGTTGTACCCTTAGTTCTTTTAGAATTCTTGGATGAATCCCATCAGGCCCCATTGATTTGTCCACCCTCAGTTTCAAGAGCTCTTTCAAACCCCTTTCTTCTGTGAATGGACAGGTATCGACCCCGCTATTCAAAATATTTATCTGTCCCCTGGGCGTCTATGGATTTTTATGCATGCCCCAAGGCATATCTGGAGCACCTGCAACCTTTCTGAGACTAATGGAGTGTGCAGTAGGGGATATGAATGCCTTGTGTACACAGATGATGTCACTGTGTTTTGCAAAACAGTCAAAGAGCATGAAGCTTGGCTATTTAATGTTTTGGACAGATTGGTAGAAGTTAGGTAAAAACTATCTGTAGACAAGTGCCAGTTTTTCCAAAGAGCTGTAAAATATGTAGGCCATATTGAATTTTGTTGACCCGGTAAGCCCACTGGGCCTAGAAGTCCCTTTTTCAGGGGTGACTGGGGGGAAGGGGGATACAGATGGTAAGCAACTGAATTTGAACCAGATTAAGCTGTTGACGGTATTTTTTTTAATGAATGAGGAAAATTTGGCCAGGACACTGGGGAAATTCCCCTACTCTTTTCGATAGGTGCCATGGGATCTATAACACCCATCTGAACTACCACCAATCCAGGCAGATGGGACCTCGGTTTAACGTCTCATCCGAAAGACGGCACCTCAGAAGTGCAGCACCCCTCTCATGCTGCACTACAGTGTCAGTATTGGGATATTAACCCAAGTGCCAGACGTGGGAACTGAACCCACAGCCCTCTGATCTCCCAGCCTCAGAGGCGAGTGTGCTACCTACTGAGCCACTGACACTGTTAGTTGTGCCCTCTGAGTGCATCCAGCTGGACCCAAGCAAAGTATAAACTTTAACCAGCTGGCCAAGGCCCAACAACCTCAAAGAGCTTCAATGATTTCTAGGCTTCTGTGGATATTTTCACTACTTTGTGGATGACTACACAAAGGTAATTCTGCCACTGATAAATCTGAAACAAGGATACCCTTTTACTAACCAAAATTTCAGAAAGGGCACTGTGAAGATGGGAGACAAGGTCTTTTTTAAGCCTAACAAATCCTTTGGGTTGAGGTGGACTTCTGAATGTAATGCAGTGTTCCAAGAAATTATCTACTAGCTGACACATGCATCCATATTCGCATATGCTGACCCAGCCAGGCAGTATGTATTACACACAGATGCCAGGCTGAGTGGCCTTTGAGCTGTACTTTATTAAATATGAAGAGGGACTGTGCTCAGTAATGTTTACAAGCAGAAGTCTTGCACCATCTGAAAAGAACTGTCCCATTCACAAATTAGAATTCCTTTCTTTAAAATGGGCCCTAGTTAGCCAGTTTCATGAGTATTTATATGTTGCCAAAATCCCGGTCAAAAAAACAGTAATCCCCTCAAGTGTGTACAAACATCAGCCAAATTGGATGCAACTGGACACAGGTGATTGTCTGCTCTATCGACATACGATAATTCTGTGGCGTAACATCCACCCTGAGCCATACTAATGCTGATGCCCTCTCTAGAAGGCCTGCTTTAACTCCTTTTTTTTTTCTAATTCTGTTTCTGCTCCTACCACATCACCAAACTCTCTCTCCGGTGACCACTGATCCTGATGTCTCTACCTCTCTGCGTGACTCGGGTTCCCCTACAGCTCCTTAATTGCACCTGGCATCCCAGGGTCTGCCCTCCAAGGAAGGGTTGCCCCCACACAGGGCACTCTTTCTCAAGTGTTAAGCTGCTGGGCCAGAGAGATGGGACCAGCTGAGGGTGCTGAGCCCGACGTTGGGAGTGTGGACAGAGCCACCATCGCCTATCAATGAAGGGAAGGGATTTTTCAAAATTTGGAGTTCCCATGTGGAGCCTGGTATGACATGGCAACATATTGCTGTGGCTCCACCCCGGGGTACTGCATTGTGCCATTGCTGTTGGCTACCCCAGCCACCACCAGAGGTCACTCCTCAAATGAGCATTATGCCCTAACCCTCCCCGGAAAGCGAGAGTAGTCCTCCGGATGCTCAATCACTTCTCTTCCCTGCCGACCCCTGATGACCCAGACTCATTCCCAAACTTGGGTCACCGGCGTGGTGCAAGGTATGACATCCAGCACCTCAACCTACAGTGCCACTGGGCCGGCTTGCTTCAACTCTTGAGTGGGTGCAAATGTTGGAACAATCCATAAAGGCCCTGTGCCAAAAGTTTGACAAACATGAATGTTATAATTAGAATACCTACACAAACACATCTCTAACCATATCTCTATTAGATTCATTTTATTGATCTAATGTTATAGGTAATCCAATCAATTTGAGATTGTGATACCTCTGCTGGTTTTCCAGTGTCTCAATATTCCTCAACATGGTGAATTCTCCTTTAACAGGTTAGCTGTTTTTGCTTCCACTCCTATTATTTTATTTCAAGTTTTCTCCATTTCTTGTTTCCTTTGAGTTTCCAAATCAGTTGAAATTACCTCCATTTTATCTTGATTTTGTTTGGCGTCCTTCTGCCAAAAATCTACCTTCTCAGATAAAAGCAATAAGCTGTCTGTCAAAAGTCTCTGTTCACTTGAGCAACTACTCAAGAATATTTCCAAGTGAGTCAATGGTATACTTTCCCCAGAAGCCTTTTTTCGTTCAACTGCAGGTGCCAAAGGTAAATCAACTGCCAGTGACTCTGCTGAGGTATGTAAAGTATATAAACTTTCTGTATTTGCTGAAAGTACTTCTTCTACAAGGTTCTCTGAGGTAGTGTACCTGAAGTCAGGAGTTTCCAGCGAACACTTAGTAAGCTTTTTCTCCTGAGATTTTACTGTGGATTCCAGCAGAGCAGCACTTGGAATCCTGGTTGTGAGAACAGGGTTCCCCCTCCCGTCTCTCCTGGAGTTCTTGGTGTAAGCACTCAATCTGACGTATTTTTCAAGTGGTCTGATTCTAGGTGATAGAAATTCTTCTTCAGTTAATACTTTCCTCTTATCAGCCATCAATTTAAAATACTTTCAAATGTTCTGAGCAAGGTTTTTGATATTAGAAAAGATCACAGGCATGAAGCTCTCAAACAATGCTGTCGGCTTAGTCCATATTAACTCCATGCCTGCAACGGGTATCTCCACATATCAATGTTTGGTCATGAAGCACCTCTCCCAGTGGGCATTTGCTTTGAAGTGTCACCAGATGGAATTCAAGCTGATAACTATTTGCAATATGCACACAAACTCAAAGTACAGCTTAACCCCACTTATCAACTTGCCCACACTATGGCTGCTAAGAAAAATCTAGCAAATAAAGTAAGACATGATAAAAGAGTCAAGGCTCTAGAATTCCAACTGGGAGATTGAGTTCTAATGAGAAATTTGGGATGGCAAGGAAAACAAAAGAAAGCATAGCAGATTGTTCAAGTCACACTCCCTACATAGTCATTAGTAAGTTGGATAACTTCCCAGTCTATTAAATATGGCCAGAAGGAGATCCCAGAATTGTAAAAACAATCCACCGGAATTACCTTCTGCCAATTAGGTAGGTTGTTATAGATACAGTACTGCAAAGTGTTGACCCCACTGGGACTGTTACTAGATCTGCCTCTCCAAAGAAATGGTTAAGCCAGACTCCTGCTACCCAGCAGACCAAGCCTTCAACAAGTAATGCTGCTATTATTGATGATACTAACTCCGAGTCTAGTGAGAGCGAATATGGAGGTGTGCATTATCCTTCCCTTTGAACTAACTCAACTGTTTCAAGGAATTCCTTCCTACAGTGTGGGACAAAATGCTGATGATTCAGAAATGCCAGGTAATCTTGCCCTTTCAACTACTCCATTACCACCAGAGAGTGAAGTGCAAAGTGTGAACTCTGAGGTAGCTGACTCTTTATGTCTTGTGGAACTGTCTGAAACTGAAATAGCTAGTTCTGACCATGACAACGAGGAACACAATGGGTGAACCTGTACGTGAAACTGAAATAAGTGGGCCTAGTGAACCTGAACTCATTTCAGAAAATATACTGCTAGTCCTGAGAATGCTAACAATGGACTCGATGACTCAGATTGTGTTGAAGTAACCGCTTACTGATGAACCAGAGCCAACAGAACAGGCAAGTTTAAATTCTACTACAAATTCAAGCAATGCAACCAACTCTGAACAGCAAGAGAGTGCAGAGGTGCCCTATTCTGCAGAAGCTGTCTTACTGGTGGACAATAACTGGAAAAGCGTCAGTGTGACATGAAACGTATATTGACTTTTTTTTTGTGAAGGGTGAGTGTTATTTCATTAGAATAAAATATTTTTACAGTACACTATCTCATGGTGTTTTTATGTTTGGTCAGGTGGAGTGAGCCAGGAGTTTTTATTTTCTATTCCTATTTGATTTGTACATGTATTTTGACCCTCCACACATTGTCCTGAGCCATGCTATTTCTTTTCTTGTGAACAATAACTGGAACCGATCAACCTGAATGCCAATGTTGAGAGAACTGTGCCTATGCCTCCTACCATTCTGTGTCAACACAGCAACATCACTGACTGCAATGCCTCCCCCCCCACAGTGATGGATGGACAGCGACATCACCAACACCGACATGACCTGACAACAAATAGCAACACTGTGACTGACACAGTTAGATGGAGAAAAGCAGGGGAGGGCTGTGCCCCCCACATCCCCCCATATTTTATATATCTAACTCCATGTCACACAGACAGTGGAGATAGATACATATCCCCCTTCACTACAACGTCCCTCAGCGCAAAACACCCATTGCTGCAATGGCCATCACTGTTGAGGTGTCACTGCATGGGAGTTGCTGTGCTGATTGATAGTATACTGCTTCCTAAACCAAGAAGGTCAGGTAGAATTGTAAAACCAGTAGTATGCCTCACCTATGACTCACCAGGAAAGCCTGTAGACTTGCCTGTAAAAGTGGTTCATAAAGGGGTATACATCACAGCTAACTCCCTTCCTAAAATAGGGTTCACTACATTTTCCAAGCTAATAATCAAATCCTCCTCCCATTATGTTAGGAGTCACCCTTACAAAGTAATGAAGGTCAGTTAAAAGAGTACAAGGTAACTACCAGTTATGCAACTGCTCAGAGGTTCAAGAGGTAATGCATATGGTAACTGTAAAACACATTGAAAAATGTGAATTTGACATGTCAAGATGAAAATACCAATAATTGGTTTAAAGTAAAGCATGCTATGTTGTATATATTAAAAATAAAACTGTGCACATAATGTATATCGCAGTATATGGTTGCAATGTCAATTGTCACTTACGTTTAAGACTTGACACAGATGCCAAGTTTCCTAGGTACGAGAAAGTGTAACCCTCCCAATTGGGGGCTTACCTTAATTAACTCCCTGTGCTCCAGTAATGCCCACTACCAGGCAGATGTCCTGCAGAGATGGTAAATCCAAAATGGTTGGTGTCTTCCTATTCATCTGTGTAAGAGTGCCATAAAGAGTCACTGCGCCAGTCTCTTTAAGTTCCACAGTCAGTAAAAATGCTGTAAATGGCCTTGGCTGGTTGAGTGTTTTAAAGCTCATGACCAGCCAGGCATAACCCCCCCCATTTGTCCCACTCTGCTGTTGCTGGTAATGCAAAGGGAGCTCTGCTTGGTACTAAAGTTATTTGCTTCAACTTCATAGTTGTCTTTGGGATATACAGTAGATTGTTGTTTAACCTGCTTTATTGCAGCATGCATTTTCCAATGGAAGCCACCATGTTTTGGACTGGGATTTCCCATTTGGACCAATGAGGACATAGGGGACTTTGAGGAGTCCTTAGCTCCGGTGCCTTGTGGGAAAAAGCTATAGTTTTTATAGTTTTACAGGTTGGCACCTAAACTGAAAAATGGGAGCACCAGAACTGTGATTGACACTCCCCTAACCAACCAGAATCCAGAAAAACCAGACTAGTCCAACAACTGGAAAAAAAGAGAGTTTATTTTTTGTGGAGAGAGAAAGGAGCTCTATATTTGTTAAGTAATATATAAGATGTTACATGATAAAGGTAAGACTTATAGCAGGAGAACAAAAAGACAATATTTGGTACCTCTGCAGGGCAAATCTATTGGTAACTCTAGACAGACCTGGTGAGTCCTAAATGATCTTTGGGGAAAGGACATAAGGATACCCCTATTACTTTAAACCTGGATGGTATGACCCTAAGTGAACCCCTACAAGTTGCACTAGTTTTTAATAATTTCTTTGGGAACCTTGAACAGCTAATGTTGCCTCAGTCCCATGTTGCCCCTGTATTATATTCTGATGTTAATTTTAAATCTCATCCCTCTTTTCTCTTTAGTGATGTATCCCCTGCCCAGGTCAGGGATTATATACTTAAATTGAACCCTAGGCCAAACTTAGCACATGAAAATATTGATTATAGGTTTATTAAGCTTGGAATAGAATCTTTTGTGGCCCCTTTATCAGTATTGTTTACTCTGTCTATGCACTCTGGACACTTTCCCATTAGATGGAAAAAGGCAAATGTTAAGCCTATACTAAAAGGTGGTAATCATTCTGTTATGTCCAATTATCATCCCATTTCTCATTTAGCCCCACTTTCTAAGATCCTATGGAAAAGTATTCTGGACCAAACCATCAAATTTTTGGATAATGTTGGCTTCCTTTATGATATACAGCATGAATGTAAGCAAAAGAATAACACTGAGACAGACTTTGTGGAGTTCACTGGCCACATACAGGGCAACCTAGATAAGGGGTGCTCTGTTGTGGCCATATTGGGAACCTCACCAAGGCTTTCAGTCTAGATGAATATGATTTACTTCCATCTGTTTTGACGGAATTTTATTTTCCCAACATGTTTTTAGTTGGTTTTCTAATTATCTACAGAACAGGAGTCATTATACCTTAATTGGCATTATAAAGTGTCTGAGAAATGGAATTTTCTGATTGGCTGCAAACATTCTAACAGCCTTATGTTAATCTTTTATTAACATAAATGTAGAGCTCAGCCATATGTTGAACAAGGTTTAACACTGTTTAAAAACAATTTGTATTATTATAGCAATAAGGCACTTTCATGAGGTTATATTAATGGTCAGGTAATCACCCTCTGAGGAGCATGTAGCTTACACTGCACCTCGTGCCACGGTACACCCCTAGAAGGTGATTAACTGACCGTTAACATAACCCTTGGTCATGCCTTATTGCTTAAGTATTCCCTCTAGTCTACATGATAATCATTGTGGAGTTCCTCAGGGTTCCATCCTGAGCCCAGTGATCTTTTTCCTCTTCATGAATTTGGCACCTACTAGCTGTATTCCTTCCTCTATGTCCCTCTCCATGGATGATGCAGTTTTATACTGCGTTACTGATAATTACTCTCTGGCAATAAAAAACGTCCAGGAGGATTTTACTCTTTTTTCAGAAATGGCTTTTTTCCAGGCACATGGTGCTGAATTCAAAGAAGATCAAGCTGATGATTTTCTTTGGGCTCATGGTGAACCCCACCACCCCCGATGTTATTGGTGGTAAATTCTAAGGGTGTTACTATTGAAAGGGTTGATACTTTTAAATATGTAGGTATTTATCTGGACTCACATTTGACTTTTGAACATTTTTTTTAAATTTATTTACTGAAGTCTAGGATTATCACCTTTGAGCTAAGAGCTAGTTTACAAAGGTTCCACATCAGTGGGGAAGGGTAGAACAATACTTACAGAGGTTTTTACAAGTAAAAATACAATATAACAACAAAAGAACTGGCATATTTCAACACATTAGGGGTGAGTATACAGCAGGCGAGTCTAGGAGTGAAACTTGGGCAAGGTAGCTGGGAGAAGGAGAGCGGAGGCAGGCAAACAAACAGGAGGAAACAGGCAGATAAGAGTTTAGGGGGAAGGGGAGTTAAGAGGGTACGGGTGAGGACATGGGCGTAGTGAAGAGAAGGGGAAGGCAGTCAATGACACTGTCTAAGTGAAAGGGTGGGAGGGAGCGGGGGTGTGGGATAGGCAGCCATAGGCCTTGTCAGTTTACAGAGTCATTAGCATCATGTTAATTATTTACATAAGTCCCTACACCAAAGATTGGGGATGCTGTACAGGATATGACTTTTTTAACTAAAGAGTCTAGGAAATTATTGACCCATAGTTTTCTTCCTATTCTATTAGATTATGGTATACTGCTACAGTACCACTAACAGCACTTTGGATAGACTAAAAATAACATATAATTCCACCCTTAGATTTTTGAATGGGGCTGTTCCTCACACTCACTCTTGTGACCTATTTAAGATCTTCGGTGTATTTCCTTTCAAAAAAAGGGTCTGTTTCAAGTCAGCTCTTTTTTATTCAAGGCTGTCCTGGGTTTATTACCCCCTTCCATTACTGCTATCTTTCCCAGGGCATCAAATGAATGTGGAACACCGTCCCAGAGTAAATTAACTTTTTCAGCCCCACTATATAGCAAATCTATTGGTCAGAGGTCTTTTGCCCGTCATCATTTTAATTCACTTCCCTTCCACATTACCAGCTGCACTTCTTTATTCACTTTTAGAAAATCTTTGTGGAAGTGGCTTTTTGATAAGAATGAATGTAATTGTTTTGTGATATAGTATAATGGTGTCATTTATTGTATGTGTTTTTATTGCAATTTTATTGCATTTATAGTTTGTATTTAAGATGTGTTTGTGTACACTTATCGCATATGAAAATAGGCAGACATGCTCATTTTGTATATAGATATAAAAAAAATAAAGAAAATAAAGGAATAAAGCTCACGCCATTGAGAAGCAGCTCTGGGAAAGAACTGAAGAGAACTGGCAGAGGAAAGACCTGACTTGCCTCCCTGTTACTAACATGCAAATTCTCCTCTCCCATTAACCTAATGCACACTAAGGACAACCTCTGGTAAAAAGCAAAAAGCTCTGGGTCCCTATTTTACCTTCACAACTATCATGCTGCCCACAATAAATGTACTCAAGCCATTCGTCAGGCTAAATTCAGTTTCTTTTGATCTGAACTGGAAAACTCCTGGGGCAGCAGCCACAAATTCTGGGCAAATATCAAGTCCCCCACAGGGAAGCCAGCTAGAGCCCCCCAACAGTGCTCAACCTTAATGGGGTCACAGCTCAGGAACCAAAAAACATTGCTAATACTTTTAATAAGGCCTTCACAGATTTCAGTGGAGTACTCACCCCTCACTTCCTAAACCCTATCAAGGGGCACCAAAGCAGTTACACCACAGCTACTACTTCCAGCTAGTTCCCCCGTCCCCCCCTTCTATCTAAAATGATCAAACCCTTTGAAGCCAAAAAATGCAAAATGCAAGACACGGCACAGAAATGACAGCCTTGATCTGAAAATAATACCCTCACCCTTGATGTTATCCTAAACCTGTTAACAAGCAACCTCAACCTCTCATTAATCACTGGGCAGTTCCCTAAGATCTAGAAAGCTGCAGTGGTTATGCCAGTTTACAAGAGCGGAGACAGGGGAACCCACACCAACTACCGGTCAATATCTATCCTTCCCCATATCTCAAAAGTACTGGATCGTATAAGACTACGACCAACTCATTGACCACCGAGACAAGTATTAACTTCAATGTAAGGACCAACACAGTTTTCAGAGGACACACAGTACCATGACAGCACTAGTTGAGTTTACTGGGCTCATTCATGAGTCCCCTGATTTAGGGCATTGGGTGCATGCTACCTTTATTTCTCTCACTAAGGCCTTTGACACTGTGAATCATGAGTTCCTTTTAACTCAGCTAGGTGAAGCGTCTGTGTCACCTATGTCCCTAAACTGGTTTCAGAGCTAACTCTCCAAGTGGGTGCAACAAATCAAAATCAGCAACATGATCTCAGACACTCTAAATATCAGTACAAGAGCCCCCAAGGGTCTATTTTGAGCCCTCTCCTTTTTAGTCTTTTCTTGAACAATCTCCCTAAAGTGTGTCATAACAAAGTCCTGCTATATGCAGATGACACTGTCCTCTACGCAGGCCTTCCTGACGTGGCTACCCTAGAACAAAGTCTCCAGGCTAACTTTAATCTTGTAGAAGAGTGGTTCTCTAACACCAGTTACTGCTTAATTATAAGAAGACAAATAAAATGCTGTTCACCTCTACTCACAGCAAATATAGATTGGCCATCCTGAACATTCGTAATAATCTAAAGGAAACAATTTTAAATACCATGGGGTTACACTAGAGAGCTCCCTATCCTATGCTACTCACATCAACAACATCACACGCACAGCAAGCTGGAAGATTTGACAACTGTATAAGCACTGACACTATGTCTCTCTCCAAACACCCTCAAGCTAGCCATAAATAGCTCTGTCTATTCTGTCATTGACTATGGCACTGTTGTTTCAGCTCTGCCTCTGACTCTAACCTGAAAAGAATTTCCCTAGCTCTGAACAAGGCCTGCAGGCTCCTCCTGGGTGCCCCACCCCAAACCCACACATGTGATCTGTATTCTAGTATGGGCTGTCTGCATCTGGAAAACCGTATTCGATATCAACTCTGTCTCCTGGCAAAGAAGGCTACCCTCAGCCTAACCCCACCCAGCCTACAATCCATGGTTTTTCCATCTGCCCCAACCAGACAGACTAGAGGGTCCAACAATGATCCCTACAAAATACCTTTCTGTCGTACATCAGAAGGGCAGTGATCCTTTGGTTACAGGGCTCCAAGGTGGCTTAACTCACTCCCAAGTGACCTCCAAGCAGAACCCAAGCTAGGGCCATTCAAACTTAAACTCTGATCCTTCCTCACTAGTCAAATGACCTGTCAGAGCCCTCCCCTTAATAAACACCCTGATTTCACCTAGTCCTGACCTAAACTGCACCCTTGCCCCATTTGACCAGTTGTCTTATACTCCCGGCACCAAGTTATCACCTGCCTACCCTACCCTCTGCTGTCTGTCCCTTCCCCCCTCCACTCCTTTTCCACTGCTCCTGCTCTACTCCTTATTTCCCCCTCCACCCCACACATTCCTACCACCCCAGCTGCCTCATCACCTCTCCTCCCCTACTCTCCCAATCAGTACTGTAGGAAGGGTGGGGCAGGTAGTGCTCCCGCCCTGGGTGCAAGCCTCCCAGGGGTGCATTTTTCAAGTGAAGCTCATGTTCTAATTGACGTGTGCTGCTGCTTTAAATCTTTTTTTAAATTTTGGTTCTGCAATTACAAATGACTGTCAGCAGGTGTGCATCTGCGGACCAAGGACCAGCAAGTGGGGTGGGGTCACAAGGTTGCACAGTCTACTGCGGAAAATAATAATCATGTGGTGCAGTGCAGTGGGGATGCTGAGAAAGAGGAACTGTGAGCAGGCCAGTGCACCACCCATTAGTATAAAGGTTACGGGCAGAGAATTTAGCACAGAGTAAGAGGCGGTTTGTGTTGGAGACAGGGAGAGCGTGGAGCAAGTTGTTGAGTGTACTAGCGTAGAGTAGTAGATAGTTACAGAAACTAAAAAAAGTGAGAGAGTCAGAGAGGAGAGATGAGTCATGAGAGACAGAGAAGACAGCAGAGATCCTTGTCATATTGTTTTTCATCACTTGTGTAATGTAAGCATAAGCAGAATGCACACCACACTAAGTACTCTGTCTCTTGTTGTCTATGTAGACAAGACTAGTAGTTGTCACTCATCAGTGACAGAGTGTCAGTAGTAAAAAATGATGGCACTGCAGACTAGGAGAAGAGCAGACCTGGCAAAGCGATGAATAATTCCAAATTAATTTCCGAATCCAAATTGTGAGATGATGAGATGGGATCTATGTGGTAAGAGTGCAGTGGGGGTGGGGTGGGGGATTGATAGTCTCACTCAGGAAGTCAGAAGACAAAGATCTGTTTTCCTTGCCATTGAATTATTGGTCCTGAGCGGACCTGTCTCAGAGTTGGCTCTGCTGGTGGGCAGCGACTATGTAGTTCACTTGAACTTCATGCACTGGACTTGGGACTGGGATGGGAGTGAAGATTTTGAAGCAGTTGCCTCGGCCTTTGCCTGACTGCCATGGCGTGGGCCACAGCACACCTTCCCTTCTGTCTGCCACGTTGTTACATTTTCTTTTCTTTCCTCTTGACCCGTGTCCCTCCTGCACTCCCATTCCATTCCCTTTTGTTTTTTTTTCATGTCCTCCCCTTCTGATTCTCCCTAGCCAAGTCCTTGTTCCGTTCTCATCCCGCCAAGAACACCTGTCTTGCGTAGAAAATGAGGCCTTGCCTGCCAGTGCATTGCCTAGTTGTCTTGGATGCCATGTGAGGGGATTTGTACAGTTTAGATCATAACATATTAAAAGTTACATGTATCTGGATTGGCTTTGGCTATGGAGGGGAACTGACGGGAATCAGGGGAATGAGGGGATTTGGAGTGGGGCTCCTTCTGGCTGCAGGGATGCTGACTGGAGCAGTTGGGCTGGCTCTGCTGTACTGGGGGGGTGCTGTGCAGGGGTTATTTACTGGGCAGAGGAGAGGGGCTTAACTGCCAAGGCATACTGAAAACTGGTATGGGCTAGGCAGAATGGTTTTTCCCTAATGACACTTCTCATTGCACCATGGGGCCCCTACACTGTCTCTCACCAGAGCTAACTAAATGGGCCCTTTGGGGATCCTCAAGCTCAAGCACCCTATCATGCCCTGTCGGGCCTTTTTTTTTTTTATAGTGCCCTGCCTAGACACTGCTTCTTGGGGACACTACTACGTAATGTATCCCATCCCCATCCCACAGCAGGACCAACCACCAGACAAGCTACCCCCTGCAACTATCCCCACCACAAGTCAGGGAAGAGGCAGGAAGCAGAAAATCTACAGCAGAGAACTGCTGCTACATTGCTGTCCAGGGTCCTACAGTAAAACTTCTGGCAGAAAAGGAAAGCTCCCCTCCTCTCCTTATATCTGTGTCCCTGACTCACTAGGTCTGCTTGGCTTGCATCCATGAATACGACAGTTTTATTAATAATTTATAACACTGCGTAGACTGAGTGTGTCACCTAAATCATGGATGTCAGTTGGCCGCTTCTGGATCTTGACATCTGACAGTTTCTGCAGCGTTAATACATTACATATAAAAATACCTGCCATGTTTGTGGTTGCCAGCAGAGTATATGAGTCTGAGCTGAGGAAAGAGGGAGGGAGTGGATCAGAGGAGCAATGCTTTTTTTGTATGCCAGAAGTTATACTGTGGGACCCTGGACAGCACCATAGCAGCAGTTCTATGATGTGACTCTTACGCTCCATGGCCCTCTCCCAACTGGGTGGGGGAGAGAAAGATGCAGGGGGTGCTTTTCTATGGGGGGGTTCCTGCGGTGGGGGGTTTGGATACAGTCAGAATATTGTTTGGCGAGGGGCTGCCACTACAGAAAGAGTGGTCCTCTGGAGGGATGCTAGACTTGGGGCTGCATACCTCTTAACTTCTTGCCTCATGAATCAGGGACAAGACTTAAAATAATCAGGGACAAAGACCCACAATCTTGGACACATGTTATAAATTGGCACTATTCACTCAGAAAGCTGATAGAAAAAGGGGATTTGTGTTCATCTGCATTTTCTGAAGAATAATAAGTCTGTAACTTTAATGTTTTACATTATTTCATGATTTTAACCACACCCCACCCCACTGTTCTCTACCATAAAAACACAACCTTTATGATGGACAAATGCAAATTTTGATGCAAAATCAGGGACAGTTTAGAGGTATGTAGGGTTGGTCTAGTTGCAGGGATTGTTCGGGTGCATGGGCACTGGTCTTGGTGTAGGGTGATGGTTCACCTATAGGGAAGGTAGGTGGCTAAGGTGAGTGTAGTGTTGTGGAGGTGTTCAAGCCACATGTAGGATGGTTGAGGCGGAGTGTGGTTATGGTCTAGAAGGGTGGTCAAGCAGTATTGAGTGCTAGAGATAGTCTAGCTGAAGGGAAGATGGTCGGGGTGGAGGCTTTTCCTTCTGTTCGGTGGTGGCAATTCCACTACAGGGGTAGTGGAGCCTGCCATTAAAGCTGAGTGAGTGGGCTGAGGGGGATACATCCCCCTATGTGAGGATGGGTGGTTGCAGGTGGGGCATCTCAGAGGTTTTTGTGTCCAGCACTCGAGGACTGCACCTATGCCACTGAGGTGCCCGTATATGTCCCCCTGAGCCATTCTTGATGGAACTGTTGGTCAGACAGTTGTCCATAACAATTGCAGTTGCACTGCACACTCTGATGACAGCCAGCCAGCATCTTCAACTCCCACACCTCAGATTGTATGGGAGCAAAGATTTACCTGAAATCAGGGGTAGGGAACGTATAACAAAAGTATGTTTTTCATTCAAGAAAAGCACCAAAATTCACCACAGAGCATGTAAACAACCTAGAGCTTTGGGGGCCTTGCGGCCCCCAGACTACCACCTGTTTTCTGGAGGGGGCACAAAATTAGTCTCTTTGACAGGGCACCAAAATGCCTTGCTATGGCTCTGACTACAGTAGCCTCCCGCTACCTGTGAGACATGAAATTATGCAGAAGATGATCTTACCTATCTTTGACTACTGTGATGTAGTCTACAGTGCCACTCCCAAGTCTACCTTATCCAGGCTGGATCCCCTCTTCAACACTTTCTGCCGCTTTGCTCTTGATGCACCCTCGCTCCCATCATTGTGCGCTCTACCACTCACTGGTATTCTCCTCCCTCAGTAACCAATGTCTTCTCCACAGCGCTAAATTTGTGATGAAATTTTGGCTCAGCACATTCCTGCTCTACCTTACCTCCTCCCTATCTTCTCCACCTACCCCCTCTCATGCTCTCAGATCAACACACTCCCAGCTACTGTCAATCCCTTACTAACAGACCTCAACGGGCTAAGCCACTTTCTCCTACTGCCTCCCTAAACTATGGAACCACCTCCCACACCAAATGTGTCACTCCTCCTCCATGCATTCACTATCCACCTCCCTGTCCAACTATTATGTGGTAAATTGCACCTGTACCTGATACCATCTCCCTTCTTCCCCCTTGCCTCCCCTCCCTGACTCCCTTCCCCTCCCTCACTCATTCCCAGTCTCCCTTCCTGCCACAGTACTCCTCTGTGCCCCCCCACCAATCCCCCACCCCTCAGGGGCCTGACCAACGGCCTTACTTATTGCTATTAATGCTGGCTTATATCTTCAACAGCTGTACTTCTGCCTTTCTTACTGCACTTACTGTAATTACCTATGTTCTCATTGCCAAATGTCTGTCTCTATTTGTGTATTATGATTGTTAACCCATTCTTGTTTAACCCCAATCTATGCTGTACCACCAGGAAAAATGTAACCAAAATGTATGTAACCAAACTATTATCACATATGTTGTATTTATGACTGTACAATGTAAGCTTTAATTCCATACCACACAGCCTGGATTTGTCCTCCAGCTGTAACCCTCCCCCAGGTCACACCATGAGATGAACATCTTGTTGCTCAGTGTGCCTCTCCTGGTGAAACATTTCAATAAATAAATCAAATTTTAATGTGCAAGCTGTTGCATTTTGAAGGGGGTAAACAAATCTCCAGTTTAATAGGCAACCAATATTTAACAACCCGTTTGTTTTCTAATGGCCCTCAGATAAGCAGCTTGTAGTTATGTCTCCAACATTCTAAACAGAAAAAAAGGATTATTTTATTTTAGTCGTCATTGTGATTTGTAGATATGGAAGAATACATTGAAATGTCCAAAAAATTAGTTCAATGAAACTCCATTTTCAATCTACGGATAGCAAAACTGCTTTAGGCTGTACCCACAGCCATAAAAATAGATAATATCTGTATCATTAAAACAAGATTTTTAGGTTTAGCAGAATTGTAGACCCCTTGTAGGGCTCATCACAGCTTTCTAAACAATGTCTTGCAGTGCAGCATCAATAGAATCCATGGTGTATACCTTTTACCAGCAGCCACTAGAAAAGTCTATAGAAATAAGTGCACCATCTGTCAGGCTTTAATTTCAAGACCAAAGATGTCTGAACTTGTAATGGTTAATTAAAGTTTAGCCTAATATTGTATATTGAAAGTAGTAAAAGAGAGAAAACCTCCTTAAAACAACAGAGTTTACTAGACCAAGTTAAGTCATAGAAGCTTGGGTTCATTTTCAAAAGAAACCATATTCAGAGCAGTTGCATTTCTTCCTTATCACCGCAAATCTTGATATTATTCATAATACGGGGGACCGAAACTAAACTACAGTAAAGAAACATAACTCCTTAGCAGTCCATAGCTTGTAGATCTCAATGTAATTTGGTCTTTAGGAACAGTCAACTCAGAAAGTAATCATGGGAACTCCGCTCCACTCAGAAACCTTCTAGAAGACTGCGCACATCATATGTTTCAGTTTGGAACAGATAAAGCTCTAAAATGTAAAAGGGAACAGAGGGAGCAGGGCAGGACTGTGCAGACAGATTGAGTGAGATGGTTCAGTTCACTGCTGGGATGGGGAACAGAGGGTGTGGGGTGCAGTGCATGCAGAGGGAGGGGTGGGAGGGTTTAATTAGATGCCAGGTCCTGTGGGGGAATGAAGGGTGCAGGATGGACTGCACGCAGAATGAAGGAGCAGGAGGGTTTAATTGAATGTCTGCTCTGGTGGGGGAATAATGGGTGCAGAGTGGACTGTAAACAGAGGGAGTGAGTGAAAGGGTTTAATTAAATGTTGGGTCTGGTGGGGAAACAAAGGGTGCTGGTCGGACTGCACGCAAGGGAGGAAGAGGAAAGATTTCATTGAATGCTAGTCTGGTGGGGGAATGGAAGGTGCAGGGCAGACTGCATGCAAAGGGAGGGAGAGGGAAGGTTTAATTGAATTCTGGACGTGGTGGGGAAATGAAGGGTGCGAGGTAGACTACATTCAAAGGATGGAGCAGAAGGATTTAATTTAGTGCTGGTCCAGTGGGGGAATGGAAGGTGCAGGGCGGACTGCATGCAGAGGGAGAGGGTGGGAGGGTTTAATTGAATGCCGGGTCTGGTGGGGGAATAGAAGGTGCAGGGTAGACTGCATGCAGAGGGGGGGCTTAACTGTGATGTCAGGATGGGGAACGGAGGGTTGGCCCAACAGCACTATGCAAATGAAAGAAATGAAGCACTTTTTCATTGGAGCACTTCATTTCTTTCTAGAGGACATGCCACATCAGCATAAAATAACTACTGTCATGACCTGAGTGCCTGATCAGTGGTTTGTGAGAGACAAGCCAATTGTAGATTGCTTTGCATTGGGCTAATCCCTGACACAACCTTGAAATGTCATTCTGTTCCAAGATGTTTCTTGAGCATGTGCAAGGAAACATAAAAATGATGGTTCTGCATTTAATTTTCCTGTACCAGTCAAACTTGGCATGTAGAGTCTCTAAACAGCTTCTGTATAATTGTTTCTCAATTGTTATGAAGAGGGGGCTCATAGCATGTAATATATAAATCATTCCAAGGGATAAAGGGGAATGAGCTGTCTGAATACAAATTATATTATCAAGCAGCCAGAATACTTCATTATTGGAGATGCTTTTATAATATTTCCAAACAGCAATATGATATTATGTAGTCATAGAATACATCGTTGCAGAAACAAACAGGTTTCATTCCAGTACAAGTGGTGTACTTTTACTCAGAAAAATTTACTAAAAGTAGTTCAGTGGTCATTAGGGAGTTAGCTCATATATTGGTTAAATGGAAAAAATGTATTCGATTTTCTTTATACGCTGATATCAAATGGATTGGGTGCTATAAAATACAAAAAATAAATGCATTTACAGAGTACTAATATACTTGATAGTGCAGGGGATTTCTTTTGGCATATTATGACCTCAAAGGGCTTATTGACATTAGGCCAAATATAAATAAGACATTAATCCAATATTTAGAGTGGTTGGAATATGCCCCAATCAAGGAAATGTATTTGGTCCTGCTTAAGAAATTGGCCATAAACAATACAGACTGTTGTATAAATGCAATATTAATGTTTTAAATATTGAACACATTTCTAAGAAAACAATCATTAAAATATATAAACAGTTACTAGACTTAAACTTTAAGCACTGAACTGCAGAGATAAGTTACATAAATCAAGGTTTAAAGAAGGTGCATCAGGCATTCAACTATCTAATTGGTCTCAAATAGGGAAGAATGCAAATAAATTAGATAATTCTGCTGAAAACAAATCAGTTCAGACAAAATTAATTTCTAGAGTATATATTACTTCATACTGCTTGTATAAAATGGCATATAAGAATACCCCTGCATGTTGTAGAAATTGTTCTCGGAAAGGTACATTATGTCACCAGATTTGGTTTTGTCCCAAGAGCAAGCAATTATGATCAGAACTAAACAAGAAGCAATAAAAATCTTGGAAATGGAGATACCGCAATCTTTCGAAACTGTTAACTTAAATTATTTCTCTAGTTTGGTTTTTAGTAAGAAATTCAGTTGTTTTATTGGCATTGATTGCTATGACCATTAAAAGGTTGCTTCTAGAAACTTGGAATAATCCAATACTTCCATCTATTATTCTATGTAAATAGCATAATACTTTAAAAAATGTTGTTAAACTGAGAAAAACTGTTCATGAGTTATCATGTTTATGATTATGAGAATATGGCTGGGAAGGAACTCGGGAGTATTTTTCCACCTCCACTAAGAATTTAACTAACATAAAGAACACTAAATCTAGTTTGCATTTTTTGTAATGAACAGTTAATGGTCCTACTGGGTCAATATGCAGTATATAATATGGCACAGTTCAAAACCGCACAACGCAGACAGCACAGGCAGATATACTAACAGGGTGCAAATCCACAAAATTGTGTAAGTGTGGTTCTGTACCTTGTTTCTATTTCTTACAACAGGATAAGACCTCTGCTGGGAGGAGGGTCAGCTGAGCAGCTGCATGGCTCAACAGGATGAGCCACAGACAGCAATGGAGGTGGTGTGTCTGTGAACTGGTTTTGAATCCCAGTCCTAGATGAATGGACATTTTGTGCAATGTAAATTTTCACCCCCACTGGAGTTAATTATATAAGTTGGGGGAGTTCAGGGGTGCAGGGTGTGGAGCCTCCCACAAAACATCAAGAACTGCCGCTAAGCAATATACCATACTGTACTGACAGCACGGTATATTGCTGCACTATTTTGGTGTACAGCAGCTTGACCCCGTGCCATTAATGGTTAACCAAGGCAATCTGCCTTACAGAATCTGAATATTTCAAATCCAACCTACACACTAACATTAACTCACCTGCCTCATTCTGGAAAGTTAAGCACTCCATCATTGACCCTCAGTCTCAATTGGCTCCTTGGTCCTCAAGATTAATAGCTCTCCCATCTCAGAGCTGACCTCCATTGCAGAGATATTCAATACATTTTTCACTACCTGCATTCTCTCAGACCACCTCCTCCCTGCCTCCCTTGTCCCCCTTAACTTGATGGCTATCATTTCTACCCGGCCCCCCCCCAATAGTCTTCTTGGCTTTGACATCACTTAATCCTAACAAATCCAGCACACATGGCCTCCATTCAAAGATCCTCAGCCTCTCAGCTCCAGTTATAGCCGCATTCTTCACTCACCTTTTATACCGCTCCTTCTCCACTCGCACCATACCACAAGCCTGGAAAGTAGCCAAGGTGTTTTCTCTTCACAGAGGAGGTAATCATTCTTCATCAGGCAACTTCCAACCTATCTCCCTTCTCCCCTCTCATCACAAAACTACAAGAATCTCCTACTTTACTCAAGGCTGTCAGAGTTCTCAACCACCTCTGGAACTCTTTCCCCCTTCCAGTCAAGGCTCAGGAAACATCATTCTATCATCTCCTCCTTACTGCAAGTCACTGACTCATTCCTCATGGTAATGGACCAAGGTCATATCACCGCTGCTATATTCATTGACCTGGCCAAAGCTTTCAGTTCTGTCTCTCATCCACTCCTGCTAAAAAAGCTCTGCCCAGCCAGTCTGGCCTCCACTACCATCAACTGATTTAGCTCCTATCTCTATGACAGGCAACAGTCAGTGCTGGTGGGAAACTTCCAATCCGCCCCCCCTCAAAATCCTCGCTGGCATGCATCAAGGGTCTATCCTCAGGCCTATCATGGTTCTCTGTGTTCTTTAATGATCTCCCTTCAGTCTGCACCAACTCTTGCATACACATGTATGCAGATGACACTGTAATTTACACCTCAGGACCCTTTCCCACAGAAGTATAAATTCCACTCCAACAAGACTTCAGCAACATCTTGTTTTTGTTCCAAGCTACCATTTAAGAGTAAACTCAAAGAAAACAGTTACTATGACCTTCAGCTCTAAGCAAAAATAGCCAGAAACCAGACCCTTCCAGTGTTCTCCACCCAAGATGGCTCCCCCCTCAAAATAGTTCCCGCCTTCAAATACCTCATAGTATGGCTGGACAACCACCTCGACTTTTCCTTCCATACTGACGCCATACTGTATGTACTAAACTCTACCCAAAACTCAGCATAATCTATCACAAAATGACTGTCTCTCCCTCCTGATTTGTAGGGAGCTGGTCGCAAAAATGATACTCCAAATCTTCCACTATGACAGCATCATCTATGACACAGTCCCCCCCCCCAATCTCCCTCTGTAAACTTGACACTCTCCTAAACTCCTTCTGCCACTTTTCTGCCAACTTCCCCCATACTCAGCACTGCTCCGTCTACTTTTCTCTTTCCATTCTGCCCTTTTCCCATGGCAGGCTAGTCCACTCCTTCTCTTTTATTGCAAAATTCTGGTTTGGGTTTCTCAGCCCTTTGCTCCTAGCTTGCCTGTTCCTGGCTAGCCTATCCTCTTAAGTTTTGTATACCAAGGACTCCTGCTGTTTCTCCCTTCCACACCCTCACTCTGCTGCTGGTTAGTCTGCCTTCTCCTACAGACTCCCTCTCCTCTGGAATCAGGTCCCAACCTCCAAAACTCTTTTTCTTACCCTGTCTTCAAACACTTTACCCAAATCATTCCTGTGATCTCTTACTCTTGTCCCTCCTCTTGCTCCATCTAACCCCCACATCCTCCATAGCCTACCCATGAATGCCCATCACCTAAACTTCAGATGGTCTTTTACTTCTTGCACTTTTGTTCTGATTTTGTTCGCAGCTCCATCTCAACTGATAGAGTGTTTGTGCCTCCTGTACTTTTGTTTTGTGGTATTCCTGCCTGCTATTGTATATTGCTGTACTGGAGTCACTGTATCCTTTGTTATTTTTGTACCCCCTGTTCCTGGATCACAACTAGAAATGAGCTTTGGCTCATTGTGCCTTTCACAGTTACCAAAGTCTTAAATAAATAAATAAACTTTACTATACCTATTTTGCTATATTAATATTTAAGAATATGATGTACAGAACTTCTATAATTTTGTAATAATAGAAATGGCAAAATGTCTCTGTTCCCTAAATTTGTCTTTGATAGTATATGGAAACTAATAAAAATTATTTATATAAACAGGATGAAAGTGTGTCTGCTGTAGCACAGTGAAGACCGAGGCCTCTACCCCTAAGCTACAGAACATGAGGACAAGAGACTGGCATGGAGGGTTGAAGTGTGTCTGCTCAACTACAGCAAAGAACCAGATGTGTGTCTCAGCCCCAGGACATAGGATCATTGACTGGCAAATAGGATGAAAATGTGCCTGCTATACTATAGTGAAGAATCAGGTACACAACTCAACCCCAGGACATCAGAACCAGGGACTGGCAGATAGGATGAAAGGGTACCTGCTCTACCTCAGTGGAAATGCATACATGTGCCTCTGAGCACCAGGACATATGGAGCAGAGGCTAGTAGGAAGGGTGAAACCATGTCTGCTCATGCACAGTGGAGAGGAAGGCCTACCCCCCAGCCCCAGGACATGAGGAACAGAGGTTGTCAGAGAGTGTAAATGCGTGCCTGCTCTAGTATTGTGGAGACCCAGGCCTGTGTCCAAGACCCAGGGCATGAGGAGCAGTAGCTTTTAGGGATGGTGAAAGTATATCTCCTCTAGCACAGTGGAGACTGAGGATTATGCCCCCCAGCCTCACAACATTAGGAGCAGAAGCTGGCAGGGAGGGTGAAACCATGTCTACTCTAGCAGAGTGGAGACCCAGGCCTGTGCTCACACCCTAAGACACAAGGTGTAGAGACTGTCATGAAGGGTGAATGTTCATTTACTCTAGAACTGTGGATATCCAGGTCTGAGCCCCCCCAGCCCCAGAATACGAGGAACAGAGGATGGCAGGGCAAGGCATGTGTGCTCTAGCACATTGGAGACCCAGTCCTGTGTCCCCAAGCCCTAAGACACGGCCAAAGACAGAGGAAAGACTAGGAGGATGGGTGAAGGCATGTCTGCCCTAGTGCAGAGAACAGCCGCATCATGCCCCAAAGGTTTAAGATATTCAGAGTAGAGACTGACAGGGAGGATAAAAGCATCTCTGCTGTAGCACAGTGGGGATCCCGGTCCATGTCACCAAGCCCCGGGACATGTGGGGTGAAGGCCGGCAAGATGGAGAAAGCATGTCTACATCAACATAGTGAAGACTCTGGTATGTGGCCCCAAGCCCAGAGACACATGGAGCAGAGACAGGCAGGTACAGCAAAAGCATGTCCGCTCTAGCACAGTGGAGACCCAGGCCTGTACCACCAACCCCAAAGATATGAAGAACAGATGCTGGCTGGGAGGAAGAAAGTGTGCGTGCTCAAGTAAAGTGAAGACCCAAGTGTGTGCCCCCCCCCCGATTGAGGACATGAGGAGCAGAGGCTGGCAGTGGGAAAGAAAGCGTGCCTGCTCTAGTACAGTGGAGACCTACCGTACGTGTGTGCCCTTGAGCACCAGGACACGTGGAGCAGAGAAAGCTAGGGAGGGTGAAAATGTATCTGCTCTAGTACAGAGGAGAACCAGGCATGTGACCCGCAGTCCCAGGATAGGAGGAGCAGAGGCTGGCAGGGAGGGTGAAAGTGTATCTGCTCTAGTACAGTGGAGAACCAGGCATGTGACCCCCAGCCCCAGGACATGTGGAGCAGAGAAAGCTAAGGAGGGTGAAAATGCATCTGCTCTAGTACAGTGGAGAACCAGGCATGTGACCCCCCGCCCCAGGACATGTGGAGCAGAGAAAGCTAGGATGGGTGAAAATGTATCTGCTCTAGTACAGTGGAGAACCAGGCATGTGACCCCCAGTCCCAGGACAGGAGGAGCAGAGGCTGGCAGGGAGGGTTAAAGCATGTGCTGGATTCTTGTCTCCTCGTGAGAATGATGCAGTTTACTGCTCTAGGAATGGCGCATGATAATGGTACACATGGAAGCATGCGTGGCAATGTGTCTCCATGACAGCTATCAATAATGCTCTGGTATTTAAATACTTGTGAGGTAGGGGAAGGATGCAAAGTGAAAAATGGAGAACCAAACCCAAGTATGAAAAATAATATCATCCATGCCCCTCCCGCACCACTCAATCCCTTGATGCAACAGCCCCACTCCTAAGCCACATTGCCAGGATCGCCATCCATTCTCTGCACCTAGTAGTAACAATATATAGAATAACTGATAAGTCTGTGTCTTTTACCAGGGAGTAATAGCATCGAGAGGTTCTGGACACATGAACCTCGAGAGCAAAGCTCGAGAGGTTCCAATGTGTCCAGAACCTCGAGATGCTAGTACTCCCTGGTAATGAACAAACAAACCTATCGGTTATTTTTTTTAAAATATGGATACAATGTTTATTTAAAATGGGCGGTCAACCGTTTCAGTGAACTGACTTTCTGCTGGTCGACCGCCGCAGTGTCTGATGCTATGTGCTTGCTCATGACAGTTCCTGCCCCCTGTCCATTTTTTTTTAAATGTTTGGGATCCTACCTGCTCTTCAGGAGTGCAATGGCAGGACCGACCTGATGTTTCTATTTCCTGAGAGAAAACAATAAAATAAAAATGAAAAGCGCGATGACTGAGTTCGCTCTTGGTAAGCGAGAGAACCGCCACCATGTTTTTGAACTGTTCTGCTTGCCCACACAGGAAAACCAACCAATGAGGAGGCACGCTTATGATGTGGGGGCAGGGGGGTTCTTTTCCGAAGCTTGGAACTATACTATTGTGAGCACAAAAGTGTAGTATTACCAGTGATTGACAATACTATTACCAGTGATTGACAATACTATTACCACTGAACCTTTCAGCTATTGCCAGAATTTTTTTGTATGCTTTACAGACCTATTAAATTGAAGATCCATATATTAAAAAGGAATAATGCACTCCAGAGTGTGTGTTGTGCTTGGATAATGCCACACCTGGGGAGGTTGGGCACGAGGCTGCAGGCCAAGTATGTCCAATGTCCCAAGCATGGTGTTATCCCAGCACAACACACACTGGAGTACATTACTCCTATTATGCAAATTATACAATGGCTTGTTGTTATATATAAAATTAAAAGATAATTTTAAAGAATGTTTTTATTAGTGTGGAAAAATATTTTTGTTTCTTAAGAGGAGAAGCCAAAAAAAAAAAAAGAGAGTACCAGATTTATTTATTGAATTTTGTTGACCCAGTAAGTCCACTGGGCCTAGAAGTCCCTTTTTCAGGGGCAACCTGGGGGAAGAGGGATACAGATGGTAAGAAACTGAAACTGAACCAGGTTAAGCTGTTGGTGGTATTTTTAGTGAATGGGATAAATCTGACCAGGACACTAGGGAAATTCCCCTACTCTCCTGTAGGTGGACAGGCTGTCTGACTGCAAGATGGCCACTCAGAGGGAGACTCCAGAGGAGGAGGACATTCGTTTAGTGGGAGTGTTGGCCTCGTCTCCCACTGATCTACTGTCAGAGGCTATCCAGGCAGCAAGCCTAGAAAATGATTCTGAGGAGGTGTTTCATGAGGCACTTATTTTTACTGAGGATTTTGATACATTTAATTAGCTTCTTGGACCTGAAATTAGTCATGCTAACAAGAGTGAAGAAACCTCAATCAGTGCTATCCAATCGGTAATAACTCCCAGGTCACAGAAAGGAACTTTACAGGATTCATCCCAGCAGCCTGCTACAATATCAGCTGTGCCGCTTGTCAAACTCTGGGAATGGCTTGACAGCAGAGGCGATAATGTGTAAGCTTCAAAACGCCGGCCAGCAGAGGGTGAGTCATTGCCTTTTACAACACTAATTATACTGAAATCTCAAAGCAAGGATACACTTTTTAAGGCTGGCAGACAAAGCATTGTATATAATAAGTGCCAAAAGCCTGTGATTCTTGCTACTTCGTCTGCAGAAGTTAATTAGTCCCCAAACCCTTCACTGCGGCAGGCAGAAGGTGAATAGGGGCAGTATCCTGTCACAGCATGCTTTGTTTCTGGCCCAAATAACCTACTGTCAAAAATAACTGGGTTCATATTCAAAGCACCAGTAAACTGTGCGGAAAAGCACAAGTCAACCCCTTCAATAATTTTTCAGTTTGACACTATGCGGCAAACTGGAGTTACTGAATTTAGATTTGGAAACAAAGACAAAAGCTCAAAAATGCAACCTACGAAAACTGGGGACATGTGGGCGCACTTTCAAAAACAGCTTGCTGCACAGCATGACACGGATTCTCCATGGACAGACAAAATGACAACTTCATTGCCTGCTGTTCATGACGAGACTTGGACGCCACAAAAAGCGCTTTTAGGGGCAGGTTGGGAACAGACAGCATCCGGGACTTGGACTCCTGACCCAATTTGGACTCAGAGCTGAATTTAACCCAGTATGTTCCTGATTGGAAACTGAAAGAATTAATTAAAGCTGACAGCACACAAATGGATGAGCAGGTTGTTACCTCCATACCAGCTCTGCCTTCTAAAACAGTTCCAGCTCCCCCAAAAACAACAAATAGTTATGCAAATAACTTGGCTGAATCAATGGTTATCACACATCCTGAGGTACCTCCTACAACTAGTGAGGGGTTTCCTACATTAAATAATAAACCCTTGATGTCGGACCTTTTCACAAAATCAAGACGAGAAGCTGCCCCAAGAAGGAATGCAGTCCGCATTCGCTATAAGGGAGGATTGGCAGAGCATCCTGATAGATAATATGTTGGGAAATGTTTACCAAAAGATTCATTGCACTTTTCCCCCAGAGATATTTTTGCATTTATAAATATCTCAGGGGAGGACAATTTCGACGTGAGCTTTAGAACATCGTATGCTTTAGATATGTTTTGGGAAAAGTATGGGCAAGTGAAGTTCTCCCCTACACGGACCCCTTTTTTAGTCATCCCCCTTACAAAACCTTTAATAAAATTTGTTACTGTTATGTTTTGGAATGAGGGGGTCCATGTGGAGGACATAGCATACTGACTTTCACAAAAATGTGATGTTTTGAGTGTACCTGAACCTATTCTAGATTCGGAACAGTTTTGGACAGGGGGATGAAAGTATAAAGTGAAATTAAGACAAACTGATTCAGAGATCAACCATGTTCCTAATTCTTTCCTGTTGGGTAAAGATTGGGGGGTCTGTTTTTATGGAGGTCAGCCTAGGAGCCTAGGGCCTTTTTTTTTTTTTTTAGTTGTTTAACCAGGTGTATCACACTAAGCTGGAAGCTTTTATTATAGGTGTGACCTGGAAGCACAAGGAAGTTTTTCTGTGCATTTTTTTTTTTGTGTGTGTGTGTAAAATTTTTATTTGCATTTCCAAACATGTACAACAAAAAGGTAAACAAATATTCATCACTTTTCACCACAATCACTGTACTATGACATACTGACAAATTCCATACTCCAGCACAAAATCAAGTATTTAGTTAGCCATCCTAAGTTCAATGACAGGCTTAAAGTCCAGCGGCATCAGACATGTCCCTATCCAGGAAGAAAGAAAAAAAAAAAAAGAGGAACTTTTAATTCCCTTCCACCTCCCCCCCTCAAGAACAATATCATAAACTATTTACATTGATCCACATTTCATATTTCATATAAACTGCAAAGCAATTAATAAGAACCCTCACTAGGTTGCTACAACCAGGAAGAATGGCCAACCATGGACGCCGGGCCGGTATATCAAGAGGGAAGGTGCCTAAGGTCCGGTGCCAGTTCATATGACACCAACCAAGTATCCTCATTTTTCACTCCTTCCCCTCTCTATATCCCCTGACTATGCAGAGAAATAGCCGAGAGGAGCGGATTCCATATACCTCCGAAAATCTCTGCTCTTTCTTGGATCTGATAGGCCCTCCTCTCCATAGCCAAAGCAGACATTACCAAGGCTTTCCATTGAGTGAGGGTGGGATCCTGTGCAGAGATCCACGTGTTTAAAATACACTGCCTCGCAATTGCTAAGGCCACTCTCACCCACTTCCTGTGCATATTCCCGTCCCCACCACCCCCCCATTCAGTTCCGAACAGTATATCTACCGGGTGCAGGGATACCCCGGCCTCCGCTTTCTCATTTATGAACCCCACCACCTCCTTCCAGAAGCTCTGTAAGTGGGGGCACTTCCAAAAACAATGAAAATATGTGCCTACCTCCTTATTGCATCGGGGGCAAACCTCTGAAACCTCCGGGCCGCTTTTATGAACCATGACCGGGGGGTAGAAGAGCCTGTGAATAAACCTGTAGGCCGACTCCTTATATTTGTTTGATAGCAGTAGGCCCATATGTGTCTCCACTATTAGCTCCCAAATCGATTCTGATAACTCGACCCCCAGGTCCCTCTCCCAACGTATTCTCCTGCTCGAGCTATCCTCTGTCAACCCCTCTCTCAGAATACGCACCACAGCACCTATTACCCCTTTAGGGTCACTCCGGGCCTTACAGATTGCCCCCTTCAAGTTCAACTGACGCATGGGCTGAGAACTTGGCTCCCCAGCCCACGAAGCAAAGTCTCTGCCTGCAAAACCTAAATGTGTGGCTAACTGGGATCCCCACCTTGTCCTTAACTCCCCAAAGGAGGGACATGCAGGCCCTTATAGAGGTCCCTCACACACTGGATCCTCTTTTCTCCCAAGTCCGAAGCCCTGGTCCTCCAGCCCTGTAAAAAAAGGGGTTACCACTCAAGGGAGAAGTAACGTCTCCGTCTTTGTCGCCTCCAACCCTTGCCCTTATCTGTTCCCATCCCTCCAGTGTCCAAACTACCAACGGGCTAGGGCGCAGTTGATGTGAATATGCCCTCCTGCCCCCTTTCCTCAAAAAGGCCGAAAGTCGGCCACATGCCCCCTCCCCTTCCAAGTCTAACCAGCTTGCTGCTTCGGGGCCCGCAATCCAGTCTTTCATTATCCTAGCCTGTGAGGCTAAAAAATAACTTCTAACGTCTGGGAAGCCGAGCCCCCCTCTCCTCGTCTCTAATTTCAGTCTCTGCAGGCTAATTCTGGGCTTTTTCCCTTGCCACAGATATCCAGAGAAACCCCTATCCAATCTCTTCATGTCCTTTTTAGTGAGTCCTACAGGCAGCATCTGTAAAAAGTACAAAATCCCGGGTAGGATATTCATTTTTATGATATTCATCCGGCCTACCCATGACACTGGATACATCCTCCACCTTTTCATATCCCTAAGCACCCCTCGATCATTGGCGTATAATTCCAATCTATAAGTCAGTTAGTGATCTTCCAATATTACTCAGGTATTTCAAGGCCCTCTCACCTCCCACAGTCCCCACTCTGGTAGACCCGCTGGCTGACCTCCATCCAGACACATTGCCTCTGATTTTGCTAAATTTATTTTGTAGCCAGAAAACAATGAGAAACTTTCAATCAAGTCTAGCACAGCAGGAAGGGATTCTTCTATGTGACTCAGATATAGAATCATATCGTCAGCATATAGAGATAGTTTATGCTGCCGCCCCCCCCCTCTCCTAGAACTCCTTTCACCCTCTCGTATTGTCTGATGGCCACCGCCAAGGGCTCCAAAGTGAGGTCAAACAGCAAGGGAGAGAGAGGACATCCCTGCCGCGTCCCCCTACCTAATTCAAAAACTTGCGAAAGGTCACCATTCACAACCACAGCCGCTTTTGGTGACCGGTACAAGGCTCTCACCATGTTCAGAAATCCCTGGCCAAACCCATAGCGCTCTAAGGCCTCCATCATATAGTCCCACTTGATCCGGTCGAACGCCTTCTCGGCATCCAGGGCCAGAACTAAAGTGGACCCCGGACGCCGAGAAGAGACATGAACCACATTCAACAGTCTCCTAACATTGTGATATGAGTGCCTTCCTTTTATGAATCCAGTTTGATCTGGGTCGACCAGGCTGGGCATTAGTGTCTCAAGCCTACCCGCAAGTACCTTCACATATATCTTGGCATCCACATTCAATAATGAAATAGGGCGGTATGCTGCGCACTCCCTTGGGTCCTTGCCCTGTTTAGGGATCACAGATATAGTCGCCATTTCCATAGATGGTGGCAGGGATGCCCCCTTCCCAGTACCCCTAAATACGTCCCAGAGCAGATCTACTACCTGATGGCTCACAGTCTTATAAAATTCAATGGGGAGCCCATCTGGGCCAGCTGCTTTGCCCGATCTGATGCCCTTGATGGCCTTCCCTATTTCCTCCTTAGTAATATTCACCTCCAGGGCTGCTCTTTGCTGTTCAGACAGCTGCCTTAACCTAATCCCATCAAGAAATTGTTCCATCTTGCCCCTAGTCCCTTCTGCCTCTCTTTGATATAGCTTACTATAAAATTCCCGAAATCTCTCCCTAATGGCCTGGGGGTCCCTCGTTACCTTCCCATGCTTATTCCTTATTTCCAACACCCTGGCTTTCCCCTTTCTGCCTTTAATCAAATTAACAAGGAGGGGGCCAGGTTTGTTCCCCCATTCATAAAATCTCTGTTTCACAAGCCATAATTGTCCCCTCGCCTGTTCCTCAAGCATATTATTCAGCTCCCCTAGCTGCTGCTAACATCGGTTCACTAGCTGCATCCCTTTAAGTATCCGGCCTCCAGTTCCTTAACTCGTTGGAGAAGGGTCTCATATTTCCTGTTCCTTTCTTTTTATACCCAGAGACAAAGCCAATAATTGCCCCTCTCAAATAGGCCTTCCCGCATCCCATAATATCTGTGGAGAGGGAGCCGTTCCTTATTCAAGTCTCATATATCTTCATCTGTGCATCCAGGAACTCCAAATTTCTCATTCCCCATTAAGTATGAGGGGAACCGCCACATCTTCATCCTCTCCCCTGAGCCCTCCATTTCTATTGTCACAGTGACCATGGCATGGTCAGATATATGAATGGGTTCATGTTTTACTTCCACAACCCCTTGGTACCACCCCCCCTCAATGTAGACATGATCTATCCTCGACCATGTCTTATGGGGATGTGAGAAAAAGGTATACTCTCTTATTTTTGGGTTCTGCCATCCTCCATACATCTATTAAGTCAAGGTCTAGCAGCCCTCTCCACTCCTTTAAAACTTGCCCCTTGCCCTACCTTTCTGAATGGTCCATCACCATATCAGGGTGCAATTAAAGTCACCTCCCAAAATTAACCCCTAAACTGTTCTTTCTCGCCAAGATTTCTAATAGGTGTCTGTAAAACTGGGATCGGTAACTGCAGGGGCATACAGGCTGCCAACGTGACCGGTTTTCTTCCCAACATCCCCTCCACAAACACATATCTGCCCTCCTTCTTGTCGGATACCGTTCTAATTACCTGAAATGGTAGACTCTTGTGGATAATGACTGCAACCCCCCTCTTACTCGAGGAGAAGGAAGCTGCGTATACTTCCCCCACCCAATTCCTAACCAACTTCTTATGCTCCATTGGATTCAGATGTGTTTCTTGCAAAAGGCCTACCTGTGCTCAACCCTCCTTAACGCAGTAAGAAGCATAGTCCCTTGGTAGGGGACGATACACCTCAGCATTCCATGACACAACTTTTACTTTTAGTTTTGTTAGCCATCTACCTGGTAATTTTCGCTGATACCTTCCTCCCCTTTCTCCACTTTACTTTCAACCCTTCCTGTCCAGCAACCTGAAATCTCTTTCGCTTTGATATGTGGATCGAATACAACAATTTGTAACACAACAATCCCCCTGACCAACAATAAACCCCCAAAACTTATTTACAATATGTCCTCCCTCGAGCTCATACAAGGCATACAAACCTGCTCGCCAGTATGCTCCCCCCTCCCAATCACAGAATAGGGCTTGAACCATAGAAAACTAAGGATTCTCTATGTTCAACCTCCCCCCCCCTCGGCCTTTGACACATTTGTTCCGCCTCATAAGTCCACAACCTTCACACGAACATATGTAGGTCTCCCCCACCTTCAGGCTGTGGAACACTCTTTTGTTTTGTCCTTTAACTTATGAGGGGTCTGGTGCAGCTCTACAGGGACTCCTGTACTAGTCCAACTTTGCCTCTTTTTAAGCGCCAGACTCCTCTGCATTATTTCCACAGTAGGGCCACCCCATGGGGATACTCAGGATAGGCCGCGCCCCTCTATATCCATGCGCAAGCCCCCCCGAGCACCCCCCGAGGCCTACTTCCAATATTCGTGTCCGCTTCCACAGTCTCCTACATAGATCTACATAATGGGGTAAGATCCAGTAACATACATCCCACTATAAGATATCTGATCCAAATAAACCTCACATAAAGGAAAGTCAAATGCACGCCCTCTGGTACACCACTGCGAGACACCACACCCTCCGTAGGTGCATAGAATAAGTTGAGACAATCTCTAGACCCAGTCCTGGTTACCCGATTTTCTTTTGGAGCTCTGCCACAAAACTCTTCGCCTTTTCCACGTCCCAGAAGCTGTAAGTGGCCCCCTCGTCCTTGTTTTTCAGTATAGCTGGAAACACTATGAACCACTCCACGCCAAGCCTCTGGCAACTCGCAATAACATCATTAAATTCCCTTCTCTTTCTTCCAATTCGGGGCGAGTAGTCTTGAGAGAGAAACAAACGAACTCCTTCATATTGAATCTCAGGAAGAGATTTATATGCTCGCCACATGTCCTGTCTGTCCTGATAGTTGTGAAAGCGTATAATAACTTGCTTGGGTGGCTGGCCATTCTGAGGCTTCAGTAGGACCGCCCGATGTGCCCTCTCCAACTTCAATCTTCCTCCTTTTGGCTGCATTCCCAGAAGCATAGGCAGGGTTTTAGCACAAAAGCCCAGGATATCAGTGCCTTCCTTTCCTTCTGGTAGCCCCCTCAGCCTCAAGTTGTCTCTCCTCAGATAGTTCTCCTGGTAATCCAAGTGCTTCCCTCATCTCTGCCACCTGTTTCTCTAAATCGTTAATCTGCTCTGCCAAGAGGCTCAATTCATCTTCTGCAGTCCAATTTGGCCCTCCAGCTCTTGACCCTCTCATTTTGTCTCTCAGCCTGCGATTCTACCAGTGCAAGCCGTCCTTGATTTTACTCTCCAGGCTCTCCAACTTGGGCGCAGAGGCGCCATGGCTGATCTTTCAGCTCGCGTCCCAAACCGACATCTCAGCAGCCGAGAGGAAATCGGGCCTGCACAATTCATCGCAGGCCCCATTGCGGCCTTCCTGCTGCCTTTGGCCGGTGTTTTCTTCGTTTTAGGTGCCGTGGTGACCATGTAGTCGTGCATGCTGGTTTCCGGTTTGCTCGGGATGCGTTGTTCGGGTGCGAGAAGCAGTTTTACGGCGGTTATATTGTTAAAATTAAGCCCGAAGGAGGGAGCGCTAAAAGGCACGTCTTTACTGCATAACGCTGTCCTTCTGTGCATTTTGAATGTTAATTTAGAACATTCAGTCTGTGTACTGGCAGACACTGTTGAAGTGTGCTTCAAGGGATGGGCGTATCTGTGGTGGAATGAGATTCACGTGAGAAAGGCAGTCTAATTGTTTTGTACTAGTAGTGTGTGTTAGTATTTGTGTGTTTATGTGCACACAGTAATACTTGAAGTAATTTTTGATAATTATTTTTTGTTTGTTGTGGTGCAGTGCATCATTCTGTGTAAAAAATTTATTTATATAGTGCACTACACTGTTATGTTTTCAGTGCATTACCTGCGTTGTGAGAGTGTGTGTGTGTGTGCCATCAAGTCAGACACATTTTATTGTGCCACACAGTAATCACCACACTCTGAGTCAGTTACCCATCTGCAGTATTTTTTATTGCTTCCTTCTATCTAGCTAGTGGACTGCTACTGCAGTGCACCCCCTACACAACCCACAAAAGGTATAATTTATTTTTCCAGTTTGGGATTTGTGTGGCCACTGATTAACATGTTTTTGTGCCTGTGCGACTGCATCTCTTTATAGTGTGCAATCTGCATCTGTGTGTTTGAATCTCTTTAGTGCCCAATCTGCATCTGTAAGCCACAGTTGATTTTTGGCTTCCCAACCACCCAAAATTTCAGTAATCTCAATTTGTTGTGAATTTTCTGTGCAATCCCAAATAAATGCCTGCAAAGAGACATGCATGCAAAGATGCTTCTGGCCGTGGCACTGCTGCCAGTGCCAAGAGTGGCCGTGGGCATGGTAGTATGTAGCAGAAGTGCATAGTTAATGCCAGTAAAGTGATTTCTCTGAATATGTTTTTCACAGCGCAATCAGTAGCTTCAATCATGGTTGGGGGTGCTGTTGTCCCCACTGGTGGTAGTGAAGTTTCTGATAGCATGAGTATTGCCCCAATTTCAACCTGTGACAACAAGCTAACCAGTTTCTCAAATATTGTGGAGTCCAAAGCTTAATATTTCTAATCGCATGGAAAGGCGTGGGGAGGGGCATGAAAGAAACTATCAAGTACTGCAAGGGAATCAACAACGTACAAGAGGGTAGCATCTTTCAGAAAAAGAGGAGTGCATGAACAAGGGGGCAAAATTTGAAGATAGAGGGGGAACGGATCAGGGGCAACATCATAAACAATTTTTTCACAGAGAGGGTGGTGGGTATGAGGACAAACAAAAACTAATGATCAATGTTATGGTGTGAGAGCAGCAGTTGAAGCATGCCCATTATTTGGAGTTGGTGCACCTCCATACGCTCATACCACTGCTCCACATTGTCAATCTGGTGGTTCACATTGTCCAGCTCACTCCACACCAGGCCCAAATCAGTATGTGTGGCAGGTATTCGTGTGGGATTGCCACCATCACCTGCAGGTTGTGAAGCAGCTGCTTGCTTTATGGCCCGCCCCCGCTTGACACCACATACAAGTGGAGGCTCTGCTGCCACCTGTTGCCTAGCAGGGCCAGCAGACACATTCCTGCCCTGTTGAGAAAGTTTTCGCTGCCAATCTGCATGGTGGTGGTTTTATAGGTGGGTGCACTGACCACCTGTGCCCAGATGACCTCTCTTGGGGCCACAGCACACCACCTCACCTCACAGATTGCACTTCACTACACTGGTGTCCACAGGTAGTGTAGTGAAGAACTACCATACTGATGAGTTGCGGGGAGGACCAGGCACAGGCGGCGGGGCCGAGATGTTACTGGCTGCTGCTGGTGCTCAATTAGAGCTGGGGTGGGGAAACCTGCTGCTGCTGCTGCGGCTGCAACTGCGACTGCTGCAACTCCTCCCTCACTTCCTGCTGAACCACTGGTGCAGGGGCCATGCAAGGTGGTGGCACTGGTGGGGGATGCTGGTAGGTGCCACCAGAGGTGGTGCTTCCATGGCATCACTACCTCCTGCTTCAGGGAAGGGACCACTAGCCCGGAAGGTGCTCCAGTTCAGATGCAGGGTTTATATTTTTTGCTATCTTTTTTTGTTTTTCAATTGTTTAACCAGGAGAGAAATACTAAGCTGAAAGCTTGTTTACAGGTGTGACCTGGGAGCACAGGGAAGTTAAATGACTTGCTCAGGGTGACACAGTATGTAAGTGGGGGCTTTGGGATTCAAACCCAGGTCTCCAGATTTGAAGCTCAGAGCCTTGAACTACTGCACTATACTGCCTTCTCTTTCTCTGTCTCCTCTCAAACACAACTCTTTCTCCCACACTAGGTAAGGCAAAGTGAAAATTTTTCACTCTCTTGCATGATTAACTTCCTGCCTGAAGCATATGACCTGCAGATTGTGAGCCATGTAATCTTTGGGCTGTTACAATGCTCACTCACTCTGCCTACAAAATAAAGTGAAGTAATGTGGAGTCATCATAACGCAAAGACATTATGATTCCAAGTGGAGCAGTACTGCATTTCAATGGGCACTTTGCGTATCTATATGTCGAGGCATAGTGGGCCACCTTCACCTCTAGTGCACTACTGAAGCTAAACTTCTCTGCACCTCTAGTCAGGAGCTGGTCACCAAAGTGCTCCTCCTAGTATTCGACCATGCAGATATGGTTTACGCCTCTGTCAAACCCCGTAGGGCAGGCGGGGGTGTCATCGGACCCACTCACAATGGTGCCACTGGTGTCGGAGGACAGTGGTCAGGCTGGGGATGGGTGGCCAACAAATACCACCTAACAGCATGACTAGTGCTTTGTGTGCCCCCTGCAACATGGCACCATACCAGGACAAGTAATCCACTGTGATCTGGGTAGGGCAGCTGCTTGGCTGCTGACTTGGGTCCGCAACCCTGCCCTGCAAACCTCTGCAAGGGGGGGGTGGCGACATGGAAGGAAGCTGGATGGGGACCACTGCTTCATGAATGCAGTCCCTGCATGGATCTTCCTGGGGTGCAGAGCTGCATGCACCTTTATGCACCTGCTCCGCACCTCTTTGTGAATAGGGCCCATTGTGCCTGCCTTTTACTATTTCGTTTAAAATGTGTCTGCATTTTATTCTGTTCAAAGTATTGTTCTAATGATGCTGTTGTACTTTTTTTTTTTTATAACTGGGTAAGGCCCACAAGGCAAAAGTACCTATTTTCAGGAGCGACATGGGGGCACTGGAGAGGTTCACTGACTTGTTCAGGGTCATACAGTATGCAAGTGGAGACTGTAGGAATCAAACCCAAGTCTGATGGATGTACCAGTCTCATTCATAGCTCATAACTCTAACCACTAGGCTATATTGCCAGTACCACATCTGGAAAACAACATCTGCTCAGTGTGCCTTTCCTGGTCACCAATTTTCAAATAAATAAATCTGGGAGAAAAGGCAACTGCCCCTTTCATCTGAGTGGGAGAGCTATTCGCAGCACACTTTTTCTAACTAGCAGAGCAATTGGCTGTACTCTCTATCTGACTGAGAGAGCAATCATCTGCACCCTTCATCCAGCTAGGAAAACAAGCAGATGCACCTTTCTTCAGACTGGAAGAGCAAATGGTTGAAACCTCCATCTGACTGGGAGATCAAGGGGTTGCATCTTCATCCAACTGAGAGAGCAAGAGGTTGCACCCATTATATGACTGGGAGAGCAACTTACTGCACCCTTTATCTGGTGCAGGGGCCATGCAAGGTGGTGGCACTGGTGGGGGATGCTGGTAGGTGCCACCAGAGGTGGTGCTTCCATGGCATCACTACCTCCTGCTTCAGGGAAGGGACCACTAGCCCGGAAGGTGCTCCAGTTCAGATGCAGGGTTTATATTTTTTGCTATCTTTTTTTGTTTTTCAATTGTTTAACCAGGAGAGAAATACTAAGCTGAAAGCTTGTTTACAGGTGTGACCTGGGAGCACAGGGAAGTTAAATGACTTGCTCAGGGTGACACAGTATGTAAGTGGGGGCTTTGGGATTCAAACCCAGGTCTCCAGATTTGAAGCTCAGAGCCTTGAACTACTGCACTACACTGCCTTCTCTTTCTCTCTGTCTCCTCTCAAACACAACTCTTTCTCCCACACTAGGTAAGGTGAAAGTGAAAGTTTTTCACTCTCTTGCATGATTAACTTCCTGCCTGAAGCATATGACCTGCAGATTGTGAGCCATGTAATCTTTGGGCTGTTACAATGCTCACTCACTCTGCCTACAAAATAAAGTGAAGTAATGTGGAGTCATCATAACGCAAAGACATTATGATTCAAAGTGGAGCAGTACTGCATTTCAATGGGCACTTTGCGTATCTATATGTCGAGGCATAGTGGGCCACCTTCACCTCTAGTGCACTAGTGAAGCTAAACTTCTCTGCACCTCTAGTCAGGAGCTGGTCACCAAAGTGCTCCTCCTAGTATTCGACCATGCAGATATGGTTTACGCCACTGTCCCCTCCACATCCCTAGCCAGACTGGATGCCCTTTATAATACCCTTTGTTGTTTTGCTACACACTCTCCACTTTGAATGCACTACTGATCCCTCTGCTCCTCCATATCCATCCTCCCCTATCTTCATGTCACTAGCCACACTATACTACTTTTATAGCCAGATACTGGTTTGGTTCCCTTTCCTCATACCTCTCCTTACTCCTATTTCCTGTATCCCACCTGCTCCTTGTTCCTTCCACTCCAGAGGCCACCGAACCTTTTCGACTCCTTATCCCCATTCCTCTGCTAGGCAATCAGCCTTCTAATATCAACTCTGTACACTCTAGAAGCTGCTCCAGCCATCTTCCCTCCACCTTTGCACCTCCCCAGGCTCCGACAGGAGGTGGCCCTCCTTGGTGGCAGTCATAACAAAGTGGGACTTCCCACGCTGGTCTAACAGGATGCTACCATATTGTTCAACCTGCTGCTGTGCTCTATGGTGTTGTACTATTTATATTTTTTTTTTGCACATTAAAGGTGAATGTGCATTACTGCTCTGTAGCTGCACTTTAATCCAAACCAAGATATATGTATTGGGCCATATTCATGAATTGGCCATAGTGGCTATGTGCCACGTAACCTTGGTGCATAGCCACCCTGCACCCATTCACATCCACAGCACCCCCTTGGTGGCATACACAACAATTCTACCCCTCATGCACTGGATCTCTGGCAGACCACAGAGCTCCATGCATCTGCAGGCCGCGGTATCCATGGTGGGGGGGGGTGCCAGCACTCTGCACCATTCAAGAAAGTGTGGAGTGATGAATGTGGGGGCAGGTGACTACACATTTGGAGGGCAGCCATAATGGATATGCGCCCCCTCCAGATGCCTCTGTCAAACCCCGTAGGGCAGGCGGGGGTGTCATCGGACCCACTCACAATGGTGCCACTGGTGTCGGAGGACAGTGGTCAGGCTGGGGATGGGTGGCCAACAAATACCACCTAACAGCATGACTAGTGCTTTGTGTGCCCCCTGCAACATGGCACCATACCAGGACAAGTAATCCACTGTGATCTGGGTAGGGCAGCTGCTTGGCTGCTGACTTGGGTCCGCAACCCTGCCCTGCAAACCTCTGCAAGGGGGGGGTGGCGACATGGAAGGAAGCTGGATGGGGACCACTGCTTCATGAATGCAGTCCCTGCATGGATCTTCCTGGGGTGCAGAGCTGCATGCACTTTATGCACCTGCTCCGCACTTCTTGTGAATAGGGCCCATTGTGCCTGCCTTTTTACTATTTTTGTTTAAAATGTGTCTGCATTTTATTCTGTTCAAAGTATTGTTCTAATGATGCTGTTGTACTTTTTTTTTTATAACTGGGTAAGGCCCACAAGGCAAAGTACCTATTTTCAGGAGCGACATGGGGCACTGGGAGGTTCACTGACTTGTTCAGGGTCATACAGTATGCAAGTGGAGACTGTAGGAATCAAACCCAAGTCTGATGGATGTACCAGTCTCATTCATAGCTCATAACTCTAACCACTAGGCTATATTGCCAGTACCACATCTGGAAAACAACATCTGCTCAGTGTGCCTTTCCTGGTCACCAATTTTCAAATAAATAAATCTGGGAGAAAAGGCAACTGCCCCTTTCATCTGAGTGGGAGAGCTATTCGCAGCACACTTTTTCTAACTAGCAGAGCAATTGGCTGTACTCTCTATCTGACTGAGAGAGCAATCATCTGCACCCTTCATCCAGCTAGGAAAACAAGCAGATGCACCTTTCTTCAGACTGGAAGAGCAAATGGTTGAAACCTCCATCTGACTGGGAGATCAAGGGGTTGCATCTTCATCCAACTGAGAGAGCAAGAGGTTGCACCCATTATATGACTGGGAGAGCAACTTACTGCACCCTTTATCCAACTAGGAAAGAAAGAGGTTTCATCCTTCATCCAACTGGGAAAGCTAGTGACTGCAAAAATGTTATAAAAAAGTAAGCTATAATCCAAAGTCCATCAAAACTCATATATTTATTAAACTCTTTTTCTTCACACCCATATACATGAGGCAACCGTTTCATGGCTTAATGTCACTTCCTCAGGCTAATCGCATATGAACAGTGTTGACACTAAATTAGAAAGAAATAAATCCATACAGATACACAGTTTTTAAATTACTGCTCCTTTTACATTAATATGTCACATTTATGTATAATATGGGTGTGAAGAAAAAGAGTTTAATAAATATATGGGTTTTGATGGACTTTGGATTATATCTTACTTTTTTATAACATTTTTGAACATTGAAGCCTATAAGTAAGATTGTCCAGAATTACACTATATGTAAGGGCATCCTGTATCAACATCAGTAGTAAAAGCTAGAGGCTGCACCCTTCCTCTGACAGCCACAGTAAGCAGCTGCACCCTTCACTGAACTGGGAGAGTAAGCAGCTGCGTGCTTCATCCAACTAGGAACGTGGCTACTCCCTTCATCTAACTTGGACAGCAAGTGGCAGCAACTTGCATCTGACTGGGAATGCATGTTGCTTCACCTTTTACCAAAATGTGAGAGCTAGAAGCTGCAAGTTTCATCTGATTGGGAGAGTAAGTAGCTGCTAAGATGCACCCTTCATTTGGCAGGGAGAGCAAGGGGTTTCACCCTTAATCCAAGTGGAAAAGCAAATGGTTGCAACCCTCATCTAACTGGGAGGCCAAGTGAGTAACTCCTCAATCCAACTGGGCAAGCAAGTGGTGGCACTCTTCATCAAACTGGTAGAGAAAATGGCAGCAATCTTCATCTGGTGGGCAGGGGATGTGCAACACACTTCATCATAGTGCATAGCATGCAGCTGCCCTCTCCATGCAATTGGAAGAGCAAGGAACTAAACCTTCATCTGACTGGGAGAGCAAGTGACAGCACCCTTCATTCAACTGGAAAAGCAAGTGGCTGACTTCTTATTATAGGCAGAAGAAACATCATGACATGTGACCCCAGTTCTGTGCAATCTGCACTATCTGCTAGTGAGATGGTGAATCACCTTCAAGGTTTGTCTGCTGACCAACAAAGCCCTACGTGGACAGGGCCTTAGCTATCTGCATGATCTTCTGATCCTTAATCACTCCCTCTGTCCTCTCTGCTCCTTCTCCTCCTTCTCCTCCTCCTCCTCCACCATCATCATGAGCCTCCTGGTGGTTCCCAGAGCCCAGCTAAAATCATCCAGAGAAAGAGCCTTTGAAGTAGCTGCCCCAGCACTGTTCAGTGGAAGCCTTTAAGAGTGGCCTGAAATCCCATCTTTTTAGGGAAACAGTCAGCCTTTAATCCAGTTGCTCAATGGCTGGGTGCTTCTATGGAGTGTACAATTATTCAGTATTATTTCTATTAATTGTAATCCATTTTTTTTCTGTTAATGTTATTTATGTTTATTTTTTGGTGTAATTGATAATTGTTCCTTGGTAATTTGTACAAGGCTGTGAGCCCACTGGAATGGGCACTTGAAAAATAAAGGTTTACTTACTTACTTACAGTAAGCTAGCCTGTTGACAGAACAGAAGCCGCAAAAATAAGCCGTCTGGAGAACCTTGATTTGTTTACCTCACTCTGGGTTTCAGCACCATATTTACTATTCAATTAGAGTAAAGGGCTGCATACTTCACCCAACTGGGAAAGATAGTGGATGCATCTTTCATCTGACAAAAAACAGTAAGCAGCTGCGTCATCATCCGACTGGGACCGAAAGTGGTTGCATGCTTCATCCAACTAGGAGAGAGAGAGCAGCGGAACCTTCATCTGACTGAAAGATCAAACAGCTCCTTGCTTTATCAGACTGGGAGAGCAAATAGCTGCTCTTTTCATCTGATTAAGAGGGCATATGGCTGCTTCTTTCATCTTAGTGGAAGAGCAAGTGGCCACAACCTGTATCTGATGAGGATCATATGTGACAGTTGCAACCTTAATCTGCAGCTAGAGCATTTCTGTCTGGGGGTATGTAGGCAGATGCTATATTAAAATGTAGGGTCTGTGAGGTAAATTGGGACTTTCACTCAAGGCATATCCCTGCAGTTACTGAAGCTGGGGACATAGTGCCATGATCACACTTAAAAATAGGCCTTTAGCCTAGTATTCTTACCAGGTTACTAAAAACCTAAATACAGTAAATTAATAACAAGCATTTGTCAATGCCAAATGTTTGCTTGCTGGTATTAGCATTGGAAATGCAGGAGTTAGACAGATGCAGAATAGGAATGGCAGTGAAGTATTGAACTTCATGCGAACCCCACCTCTATCCTGCAGAGATGGACAGGCATTGGCATATGTGTTTGGGTCATCGCACATAATGCCCACACCATTTCACCTCACCCTATCCTGCAGACACCGACAAGTGTTGAGGTGTGCCTTGGGGCATTCGGCTTTACAGTTACCTCATTCCATAAGGACATACGCTGAAATGGGTGCAGTATAGTAGAATGGGGTAATGTCTGGGGCCAAAGAGTTCAAGGCACACCTCGATGCCTGTCACTGACTGCAGGATGGGGGTGGAATGGCATGAGCATTACAGCCAGCAATCTAAAGGCACACCCCTGACGCCTGTCAGTCTTTACAGGGTGGGACGTTATGGTTAGGAACCATAATGCCCCAGGCGTTCATTGGTATTTGCACTACAAATTTTCAACATGGCCTTTTTGTGAATCCCACCTTATGAAAACATTTGGAACCTCTGCTCATGAGCAGTGACTCTGTGATTTTGTTAATCTGTCTCAAATGTTGATTTGCTACAGCGACCATGGCAATCTGTGCCAGATATATGAAAACACAGTTCAGGCAGGATGTGAAAAATGACAGCTATCCTGTTCATAAGGATGTGTGCAAAAAATGCCAATATTGAAAATCTAGTATGAAAATATTAAAAATTCTCGAAGTTACGAGTGTGAGTGGACACTGCACAATGCACGCTCATAATACAGTCATTTTGTGAAATGTGCTCACCAAATTTTCAACATAGGCATTTTGGGACTTCCACTCATGAACAATGTCACTGTGATTTTGTTAATCTGCCTCAAACGCTGATTTCCCACAGTGACTGCGCAATTGTGCGCCACATGTGCAAAACCACATTTCGGGCAAGATGTGAAAAATGACAGCTATACTGTTCATAAGGAGGTGTGAAAAAATGACAATGCTGAAAATCTGGAGGGAAAATATAAAAAATTAAAAAAGAGTTATGAGCGTGCGTAGAAACTGCACAATGCACACTTGTAACACAGTCATTTTTTGGAATTTTGTCACCAAATTTGCAGCATAGACCTTTTGGGAGCCCACCTCATAAACAGTAGCATTGTCATTTTGTTACTTTGTCCTGAAAGTTGATTCCACACAGTGACCGTGAAATCACCTTTAGGGACAGAATAACGAGATGCCAGTGACTGAATTCATGACGGGGGGTCCCGAGATCCCCATGTTAAAAATTTGAAGCCAAAATTCACAAAAATGGCTAAGATATGCACCAAAGTTAAAAAAAAAAACATTTATGTCATTATACAGCTTACCGGCATTTCTTCAGTTCACAGTCAGCTTTGAAGAGTATAGACGTGTTCCTGGTCTACAGACAATCATTGCACCAGGCTCCGGAGGTAAGTATGGGGTGAGGGGGGTGCAGGGATATGGGGTGCTCAGAGGGTGGATGCGGGTTGGAGGAGAGGGCACTGGACACAATGAAGGACCATTTTCTACTCTCCAGGTAAAAAAAAATAAAAATAAAATCATCGTAGGAAGGTTTTCTTTTTTTGTAGGTAGATTTGGTACTCTGTGGTGGGCTCCCAGCATGCCACCTGCATGTTTCTTTTTGGGGGAGGAGGACTGGAACTGATGGTGATTGGGCCCCCCGTCAGCAAAAAAAAAAAAAAAAAGGATCTGAGTTGGGGGGCAGGGACATGATGCCCAGAGGGATTGGGCACCCCCTTGGCAAACAAAATCTATGGGGACATTATGTCGATGAGGAGTGCACTCCCTCATCGGCAAATGAAGTAGGAAAGGGGCATGCTGACATGTGGATTGGGCACCCCCGTCAGCTTTCATGGGGACTCTGAGGTGGATGGTGACAGCCGCCACCATGTTAATAGAAATTTTGCATCAGGCAAGGTACCGCCCTGTAATGACAGGTCACTCCCTCATTGCAGCAGTGATTTCGTTTCAAATTAGTGGCACACTTGTTGAACTAGTGTCAGCAGCAACATGTCACCACATTGGAGAAAGGGGGACAAGCCTCTAAATGTAGTGGGAGCATTGGCCACTGCAGTGCCCTGCCTCCAAAACCCTGATTCTCTCCTAAGCAGTCATATAATGTTTCTTGCGCATGCGCGCAAGCAAACATAAAAATTGGTCAGTGAAAGCAGTTGTTTGCATTTTATCTTCAATTTAAAAGCTCTTGCTGTCAGTTTGTCTCATCATGCTTCTGTCCCATTGCATGAGTGGCACAGGGCAGGAGTGCATAATCTGTCTCTGGGGCATCTGCAGGGAATCTGCAGGTTAACTGCAGGTATGCAGGACACCTGTCACCTGAGGGGAACAAAGCAAGCCTTGGGTGCTGTAGCCAGCAGTCCTGAAGAAAAAATGGAACCCAACAACTCCATTTCTGGGGTACACCTACAGTAAATATCAACTGATCCTCAGCAACTAGGTAGGCATAAACTGATCCTCAGCAGCTAGGTAAGTTACCGCTAATATATAATACTGTAGTGTAATAAAATCTGTAAGACTGTGGTGTTGTACTGGATCTGTTAACACAAATTAGAATCCCCAGCCAAATATTTATATATGGTAGGAGTACATGACTGTGCTAAGAATATAGTATTGAGAAACTGTAAGCTTGTGGTAGGTGGTTTCCTCACCCAAACTATCTACATGGGATAGGGGAAAAAGGTAACAGTCTAGGAAGGACAACTAGGTAACAAAGCAGGACAAGAAATTACAATTCTGGTTCTAGTTGCAAAGCTCTAGACAGTTAAGGGAATACTTGTTATCAGTGGTCTAGGGTTATAAACATGTTTCTATGTCTATCATAGATTCAGCATGGATATAAGATACAGTAGGGAGCTAATCAGCCGTGACAACTATGTGGTGCTCTTCTCCAGGGTTATGCTCTGGAGGAGGAAGCACTGCTTCATCTGCAAGACCTTTGTGGAGCTCCATACGCTCTCTGGTAGCAGCAAGAAAAAAGATATCTCAGCTGCATCACCAGTTCAGCTGGAACCCATGCCCCACACACACACATTTACTCAGAGGGCCACTTATCTGGGGGATGGAGAGTGGTGGGGAGGCGGAGGGAGAAGGGAGGCAGGGGTAGCCACAAGGAGGTTAACCAGACCCACACCATCCAGATGTAAAATTTCTTGGCACCACACACTGGTGGAGACTCAAATACCTGACTCCAGTGGGGAAGGGGGCTTTGAGTTACATAGAAACATAGAAGTTGACGGCAGATAAGGACCGCAAGGCCCATCCAGTCTGCCCATTTCTTTTTCTACCTTATAAATGTGCCATCGGCCTTTGCTCTGTCAGTGACCTATCTATTCATAGTCATTTGTATTGCTCCCTTATGCCTATCCCATGCCTGTTTGAAGCCCTGCACTGTATTCATAGCCACCACTTCTTGTGGTAAGCCATTCCATGCATCCACCACCCTTTCTGTGAAAAAGAATTTCCTCACATTCCCCCTTAATCGGCCTCCCTCTAATCTCATGCTGTGTCCTCTTGTCCTGCTATTTTTCTTATTTAAACATGTTAGACTCTTTCACCTTGTTTATGCCCTTAAGGTGTTTAAATGTCTCGATCATATCACCTCTCTCCCTCCTTTGCTCAAGGTATACATATTGAGCTCCGTTAATCTGTCCTCATATGTCTTCTGATGCAGTCCCTGCACCATTTTGGCTGCCCTCTCTGGACTGCCTCAATTTGGTTAATGTCCTTGAAGGTGTGGCCTCCAATACTGCATGCAGTACTCCAGATGGGGCCTAACCAATGTCTTGTACAGAGGGATTATTACCTCCTCTTACGACTTGTGATACCCCTACTAATACACCCTAACACCCCTAGCCTTACCTACTGTTTAGAGGTCTGCTTGGATGATTTTAGGTCATCAGTGATGATGATGCCCAAGTCTCTTTCTTCCTTTGTGATCAGCTAGCAACTCCCTCCCAGCCTATAAGTGGCTTCATGGTTTCTCTTCCCTATGTGCATGATTTGCACTTCTTTGCATTAAATCCCAGTTGCCACTCTTCTGACCATTCTGCTAGTTTATCCAGATCTCTTCTCATTCTGCCCACCCCATCTGGATCATCTACTCTGTTGCAGATCTTGGTGTCATCTGCAAACAGACAAGCCTTACCCTCTAGTCCATCTGCAGAGGTCACTAATGAAGATGTTGAATAGGACTGGCCCCAGGACTGATCCCTGAGGTACCCACTTGTGACTTGCATCTCTTCTGACTGTATACCATTTACCACCACTCTCTGTTTTCTGCCAGTCAACCAGTTTGCCACCCAGTTGACCAACTTCTGACCCACCCCGAGCCTACCTAGCTTATTTATCAATCTTCTATGTGGAACAGTATCAAAAGCTTTGCTGAAGTCAAGGTAGGCGACATCAACTGCTCCCCCTTGGTCCACCACTCTGGTTACCCAGTCAAAGAAATCTATGAGATTAGTTTGACAGGACCTTCCTTTTGTAAACCCATGCTGTCTTGGATCCTGTGCCCTATGGATTCCAGGTGTTGCACTATCCTTTCCTTAAGGAGTGCTCCATAATCTTGCCCACTACTGAGGTAAGACTGACCAGTCTGTAGTTCCCCGCCTCCTCCCTGCTACCACTCTTGTGGAGCGGGATCACATGAGCCCTTCTCCAGTCTTCTGGGACCTCTCCTGTGCTCAGAGACTCACTAAACAATTCTGCTAATGGCTCTGCTAGTTCCTCCTTTAGCTCCTTAAGTACCCTGGGATGTATGCCATCAGGTCCCATTGCCTTATCCACCCTGAGCTTAGCAAGCCTTGTAGGACCCTTTCTTTGTGAATGGAGTAGTGCTCACCTCCCTCCCCTGTGTCCATGATGCTGAGCTGTGGGCCCTGCCCTACCTCTCTTCAGTAAATACTGAGCAAAAGTATCTATTTAGGATAGATGCCTTTACAGGGTCCTCCTCCTCACATGCTCCCTTTTCTCCATTAAGCTTAGCATACCCTCTGGACTTTCTCCTTTCACTAATGTATCTATAGAAAGTCTTGTCACCTTCTTTACTGTTCATGCTAGTGTTTCCTCAGTTTGGGACTTTGCCTGCCTTACTGCCTTACCTGCTTCCCTTAGGGCAGTTTGGTATGCCTCCTATCTTCATCCGCTGTGTTCCCTTATATTTCCTGAAGGCCAGCCTTTGGCTCTGACCTTTTCTGCTACTGTATTTGAGAACCAAAGTGGTTTCCATCTTCTTTTGCACTTCCTTTTCTGTCTAACACAATGGGATGTTGCTTCAAGTATTGTATCCTTAATGCTTGCCCACTTTGCCTGTACCTCCTCACCTGTGTTGCTTTTTGCCAGGGCTAGCTTAACTCTGTTGGCCATCTTATCAAAGTCAGCTCCTCTGAAGTCCCATATTTTTGCCTTGCAATGGGATGATTTAGACGTAGTAGCCAAATTGAACCATACCATGTGATGGTCACTGGCCCCCAGGTGACCTTCTACCTGGAGATCTGTGATCCCTTCTTTGTTAGTCAGTACTAGATCTAGGATAGCCCTGTCTCTTGTGGGTTGCTGTACCAGTTGTTTGAGGCCCCCTGCAGGGAATCCACTATGAGTCTAGTTCTGGCAGATGTTCCTGCTGGCATTGACCAATCTGTATCTGGCATGTTGAAGTCTCCCATTATCAGAACCTCCCTTTAGCTGTCATGTTTTGTATATCTTCTAACAGTAATGTGTCTATGTCCTCCCTCTGGTCTGGGGCCTGTAGACAACCCCAGTTCTTATGGCTGTCCCATTTCCTGTTTCCAGGGTGACCCACAGTTCTTCTGGCTCCTTATGTGTATTCTGAATTTCTGTAGCTTTGATATTTTCATTAACATACAGGGCCACTCCTCCCCTTTTGCACCTCGGTCTCTTCTGAACAATACATAGCCAGGTACTGAAGTCTCCTAAGTGTGGTTACTGAAACCACGTCTCACTAATTGCTACTATGTCCAGTTTAGCCTCTGACATTATTGCCTGCAGGTCTGGGATCTTATTTCCAGGCTGTGAGCTATTGTACATGATTTTCCATTGGCCAGATTTTGGTGTGTTAGTTGTTGGGTGAAGTTTGGCATTACCCTGTGCATCGTATGGGAGACAAACCTTTTTCTTACCTGGTGATGCAAATGAACGGCAAACACGCTGAATTCCTGTTTGACCACTAGCTGAGGGGAGGGGTGTTCCCATTCGACGATGGGGTGCTGCACCCTCTCCCATTTGCTAGTTTAAATATTCTGCAAAGGCGTCAAACTTCTGCCCCAATACACTGACTCCTCTTTAGTCAGATGCAGTCCATCAAATTTAAAGAACTTTCGCCCCAGAACTGTTGCCAGTTCCCTACAAATCTGTGTCCTTTTTCCTGGCACCAGTCCTTGAGCCATGTGTTTAGCTCCCCTATCTCCCCTTCTCTGACCTTCCATCCATCTCCTCCCTTCTCCCAGACTGGCAGGATCTCAGAGAAGGAGATGCCGGACGAAATAGATGATAGTTTGTCACCCAGCCTAGTCAGGTGTTCCTTGGTCTCCACAACTGACCGGCTGGCGAGATCATTAGTCCCTATGTGTACTAGGACATCAATGTTTTCTCCTGCTTTGTGAACAATTTTAGCAATGCGGTCAGTGTCTCTCCATGCTGATGTACCTGGGAGACATCTGACCATCACCTAGCTAGAGATGGGTATCAACTCCCGAATCATGGAGTCTTCTATGATCAGAAGTTTTTGGATTTCCTTTGTGCTTGTTTAGTTTTGGTTCCTGATTTGGGTGAGTATTGTTGTGCTAGCTCCTGTGCCGCAGTGTCCTGCTCTGCAGTGTCTTCTGCCTCTTTATTTGATTTCAGAGATAGAGGCAGATACCTGTTTGTAGTGTTTATATGGTTTTTGGAGGTAATGTGTTGGAGAGCAGAGAGTGATGGGACACCTGATTTGCTCCTCCTAACCACCTGCCAACCTCCTGGACCAACTACCCTCTGCGGTCGAGGTTTTTCTGTTGGATGCTGGGGAAATGGTGGATGGTTCTTATAATATATTTCCTCTACAATATGAAATTTGAGGTGTGCAATCTCTGCCCATGCTGCCCGGAGCTGAGACCTAAGATCTCCAAAGGCCCAGCATGTAGGACAGTGTCCTAAATCCTGTAAGACTGTCCTTCTGAAAATTGTTCCACAGTACCTGCAGTTAATGAAATCCATTCCAAATAAGTTGCTGGGTTTGTAACCTAGTCAGAGTAATTAGAAGGAAAAAAAGGAAAAAATGCAAGTAATGGTTTAATTGTGCTTTGTTTAACTTGTTATAACAAGTTAAATTACTAGTGCCCCTGTAAATGAGATTACCTTGTGGAGGCCCCACTGATCCGCCCCTTCCTGCTCTGCCACAGGAAATGTCACAACTGTGGTACCCTATAAAAGGAGTGTAGCGTGGGGTGGTTGGGGATGGGGGTGGGTGGCTGGGCCCTTCCCCTGCCTAAAAAGAAGAACCACGGACGAAAGAACAAGGAGGTAAGAGCAGAAACAATCAGTCAACAACAAATGCAGTAACCCTGAAAGCTTATCCTAATATTAGATAAAACTGTAAAACCTGTAAAGCACCACCTGTAATAATTTCAGAGAAGATATACCCTGTAAGAAACACTTTGCTCCAGAGAAAAATAAAGCAGTAACAGAAGATATACCTTGCAAAAGACAATTTGAATCAGAAGATTACAGCAGTAATCTGTTAGCACACACCTGTAGGCACACTTGTAATAATGCAGAAGAAGGTATACCAGCAACAACAATTTGAATCAGAGAAAAATAAAGCAATGAAATGTTAGCAACAAACAGTAGCAATCCCTGTGAGTAAAAAATAAAAAACACCACCACACAGTAAATCTGCTTAGCCAAACTAAGTCTTAATCCTTCTCCCTTGCTCTGGTAAGTTTCTCTACACTGCCTTTCAAGCAGTCTTCGAAGGAAAGAGCTCAGGTGAAGCTAGGTGCCTTGGCCAGCAAACCAACCGAGTTAGTTGTGGTAATGGGCAGGAAGGGCTGGTGTCACCCAGGTGGACAAACAGGAGGATTTCAGCCAGGAGAGTCATAGTGATCAGGACTCAATGATTGGGAGGTGCAGAGTCTAGTGGATGGGGGTTGGATAGGAAGGGGATTGTCAGGTGCCTTCCTGCATCATCTGCCATCTGGGATATCGACAGAATAGGCAGGACGATAAAAAAAGGGTGGATGAAGCTGTGGGTGTTAATGCACTTGAGTACCATCAATCTGGTAAAGCAACCAGCTGAGATGGTGAAGTTGAACATTCACAAACTGGCAGACAGGCTGAAGGCACACTCAGCCTCCCATCCCTTTTCTGAGGTCCTCCCAATGTGGAGAAGAGACAGGGAAGGCTAGAATAAGGAGGGATGAGATCGAGAAGTTTAAAAAGTGATAATAGATGATATCAAGTGATGTGGTACCACACTGTGTAGGACTGGAGGGACTTTGGGGACAGGAGGTTCTTCAAGAATGACAGTCTTCACCTGACAAGAGAGGGTGCCAGTGTGCTGTGACAGAAGTTTGTCATCTTCATTTTACAGTTAAACTGACCATGGGGAGACTGAAGCAAGAGGAAATATTGCAATAGAAGAGAGGAAGATAACCTATAAGTACTCCGCCTAATCTGGGGCTTGTAGCTGCGCAGTGAGAAAAAATAAAGATGTGGGTCAGACTGGGAAAGGGGAAGGGACCAAGGAGGGATGGCTCACAAACCCTTCAATAAAATTAAAAAAACAAGAAGTTAAGGAGACTAGGAAAGAAAAGGAATAAAATGCAAGTAAAAAGCAAAAGTGGATCAGGAGTTAGCTGGTCCACCATAATGCTTGGAATCTGGGTAATAAAATCAGCAAGATCCAGGCAATGATGGCAGACACTGAGATGGACCTCATAGTCATCACAGAAATGTGGGCCTCAGAAAATAATGACTTGGGACTTGACGGTTATGTGTTACACAATGTTAGAAGGGATACAGGAAAAGTTAAAGGGAGCATAGCCTTACATGTCAGGAAGGCATGGAAGCTGTGGAAGATGGATACATCAGGGGAAGTAATGGGAAAACAGTCACTGTGGGTGCAGCTCTCGGTGGCCTCAGGCAAAAACCTACAGTTGGGCTGACATATAGAACACCAGGACAAGGGAAAAAGAAGGATAGAGAGTTTGTGAAAGAACTGGGATGGGCAGTGGCAAAGGAGGAGGTAGTGGTGGTGGATAACCGAACCTGCCAGATATTGACTGAGATGTTACAACTGCCAATAGCACCAGAAGTCAGTCCCTGCTGGATCCATTCCAGGACTATTCTGGTGCAGCTGGTTCGGGAATCCACAAGGCAGGCTGCCATTCTTGATGTGGTGCTCACCAGCTCAAAGGTGGCAGGAGGTGTAAAAGTAGGTGAGCCACTAACACTAGGGTCAGGTGATCATAACTCTCTTGGTTCAAGTTGGCACTTGAGACATGAAAGTCTCAACGGAGGTCCTTGATTTGAGAAGGACAGACTCTAGCATGATGAGGGAGTTGATCCAGGCCAAGTTAGACAAAGTAGACAGCATTGAAGATGCAGAAGGGAGAGGGGAGATATTAATGGGACCAATCTCAAGGTATCTAAACTATACATGAGAATGGTAACCAAAAGAAACAGATAAAAGATACTAACGTTTGTTTCATTCTATGATAGCACTCAGTGCATGTAACCTACAAGTTGCATATACAGTACTGTTATATTCATTTGTCTGGTTACTTTATTTGGAAAGTTGACTTCTCTGCCCTGTGTAAGGCTACTAAGCAAGGCAATAGATAATGCTAGCATGAGGATAGCCTGGGCAGAACACTGTGATACTGTCCTCCTGGAAACTGTAGTTCCCGTTGTCATATTGATGGACTACAACCAGTGCAAGGCGTTGTTGAAAAATGCTATTTTTAAAACATTTTATACACTTTGCCTGTATTTTAGTATCAAGGATAGCCATATCCCTAGGTGTTTAAATCTTTAATTTAGCAATTTGAAATTGTGTAGTGCTGGGGCGAAGTCATGCCTCCCATGAGACTTACTGGGCAGGACTATAAAGTCATGCCTCTGTGCGAATGATGAGAGCATGAGTGGATAAGTACACACAAAGATGCATGCTGAGACAAGCTAATCTGTGCATGTCTGCAGTATCTGCAGGGGACAATGGGGAAGCAGGCCTAAGACTACAAATCTCTACACAGGTTGATTATCTAACCATTTCACTTACATTACAATATATGTGAGATCTGTTGGCCAGTGTATGGAAGTTAAGCAATTTTAGATAGCCATCAAATGAAAACTGAATCCATAATCTATAGACTATACCCCTAAGAATTCAGTATAAATAATAGAGACAGGTTTACTGTTGATTCAAGTTCAATTCAATTCAAGCTTATTGCAGAAATAACTCCATTGAACTGGCTCATTCACAAGGAGGTCCTGGGAACATATATCAGGAGCATATACAGAGAAACGACAAGGCATAGTACTGTACATACAGTCATGGTACATAGGTTTGACTTTGGGTACTAATGTACATTATATACATGACAAATACAATATTTGTACATAACAACTTCTGGTACATGGCAGGCTAACTGAGGTGCCAGTATTGAAAATGTGGCACAAAGTATGAATATACATGAGGAATGAGCAGGGAGCTGTGTTGGTGGTAGGTGGAGGAAAGGGGAAGAGAGGATTATGAAGGGGATCAAGGGGGAAGCAGAGGATGAGGAGGGGGAGATAAGGCAGTGCCAAGGGGTTATGGAGGAGATATTGGGAGGATAGGAGTGAAGTAGTGGAGGTGGTTGGGGAGAGAAACACCAGGGGAGGGTGGTAGGAGGAAAGAAGTGGAGCAGAGGAGGTGGTTAAGGGGAGAGAATAGACAGAGGGAGGAGGGTGGTAAGGGGGAGGGGGAAGGGGAAGGAATAAAAATGGGTGACGAATGGGCCAGACAAGACGAAGAAGAAGAGACTGCAGGGGGAGAGGAATAAGAAATAACCAAGGTTAGAAAAGGCATGGGACAAGGCTAGGACTTGTGACAACTGCAGATTACTGACATTATTCTATCGGTCAGGGCTTTGAAGAAGTTAATTGAGACAAGGCTATGTAGTTTAAGGATGGACTGCAAGCTGTTCGAAGAAGTAGGCAGGGTAAGGGAAGGGGACATTGTTTAACCAGAAGTAGCACACTAAGCCAAAGCTTGTTTTCAGATGCGACCTGGGAGCACAAGGAAGTTAAGTGACTTGCTCAGGATCACACAGTATGTACCTAGGCAGCTGTGGGATTTAAACCCATGTCTCAAGATCTGCAACTCAGAGCCTTAACCTACTGCACTAAACTGCCTCCATAAAGTAAAGGAGACAGCATGTTTGCCGAGGGAGGTACGTGTCCTAGGAACATCTAGGAGAATGAAGTATGAGTTCCTAAGGGAGTAAGAGAAGTGGGAGATATGGAAAAGGGAGGATAAATATCTCTGTAGCTTATTCAGCAGGATTTTAAGCATCCAGATTCCAGAATGTGTAAAGCACCTAGTAGAGAGTTATGTCCAGCTGACTGCTGCATATAGTTTGCAGTGGTGAATTCTGAAGGGACCTTTGGTGATGAACCATAGGGCTCGGTGATGAGAGCATCCAGTTTGTGCAGGTTGGTAGACAAGGTGGAGTTAATGATTATATCCCCATAATTGAGAAGAGGAAGGAATGTAGCCTAGACAAGCCTTATTCTAATCTCAATCAGGAAAAGAGACCTATTTCTGAAGAAAAAACCTAGTCTGGCATTAAACTTACTAGTAAGATTGTTGATGTGTGTGTTAAAGGAGAGCTTGCTATCGAGCCATAAATCTAGGTACTTGAATTTAGACACCACCTCAAGAGGTTCCCCTAGGATGGTAGTAATAAAGGCATTTAGTGGATTTGAAGAAGAGGAGTGGGGTATTGTTGAGGGTAAAGAACATTGCCTTTGTTTTTTTGATATTTAGGAGAAGCTTTGAGTTGATAAAATTCAGTTTGAGATGGACAAAGTCAGCTTGGAGTATGTCTCTGACTTCAGACAGGGTTGGTTTGGAAGTGTACAGAACTGTATCACCTGTGAAGAAGTGCAGCTTGGAGTTAGTGATGTTGGAGTCTAGGTTGTTGATATAGACCGAAATGAGAATAAGCCCTAAAATGGACCCTTGAGGGACACCTCTGGAGATGGGGACAGAGGCTGAGAACAGACCATCTGCCTTTACTTTCGGGACTCTTCCTGCAAGGTGGCTGGTGAACCACTGGGCTGTAGAAGCAGTGGCTTCTAGGTTGCACAGACTGTGGAAGACAAGGTTGTGGTCAATGGTATCAAACACCTTGCTGAGGGCAAGGAAAACAGTCCCTGTGACCTATTTGGAGTTGAGGGCTGTAACCCAGTCATTAGTGACTTTAGCGAGGGCAGAGATAGAACTGTGGTTAGGCCTAAATCCTGATTGGGCAGGGTTGAGGAGGGAGTAGCTTTCGATATGGTGTTTTAATTGCTTGGAGATCAATATTTCAAGGATTTTGGATATGATAGGCAAGATAGAGATGGGCCTATAATTATTTAAGTCACACGGGTCACCAGATTGAATAAAGGAAGGCTATGTGCAGATTTCCAGCAGGAAGGTACTGTGGCAGTGCCGACAGAAATAATAAAAATGTGTAGTATGGGGCTGTAAGGTGGAGATGACCTAGTCTGAAAAAATATGGTTCTAGCCCATCCTCACCTCCACCCTTCCTAGGTCTAATTTGTTGAGGAGGTCTACTTCCTTGTAGGAGATGGGCTGCAACTGGAAGGGGTGAAGTGAAGGGGGAGTCTTGGGGAGATTTGCTGTCCGGTGAGGGACTGACAAGTCCAGCATAGGGGGAGGAGTTGAATGCCAACCTGGCAGTGGCAAAGTGTGAATTAAGTACCTCAAAGATCTGAGCAGGGTTTTTGATAGCGGTACCGCTGGCATGAATCTTGGCACAGATGGAGGGAGCAGCATAGTGACCGTCTAATAATTTTATGGTCCTCCAAATTTTTGCGGAATTCCCATTGGCCTGTTCAAGGGTAGTAGTTTAACTTGGCAGCACTTATAAGTTGATGCAATTGTTCCTTGCTCTGTGAAGGCCTACCAATCGAATGGGCTCTTAGTACGTCTTGCTCTGGACCAGAGTTTGTCATGGTTTGTTAGTGCAGCTTCAAGGTCCGATGAAAACCAGGGGTGTGAGAATTTGCACACCATGGTTTTAATGTAGAGGTCACGCTTGTTAGCCAGGCATGTAAGTTTGCCATTAAGTATGTCAACTGCCTTATCTACCATTTTGGTGAAGTAGCGGCATTGCCAATTTGTATGGCTTAGCTCAGACAGAAAGCTATTAGGGTTGAACTTATGCAACAACCGTTTTATAATGAACTTTGGTGAGGAGTGGCCCCTGTTGTGGGCCCTGGTGCAAACCATGATCCGGTGATCACTCAGGTCTTTGTAGAAGATGGCAGATTGCTGGATTTTATGGGAATGATTAGTTAGTATAATGTCAATGCTAGAGCTATTTGTCATTGTTTGTGGTGTTAGTCCTGGCTGGTTCAGTGATAACCTGTGTCAAGCTGAGCTCATCACAGAGACATTTGAGACCATTTGATTTGGAGGTGAGCCAGTCCATGCTGAGATCCCTGAAAATGATAGTTTCATTGTTGGAGATGGTGACAAATGAGCTCAAGGTGGTGAGAATCTCTGTATCACTAGCAGGGGCCCTGTAATAGCCAATAATAATAAGGATTTCTGTGGAAGGCAGGTGACTTTTTAGTGACAGAAGTTTGAATTATTTTGACTTGGACATGCAACAGATGTCTGTAGTGTTGTTTTTGTCCTTGGCATGGATGAACAAGTCCCCCCCCCCCGGAGCCCTATCTGCCTTAAAGTGTGTGTAATCTGGTAGGGTGATTTGCTGGTCTGTTGTAATGCTTTTGAGCCATGACACAGTGACTATAATAAGGCTAGGGTTGACATGAGCAGCCCAAACTTGGAACTAGTCAAATTTCTTCATTAGGCTCGGACATAGACTAGCATCATTTTTAGGCCAGATGCAGTTGAAAAGTCTTAGGGAGAGGCAAGGGGTCTTGGATGGCCAGGGTTTACCTCCTCATTACCTGAACATAGAAGGAGCAGCAAAAGTAGCTTCTTTAAGAAGTACTTTATTGTGGCAAGTATTTTTCTTTTTTGTGAATGCCCATACCACGATAATAGAGACAAGGGTTTAGGGGCTGAGGTAGAGATTCAAAGGTTAGAAATGGTGGCGAGTAGGGAAAGTGCTATAATAGTCATAGAGGGGGACAATGATCAAGGAATACTAGAGGGGGGGAATTGAGAACTGGGGGAGTGCAATATACATGGGGTAGTGAGGTGCAATGCTTGGGGGCTAGGGGAAGGTTGGATAGGATTGGCAGGGCTGAAGCAGTCACTGCGGAAAGGTCGAACGATAGATCACTGGGGTGACTTGGGAAAGATAATAACAGGAAAATTGCCAGGAAAATCATGGCAGAACTGGACTTGGAGCAGCAGAAAAGAGCTTACCGGTAGCTAAAACTGCAGCAATAGGGGATATTAAAGCAAATTCACACAGAAACACTAAAGTATGTGAAGAAACAGGGCTATATGCAGATTAACAAAGAAGTATGTACATCTGAGATCACTCAGTGCCAAATCACCAACTACTGATCATTGACTGGTGCACTGTGGGGGTAGCAATCAGAAAAGATTACAACAGTGCAGACACCCCTGAGAGAAATCGGGCAGCCATGAATGAGGGTGGACCCTTTGGGAGAATACTGTAGGAGGAAATCACCAATAGGGAGGTGAGAGGCAGAGTCTGACAGTGAGAAAAAAGCATTTCATAGAGGTCGGGATGGGAGGGTGGGAGAAAATTTGGCATAAGAATAGCAGTTCCCTAAGTCAGAAGAGGCATGGTGCCAAGCACTTTGAATGCAGGGCAAATTAATGCCTTTCAACCAATGGGAGACTGTCTACAACCTCTGCTTTTACAATCGTATTGGCTGTTTTGAATCCTAGAAGTCCAGAGCAATGAAGTGTACCTGATCTGCTGATGGGGCAGGCAGGCTGAGGAGGGAGCTGCAGCCAGACAAAGAGGGAGCTGTGGCTGTAGAAGCAGTGGAGCAGCCCATACAGGGATAACCTGGAAAAAGAGAGAGGGAGAAGTTGAAGTTAAAATAAAAAGAAATCAAGGACAAAGGCAGGCTAAATTGGGGAGGGGGTTGTAGGAGAGACAAGAGCTGGGGATATAGCTGTTAAGTTTTGGAAACAATGGGAGGCTAAATCAGGGGTGCAAAATAAAAAAACAGGAGCAGGGGGAGTAGATGTCAGAGGTGGCTTAGAGGGGGACTGGACTGTGTAATGCACAGTGGGGTCGATTAGGGCTGTGTCATCAGTGGCAGCCAAGTGAGTAAAGGGGGTGGGATAGGAGAAAGCTGGAGATGGAGGGGGAGATCAGGGAAGAGCAGGGAAAATCAAGTGGCAATCTATCCTGGCAGAAACTTTGCTTTATCTACAATGAATTAATCGGTAGTTCTAGTCAGTACAGAGCAGAAAAGGTTAAATTTAAAATACAGAATCTTAGCTTTAGGTACATTTAAATAAATGGTAGCACTAATCAGTAGGAAGCAGTAAAGGCTGACTTTAAAATGCAGATACTTAGCTTCAGCTATAATTAATAACACGGCAGCACTAAACATGAAGAGACAATAAAGGCAGAGTGTGACAAGCTCGTCTACGGTGTATTGAAAGGCAAAACACTGGGTTTCAGATTCATATAACAAACTGCCTTTTATTGTTCTCAGACATAAAGTGGTAGTCCAGAAAATCATAAGTATTCAATTCAACTTTCCCCAGTCTGGTCAGGCAACATAAAATGTAATAGAAAACAGTAACAGAAAACAGTTCTTCGTCCTGACTTGAAACAAGAGTTTCTCACCACTTTATGTGGGCTAGCAGTTTGTGTATAATACAGTCCTGAATGAGGCAACAACTGTTTCCATGAGTAGGCTTGTCTTCAGCCACTTCTCAGTGGCTGATCCTACCTGGGCATCACTTCGGACCCTGCACTTAACTTCCTCCTTCATATTCGCCATCTATCCAAGTCACTAAATGTCAGGTTGGGTCTATTATACCGTCACAAACACTGCCTCACCCCAGATGCCCTCAGGGTTGCTGTCTTCTCCTCGGTTCTCCTGCTGCTGGAGTATGGCATATTGATCTATGGAGCAGCAAATGCTACAGCCCTAGACAGTCTTCGTCTCTCCCAAATAAAACTTGCCGCCTTGTCCTGGGATGTGACCTTCTCACTCGCACCTGCTCACTCTATAATGACACTGGCTGGCTTAACCTTGACAACAGAATCAAGTTCCACACCTATCTCATGGCTAAAAAATTACCCTTGGCCTCTCCCCCCCAGGCTAGCCCCACTAGTCAACCCAGAACTCAAGGTGCAACACACCCATAGCTCCGACAAACCCCATCTCTCTGTGCCCGGTTGCCGAACCTCCCTGTTCCAAAGGTCCTTCAATTATAGGGCCCCTCGGTGGATAAACAGCCTCCCTGCTTCACTAGCAAATGAACCTATACTTGGGACGTTCAAAACCCACCTTAGGGAACACCTCCTGACCTCAAGTACCTGTGACTGCCCTTGATCTGATAATTTCCTCTGACGATGGCCCGTTTCCTGAAATTACCTTACCCCCACCAGCTCCTCAGCCCAAGTGGGTACTGCTAATATTTTATCTCCTATCTGTTTTTCTGTTATGTAGTACCTATATAAGTTAATCATTTGTACTTGTTTGTGTTAGTTTTCACTGAACATTTGCCTACTTCTCATTGAAAGTAACTGAACTCTATACACTGATCTATTGTTAATTTTGTATGTCTGTACTTATTCTCTGTGATGTGGATCCTTTGTAAATGAGTCTTTGACTCAAAGGTGTTTCCGAATTACTAATAAACAATAAACAATATTTGGAACCCAGACAAGTCCAGCCATACTTGTTCCAGTTTTAGGGGAGCAACAATTAAAGACATTCAGCAAATGTCTCATAATATACTTAGCAACTCTGGGGAAAACCTATTGGTTGTAATTCATGTGGGAACCAATGACATGAACAAGGCATCTGTTGAGGAAATTAAAGAGGACTTCATCTTACTGGTTACAGTACTAGATAAAAGGGTTGTTATATCTGTATATCTGTAATTTTACTAGTCCCAAGATCAAACAAGCCAAACTTTCCAAGATAAGATCAGTCAACGAATGGCTAAGAAAATAAGCTTTAAGGCAAAACATAATATGCCTCACATATTGGAAAAGTTCTCCAACAACCCAAACCTTTTCAGTTGGGACAGGCTTCATTTAAGTTATAAATTTAGTGCTCTCCTGGGTAGTGATGATCGAAGTGCTTAAACTACACTATGTGTAATATTGCATACATTTTGGCCACTTCGTGTAACTTTTTGCCAAGGTGTAATGCAAAATGTCACCTGCAGAAAGGCAAAATTTTGTTTGCAGAAAGGCAAAATTTCACCTTGTTAGGTGACATTTCTCCTCTAGAGGTGGAATGCACCTTTTAAATGCCAAATTTTGCCTTCCAAGGTGAAATGTCACCTTTCTGCAGCCGTAATTTTGCTTTGCATCACAAAATGTCACCTTTTCAGGGCAAAATTTTGCCTTGGCGAAAATGGCTGAAAATGGCTGAAATTCACATAGCGTTACATGATGTGAAATCAGCAACTTTGCCACAATTTTGCAAGCAAATTTTAAAAGTGCTGTAACTCTACTCCTGGGTAAAACCATCGCCTCTTATATTAAATACTGTTTAAACAAGAGATGGGGCGCAGGAAACCCTAAAAATATGCATACAAATGTATACAACAATTAGTACAGAATGTTAGTATGAAATGCCAGAAGCTTAAACTTAGTAAAAATTATTGAATTGGCAGCCACTCTTAATCAGCATAATATAGACATTGCTGCCACTAAAGAGAATTGGGACAATAACTCAGATTGGTTCAAATAGATCCCTGGTTACTCATTATATCATAAAAACAGAAGTAACAAAAAAGACAGCAGTGTTTGCATATACAATAATACTACTGAGTCATCTGCTATGTTACCCAATAATAACAATCATGCACAGAAAGTATCTGGGTACAAATCAAACAAAAAAATGAATGAAGTTACCTTATTGGAAATTATTATAGCCCTCCATCAGCAACAAATGTTTTAATTTTTTTATTTTACAAAATGTTTCACCAGGAAAGACAACGTGAGCTGTCAAGCTGCTTGTTTCCAGAAGCATCCTGGGGGAGGGGGGGGTTACAATAGATGGATGAGGGAATCATAAAGCAAAATCAACAATACAGGAGCTAATTCTTTACATACAGCATTGCAAACTATAATATTATAACACAATGGCCAGAGGCCTAGATACTAGTAACACAAAGTTGGAGAACTATGTGTTTTAGTCAGGGCCTAGAGACCAGGAGGCCAGTAATGAAGCAAACATGGAATTTAGAGAAATGCCTAGAGTTGGGAGTCAGGCTTTGTTAAGTGCTAGTGAACACCAGAGAGAGAGGCATGGGAAGGGAGGGGGAGGGAAAAGGGGAGAGGTTGCCTGGACTGGAACCCTTTTTCAGGATGTGTGGGAAACCCTGCAAGGAGAGCAGGAACAGAGTAATGGACATGAGGGGGGATGGAGGTAAGAGTAGATGAGTGAAGAAGGAAAGCAAGTGCCTGGGGTAGAGAGGGAAGACAGGGTAAAGGACCAGCAGAAGGGCTACATGGAGGGAAGTAAGAAGAGGCGGTGGTTAGGAGGCTGGGGCAGGAGCAGCCAGGGAGTGGGCGTTTCAGAGAGCTAGGTGGAGGGAAAGAGTCAGATCAGAGAAGGAAGCGAGTTCCAGAGTTTGGGGAAGCAGAAGGAGAATGCTTCCTGACCTATGGAGGTGTGGCAATGGGGGATGACATGAGTACGGACATCAGAGTACCTAAGAGAGCTGGAGGTGGGAGGGGGAGTAGAGAGAGATGAGGAGATATAAGAGGGGAGGGACTCAAATCAGAAATTGAAAGTAAACTTAGTGCAATGAGAGAGGTGTCTACTCTCCTGGGAAGGCAGTGCTAGAGATTGGTATAGAACGCAGTGATAAGTGCAGGAGGGGGAGTGGAGGGCAAAATGACAGAAGGCATTGAAGAGGGAATCAAGTCTTTTTTTTTTCCAATTGTTTAACCAGGTGAGACACACTAGGCTGAAAGTTTGTTTACAGGTGCAACCTGGGAGCACAGGAAAGTTAAGTGACTTGTTCAAGGTCACACAGTATGCAAGTGGGGGCTGTGGGATTCAAACTCAGGCCTCCAGATTTGCAGCTCAGAGCCTTAAACCACTGTGCTATATTGCCTCCCTGTCTGGCAAGGGAAGACTTAGGAGCAGCACTGTAGAAAATGTCACCATAGTCAGTTATGGGGAGAATCATTTTCTGAACAAGTTCACACCTAACCAGTAGTGGTAATGAACTGAGGTTTCTGTAAAGAGCATCGAGCTTGGGGTGCAGTTTTTGAAAAATAGCATCAATATGATCAGAAAAGTTTAGTTGTTGGTCAAGCCATACACGCAAATATTTAAAAGAGGTGGCTTCCACTAATGTTGTCCAGCAAGGGTGTGGAAGAAGGAGATGGAGGGTAGCTGAGAGAGTCTCTTCCTAGTGCCAAACATCATGGAGACAGTCTTCTTGGCATTGAGAAAGTGTTGATGAGAACTTAGCCAGTGTTGAACATTACTGAAGTCAAGCTGCAGTCCAGTAGTCACATCAGAGGGTGAGTGGCCAGAGGCAAATAAAACTTTATCATCAGCATACATATGGATAAGTGATGAGGAGCAGGCTGACGGTAGGTTGTTCAGGAAAATAGAGAATAGAAGTGAGCCAAGAACAGAGCCTTGAGGCACACCAGTAAAGACTGGTAATGGTGGGGACATAGAGTCAGCAATTATGACAGATTGAGTTCTGCCTACCAGTTGTATCTGAACCAATCACAGGCAGGCTCTGACAGGCTGGCTGATGAAAGGATTTCGAGCAGGAGGGAATGGGAGACAGTGTTGAAAGCCTTAACAAGGTCGACAAAGATGGCAGACGTGATATGGCCTTTATCCATGGCAGAATGAATAGAGTCCGTGAACCTGAATAGGGAGGTGATAGTAGAGTGGCTCTTCCGTAAATCAGACTGGAAGGATGTGAACAAGGAGGAGTCAGCAAGAAAGGGAGAGATTTAGGAGAGAACTAGGTGTTCCTGTAACTTTGCCAGGGCGGGTAGTAGCACAATAGGGTGGTAGTTTCCAGGACAGGAGAGATCACAACCCTTGGGAAGAGGAAGAACGGTTGCATGTTTCCAAACAGTAGGGATAATTGAGGTGTGGAAAGACAGGTTGAGCAGCTCAGCCAGGGGTTGGGAAATAGAGTGAGCAGATAAATAGAGCAGCATTGGATCAAGGCCATTGGGAGAAGTTACCTTTGTGGGGTTAAGACAGAGGAGAGCTTTTAAGGTGTCACTTGAAGGGATTGGCAAAAAGGTAAAGCTCAAGGGTCTTTGGTGGTGCTGTGATGGGACAGTGGGGGGAGAAGGGAAGGTTGGTTGGGAGGCTAGCGAGGTAGTAGTGCAGGAAGTGAAGTAAAGAGTTAAATTCAGCAGCTACGAAATGATGATCGGCTGTGAGATGGCTGTTAATTTTAAACAAAGGAGGAAAAGATTTAGTTTGGAGCGAGAAAAGAGAGCAGACGACTTTCCAAAATGTTGATGGTTTATTAATATTAGAGTTAAAAGTGGACCGGAAGTATTCAGATTCGGCCTGCCTGATGGTTTTTGTGCAGGCATTTCTGAGGGTACGGTAGTTAGGTTGCAAGGGAGTTTGATGGATTTGAAAGTTTTCCAGGCTAGATCACACGTTTGCTGCAAGGCTAGGAGCTCAGCAGTGACCCATGGGAGGTGAGTTCCATGAACTCTGACTTGCTTAGGAGGAGCATGTTTGTTCCAGATGGAGAGAAGGTTGTCTCTAAAATAAGCAAGAGCAAGGTCAACCGAATTAGCAGAGGCTATAGGGGTCCAGTCAATGAGGGTTAGGTCCTGATGTAGAGAGGCAGGGTCAAAGGTTTTATAGGATAGGACAGGATAGTTAGCAGTTTTGGAAGAACCTTGAGTCGGTGAATTTTCCTGACTAAGTAGATCATGTGATGATCACTAAGAGCATCAGGGAACAGGCCAGACTGGATTACCCTGTCAGGGTGTGAGGTGAGTGCCCAGTCCAGGAGAGTACGGTTTTGAGATTTATGGTTTTGGCGAGTGGGTTCCATGATTAGTTGAGACAGGATAAGGGCTGATAAGTCAAATGACTATGACAATTGTACGATGAGTGAGATTAAAGGTATCACCAACAGCACAGATGTTATAGTTGTTAGTGATTTCAGCATGCCAAGTATCCAATGGGAACAATGAACTGCCAGTACACCATCTGAATCTTTATTTATCAACACTATTGTAATGGCTGGCCTTGAACAAATGGTTATAGAGCCAACAAGGGGAAATAATATCCTTGAACTTGTTCTAACAAATACACAGGATAATACTGATGTGTTAATTCAGGCTCCTATTGGAAATAGTGATCATTAAACACTAATTTGTACCAGAGCCATTCAAAAGGCACACTTTAGTTCTCCAAGCTACCAGTTGAACTACTCACGTGGTGATTATGCTAGGATCAAATCATGTTTACACGGTTATAATTGGGTAACTATGATGGGTAACTTAAGTAAAATTGAGTGTTGGGGAAAACTGAAATCTATTATTAAGGATCTTGAATGGAACATGTCCCCATTAGAAAAATATATAATAATAAAGGGGAAGATTTCTTCACCTTGGTTAACCACCAAAATTCGGCAACAAATTAAACATAAGGAACAAGCCTTCTGGAAATATAATAAGAATCCTAATGATAATACATAATCTGCATATAAAGTCAAAATAAAAAAGATTAAAAACTCATTAGAACAAAGAGGAGGTAATCAGAATTAAAACTGGCAGCCAGCAAAGACAATCAAAAAGGATGTTATGCCTATAGTAATAGTAATCAAACTAATAATAATACACTGGGGCCAGTAACAGAAAATGGGGTAGAATTATATGAACCAAAATAGACAGCTGAGGCATTTAATAGATTCTTTTACTCGGTTTAAAAAAAACACACAGATGTAGCACTACTTGATGTATCAGATATGATTACTTCCCCTTGATGAGGTCAGATAGGCCACAGGAAGCCTAAAACACAACTCAGCCTCAGGGCCTGATGAAAAAAACTGCAAATTCCTGCTAGAAACTTCAGAGCATTTGACATTACCACTTACTGTATTATTTAATAAATCGTATCATATGGGTGCCATTCCCAATGACTGGAAAAAAGCCGCAGTAATCCCAATACATAAGAAAGGCAATAAAGCACTAACAGATAATTTCAGAACCATCAGATTGACATCAGTGGTCTATAAACTGCTAGAAAAGTTACTGAAAAAAAGAATAGATACAGACCTATGGGAAAGGGGTAATGTAGGTCATGCCCCGTATGGGTTTAGAACTGGTAGAACCTGTCCAACTAATTTGATATAATTCTATGAAAAAGTAAACAATAGCTTGGACAAAGGAATACCCATTGATGTGATTTTCCTTGACTTCCAGAAGGCATTTGATACTGTCACCCCACTTTAAGTTTATTAATAAACCTATAAAACTTGGGGGGTCACGTGACGCAGGCGATGTAGTAGCAGCGCTTTTCTACAGCTCCTGAACTCAGCCCTATTAAACCACCAATTTTGCTTTTTTTACTGCAGCTTTTCTGTTTCCAAGTTTACCTGCCAAGTCAAGGAATCCTCCAGAATGCCAGATACCCTGTACCCAATTGATCTGTTGCTGCAAAAAGAAGTCGCAGCCTGCAATGCCATCTGGGGAGGAGGATCAGTCGGCAAGCAAGGAGGCCAAGTGCCCAAAGGAGAGCACGTCACCACTACAGACCACTGAAGTGGACCAAGAAGCTACCCAGCTACTCAGCTCTCAGAAATTAAATCGGTGGTATTGCAATTACTGGAGCAGATGGCTGAAATTAAGTCCACACTGAAAGCCTTGGCTACAAGGGTACCTGATGCAGAGGTTCAGATTTCTTCCATTGAAGACCATAGCACAAAAATGGAGCCAAAATCATCCAGTTGTGCCGATCGCTACACTCCCTGGAAACTAAAGTGGATGATTTGGAAGGGAGGAATTGGGGTAATAATTTGGTCATATTGGGCTTACCTGAGGGAGAAGAAGGGGTGAACGCATTGGAATTCATCCAAAAACTGTGCACTAAAATAATAGGGCCCTCTCCTAACAGCCTGGCTTATGTAATAGAAAGGGCACACAGGTCATTAAGAGCAAAACCATTATCAGAGGAACCCCCTGAGACCACTGATATTTAAAATTTTAAATTTTCTGGACTGGGATCGTATTCTTAAGAAGTCTTGCAGTTTGGACAGTATACAGTGGTCAGGTAAAAAGCTTAGGATTGTGCCCGATCTGACATTTAAGTTCACCAAGCAAGATCCACTTATCGCCCGTTATTCAGCAAATTATGGGCCTCACAGATAAAGCACAGACTTTTTCACCCTGCCAGATTGGAAGTCGTGTTGCTCTTGGGGGGGCATTTTGAATCAACAGACCAAGCACTTGGGGAATTAACCAAGCTCCTACCCAGTCTCTTTGGACCAAAAACATGATTGAATATCTTGTGGATAATTTGATGTGGAAGACCATCTGTAATTGGGGAAACTGATGTGAGGTTACCATTTTATTTATTTATTTATTTATTGAAATGTTTCACCAGGAAGGCACACTGAGCGACAAGTCACTCAGCTCTCAGTGTGACCTGGGGGGTAGAGGTACATTGGGAATGAGACATTAAACATGTAAGCAATAAGACATGATGGGGTGTGCATTATGGTCTGATAAGTGCACTCCTAGGGGCGTAGTTAGGCACGAGGCTGAAGGCTGAGTGCTGGTCGTCCATTGGAGTGCAGTTATCACACCGTATGCAAAACCCCGGAGTGTCTTCTTGTGCTTATAAAATGGCCCTTTATTTTTAGAAGCAGTTTTTTTTATTTTGAAACACATGTTTAAATAAGTAAAAATGTAAGTGAATCTGTGCTTTAAACATAAAGTAGTCTTTCGCCTACTGGTGCTAGATTAAAGTAACGTTATACAGTGTGTGCCTTCCTGCCCACTTAAGCTTCATATTCCCCTGCCAGCCATAACAATCCACAAATGTTTTTTCCTCATTGTAAGAATGACACATAGCCCCCTTACTTTATTTAATTCTCCTCACTCTGTACAATAAAATAAAAGGAAACCATAACAGAGGCTTCTCAGTTCCCCGATGCTGCTAGCATGAGTGTGGTTCGAAACTGTCACACTCACTGCCAGCATCATGAACTGCTTGCTCTGTCCTAAAAGCTAAACAGCAGGGTGAGTAATTTACCACCCTTTCCCTTTGTTTATATAGTATTATTACTTACTTTCTTCATTCTTAGTTTTTTCTCTGTGTTTCCCTACAGTCAAGAAATGGAATGTTTGTCATGGAATGTTTATCATGGAATACAGGGATTCAAAATTCTGCTCAGTTCCACTGGCAGAATGTTCCTCTTCTAACATACTGTATATACACACACAGAGACCATTTCTAAAGCCACAGACTCAATTATCTCACTGTCAGGGAAAGCAGAAGAGATTTCCCTGATGAACAGATACAAAAAGAAGGATGATTTTTCACTGTCAGCAAAGAAACAGTTGTAATGAAAACTATAAACAATACTTACTGTTTCTAATTTATTTATGTGTGTAAGGAGGGTGTGATGATCATGGAAAAAACATTTAATTAATTTGTTTTTTTTTTATTTAAGGTAGTTTTATTTTTATGGCTCAATTGAAGGTTTTTACAGTGTAAAGATAACAGCCATGTTTGTGATGGAAAATCAGTTCTGGATCTAGGAGACTGATGGAAGATAGTTCTGGTTGTAGGAGGACTGATTTGCTTATTGTGTGATGTGGTTTAGGACCAGGATGACTGTGCATATATAGAGACTTAATGTACGGTCAGCTGATGTCTCTTGGCCAATGAGATTTCTAGATTTTCTCATGCCATTTTATAATCAAGTTATAAGTTCAACATTAACATACAGTTGTAAGGTAGTTGTTATAAACAGTGTTGCAACAGTGTTGCACATGATAGGTGAAAACAGCGGACAATAATAAGTGCTTGGTTAATAAGTAACAAGTGCTTATGTGAAAGTAAAGGGGGAAAGAGAGGCAGTAGTGAGGTGTGTGGGGTGGGGGAAGAGTTTGTAAGATGATTGCTTTACTTGCAGCTAAATTTGTCACTTTGGACAGTATGGTCTGTGGACACTCTACACTATGGGTTATTTTGCAGTCTAGATGGGTAATGCCAGGAAGCTTTGTAGAACTGGTGCCATATACAGTACAACTACAATGCTATCCCTTACATATTAGTTGTATTTAGTAGAGGTGCTCCACCTACTGGCTAAATGCTGCATGTATTTTCGGTGTTATTTATGATGGTGTGAATGCTATGGTCCTGGGGCAGTATATCTGGATGCCTCACCATTTCTTATATTCCTTTCCAAATTCAAAAGGGGCTTTGCATGTAGAATTTCAACTTTAAAGATCAGGTGCCTTCTACGATTTAATTTGGCTCCACATTTTTGATTGATTAGTTAACATGCTGAATAAGTATTAGAGGGAAATGCCTTTGCTCTGGGTCTTTACATGTACTAAATCCTTTATAGAAAAGTTTATCATTTGTTATGGAATGGAGCCATCATTTTAGTTAGTGTCCAGTTTATTTACAGTTCGCAGGTTACTCTATGGCTTTAAAGCTGTGGTATCATTATTTTTTCATTTCATTTCATTTTTATTTTTTATACTTGTAGATCTGATAAGCAAAACATGCCCACTTTTACAGATGACAAGTTACAATAATACAAAACAGACATAAATATACAAAACAAAATAATAACTTATGCAATACAAAATACAAATAACATTAAAATAAGAGTTACACAATGGTTTGTGGTCAACAGGTGCATTCATATTTATTGGAAAGCCATTGCTTAAGACGAGTTCTATGACAGCAGACAGTCTTACAGTCAACAGAGTCAACTGGAATGCTACTATAAAAAAGAGGTGCTCGATACAAAAGTGACCTTTGGCCCACTGTTTTTTAAAAAATGGTATTTTAAAAGAAAATCTACTCTGAGACCTAGTTCTACAGGGATGAATAAGTCTTGGAAAAAGATCAGTAACTGACGCAGGAAGAAACCCATTTATAATTTTAAACAGAAAGACTCCCATTTTATGAGAAATCCTATCAGCCAAAGATAGACAATCAGATGATTTGTATAACTGACAATGGTGCGTACAATGGGGTGCACTAAGCATAAACCATAATATTGAATTATACATAACCCTCAAATTATTCAATAATGTAGTCATTGTTGAAGAATAAACCAATAAACCATAATCAACAACACTTTAAAGGAAACTATGTGAAAGTAACCTACGAGAATCAGCTGTTAAAAATGTTTTTGCATGATATAGGAGACCTAGTCTTTGATGTATAATTTTTCTAAGATGTTTAACATGTAATTCAAAACATAATTTACTATTCAATAATATTCCCAAATATTTAAAGTGTTCCACCAACTCAGTAATAATCTGCCGATTATCTTTAATATGAATAAATTCATTGTTCCCACTAGGCTTACAGGAAAAAATCCTAAGTTTAATTTTTTTTTGTATTCAGAACCATATGATTCTGAATCAACCAATTTTGAAAATGATCATAATCTGTTTGGACATCATTTAATATTGCACTTATATTAGATCTGTCATTATAAATTACTGCATCATCTGTGCATAAAATCATTGAAGTTTTTGTACAAACATTTGGAGCAGAATTAACATAAAAAGAAAAAATAAGGGGGCCCAGAATAGAACCCTGGGGCATCCCACTCTGTATTATTATTGTTTTCTAATCAACAGGGCAGAGTTTAGAGGCTACTCTCGCCCAGTAGGGTACCATTAAAGAGCTGAGGAGAAGGCATTATGCCTGGTTTGAGTGATTATGATGAATCAATCAATCAATCAATCAAAATCTTTATTTATCCAGGTGGGCACCATTGAGCAAGGCTCATTTGCAAGGTGGACCTGTTCATGAATACATCAAAGTACAGTACAGAAGCAGGTATACAAAAAGCAATAATATACAAGGAAGAAAAAGTATATACAGTGTATACAGTACAGTACAAAGTTGAAATAAATAAAAAAAAAGCAGCATTATTTTACAATTGAAGAAGTCAGCAGATGTACAATCAACCATAGGCATACAGGGGTTATAAGCAGAGATCTTTTGAGTGAGGCAGCTGGCAACTACACATATTGGGGAATGAGGCCATGCATGGGGTGGCAGGTTAGAGAGGTAAAAAAGAGGAGGGATATATTACCGACGACTGGGGGAAAAATTGGGCTAAAACCACAGAAAGTGATGATGGCTGTTATGTACTTGTTTGTTATGATATGATGGAGGAGGGGTAGATAATTGGAACACTACTATGGATGGGGTGGGACTTTAGCCAGGCTGGAGTGGACAGGGAAGGGTGGGTGCAGCAGGAAGAGTTAATAGGGAAAGAGTGAGAGCCAGGGGTAGAAACATGGTGAGCGTCTGGATGGAAAGGGGGAGTTGCAGAATTAGTGGGCTAGGGGTGAGGAAAACATTTGCAAGGTGCTTTCATGTAGCAATTGTAGAGCACCTTGAAGATATTCAGGCTAACAGGGCAGCTCAGCTTTAAGTTCCTTTGTAACCTGTTCCAAAATATGGGTAAAGAGAAGCTTAGAGCAGCTTTGCCGAAATGAGTTTTGACCCTTGGAACTTGGAGGGCAATTAGGGAATAGCTCCTTAGAGCGTAGGTGCCTAACAAACTCCGGGAAATACAATCTGAGACAAATGAGGGGAGCTTGTTGGTCGCTGCTCTGAAGGCCCATAGAGCGGCATTTCTATTCCTTCTATAGTGAAGGGAAGTCCAGCCTAACGATGAGTACAGGGAGCAGTGATGTGTGGAAAGTGGAAGGCCAGTAATGAACCTGATAGCTCTGTGGTAGAGGGTGTCCAACTAAGCCAGTGCAGAGGCAGTACCGTGGCTGTAGAGCAGGTCCGCATAATCTATTAAAGATAGGAAGGTAGCTTGAATCAGTTGAATCTTGGCCTCCTTTGTGAGCAGGTGGTTAATTATGTAGAACAGTCCTAATCTTTGCCTTAGTTTCTTCTGTAGTTCTTTGAGATGGGCGGCGAAGGAAAGTTTATGATCGAGCCAAACTCCTAGATATTTGAATTTAGCTGCATTCTCTAGTGTTTCTCCAAGAACAGTGGTAATTTGTGGGATAGCTCCCCCAGCAGGAATTGCCGCATGCAAGGAGGGTGAGAAGACCATGGCCTTTGTCTTTTTCACATTAAGGAAAAGCTTTTTGTTTATGAGCTGGTATTGTAGGAGGTTAAATTCAGCTTGGAGGTCTTCACAGGCTACTTCTGGCATGGAATGACTCAAGTACAGTACAGTGTCGTCTGCGAGTAAGTGGATGTTGGCTTTTTTGATGGGGTCATTGATGTTGTTAATGTAGACTGCAAAGAGGAGGGGACCAAGGATAGAGCCCTGGGGCATGCCCCTCAGCATAAGTTTTAATGGAGAAAGATCACCTTCAGCTTTAACCTGCTGTTTTCGGTCTCTGAGGTAGTCTGCAAACCAGCACATAGATTTATGGTCCAGGCCTAAGGTGCTTAAGGAGGAAAGAAGCAGGCTGTGATCGACTATGTCGAATGTCTTACTAAGATCCAAGAAAAAGGCACAGACATGCTTTTTGTTGTCAAGGTCTAGGAGCCAATCATTGATCACCTTAGCTAGGGCTGTTATGGTGCTGTGCTTTGCTCTGAATCCAGACTGAACTGGGTTTAATAGGCTGCTGGATTCTAAGTATACCCCTAGCTGGCCACACACTATTTTTTCTAGTAATTTAGACAGGATGGGGAGGAGGGAGATCTGTCTGTAATTATTTAGATTGCAGGGGTCACCTGCTTTTAATTGAGGGATGACATGGGCTATTTTCCATTGAGGGAGGAGGCTACCCTCGGAGATTGACATGTTGAATAGGTGGGTGATTGGCACTGCAAGCACATGGTAGGCACATTTCAGATAGTATGGCTCTATGAAGTCGGAGTCTGCTCCCTTCCTGGTGTCCAGTTGCAGCAGCAGGTCTTCCACCTGTTTCAGAGAGACAGGCAGGAGGGAGAAGGTCTCCTCAGTAGAAGGGGACTCATGGGTTGGTGGGTCCTGAGATGTGCAGTGGTCATTGGCAGGGTAAGTATCAAATGCCAGCACTGCCATTGCAAAATGGTTATTGAAGGCTTCCAATATCTCCAATTGGTTAGAGATAATGTTGCCACCAGACTTAATTTTTGCTGGAATGGAATTACCAGGTACATGTCCAGACATGTCTTTTAATGTTTTCCAGAGCTTTGAAGGATTTCTTGAGGCAGAGACTAGCTCCGAACGATAGTAGGCGGCCTTGGCTGCTCTGACCACCTTGGTGCACTTGTTACGTGTTCTCTTAAAAAGACACCAATCCGAGTCGTTCTTGCTTCTTCTGGCTTATTTCCACAAAGTATCCTTTTTTAACAGGGAAACTTTGAGCTCAGGTGAGAACCAATGGCAGGTGCTGCTCCTGACCCGCACCTTAACCAAGGGTGCATGCTTATTTAAAGCCTCACTTAAAATATCGTAAAAAATAGTATATGCCCTGTTAACCATTTTGGCTAGGAAGAATTCCTGCCATCGCAGTGAATGTTTCAAGTCTGGATGTATGCAAACAAATCGAAGTTGCGTTTGCACCTCTTGATAGAGAACTTTGCCACAAACTGTGGGTTGAGCACAGATCTAATGGTGGTGATTATACAATGATCGCTAATGTCTGAGAAATATTTTCCAACATGAGAGAACAGGTGTGGCTTGCTAACCAAAATTACATCTAAGAGCAGATTTTAAACTGCCCCAGATAACATCATAGAGTATGATGTTAGACATGTTTTGCTGAATTATCATTTCCATATATTGCTGCAGCTTCGAAACCATCTCGAATCCTTCAGAAGATGATTATTTAAGATCATGTATGAGGGTGCAAGAAAAGGAATGGTATTTCCAGCTGCAGAGTAATTGGTCAATGATCAGAGAGAACTCTCACAGAGAAAGTAATGTATATAGTTATTTATAGTCAGTGGTGAAGTGTTCTATATGTTTTATAGTCTTTGTTGTTGGGGTATTTGGGGGGGTACCAGTGCACTCCTATTTGGTTTATAGCTTACCAACAATCTGTTTACTTAATCTATATTACTAATTATCTTATGTGCATATCTCGGAATGTTAAGAGCTGTAAAGACAACAGGAAGAAATATATGTTACTCAGGCACTTGAGTCATTTATCACCGCAGATTGTATTTGCACAAGAGACCAATTTGCTCAAATCTCAAACAGGCTATTTGGTTAAATCCTGGGTGGTGAAAGCTTTTGGGGCAGGGAATAACACTAGTCAATGAGGGGTGGATACTTTAATTACAAAGGCAAATACTTTTACTTTGCTGATTAAGAAAATAGATTATGCAGGAAGGTTTGTTCTGTTACATGGCTTTCTGGGTAACTGGGAAATTTTGGTAGGCTCAATATATGGTCCCAGTATAGATACTCTTGGTTTCTTCCTTAGCCCTGCAATAGAGATAGCCCCATACAGTCACTTGCCCATAATGTTGGGAGGCGACTGGAATTTAATCCAAGTCAATGAGCTGGACCGTACCTATCATAGGAAAACTGGGTTATCCCCTGGGCAAAGGGCTCTCACAGAACTTATGGACCAACTGAGCCTCCTCGATCAATGGAGACTTCTTTACCCTACCACAAAAGATTACACTTTCTTTTCAGCGCCTCACCAAGTTTCTTCTCAGATTGACTTTTTTTTTTAATCTCGAAAAAGCTGGTGTCCTGGCTACGGCAGAGTACTTTCTCTGTGAGAGTTCTCTCTGATCATTCGCCAATTACTCTGCAGCTGAAAATACCATCCCACTCCTTGCACCCTCATATGTGATATTAAATAATCATCTTCTGAAGGATTCTGAGATGGTTTCCAAACTGCAGCAGTATATGGAAATGATAATTCAGAAAAACATGTCTAACATCATACTGTATGACGTTATCTGGGGCAGTTTAAAATCTGCTTGATGAGGTGAATTAATTAAGTTGGCTACAATATGGATGTGATAGGGCGCAAGTGTATGGGCAGTCATATAGTAAAACGTCTCACCATTCTTTATAAATATTTCCATTTTAATTAATTCTTTTCCAGATGTTGTTTACAACAGGATAATTTCAGCATGGTTCAGTACTTTTTCCATCTTACACTTCCATTCAGATAGCAGACATCAAAGCAAATGGCATAATCTAGTATTTATAAGTCTTCCATGTGAGGCAGTAAACAGAAGCAAACTGCAAACAGAATATTCTGGCAGTTCTAAATCTTCAGTTCAGTGCAGAAAATAACAGTTTATCAAAACTCCACAGAGCAAGGGGATCACGTGATAAGTTGTGTCTGAATAGACGTCTTCTGTGCTGGTCCGAGGCCCCATTAAAGATAAAAGACAGAATAAAACCTTGGGACCTAACAAAGGAACTCAAAATAGTGTATTTCCAGTCGGTGAGGAGTTGGAGACTTGAAGTTTAGTGGGTTTTGTACTGGTGCAGAGCGATCGAGATGGGAAAAGAAGCGAGAAGTTTACACAAACAAGGTGCTCGGGGCCATTAGTAATAGGCCGCTACAACACCGAGACGGAAGTAGGTGGTGGAGCTCTATGAAAGATCGCTTGCAACGAAGAGACCTAGGCTCCCAGTCCCACCTCCTGATCAACAGGATGAGGAGACAGAAAGCGATGGGATGCCTGCAAAACAACTAAGGACATACAAGAAATTAAACAAATGTTGCAAGGGTTGGTGTTGGATTTTGCAACAGTGAAGCCGGCATTGAAATCGCTGGCACAGAGAATGGGAGATGCAGAAGTCCGGATTTCCTCACAAGAAAGGAAAGTCTTAACAATTGAGCAGGAGTTGGTGGTTGTCAGAAAACAAGTTAAGAAACTTGATGAAAGAATGGAGGATCAAGAGTCAAGAAGTCGGAGAAACAATCTGATTTTAGCAGGTTTACCAGAGAAAGCGGAAGGGTCGGCTTGTGTTTCCTTCATGCAAGATCTACTGCTTAAATTGCTGGGCCCTACACCATTCGGGAGGCCTATAATCTGAAAGAGCAATACAGGAACTAAGAGATGCCGCCAGGGGCACGACTGGTAATAATCATGCGATTTCTGAATTATAAAGAAAATCACATGTGCTGTTTACTGCTAGACAAAACAAGGCTTTACAGTGGAATGGGGCATCTTTATGGTTGTTTCAGAATCAAACTCCATCGGTCAGGGAGAAGCAGAAGGAATATGCTGAGATTAAAAAAAGCTATATCTTGCAGGAATTAAATTCCGAGTACAATATCCAGCAACGTTGATGGTACGACTGCAAGCTGGGGAGAAGAGGTACTTAACTGCGCGTGATGCTTTAGAAGGCCTAAGAGTGGAATTACCAGAGTTATTCAAATCGCCGGCTTGAACGAACTTCGATAAGAAGGGAGCTGGTTTATTTTCAAAAGTCGAGACTTTGGAGAATGGAAGGACAAAAATAAGCTTTCAGTGATACATAAAAAGCAAAGACTATAAGAGCGGACCTAACAGTTTTAATAAGTTGTTTAGATATGAAGGGACATAGGTGGAGGGGAGTTGAAATATAGATCAATGGGGCTCAAGCAGGCTGCAGATAAAGGTTGGAATGGGAGGAATATGGGGCAAAGAAAGTTGGAGGCAAGGTAGAGCTTAAGATATAAGGGCTATGGGGCTATTATAGCTCCAGAGAGAATGTAAACCGACAGAGAAGGGGGATAGAAAGGAGACTGGGGGTGTTGATATACTGCTTAGTTGAAGTCATGAGGGTGGCAGACAGGTGGAAATACTTGGTGGTTGGATTTTTGAACCTGAGATAAACGAGAAGAAGCAGGAAGGGGGAAGCCTAGAAAAGGTGAGAGAGATAGAAGGGAGGAAGGAAAGATGGGCAACAATAGAGGGTTTTTAGTTTCTTTCTTTCCTTCCCTTTAACGTTCTTGTTAGGTTTTGTGTTAGTTAGCTCTGGAAAAGGCCCTAGGGATGCTTATTAATCGGAGAGGGCTGAGGGGAAGCACAGAGGGTTCATCCATGATCCGATATCCACTAGGAGGACGATCTAGGATCGGGGCAAGGGGGTGGAGGGTGGTTAAGGGATCTGGAAAGAGAGAGAGTCACATCAAGGGCATGAGGGGACTTAGACCATGAGAAAGCACAATGTAATGGTTTCAACATAATACTCTTGCTGAATGGAAAATGTCATGTGTTAAAATAATTTTGAACATTAAGGAATAAGGGTAGGCGTGTAATAATAATTCTGAGACACATTGCACAAATGGGGGCTCATATTGCTGCCGTACAGGAGACTCATTTGTTGACAGATGAACTGAGTTGTCTTAAGCGGTTATGGGTGGGGCAAGTTTATGGGGTAGGTAGAGAGAGAGCGAAAGGGGGGGTGACAATTTTAATCAAAAAAACCTGCCCGTACAAGATAGAGAGAGAGTGAATTCAAGGGAAGATGGTAGAGGGATTTATTTCTCTGGCACTTTATTTGGTAAGGCAATTGTTGTTGCTTCAATCTATGGACCGACACCTCAGACCCGGACTTTTGCCACAGTAGAAAGGGATATAGGGGCTTTGCTCGCAATCGCTTATTTTAGCAGGAGATTGGAATACATATTGTTGCAATCAAGAGGATAGGATTCCACCGTGTAGAGGGCCCCTGTCTGGGGCTCAGATTGCCCTGAATAAACTATTGGAAGCTACAGCATTAACTGACCTGATCAAGATTTATCCTGCAGAGGGCAATAATATGACATTTTACTCAGCGGCCCATAGAAGTCAATCTCGGATTGATTTCTTTTTAGTAAACAGGGAGGCGCTCAGAGAGGTTAGGGAGGTGGCAACAGGCGGTAGAGTTTCTGACCACCCCTATCTAGCTGACGGGGAAGCAAGCCCTGTCCCCCCAAGACCATATAGGTGGAGGCTAAATGATTCCTTTTTGTGAGAGACTTCAGTGCAGGAAAAACTGGAGGAGGCCCTTGTCGAGATTAAGCAACAACAGTTACCCACGCTGCAAGATCAAAAGTTGGCATGGCCAACATGTAAAGTGCTGTATGCGGGGGTAGTGCAAGGATTAGCAGCACAGAGGAATAGGTTGAGAAGGGCAAAAGAAGATTTTATTTGGGGAGCAATCGAATCGTTGACGCCACAGGAAGGACATTCTGGGGAGACTGATGCTGAACTTAAAAGCCTAAGAGGGGAATGGTCGGAGATTTCATATGGCAAGGTGGAATTTTGGTTGGGGAAGATTAAAGCCAAATATTTATTACAGGGAGATGTACCGGGGCGATTATTAACAGCCAGGGTCAAGGAATGGGAAGCAAATAGAACTGTTACCTCGATTCAATATAAGGGAAAGATTATAACAGACCCCCAAGAAATGACAGATGCATTTGCGTTCTATTTTAAAGAAATATATCAAGCAAGAAGCATCGTTAGAGAGGATGAAATTGGGGCATTTCTGGGGAATCCGCCCCTGTATTAGACCCAAGGCAAGTGATGGAGCTAGGCTCCTATAAGAGCGGCTGAGATAATTGAGGTGGTGCAGTCTTTGCCTGCTGATAAAACTCCGGGGCCAGACGGTCTCACAGCTAAATTTTACCAGACACATTTACATACAATACTTCCTATTCTTTTAAGATTTTTTGGTACATTAATGCAGAAGGGGGTGAACCATCCTCCACTCTGTCAGGCGTATATTACCTTGGTTCCCAAACCAGACAAACCTAGGGATCTACCGGGCAGCTATAGGCCCATAGCATTAATGAATCAAGATATTAAGATACTTACTAAAATCTTGGCTAGTAGAATCTTGCGAGTTGCATCGAGTTTGATTAGTCAAGAACAGGTGGGATTCATGCCAGGGAGGGGGGCTCAGGATGCTCTTAGGAAATTACATCATATATTAATCTATGCGCCCGATTCTTAGCTACCCTTAGCCTTGATATCAATAGACGCGGAAAAGGCCTTCGATAGGGTCTCCCACCCCTTTCTCTTTGCAACGATGGAAAAGATGGGCTTTCCACAGGTTTTGCTCAGAGGGCTGAAAAATTTATATGCAGCCCCAACGGCTAGGGGTACTATGTAATGGTTATGTTTCGCAAGAACACGGCTGAAAAGGGGACCCGACAGGATGCCCTCTCAGCCGATCCTGTTTAATATATACTTAGAGCCCTGTTGAGAGCTATAAATATGGATGAACATATCAAGGGGGTTAAAATCGGGGGGAAGGAGCTAAAACTCTCAGTTTTTGCAGATGATGTACTCTTGCACTTACAGGATCCGGTTACAAGCTTCGAGACAGCAGCAGAGCTAATAGAGCGATTTTCCAGAGTTTCAAATTATAAATTAAATCTGAATAAGACTCAGATCCTACCACTAACACCATATGTGTACAGGGCAGATTTTGCACCATTGCGGTTAATATGGAGGGTAGATAGGATCAAATATTTGGGCATTTGGATTACAGCGAATAAGGAAGTGGGGGCTGACACAAATCTGGAGGTGGTCATATTAGCAATTAAAGGAGATATAAGGAGATGGAACAAACTGCCTCTGAACTTCACTGCCCGACTGGGACTTATAAAAATGAACTTGTTGCCCCGGCTGTTATATGTAGTGCACCTTGTACCATATAGTATTCCTAAAATTTGGTTTGATAGAATTAGGAAGTTAATTTCAGAGTTTCTGTGGAATGCTAAACCTCCTAGGAAAAAGCACATGACTTTGTGTCTACCGCCAGCAATGGGGGGCATGAAACTGCCGGACCTTCAAATATACTATGTGGCGGGTCAGCTGGGTTATATGAATCGATGGGTTAGGAATTTGGATGGGGAGACCTATGTACCTACGTGGCTGCAATTAGAGAGGCAACTGTTAAAGGATCTCAACCTCGCTCCAGAGGCATTGTTATATGCCAATGTGAGAAAAGATCCTGGGAAAATACTGGGACCCAATGGGAAGCTGCAGGAGCTTGGTGGTCGCTTCTTACCCCGGCACAAAGAAAGGACCAAATGAAAACTAGAGACCAACCTATGCTGGGTAATCCTAATTTTGTAATTGGGGGTAAGGCAATAAGTAGAAGGTGGGCTGAGCAGTTGAAGGGCCTGAGGGTGGAGGATCTTACCCAGGGCAATAGTGTAGATCTAACAAATTGTTGTGAAGGAATGCCCTTTTTTTGCAGACTACAGCTTAAACAAATGATGGAAGGGGTACAGAAGAGGCTTGGGGGTTTTACGGATAATTCTTTTACTTGGGACAAGCTAAGGGCAGTTGACTTGAATTCACACTCTCTATCTCAAATTTATAAGGTGCTCCTGGAGTATATTGGTCCGAATTCACCTGTAAATGTTTCTTACTGGGACAATAAGATGGCTCCTCAGAGCTTGGCTTGGAACAATATTTGGAAAAGCAGCAAGTATATACCTATACCTAAATACAAGTGTATGCAGTATTTCATTGTTTCTAATTTGTATTTTACCCCGGCAAAACTATGTGATAGAAAACTTAGACAGACAGACCTGTGTTTCAGATGCAAGGAAGGAATAGGCGACCTCTTGCATGTGGTGTGGGAATGTAATAAAATATTGCCTCTTTGGGGCACAATTAAACGCCATATGGACCCATTGCTAGACTACTCAGAATTCATACTTCCAGAAATATGTGTACTAGGGGATTTTACAAAAATAGCTGGTGCTATACCTAAATATCATGTTGCTTTGATGGCAGTGGTGGTTAAAGCCTTTCTGGTACAACACTGGAAGGATGATCTTGTTTACTCTTATGATAATTGGGTGAGGGATATGATGGTGGCCTTGGGTAGAGTAAAGAGGCATCTGTATATGGAGGGGAGGAAAAGGGTATATTCTAAGAGGTGGGCAAAATTTGAGGCGCTCTATTCACTACAGGACATAATGGCCCAGACGCAGATCTGTCTGTCAGATTGTGAGTAGCACAAGAATGATATAATATGGCAAGAAGTAGGTAGATATGATATTAGGTGTTTTTATGGCATAACATGAATAAATGCCTGTTAGATACTTGAGAGTAAACCATAAGTGGGTAGAACAACGAATAAGGTCTGTCAAGATATATTGGGGATGGGGACACTCTCTCTTTCCAGGGGATCTACAAGGGACCCACCTTATAGAGGGAATGCTGTATAAAGGGAACTGATGAAAGAGGCCCAGGGCTGGATGGTGGAGGCAAGGGTAAGGAGGTTATATAAATTCGGAGCGGGTTGTATCTGAACAAAAGGATGTCATAAAATAGTGGGTCGGGAAATAAAGCAAAGGTTGGAAAATTGGTTCCATTTGAAATGTACGAATATGGGTGGGATGTAAATAGTTTACGCAGTCAGTTTGGGACTGTGTACCCTGGTTACCAGGTATACATCTGTATATCTAATAATGAAAAAGCAATAAAGTTACTTTAACAAAAAAAAAAACTCCACAGAGCACTTTTCAGCAGCATCCAGAGTATACCTTCAGACCCACAGCAAACGGAATCTAAATCTCAAATCAGACATTCTAAATTTATACCTAGAAGGGATCATGTGATTATTTAACTCCACCCCAGTATCTTACTTTACACTTTAATTCTTAATTTTCAAAGTGTTTCTTGGATTTGCAACAGTAATACCCCTTTAAATTACTGCAGTATAATAGTTACAGGCATATAAGTAAATTATACTCTTTATAGGAGTTGTTTAAGCATATTTTTAGTGACTGAAAGCACCTCCCTTTCCAATACTTGATAAAATGAATGCAGTTGAGGTTTCTGGCTCCTAAAAGAACAAAGACGCTGGCAGGAACCGAACTCGGGACCTCACAAACATTGCAAACACTCTCGTCCCAAAGAAGTCTCAAAAACAACTTCATACTTCCCCACTTTACCTTCGAAAGGTTAGTAAAACTCAACCCATTTTACATTAACCCAAATATTTCATTCTAGAGAAAATCCGAAGGTAAAATGACTCTACAATAGTGTGAATGTTCGCACTATCGAGAAGGGACTCGGCGGCTTATTTAAAAATATACAAAGCCGAGAACACCTTCTCAGGGAACACTAACACACTATAATTGTGTCACCAATGAAATAGGCATTAATATGCCTTTTCAAATCCCACTTCTTTATTTTATTTTATTTACTTTTTTTTAAAGACACCCTAACACAGAGCATAGCACAATACAAGCGCCCTACTCTCACTGAATCCACTCACACAACTCGCATCACCACAGCAACCCAAGAAAAGGGCTACTGGGCAGATTTAAAACAAAAGGCTACTAGGTAAATTCAAAACAAAAAGGGACAATCACCAAAACAAAACAGAATGGCTCCAGATAGCTCCTCAACTCAATAAAAGGCACCCTCAAATGGAAGAAAAGCACAGAACATGCAAAGGAACCCCCGGAAGGATACCTACTACCTCCAAATTTAAGTAAGCCCACGGAAACGCTGAAGGACACTACAATGCTTCTTTTGTACCGTAAAGTCCTTCCATTTGCTAGTACAGAGGGCTTACAATACAACCCAGAACAACATAAGCTATAATTAGCAGTTACGATGTACTTTATTCATACCTTCTGTATTTGAACTAAATATATTAATTATAGAAAACACTATCAGAAACTAACTCAGTCCCTTACATGAAACTCTCCATTACCTAAATTCTCCAAATACATAAAAAACCACATTACACACCTAACGCACTAGGTTGAAGCCCAACAACCAAAATTAAATATCGCAATCGCAACTAAATACCCAGAAGGAATATTATGCCTAAACCTGTCTGTGTGATCGTTCACAAAAAAAAAACATTTACAACTACCTGGGGAAAGCGAAGGGGAAAATTTAAACTTCAAATTTACATCTAAATTCAGCTATACTGCCCCAAAAGGATTTAATATTAAACTAACAACTATCCTTTCATTATTCATTCATTTAAATCATATTATTTAAACAGTATCACTCACCACCCTCCAACCCAAACAAACCCACAAAAATACTGACAGGCATCACAAAGCCACTAATACAAGATAACGGCTTTCCATTTTACCCAATGGAGGGCTCACCACACACCCCGACACAGTACATATTTCAACAACAAGGTAGATGATGATTTCTTGCAACCCAAAGTCAATAAAGGCTAATTTCAATGGCCAAAAGACCCAAATGGTCAATACTCACCACCGTGATGTGTCCCCCATTAGTGGCAGCTCGAAAACAACAGCACGCATTTATTTAATCACACCCGTTTCAAATTCCAAATGCAACCATACTACAAAAACGTTACCAGCCTTGCTGTCTGTACAACCGCTGCCACTCCACAAAAAGGCAGAAACCCCATCCACAACCACTGGGAAAAAGGGGGGGACCCAGGCACTCTGCCACGACAGGACCCATGCACCAATCCAACAGTTATCCTTTCCTTCACCATCTATGTTATTCATTTCATTTTCAAACGGTATTACTAAACAACTGCTACCTTTTTCCTTAATGGACTTAAAGAAAAACATCAAACGCTCAATCTAAACAGCCTAACTGTGTATCATTAACACCTTTAGGATAATAAAATAAACTGTGTTTTCAGGTATCCCTGCATTTATATGAAATGTTATTTTGGGGCCCTCAAACCTTCACAGGAGCACCCTGTGACAATGGAGTAAAAAATGGAGTTTTCATCTCTGACTTACTTTCCTGCTTACGCTTAATGGAGCAGTCCTTGTCAACCTCATCTACGGAGGACTTTAGGGAGAAACTAGGGCACTCCGGGCACAATATTCAAATTATCTGATGTCCAGGGTAGATAAGGTGGCTAATAAGATTAAAGCTACTTATATAGGCCAGGGATAAAAAGCCGGCAAGCTTTTGGCTATGAGGATTAAGCAACAAACTAATTCTAGATGGATATCCTCTTTGAGGGACCCGGATACAGGTTCCCTTACTACCAGTTCCCAGGTAATGGGGGAAATTTTCTCTAAATGTTATAGTTCTTTATATACTGCTCCCCCCCCCTTCCAAAGAGGATTCTGACCAGCATGTGTTATCATTTCTGCTAAAGGTAGGTCTTTCAGCACTTACTGATGCACAATGAACATCCCTGTCAAGCCCAATTAATTAAGCATAGGTAGCCTCAGCAATAGATGCTCTGCCATTGAATAAATCTCCGGGGCCAAAAAGATTTACATCTCTTTTTTATAAAACCTACAACCCGATATTAACCCCCATTCTCACTGATTTATGTAATTATTGGTCCCTTCATCCACCAATAGATAGGTCCCTCTTTGAAGCCAGAATTGTGTTGCTGCCTAAACTGGGCAAGGATGTCTCCAGACCCGAAACTTATCGGCCCATTTCCCTAGTTAATAATGACATTAAGATATATGCTAAGATTCTAGCAACTAGACTAACTAAGGGTTGGGAATCCTTGATAGGGCCTGACCAGGTGGGCTTTGTAGCTGGCAGGAACCCTAATTCCCATTTTTGGAAGCTCTTCCACCTTATTTCCATGTCTGGGAAGATGGACAAATCTTCTGCGTTAGTCTCCCTGGATGCGGAGAAGGCTTTTGATCGAGTTTCTTGGAATTATCTTTTTAAAGCCTTGGAAGCCTATTCTATACCAGCTGATTTCATTAATAAGGTCAAGGTATTGTATCAGATCCTGTCAGCCCACATACTTTGTAATAATGAGATTAGTAAACCCTTCCAAATTACATAAGGCACCCGGCAAGGATGCTCTCTGTCACCCTTTCTTTTTAACCTTTATCTGGAGCCATTAATCAGAAGGATTAACCATTCTACATTAATTAAAGGAATTACTATGGGTAGGACCTCCTTCAAATTATCAGCTTTTGCAGATTACATTTTACTACATCTAGAGAGCTGGGAAATCTCACTCCCAGCAGCTCTGACAATTATCTCAGAGTTTAGCTTCTTTTTGGGCTACAAGCTAAATCCCTCAAAGACTACAGTCTATCCCTTATCTCTTTTCCTTCCTGGGTCCCTAGCTCCTTCCCTGATTCTTAAGTGGGACACTGCACCATTTACATACTTAGGTATTAAGATTTCTAGGAGTCTCTGTGAACTCAAGCAGCTCAACTTAGACCCTTTCTCCAGCAATTGAAAGGGGACCTTAGTAGATGGAAGCATCTCCCTTTGACACTGTGGGGTAGAGAAAATGTTATTAAAATGTTTGTTCTTCCTAAGCCAATGTACACCTTAGGTATTCTTAACATTTACCTATCTAGGACATAGTGTAAATCTTTGGATACCCTTTGTTCTTCATTTATCTGGGCTGATAAACTCCCTCGGAGAGCCTACTTCAAACTACCACGTCCTTATAACCATGGGGGCTTGCAGGTACCAGATTTCTTTAAATATTACATGGCTTTTCATGGCGCCTCATACTTCAACTGGGGAATCTTCAGCCCACCTGAGGACCAGGTTCCTGGTTGGTTAGTTATAGAGTGTGGATTAGCCCAGAAGCATAAAGTCTCCCTAAATTTATTATTGTATTTTCCATACTCAAAATTCCCAGTAGACTTTGAGACAACCCTATTGGCTGCAGTAGTACAGCACATCAGCAAATGTGTCATCTATTAAAAATAATACCCCGCTACAGTGTCTGAACAGCCAGTTTTTAGAAGTCTTTACTTTTGTATAGCTGGGAAACCAATTCAGCCCTCTTTTCTACACTTACTATCTCAGCTCACAGTGCAGGATTTTCTGATGGGGACTGGAATGAAATCTTCTATGGTTATATTTAATCAATGTAAGCTTCCTCCTAGTTCCCACTTTAAGCTCAGGCAGCTGTGCGATTGCATAAGGCAATCAGTGAAAAGCCTTTCTACTTCTTTGAATTATAGCTTTCGTTTTTCAGATATTACCCAATACATGGGTAAGAGGAAAGTGATAAAGTATTTTTAAATTTTTTGTGGAACCATGACCTGTCCATTACTTCCAGAGCAGCTCCCTATTGGCAGAACATACTAAAATTAAATTGCTCTGAGAGAAAATGTCAGTCTAATTTTCCAATTATTTAACCAGGTGAGACACACTAAGCTGAAAGCTTGTTTACAGGTACAACCTGGGAGCACAAGGAAGTTAAGTGACTTGTTCAGGGTCACACAGTATGCAAGTGGGGGGCTGTGGGATTCAAACCCAGGTCTCCAGATTTGCAGCTCAGAGCCTTAACCCACTGCGCCATACTGCCCTTATCTCTTTCTCTTCCTGGGTCCCTAGCTACTTCCCCGGTTCTTAAGTGGGACACTTCACCATTTACATACTTAGGTATTAAGATTTCTAGGAATCGCTATGAATTCAAGCAGTTCAACTTAGACCCTGTTCTCCAGCAATTGAAAGGGGACCTTAGTAGTTAGTAGTATCTGAACCTCAGTTTGCACTTATTTGAAACAAGACCGCCTAAGACCTATACAATTTAAGGTCTTGCACAGCCTGTATCTTACCCCTAGTATATTATATCAAATGAAAAGACTTCCCACCCTGACCCATGCATCGTGCTTGGCAGAGGTGGTTAATCTATACCATAAATTGTGGGAATGTCCTATTGCGAAACAGTTGTGGACATTAATTTCCAAGAAACTATCCCCCTTATTTGGTGGCGACAATTATTTCATATCAGAAGTCTGTATTTTAGGGGATTATTCAAGTATGAAAAACCTCAATCATAGGTATTATATGGCAGTCTGCTCAGCTGTGGCTAAGTTAATCATTGCAAAACATTGGGTTGGAAACTGGACTCCTTCTATTTCCGAATGGGTCTAGGAATGTCTAACGGCTTTTTAGGCTGAATGTGTAGTAACAGGTTATGGTTTCAACTCACCTCATGTATGCAGTCACTGGTTGCAGCTTTATGACTATTTGCTTAGGTAAACAGGGGCACGTCAGGAAAGTTTTTACTTTAGTTGATGGAGTGCTTTGGATGGGGGATGGGGGTTGGGAATAGGGTTTGATTTTTATGTATGTTTGTTTTATTTATTTACCTTGTTGTCTCTTGTGGTTTGTTTACACTCATTATTCCTGCATGTATCTTCCACAGGTCTATGTTGGTTGCTGTTTTTGCTATTGGAAAAAGCAATAAAGTTTATTATGACAAAAAAATAGACTTATAAAACTTAACTTTAACTTATTTACTATCAGGTGGATAAACAAATGGCTCAAAGGGAAGGAGCCAGCAAGTTAAAGTCTCAAATACTGCCTCAAAAGGAGCCCCAGTCACTAGTGATGTGCTCCAGAGATTGGTTCTGGGCCCTGTTCCATCTGGTATATTCATCAGTGACTTGCACCACACCAGTTGCAATATAATTAAGTTTGATGATGATACTAAACTGAGTTATGAGGTAGACAGTGATTCAAAATATCACACACTTGAACAGAACTTACTTAACATTAAGAGGCGGGCAAGGTTTAACAAAACACAATATAATGCCAGTAAATGCACAGTAATCCACCTGGGTCGAATGGACCCGTTACAAAATTATTTTTTAAATGAGATTAACATCAAACCTGTTATTTATTTATTTTATTTATTTATTTATTTAAGAGATTTACCAGGAAGGCATGCTGAGCAGAGTACTGCTCGATTCCAGATGCGCCCTGGGGTTTTGGGGTTACAGTGGGGACATGATACAATCTGCACAAAACAATACAGTGGAACATGGTATGGGCAGTCAGAAAAACATACATAAGGAGTAGTAGAACAGTAGTGGGTAACATACATAATATAAAATGGAACAAATTGAGGGTAGGCACATTTATTGTACAGTATACAGTGATTTACTATGAGTAGGTCAGAAACAGTGGAGAGAACAGGCTTGATTCATTACCTGGGCAGGTACAGGAGGGAGAGGGGGTTGGGGGGGTTGCAGGAGCAGGTGGTAGAGAAGTGCGAATTGAGAAGGGCATTTAGTTGGGGAGTACTTGTGGAGTGTCTAATATCAGCTGCCAGGGAATTCCACAGTTTGGGTAACCTAAAGCTGAAAGCTGCCTGACCGGACCGGGTGGATCTATGAGGGATATGCAGGAGCCTAGCGTGGCTGTTACGGAGTGCATAGGACGGTGGGGGTAGGGCAGTTAGGGAGGCTGACAGATAGGATGGGAGTGAATTTGACCAGAACTTTGCCGAGGTTTTAAAGCAGTGACATGATCTTCTGTTGTGTAAAGAGGTGAGGTTCAAGGATTGGTATAGGACACAGTGGTGGGTGCTGGGAGGGAGGTCAAGTGAAAAACGGCAGAAGGAGTTGAATAGGGGGGTCAAGCCTTGCTAGGGAGGTTTGAGGGGCTGCGCAGTAAACTGTGTCACCATAGTCAAATATAGGAGGATCATTTTTGACTATTTCTTGCCTGGTTGGCAGGGGTATGCAATTTTATTTCGGTAGAGGGCTCCCAACATAGGGTTCAATTTTTTGTGTAAAGCATCAACGTGTGCAGAGAAGTTTAGGTGTTGGTCTAGCCAGACACCTAGATAACGAAAGGAGGTGCAGGCCTCCAGTGGGGAGCTGTCCAGTGTGAAGAACTTTGGTGGCTCAGTAAGCCGTGCGAGTTTGGGCCGGGAGCCAAAGGTGAGGGAGATAGTTTTTTTTGAGTTTAGGACTAGCTGGTTTGAGATAAGCCAACGTTGGACGGAGTCAAAATCCTTCTGAAGGCAGGCTGTCACAGCACTGGAGGATGGGCCAGAGGCGAACAACACCGTATCGTCAGCGTACATGTGAATGGCCCAGTTTGGACAGGCTGCTGGCAGGTCATTGAGAAACATAGAGAACAGCATTGGGCCAGAACCACCCTGGGGACTCCGCTGGTGACTGGGAGTAGGTGGATGTAGCGAGCCTATGCGACAGATTGGGACCTGTTAGTCAGGTATGAGTGGAACCAGTTATTTGCAGCAGCCGACAGGCCGGCTAGAGCCAGTTTAGCCAGCAACAAAGGGTGGGAGACGGTGTCAAACGTTTTTGCCAGATCAATAAATATGGCAACTGTTAATTCCCCTTTGTCCATACCTGTGAGGACAGCGTTTGTAAGCCGGAGGAGAGAGGTGGTGGTGGAGTGATTTTTCCTGAAACCGGCCTGGTAAGGAGTTAAGAAGTTTATCGACTCCAGGTAGTGGTGGAGTTGGGAAAGGACCAGACGTTCTTGAAGTTTGGCCAGAATGGGGAGCAGGGATATAGGGCAGAAGTTGGAAGGTGAGGAGAGGTCCCCTCCTTTGGGAAGGGGAATGACAGTGGCTTGTTTCCACTTTTTGGGGACTGCACCGAGTTTAAAAGACAGGTCGAACAGCAGGGTTAGCGGATGGGCTATGGCAGGTGCAGAGAGCAGGAGCATTTTGGAGTCGAGGCCAGAGGGACATTTACCTTTGTCAGGGTTGAGCAACCTCAGAAGATTTAGCACCTGAGCTGGTGATACAGGGCATAGGGAGAATGAAGCTGAGGAGGGTACAGGGGAGAGGTGGGTGGGGAAGGGGAAGGGTAAAGGAGGAAAGAAGGGATGATGCGGCAGTGGAGAAGTAAGAATTGAATTGGAGGCTACCATGCTGGGATCCAGATGTTTTCCCTCAATGTTTAGGAGGGGTGGGGTTTGGGTCGATGGGAGAGAAGGGATTTATGGACTTCAGAATTGAGTTGGGTGACCGAAACTATTATTCAAAGCATTTTGAAGTAATTAGATTTGGCTTGCCTTACGATCCTGGTGCATGCGTCAGAGGACCGGTAGTGGCGCCTGTGCCATGTGACTACTTGGCCTTGAAATTTTTCCAGGCGCGTCTCTGGCCTGGTTGCTGCATCAGGCTTGTTGTAATCCAGGGCAAGTGGGTTCCTCTAACTCGGGATCGCCTGAGTGGAGCATGGTTGTCCCAGATGGAGAGGAAATTTGAGGAGAAGAAGTGCAAAGCATCATCAATGGAGGGGGCCTTAGAGATGGAAGACCAGTCAATACTGGTAAGGTCGTTTAGGAGCGCAGGCAGGTCAAGAGACTTATAAACTCTAGTGAGGAGTGACTGGGGTGGGGGAGCAGAGGGTCGATAGATTTTACGCACCATGTAGATCATAGGTGGTCACTAAGGGAGTCTGGTAGAAGGCCCGCTTGAAAGATCCGATGAGGGTGGGTGGTAAGCGCCCAATCCAGGAGGGTATGTTTGTTGGACTTATGGTTTAGGCGAGTTGGTTCAGCTATTTGCTGGGACAAATTTAGGGCATTTATGTGTTGCCGAGCTTTGAGGCTCCCTGTCTAGCCAATTGAGATTGAAATCCCAGGCATGTGAGTTCGCCGCCAATCAGTAAGGGACCCTCAGGGTGCCGAGATGGTCGAGGATGTTACCCAGTGGAGTTACAGGTGGGCAGTAGGATCCAGCAATATAAATTGGGATGGAATGAGTTAATGAGATTTTGACTAGGAGGAATCAATAGGTTGTGTGGGGCCGCAGTGTGATACAGGAAAATTGAAGAGCGGAGGAGATGTACATGGTAATGCCGCCACCCTTTCTTTTCGCCCGTCTATCCTGGCGATTAGGCGAAAACCAGGTATAGAGAATTCGGCATCCTGGTTGTGAGGTTTTAACCAGGATTCTGTGATAATTAAAATGTCAGGGCAGTGAGTGAGGACAGTGGTTTGTAAGGCAGCAATTTTGTTTAGGATGCTGCATATGTTTAGTTGGACAATCTTAAGTCCTTTCGGGAGGGGCGTGGCAGTTGTGGGTTGTTTAGCAGCATTGGGTGCAGTTGGTCCTGGATTGCATTCAATGTCCCCGGCTATGAGGAGGAGGAGGGCCAGGGAGTGACTTAGTAGGCGTAAAGTCTTTGGAGATCTCCAGTGTCGAGAGGGGTGATATGCAATACAATAGGTATAGGTGTGGTACTTGTGGAGGGGGACATAAAGAGCGGGCAAACCTGCGTGGAGAGAGGGTGGGAGGATAGAGGCCCCAGGGACCAGTTGGGCCATGGCGACATGTTTAGCTCCACTGTTGCTGTGGAGGAGAGGGGGGGTGATAAGGAGGCTTTAGGTAGGTATGGCAAGGACACAGGCAGAGTGGGATGGGATGATGATGGAAAGGAGGATAGGGAGAGGCAAAGCAAAAAAATCGTGAGAGCTAAAAACTGCATAATTAATACTTTGTATTCTTGCTATTTAATTGAATTGACTTTTAGGATCACTTTACTTTGTGGAGAAGGGAAACTGTGCTGCGGTGGCCTCTAGTGGTTGAAGAGTATAGGGAACTAATGGGAAAGTGGGCTGATTGGTTAAGACAGCTCACGGGGTTACCACCATATAAGGAGGAGCCGACCAAGGGTGGTGGTGGGGGTGGTGGGGAGCCTCCGCATAGCGCAGGCGGGCTAGAGCTTCTGGAGGGTAGCTGAAAACAGGGATCGCTACCTGCTGGCTCCTGCAGCCCGTCTGCCGGGGAGGGTCTGTGGCTGTGGGGAGGGCTACAAGGTAGCTAGCCCTCGCGACCGCACTGCTGCTGGCTCCTGCAGCTCGCCGTCCGTGGGGAGGGTCCGTGGCTGTGGGAGGGCTACAGGTAGCTAGCCCTCGCGACCGCACTGCTGCTGGCTCCTGCAGCTCCTGCTGTCCACGGGGAGGGTCCGTGGCTGTGGGGAGGGCTACAAGGTAGCTAGCCCTCGCGACCGCACTGCTGCTGGCTCCTGCAGCTCCGTCGTCCGCGGGGGAAGGTCCGTGGCTGTGGGGAGGGCTACAAGGTAGCTAGCCCTCGCGACCGCACTGCTGCTGGCTCCTGCAGCTCCGCATCGCGGGAGGGTCCGTGGCTGTGGGGAGGGCTACAAGGTAGCTAGCCCTCGCGACCGCACTGCTGCTGGCTCCTGCAGCTCCGTCGTCCACGGGGGAGGGTCCGTGGCTGTGGGGAGGGCTACAAGGTAGCTAGCCCTCGCGACCGCACTGCTGCTGGCTCCTGCAGCTCCGTCGTCCGCGGGGGAGGGTCCGTGGCTGTGGGGAGGGCTAGGTAGCTAGCCCTCGCGACCGCACTGCTGCTGGCTCCTGCAGCTCCGTCGTCCGCGGGGAGGTCCGTGGCTGTGGGGAGGGCTACAAGGTAGCTAGCCCTCGCGACCGCACTGCTGCTGGCTCCTGCAGCTCCGTCATCCGGGGAGGGTCCGTGGCTGTGGGGAGGGCTACAAGGTAGCTAGCTCTCGACCGCACTGCTGCTGGCTCCTGCAGCTCCTGCTGTCCGCGGGAGGGTCCGTGGCTGTGGGAGGGCTACAAGGTAGCTAGCCCTCGCGACCGCACTGCTGCTGGCTCCTGCAGCTGCCGTCCGTCGGGAGGTCCGTGGCTGTGGGAGGGCTACAGGTAGCTAGCCTCGCACCGCATGCTGCTGGCTCCTGCAGCTCCGTCAGTCCTCGGGAGGTCCGTGGCTGTGGGAGGGCTACAAGGTAGCTAGCCTCGTGACCGCACTGCTGCTGGCTCCTGCAGCTCCGTCGTCCGTGGGGAGGGTCCGTGGCTGTGGGAGGCTACAGGTAGCTAGCCCTCGCGACCGCTGCTGCTGGCTCCTGCAGCCTCCGTCGTCGGGGAGGGTCCGTGGCTGTGGGGAGGGCTACAGGTAGCTAGCCCTCGCGACCGCACTGCTGCTGGCTCCTGCAGCTCCGTCTCTCAGGGAGGTCCGTGGCTGTGGGGAGGGCTACAAGGTAGCTAGCCCTCGTGACCGCACTGCTGCTGGCTCCTGCAGCTCCGTCGTCCACGGGGGAGGGTCCGTGGCTGTGGGGAGGGCTACAAGGTAGCTAGCCCTCGCGACCGCACTGCTGCTGGCTCCTGCAGCTCCGTCGTCCGCGGGGGAGGGTCCGTGGCTGTGGGGAGGGCTACAAGGTAGCTAGCCCTCGCGACCGCACTGCTGCTGGCTCCTGCAGCTCCGTCGTCCACGGGGGAGGGTCCGTGGCTGTGGGGAGGGCTACAAGGTAGCTAGGCCTTGCGACTGCACTGCTGGTTCCTGCAGCTCCGTCGTCCGCTGGGGAAGGTCCGTGGCTGTGGGGAGGGCTACAAGGTAGCTAGCCTCGCGACCGCACTGCTGCTGGCTCCTGCAGCTCCGTCGTCTGCGGGGGAGGGTCCGTGGCTGTGGGGAGGGCTACAAGGTAGCTAGCCCTCGCGACCGCACTGCTGCTGGCTCCTGCAGCTCCGTCGTCTGCCGGGGAGGGTCCGTGGCTGTGGGGAGGGCTACAAGGTAGCTAGCCCTCGTGACCGCTTGCTGGCTCCTGCAGCCCGGCTGCCCACGGGAGGGTCCGTGGCTGTGGGAGGGCTACAGGTAGCTAGCCCTCGCGACCGCACTGCTGCTGGCTCCTGCAGCTCCGTCCACAGGGGAGGTCCGTGGCTGTGGGAGGGCTACAGGTAGCTAGCCTCACGACCGCCTGCTGCTGGCTCCTGCAGCTCCGTCGTCCGGGGGAGGTCCGTGGCTGTGGGGAGGGCTACAAGGTAGCTAGCCCTCGCGAACGCACTGCTGCTGGCTCCTGCAGCTCCGTCGTCCACGGGGGAGGGTCCGTGGCTGTGGGGAGGGCTACAAGGTAGCTAGCCCTCGCGACCGCACTGCTGCTGGCTCCTGCAGCTCTGTCGTCGGGGAGGGTCCGTGGCTGTGGGAGGGCTACAGGTAGCTAGCCTCAGACCGCACTGCTGCTGGCTCCTGCAGCTCCGTCTGCCACGGGGAGGGTCCGTGGCTGTGGGGAGGGCTACAAGGTAGTAGCCTCGTGACCGCACTGCTGCTGGCTCCTGCAGCTCCGTCGTCTGCGGGGGAGGGTCCGTGGCTGTGGGGAGGGCTACAAGGTAGCTAGCCCTCGCGACCGCACTGTTATCACAGAAAGAGATCTGGGTTAGTAATAAACAGTGAATTAATTATCATAGAGAGATCACTGTAGGAACATCATGCTAACTGCCAATCAAATTATTCGATCTATACAAAAAGCTTTTGTTACCATGTGTGAAACCCGTATAATACCACAATACAAAGCATAAGCTAAGCCTCACATCAATTATGCTGCGTCGTTCTGGGACCCACATCTAAGAAAGGACCAAAAGTTAATCAAGGGACTATAAAGGAGTCACAAGGCTAATCCCTAGGTTTAAAGGTGTACCATATTCAGAAAGGCTATCAGCATTAAACTTTTACAAGCTTCAGACACATAGAGATAGGGGTGATTTATTGATGCTCCACAATATCTTTTTTTTGTTTGATTATTTCTTTATCCCCTACCAACTGGCCCCCTTCCAACGGTCCCTCCAATCTCTGCCACCGGACCTGGTACCAGCCATCACCTGAAGCCAATTTGAGGTGCCAGCTGCCCTGGTGCGGTGAGCAGACTAGCATCATCCCACCAGTTGGCTTGTTTTCTTCTCCAGTTTTGTCTCATCCTGAGCACAGAGCCAAGGTGTGCAATAACGCCAATGTCTGAGCCACACATGCTTCTGTACATGGCACACTGAACATCTTGTTTGGCTCCACCCCCCCTTGTGTGGGTCAGTTCTGCCAGCCCCCAGCCATCGCTAGGGGCCAGTCAAGCAGCAGACTCTATTCCCACCCCTTCCCAGGAAAGGAGAGCTGTACTCCAGATGGTCGATCCTCTCCCTCTCCAGCTGACCTCTGGTGACCTGCTCGCCCTGTGAATATGGATCACCAGCATGGCAGGAGGTAAGGCATGATGCCTCAGCCCTCCACGCCACTGGGTCAGCAAATGCTCCACAATATCTCAATAGATAATCTACTGGCCAAAGATTGCAATATTTCTTTTGTCTCTAATCCAAGCTATTTAATGCGGCATAAAAAACAGTTATATATCCCATGTGTATTGACTGTTTGTGGAGGGCATAGGTTTTCTGCTCAGTATTCACAATGGAAAAGCAGGGGGAGATACCAAATCCAGTCAATAGAAGCACTCTTAATAGGGGGGTTGATATTAGTCCTTTCACAGAAGAAAGGTTCTGAAAGAACTCTCAAAACGGAAGGTGGGTAAAGCAATGGGGCCTGATGGGATTCACCCCAGAATTCTAAAAGAACTAAGGGAAGAACTAGTAGCACTACTGACTAACCTTTATAATAAATCATGGGAGGATGGTGTGGTACCTGAGGACTGGAGGAGGGCAGATGTGATTCCCCTTCACAAAAGTGGGAGCAAGACAGAGGCAGGAAACTACAGACCTGTCAGTTTGACCTCAGTGGTAGGGAAAATCAGGGAATCACTTCTGAAGGAAAGAATTGTTGAGTACCTAGAGGCCAGTGGGGCACAGGATCCAAGGCAGCAGGGATTCACAGCAGGAAGGTCATGTCAGACAAATCTAATTGATTTCTTTGACTGGGTGACCAAAGTAGTAGACCAGGGGAGGGCCTGTGGACATAGCCTACCTAGACTTTAGCGAGGCATTTGACACAGTACTGCACAAAAGATTAATAAACAAATTAGCCAGCCTGGGAGTGGGTCCCAGGGTGGTAGCCTGGGTAAAACATTGGCTGGATAACAGGACACAATGGGTAATAGTAAATGAAGTCCACAGTAAAGAAAGGAGGGGTTACTAGTGGGGTACCGCAGGGTTCAGTACTGGGGCCGGTCCTTTTTAATGTCTTTATAAGTGACATTGCAGAGGGACTGGAAGAGAAAGTATGCCTCTTTGCAGATGACACATAGAACATAGAAACATAGAATTTGATGGCAGATAAGGACCGCTTGGCCCACCCAGTCTGCCCATTTCCCCTATCTAACTGATAAGCTGCAAATCCAAGTTAACCAACAGGCTATTTCTTCCTACCCCACCAATAGACTTGCCTTATGTCTGTCCTATGCATTCTTGAATTCCCCCAATGTTTTTGACTTTACGACCTCCTCAGGAAGGCCATTCCATGCATCTACAACCCTCTCTGTGAAGAAACATTTCACATTAACATGGTGCTATCCTCTCTATTCTTCAAATTGTGCCCCTTGTTCTTGTACATCTTTTTTGAAAGATGCTACCTCTTGGACTTTGTTGATTCCCTTGAGGTATTTGAACGTTTCTATCATGTACCCATTCTCCCTCCTTTCCCCGAGGCTATACATCTTAAGCTCCTTTAGTCTTTCTTCATATGTTGTCTGGTGCAGACCCTGCAACATTTTGGTCGCCCTCCTCTGGACAGCTTCCACTCTGTCTATGTCTTTGCGGAGATCAGGTCTCCAGAACTGTACACAGTACTCCAGATGTGGTCTTAGCAACTGTCTGTACAGAGGGCCAACAACTTCTTGTTTCCTACTGGTAATGCCTCTCCCTATGCATCCCAGTATCCCCCCAACCCTCCTTACTACCTTCTCAAGGGCAGGGTCAGCACAGGCAAGAAGACAAGAGGGAAGGAATGGGAAAGAGGAAGAAGGGAGAGGTTTGGGTTGGGGGTGGGGCAGCTGTAGTGATATGAAACTAAGAACTGCTCAATCGGGCAGACTTGATACACCTGTGGGCCTTTTTCTGCAGGCAATTTTGTATGTTTGTATGTAGGAGATAACGGGGGAATTGTGATACTATTGAAGTGGCCAGTTCCTAGGTGCTACAAGGAACATTTGATTGTGCAATTGGGCAGACAAGAGACAGACAAGTGGCAGAATAGGAGAGTCGAAAACTAGATGCTTGCTGTTAACTCTGTCTACATAATCAGTGGGACAGGGTCTTAACCAGGCCCTGTCACACAGCCATAAAGGGGGTTCTGGAGATGACGAGGCCAGTATTTATCAGCAAATGGGTACAGAAAGGGCTTGCAGCCCTTAATATAGATAAGGCCCCAGGGCCTGATGGGAAGCATCTAAAGGTACTCAAGGATCTGACAGCTGAACTTGCTAAGCTCCTGGTAGAGCTATTCAGTAGCTCATTACACAAGGGGATATTTCTGAATGACTATAATGTAGTGGATGTAATTCCACTCCATGGTGGCGGTACAAGTAATGGAGAACCACAAACCAGTCAGTCTTGCCTCTTTTGTGGATGAACTGGAGTCAGTGGTCAAAAAGGACCTTGTGGACTATCTGGTAATAAATAACAGTCTTCAGGATTGTAAACTGCTTGGGTTCATAGTAGGGAGGTTATATCAGACCGACCCGACAGTTTTGTGTGATTGGGTGACGAGGGTTTTAGACAGAGGTCATGCCCTGGATTTACTCTACTTTGACTTCAGCGAGGCTTTCAAATCAGTTTCTCACAGAAGATTGCTGAAGAAGATGGAATATCAGGGTGCGGCAAGTAGCTAGCAGCTGAAAGGGAGCTAGCCTTTACTTTAGCTTTCAGAAGCAGCAGCTAGCAGCTGAAAGGGAGATAGCATTTGCTTTTAAAAGCACCTCATTTTGGAGAGGGAAGCTAACAACTAAAAGGGAGCTAGCATTTACTTTTAAGAGTACCTCATTTTGGAGAGGAAGAGAGTAGTCATCTAAATCCCCCCTCCACCATCACTTAACTGCTAACAGCGACTGGTAAGTGGGAGGGGCCTGTGACTTATGAATAGCAGTCAGTTGTGCCCCAGCTCCATTTTGATTCAGCTTTTAGAAGCAGCAGCTGAAAGGGAGCTAGTCTTTACTTTTGCTTTAAGAAGAAGCAGCTAAGAGCTGAAAGGGAAATAGTATTTACTTCTAAAAGCACCTCATTTTGGAGAGGGAAGGTAGCAACTAAAAGGGAGCTAGCATTTGCTTTTAAAAGTACCTCATTTTGGAAAAGAAGAGGGTAGTTGGCTAAATCTTCCATTCCCCCATCACTTAACTGCTAACAGCTATTGCTAAGGGATGGTAATAGTACTACCGAATCTCCCACCCCCCCTTCCAACCACCCAGGTTCTTTCTACATTTATAGAAGCCCAGGGCTTCCAAAGGAAGACACCTGTGAGAACAGGAAGAGACGATTGAGAAGATGCAGTAAAGGGAGAAAGAAACAGTAACACCTACAGGTCAGCAGGAAAACAGACATGGATATAAAGATCTGCCAGAGCTGCAGAGGACTGATAGTGAAGCAGACACTCTGGAGACTGGGATGCCCCTTCTGTACGACAGTTGCAGAACTACAGAGGGAGCTATGTTAGGCAAGAGAAGAGATCACAGGGCTGCAGAGGAGATTACATTGGGGATGCCCACCACCCCCCATTACCCACCCACTCACCCAAAGTCCCACGGGTCTTGGAGGATGGAAGGTGGTGAGAGGAGGCAGCAGGGCACCTACAGCTAAGATGGGGCACTGCCAGACACATGCTATTCACATAGAGAAGTGTTGCCCCCCGCCCAGTCAGTGGACAGAAACCAAGTGAGGAAAAAGGAAGAGTCAAGCTGGACAAACCTGATACAAGAAAGCAGGAAGTAGGTACAAAGAAGGAGAGGAAGAATACACAGAGCAACAGGAGGATTCTGGTCATTAGAGATTCTATGTTGTGAGAAGTGGAGGCATAGTCCATCAGTGCGAAGGGAGCTGAAACCACGGTGAACTGCGTGCCTGGAGCATCTGCAAGGAGAGCTAAGGACAGAATAAGACAGCTGGTGAGAAGAGAGAAAAATTTTGTGGTGATCACTGTCCACCTTAGGACAAATGACATAACAAATAAGATTGAGGAAGAAGCCAAGGCAGACATGAAAACTCTAGGGGACAGCTTAAAGAAGTACACAACACATCTGACTTTCTCAAAGGTGTTGCTGGTTAGGAGGAAGGGCAGAAGTGAGGACAAGATCAGGAATGAAGAAATGAGGGAATTCAATCGGTGGCTTCAGGGTTGGCATGCAGACCATGGGATGCACTACATTGGAGACTGGGGGACCTTCTGGGACAGGAAGCTGTTCAAGCATTATGGTCTGCATCTCAACAGAGAAGGAGCGAGAGCACTAAGGAAAAAGTTGGAGGTCTTCTTGGAGGGTTTAAACTGGGAGGTCTCCAGCACAGAGAAGACCTAAATGAGGATGCAGAAGAAAGATACGAAGGTAAGGGGGTTGATGAGTGGAAGGGAACTTTCCAACACAGAACTAAAGGAAACAGGCATGGACATGAGCAAGGAGTGGCCATAGGTAAAAAAAGGAGGGACCTCATGTAAAGTACAGGAGGGGCAGACACAGAAAAGTGGGGATGATACTGAGGTTATAGCAGACAGGGTAGGCCGTGATTGGAAAGCTGTGGTGACAGCTCACACAGCCACCATCGGTGGGCTTGTCACTACTCCCCATATAGGGAGCACATACACACCCAGAAAGAGAAATTCAGAACCTGGGCATCTCGACTGCAGAGGTCTCAATTAGCATTCTGCATCAAGATGGCAACCTCAAAAATCACTCGGGCACAAACAACAAGTTGGCACTGCCCAAGAAGAGGATGCAGCTCCATACCAGAAGAGGTGCACATTCCTGGAAGGTGATGGTTGCAAAAGCTAGAAGCCTTGCAACCAAACTACCCGAACTCACAGCCATCGTGGTAGAAGAAAGATCGGACTGGGTCACCGTGACAGAAGCATGGTTCACTGAAAACCATGGATGGGACACAGCTATATCCAGATACAATCTGTTCAGAAAGGATAGGCGGGGCAAAGAGGGGAGGCATAGCCATTTACATTTAAGAAAACATAAGAGCCACAGAAGTGCAGAGTCACCCTGGGAACACAGAGTCACTGTGGCTTACTATAGACACAGGAAATAGAAAAACATTCAGGATTGGCATCATATACAGACCTCCAAATCAAGGACAGAAAGAGGACAAAGACCTCATAGCTGATAGCTGAGTATAAATGCAATTACAGGATATTTTTTAGGATGTGATGCAGGAATCTATGTGCAATATGCTCTTGTCATATTATGTCAGTGTGCGATCATATGTATATTGTGAGTTTTATTTATGTTAATTAACTTGTATTTTGTACGTAATTGGAACACTGTTTTCTTTCATATAGAGTCCCTTGTAAATGAGCATATTTTTATACTCAGTGGGTTATCTCCATGTTCATTTTATGAATAAAATCATTACTACTACTACTCATAGAAGAAATACACAAAATGTCTCAGACAGGAGAGGATACTGGTGGGGGGACTTCAACCTTCCAGATATAAACTGGAGTACACTGATGGTGGCAACAACCAGAAGCAGGGATTTCTTATTGGCACTACAGGGAGCAGGACTAAGTCAACTGATCAAAACGCCAACAAGAGGAGATGACATACTTGACCTGCTCCTCACAAACACTGAGAGGGTCAAGGAACTCGATGTGGGATGCCATATGGGTAACAGTGACCATCACATGGTTACCTTCAAGGTGAACATGTGCCACTCAAAAACAAAAGTACTAGATTTTAAAAAGGCAGACTTCAACCAAATGAGGACCAACATAAGAAACGATTTAATTGATCTACAAGTAGACAAGGTCAATATCACATGGGGAAACTTAAGAAAGCAATCCAGATAGTCACTGACCAATTCGCCAGAAGGGTTACAAAAGCAAAAAGAAAACAAAACCTCTTATGGTTTTCAAAGGAAGTGGCTAAAATAGTGAGAGAAAAATGGAAGGTGTTCAAGCTATACCAGAAAACATACAAGGAAGGAGACTGGGTGTCATACAAAGAGAAAATGAAAGAATCCAGCAAAGAAGTAAGGTAGGCAAAAGCATAAATAGAAGCAAGTATAGCAGAAAGGGCAAAGAGAGGAGATAAATCCTTCTTTAGGTACAACTGGGATAGAAGGAAGGCAAAAGGAGGTATAGTCAATATTATAACTCAGGAAGGGAAAACAACAGAAGATGACCCAGAAAAAGCAAAAATCCTGAACAAGTAATTATGCTCTGTATTTACTGAAGAGGACCCAAGGGATAGCCCAGAAATGACAAAATGCAACACTCCTGGACAGGGGGTTGATATTAGCTCCTCCACAAAAACTGAAGTACTGGAGGCACTAAATAAAGTGCAAGTTAACAAGGCCATGGAGCCAGATGAAATGCACCCCAGGATCTTGAAAGAATGGAGATTAGAGTTGGCTGCCCCACTGGCTAAACTATTCACCAAATCCCTAAAGACTGAAGACATACCTGAACACTAGAAAAGGGCAACAGTGGTCCTGCTCCACAAATCGGGCAGCAGGGAGGACTTTGAAAATTACAGGCCCATAAGTCTTGCATCCATAGTGGGGAAGTTAATGGACACAGTACTCAAACAGAGTATCATGGCATTCCTGGAGGCCAGCGGCCATCAGGTGCCCAAGCAGCACAGTTTCACAGCGGGTAGGTCATGCCAGACAAACCTGATTGAGTTTTTTGACCGTGTTACAAAGGTTATAAATGATGGCAGGGCAGTAGATATGGTCTACTTAGACTTTAACAAGGCCTTCGACTCAGTTCCACACAGAAAGCTAGTAAAGAAGCTATAACACACAGGAGCTGGATCAGAAGTAGTTAGCTGGGTTAAAAACTGGTTACAGAGCAGAACTCAGAAAGTGCAGGTAAAAGGAGCACTATAATCAGATGGTAGAGTAACCTGCAGTGTGCACCAGGGTTCAGTACTGAGGCCCTTGCTCTTCAATATTTTCATGTCAAAAGCTGGGGAGAGATCATGAAGCACCAAGATGGAAGAGCTCTTCTGATCTCTTGCCATCAAGAGATCACTGAGCACCCGAACCAGTGCAGTCTCGGTACTATGCCTCTTTTAAAAACCAGATTGGAGAGGTTCATAGATGTCATGGATGGTCAAATGGTTCTCCAGCTGTAGCACCACAGCCTTCTCAATAACCTTCCCCACAAAGGGAAGATTAGAGATGGGTCTGTAGTTAGCAGGGAAGCCTGGGTCCAGAGAAGCTTTCTTCAGGAGGGGTGTCACCACTACCTCCTTCAGGGAGCTAGGGAACTCACCTGACTCAAGGGAGCACGAGACTACCTGTGCAAGGACCGGGTCAACGATGTCACAGCAACCCATAATCAGGGAGGTTGGGCCCAGATCCAGACTACAGCATGTAGAGTGCATGCCCTGGACAGTCCGCATAAAATCCCTGAATTCCAGCTGGTCAAAGGTACTCCAGGAAAGTAAGTAAGAGTGACCAAACACCAATCACTAACAGCCCCCATAGATTGTGCCAGTTGGATCTCCTCCCTGATGCTGGCCACCTTATCCACAAAGAACCGAGCGAGCTTGTCACACTCAATTTGTGAAAAGGCTCTTCAGGACTGCAGACAGGTCATGTTGCACAGCCTGTCCACAGTTTGAAAGAGCTGAGCCAGTTTGTTCTGAGCAGCAGCAATCTCCCTGGACAGGAACTCTGCCTTTTTATGGGTGATTGTTGATTGATAGACTTGATAATGTTCCATCAATCTAAGGTGGTCAGCCTCCAGGGCGGACCTCCACCAGCAAAGCTCTAACCTTTGTTCTAGTCGCTGCAACTCCCTCAAGGTCCCATCAAACCAAGGGGACCAAGAGCAGAGGGAGAGAGGATGATGGGCAAGCACAGTGGTAGGTTTCAAGAATACTTGGGACAGATACAAGGGAGCCCACAAACCCAAGGGCAGTTAGAAGGCTAGGCTAAAAGAAAAGGGGCAGACTAGATGGAGCTGGTGGTCTCCTTCTGCTGTCAACTTCTATGTTTCTATGATTCTATGCGAGGGATGTAATAAGATAGATAGAAAACTGGTTGAAGGAAAGAGACAGTAAAATGTTGTTATTAATGGTGTTAGAGCAGAAGAGAGGGAGGTTATGGGTGTAATGACATAGGGATCTGTCCTGCATCCTGTTCTCTTCAATATGTTTATCAGCAACACTGAAGAAAGAATTCAGGGTAAGCTGTGCCCCTTCATAGATGACAATAAGCTCTGTGAGAGAGTAGATACTGACAGGGGAATTAAGGAGATATAGACTGACCTACAAAAACTAGAAATGTGGTCTAAGGTTTGGCAGTTGAAATTCACTGCCAAAAAGTGCACGATGAACAAGAACACCAGGACAGAGTAATGGATAGGAGGGTCAGAGCTGAGTAGTACAGCTGATAAAATGGACGTAGGACTCGTCATTAGTGACTCCATTGAACAATCAGGTCTTTGCAACCAGGCCTATAGTAAGGCAAATAAGACGCTGGGATGCATCAGAAGAGATATTGCCAGTGGAAGAAAAGAGGTACAGTACGTACCACTTGTCATGGACTAGTTTGATATAGCACCATTAATCTGTTACTGTACACGTAGTGGTGGGCGAAGTGGGCTAGATTCTGTTCTGCAAAGTGATTAGGAGTAACGCTGAATCCCCAAAGTGTCTCAAGAACGCAGCGTGGAGTAATTTTGCATTACAATGGGGAATGCAAAGTCCATTGAAAACAATGACATTACGTTATTCCTTCTTCCCCAAACCACTTCTCCACTAATTTTAAGGTGAAGTAACACTGAAATCAATGTACTTTGTATCACTTCGCCTTGTTATTGAGTTCCGAAGTGAATTTGCAGTGCTTCATGGGATTGCAGATCACATGGGCTCTAGATTGTTCTGCACAGCCTCAGTTCTGTGTAGTGTGTGTGTAGTGGAAGATGGAGACAGTTTCCTCTCAGAGCACTGCTATTCAAATCTTCTAAAAGCTGTTAAGAAAGCCTTTTTGAGCCATTTTTTTTTTCCTCAAAGTTTAGTACATCAATTGTAGGAAACCCTCCTGTGCTCATATCATCGAGTGTTTGTTGTTTGTGTGTGGATTTTGAATGTTAATTTAGAACAGTCAGTTTGTGTAGTGTGAAGTGTGCTTTGGGGGAGGGGTGTATCTGTGGTGTGGCTAGATTAACTGGGAGAAAAAGGCAGTCTTTCTGTTTTGGTTATATATTTCTTGTATAACTGTGTTGTACACACTGTACACACAGTAATATTTTCAGTAATTCTTTGCAATATTTTTGCTGATTGTTGTGCTGCAGCAGTGCATAATTTCAGTTTGTTTAAAACATTTGGTTATATTACTAAAGGTTTTCAGTTTGCTACACATTTCTTGTAGTGTGTGTGTGTGTGTGTGGCAAAGTGTGGTTCCTCTTATGGAGGCACCCACAGTGGAGACCAAGGAGGATGCTGGGAACCTCGACAAAGGAGACCCATAGGAAGGAGGCATGGGACCCCACAGAGGAAGGAAACAACTCCTGGTGGGACTCCATTGTTAGGAAGGTAGAACTGGGGGAGAAAGGGGAGAGGGAGGTAAGGTGCCTGTCTGGCATCTTGGCTTAGAGGGACAGGGAGCGAATCCTCAGGATTGCCGGAACAGCTGCACAGAGGAGGGAGCTGGATGTCATTGTCAACCTAGGGAAAAATTAGCTGGCTAAGAAAGGGATCAGAGCAGTGCAGGAAGAGTTTGTGGAATTGAGGAGGGCCTTAGACAAGTAGCATGCAAGGTAACCTTCTCAGAGGTGCTGCCTGTCCATGACATATGAGAGGCCACACCATGGAATTCAATCAGTGGTTGAAAAACTGGTGCAGAGCTCAGGGATTTGGCTTCACTGGGGACTTGGGATCCACCTGGAGAGATGCAAGCCTAAACTGGCATGATGGTCTGCATCTGTCCAGGAGGGGAACCAAGATCCTAGGTGATAGGTTTAAATGCTTCATTGGCAAGTATTTAAACTAGCCAAGGTGGGGAGGCACTGGAAAGGAGTAGGGAAATCCTAGTCCCCCCCAAAAAAAGTCATGGTAGTAAGTGCAGTAACCACCAACATAGAGATAGAGATGTCGATAAGGAGAAGGGCAGGGGAAAATGGAGAAAGTGACAAAGGCAAGAAGGACAGGGATGGGGCAAAAAGGAGTAAGGCCATCAGGAAATGGAGGATAATGAGTACCAATGCCCGTAGCCTGGGCAACAAGTTCCCGGAACTGGTGGCCTTGATGGAAGAGTGATGCCTGGATATCGTAGCAGTCACAGAAACATGGTACACAGAGAACCATGACTGGGATGTTAACATACCAGGGTATGTATCCCACAGGAGAGACAGGGAGGGGAGAAGAGGTGGAGGAGTAGCTCTCTATGTAAGGGAAGAGAAAAAAGCAACTGAACAAAAGAGTAAACAGGGAGGAGAGGAGGCACTGTGGGTCACCTTGGAGACTGGAAAGGGCACCATAATCCGCACAGGGGTTGTGTACAGACCCCCATGTCAGGGGGAGGGGATGGACAAGGATATGATAGAAGGCATTCTTAGGATAGCAGAGAAAGGGGAGATACTGTTGATGGGAGACCTGAATATGACAGATGTTAACTGGAGCACACTTGCTGCAGCCACATCTCAGAGCAGGGCCATTCTTGATGCCCTACAGGTGGCATGCCTCAGACAGCTAGTTTTGGAACCCACTCATGAGGGAGCAATCTTAGACTACATACTCTCAAATGGGGACAGTGAGAGGATCTCAGATTTAGAAGTGGGTTGCCATCTGGAAACAAGTGACCATCAAACAGTGTTGTTCACGTTAAACTCAGCTACAGAGTTAAGCCATACAAAGTGAGGGTACTGAATTTCAGGAGGGCTGACTTTGGCAAGATGGGAGAGTGCCTCAGAAAAGCACTAGCAAACAGGATAGAAGGAGGGGTAGAGCAATAATGGGGAATCATCAAAACTGCCATCATACAGGCAACAAGCCTTTGTGTGAAGCAAATAAACAAATCAAAATGAAAGAAAAAGCCATTATGGTTCTCAAAAGAGGTGGCAGGGAAAGTCAGGGAGAAAAAGATAGCATTCAGGAAGCATAAAGAAACACAGAAGGAGCAGGGCAAAGAGCTGTACCAGTTAAGGCAGAAGGAAGCAGGGAAGGAAGTCAGAATAGCAAACGTCCAAACTGAGGAAAGGATAGCCAACTCGGTTAAGAAGGGGGATAAAACCTTTTATAGGTACATCAGGGAGCGTAGAAAGACAAAGGGAGGGATAGTGAAACTGAATAGAATGAACGGAGGGTGGGCAGAGGGGGTAGTGAAAAAGCAGGGATACTGAACGAATATTTCTGCTCGGTATTCACAAAAGAGGAGGGGGGAGGTGCCTAATCCAATTATCAGAAGCACTCTGGATAGGGGGGGTCGATCCCAGTCCTTTCACAGAAGAAAGGGTTCTGAAAGAACTCCTAAAACTGAAGGTGGACAAAGCAAAGGCCTGATGGAATTCACCCCAGAATTCTAAAAGAATTTAGGGGAGAACTAGTGAAACCACTGACTACCCTTTTTAACAAATCATGGGAGGATGGTGTGGTACCTGAGGACTGGAGGAAGGTGGTTGTGATTCCCCTTCACAAAAGTAGGACCAAGACAGAGGCAGGAAACTACAGACCTGTCAGTTGACCTCTGTTAGGGAAAGTGATGGAATCGCTTCTGAAGGAAAGAATTGTTGAGTACCTAGAGGCCAGTGGGGCACAGGACCCAAGGCAGCATGGATTGACAGCGGGAAGGTCATGTCAGATGAATCTAATTGATTTCTTTGACTGGGTGACCAAAGTAGTAGACCAGGGAGGGGCTGTGGACATGACCTACCTAGACTTTAGCAAGGCATTTGACACAGTCCCACAAAAGAGATTAATAGTCAAACTAACCAGCCTGGGAGTGGGTCCCAGGGTGGTAGCCTGGGTAAAACATTGGCTGGACAACAGGACACAGAAGGTAATTGTAAATGGAGTCCACTCTGAAGAAAGAAGGGTTACTAGTGGGGTACCACAGGGTTCAGTACTGGGTCCAGTCCTTTTTAATGTCTTTATAAGTGACATTGCAGCGGGACTGGAAGGAAAAGTATGCCTCTTTGCAGATGACACAATGATCTGCAACAGGGTTGATACACAAGGAGGCGTGGAAAGGATGAGAAGGGATTTGGCAAGGTTGGAGGACTGGTCAGAAGTATGGCAGCTAGGATTCAATGCAAAGAAGTGCAAAATAATGCACCTGGGAAACAAAAACCCAAGGGAAAGATTATATAATAGAGGGGGAGGTAGTAACAAAGACAAAAAAGGAAAGGGACCGGGAGAGTAATCATATCAGATGACCTTAAGGTTAGCAAGCAATGTGAGAAGGCAGTAGGGAGAGCTGGGGGTATACTGGGAAGCATAGGGAGAGGCATTACCAGCAGAAAACAGGAAGCTGTTATCCCTCTGTACAGACAGTTGGTGAGACCCCATATGGAGTACTGCATCCAGTTCTGGAGACCCCATCTCCGCAAGGACATAGGATAGAGGCAGTCCAGAAGAGGGCAACTAGAATGGTGCAGGGTCTGCAAGAGAAGCCATATGAGGAGAGGCTAAAGGAGCTTAATATGTATACCCTTGAGTAAAGGAGTGAGAGGGGGGACATGATAGAAATGTTTAAGTACCTCAGTGGAATCAACAAAGTCCAAGAGGGTAGCATCTTTCAGAAAAAGAAACATGCAAGAACAAGGGGACACAATTTAAAGATGGGGGCGGTTCAGGGGCAATGTGAGGAAGTATTTTTTCACAGAGAGGGTAGTGGATGCATGGAATAGCCTTCCTGAGGAGGTTGTGGGGTCTAAAACTGTGGGAGAATTCAGAAATACATGGGGCAGACATAAGGCAATTCTTGTGGGGGGTAGGAAGAAATAGGCTGTTGGTTAACTAGGATCTGTGGTTAATCCTGTAGGTAGGGAATGGGCAGACTAGGTGGGCCAAGCGGTCCTTATCTGCCGTCAAAGTCTATGTTTCTATGCTTCTATGTGTGTGAGTGTCTGTGTGATGCATCATTCCATTAAATCAGATACCATTTATTGTGCCACAGAGTAATTGCAGCATTGTGAACCTGCTATCCACTGCACCTGCACAAATGTTTTGTACTACTTGTGGTATCTTTACTGGTAGTAGTGGACTGTTACTGCCATGCACTACCATGCACTACCTCCCCCTCCAACTGTCAAAAGGTATTCTTTTCCAAATTTGGATTTCTGATGGTGAGCCCTGGTTAGGTGGTGTTGTTGTGCCTTTGAGTCTGCATCTCATTAGTGCACAGTGCAATCTTAATCTGTCTGTGCATTTGCATCTCTTTAGAGCCCAATCTCCATCTTTTACTTAAGTCACAGTTGTTTCTTTGGCTTCCCTTCAGAGTATTGGTGTGGTACACACGATTCACGATCACGTCACGAATCACAAAATTAATGTTTTGTAGTATCTCTCCAGGCTTCACCACTGTACCCATTGATATTAGTTTTCAAGCTGGTGAGTTCTGTGAACAGCCAGGTCATCAGGGAAGTACAGCCGTAGGCATTCACATTCCCAATATGCTTGTCAGCTTTAAGTCCAAGAAAAATAAATTCATGTTTCATGGTCATGAATGCAGTCATGATTCACGATCACATCACCGATCACAAAATTATTTTTTTTTGCGAGTTATTTGCATCATGTAAGCCTGTTTCGTATTATCTAACCAGACTTCACCACTGTACTCATTGATATGAGTTTTCAAACTGGGGAGTTTTGTGCTACAGGTCATCATCGTCTGGGAACTACTGCCGTAGGCATTTGCATTCCTGTACGGCATGTGAGTTACAGTACTGTAAGCCATGTGATGTGTGGGGGCCCGGGGGCTGCCAATATTGTTGTCACTCCACCTTACTTCGGGTTAAGGTGGAATGACAATGAGAAGTCACAATCACAATAACAAGGTGAAGTGGACATTTCATGCTGGCCACTCTGTGTAGTGGAGTGACAACGCAAAGTGACCACTTCACGGGCACTTCACTGGCGGAATTTAAATGCGCTGCATCTCTAAGATGGGAGACTTTGCATTTAGTGTTACACTCTCATTTCACTTTGTTGGCACTGGGAAATTTTCTGGACACAAGACAGTAGCATTTTGGGGATGAACATTAATTCTGACAACTTTTTCTGACCACTGGCCGGATGACTGGGTGTGCCATTAATTCTGGAAGACTGCATTTCTTGTTACGCCCTCATTTCACTTCATCAGCACTGGGGAATTTTCTGGAGACAAGACAACAGTAGCATTTTGGGGATGCATATTAATTCTAGTGACTGTGTGTGTGGGGGGGGCTGTCAATATTGTCACTCCACCTTACTTTGCGTTAAGGAGGAATGACAACGCGAAGTAATAATAACAAGATGAGGTGAGCATTTCATGCTGGCCGCTTCGCAAAGTGGAGTGACAACACTAAGTGCCCACTTCGCGTTCACTTCGCCGTCAACATTTAAATTCACTGCATCTCTAGTTACAAGCAGCTTACTGTACATCATTTGGTGAAAAAGTAGCCGCAAAAGCAGCAGGATAATATGGGAGCATTCGGTACAGTAATACAAACAGCAATGAAGAATGGACAACACAAAACATTACTGATCTCAGCACTTTTAGTGAAACAGTTGCTTGCTTGCAAAAAACAAGTTCTGGAACCTCTATTTATTTATTCAAAAAGCAACTTAAAATAATAAAAAGTTATGCTGTTTGTGTTGTATTGTACTGTACTGTGTCTTACTGCTCCTGTTATGTGGTCCTCAGGTAGTCAACAATTGAGGTCTCTTTCTTTGGGGCAGATGTGTAACTTCTCCAGCATGATTCCAAAGTGGCTAGCTGATCCCACCAAGGAACAAGGTCCTCTCTCTCTCTCTGCTTGATAGCATGGCAGAGTCTCAGGAGTGCTTTGCTGACATCAGCTACTGTGACATGCTCTTCATCGTCATGTTTATCTGCATGGTCATCCTCTTCTTGTGTCTCTTCCAGCACTCCTGCGATCACTTCCCTATGTCGTCAACCTCAGCTGGCTGCTGTTCATTGCCTTGGTGAAACAGCTCATCCAGCACCTGTGCCATCAGACTAGCTTGACTGATATCTTTAGTCTCTTCTTCTTGGTCTTCTGGCACCACCCCCAATCACTGGCTCAGTATCAAATCCACTTTTCCTAAAATATCTCTGTATGGTCTCTGCAGGCACCTTATGGCAAGTCTGTTGAATAAGCTGCACTGAATCCAGTAGGTTACTGCACCTAATACAGACCAAAGCAGTGATCTTCTCATCCTCATCCAGGGTATCTAAAAGATGCTCCCTCATTAGGGGAACATAATGCCTTTTAAAGGTATAGATAATTCCTTGATCTAGAGGGATCTAGGGACTGCATAAGGCAGATGGTGTTGGAAGGGGGTACACAAATCTAATGTTTCTGAAGCCATTCATGGGGGGATGGGAGCTGCAGTTGTCAAGCAGCAAGGTGATCTTTCTAGATCACAGACTACGGCCCCCATCTCCCAGCCATGCGGTGAATGTGTCACCAGTCATCCAGGCTGTCTTTTTGTTTCTATGCAGCACTGAAGGCTGCAGACTCCCTGAAAGCAGCATGGTTGGGCTCTTTTACCTACAACAATTGGTGTTTTTTTTTTTTTTGGTCCCATCCATGTTACTGGTCAGGAGGACAGTGGTTTTTAATTTTAACCAGGAGAGACACACTAAGCTGAAAGCTTGTTTACAGTGTGACCTGTGGGAGCACAAGGAATTTAAGTGAATTGCTAAGGGTCACACAGTAAGCAAGTGGTCATTGTGGGATTCAAACCCAGGTCTACGGGTTTGCAACTCAGAGACTTAAACCACTGCGCTACACTGCCTCCAATCTGCTCCTTAGCTTTCTTCAATCCTAATGGCATTTCCAAGTGGAAAGCTAAAGTGCCATACCCCCTGCACAGAAAAAAAAATGGGTCTCATCTGTATTAAAGATGTTTTTGGGAGTGTAACCCATAAGGAGATCTGGCAAAACATCCCTTAACCAGTTGTCAGCAGCACTTGTGTCTGCATTAAATTTTCGTCATGGATTTTTCTAAAACAAATATTATGTCTTTGCTTCCATCTACTGAGCCAACCATCTGTGGCTTTGAAGCCTATTTTGCCTAAGGCACTAGCTAGCTAGTTGGCTTTCTGTAGCAAGAGAGGCCCACTAACTAATGCCTCTCTGCCTCTAGCATTTGTAAATCACCTTATCAGGGCATCCTCAGCATTGCTATCTTTGCCCTCCCATTTGCATTTGCGATCAGGATTCTAATTGGCATGCAAGTCAGCAAGTAGTTTTTCTTAATTTTTTTTATTCTCAGAAAGAACTGGAAGAGGACAGGATCAGTTGTGTTCCAGGACAGTAGCTGCTGCTGTTGTTTTCACAGGGTTCTTGTGGATTTTATTTGGTAGGTTAGTTATTTTCTTTCTTACTTCTAAGGGGCTAGCAGGGTAGTGTTTTGGGTGATGCTGGATGTTTGTAAACTGATTTGGTGGCTGTAAGTGGGGCTCATTTTGTGAATGTTTCACTGTGTAACAGGCTGCACTAGTAGAGGCCTATTTCTTCTGATTTAAAACCTATTTGGTGGGATTTGCTTGGGCCTGGTTCTTTGGCTGCTGGGCTTGGAGGGGAGACACAGAGCTGATACACTCTCTCTCTCGAGTCAGGTGTCTGCCCAAAACCGCACTCCCCACCCTCCTCCCAGAAGTCTGCAGATTTATAGGAACACCTGCCCTGCACTTGGAGGAAAGGCTACAGGTGCAGCTCATGTAGTTCCAGCCACTGGGGTAGGATTTAAAGGCTGGGAGAGGAGCTTTTGGGAGTTGTTCATTTCCCTTATAAGTTTAATGTGTTGTACTGCACCTAGTAACAGGGTTACTGGTGTACAGTGGGACTGTCTCTAAGATTAGTGGGTGACCTGATTAGGCAGTAGGGGTATCTTGGACTAGGGTGGAACCTGGTGGCTCACCCAAGGAAACCTATTTGGAAGGGGATGGAACCACACATCATTAGGGCCGGCATCTTTGGGAGGGTGGTGGGGTGCACAGGGTGTGGAGCAGCCATGATACTGGACTGGGCTTGGAAGTTTGGTGGTTGCCCAGTGTGCTACCAGCTAGCACAGCTTAGGGAGGAGGTTGCCGGGATTAGGAGAAAGCTGGGGAAGGGGTGGTATGTGATTGGGGAAGGCTGGAATCTCCCACAAGGTTGCACCAAGCACTGGGGGTGGGGCATAGGGAAAGGAGTGCAGGAAAACACTCAGGGGTCACAAAGGGAACCTGGCAGAGGGGGTACAAAAGGACACTACCAAGGAAGCAGGCAGGTAACTGGGGACCCTCACAAAGGGGGGACAGAGGGACAACATTCTCAGGGAAGTAGGCAGATGGCCAGGGCTGGACAGAAGGAAGCAAGGCGGGGAGGTGGATCAGACCTTACACTCAGTAACCGCTTCAATTCTCTTCTTCTGCTCAAGGATGAGGGGAATGATGTAGCCACGACAGGGGTAGTTATAGATGGAAAGGGAGTGGGAGTGGGAGGCAGAAGGCAGGGGCCAGAAAGCAGAAAGAACAGGGGGGGACCTGGAATGCAGGAGAATGGGGGGAGCAGTGAATCAGAGCAAGAGGGGCAGGGGGAAGAGGGAGGAAAGCGCAAGGAGAAGGACCAGTTGGGAGGAAAGGGAAAGGAGAAGGACCAGAAGTACAAGGAGGATTCAGTAAAGGGAGCTGAGGGTTTAGGCTAGGGGAGCACGACTAGAAAGGAGGAACTAAATGGAGACAGGAAGGAAGGGAGGATGAGCCAGGCTAGTTTAGCAGATGGGGGACAAGGACCAGTTGCGAGCAGTGAGGGGGGAATTAGCAGGGAACAGAAGGATACTCAGGAGGAGAAGAGGCATAGGATTGGAGGGGAAGGGGTGGCCAAGGTAAATAAGGAGGGGGTGGCATGTGGCACCCAGAAAGGAGGAGGAACACGAAGCCAGCTGGGTGGAGGGGCCTGTAGAAAGGGTGAGGGACATGGAAGGGGAAGGAATGGAGGAAAAGGAGTGGTCAGAGTGCTCCTGCTGGGGGATTCTATGATCAGGGGTATCAAATGTGATAGGGAAGGAGAAGCCTGGCCAGTTAGAACAAGATGCTTCCTGGACTAACGGTGCAGGGGCTAAGCATGAGGTATATCAGCTGGCAAGGATTGTGGGGGTTCCCCAGACATACTGGTCCACCTGGGTACAAATGACATTGAGGGAAATAGCGAGCTAGAGATACAGGCAAGATTCAGGAGCTCGCCAGGCTCTGTCATGACATAGGATGCACAGTTTCTCAGAAATCGCCAGTGCAAGGGCCAGTGGGGGAACACAAAGGAAAATTAGGAGAAAACCAGTGGCTCAGGGAGTGGTGTGAGGCCAGAGGGTATGGGTTGATGGGGGATTGGGGGAGACCTGGGAGGATAAGGAGCTGTATGCTAGAGATAGACTACATCTCAATTTGGAGGAGGAATCCTTAAGTTGAAAATAGAGGGGTTCATTGGTGAAAAGTGGGGTTTAAACTTGTGAAGGGGTGGGATGGGAGAAAAGGCTGTCAAGGGGTGCCGATAAAGGAGGACTCTGTCTCCACCCTGGGGACCAGGAGGATTGCAGGAAAAGGCCAACTGGCAAAGTGCAGACCAGGGGAAACAGAATCCCAATGGGAACACAAGCAGGGAAATGGAACTATAGGGAAAGGGTGGAAGGTAGTCTGTTAAATGCCAGGAGCTTGGGCAATAAAATGCCTGAGCTCCAGGCGATGCTAACTGAGGGAGCAGTGGATGTGGCAGCGGTCACTGAGACTTGGGCCACTGCAAGACATGACTGGGACCTGAACCTGGAGGATACACTATGTTCAGGAAGGACAGGGAGAGGAAGGGAGGAGGGTAGCAATGATAGTCAAAAACTGCATTGGCATAGGGGGAGTAGAGGAGGCGGAGGGAACCGTGGAGGCAATTTGGGTCACCTTGATAACAAGGGGGGGCAAGAGAGTAAAAATAGGAGTGGTGTATAGACCCCCTGCCCTGGCGGAGGAGCTGGAGGACAGTCTGGTGGCAGATGTTGGGAGACACTGCAGACTGGGCAGAGGAATGGTGGTGGTGCTGGGGGACTTAAACATGCCAGGAACAGACTGGGAGACTATGACATCCTCTGTGACCAGGGAACAGAGGTTGTTGGATGTCTTTCAAGACGCATTCCTAACTCAGCAGGTGAGGGAACCGACCAGGGAGGCACAGGTACTGGATGTGGTCCTGGCAGACAGTGACCAGATTGGGGGCCTGGAGGTAAGGGACCCATTGGCGGGGAGTGACCATGCCACGGTCTGGTTCTGCCTGGACCTAGGAGGGTAGAAGGCTGCACAAAGACGAAGTAACCACTGACTTCGGGGATTTTAAGGAAATGGGAAGGATCCTTAAGGAGCATTTGGATGGGATTGGGTCAGACATGGACGCTGATAGTAGGTGGGAAATCATCAGGAGAGGGGTGCAGGATGCTACCAGCTCCTGTGCAAGAGTAAGACGAAAATGCGGTAGGGCCCAAAAACCCTGTTGGTGGACCAGGGAGGTCCAGGAGGTGGTGCGGGGAAAGAAAGCAGCCTATAAGTAATTCAAGTGCTCAAGGAGTGAAAGGGATCGAGGAGTACGGAGCTGATGGCTAGAAGGACCACTAGAGTGGTGAGGGCGGCTAAGGCAAGGAAGGAGCAGAACCTGGCCAGGAGATTAGAGAGGAACAAGGGTTCTTTAGATACATTGGGAAAAACGAAGGGTGAAGGGGCAGATTAGCAGGATTAAATCAGGAGGGATGGGCACAAGACCTGGGAGATCAGGCTGAGGTACTAAATGAGTACTTCACCTCAGTTTTCACCAGGAAATGGGGTGCTATCATCACATGGGAGGAGACAGAGATACTGAGGAGGGGGACCCTTGCAGTGGCAGGTCTGGGGAGAGGGGAGGCATCACTGGCAGGTGGGGAGGGCTGAGCAGGGAGAAGGGTACGGAAGTGGAAATCACAGCAGAGAGAGTGAGGGAAGCCTCAGCTCCCTTAAGACGGAGAAAGCACCGGGGCCGGATAAATTACATCCCAGAGTGCTGAAGGAACTTGCAGATGTCCTGGCAAAACCCTGGCAGAGCTTTTCACCATCTCTCTGAGGACAGGGTGGGTGCCCAAAGACTGAAGGTGGCGCATATGTGCCTATCCACAAGGGGGATCAAGGAGGTGGCAGGGAACTACAGGCCTGTCAGCCTGACATCGGTGGTGGGCAAGGTGATGGAGGGCATTGTCAAGAGAGAGGCTGGGGGGACCTGGATAAGTCAGGGTGCCTGGACGATAGACAGCATGGATTCATCCCGGGGAAATCGTGTCAGACAAACCTGGTGGAGTTCTATGACTGGGTGACAAGTGCCTTGGACCTGGGTAGACCAGTAGATGTCCTCTTTCTAGACTTCAGCAAGGCATTTGACTCTGTTCCTCACGTGGGCCTGTTGGATAAGCTGGGAGAAATGGGGGTGGGGAACCAGATGATCAGATGGATAGGCAACTGGCTCCAGGACCGGACCCAGAGGGTCGTAGTTGGTGGGATAGTCTCATCCCCAAGGAGGGTCATTAGTGGGTCCCACAGGATCAGTCCTTGGGCCCCTTCTGTTCAACGCCTACGATCTGACATAAGGACAGGAATCAGAGTAAGATGAGTCTTTGCAGATGACTCGAAACTGGGGGTAGTGGTGGATGGGGAGGAGGGAGGTGGTCTCACAGGGGACCTGGAGGCTCTGGAAAAATGGTCTAGAAAGTGGAAGCTGAGGTTCAATGCAGGGAAATGCAAGGTACTCCACCTGGGGGCCAGAAACCCAGGCCAAGTGTACACCCTGGGGGGGGAAATGCAACAAGTCTCGATGGCTGAGAGGGACCTGGGGGTGGTGGTGGATGTCAAGATGAACAACTCTGAGACTTGTAGGAGGGCAGCAGCCAAGGCCAACAGGATGCTGGGATGCATCGCTAGGGGGATCACCTCAAGAAGGAGGGAAGTGATACTCCTCTGTATAACTGCTTGGTGAGGCCGCACCTTGAGTACTCAGTGGCAGTTTGGAGGCCACACTTAAAGCGGGACATTAACCACCTGGAGAGGGTCCAGAGGAGGGCAACCAAAATGATTTGGGGCTTGGGGGACAGGACCTATGAGGAGAGGCTCAAAGAGCTAAATATGTACACATTAGAAGAGAGAAGGGACTGGGGGGACATGATAGAGGTCTTTAGGTACATGAAGAGGATAAATAAGGGAGGAACAGTTGGGGTGCTTTGAAGGAAGGAGGAAGGGGCCACTAGAGGGCATGGGTGGAGGCTGGAGGGGGGAAGATTCAGGGGAGAAAGGAGGAGGTGCTACTTCACTGAGAGGGTGGTGGAGCCATGGAATGCACTGCCTAGGGGGCTAGTGGAGGCAGAGACAGTGGAGGGGTTCAAGAGGGGGTGGGACAGGTACAGGGGAAGGGTTCTGGAAGCAAAATCCAATGCAGCAAGAATATCCGGAACTGGGAAGGGAGAAGCCAGAGAAGGCGAGAGGGACAGCAAGGTCAGCACCCAGGCTGGGGACTGACCAAACAAGCAGACACGAAAGACCGTTAGGCCTATTCTGCTGGCATTTTAGTATGTTAGTATGTTATTAAGACAGAAGATATGGACTTGGGGACTGAGAAATGGGAACTCAGATATTTTATACTAACCTTAGGCGTTTTTTCCATTTCTGTAATTATTTTCCACTTTCTTAGCCAAAGTCAATAATGTTCTCTTACCTGGAAGCATCTTGCAAGCAGGCACAGCACAGCAGCACAACAAGGACACAAAACAAAAATAATATGTGAGCTACTGTGTTGGGGAACTGGTTTAATGGGGTGCTAATTAATGTCTGGCTTGGAAATCAGGTTGGATGCAAGTTGGGTGCAGCTGCCATGGGTAACTACCACCTCATTAAAGGAAAACACTGCAAAAGGCATAGCATTCCCCAGTCGCTACAAAAAAAACATGATTAGTGCTTTCAGACAGCAACATTTATTTTTTAAATTACCTCTAAATAGCTGGCCCAGTGGTACTGAAGGTTGAGGAGCTGGGCGCCACATCTCACACCATGCTGGCAACCTGTGTTCAGGAATGAGCAAGGGTTGCCAGTGATCGGCAGGGGAGGAGAAGGCTTGAACATCTCCGGACTGCTCTCCTTCTCCAGGGAGGAGAGTTATCAGCAGTTGGTGCTTACCTAGCCCCTAGCAGTGACTGCGGGCTGGTTCACTGATACTGTATGTGGGTTGGGTAACAGGGCATGCACTGAAGCATGCGTGTCACCATTGCTGGTACCATTGCATCCTCCACTCCTGGAAGGGGAGAGAAAGAGGAAAAGTCACACATGGAGCATAAGGGGGAGTTTGCAGGCTCCACCCCCAACCAGCCACAATGCCGGCACACTGGATCCATTCTCAGTGGGGTGAGAGGGAGCAAGCCCTGGAGATAACAGCCAGTGTCGATTGGTGGACGTTGGGGTGATGGGGCTGGGACTCCCCCTGAATGTGAGGGCCATGGAAGCAGGAGTATAAACACTGAGAAAAAAAACCTTTTTAATGATTTAAACAGTGACCCTCAACTTCCACTTTTTATTGCTGACAGCCACCATCTCATGAGCAGTAGAGAGCTTCCTGAGCTCACTTTATGCTAATATATACTGCCGACCAATAGCAAAGGTCAGCATGACATATTAGCATAAAGTATGCTAGGGAAGCTCACTGCTGCTCATGAGATGCTAGCAGCCAGCAATAGAAAGTGGAAGCTGTGGGTCACTATTTAAATCAATAAAAAAAAAGTTGCTACTGGCTGAAAGCACTAATTGAGAGTGGTTGTAGTGTCTGGGAAAAGCTGAGTTTTTTCCAGTGTTTTTCTTTAAGCTGTGACGTTACTGGTCCACTTAAACAGGTACATTTAACATAGCGCAATATAGTTTTTATTTATTTTTTATTTATTGAAAAGTTTCACCAGAAAGACACACTGAACAACAAGTTGCGCATCTCACAGTGCATCCTAGGGGAAAGGGTAGAGGGACAAAAACAGGTTTGGAGACAACAAATGCAACAACGTAATAGTACACTACAACTGAGAATGTAACAAAGCAAGTATACAGTAAGGTTAGGTACATAAATAACAGAGAAATTAATCTTAACATACAATCCTAGTAGCAACTACATTGTTACAAGTATGATTGGGATTTAACAAGTGCTAGAGAGCTGTTGTCGCATGAGGACGCGGTAGTGGCCAAGTCAGACAATATCAAGTGACACGTACAATTAACGAAGCAAAAAGTAGATAGGGCATATGAAACGGAATGAGGAGATGAAAAGTGTCTGATTTGAATTTGTAATGAGTTCCAGAGTTTAGGGAAATGGTAGGAGAAAGCAGACTGTCCAGCACAGGATGAAGAAGTACATACTGATGGGAGGTCATTTAGGAATATTGAGAAGAGAACTGGGCCAAGCACCAATCCTTGGGGTACACCAGTGTTAATTGAGAGGGAAGGGGATAGTGTGTCAGCAATCCTGACTGATTGTGTCCTACCTGTCAGGTAGGCTCTGAACTAGCTTGTGGCAGAGTCAGATATGCCAGCTGAGGAGAGGTTGTTAAGGAGAAGGGAGTAGGAGACCATGTTGAAGGCCTTTGATAGGTCAATGAATATGGCTGAGGTGATCTCGCCACTGTCCATCCCTGAGAAGATGGAATCTGTTAGCCTGAGTAGGGAGGAAGTGGTGGAGTGATATTTCCTGAAAACAGATTGGAAATGTATGAAAAAGTTACTAACTGAGAGGTAGGTGTAGAGTTGAGAAAGGACCAGGTGTTCCTGGTGTTTAGCAAGTATAGGGAGAAAAGAGATTGGGCAGTAATTCCCGGGGAGAAAGGATCACCCACCCCCAGTCAGGGGCAAAAAACAGCATGTTTCCAGATTTTTGGTTCAGCAGCTGTGGTGAAAGAAAGATTTAGGATGGTGGCCAGAGGGGAAGCAATTGCAGGGGTGGAAAGGAAAAGGAGCTTCAGGTCCAAACCATCAGGAGAACTTCCTTTTTTTGGGTTCAGAGCTAGTAGGACAGATATGAAGTCGAGGGGGATACATTAGAGAAGGAGAAAACTTTGTTGGGAGGAGATTTATTTTGAGGAGCATGTGTAAATGATTGGGAGGTCGGGAGTGAGGGGATGGAGCCAAGGAGGGTATTTGTGCAAGAGGCTAAGTAGGAGTTGAATTTAATAGTGACTGCTAAGTGGTCAGACTATGGCATTGTTGGTTTTGATGAGAGGGGAAGGAGATTTGGAGGGGGGCAGAAAATAGTGCTTGGACTACCTTCCAGAATTTGGATGGATTGTCAATGATGGATTGGAAGGTATTTTTAAAGTATTCTGACATTGCCAGCCTAGTGGCTTTTGTACATTGGTTGTGAAGGATATGGTAGATCATGAAGTCATTAGGGAACTTTGACAATTTCTGCTTTTTCCAGGCCAGGTTGTGAGCCTGTTGGAACGCTAGTAATTCTGGGGTGATCCAGGGGAGATGGTTGTCACATACCCTGTGCCACCTAATGGGTGCAAATATGTTCTGGATGGAGGTAAATTTACCATTGAAATAGTCCAGGGACTCATCAGCAGAATTAGCCAAGTATAAAGGAGATCAATATGTTTAAGCAAGGCTGCAGAGTAAGGGGTTTAGATCAAGGGACTTAAAAGATCTTCAGTGGATTAGTTTGAAGGCTACTTTGGGCCTGTGAATTTTCCAAACCACAAATATCATAGGGTGATCACTTAATGAGTCAGGCAAGAGGCCAGACTTTCTGATTCTGTGCTGGTGGGAGGTGAGAGCCTGGTCAATCAGGGAGTGATTATGTGATTTGTGGTTTAGTAGGGTTGGTTCATGGATTAGTTACGAGAGGTTTAGGGTAGTAATATCATTTTGAAGCTTGGTGGGGGAGGTAACTATCCAGTTTTGATTGAAATCCCCCCTTATGTATAGCTGGCCTGTGGTGGAGTGAGAGGCAGTGGTGGTGACGAGCTTGGCAACAGTGGACGGGGATAGGCCCGGCCAGCAATAGACACCAGCTACGTAGGCTGGAACAGAGAATGGTAGGAATAGTTTCATAAGGAGCACCTCATAGAACTGGGGAATAAATATTGACTGTATATTTTCAGCTAACAGTGATAAGGAGATATACATTGCCACACGGCCACCCCTACATGCTCAGTCTTGTCAGAGAACAATGTATCCTAGTATGGCAATGTCATTGTTTGAGATTTTCTCTTTTAGCCAATATTCTGAGTTAATGAGGTTGTCAGGACCTAGGGAGGCAGTCAATGGTTGTAGTAAGTCAATTTTAGGAAACAAACTGTGGATGTTTACATGGAGTAATTTGAGGCCACGAGGAAGGGCTAGAGGGTTGGAAGGGAAGGGCCAACATCCAACTTGGCATGAGCAGAGGGTAGAGTATGATGGGGGCATTGGTTAGGGTTGATGTCCCAGACAATAGAAGCAGATAGGTTATGATAAGAAAGTGTAGGTTATCTCTCTTGTTCCATGGCAGGGATACATAAGAGTGTTTGGCTTTTGGCTTTTGCAAATCGTCCATTAGATGCCACTGTTTGTTACAACTGTATCCTCTTATTGTGGTGCAGACTGTACTACTACCTCTTTATAGATCATTGAAGGGGCCACACCTGTACTACTGTGCCCTGGTCTGGAGTTCTCACCTCAGGAACAATAAGGACAGGCAAGAGATGGTGCAATGAAAAAGATGGTGCAATGAAAGGCAACCAAGATGATTCAGGGTCATCAGGGCAGATCTTGTGAAGATCAGATCACGGTATTTAACAAGCACTCACTGAAGACAGATGAAAGAAGAGTGATATGACTAAGAACTTTAAGTTTCTAAAAGGAATAAACAAGGTGAACCTTGAGGAACTATTTAGCATGAATAACACTTTAAGGGCACAGGGCACAAGTGGAAATGGACAGGAGGGAGGTTCACGAGGGATGTGAGAATGTTTTATTTTACAGAATGCACAGTGGAAACACAGTACAGTCTGCCAGCTGAGGTGGTGGGTGCCAAAACCATAAATAGATTCAAGCCTAGCTCAAACAAAGTGAAGGGCATAGAGGTTACTCAAGGTGGTAGTACAGTACAGTACAGTAGTAAGGAGAACAGTGTGGAGGCTAGTGAGGGTTAATACCCTCATGTACAACAGGTCTCTAGGTTTGATAAGGAAATGTGGGCAGACTGACTGGACATTGTTTTTTGTTTTCTGCCATCATTGTCTGCAATTCTGTGACTGAGAGAGGTTGTACCATCCATCTGACTGTTAGAACAGTCAGTTCCATCCTCACACTAACTTGGAGAGCAAGAAGCTGCACCCTTCATCAGACTGAGATAGAAAGTTGGTGCAACATCCTCCAGTGACATCACCAGACTGGTTTAGGAGGGACTATAGTTGACAGAGAAGACAACCACCTTGAGTACCCACTTTCAGTGTCCCGCGCTAACACTGCCACGTGGTGAGGTTCAGATGCACTGTTTCTTTGGGGACTGTCATATGAACCAGATTTCAGGTTATTATTAAATGTCATATTTACCAGTTTTCGGTTTATTATTGCCTTTGGAACATAATAACCTAAAATCTGGTTGATATGCATTTTTAACAAAACAGTAATCCAGTTGATATTTATGGTTACTGGCAATTACAGTATGATAACCAACACGGATTAGAGGGCTTTATTCTGTCCTTAGACTAAAAGCAAGCTTTTGATTCTGTTATACACGATTTCCTGTGGCAAGTTTTACAATTGTACAATATCCCAGCTGAATTTATAACATGGTTAAAATGCCTATACAAGCCAGCAACAGCTACCCCCCCAGGTTGACGGATGGAATGGCCCTCTGTTACCTGTGCATAGAGGGGGTAAGACAGGGGTGCCCTCTTAGCCCTCTGTTGTATGTATTTAGTATCGACCCCTTACTTAGAATATTAAATTCATCTAAAGTTCTACATCATATACAAATAGCAGATTTTACTGTCCCATATATTGCTGTGGCACATGCAGATTACCTGTGCATCTTAGTACAAGATAAAACTTCAGCAAAGCAAGCAGTTTGCATATGTTTAAAATATGGCACTTGAACTGGAACATCCTTAAATTTTCACAGATGCCAAGGTCAACAACTAGGTAAACTGACACACATAATTTCAGATTCAGAGGGTATACAAATAATAGTTAGTCCCTCACTATTTTAGGTAATAAATTTGGTTCAAGACGCCTAGATATGTTGAACTGGGAAGCCAAAATTAACAATGGACAACTACTTGTCCAACAATGGAACAAGTGGCAGATGTCTAAAGAGACAAGGATTTATGTAATCAAAACTTTTTTTAAATTCTAATATTTTGGTTTGTCAGTTTTATATTTCCACCCCAAGCCACTAGAGATCCCTTATACTGTCTGTTCTTTCAAGCAGTCTGGGGGAGCAGATTGAATCTCATCAAATAGAATGCCCTATATGGTATTTATCCCTAAAACAGGGCAGATTGAACATAATAAACCTGTTGAAAACTCCTGGACCTCATTTTTTCAAAACTTCTGCCTTACTTGGCTACCCCACTGGACAGGAGGCACTTTATGATTATTGCACAACTCTCCACAAGCCCCAATATACTGTACCTTAGAGAAGTTTTTATAAAACTAAAATCATGGCAAGAAAGTAACAAGATGGTCCTTACCATAGCTAGAAAGTTACTCTATACACTAATTTTAGCTTCCAATGTCCAGGTTGGGGTAGTTTTTCCAAAGTGTCCTATCACTTCACTACCCTCTTTAATAGAGATATTTGCAAAACAAATGGATCCCAAAAACAAATGAAAAGGCACAAACTGTCTTTGTTGTCATAAACGACTTAATGTTATGGCCAACCAAAAATATAAGCAACTTACAGAAAGAAATTGCTCAAGGCCTGATTGCCAAAAGCAAGTAGAATCTATGGAGCATTTTTTTTATCTCCTGCAGTTATAGTTTAGGTTTTTGGAACATCTTGGCCGAACAATGGAAATCCCCATGTTTTGCAAAAATTACTTATAAAAATTTAATATATGGAGTGCTAGATAACTGGTGGGCTAAATGGGAATAATCAAGTCCGTGTCTAATTTTCATAACTATAAAATGATACATCTAGAATTCAAGATGCCTATATGCTTTACAACAGAAAGATATTTCTCATATTGAATTGTTGCAGAAAATCACACATGAGCTACGAGCTATATATTTTCTGGGAGCTAATAGAATGCTCAGTGTTTATTTGAATAAACTATAGCAAAAGTTGCCATGGGTCACAGATTCTGATGTATCAGTTATATATGAATCATAGGATCTTTAAAGAAAAATGGTTTTATAGACATTTAGTATAGATATCATATTGCTTAGTAGTTCTAATTTATTTATTTAAATCTATTTTAGGCCTTATTTTCTGGATAGGACTGATGTGTTCCTTTTAATAAGCATAGATCCTGCCCCACTCCCAGATACTTCTTGTGTAAGGAACCTACACAGTTTAATGTTTGAAAGGCTTATAAGCAGAGTCTCCTTTCCTCCAAATAGTGAAAAAACATTACAATCTGTTTTACTTTGGTTTAATATCCTTTAGTAAAAATGAGAACTGGCCAGCCTGCTGGCACGGCGGTAGCACTACCACCTGTGATGCCGATGACCTGGGTTGTCAGGGATTCGGAGAGCCAGACAGCCAGAGGGAAGAAGGCTAAATATCCCAAGGACTGCTCACCTTCTCAGGGAGGGAAGGGTTAGAGACTCGGTACTTGACTGACCCCAGGCAGAGGCCTGAGGCACAACAAGCACCTAACCACATTGTGGGGGGTGTGTGTGATTGACATTGGCAGTTGTGCCTTGTAGTCAGGGGGCATGTCGCATCCAGAGAAAAGCAAAAAATACCCTACTTGGGCTTCTTGGAGATGGGCCCTGGCAACAGTGACTGGGGATCAGAGGAGAAGCTCCATAGTGTGTCCACCACCATTGAATGTAGGATGGAGGGGTATGGGCGCCCCCCCCCCACCCAGCTCGGGAGTTTATCCAAGGGCTGAAGAAAGGAGGACAGACAAAGGAGTAGAAAGCCCTTGTACATCTTCAACACTTCACACCCTGCTAGTCTTTCTTTGTCCACCTGTTTTTTATTTTATTTATTTATTAGCTTTTGGTAAGTGCACTAGGCAACAAAACTGCCTATTTTCAGGCACAACCCGGGAGAGTACAGGACATTGTTATACATATTACAGTAGTACATGATGACAATCAGGTAAACATAAGACAGCAGGAGCAGTTAACAACATGCATAGGTGATTAGAGCACCACAATCAAAATACAGTGCATAATAAGTGACATATAGAGCAAGAATAGGCTTGTGTCCATGCCGCAGGCTGGCAATAGGGTGAAACAGATTATGAGCAATTGCAGTGTACATGGGCATGCAGGTGAGAGAAGAGCGAGCTTTTAAATTCCCAGTGGGAGGCAGAATTTTTAACCTGAAGGCTTTTTGCTAACCCAGTACCCTCCTCTTCTTAAACACCCTATTGCCCTCCCTTTACTACCTCCCCTGTGACTTCCCCTTATCTCTGACATCTTAGCCCTCATGTTGTCCCACCCTTCACACCTCCCCCTTGACTTCAACTTACCTAATACACAGCCTCCCCCTCACTATCCTTTAAGTTTTGTTGCCACTGTGTAGGTATTGTTTATATTGTAAATACTGATTTGTATTTGTGGTGGTGCCCCCCCCCTTTTTTGTTTTTGTTATGTTTTTAATCATGCCATGCAGTCCAGAACCTGAAGACTTGGTCTTTTATCTTTTAACAACCGTGTTACATTTATTTCTCTTTCTTCCCATCCCCCAAGTCTGTTGCACAACAGCATCTTTTGGTTGGCCCTTCTTTCCTTTTTTGTCTATGCCTTTAACTTTGCTATAATCCTGTTATAGCGTGTTGGCCACTTGCTAAATAAGGACACTTTCTTTCCAACTTCAGGACTTCTGCTGGGTACAGTTAAAATGTATACTATTGCAGTCGGAAGATATAGTGTGGTGCTTTAAAGAAGACTGCATTAGTGCTGCTGTTATCTCCTGTGATGGACCGACGGTCCGTTTGAAAACCCGCACAAAACCCTAATCGTTTTGGAATAATTTCTTTGTGAGGTATTTTCCCAATGGCTACATGGTAATAATGTGTATTAACTGCTAGTCGCTATTCCTGTGTATTTTTCCCCCTCACTACAAGCACAGGACCCTGTTTGGAGCAAAGTGCTGTTTTTCCCCTGATCTGTTTGTTTTGTCCCCGGTTACAAGCAAAAGCTGACTATGCTTTGTAACCTAGTACATCTGATGCTGACATTTCTATGTAGCAGGTCCGTTTATGGACCCGCTTGTTTTCCCTCGGCTTGCTCTATTGCTACAGGGAGATATCATAGGAAGTGTGCATATGTTAACTAACTAAGCATACAGCCAGAAATTAGAGGGGCAAAACAAAAGAGGTTTGTTTATAAACCCTTTAATTTTTAGCCTGCCTCCTTACTTTAGGTAGAAAAGCAGTGCCCCTGTAAATAAATGGAGTAGAATAAGTGTATTTGTTATAAAGAAGACTCCTTACCTGCGGTTCACCACATTCAAGGGTGTGGTCTGGTAGCCAGGTAGCAAACACCCTACAACTAAAGGTGTGTCTGTACAGGGAGAATGCGTCTCAATAGTTGCTGCCTTTATGCAGTTGGTGAAGCTCCTCCCCTGTCTATCTGCACAGAGTTTCAGATAATGTAGCCCACATTGGTAGTTATTAGACAAAATTAAGCTACACAAACTGTTTGGTTTCTAATGCGATGAGCCAATGCTGATTATTTCTATGGAGAAGCAAGGGGGATATATATATATATATATATATATATATATATATATATATAAATTATGAAATGTTTATGTTATGTGTGTAATAAAAATGTTATTGTGTAATTACTGGGAGAGCTTTTGGTTTAGAGGAGGGGTTTCAGGCCTATATTAGGGTCAAGCTGAGACTCCCAGGTCAGATAGTCATTGGGAGAGGACCTGTTTGGTTCTTCCAGGGAGATCTCTGAAGAGGTCAGGCACAGATTGATATTGGAAAGACAGACCTGTATGTTCTAGCCAAGCTGTGCTTTTTGATTTCTTTTGCTTATTTTGTTATTGAAAGTTATTCATTTTTCATGATTTGTCAAATAAAGTTTATTATTATTATTATTTAATATTTCTTTAATTCTGTTTTCAGTAAAAATCATACCTGTTAGGTATGTTGTACCTTATATGCTGTCTCCTGTGAAAGTCATTTTTAAACACCCCACGACAGTATTATTCTATAAATTTTTTTTGCTTTTGCCCTATCAATGTTGTATTTGAGTTTTTAAGGTCTACTGTATGGTTAACCACATTGTATGCACTGTTATTTATGCCTAACTTGAAGCAACATCTCATCGTGCTAGAGAGAAAAGGAAGTGCAAAAGAAGAAACATAGAAACATAGAAACATAGAATCTGACGGCAGATAAGGACCGCTTGGCCCACCCAGTCTGCCCATTTCCCTACCTACTGGATAAGCTGCAGATCCTAGTTAACCAGCAGCCTACTTCTTCCTACCCCCAACCCCCAGAATTGCCTTATGACTATCCCATGCATGCTTGAATTCCACCACTGATTTTGACTCCACAACCTTCCTCCGAAGGCCATTCCATGCATCCACAACCCTCTCTGTGAAAAATACTTCTTAAATTACCTCTGAGCCGCCTCTATCTTCAAATTGTGCCCTCTTGTTCTTGCACACCTCTTTTTGAAAGATGCTACCCTCTTGGACTTTGTTGATTCCTTGAGGTACTTGAAAGTCTCTATCATGTCCCCCTCTCCTCCTTTCCTCGAGGCTATACATATTAAGCTCCTAAGTCTCTCTTCATATGTCCTCTGGTGCAGACCCTGCACCATTTTAGTTGCCCTCCTGGACAGCTTCCATCCTGTCTATGTCTTTCATGGAGATTGGGTCTCCAGAACTGCATGCAGTACTCCAGATGGGGTCTCACCAGCTGTCTGTACAGAGGGATAATAACTTCCTGTTTTCTACTGGTGATGCCTCCCTATGCATCCCAGTATCCCCCAGCCCTCCTTGCTGCCTTCTCACATTGCTTGCACACCTTTAGGTCATCTGATATGACTACCCCAGGTCCCTTTCCATTTTGTTGTTGTTAGTATCTCACCCCCATTGTGTACTCTTCCCTGGTTTTGTTTCCCAGGTGCATTACCTGCACTTCTTAGCATTGAATCTAAGCTGCCATACATTTGACCATTCCTCTAACCTTGCCAAGTCCCTTCTCATCCTTTCCACCCCACCTGTGCATCAACTCTGTTGCAGATCTTGTGTCATCTGCAAAGAGACATATTTTCCTTCCAGTCCTTCTGCAATGTCGCTATAAAGACATTGAAGAGGACTGGTCCTAATACTGGAACCCTGCAGTACCCTGCTAGTAACCCTCCTTTCTTCTGAGTGGACTCCATTTACTATTACCTCTGTGTCCTATTCTCCAGCCAATTTTTACCCAGGCTGTCATCTTGGGACCCACTCCCAGGCTGGCTAACTATATATTAATCTTTGTGTGGGACTGTGTCAAATGCCTTGCTAAGTCTAGGTAGGCCATGTCCACAGCCCTCCCTGATCTACTACTTTGGTCACCCAGTCAAAGAAATCTATCAGATTCGTCTGGCATGACCTTCCGCTGTGAATCCATGCTGCCTAGGGTCCTGTGCCCTTCTGGCCTCTAGATACATGACAATTCTTTCCTTTAGAAGTGATTCCATCATTTTCCTATCACTGAGGTTAAACTAACAGGTCTATAGTTTCCTGCTTCTGCCTTGCTCCCACTTTTGTGAAGGGAATCACATCTGCCTCCTCCAGTCCTCGGTACCACCCCATCCTCCCATGATTTGTTAAAGAGGGTAGTCAGTGGTGTCACTAGTTCTACCTTAGTTCTTTTAGAATTCTGGGATGAATCCCATCAGGCCCCATTGTTTGTCCACCTTCAGTTTTAAGAGTTCTTTCAGAACCCTTTCTTCTGTAAATGGGCTGGTATCAACTTCTGTATCCAGAGTGTTACTACTGTTTGTTTTATGTACCTCCCTCTTCCTTTGTAAATACTGAGCAAAATATTTGTTTAGTATCTCTGCCTTTCATTCTCCTCTGCCCACCCTCCCTCCCCTTTATTAAGCCTCACTATCCTCCCTTGGTCTTCCTTTGCTCCTGATGTACCTATAAAAGGTTTTATTCCCTTCTTAACTGAGTTGGCTATCTTTTCCTCAGTTTGGGCCTTTGCTGTTCTGACTGCCTTCCCAGCCTCCTTTTGCTTTAACTGATACAGTTCTCTGTCCTGCTCCTGCTGCGATTCCTTGTACTTCCTGAATGCTTTTTTTCTCTTGAACCTTCACTGCCACTTCCTTTGAGAATCATAGTGGTTTCTTACATTGTCTTGTTTTGTTTATTTGCTTCACACAAAGGCTCGTACCTCTGTGATGGCAGTTTTATTATTCCCCATTGTTCTTCCACCCTCCTTCCCACCCATTTGCTAGTGCATTCCTTAGGCACTCACCCATTTTGGCAAAGTCAGCCCTCCTAAAGTCCAGTACTTTTGTCTTTGTATGGCTTGACTCTATTGCTGTGTTTACTGTGAACCATACTGTTCGATGGTCACTAGTTCCCAGATGGCTACCCACTTCTACATCTGTGATCCTCTTTCCATCTCCATTTGAGAGTATCAAGTCTAATATTGCTCCCTCTCGAGTGGGCTCCAGTACTAGTTGTCTAAGGCATGCCCCCTGTAGGGCATCTAGAATAACTGCACTCTTTGAAGTGGCAGCTGCAACTGCGCCCAGTTAACATCTGGCATATTCAGATCACCCATCAGCAATATCTCCCCTTTTTCTGCCACTCTAAGTATACTTTCTATCATTTCCTTGTCCATTTCCTCCCCTGAGAAGGGTCTGTATACAACCCCTGTGCGGATTGTGGTGCCGTTGCCTGTCTCCAAATTACCAGTGCTTCTTCTCCTCCCTGTTTACCCTTTTGTTCTGTTGCTTTTATTCCTTCCCTTATGTAAGAACTACTCCTCCCCTCTTTTACCCTCCCTGTCCCTCCTGTAGATAGTGTATCCTGGTATGTTTACGTCCCAGTCATGGTTTTGTGTGTACCATGTTTCTGTGACTGCCATGATATCCAGATGTTCCTCCTCCATCAAGGCCACTAATTCAGGAAGCTTGTTACCTAGACTACGGGATTGGTACTCATTGCTCTCCATTTTTTGATGGCCTTACCTTCTGTTGCAGCATCCCCACTGACCGTTCTACCTTGGTTTTTCTCATTTAGTACCCTGTTTTGTAGGGAGAGGCTGGGATTTTCTGCTGCTTGTCAGTGCCTCCCCATTGACTAGTTTAAAGCTTGCCAATGAAGCATTTAAACCGATTGCTCAAAGACTTGTTCCTTCCTGGACAGATGCAGACCATCCTGCCAGTATAGGCTGGTGTCCTCCAGGTGGAACCCCAGTCCCCAATGAAGCCAAACCCTGTGCTCCGCACCATTTTTCAACCATTCATTAAACTGCATGGTGCCAATTACCTCGCCTCCCCCATGCTTGACAGGCAGCACTCTGAGAAGGATACTGTGTGTGCTACTTGTCTTAGGCCCTCCCCAACTCTGCAATGTCCTCCTGCACTGCTCTAACCTCATGATGAGCCAAGTCATTTGTCCCTAGGTGGACAATTACGTCCAGCTCAGAATCCCTTGCAACTGTTGTTGTGATCCTGAGGATGCGCTTCCTGTCCCTCCAAGCCATGGCACCAGGCAGGCACCTTACTTCAGATTTCCCAGCTCCTCCCAGTTCTATCCCCCTAATAATTGAGTCCCCCACCAGGAGCTGCTTCCTTTCCTTGTGGTGTCCTCTGCCTCCTTCCTGTGGAGGAAACCACTTTGGTTCTCAAAAACAGTAACAGAAAAGGTCAGAGACAAAAGTCTTGTCTTCAGGAAATATAAGGGAATGCAGTGGGATGAAGACAGGGAGGCATACCAAACTTACTTAAGGGAAGCAGGAAAGGCAGTAAGGCAGGCAAAGGCACAAACTGAGGAAACACTAGCACAAACAGTAAAAGGTGACAAGAATTTCTATACATACATTAGCAAAAGGAGAAAGTTCAAAGGGAGTCTTTCTAAGATCAAAGGAGATAAGGGAGTGTGTGAGGAGGAGGATCATGTGAAAGCATCTATCCTAAATAGATACTTCTGCTGAGTATTTACTGAGGAGAAGGTAGGGCAGGGCTCACTGCTGAGCACCATGGACACAAGGAGGAGGGAGGTGAGCACTAGTCCCTTCACAAAAGAAAGTGTCCTACAAGAGCTCGATAAGCTTCCCCACAGGGGAAGGAAACAACTACTGGTGGGGGACTCCATTATTAGGAAGGTAGAACTGGAAAGGAAAAGGAGAGGGAGGTAAGGTGCCTGCCTGGTGCCATGACTTGGAGGGACAGGGAGCGAATCCTCAGGATCACTGGAGCAGCTGTACGGGGAGGGAGCTGGATGTCATTGTCCACCTAGGGACAAAAGACCTAGCTGAGAAAGAGATCAGAGCAGTGCAGGAAGAGTTTGTGGAGTTGGGGAGGGGCCTTAGACAAGTAGCATGCACGGTAACCTTCTTGGAGGTGCTGCCTATCTATGGTATGGGTGAGGCTTGGGTGCTCCACACCATGGGATTCAATCAGTGGTTGAAAAACTGGTGCAGAGCTCAGGGGTTTAGCTTCATTGGGGACTGGGAGTCCACCTGGAGTGATACAGGCCTACACAGGCACAATGGTCTGCATCTGTCCAGGATGGGAACCAAGATCCTGGGTGATAGGTTTTAATGCTTCATTGGCAAGCATTTAAAGTAGCCAAGGGGGGAGGCACTGGAAAGGAGCAAGCAAATCCTAGCCCCCCCCCATAAAAATCAGGGTAGTAAGTGAGGTCAACACCAAGATAGAGATGTCGATAGGAAGAAGGGTGGGGTAAATGGAGACAATGACAAAGGCAATAAGGACAGGGATGGCACAAAAAGGGGTAAAGCCATCAAGAAATGGAGGGTAATGAGTACCAGTGCCAATAGTCTGGACAACAAGCTCCCTGAACTGGTGGCATTGATGGAAGAGGGATGCCTTGATATCATAGCAGTCACAGAAACATGGTACACATAGAACCATGACTGGGATGTTAACATACCTGGGTACACAACCTACAGGAGACACAGGGAGGGGAGAAGAGGGGGAGGAGTAGCTCTCTATGTAAGGGAAGGGATAAAAGCAATGGAACAAAAGAGAAAACAAGGAGAAGAGGAGGCACTGTGGGTCACCTTAGAGACTGGAAATGGCACCACAGTCCGCACAGGGGTTGTATACAGACCCCTATCTCAGGGGGAAGAAATGGACAAGGATATGATAGAAGGCATCCTTAGGATGGCAGAGAAAGGGGAGAAACTGTTGATGGGGGACCTGAATATGCCAAATGTTAACTGGAGCACCTTTGCTGCAGCCACATCCAAGAGCAGGGCCATTCTCAGTACCCTACAGGGGACATGCCTCAGACAGCCAGTTTTGGAATCCATTCATGAGGGAGCAATCTTAGACCTTGTACTCTCAAATGGGGACAGTGAGAGGAGATCAGATCTAGAAGTGGGTTGCCATCTGGGAACAAGTGACCACCAAACAGTGTGGTTCATGATAAACTCAGCTACAGAGTCAAGCCATACAAAAGTGAGGGTACTGGACTTCAGGAGGGCTGACTTTGGCAAGAAGAGAGAGTGCCTTAGAAAAGCACTAGCTAACAGACTAGAAAGAGAGGTGGAGCAACTTTGGGGGAGCATCAAAACTGCAATCACAGAGGCAACAGGCCTTTGTGGGAAGCAAATAAACAAATCAAAATGAAAGAAAAAGCCACTATGGTTCTCAAAAGCGGTGGCGGGGAAGGTTAGGGAGAAAAAGATAGTGTTTAGGAAGTGTAATGAAACACAGAAGGAGCAGGACCAAGAACTGTACCAGTTAAGGCAGAAGGAAGCAGGGAGGGAAGTCAGAATAGCAAAGGCCAAACTGAGGAAAAGATAGCCAACTCAGTTAAGAAGGGGGATAAACCTTTTATGGGTACATCAGAGTGCGTAGAAAGACAAAGGGAGGGATAGTGAGGCTGAATAGAATGGATGGTGGGTGGGCAGAGAGGGACAGTGAAAAAGCAGGGATACTGAATGAATACTTCTATTCAGTATTCACAAAAGAGGAGGGGAGGGAGGTACCTAATCCATTAACAGAAGCACTCTGGATAGTGGGGTCGATCCCAGTCCTTTCACAGAAGAAAGGGTTCTGAAAGAACTCCTAAAACTGAAGGTGGACAAAGCAATGAGGCCTGATGGGATTCCCCCCAGAATTCTAAAAGAATTAAAGGGAGAACTAGTGACACCACTGACTACCCTTTTTAACAAATCATGGGAGGATGGTGTGGTACCTGACAACTGGAGGAAGGCAGATGTGATTCCCCTTCACAAAAGTGGGAGCAAGACAGAGGCAGAAAACTACAGACCTGTCAGTTTGACCTCTGTAGTAGGGAAAGTGATGGAATCACTGCTGAAACAAAGAATTGTTGAGTACCTAGAGGTCAGTGGGGCACAGGACACATGCCAGCATGAGTTCACAGTGGGAAGGCCATGATGTCAGATGAATCTAATTGATTTCTTTGACTGGGTGACCAAAGTAGTAGACCAGGGAGGTGCTGTGGACATGGCCTACTTAGACTTTAGCAAGGCATTTGACATTTTGGTCTGGTGGGAGTTTAGGATAACAGCATCATCAGCATAGAGCAAGATTTGTTTTAGACAGGAGTCTGGCAGTGTGTTCAAAAAAATGCTGAAGAGAAGGGGGCCCTATATAGAATCCTGAGAGACACCAGAGTGGACAGGTCTGGCATCTGAGAGGGTGTTCGCAATTTTCACTCTTTGGGACCAGTTATCTAGGTAGCTTTTGAACCAGTTCACAGAGTTGGGTGAGAGTCCCGCAGACTGTAGCTGGACAAGCAGGAGACGGTGGTTGACTGTATCAAAGGCCTTTGTTAAATCCATGAAAGTAGACCCAGTTAGTTGTCCATTATCCAGTCCCACACAAAAGATTAATAAACAAATTAACCAGCCTGGGAGTGGGTCCCAGGGTGGTAGCCTGGGTAAAACATTGGCTGGACAACAGGACACAAGTTAATTGTAAACGGAGTCCACTCTGAAGAAAGGAGTGTTACTAGTGGGGTACTGCAGGGTTCAGTACTGGGTCCAGTCCTTTTTAATGTCTTTATAAGTGATATTGAAGAGGGACTGGAAGGAAAAGTATGCCACAGATATACACTTTGGAAATGGAAATGTGTGGAAAATGTTTTAAGTGTGTGGCACATCCCACATATATACATTGGAAGAGAGATAGAAAGATTTTTTTTTGTGGAAAACAGCACTGCCTAGCAAAGTGTCTTGCAAATGAGAGTGTGTCTGTATTGCAATGATAAACATTTGGGGGGCCACCTTTGCTATAAGTAACATCTGTAAGTAAAGCCATACTGCAAATCCCAATTACTGCTTTGGACATTCCGCTTATTGCTTCTAGTGCAAACATTATTGGCATTCCTCAGCAGTCAGGTCTAGCATATGCCTAGCATCATCTCCCCTGGACCTGGTTGTAAATAAAAAGGTCTATTTTAGTATGTAGCCCCTGCCTCCATCCCCTAAATAATGAGCTTGGTATACACTTCAACGCTAGGGGTAGTACCATTAGTATAGCTCTACCAAAATAAAATTGTATGCCATGTAGTTGTCAGTAGTTATTTAAAGGGATGTGCCAGCTAGCCAAAGGTGGTGTGGTGTTTACATACATATGCATAATACTCGTGCATGCACAATTTAAGTCTGCACCATCATGTTGCACACGGCGGCTGTCATGTTCACACATGCAGAAAGGAAAAGTAGTGTGCCAGGAAGTGGATATGTTTATGTGGCCCGCAGAGGGGAAGGGCTGCATAAACAGAATCACTGGAAACTATGCTGGAGCACTGGGGCAGAACATGAGGCAGCAGTCCGGTTACGTGCTTCCACAGTGCTCTTTTACAAATCTGATGATGGCATAACTTCTGTGGAGCTTGGCCCACACAACCATAAAAGTCAGACTCAGGAGGACACTATTAACAAACTGGAGATCTGGTCTTGGATTTGCTCATCATCACAGTCACTTTCTCATTCTTTTCCAAGCAGTAATTCCTGGTAAATGTGCCTTAACCATATTGATCTCAGTGTTGGTAGACTACTTCTGGTTTTCCCCTAATTGTATTAGCAGAAGGTAATAGCAGTCTTGAAGTGGTTACTGCCAGTGGTGGCATGCTCTGAAAAAAGTGGTCCCCGTGTTCATCTGCACATTTTAGAAATGACCCCTTGAGTTAAAGGGGACAGGAATTGATTGCTTATGTGCAGCTGTTTGAAATGTCTCTGTTTTTATAAATTATATTCATACCTCTAAAGGATTCATATTTAATTGTGCCTGAATAAAAGCTGAAGCTGTCAGTTGTGTTTTGTTTTGGTTTTAGATTTACAGAACTGTTATTTACTAGAGCAGCAAATTAGGCACATATGGACACATGTTGATACATGGACATATTAGGATAACAGTATCTCAATTACAAGGGGGTCTGTGTTAGGTCTGGGTTTTGAATGTGCATATATACTAGTCACTTCTTACAGAATTGCAGATATATCATGTTTAAGATAGTATATGTTTGACTATTCATGAGTAATATGGACTTATTGTACACAGAGTTTAAGAAAAACGTATCTGAACAGCGCACTATGTAAAATTTGATTGGCACCACTGTGTGAAACAGCTGGTGAATGATTAACCTACAGTAGGGCAGATTGTCTTCTAACCTATTTTTTTACTTAACACATAATATATTTTCATATTTATAAGACTTTTAACATTATTTAATATGTATTGCTTAAGTTTCTTTTTCCTTGTGTTTTTAATCATTGCCATTTACTAATGCTAGCACAGACACACACAGAGGGGTTTAAAATGAAACTTCAGTTGGTTTATAGCTTCTGTCAGGGATTGAACTTTCAAGTCAGTGAAATTTGAACTTAGGATAGCTTTCTTTTGATGGCACTAATCCTGTCTTGTCGAAGTAATTTGCAAAGCTGAGGCTGTTTTCGAAGTACAATAGGAGTTCTGTTAAACACATGTAAATATCTCTAAACATATAAGTTATGCTAAGCATATGTAAATATCTCTAAACATATACAACCTACAGGTAATAAACCTGTTTGAAAGTTGTTCAGGACAACAAGACTTTTCAAACGAGCATATTCATTAAGTTGCACTAATTATACTTCTTAAACTATGGTAATTGGATTCCCTGAATTTTCATTTTATATCACAATTTTCAGCTTTCAGATGGCTATATTTAAATAAAATCTAATTAATTCAGATTAGTGACTACCCACATCTGAAAGGTCATCTTGTCCTGAACAACTTTTATATTGGTTGCATACTAGTAACGTGTATACTTTCCAAGATATTTAAATTTGTATGGCATGACTCCTACTGTGTTCACTCAGACAGAAAAAAAATTGGATTGTTTGGAAGACCATATTTTACAAAATATAAAGAATTCAGATTAGTGACTACCCTCATCAGAAATTCCTTTCTGCCCTGAACAACTTTCACTGTGATTGTTTTTGTGCACCTTGAATAGTTTTAAAGATATTTAGATTTGTTTGGAAGGTGTACACATTAGCTCTCAGAGAAAAGCAACTTGGTGGCTCATCAGCACAGCTGTTGGATTTCTGCTTGTGAAGCTGGTGACTCAGGTTCAGTAACTGACCCAGGTCATCAGAGGGCTGGCAGGGAGGAGGAGGAGGAGGAGGAGGAGGATGAAGCATCCTGTGGACTGCTCTTCTTCGCTGGAGTGGGGTTGGAGTATGCTCAGTGCATCAAGAACTCCCAGAGGAGGCCAGGAGTACCATAGCAACCAGATTCAGTCTGCTTCAGGAGGCAGGGTAGACACTGGACATCACTACACATCCCTGCCTCCCAGAAAAAACAAGAAAAAACTCTTTGGACACTCTGGATGAAGCTGTCCTGCACCCAGGTCTTCACCATTCCTTGGTGCTCTGCCACAGACTAATTCCCATTCCCGCAATCATCACTATGGCCCTGAACCCTGCCCAGGGGGAGAGCCAGGGAAGAAATTGCTGACACCTTACCCCTCGTAGATAGGTGGGTCATGATGCTGTGGCCCCACCCTGAGGGGTAAGCTAGGAAGTATCTGTGGCAGATGGCAGTAATTGGGGAAGTGAGACTGGTACAGGTGCGAGCAGATAAATGAACATTCTGGGGGCCAAAAGCATTTTGTTTATTTGTTTATTTGATTCTAGGATTACAAATACCTTTGAGCTGAAGCTCTCTTACAAAGGTTCCATGTCAGTAAGTACAGGCATACAGGTCATATAGGTTACATACATTATAAAACAATCAGTAACACAATTGTCATAACATGTTATTACAAGGACTTTACAGGAAACACTGGGAAGATGTAGGCAACAAAGAAAATGTTGGTGAGAGGAGGAGCTAGGAAAGGGGAAGGGACAAAGAAAGGCAGCCAAAGGGGCTTTGTCAAGACTCAGCAGGGGTAAGAGCAGTGGTTGGGCAAAGTAGGGATGAAGTGCTACGTAGGTTTGTCACAGCAGACTGCAGGGACTAAGGGCAGTAGTGTGGAGAGTATTGCATTAAGTAGGGCATCCACAGGTGCTTGAGCCTGCTAATGAGAGGCAGAGCTTAGCCTTGAAAGTGCCAAGTGTTGGAGAGTTAGAGATGTCAGTAGTGAGACTGTTTAGCCAGCTAGGGGCCCTATAAGCAAAGGACATTTGGCCTTGGGTTGTGCGACAGTAAGGGATTTGCAGGGTTAGGGGTTTTGAGCTCCAGGTATTACAATTGTTGACTCTGGGTTTGAGGAGGGAGTGGGCCCCTGGGGGGAGCAATGCCCATCATTATTTTCTTTGCTGCGATGCAGGTTTGATACTTTATTCAGTTGTTGAGTTGCAGCCATCCAGTTTGGGATCAGAGGTTGCAAGTATAAGTTAAACTGTGGGCTCCCGTGATGAGTTGACAGGCATTATTCAGGGAGGTAGAAACACGTTTAAGTGAGGAGGCAGTGGCAGAGCCATAGATAATGAGTCTGTAGTCTATAATACTAACAATAGAGCTCTGGATGACAACAGACAGGGCTTCGGTGGTTAGATGCTTCCTGTGATGGAAGAGAAGGCCCAGTCTGATGTCAGCCACTTTTGCCACATTATTAATATGGTCAGCATAGGAGATTTTGGAGTCAAAGGTGAAGACGAGGTATTTAAAGGTATGGACTTGTTCTAGGGTGATTCCTTGCTTGTTTTTTATGGAGAGGTGATACTGGTTATTCTTGCTGCGTGAGCTCCTGACAAGCATTGTCTGTTTTTTTCTGGTTCAGGATCAGTTTATGCTTTAAGAACCAGTTTTTGACTGCAGTGAAACCCCACTGGAGGTTCACTTGTAGCTGATTTGAATCATGGTGGGAGTTTAGGATGACAGCATTATCAGTGTAGAGCAAGATTTGTTTTGGACAGGAGTCTGGCAGTGTGTTAAAAAAAATGCTGAAGAGAAGGGGGCCCAATATAGAACCCTGAAGGACACCAGAGCGGACAGGTCCGGCATCTGAGAGGGTGTCCGTAATTTTCACTCTTTGGGACCGGTTATCTAGGTAGCTTTTGAACCAGTTCACAGAGTTGGGTGAGAGTCCAGCAGACTGTAGCTGGACAAGCAGGAGACGGTGGTTGACTGTATCAAAGGCCTTTGTTAAATCAATGAAAGTAGACCCAGTTAGTTGTCCGTTATCCAGTGAGTGGTGGATGGTGCCAGTAAATTCAAATAGTGCTGTGGTGGTACTATGACCCTTTCTAAAGCCATGTTGCTGCCTGCACAGGATGTTATGCATGTCCAGGAAGTCGGTAAGTTGGTCTGCAACTATATGTTCCAGGGCCTTAGAGAGTGGAGGTAGGATGGAAATTGGATGGAAGTTCTCATGTGCAGTTTTGCCACCACTTTTATGTATTTATGCATAGTAAATGAAAAAAAAAATAAAAGCAACTTGGAATTCTGTGTCCATCATTTTGCTCCCAGGTCGCACCTGTGAACAAGCTTTCAGCTTAGTATCTCTCACCTGGTAAAAAATAAATAAATAAAAATTCTAAGTATTAAACAATAATAAAAATAATCTTTATTCATTATGTGCCTTTCAAAATTGTCAAGGTGCTTTACAATGAATTAAAAACAAGAAGATAAAACAGCTTTATAAAAACTATTCAGTAAATCCGATAATCAACATTAGAAATCAGGATAAGCTGAGGTCCATAAATATGTCTTTAGTGCCTGTTTAAAGCCCCCCATGGTCGTGCATTCCCAGAGCTGATGTGGCACAGAATTCCAAAGGGCTGGGGCCACATACATGAATGCACAGGCCCCTAAAGATTTTAAAGATACCCTTGGAATCTCTAGCAACCCCTCATCGGACAAACCAAGCAATAGCTCAGGGCAGTAAGGGGACAGAAGCTCTTTTAATTAGTCCAGGCCAAGTTCACGTAGGGCTTTATAAGTTGGTAAGACGACATTGAAGGTGATCCGCTACTGGATCGGCAGCCAGTGCAGTTCACGCAGCACTGGTATGATGTGAAGTGTATGTGGAGTCCCCATCAACAACCGGGCTACAGAATTCTGCACCAGCTGCAGGCAGCAGATATGAACCCCCAGTAGCCCAAAGTAAAGGGAGTTGTAGTAATCAAGGCTTGAGGTCACAAAGGCATGGATCAGTGTAGGCAGGTCACCAGACAGAACACAATGCTTCATCCTAGTGATGTTCCTCAGGTGGCAACAGGATGACTTGATGACTGCCGACACCTGCAATCGCAGTGTCAACCCATTGTCAAGCATCACCCCTAGGCCGTGCACTAGTTCAGAGGTAAGGAGCTCAGAGCCCCCCAGGAAAAGCCTTGTGGGCTAACCGGCTCCTGACACCCCATCTGGCAACCTGGATCCACTACAATCACCTGTCTTCCCCGAGTTCAACTTCAACCAGACAGAATTTATCCAGTCCTGGATTTCAGTGAGGCAGTTATTGAAAACCGAGAGTGCACTATTCTAGTCAGGTGCAAAAGACAGGTACAGATGGGTATCATCAGCATAGCAGTGAAACCTCATCCCATACCATCTTACAATGTCTCTGACGGGCACCATGTACACTGTGAACAAAATGGGGGACAGCACTGAGCCCTAAGGGACCCCACATGACAGAGAGAGAGGGTCGGAGGAATAAATCCCTGATACCATCCTCTGAGTTCTGCCAGTGAGGAAAGATTTAAACCATCTGAGGACAGTGCTGGTCAGGCCACAGATGAATCTCAGGCACTCAGGCAGTACTCCATAGTTCATGGTGTCAAAAGCTGAAGAGAGATCAAGGAGCACCAAGATGAACCAGCTTTTCTGATGTCTCACCATCAGGAGACCATCGAGCACCCGAACCAGCACAGTCTAGGTACTGTGGCTCTTTCGAAAACCAGATTGGAGAGATTCATAAATGTTATGGATGGTTAAATGGTTCTCCAGCTGTACAGCCACTACTTTCTGAATCACGTTCCCTACAAAGGGGAGGTTAGAGATAGGTCAGTAGTTAGCAAGGCAGTCTGGGTCCAGAGAAGCTTTCTTCAAAAAGGGTGTCACCACCGCCTCCTTCAGGGAGCTTGGAAACTCATCTGACTCAAGGAGCTCCAGATTATCTGTGCCAGGACCGGTCCAATGATGTCACAACAACCCATGATCAGGGAAGTTGGCCCAGATCCAAACTACAGCATGTAGGGTGCATACCCTGGATAATTCACATGACATCCATGAGCTCCAGCCAGTCAAAGGCACTCTAGGAGAAGTGAGGGCTAGTGGCCGGGCACTGATCACTAGCATCCCCCATAGAGTATGTTGGTCGGATCTCTGCCCTGATGTTGACCACCTTACCCACAAAGAACCAAGCGAGCTCTTCATACTCCAACTGTGATAAGGCTCTTTAAAGCTGTAGGCAGGCTGGGTTGCACAGCCTGACCACAGTTCAAAAGAACTGAGCTGGTCAGTTCTGAGTGGCAGCAATCTCCCTGGACATGAACTCAGCCTTCTTACAGAGGATTGTTGGTTGATAGAGTTGACAATGTTCTAACAATCTAAGATGGTCAGCTTCCAGAACAGATTTCCACCAGCAATGCTGTAACCTTCATCCTAGTCACCACAACTCCCTCAAGATCCCATCAAACCAAGGGGACTGAGGGTGAAGGGAAAGAGGATGAACATGGATGGGAGCGATAAAATCCAGGGCTATGGCTATGACCTCATTATAGGCCAAGACCAAGGCCTCTGGGTTCCTGCTTGCCTCAGGGAACTCCGATAGGTCAAGTATGCTGCTAGTCCTTCAAAGCTCACAACCCGTAAAGGTACCTGACCATCTCCACAGGGGTAGGCCTACAAAGGGGGGGTGGTGCAAAAATTTAATCTCATGGTGTAATGATCATACCGCTTGACAGGTTCCACCCCCACATAGGAGGCTTCAATCCCCTGGAGAAAAACCAGATCAAGGGAGTGACCATGTTTATGAGTAGCAGAGGTAACGATCTGTGTAAGGCCCAGTTATGTCATCAACTGGAGGAAGTGTTGTCCAAATTGAGAGAATTCATCACCAATCTAGGCATTGAAGTCACCCAGGACCAGCATCCTGGTGACTAAAAAAAACACCATGTCGATCATCATTTTGGCTACTTCCTGATGGAATTGCCTCTCATCTCCAGGTGTACGGTAGATGAGAGCTAGCCTATAGCCTACACCTGCTACTACGGTACACTTGAATGACCCGGCATCCTTGATTGGTACATTTGTGAGGCCCAGTTCGGTTTTGAAACAGACAGCAAACCCCCGTGGTCCAGTCTTGAGTGGTGTATCACTGAGTACCTGGCTGGAACTGCAGCATCAACCATGGGGCCACCATTTTCATCCAGCTAGGTCTCGGTGATGCATACCAGATCTACTGTCCTGACAAGATCTGCAATAATTGCAGTCTTGTTCTTAATAGAGCTAGCATTGCATAACACCGCTCAGGTTGGACGAGTCTCCTGGGCCGCCCCGACTACTTGCCCACCAGTAATGGTGGTGCCCTTGGGTATGGAGACCAGGCATGGCAGACTACATTCCAGAATCCATTTCACCCCAGGGTATCTTCTGGACTTAACAACCCCAATGCAAGAGCTTGGTTCATCCATCCTCCACTGTTCGCACACACCTACCCCCCCCCAAGGCAGTTGCCAGCACTCTACAGTGCTGATAGATCAGAAATAGTAAAGGAGGGGAGAAAGGGCAGAGGGCACGAAGGGCAGAGGATGAATAGTGCATGACCTGGGGAGTAGGCCTACAACACATACCACAGGCACAGATAAGCACCAAGCAAAACAATAAAAAAAAAAAAACAGAAAAAAACAAAACCCAAAATATAAATTACTACACAACTCCCATAGCTCTCACTTTGAGGGAGCGGTAAACATAAAACACAAAACAACCAAATATAAATTAGATGTACCCCCCCCTCGTTTTTCTGAAACTCTCCACCATCTCTCACCAAAAGGAGAGAATCAGACAATAAAATAAATAAATCAGACTAACCACCCTCCCCACCCAAACAAAACCATACTGCAAAAAAACTATAATAATTTAAAATTATAAGACATCAGTCCAGGCTCCAAAGTTTCCAAGTAAATGATGTGAATCTAGGGGAGAAAGATGATGTAATACCATTAGAAATCCGCTTCAGGGAAGTCCAAGTCACAGAAAAACTGAAAACAATATTACTGAAACTTAGAACTAGGGAACAAAATGGAACTTAAGTACCCCTCCTCTCACTGAGGGGTATAAGTTAAATTAATGTAAGAAAGTAAACAGTATTTAATGCAGTTTTGACCCCCAGGCACTTTCACTACCTGGGAGTCAAAAAATTAACTGGGCACTCTCACTGCCCAAACAAAATTTGCAAAAGAAAATAAATTTGAGTTCTAGATGTAGATTTGACCCACAGACCCTCTCACTACCTGGGAGTTGGAGATAAACTGGGCACTCTAACTGTCCAAACAAAGTTTGCAAAGAAAATAAAAATGTGTTCTGACTGTAAGTCTGAGATTTTGGCACCTCAAATTCCTGTAGATAGTTTCTTCATGGCAGAAAACCTCCTGATGTAATCCAAATCTTCTCTGGAGTAGAAAAACATCCGGTAACAGTCCAGATATTTCTCAGAAACCGAGCCAGACACCCCAAAGCCCTATCTGTAGGGGCTGCAGCTAGAAATGGCTGCCCCACCACCTCGGCAACCCGCCTGCACCAGCCCACTGGCTGGCCAGTGAGGGGCCTTGGAAGAACCACAGGCCCACCGGTCGGCTCCCTGGTCAATCCAGGCCTGGTCTTCACGGGTAGAAGAAGCCTCCAGCAGCTAACCACCCACAATCACAGGGTGATTCTGTCCTGGTCTGGCAGAACTCTAAGGTAGTCTCAAAATCAATCTCATAAAACAAACTCTTCAGCAATAAATCCAATTAGGCTGTCGGCCAATTCAGTTTCCCTTTCAGGGTCTCGCTCCACGTTTTTGGCCAAGCACATCCTGTGCTGCATGGCACAGTGCAATTTCCTCACTTTGTAGCAGACTCCCAGTCAGAAGGCCACTATACTCCAAAACACAGTCCTGGAGAACTCCTCTCCACAGGCTTGCAACTCTCCTCCCGTATTCGCTTCACGCTCTCGATTGAGCATTCCTTCTGCTGCACACCTCAACACAATTGCCTCACTCCACAGCAGACTCCTAATCAGAGGGCCATATCGATCAAAAATGCAGTCAAAAAAACTTCTCCACCAACTCACACACTTTCTTCCCGTCTTCAGGGCGGCAGCAGACCCAATTGCAGAGCCCAGTGCACACTCCATGGCTGGTCGAGCAGCTCCGACAATGCTCCAAATTGGGAAAGTTGAGTTTAAAACTTAACTATGTGGCTATGAGATTTTAAGAATAATGGAGAGACTGAAGGCAATTAAATAAAAATTAAAAAACCAAAACTAGTGGTCTGCAGAGCTGAGCTATTTGAGTATGCCCATTGTGGTGGCCATTTATGGCATATCAGTGGTAAAATGAACAGAAAGAAGGGAGTATTTCTTTAACTGCCATGGAGATTTGCGGAATGGATGGATACATTGAAAACTCCTAAAAGATGTGTTCCGTGGAAACACCTTTTTTCAAGTGAAAGCATGATGGCTGTAGGCTCTGCCCTCAGCCATAATGACAGAATCCCTCAATTCATGTAAGATGTGTTATGGCTTAGTATTCATGGAAAGTTAGGTGTTAGAAATAACAACAAACACAAACAAATCTCAGAAAGATATTGTTTAGACCTGAGTGTAACGTGATTTTAGAAACGTAAGACCATCTTTTTCTTGAATGTATCTATGCAATTTGCTTCTAGTCACACATTAACAACATTTGGCAAACAAAAGTATTCTCACAAATTAATTATGAGACACTGATTTTAGGAATCTTTAGAAATCAATGGTTACAATATCATGATGAGACATTACAGGTCATTTTGGTGATACTAAAATATTACCTACAGTATGGTAAGCCTGATGTAAATGGATCTTACAACAAAATCTCCTATAGATATAGTAAAAAATGTTACATCTTTGCGAACTGTTTATGCGAAAGGTGGAAAAAGATTTTCTAGAGTAAAAGTAGAAACTCTTGGGAAAAAATGAATACATATCTCAACACATGATTAAATATATACAGAAGGGAAAAAATGGAGAATGATACCTGTGTATTAATGGAGAAATAGGTGTATGTAGCTGATTGCAACCTTTACTTGTGTAAATAATGTGTTAAGAAAATTGTACTTCTTGTATTTGTAATGTTTTGTTCTGAATTTTAATTTCCCTCTTCTCCCTATAAAATTCTCCTATTCTTTTTTTGAACTGCCATGGGATCTTTAATGTCTACCTGAATAACCAGACCATCAGAAAGACAGCACCTCAGGAGTGCAGCATCCCCCTTATGATGCACTACAGTGTCAGTATTGTGATTTACCCCAAATGCCTGGTGTGTGGTTAGAACCCACAGCCTTTTGATCCTCCGGCCTCAGAGGTGAGTGTGTTACCTGCTGAAACTGCAGATTCCTCTTAAAGGTTTCCACCGAATGAAAGCTTACAGTGCAGTGTTGACCAATTTGCACCTGCCCCCCAACCCCGACTTATATTAAATAGTCCTAAACACCTCCCCCTGGCTGTGTTATCTCCCTATTTCAATGCCGTTGGGCCTCTCGGTAGTACCTCCCCTTACCCGACCCTTGCTTTCTCTCAGCCCTGCAGTCCCCTTCTCTCTCTCTCTCCCTCTCTGCAGCACTATACGACTCTCTAACTCATCCTCTCTCCATCCTTCTAGCACCTTTCTCTGTTGACCGTCTTGTCTCCTGTGCCTCCTTTCTGCTCCTCACTCTGCTCAGCCAGCCCCAGCTGCTGGAATTTATGTCTCACCACACCATGATTCTACTTATTCTCCTGTCATCTCTTCCCCTTTGCTATCTCCCTGGAGTCTTTTACCCTTCCCCTCTGTTAAGTTTCCAGTTTGACTTTGTCCACTACCACCCATGCACTTTACACTCTATGCTGCACCCCCCTTCACCCCCCACAAACTATGAATGGCAAATCCCAGATACCCATAACCGAGGGCCACGGACTATGTCATCTCCCATCCCTCTCTTGGTACATTTGACATCTCTCTGGGATCAGCACCATCAGCTCTCTCCACCCACCTGTATCAAACACTCCCGTAAACTCACCATCAAGGACTTGCACTTGTGTTCCCTGAAGCTACTGCTCCTCCTTCTGCTTCTGTCTGGCAACATCCACCCTAACCCTGGCCCAAAAACTCTTGGGTCGAACAACCAAGTTAAACACTCTGGGGCATTCTCCCTAGCATCTCTCAATATCTGCAGCCTTCTCCCAAAGTTTGATGCCCTGAAAATCTTCTCTTGCCAGTACAAACCGGATGTCATTGCAGTAGTCAAAAGCTGGCTATCACCAAAAGTCCCTGACTTGGCAATCGCTCTGCCTGGCTACAATGTTTTCAGGCTAAATCGGAAGGCAAAAAGAGGACGGGGATGTGCTATCTACCTCAGAGAGACTCTCACTGGCCATCCCCTAAACACCTCTCTCTCAGACACATTTGCTCTGATCCTTCCCATTAGTATCATCTTAGGAGCAAAAAAAAAAAGTCCTCACAGTTGCTGCGGTGTACATCCCACCAAAAGAGCAAGTAAAAGGCCTCAATGCCATCCTGGACTTCACCCGTACACAACCCCCTGGTTCTGAGCTAATCATGCTCGGTGACTTTAACATTAACTGGTTCGCCCTGATACTGGAAGCCTCAAAGATGCCCTCACCTCTGTAAACTTCACACAACTGGTCACCTCCCCAACCCGATGCAACTACAGAGCAGGAACTAGCTCCCTCCTGGACTGGGTCCTAACCAACCACCCCACCCGGATCACCAATATCTCAATCCTCATTGACTCTCTTAGCGACCATTCCCCTGTCACCTGTGAATGGTATAATAAATTCTGCAAACCCACACCATCAGTCACCACTAGTAGAATCCTTCCCCAAGGGAAGCTGAAACTCCTCAAATCCCTCCTCAGGCAACAGGATTGGTCTCCTATTTTCAATGTAACAGATGTTAACTCAGCCTGGGATTTCTTCATCTCCACCTTCAATGCAGCCTGTGACTCATACTCCCCCTTCAAAAAGAGTAAAGTCAAAGTCCTCTGCAAACCTTGGCTCACCGCCAACCTAATTGCACAACTAAAAGCAAGGGACCACCACTGGTTTCTGGCTCAGGCTTCCGGCATGCAAACCAACATTCAGTGCTACAAACGTGCCTGAAATGCCTGTACATGATCAATCTTGCTTCACAAAAGCACCTTCTACAAGGAAGCGCTCACCAACACATGGGGAAATGAGAAAGTATTCCAGAATAATATTAAAGAAGTAACCGTAAAACAACCAAAAACCTCCCCAACTATGCTAGTCATGGATGGGACTATTACACTCGACCCCGCTACTATTGCCAATACTTTCAACACTGCTTTCATGGACCTCAGTAAATGTTCTCCCCCCTCGACTACTTTGATGAAGCTCACTCCCCTGCTCAACCTACTACTACTACACCCTCCCCTACACATCCTCCATTCTACTTCAAAGCTGTCAAGATGCATGAAGCTTGGGAATACATTGCTAATGCAATCACTAAAACAAGACATAGTGTGGACAATCTTTACCCAAAACTGCTGTCCCTCACCCTTGATGAGGTGATTAGCCCACTAACTAAGATCTTCAACCTCTCCCTCAGCCTCAGCCAGTTCCCAGACAGATGGAAATCCACCACCGTCACCCTCGTCCATAAAACGGGAGATCAGACTAACCCTGGAAACTACCAACCAATCTCCATACTGCCTCCACTATCCAAGGCCATCGAATGCATAGTTGCTGACCAGCTCACAGATTACCTGGACAAACACAATATCCTATGCTCACAGAAACATGGTTTCAGAAAAGGACACAGCACCACATCAGCCCTCTTGGAAGTCACCGGAGCCATCCACAGCTCTCTGGATAATGGGGGCCTAGCCAGGTCAGTCTTTATAGTCCTAACTAAGGCCTTCGATACCATTCACCACCATCTGCTTCTGGAACTGCTCTTAAAAGCAGGGCTCTCCCCAGACTCCTCAGCTTGGTTTAAAAGTTACCTGGAGAACAGATCACAGAGAGTAAAAATTGCAGATGTCCTTTCCGATGCATGACCAATCCACTCCGGAGTACCTCAGGGTTGCATTCTGGGTCCCCTTCTTTTCAGTCTATTTCTAAATAACATTCCCCAATCATGCCTGGAACAACTCACACTCTACGCTGATGATGCCATAATCCACACCACCTATAAGGACCCACTATCCCTACAAAACAATCTCCAGCTTGGTTTCACCTCCATAGAGAACTGGTTCAGTAAACATAGACTCATCTTTAACTAAAAAAAATTAAATCTATGCTCTTTTGTAACTCCTACAACAACAACTGTAAATATTTACTGTATTTTATTTTAGTTGTTACAGTTGTACTATTATTTTCTGTCTCTTGGCCGTGAGAGGACTGTGGGACATAAAGTAATTCTTTTGATTGTTTAATTGTTATATTATAATATTGTTTTATTTAGTTTTATGGTGGATGGTAGTGTTCTTTATTTGTTGCTTATTTGTTTTATTTGGTTTTAATTTTGATGAGCAGCCTGATGTGCTTGCCAGTTCCACCAGTTGTCCGTTACTCGGCCTCCACTCTCCACACCCTCCGCCCCTTCTTCTCTCCCCCTTTACCAACTCAGGTTTATCATCGTTGCCGGGCTTTGGGGATTGCGTGAGGGGAGAGGGGAGGGCAAGGGGGTGTTGGAGGTTGTGGACAGAGGAGTGAGCGTTGCTCTCCCATTGGGGTGGTTAGGCCTCGAAGATGCCCTGGGGCGAAATGGGTTCTGGAGCATGGTAACCCCATTCTGGTTCCCATACCCAAGGGCACCTCTTCTTTTAGAGGGCAAGTGGTTGGGACAATTCGTCAACCTCGTCCAACTCGGGCGCTGTTGTGCAATGCCAGATCTGTCTGCAATAAGACTGCTCTTATTGCGGACTTTGTTGCTAGGGCAGATCTGGCTTGCCTTACCGAGACCTGGTTGGATGGGAATGCAGCCCCAGTTTTAGAGGCCACTGTTCCCACCGGGTTCTCGTTTATACATCACCTGAGATTGGATCGCGGCGGGGGGTCTGTTTTAAGACCGAATTGGGCCTAACTGAAGTTCCAGTTGAGGAGGCCAGATCATTTGAGTGTACTGTGGTAGCTAGGGTGGGGTGCAGGATTGCTCTCATCTACCATCCACCTGGGGATGAGAAGCTTTTCCTGCAGGAAATAGCAGATTTTGCTGCCGACATGGCCTTGGAATTGCCCAGATTGATGGTGCTGGGCGATTTCAATGCTTGGGTCGATGAAGAATCTTCACTTTTTGGTCAACATTTCCTCCAGGTGATGACATCTCTTGGCTTCACTCAGGTTGTTTCCACAGCTACTCACAAGGGAGGTAATTTTCTTGGTCTGGTCTTCCTCCTGGGGATCGAGGCATCCGACTTGGTGGTGGAACTGGTCGGTTGGTCTGACCATTACTCAGTTGGATTCAATTTTGTGGCCCCCCTGGGTAGGTCAGCCCCTGTGGAGTTGGTCAAGTACCGCCCATTGCGGGATGTTGTCCCTGAAGACCTGATGGTGGTTATTGACCTCTCGTTGTGTGACGAATTGTGCTCTGATCCTGAGCGGCTGGTGGTGGCCTATAATGGGGCCATCTCGGCTGCTCATGACCAGATTGCACCAACCCGTGTTCGCCCCCTTCCACGCCATCCCGTTACCCCTTGGTTTGATGGGGCGTTGAGAGGGTTGCGGAGGTTGGGGCATAGGTTGGAGCGTCGCTGGAGGAAGACTGCCTCAGACGACGACCATCTTATTTTGCTAGAGCATTATAAGCTCTATCAAATAGAAATTTCCCGTAAGAAGGCAGATTTCCTGTCCAGGGAAATTTCTGTCACTCGGAATCAACTGGCTCAGCTCTTCAGAACTGTTGACAGACTGTGCAACCCAGCCTGTCGACAGGTCCGTCGAGTTTTTACTCAGATTGACTGCGAGGAGATCGCTCGATTCTTTGCGAATAAGGTGGAAGACATTCGGAGGCAGTGTCCCCAACCTCACTCCAAGGTTGTTGCAGTTGATCAGTGTGCTGTCACAGAGCCCGGAGTTTCCTGGAGTTCCTTTAATCTTCGGACCTCGTGGACACTATGAGGATTGTCTCTGAGATCGCCCAACTTGTTGTAGTTTGGATCGGGTCCCACTTGCTTGATTATAGGATGTAGTGAACTTATTGGCCGGTCCTTGCTTGGATTATTCGGTGTTCTTTGGAGATGGGAGTTTTCCTAGCTCTCTGAAAGAAGGGTGGTGACTCCCTTCTGAAGAAAGCTTCCTTAGACCGAATGACCTAGCCAACTACCGTCGATCTCTAACCTCCCTTATGTGGGAAGGTTATTGAAAAAGTTGTGGCCTCAACGATAACCATTTGACCATCCATAGTTTATCACGAGCCTCTCCAGTCAGGTTTTTGTAAGAGGCATAGCACCGAGACTGCTCTGGTTCGGGTGCTCAATGATCTCCTGATGGCGAGAGATCAGAGACACAGCTCTATTTTGGTTCTCCTTGATCTATCATCAGCTTTTGATACTGTGGATCATGGGGTCTTGCTCGAACGTCTGAGGTCGTTCTGCGGGCTTTCAGGTGTTGTCCTCAGATGGTTTTCATCTTACCTCCTGGGGAGAACTCAGAGAGTGGTTTTCAATTTACATTCATCCGGGGCTTTCTCTCTATCTTGTGGGGTACCTCAGGGTTCAGTGCTGTCCCCCATGTTATTCGCAGTATATATGCTACTCCTCGGAGACATTGTAAGATGGTATGCGCTGAGGTTTCATTGCTATGCCGATGATACCCTGCTCTACCTGTCTTTTGCACCTGACCAGGTTAGTGCTATCTCGGTGCTGAATAATTGCCTCGTTGATATCCAAGACTGGATGAATACCAGTGGTTTGAAGTTGAAACCGGGAAAGACTGAGGTTATGGTGGTGGACCCCGGTCACAGGGTTGAGGTCTAGGGATAGGGTCCCCCTCTGGATTAGTTCTTGGGGTAGACCAGATCCCTACCTCTGAACAGGTGCGTAACCTGGGTGTGGAGCTTGACACTGGCTTGACCTTTCATTATCAGGTGTCTGCAGTAGTCAAGACTTCATTTTTTCATCTTAGAAACATCTCCAGGATTAGGCACCTGGTTCCACCAGGCAATTTGCCGGTTTTGGTCCACACCTTTGTGACATCTTGTCTTGATTACTGTAACTCCCTGTACCTAGGGCTTGCTGGGGTTGATATCCACTGGTTGCAGCTAGTGCAGAATGCTGCAGCACGTTTGTTGGCTGGGGTGTCTAGAAGGTCCCATATTACCCCTGTGCTGTGCACTCTGCACTGGCTGCCAAAACAGTGGTGGATCACCTTTAAAGTGGGTCTTCTGACCTACAAAGCCCTACATGGGTTAGATCCCGACTACCTGAAAGAGCTTCTGGTGCCTTACACCCCTCTGAGACAGCTTTACTCAGCTGATGAGGGGTTGCTGGAGATTCTGAGGGTGAATTTGAAGTCTTCTGGAGCCCGGTGCTTTTGGTTTTGTGGTTCCCACCCTCTGGAATTCTCTGCCCCGTCAGCTCCGAGAAAGTACAATGGTGGATAGTTTTAAGAAGGCTTTAAAGTCATTTTTATGGAATCAGGCATTTCCTGCTGTATCTTAATTGCTTATTTTAAATATTTTATTGGTAGTATTGTTAGTGTATGCATGGTTATGTTGAATGTTATGATGTTTTGTACAGCGCCTTGAAATATTTGAAAGGCGCTCAATCAAATACATTTTATTATTATTAAGAGCAGGCAGCATCCACTGACCATTGCAAACCATCTTAGAGTGGCCATTGAAGAGTTACATTGTGACAGTGCAAACACTACACTGGGAAACAAGAGGTTAACATCCTGTTTAGGCTGAGGAAATGCAGGGAATGCAACATGAACAGGCAAGGGGGGTGCCTCCCCAGGTGTTGCTAATTAGAGGGATTGCTAAAAGGCAGAGAGAATCCAGCAAGGAGTCAGTTAGAAGCTGGAAACTGTTGCAGGGAGCAGAGACTCCTAGGCAGAGAACCCTGCAAGATGGAGGGTGGAATGTAAGACAGGAACCAGAGCAGAAAGCCAATGAGAATGGTTAATTATTAGAGACAGCTTTTGGGAAGAAGTGGAACCCTGCTTCTGAGAAACAGATGACTTCTAGAGCAGACAGTCATGAGGTAAAGGATCAGCCTAGCCAGCTGGGCCAAAAACAGTGAGTGGAATGTACTGCTGATAGCCTACAAATATGGCAAAAATGGAAAACTGTTTGTGTTTTATTTGAGACTGTGCATTCAAAACTTCTGGTCCACAAACCGTTTTTGTTTGAGACTGTATATTGAACAAACTGCTGGCCCACATAGGGGGTTCATAGATTCCTTTTGTCAAGTCATCCTGAAAGAACTGTTTTGTGTTAACTCTTATGTTACCTGACCAGGCTGGAGAAGTTGAACTGACTGATTATACTTTTCTGGAGCAATAACTTACATTTGGAGTAATAAAAGTAATTTTTTTCTGTGAATTTTAAACCCAGCATGTTGCCTCTCCATCTACCATAGGCCAGCTTGTCACATACATTTATTTAAATATCTTGGGATCTCTCTTAACAATAACCTGTCCTATGGGACCCACGTTGAAAGCATAGCCAAGGCAGCTAACATGCGACTTGGTCTCCTCTACAGGCATAGGGCGCACTTTACCCCTGTAATCCTAAGGGTCGCTGTCCAAAGCTCGGTAGTCTCTGTTATCGACTATGACCTCATAATATATGGCTCTGCCACTTCAACAGCCCTCAGACACATTTCAACCACCCTAAATAAAGCCTGTCATATTATAACTGGTGCCCATCGTCTTACACATACCTGCGACCTCTACGCCCAAACTGGCTGGCTGCAACTATCATACCACCTAAAATACCAAACCTGCATTATGGCAAAGAATATAACATTGGGACTTGCTCCCTCTGGTGTCAAAGCCCTCCTTAGCCCAAGTAGAAATCCCCATCATACCAGGGGATCTGATTCTCAACTCCTGCTGTTTCCTCACTGCCGAACATCAATGGGTCAATGGTCATTTGCCTACAGAGCACCAAGCTGGTTAAATAGTCTCAACAGTGAAATTTCCTCCATTCCCAAACTTGGCCCCTTCAAATCTAGGCTCTGCCTCTGTCTCTCTCTGCCTTCAGTACCTGCGACTGCCTCATCTAGCCAGCCACCCTAGCTACCATCTCAGTGCTGCCTCAGCCCCCACATCTAGCACTTTATCCCCCTTTTCCCTTGGTCATTCTCCTCCCCTTCCCTTTCCTCCCCTATCCCTCCCCATCCCTCAACCATCTCCCAAACCCCACTTCCTGCACTTCTCTATGTTCTGTGACAATGTCTCTGGTAGCTCATACCTCCCTGTGTCTTCCCATGTCTTGTTATGCTGTTGCACACCCTCATTTGCCCTTGACCTGTTTTCGTCAAAATGTATGCATTTTCCTCTGGTAACTGATTGCAAACTTGTTTAACCTGTTTATCCTGCCTATAATTTCCATACATTGATGCTTTACCAAGCGTTGTTGTGGCTTTGTTGTAATGTCCTCAAATTGACGGGGAACCTTTGTAAAAGAGCCTTGGCTCAAACATACTTGTAATTTAGATTTAAATAAATAAATAAATGGTATTGTAGTGCACATTGTGAGCTGTCAGTCTCTGACAGCTCAGTCGGCAGGTAGCCGTGGTGGTATCTGGGTGGATTGTGCTGCCCGCAAGCTGCATGACTATATTCAGACAGGGTAGCGGGTTGGGGTGTGGATTCCTTAGTGGGTTGGGGTTCCACTAGACTACTGGGTAGGTCAGGGGATATGTGCGTTACATTATGATCAGGGCTGGGAGGTGGCCACCAGACTACCAGGGAACTCTGGAATATGTGTTTTAATTTATGACCGGGCCTGGGAGGGGGCCACTAGACTACCAGGGAAGTTCAGGGTTTTAATGATGATATGGATGGGGTTCAAGGATGGTAGGGGGCCACTAGACTACCAGGGAAAATGATGAAACATCCTATTCCATTATCATGGATTTGGGGAATGGAGGGGGGCCACTGGACTAACAGAGGTTAATGTGCTTTGTACCCATGGCAATTGCAGGGCACCCGGCACATCCTGCTGGGTACATCCCTGCCTACAGCATACGCATGTGACCATAATAACATGCAAATGGCCCCATTTGCACCTTGCACGCCTAAAGGCCCCATTTGCATGTTCAGGTCTGAATATCTGGAATTTGTGCTTGGTGCATCCCCAAGATGCACAGGACACCCCCATTCTGGGTATTCAGGCCATGCACGGGTCCACAGAAGATCATTGATCTCAACATCTGGAGGTAAGTATAGGTGAGGGGGGATGTGGTGAGTGTGGTGCACAGAGGGAGGGTCCGGGCTGGGGCTGGGGGGCTGCTGGGAATGATGAGGGACCATTTTCTTTTTTTTTCAGGTTAAAAGAAAGACCTCCTAGGACTGTTTTCTATTTTACAGGTAAAATATTAATAACACGGATTTCCGCACACTGGGGTGGGCTCCCAGTGTGCCAGAGTACTGGAGAGGGGCCAATGCCAACCTAAGGAGGCAGTATAACGCAGTGATTTAAGACTCTGAGCTGCAAATCTGGTGACATCCAGCAGACCAGACCTGGGTTTGAATCCCACAGCTTCCACTTGCATAATGTGTGACGCTGAGCAAGTCACTTAACTTCCCTGTGCTCCCAGGTCACTCCTGTAAAAAAGCTCCCCATTTGTACCACTCACATCTGTTGCTATATTCACATGGGATGCGCAATTGCACATCTCATTTGAATATAGCAATTTTGCACTCCAGTGTAACTCAGTTGTGCAGAGCATCCACTTTCACCCTTTCTGGGGGCAGTCTGAATATCCAGGCCTAACAGTAGTACAGGTGTGTTACATATGGCTGGCATGGCGGCAGTGGTGATAGTTTCATTTTGGTGCACAACCTAGCCGTCATATTCAGTATCACTGTTTTGAGGTTGTTGTTCATGTTCAGGGTCAGACTCACATAATTCAGTGTTTGTGACAACTGGGAAGTTGTCAGCATTCATTCTGTATTTTAGCTTTTTAAAATAGCACTTTATTGTGCGAGTCATATCTAACCTCAGGGTTCACATCCAGGTCATCTTGTGTATTTAAATCACTGCTTGGTGAGCAGGGCGAGCCGCTGCAGGGTGCACGCAGTGCAGCGCGTGATGTGTGCAGAAACACACACGTTGGTGCATGTTCTGCATGTTCAGCAGGGGTAGCAGACATAACTGAACACAGGACTATTGATTCCACTAAGCATACTTGTTGTGTAAGTACATAAGGCTTGTATCATGTCTGTGAATACTACCATATTAAACACACACGACTATGTGGAATGCTGCAAATGTCTTATGCTTGGGCTTATGGTAGATAACCATATGGTTAATAAGTTCATTTGCTCTAAATGGAAGAGAACAAATTATTAAAGGATATAGTTGCTCTGTTTAATTACAGACTCTCCAAATTAGAAGTCAGCCAGAAAGAAATGCAGGCTAGGTTTGTGGCATTAACCTGGTCTTCTATAGTAACTACATCACATGAGGTTACTAAAACACTCACAGCAACACTTAATGCGACCCATGATTTTGATGCAGTTAATATAATTAAACCATATATAGGTAGCAGTAGAAAAAAATGCCCTAGAGAACTTGAGAGCCCTGAACATCCTGACATCCTGACAACTTTCGGTATGAGGTGCAAAGTAAAAGGAGCTATAAAAAAGGCTGAAAAGCCACTCAGTTTACATTACCCCTTAGTAATAGTTTTTCTCCTTTATTTGAAAATGAAGTTCACTTTATGAATCCTGTAAGTGTTAATCAAACAGTTTTAGGTACATCTGAAAGTAACCCACTGAATGACATATTGAATGTAGTTCAAAATGAGGATAGTTCAGATACTCATTGTAGTCCATTTTCTAACATTCCAGCTAAGCCCTCACTCGCTATAGGTGTACAAGAACACTATTCACAGAACGATATAGTTATCTCAGTCAAAGCTATGTGTACCTCAGCTCCTTGTTGTCCTTGTTCTCTCCCTTCAAATATACCAATTTTACCCTTAGTAGAAATTCCACCTATAGTAGATACAAATTCTGCCTCAGATAGTTCTCCTATGCAGATTCCCTCAGTCCATGTGGACACCAAAAAACAGATATTTATTATTGGAGATTCTATGGTTAAACTTTTAGAAAGAATCATTTGTAATATGGACAAGGAAAACTGTACTTCTTCCTCTTTTAGGGGAGCCAGGATCTCTCACATTACTAGTATGATCCAGAGCATTGTAGCTCAAAGAGGTATTGATCCCCTAGTTATTATGAAAGCTGGAACTAATGACTTCTTGTATAGTGATGTATTGAATATCAAGCAAGATACAGTTGCCCTTATTAATATTCTAGTGGACATTGGATGTGATATTGCATTTTCTGAAGTCCTGCCTGTACACAGAGCATCAAAACAGTTTAATGATAACATACATATGCTTAATAACTGGCTGCAAGGGTGGTGCCTTTGCCAAAATCTCTGTTGTATTACCCATTGGAAAGACTACATCTTTAGACCTGACCTATATAGTAAGAATGGTCTTCATTTAAATTATATGAGGAATAGGCTGTTAGAACACTACCTATTATGTCACATCAATCAATATTTAAACTGATCGAGTTGGGAGAGACCTTTTTCCCTCCCAGAATAGGAAATAATCAAAAACAGTTTACTAATAAAGCAAATAAACAAATTGATAAGAGAAATAAAATATATCTAAATAACATTAAATGTCTTTAATTCTAGAAGCCTTACAAATACATTGGATGAGTTAAAAGTTACTATCATCAGTGATAATATAGACATTGTGCCTATTATAGAAACTCGGGGGAGGGGGGATGCTAAATTTTGCTAGGATTTAATATCACCAGGTTATACATCCTTTCAATTTGATAGACAATCTGGGAAATGAGGTGGGGTTGCCATATTTGTAAAATATTTTATTCAGTTTCTAGATATCTCAGACAAAATTAGAAATAATAATGATACCCCTGAAACTCTATGGCTTAAAGTTATGTTAAATACCACCCTGTATCTGATTTTGGGTGTTTGTTATCATCCCCCCCGTTCATCTATTGGTTATTTGGAGTCTATTTTTAATTAAATAAATTCTGCCTGTGCTCTTGGTGATATATTTACAGGAGATTTTAACCTGAGTGATATAGACTGGACTACATTTACAGGACGATCTAATGCTGCAAAATTATTTATTGATGTTTGTCAGCAATGTAACTTAATTCAAGGGGTACAATAACCAACTCGGGGTAATAACCTCTTTGATTTGGTTCTTTATAGTAAGCCTGTCTACGAACATATGAAATTTGCCAGCAGATAAAGGCCTAGAAGTCTATCAAGTCTGCTCAAATGTGCAGCTAGCGCCCCTTATTCTGCAGCTGCCCCTCCCTTCCACCCTTCCCCTTCATTAACCCTCCCCCTTGTCCTGTCCCATCTTCGTTTGAAGCAGTCCACTGTTCTACTACATACCACTTCAGCAAGTAACGCATTTCACCCAGCCACCACCCTCTCTGTAAAAAAGTGTCTCCTCATCTCCCTCCTGAACCTTCCTTGCTCCAGTCTCATATCATGGCCCCTGGTGTCCCTCCCCTCCCTTACTTTGAATAGCTCCTCTGTACCTGTTTTGTTTATTCCTTTCATATATTTAAAGGTTTCAATCATGTCACCCCTGTCTCTCTTCTCCTCCAGTGAGTACATGTTCAACTCCTTCAACCTCCTCTCGTATGATAAGTCCCCCAGCCCCTTGAACATTTTTGTCGCTCTGTGCTGCACCCCCTCCAGTAACTTAATGTCCCTCTTCAGATACAGACACCAGTATTGCACGCAGTACTCCAGGTGTGGTCTAACTAATGGCGTATACAGTGGCAGAATCACCTCCTCCCTCCTCGAGGATATACCCTTGCAATACAACCCAGCATTTTGTTGGCCTTTGCAGCTGCCTTCCTACATTGTGCGAGTTGTTCATTGACCCTGTAATGAGCACACCCAGATCCTTCTCCTCCTCTGTCTGGGCTAGCTGCACTCCCCTAGCAGTAACTCCTCCTTGAGTTCTTCATCCCAAATGCAGCACCTTGCACTTTTTGGCATTAAAGCCCAGTTGCCAGGTGTCTGAACAGGTTTCAAGCTTTGCCAGATCATCCTGAAACCCCTGCACCATCCCCTAGGTCATCCACCACCACGCCTACCTTGGTATCATCAGCAAACAGACTGATCTTGCTCTTGATGTCCCATAATATGTCAATGAATATCCCAAACAACACTGGTCCCAACACTGGGCCCTGTGGAACACCGCTCGTCACTGCCCTTGGGTGAGAGCTCCCACCCACCACCACCCTCTGTTGCCTTCCTGCAGCCAGTTTCCTACCCATCTCACCAGCTTTGCACCCACCCCTGTGCCTACTAACTTCCTTCCCAGCCTTCCATGTGGCACTGAGTCGAATGCCTCACTGAAGTCCAGATACAGGACATCCACTGCATGGCCCCTGTCCAGTTGCCTAGTTACCCAGTCATAGAACTTGACCAAGTTGGTTTGGCAGGATCTGCCATGTATGAAGCCATGCTATCTGCTGTCCTGTAGTCCTTTGGCCTCTAGGAGGGCCACCAGCCTCTCCTTCAGGATAGTCTCCATTAGCTTACCCACAATGGATGTGAGGCTCACTGGTCTGTAGTTTCCCGGTTCATCCTTGGGGCCACTCTTGTGGAGGGGCACCACATGAGCCATCCTCCAGTCCTGAGGTACACCTCCCAAATGTAGTGAGGCATTAAATAGGTCTGCCAAAGGTCCTGCAAGGACCTCTGCCAGCTCTTTCAGTACCCTGGGGTGGATGCCATCTGGGCCTGGCGCCTTGTCCACCCTCAGTGCCTTCAAACCCTCTAGACTCTGCTCTCCATGATTTCCTCATCTGTCACCACTTCCCCCTGCTTGACATTTCTCCCACCTTGGGTGTCACCCCTATTCTCTTTAGTAAATACTGAGCAAAGTACTCATTTAGTGCTTCCGCCTCATTACTCTCTTCCACCAACCCCCCTCCTTCCTAATCCCTACTAGAGGTCCTTCAGCTCCTCTTCTCCCTGATGTACTTAAATAAGTACTTCTCCCCGTTCTTAATGCCTTGTGCCAGCCTGAGTTCCGTAGATGCTTTGGCTCCCCTTACTGCCCTTGTCACCTCCTTCGATTCTGTCAAGTAATCCTCCCTGTCCTCCCCCCTCCCTGTTTTCTTGTACTTCCTAAAGGCAGCTCATTTCCTCCTTACCTTTTCCATGACCTCCTTGCTCAACCAGATTGGTTTCTTAGCCTCTAGCCTTCTTGCTCTGGGCTTTGCAGCAGGTTTTGGTTGCCTCCACTATCTCCAGCTTTATGAGCTCCCACCTCTGGTTAGTGTCCATACTGGGTTGAATTCTGGCAAGGTACCTTTTACCACTTCCCCATCCTCCCAAAGTCAGCCTTCCTGAAGTCCAGCACTATTGTGCCCAGATTCCTCCTTCTTTGCCCATATCCAATGTGAGCCATACTGAGTGGTGGTTACTCCCTGACAGCGGTTCCTCCACTGTAAGTTCTCTCACAAAGTCCCCATTTTCCAGCACAAGGTCAAGGGTATTCCCTAACCTGGTTGGTTCACTGACCATTTGCAGCAGAAAGCTGTCCTGGAAGGCATCCAGCAGTACCTGCTCCCTTCTGTTCCTGGTTGATGGGGTGCTGCAATCCACTCCTGGCATGTTGAAGTCCCCCACAGTCATCACACTACCTTTCTCGCAGGTCCTCCTGATCTGTCTCGCTAGTTTCCTGTCTAACTCCTCCGTCTGAGATGGTGGCCTGTACACCACTCCTTTTCTAAGAATCCTATTCTTGGAATCCTGGATTTGCATCCAAAGTGACTCCGTACTACCCTCCTCCTCCTCTTCCTCCCTTACACACTGCAGTCCTTCCTTCACATATGGTGCCACCTCCCCTCCTTTCCCAATCACCCTGTCCCTACGAAATAACCTGTACCCTGGTACAGACAGGTCCCAGTCATTGTATTGGGTGGCCAATGTTTCCGTGATGGCTGCAATGTCCACCTCTCCCTCTGCCATGAAAACCTGTAACTCTGCAGTTTTCCTCCCAAGACTCCTAGCATAAGGATAACCACCTTCCCCTTTTCTCCCCTCCCATCCTGTCCTCCTTTCCTAGCATCACCAACAGTACTTGTCATTTGTCCTTTGTCACTGTTATGGGGGTAAGCTCATATGGTTTCCCAACCTGTGATCTCTGCATATCTCTTCCCCAACTGCCACCCACCACTCCTAGTTTAAATTCCCAACTTCCTCTATGTACTGCTCCATCCTCTGTTTCAACACTTTCTTTCCTTCCTCACTCAAGTGTAGTCATCCTTAGCATAGAGACTGTCCTCCCTGGTCCTCCCACCCCCCAACAGCCCATATCCTTTAGCACAACACCAGGTTCTTAGCCATCCGTTAAATTCCTCTATTCTTAGCTTTCTTGTTGTGCTTGGCTTTGGCACCGGAAGTATCTCTGAAAAAGTTACTGATCTTCCCGCCCCCTCACATAATTGTGCTAGTTCCTCAAACCTCCTCTGGACTGTATCTACTGTCTTGTCAGCCAGGTCGTTTGTCCCAAGATGTATAATTAAATGAGGCTTGTCCCTACCCCTTCTAGCATATTTCAGAACAGACTGTCCCACCCTTTCTGCTGTCATTCCTGGCATGGCCTCCACCCAAATGCGACTATGCCTCTCCCCCTTGCTACCCCACCTAACTCCTCTTAGTATTGAGTTGCCCAACACTAAGATTCCACCCCTCTTACTCCCTGCTTGCTTCCATTCATCTCCTTCTCTCACTTCCAGCTCCTCTTCTTCCTCCTGCACATTATTTCCCCTTTTCACCCCTGTTGCAATTCTCCCAGCAGAACTTCCCCCTGCCACAGTTTGGTCCAGGCATTTATCAATTACTCCTCTAATTTCATAATTTCCCTCCTCCACCTTCTTCCTCTCTAGCAGAGCACAACTATTTTCTGAAGGCCCTTCACAAATGCCCACTTCCTTTCTCTTCATAGTAACCTGTTCTCTCCTTTCCACTCCATGACTTTTGCCACTTCTTTGCCTCCCCTCACAAGTCCCTATCTCCTCCTTCCATTTGTCTTTTGTCTCCTGACCTGGTTTCCCCAGCAATTGTTCTTCCTGGCCTGGGTCCCTTTGTCTCTGCTTCCCTTCTTCTGACCCTCTCCTCACCACTGTTGGCTTAAATCGCCCTCCCTCATCTCCCCTTCTTCCTCCCTCCAGGTATTGGGCTAAACCCACCCCCAATCTGCCTTGCCTGTCTTAGTTCCTCCTGCAGACCCTCAATCGCCTTTCTAAGTTTTTCTATGCGGTTGCACACTAAACATCCTTCCACACTCCATAAAACATCTTTTGGTGTGTTCTCCTATAGGTAGAAGTGATCATTGCTCTATTACCTTTAAAATCTGTAAACCTGTTGTCACCATTCGTAATAGTACCAAAGTTTATCTATATGATAAATAAGATATTAATAGTTTAAAAGCAGGACTTGAAAAGATCACTTGGGAATCTGTTATTAATAAAGTTGGTATAGAAGAATATTTTTTTATGTAAATGCAATAAAATTCATACTTTAAGGGAAAGTTTTGTACCCTTCATGTATAAATACTCTTCAGTTAATTCTAAACCCAAATGGCTGACTAAAAACTTGATAAAACTTATCAGAAAAAAAAGAAAGCGTTATGGCATTTATTTAAAAAACAAAAATGTTAACAACTGGAATTTATATCTGAGCATTCAAAAGAAATGTATGAAAAGAATTAGGAATTCAAAAAAGGAGTGGGGGCGTAAACTTGCTGCATACGCTTGTATGGATAATAGCAAATCATTTTTCGCTTATATAAACTCTTTATAGAAAACACGTCAGGTGGGACCAATTCTAGTGAATGAGTGTTTAACTCACAACTCTTTCAAGATGGTTAACTTTCTCAATGAATTTTACTGTAACATACCTGACAGATAAGAATATCAATAATTCAGTGGGTAGTTATATACCAATTTCAATTACTGATGTACATTCTAAATTACTAGGGCTAAAAGGAAAAATCAGCATTTCTCCAGACAGTATACCTGGCCACCTATTGTATTTGTTGGCTAATGAAATGGCTTTACCATTATACAGTAACTTCTGCATAAAAACTGTTTAAATTTGAATTATAAGCCTAAATTAAGGAGTACAGCATATTTTACTCCAATTTATAAATATGGTCCTAGAAACCAAGGTGAAAACTATAGACCAATTAGCCTAACCTCCTTAATGTGCAAAATATTGGAAAGTCTAATCAAAGACTTGCTCACCTCAACATTACATGAAATTGATTTAAAAAGGGAAGGAGTTGTTTGATAAACATGTTCCGTTTCTATGAGGAGGGTAGCCTTCAGTTGGACAATACACAAGCATATGATGTGGTTTACTTATATTTTAGTAAGGCTTTTGACCTACTTTCACATTGGGCCTTATAAAAAAACTATACCAGCTAAATATTAATCTGACTCTGGTATTATGGATAGCTAGTTGGCTAACCAATCGAACTCAGCAGGTTCTAATTAATGACCACCTTTCTCACCCAGGGTTTTTTACAAGTGGTGTACCACAAGGGTCTGTTCTTGGCCCTTGTCTTTTTCAATCTTTTATAGCTGACATTTCAAATAATTGTTTATCAAATGTCACTAAGTACACGGATGACATTAAGATTGGAAGCCCATGTAAAAATGAAGATCAAATTAAAATAATGCAGAATTAGCTGGACAAAATTACAGCATGGATCTTGGAGTGAGGAATGAAACTGAATCATATTAAATGTAAGATTTTGCATTTTGGTAATAATAACCCCAAATACCCACATACCCTGGATAATCGGGTACTAACCATTTCTGAAATAGAAACAAATCTGGGGGTCATTGTAACTAATCATTTTCTTCCTGACCTTCAAATTAATACAACCATAAGAAAGGCAAATGGTGTTATTTGGGCCATCAAAAGGAACATTAAATCTAGATAACAGGATGTATTAATGCTACTCTATCGTGCTTAGGTTGGTCCACACCTGGATTTTTCATCACAGTTTTGGTGTCCATACAAAATACAAGATATTATTAAGTTGTAAAAAGTACAAAGGGGGTTTGCCAAACTTATTAAGGGGTTGAAGGATGTCTCATAAGACCTTAAACTCCAATCTTTAAACCTGATGCCATTATCAACTCGCAGATTAAGAGGTGATCTCCATATGATGTACGATATTATCAAAGATCCTAACTGGTGATGGTAAATTTAGGGTTAACATACAAGGAAAATAAGTATAACCTTAGAGGTCATCCTCTACAACTACAGTATAAATGTTTTATTCACATAGCACGTAAATATTTTTATATATTGCAGGTAGTAAAACCCTGGAATTTTCTACAAATGGATGTCATCATTAGTAATACTAAGATCTCTTTTAAAAAAAGGTTGGACTCATATACGTTGTCTCACCCTTCTTTTTCTTATTATTAATAAATGAGAGCAATTATGAGCCTCACCACTCCATGGCTCTCTACCAATCCTAGTATGAATCCTAGTAAGCCATTCCACATTTGCAGGACTTATCAGTGTTCCATGGTCAGTGACTATTCCTCCAGCTGCCTCAAATATGCATTCTGAATATATGCTTGAAGGTGGACAACTGAGGTACAGCATTGCAAGATTTGTTAGACCTAGCCATATTGTTCTGTTTTGTTTCCAATACAGTAATGGATCTTCCTCATTACCCGTCACAGTGTGATCTGCAAAGTACTGCAGGATCATTGCGCTGTATGAGATGGTTACCGGTGTGGCAGATGAAGCAGCTACACTTTCTTTAGTGGATACCAATCCATATTGTTGCTGGCAATTCAGAAGTGATTTACCTTTCTGACACTGAACATAGGATGTCCAAGAAGTAGCTGTACATGTATTTTCCCTCATTAATGACCTTGCTGACTGTGAAGAATTAATAGATGTGTTATTGCCTCAGCAGAGGTGCACTGTGATAGTGCAGGGTTTCACTGCTGTACATCAGTTAACGGTGTTTGTAGGGCAATGTCACATTTGGTTAGCAGAACATCTCTCCAATACTCAATGTCTTCCGTTGTAGGAAGGATGGCATCAATGTTCCACTTAAAGATGGGATCTGGCAACATAGCCAACATATAGGTGTCATTCTTGAACATGTCATTTAACATAGAAACATAGAAATTGTCAGCAAAAAAGAACCTCTTGGCCCACCTAGTCTGCCCAAACGTCCTTTCCTACTGTGCTACCATAAACCCTAACTGATCTCTGGCCTTACCCCCCCCCCCAGCCAGCCCTGTTACTAAGGTCCCCTGTGTTCATCCCATGCATGTTTGAAACCTGTTTCAAGGAAGGTCTCACTATGCATAAGAAAATGTAGGTGGGGTGGACTCCGAAAGGGTAACCAGTCTTAGTAGTCAAACATGTTCTGAATGAAATGCACTACTCTAATAAATCCCTTAAGATGTTTAGATTAATTTTATCCTCCTCATTTTCAGGGTTGACTATGCTCTCTCCGATTTCTGCTAGTAAGAAATCCAAGTCCTCAGTTATGTCTGGGTTTTCTATTTCTAGGAATCCCATATTTGTCCTTTCAGCTCTGTTTTTTTCACCCCAATTTAAAAAAATACTTTAATTTCACTTTTATTATTTAGCTTTAAGGATTTACCAAGGCAACAAGGCTGAAATCAGTTTCATATTGGAATAATGTGATGTCATAGACCTTGTAACAAATAAAATGAATGAACGTACACCCTCAGCTACCACCCCTGAGAAAGGCTTGGAGCTGAAGTGCTGGGGCTAGAGTGTATGGCTGTATAGGTGATTGTATCTACCACTGCTGCAATTGTTAAGCTTCATTTTATCATTGCAATAAAATGGCAACTTACATATCTAAATGCAGTGGTTGTCCTGTGTGGAGGTCATTTGAAATAGTGCATCTCATTGAGAAACTGTTTGAAACCTGTTACCATTTTAGTACCCTCCACCTCTGCTCCAGGCATCCACCACCCTTTCCTTGAAGAAATACTTCCTCACAACCCCTCTAAGTCTCTCCCCTTCTGGCTTTATATCATGCCCCCTCATCCTTGAGCATCTCTTTCTGTGTAATATGCTACCCTCTTGTACCTTATTGATACCCTTCATGTATTTGAATGTTTCTATCATGTCTCTCCTTACCTCCAGTGAGTACACATTTAATTCTCTGAATCTTTCCTTGTAGGGCTTTTGAAGCAATCCATGCACCATTTTGGTTGCCCTCCTCTGTACCACCTCCACCCAGTCTATGTCCTTCCTGAGAGGGAGCCTCCAGAACTGGACAGTACTCCAAGTGTGGCCTCACCACTGATCTTTATAGGGGTACCAACCTCCCTTTTCCTGCTGAAGATACTACTCCCTATGCTCCCAACATCCTACTAGTCTTTTCTACTGCCTCATCACACTGATTTTCTACCTTTAGGTCATCAGATATGATGACCCCCAAATCCCTTTCCTGTTTTGTTGTTGTTAAACACCTCCTCCCTAAATGATACATTGCCCTAGGTTTTCTGTGCCCCATGTGCATAATTTTACATTTTTTGGTGTTGAAGTCCAATTGCCAAACCCTTGACTGGTCTTCAACTTTTTTAGATCTTCCTTCATCCCCCCCCCCCCCGTGTGTTTACTCTGTTGCAGATTTTTTTGTAGTCTGTGAACAGACATACCTATCCTTCCAACCTCTCTGCAATGTCACTAATAAAGACATTGAAGAGGACCAGTCCCAGTACTGACTCCTGTAGCATCCTACTGGTTACCTTGCCTTCTTCTGAGTGAACTCCATTTATCACCACCTTCTGAGTTCTGTTACTTAGCCAACTCTTTACCCATTTTACTATCTTTGGACCCACTCCCATGCTGCCTAGCTTGCTTACCAGTCTTCTGTGTGGTACGGTGTCAAAGGCCTTACTGAAATTGCGCTAGGCCACATCCACCACCATTCCTCCCTGATCCACTTCCCTGGTAACCCAGTCAAAAAACTCTATCAAGTTTGTTTGGAAAGATCTGCCCCTGTGAACCCCTGCTGACTCAGATCCTGCAATCCACTTGTGTTCAGGTATTCCCCAATCTTTTCTTTCTCAGTTACTCAGTTATTCAGTTTTATAAGACATAAGAAGGCTTATGCGCATCTAAAATGTCTCCCATGACTTCGTGGGTGGATTGTGAACCTATTGTATTTCCATTCAAGGAAGTTGTCCAGTCTATTTTTGAAGGAAGTAAATGTTGCTGCTTCCACCACTTGATTAGGTAACTTATTCCAGTCCTTGGCATTTCTTATAGCACAGAAGTTATCTCTTTTAGTGGTCCTAACTTTCGGTATTAATAATTGACGACTATTAATGCCCAGTTTATTCTTTAAGTAGAGTTTCCATAACTTGCCCATCACCAGAGTCAGGCTTAGAAGTTGGCAGTTTCCTGCCTCTTCCCTGTTCATACTCTTATGTAGTTGGGACACATCTGTTCTCCTCCAGTCCCCCAGAACTTCCTCTGCACCAGTGATAGATTGAACAGGGCCATCAGAGGTGAAACAGTTCCTCTTTTAGTTCCTTCATTACCCTAGAGTGAAACCTGTCCATCCCCATAACCTTGTCTATATTAAGTTTTGCTAGTTTCCTGAGGACTATCTCCTTTGTAAAAGGGTTAGTGTTAACCTCCCTTCCCTTAATGCCCTTCTTGACTATCTGTGGCCTGTCACCTACCCCTTCCTTTATGAATACTGAACAAAAGTACTCATTCAGTATGTCAGCTTTTTCCGGCCCTCTTCCACCCCCCCCCCCCTAGGTTTTACTATCCCTGCCTTGCTTTTCTTATTTTCACTTATGTACCTGAAGAATGTTTTATTCCCTTTGTTTGATGATTTGGCAATGTTTTCCCTCCATTTGTGCTTTAGCTCTCCTAACTGCCTTCCCTGCCTCCATTTGTTTCTCCTGATAACTCTTCATATCCTGTTCCTTCTGTGTCGTCCTGTACCTTTTGAATGTCTGCTTCTTTTTCTTTACCCTCTCTGCTACTTCCTTGGAGAATCTCTTTCTCATCTTGCTCTTAGTAACCTGTTTGACAGAGGTTTGTTGACTTCTTAATGGCATGCTTTAGTCGTTGCTACTTTTTTTCTACCTCACCCTTATTCCCTATTCCTGCTAGGGCTTCCCTGAGGCACTCTTCCATTTTCTTGAAATTGGCCCTTCTGAAGTCCAGGACCTTTGTTTTAGTGTGGCTCTGTTCTGGCCCTGTCTTTATACTGAACCAAACCATATTATGATCATTTGTCCCCAGGTGGCTTCCCACTGTGATGTCAGTGACACTATCCCTGTTTCATAGTACCAGGGGTCAGTAACGACCCTTCATGAGTGGGTTCTTTAACTTGTTGCCTGAGGAACATCCCCTGCAAGGAGTCTATGATTTCCCTACTTTTAACTGATGCTGCGGCAAGTGGCTTAAATCCACATCTGATAGACAGAAGTTCCCCACTAGCAGTACTTCTCCCTTGTTAGCCATCCCTTGTATTTCTTCTATAATATCCTTATCACCTTCCCCTTCCTCTGCTAGAGGTCTGTATATCATCCCTATCCTAATAGTGACCCTCCTCCCTCTCCACGGTGACCCACAGGACCTCCACTTTCTCTAGGGCCCCCCACACACACACACACACACACACACACACACACACACCCCTTCCTCCCCTCTGAGTCATACAATTCCTCCCCATGGCCTTCCTTCTTTTTCTGATGTACCTATAGAAAGTCAGTCCCCTTCTTTATCATCTGTGCACTTTCCTTAGTCTTCATCTTCACACTCCTTACTGCCTTTACTGCTTCCGTATGCCTCTCTAGGTACACCACCCTATCCGCATCCCTTTGTGACTCATGTATTTTCTGCAAGTCGCCTTTTTGTCCTTTACTTTCCCTGACACCTCCCTTGAGAACCATAGTATTTTACTCCTTTTTCCTTTCTATCTCAGTGCAATTCCATGATATGTCCCTTCCACTATGGCTCCTTTTAGGTGTACCCACTGATCCTCAACCCCTCGTCTTGGCTCTTTGCTCACTCATTGAGGACTGCAGTCCCCTTCCTGGACAGATGCAGGCCAACCCCTCCTGCTCATGCCCACATTGCTTCTGGTGGGTCCCCAGTCCCTAATAAAGCCAAGCCCATTTTCTTTGCACCAGCCCTTCAACCAAGTGTTATAGTGTCTGATGCAAAGAGTCCAAGTCTCTCCCCCGCCATGGACTTACAGCACATCTGAGAATGTTACGGATTCTGCTACCTCCCCAAAGTGCCTGTCCAATTTCCTGAAGCCCCCCTGCACCTGTTCTATGCTTACCTCTTCCCTGGCTAGGTCATTTGTCCACATGTGGACAATGACCTCCAGCCGCCTCTACTTACTACCGCTTTGCCAGTCCTCAGGATTCACCCGCATTCCCTCCAAGCTGTGCCTCCTGGAAGGCACTTGACCTCCCTGTCCAGCCTGCTACCTGTGCCTAGATCCATTTCCAGACAATTGAGTCCCCACTAGGAGTAGCTTCCTCTTGGGTTCTCTGCCTCCCTTCCCTGGGTCTCCCTTCTTAAGGACCAGCTCATCCTCCCTGGTCACAACCTCAGGTTTCTTTGTGGGGCTCTCCCACTCCTCTAGGACAGCATAGGAGTTTCTCATTTGGACCAGATGGGGGATGTATCCCTGACTCACCTCCCTCAACCTCACCATGCCCACTATAGAGGCAATATAGTGTAGTGGCTAAGGCTCTGGGTTATGAACCTGGAGACCTGGGGTTGAATCCCACAGCCCCCCACTGAACATGGTCAAAAGTGTTTTTCCAACAGAGTTGATATACAAGAGGGTGTGGAAAGGATGAGAAGTGAGTTGGCAAGGTTGGAGGAATGGTCAAAAGTATGGCAGCTTAGATTCAATGCAAAGAAGAGCAAAGTAATGCACCTGAGAAATAAAAATCCAAGGGAAGAGTACACAATGGGGGGGGGGTTATTAACAACAACAAAAATGGAAGGGGACCTGGGGTAGTCATATCAGATGACCTAAAGGTAGGCAAGCAATGTAAGAAGGCAGTAGGGAGGGCAGGGAAATACTGGAATGCATAGGGAGCGGCATCACCAGTAGAAAACAGGAAGTTGTTATCACTCTGTACAGACAGTTGGTGAGACCCCATCTGAAGTACTGCATGCAGTTCTGGAGACCCTATCTCCGTAAGGACATAGACAGGATGGAGGCAGTACAGAGGAAGGCTGCTAAAATGGTGCAGAGTCTGCACCAGAAGCCATACGAAGAGAGATTAAAGGAGCTTAATATGTATGCCCTCACGGAAAGGAGGGAGAGGGGAGACATGATAGAAACTTTCAAGTACCTCAGGGGAATCAATGAAAACCAGGAGGATAGCATCCTTCAGAAAAAGAGATGTGCAAGAACAAGCAGGCACAATTTGAAGAGGTGGGGGGGATGACTCAAGGGCAATGTGAGGAAGTATTTTTTCATGGAGAGGGTGGTGGATGCATGGATCAGCCTTCCTGAGGAGGTTGTGGGGTCAAAAACAGTGGGTAAATTTAAGAATGCATGGGATAGACATAAGGAAATTCTAGTGGGAGGTAGGAGGAAATAGGCTGTTGGTAAAACTAGGATCTGATGCATACCCAATAGATAGGGAAATGGGCAGACTGGGTGGGCCAAGTGGTTCCTATCTCCTGACAAAGCCTATGTTTCTATGTTTCTACAGTCCATTCAGCCCTCTGCCTGGATAACCACTGAGGCAGTGATCATGGACCTGGCAGTCTCTGGGTGGGTGCAAAGGTCTCCAGTATTCCAGTCAGCTCTGTATGAAGATTGCAACCTCTGCCCTCAGCCCAAAGAGGTGCCTGCATATCAGGAAGCCCCACATTACCCAGAATGTCATCCTGAATACTGCTGCCCTGCCCCCACTGCACTGCGCCACTCCCTGCATCTTCCTCTTCTGTTCTGTAAGTTGGCCCTCCCTTTATCCTTATTAGACCCTCCTGCTGCTATAACTAGACTAGTTTCCCCCTTGCCCCTCCTTGCTTTTCTCTCTATACAGTATATCCATGGTCCTACTTCACCTCAGAGACATTCAACTGTTTAGTGACCTCGCTACACACTAAGTCATGCAACTGTGAAACAGCCTTTTTTGAGAAATTTGTTTGACAGGGAACGATGTACCATGGTTCAATCCAGTTCATGAACTTGAGGAAACCTTTTAGGGCAACAAAAGCAAAATGGAGTTGACAATTGGCCAACAGCTCTGCAATGGCACTATTTAACAGCTAGCATGTTGGATGCTTGCAGGTAAAGTCTGATGTTCTTGTGATACTCTCCTTTAATGCTAGTTGATGAGAATGAGTAGATATTTTTAATTTGTGGGGATTGCACTTTTATGCCTTTTTCATATTGTAACCCCCCTGCAAATGGGGGTTCCCAAAAGACTTCCAGGAGCTTGCTTGAATGCTCCAAGCCTGAATGGTGTTTGGCATTTAAGCCATTTATCAGTGAGTGTTTTTAGAGCCTCTGGTACTGTCTCTTTAAGAGCTGTCTGCTTGCAGACATAATTAGTTATGGGGGACTGTGTGCTTCTCTGAGTACCACTCGAGCTGCTGTAATTCACTTCATTTTGCAGTCACTAGGAGTGCAAAGGAACCTATCTGAAAGATGTAACTGTTTACCAGAAATTATTTAGAGTAATAATGAAATTACAGTTTGTCTAACCTGCTTTCTTTGCAGTCAGAACTGTGTCTGCTAGTTCCCCATTCTAGTTTTGAACTGCTGAACTGGACCAATCAGTGTGGGATAAGCTAGCTCTAAAATGGTGCCTTGACGAATCAGAACTTGGACTCATAATCTGAGCCAGCCACAAGAGGATTGTATGGGCAGTGACTCTGGGAGATGTAGTTTAGACTTCAGTGCCTTTTGGACCAACAGCAGCAGTCTATTGTGAGTGACAGCCAATCCAGTCAAGAACTGGGAGGAACTCAAAGGAAGTGCCCGGTTTTTGTCGGTTGGAGTTCAGTTGAGCTTTGGCAGTGAAGAAGGAAGGGCCCTGTGCTTTTTCAGTGTGCAGTTTTAGTCAAAAACGTGTTGTAAGGCCCAGAGTTCCGGTCTGCAGCTTGTGTAACAGCTTGTTAGGACTGAATCCGTCCTATGAAAGAATCAAAGGATCTCTGAAGAGTAGAAACCAGGCTCACCCTGTAGAAGACTGGAAGAATTGCTGAAAATTACTCGGTCTGTCAGGAACTGAATCTGCTGTGTGTTCTCCGGGTATTGTGCAGTAATTGCGATCGGATACAGATGCAGCCTGCCTGGTATAGTACTTTCTTTTATATGGATGTGTGAAGAGGTTTGTGTACCTCAAGTGAGCCCTGCTGACATTGAAGGACCCTATCTTATTTGGAGGTCGAGTACTAATTCAGGGTTGCTCCCTGTTGAATTGCCACATTAAATCCAAATGGAATTACTGTACTGCTGACTGTTTAATTCTCCTTTCTCTGTGTGAAAGGGCCCTACCAGCTGCCACGGTTTGGACTAGCCACTAGGGCTTGGGTACCCAGGGACAGTAACTGATAGGGATAGGCCTGTGCACAGAGCCATAGGTAGATTATTAGAGTGATAAGCTAATTAACCTGATTTCCTGTCCTTGTTATATCCCCTAAATAAATCAGAGCTGCTTGTTTCAGCAAAGTTATACTGCCTGAGGTATTTGTCTATGTTAAAGTACTGTACTGTGATTGTTGCACTGTATCTCATTTCACAGGAGGTCCCAGTGCCGGAACCAGACCTGGGGTAAGTGTATACTGTGAAGGTAATTCTGATATATTGTGTGGGCCACTAGTGGGAAGAAAGGGGTTGCAGTGTCCCAGGGGCTGTGACCAAGTTAGTTTAACTATTGCAAACCCTGACCTCTGGGTGGAGGCACCGCCATTGGATCCAGGCCCCTCAACCTGTTAGTGGCAAATCAGGCAGGGGTAGTAGCCCTGGGATGCGCCATCTAGGGGTTACATCTTGGAGGCTCACCGCTGGGATTGTGTGTCCTCTAGTGGCCATATTTACGAACCACTGTTAAGAAAAAATGGGTACCCGACAGAAGTGGCTGTGCACCGGCTGGTGGAGTGTGTACTGGGAGGAGATCGACCCCCAAAATGCTATGCTTATCCTGGACATCCCCTGGGTATCAACACGGACACTGTGCAGGGAGTACTTTCCAAGGTGGAAGGTTTACAAAACCCTGTGGTGGTGGGTCGGCATGCTAATCTGCTCACCCACACTTTCCTGGCCCTAGTAGAGTTTAAGGATCCCATAGATAGCTCCAAAGTGCCACAGACCATTACCCCAGAGGGAGCCCTCACTGCTTGGAGAGTGATAACTAAGGACAGTAAAGACCCGGGGGGGAATCAGCCCCCACCACTATCTGAAACTTTTGAGGAGAAATTTGCTGAATGGTTGCTGGGAGAGGGGAAAACTGTGGAGGACTTGAAGAAACTATTCTTGCCACCTGGGAGTGTTCCTCCCCCAACACCCTCTCCTGCTCCAGTGCCCGTAATGGTGGCTGAACCAATGCAGACTCCTATTTCTGCACCTGCCATTAGTCACGACTTCTTACCGAAGGTTGAGGATCTTCTCTGGCACCCTCCCCACCCCCCAAGGGGAGGATGACTGGGAGACCTGGATAGACTATGTTGCCCCCCAAGTGCTAGAATGGCAATGCTCGGAAGGTGAAAAGCGAAAGAGGGTTAGTGAGAGCCTCCGAGGTCCTGCCCTGGCTACCATCCGTGCTAAACGGGCCAGTAACCCTGAAGCGACTGCACAGGCCTATCTTGAGGCCTTGGAGAATGTGTATGGGAGCCCAGATTCTGATGAGGACCTATGGTGGAGAGTAAGAGATGCACAACAGTACCAAGGGGAGTTGTTGTCTGTGTATGTATCTCGGCTGGAAAAATTGTTGCAAGAATGCCTCAGAAAAGGTAGTTTGCCAGCGATTGAACTGGACCGAACCAGGCTGGACAGGATCCTTAAGTCTGCCCCCTTCTCAGAACTGCTGTTGCTTCAGTTACACCTGGCAGATCGACTGGAATCCACCCTCCTATGATGAGTTAATGAGAGAAATTCGAGGAGTTGAGAAAAGACGACCTCGGGAGGGACCTGCACCAATAGCTGCGGCTCACGACCCGAGTGACTGAGGGTGACCCATCAAGTGAAGTTCAGGGGCAGAGGTTGGCAGTCAATGGTGCTCTGACAAGGAAAGATATGTCACAATGAATGAACTGTTGAGAGAGATCCGGAATTCAAAACAGTCCCTTTATGAAGGCCACGCCTGCAAGTACGGCCCTGACCTATATCCGACTGCATCTGCTATGGGGTAGGGGTACCACCCATGTATCTCCTGCTGATAACAGCTCCGAACTCGATTCCTTGACCATGGAAGTGGAGAAACTGACAAGATGTCTCCAAATGCTTATCACGCCGCGAGACAGAGATGGCACCAAGGTTTCAGTTAGTAATACCCCCCTGGCTCCCAGTGTGGTAGCCTCGACCAGCTCAAACTCCAAAAGTATGTTTTTGCTATAATTGTGGGAAAGATGGGCACATGAAAAGGGAATGCCAGTCCCAAAAGACACTGACAAAGTTGCATATAGGCTACAAGGAGAGCTTCGAGAAGAAATCAGTGGTTAAGAAGAGACCACACATGATCCCAGTGAGGGCACCAAATGCTAATTCACGTCCTTTGTGGCAAGGTCAGTTGCCCAGAGCCCCACTACCGCCTCTCAGACTGGTCCAGAATAGTGGGTCCCTCCATGGAGACCACTGTAAAGGTGAACGGAGTGTCTACAAGAGCTATATTAGACAGTGGCTCCCAAGTGACAATTATGTTCCAAGATTGGTATCAGAAGCATTTGTCAGACGTACCCTTACAACCATTAGAAGGACTGCATGTATGGGGGTTAAGTGAGAAGGCCTACCCTATTCCGGTATATCCGAATTTGGCTGTCTTTTCCCCACCTCCGTGGCTGGAGTGGCTGAACAAGTAGAGACCCTAGCCTTAGTGTGTCCCCCACTGGACTGTATGATGGTGTCCCTTTGTTGATTGGAACAAATGCTCATATGTTGGAAGGCTGGCACAGTTGTGTTATGAAAACAGGGTCAAAGACTAGTAGAGCTTTAAGAGTTCCGGCTTTAATTAAGAAGGCCTATGAGGCACAGAGAGATGCTGAAAAACAGAACCAGAGGAACGGTGGAATTGTATGGAAGAAGGATCCTGAGTCTCTGAATCCTGGCGCCAAATGCCCAGTGTACCTTACAGGGAGAGGTCCGTATCAGAAAGGATGTTAAGAATAAAATATTAATGTTGGATGCACCAGGCGATGGAAAATTGCCAGAGGGACTGCTGGTCAAGCCTAGTATTTTGCCTGCTAGAGCCCATGCTTATGCCAGAAGGGTAATGGTCCAAGTTCATAATGTGTCTGAAAGAGACATTCGAGTAAACAGAGGTTGCATCCTGGCTAATGTGCATTGTGCAGACACTGCAGTGCTACCCAGCAGCAAGAGTTCAAGGAAGAATGACAGAGTAACGCCTGACTTGTTTGATTTGCGACTCCCGCTGCCAGCTGAATGGAAAGTGAAGATCAGTGAGAAGCTTGCCCAGAGAGACCAGGTGTTTTCTTTAAAGGAATGGGATGTAGGATGCGTGAAGGAGCTGAGCACAATATCCGCTGCATGACGGAAGACCATTTCGTGAGAGGTCTCGACGCCTGGCACCTGCTGACATAGATGATGTGAGACGGCATCTGCAGAGATGTTAGCTGCTGGTGTAATACAAGATCCAGAAGCCTGTATGCTTCCCCATTGTGGTAGTGAGGAAAAAGAATGGAACAGTAAGGATGTGTGGATTATCGCACCTTAAACCGGCGGACTATCCCTGATCAGTACACAATGCCCCGCATTCAGGATGCTTTGGACTGCCTAAACGGGAGCAAGTGGTTCTCTGTGCTGGATCTCCGACAGTGGGTACTATCAGATCCCGATGGCCCCAGAGGACCGTGAAAAGACAGCCTTTATCTGTCCGCTTGGCTTTATGAATTCATGAGGATGCCTCAAGGGATTTCAGGTGCCCCAGCCACTTTTCAACGATTGATGGAGCGTGCAGTGGGGAGTATGAACTTACTAGAGTGCCTGGTATACCTAGATGATGTTATTGTGTTTGGCAGCTCACTGGAGGAACATGAGAGCAGATTATTTAAGGTATTGGACCGACTGGAGGACTTTGGCCTAAACTGTCCATTGATAAGTGTCAATTTTTCAAACATCAGTAAAGTATGTGGGACACATAGTATCCACCGAGGAATAGAGACCACCCAAGTAAAGTTGAGGCCTTGACCACCTGGCCACAGCCCAAAAATCTAAAAGAACTGCAAAGATTCCTGGGATTCTGTGGTTATTATCGGCGCTTTATCAAGGACTATTCAAGAGTGATCCGCCCTTTACTTAACCTTACTCAAGGGTATCCCCCAACCCACAAAAATACCAAAAGTCAGCGTCCCTCAAGACTGAAAGAGTGTATTTTCATCCGAGTGGAAGTATTTGGGGCCCGCTGGACTCTGATTTAGAGACTGCTTTTCATGAGATCATATATCAACTTTACCCATGCTCCAGTGCTGGCCTATGCCGATCCAAGAAAACCTTACGTCCTGCACACTGATGCTAGCTTGCAAGGGTTGGGGCTGTGTTGTACAAAGAGCACGAGAATGGCCTGAGACCAGTGGCCTTTGCCAGTAGAAGCCTGACCCCATCCGAAAAGAACTATCCTGTACATAAGTTGAGTTCCTAGCTTTGAAGTGGGCTATTGTTGACCAATTCCATGAGTACTTGTATGGGGCTAAAATACTAGTAAAACTGACAATAATCCTTTGACCTATGTGCAGACCTCAGCTAAGTTGGATGCCACTGGCCATAGGTAGCTTTCTGCATTATCTACATATGACTATGCTCTCAATACCGAGCAGGTCTGAACCACATAGATGCTGATGCTCTCTCCGGAGGCCTGTTCCCCAGAATGATTGGGTCCGATTGGCAGAACTGACATTCGGGCACTCTCCCGGAAGTTTGACAGGGAGGAACAAATGTCCACGGACGAGGGGACTGCATGGTGGATTGCTTGGGAGCCTCTGAGAATTGCATACCTGCTGCTTATTGCCACTTTTCTGCAATAGACATTGGTGCACTGCCTCAGCTGGACAATGACAGTATTCGGAGGCTCAATCCCGCCGATCCCATGATCAAAGCAGCTTTAGAAGCCCTCTATGCAGGAAAAGATGTGTCCAAATTACGCTCCACTGATTTGAGAACTGCACTGTTATACAAAGAAGGTCCTAAGTTGAAACTGATCAATAAACTGTTATACAGAGAAACAGTAGACAGAGGGGACAAGTAGACAAACAACAACTAGTGCTGCCCACTGCCTTTCGAGACTCAGTACTGAGGTCCTTGCACAACCACATAGGGCACCTTGGTATAGACAGAACACTTGACTTGGTGAGATCCAGATTCTATTGGCCTAAGATGGGGGCTGATGTGAGCAACACATTCGAACTTGTAGTCGCTGCTTACAGAGAAAGCTTTCACCCCAGAGGGCTGCCCTGTTAACATCACCACCAGTGCACCCATGGAGCTGGTCTGTATTGATTTTCTAAGTTTGGAGTCAGATCAAAGAAATATCAGTAATGTGCTGGTGGTCACTGACCATTTCACGAGATATGCCCAAGCTTTCCCCACCAAAGACCAGAAAGCATCCACTGTGGCCAAAGTACTTGTAGAAAACTTTTTGTTCACTATGGGGCTCCACAAAGAATCCATTCTGATCAAGGAGAGACTTTGAGAGTCGTCTGATCAAAGAGATGCTTTCTCTGTGGGAGTCTGAAAGTCCAGAACCACTCCTTACCACCCCAGGGGACCCACAGCCTGAACGTTTCAACCGCACTTTGCTAGATATGCTAGGCACCTGCACCCAAAGGACAAGCCTAGATGGAGCCAACAAATTAGCACCCTGGTACATGCTTATAACTGCACCAAAGTGATGCCACTGGATTCTCCCCTACCGCCTGATGTTTGGAAGAGAAGCTCGACTACCAGTAGATGTGTGTTTGGGGTCTCTCTGATGGGGTTCAGGCTGACAACTATTTACAGTATGTGCAAAAGTTAAAGGCCCAGCTAACTCATGCGTACCAACTGGCTCAAACCATGGCTGCCAAAGAAATCTGGCCAACAAAGAAAGGTATGATAAAAGGTGAAAGCACAGGAACTCCAGGAGGGAGATCGGTATTGCTAAGAAATCTGGGATTGCATGGCAAGCACAAGATTGCTGACAGATGCACCATCTCCCTCACATTGTAGTGGGCAAACTAGATGATCTGCCAGTGTACAAAGTAAGGCCTGAGAATAATTCAAAAGATGTAAAAACAATGCATAGAAATCATTTACTGCCCATTGGACAAATCTTAAGTGAGTCTGAGCCCTAGAAGATGCCCCTCTGGACCAGTGACTAGAGCTGCTGCTAAGAAAAGATCAAGAAAGTCTGCACCTACAGAAGCAAAGTTAAAGTGTTCCCTCCACAAGTCCCAGTTGAGCATGACTGTCAGTCCATATCGGAAGAAAGTGAGAGTGACTTTGAATACTATCCTTCTTACGAACTGAGTCAATTGTTTCGGGCAATCCCTAGTCAATACTGGAGACAAAGCTGGGCCTTCTGGACTGTTTAAGCCCCAGCTTCATCCCTGGAGCCAATGCTCCCAGAAAGTGAAGTGCAAAGCATCAGATCAGATGAAATGGAATCATTGTGCATGGTTGAACTGTTTGAGCTTTCAGGAGGAAAATGATAGATTGGGGCAGACTGGTGATACACCCGAACAAGAAGAGTATTTTGAGTGCCCTGACAGTCCACTGCCAGTGTCCGAAAGCTCTCCATGCGAGCCAAATGTTGTGGACTCAGAAACTGTAACTCCTGGAGCTGAAAGTGCCCCAAGTTCTAGCCTCTCTACCCCATGGAGACTCCCCTGACAAGTGTGGACAATGCTGAAAATGAGGCTCAGAGTGCAGAGACTGTAACAGTTCCCCTAGAAAGACTGGCCGAGCTGTAAAGCCTGTGGTGCACCTCAGTTATGATTCCCTTGGGAGGCCTGTGGATTTGCCTCTCAATGTTGTCCATAAAGGAGTGTATGTGTCCCCGAGCTCACTGCCCAAACTGAGCATCAGTGCTAACTCCAAGTTACTTGTGTTGCCCTCTAAGTATGGTGCCCTTGCCCCATCCAGCCCCAAGGTAACTGATAGGGAAGGGCCCCCTCTCTTCAGGTTTCATGTACAAGAGGTAATAACTTGAGTTATGGTACAATGTGTATGTAATACTGTGTAAAGAGTGACGTACTGCAATGTTTCAGAAATGTGTTCTTGGTAAAATGATATATTGACTGATGATTACATGTGCGAGCCTAATGCAAATGTATATGGTTGCAGTTGAAACTTATGGGGGTACTTGCTTGACGCGGACGTCAAGCTTTCCCAGGCCAGGAAGGGTGTAACCCCCCTGCAAATGGGGGTTCCCAAAAGACTTCCAGGAGCTTGCTTGAATGCTCCAAGCCTGAATGGTGTTTGGCATTTAAGCCATTTATCAGTGAGTGTTTTTAGAGCCTCTGGTACTGTCTCTTTAAGAGCTGTCTGCTTGCAGACATAATTAGTTTGTATGGGGGGACTGTGTGCTTCTCTGAGTACCACTCGAGCTGCTGCCAATTCACTTCATTTTTGCAGTCACTAGGAGTGCAAAGGAACCTATCTGAAAGATGTAACTGTTTACCAGAAATTATTTAGAGTAATAATGAAATTACAGTTTGTCTAACCTGCTTTCTTTGCAGTCAGAACTGTGTCTGCTAGTTCCCATTCTAGTTTTGAACTGCTGAACTGGACCAATCAGTGTGGGGTAAGCTAGCTCTAAAATGGTGCCTTGGACGAATCAGAACTTGACTCATAATCTGAGCCAGCCACAAGAGGATTGTATGGGCAGTGACTCTGGGAGATGTAGTTTAGACTTCAGTGCCTTTTGGACCAACAGCAGCAGTCTATTGTGAGTGACAGCCAATCCAGTCAAGAACTGGGAGGAACTCAAAGGAAGTGCCAGTTTTGTCGGTTGGAGTTCAGTTGAGCTTTGGCAGTGAAGAAGGAAGGAGCCCTGTGCTTTTTCAGTGTGCAGTTTTAGTCAAAAACGTGTGTAAGGCCCAGAGTTCCGGTCTGCAGCTTGTGTAACAGCTTGTTAGGACTGAATCGTCCTGTGAAAGAATCAAAGGATCTCTGAAGAGTAGAAACCAGGCTCACCCTGTAGAAGACTGGAAGAATTGCTGAAAATTACCTCGGTCTGTCAGGAACTGAATCTGCTGTGTGTTCTCCCGGTATTGTGCAGTAATGCGATCGGGATACAGATGCAGCCTGCCTGGTATAGTACTTTCTTTTATATGGATGTGTGAAGAGGTTTGTGTACCTCAAGTGAGCCCTGCTGACATTGAAGGACCCTATCTTATTTGGAGGTCGTGAGTACTAATTCAGGGTTGCTCCCTGTTGAATTGCCACATTAAATCCAAATGGAATTACTGTACTGCTGACTGTTTAATTCTCCTTTTCTCTGTGTGAAAGGGCCCCTACCAGCTGCCACGGTTTGGACTAGCCACTAGGGCTTGGGTACCCAGGGACAGTAACTGATAAGGATAGGCCTGTGCACAGAGCCATAGGTAGATTATTAGAGTGATAAGCTAATTAACCTGATTTCCCTGTCCTTGTTATATCCCCTAAATAAATCAGAGCTGCTTGTTTCAGCAAAGTTATACTGCCTGAGGTATTTGTCTATGTTAAAGTACTGTACTGTGATTGTTGCACTGTATCTCATTTCACAGGAGGTCCCAGTGCGGAACCAGACCTGGGGGTAAGTGTATACTGTGAAGGTAATTTTGATATATTGTGTGGGCCACTAGTGGGAAGAAAGGGGGGTTGCAGTGTCCCAGAGGGCTGTGACCAAGTTAGTTTAACTATTGCAAACCCTGACCTCTGGGTGGAGGCACCCGCCATTGGATCCAGGCCCCTCAACCTGTTAGTGGCAAATCAGGCAGGGGTAGTAGCCCCTGGGATAGCGCCATCTAGGGGTTACAATATAATAATAATAATAATAATGTGTGTATTATGTAATATGGAGTACTACTACTGTGGGAGTTTGCAGTACTTGATGGTGGCAGAATAAGACAATCTATGTTTGTCAGGGAAGACTGCAGGGACACATCAAGTGATTCAATGTCAGTTCCTGCTTCCAGTTCATTGTCACTATGGTCACCGCCACCACCACCTCCACTAGGTCTGATACCAACTGCACTGTCCCTTGCCTGCCCCACAAAACTGGGTGTTTTGCCTTTGCATGCCGTATCATTACTGACGTTCCAAAATATCTCTCATTTCCACCACAACTGACACTCTTTGCACAGACTGCATATAGCTCGAGAGTTGTCTACAGTCAATATAAAATAAAGTCCACACTAAAGAGTTATCCTTTGTACTTTGTACTTTGTACTGTGGTGCCTGGCAGTATTTCTTGTACAGGCAAGAGACCTGGATGAAACTCTACACTGCCATTTGCTTGTTTACATGACTTGTTCTCATTCAGGCTCATCTTTATTTTTATCTTTAGCATATGATTTTATTTTTCTGCTCTTGCCTCTCATGCCCTATAGCAGCATCCTCTCCTACCTCCTCTTTAAAATGTGTACCGACCTCATCACCACAAGATTAAGAAGAAGTGGAAGTGGAATCATAATTATGTGGAACAAAGCGTGGGCTATCCCATTCACACTCTCCACTATCACCACCATCTTTATCAGCATTCACTGCCTCAGCATCTGATCTTATATTTGAGGAGGAAGCCTCCTTGTCCTTGCATGCTGCTTAAGCAGCTGGAAGTCTCTTGGCACATGTGGCAAAATGTTCAGTACCTCTAAGAGTTACTCCTGATCGTTCTTTCCGAAACACTACTATAATTTATTGCTAACATGCTTTTTTGGTTCAGGACATTTAGTGCTAGTCCTGGTGATGTTGTTATTGTCACTGTTTTCATCATTACTGCTAGGATTCATATGACCCACATCCTTTTCAGTTGCACGTGCAGCAGCGCTGTGTTTCCTTTTAGTAGACTTAGACTGGGAAATACGAGACATAGTAGATACAGCTATGGAATTCATTATGATGCAGAAAGACATCATACATAGTGTATCAATAACAGGGCACAGGACACCTAACAGAGACTGTGTACAGTAATACTGTAATACTGCCTTAACGGCTTTATGCAAAGACATGGAATAGCTATATCACAGACAGGGCTCGAGGCACCTAACAAACAGCGTGTAGTACAGCTGAAATGGCCTTATGCACAGACACGGAGTAGCTATATGTCACACACAGGGCTCGGAGACCTTACAGACACTGTGTAATACAGCCCAGATGGCTTCAGTATACTGCACAGAAGCACATAGTAGCTACGTAATAGGCAATGTATAATACAGTACAATGGCTTTGTGCAGAGACACAAACTAGCTATATTTCACACACAGGGCACCTAACAGATAGTGTGTAATACAGCCTAAATGGCTTTACAGAGTAGCTGTATGTCACAGACAGGGCTTGGGGCACCTAACAGACAGTGTATAATACAGCCAAAATGGCTTTCACTATACTGCAGAGAGACACAGAGTAGCTACGGTATGTCACAGACAGGACTCAGGGGCACCTAACAGACACTGTGTAATACAGCCTAAATGGCTTTATGCAGAGACACAGAGTACCTGTATGTCACACACAGGGCTCAGGATAACTGAACAACACTATATAATACAGACTAAAAGGTTTTATGCAGAGACACAGAGTAGCTGTATGTCACAGACATAACCCAGGGCACCTAACAGACATTGTGTATTACAACCGAAGTGGCTTTATGCAGAGACACAGAGTAGCTATATGTCACCCACAGGGTTCAGGGCATCTAACAGATACTGTGTAACACAGCCTTAATGGCTTTATGTAGAGATGCAAAGTAGCTACAGTATATGTCACAGACAGGGCATGGGGCGCCTAAGAGACAGTGTGTAATCAGCCTAAATGACTTTCACTATACTGTAGAGACACACACGGAGTAGCTGTATGTCACAGACAAGGTCTGGTCACCTAACAGACAGTGTGCAATACAGCCTAAATGACTTTCACTATATTGCACAGACATAGTAGCTACGCCACAGACAGGGCTCAGGGTACCTAAAGCAGCCTAAATGACTTTCACTACTTTCACTATACTGCAGAAACACAAAGAGTATCTAGTTATATGTCACATACAGGGCACAGGGCAACTAACAGACAATGTGTAATTATGCAGCCTAAATGGATCTCACTATGCTGCATAAACGCAGAGTAGCTATATCACAGACAGGGCTCTTAGCACCTAACTGTCTAAATACTGCCTAAAATGACTTTCATTATACTGTGACACACAGAGTAGCACTGTCACAAAAGGGCTTGGGGCACCAAACAACACACAGTGTATACAGCCTGAATGGCTTTCACTGCTACTGCCAGTAATGAGCTCCTTCCCTTCCCCATCTCTCCCAAGCACCGAGTCACACAATCCCTTGATTTCCCCCTTCAGTCCCCAAGTTTCCTTGCTCCTAGCTTCCTTTGTAGGTCGACTATTGTTCTTGATGGGGTTTTTTTTGTTAATGTTAAGTTTTTCCAGCGATTGCAGGCTCAGTGAGTGCCAATTGATTGCTCCCTGTCCCTCCATGGTCCAGATGTATTGTTTGCTTACACAACAGACAGCAAGCTCAGACACCGGCACTGACCAATCAGATTTCCAGCTGGTGTTACGTGCTCCTGTCTGCTGTGAGGACCCTACAGGATGCCTGTAATGCCTAATCATACATTGAAAGAATCCCAGAACCCCCAAAGGCTGCCTGAAAAATGCCTTTTTTTAATAACCTGCTACCAGACCAGTTGCCCAGTGACACAATACCTGACTCATGAAGTGCACTGTTATGTCAGGTTGGGTAGTAGATTAACTGAACTACCCTACCGACACAAAAAACTGCTGATACTCGATATACCCACCCCAGCTACCCAACTGGTAGCCCATACCTAGTTATAGTTTGTCTTTTATCACAAGTCTCATACATTCTTCTTATATTATGCATATTACTGATATTTCTGTTAGCTTGCAAACCACTGCTGTCGGGCTTATTGGCCTATACTGTAGTTACCTGGTTGTTCCCACTTCCCTTTTGATGGCTGCAGGGGTGGAGCCCTGTAGACATCTTTCTATCAATTGGGAAAAAGGGTACTTCAGACTTCTTCTGAAAAACAATTTCGGACGTCGACCACTACCCTTCCACTACCTGACGTGGGGGGGGAGAGAAAGAGTTATTTTCCTATATGTAGCATTCTCCTTCCAGCTCAAATTACAATCAATAGAATGTAACAGCACAGGCAGCTTGTTTTTTATTTAGCTGTTTAACCAGGTATAGCACACTAAGCTGAAAGCTTTTTTACAGGAGCAACCTGGGAGCACAAGGAGGTTAAATGACTTGCTCAGGATCACACAGTATGCAAGTGGAAGCTGTGGGATTCAAACCCAGGTCTGGTCTGCTGGATGTCACCAGATTTGCAGCTCAGAGCCTTAGACCACTGCACTGTACTGTCTTGACTGCTTTAGCCTTAAAGAACATCGAAACCCTCTTTTTACGCATTTTTATCTAAAGAATTCCTTATTGGCTGGGATGTAGTGCTCCCATACATCTTAAAGTCTTCATTTCTTTTCTTTTTTTTAGGCTGCCAGCCACGCTGCCCCTGATCAGGCTCTCCTCTCTTCCGGCTGTGGCTTCCACCAGCAGCCACCCACTGTCCGCCCTCCCACTGAAAGGCTTATGGTGCCAGCCATGATGTCCCTGACCGGGCTGTCTTCTGGCTGTGGCTTCTACCAGAAGCCGCCCGCTGCCTGCCCTACCACAGAAAGGTATGCCAACAACAGAAGCCAAGTGAATTTGAAAATCTGGTGCATTTCTTGGACCAGCTTGTGATTGGCTCTTAAGGCATGAGTATTTGCAATTCAAACATTGAGCTCTCTAGTTGTTTTTAATTTAATCCTAGTTTAATTTTAGGTATTTTTAATTTAATCCTAGTTTAATTGAAATGTAATGCTTTCTCCTTTGCTTGTAATTAATAATTGTAGCTCTGCAACTGTTTAATTGTACCAGTCAGTAAAAAGATATCTTATGCCCTGATTCTTTGCCATTTATAATCTTCTGCCCTGCTTTTTTATCCAGTCTCTATTCTTTGAGTCCTCTAGTCCCTGCCCTAGTTCATTATCTCTTTCTCAGCTTCTCACTCCCCCTTCCCCCTCTCTTCACCCACCCCCATTTGCCCGATCCTTTGTTACTGTTAATTTCCCCCTTCCCTCTTCCCTCTAGGCTTATGCTGCCAGCTGCATTGCCCCTGACCGGGCTCTCCTCTCTTCTGGCTGCAGCGTCCACCAGCCCATTGCCTGCCCTCCCATGGAAAGGTATGCCAACAACAGAAGCCAAGTGAATTTAAAATCTGGTGCCTTTCTTGGACCAGCTCATGACTGACTCTCAGGGTGTGAGTGTTTGCAATTCAAATTTTGAGCTCTGTAGTTTTAAATGTAATCCTAGATTAATTATGGGTAAGACCAATACACTGGCACTGTGTGCTGGTTTCCCACCTACCTCCCTCCCACCTGCCCTACTCAGTGTATTTTATTTTTAGGTACTGTAGCTCTAGTCACATGACAAGGTGATACCCATTGGTCAAAAGTACCCAATTTCTCATTAGCACTTTATACTCACTGACCAGCAGAGGGCTCCCATCCTCCCTCTAAGCCTACAATCCAAAGCTTCCCATTTCTGCTACTTCTCTAATTTTGTTGGGGAAGTTTTCTCAAGTGACCCTCTGCCCTCCTTGTACTACTGTCAGCCCAATCCAGTATCTGAAATACAACCTGACCTGGGCAGAAAGGGACATGGAGCTACTGTATACAACATGTGGTATACATTAATACACTGTCTCATTTTACTGAGCAGCTTCTATTTTGCTGACGGCCCTTCCAAATTTTGGGACCATCCTAGTAACAGAACAAGTATACTATCTACTGCACAGTACAAATGCTTCCCTGGCACAGACTATCAAGAAACCCCTGTGATTACCCTGCATGCCACAGCATCACACATCATGCCTGGTCCCTATCTACTCCCTGCTCATGTGGCAATTTATGCATCTCTGCTTCTTCACCAATGTGCCACTCCATACACATCTACCACCACCCCAAAACCTACCAAACAAAGACTGCTATTGGTACATAGAGTATTGATAAATGGAATTAAGAAACTACTACTCTTACTGCTACTTTGCTCCAGAAATGTCAAACTAAACCCTGGTCCCCCATCTCCTACTGAGGCACCCTCTGACTTATCACATCTCAAAGGTCTCAGTTTTCTGCATATTAATGCCTGCAGCTTGCTCACAAAAAATGTGCCATGATTCAGACTCGGATCTGCCACACTAAACCTGATGTGTTAGTTATTTCAGAATCCTGGTTAAGAGCTTCAGCCCCTGACCATAACATAAATATTCTCCTCATACAATGTGTTTAGGGCCAATAGATCCACTGGAGGGGGTTGCAATATATGTCATGGATAGACTTTTGGTAGCAGTAATTGACATATCCACTGCCCCAAATGAGTTTGAAAGCATTACCTTAAAAATCTCCTTATCACCTGATGAGTCTATACTACTCACAGGCTGTTACAGACCACCCTTAGGAGGCCTGGGGTTATTAACCCATCTCTACAAATTGCTGGATGCCCATAGTTTGGAATCAATTATAATGAAAGACATTAACTTTGACTGGCATTCCCCTTTCTCAAAACCTTTAAAAGATCTTTGTGACTGTTATGGCCTTACACAAATTATTACTGACATCACTTGCCCTAACATTAAAACTCCTGCGCACAGTACTATTCTTGATCTAATCCTGGTAAATAAACCCCACAAAATCACATACACTGGGGTATTCCTCAATGATATAGATTATCATAGGGCTATAGCCTGTGTCAGGTCCTTACCTAAGCCCATATCTACCTCCAGTTTCAAATTTAAGAGGAGCCACCACTAATTCAATTGCACCGGCTTCCTCACAGACCTAAGCAAAATTCAATGGCAAGATTTCTGCCTAGCACCCACAACTGCAGAGGTCTATGACCTGTTCCACAGCCTTGTTCTGAAGCAGATTGACAAACATGCATCTCCAGTAAAAATCAGAAGAAGGAAAAGGACATGTCCCTTGTTTACTAGTGAACTAAAGTCAGCCTTACAAGGCAGGGAGACCCTATGGAAAAGGGCTCACAAAACAAAATTCTCAACAGACTGGGTGGCTTTTAGAACCACTAGGATCCACAGTATCAAGCTTATAAGGGCCAAAATACCAAGCAAATACCATCAATCTGCAGTAGAATCATCCAGAAAGGATGCAGCCAAAGTCTGGCAAATCCTGAGGGATATTAAAGGGCACAGCACCTCAGTATCACTGTCTTCCAAGATTATCTGCAGTGACAACACCTATACAAGTAAGTAATGTATTTTAGAGGAATTAAATAACCATTTTGCCACTGCTGGGTCAGCTTAGGTACCTCTCCAGCAAGCAAATGTCTCACGTAATCCTGCAACAAAGACTTGCCATACCTCCGCCAAAGGCTACCAAACAATCAGCCAAGTTTAGTTTTAGTTCAATAACCTTTAGGCAGGTCGAGAACCTCTTAATAACTCTGGACACAAAAAAAATGTACAGGAGCAGAACTAATTGAACCTTTCTTCTCAAAGATAAGTTATCAATTTTTGACATTTCCCATTGTCAATCTATTTAACATGTCTCTTTCCTCAGAGACTTTCCCCTCTTATTGGAAAATTGCACTTTATTCCACTTTTTAAATCTGGTAATTCAAGTGATCTTATCAACTATTGGCCTATATCTATACTTTCCAAGTTACTTGAAAAACTGCTTAATGTGCAATTAAGAGAACATCTAGAAATCACGGACATGCTAAATCCCCTCCAATCTGGATTTAGACCTAAACATAGTACAGTATCAGCACTGGCAAAGGTAACAAATGATTGGTAAGTCACATTAGATTCTAAAAACCATGTCAGTGCACTCTTTTCGGGTTTGAGCAAGGTGTTCAATACCGTAGACCATGAGTTATTATTACTTATGCTGCCAGATATTGGTCTGGATGACACAGCCCTAAAATGATTCACTTGCTATCTAATAGGTAGAAAACAGCAGGTCAAAGCCCAAGGCAATCTCTCCCCCTTACAACATTACAAAGAGGCATTCCTCAAGGGTCAATACTGGGGCCATTATTATTCACAGTCTATATCAATGATATTGAAGCCAAAATCAGTACAGCAAGTGTTCATCTTTTTGCAGATGACCCAGTTCCCTACATTGCTAGACCTACCCTTGTGCTTGAATGTATAGAACTGCAGCAGGAGTTCAACTTGCTGCAACTGAAGTTTTATTTTATTTTAGTCTTTGGTAACTGGGTAAGACTCACTAAGCACAAGTGCCTGTTTTTAGGAGCAACCTGGGAGCACTGGATGGTTAAGTGACTTGCTCAGTCACACAGCATGGAAGTGGAGTTTGGGAGAATCAAACTCAGGTCTGGTCTGCTGGATGTATCAAGCTCATGCATACCTTGTTCCTCTAACCTCTAGGCTATACTGCCAGCCCAGTTGTTGTTGAATGCTAAAAAACAAAATTATGTTCATATCTCCTTAAGTCCAAACTAATAGTACTAGTTCCAGTACAGTAATATAAAACTCCAGATCAAGACATACGAACATACAAAATTGCAGGCAGAAAAAGGCATACAGGTCTATCAAGTCTGTCCAATTGTGCAACTCTTAGTTTCATATCTCTGCAGTTGCTCCACCACCACCCAAACCCCTTCCTTCCTACTCTTTCCCAGTCCTTTCCCCTTTGTGTTTTTGCCTTCACTAACCCTGCCCTTGACTCTATCCTGACCCTGATTTAAGCAATCCATTGTCCTTTGAGTGACTAACTCCTCCAGTAGTGTGTTTCAACCTGCCACCACTCTCTCTCTGTGAAGTAGTTCCTCCTCATCTCCCTCTAAACCTTCCCCCTTCCAACTTCAGACTCTGCCCCCTAGTGACCCTTCCTCCCTTTAAGCGGAACAATCCTCCCTCCCTGATTTTGTTTATGCCTTTCAAGTACTTTAAGGTCTCTATCATGTTCCCTCTTACCCTTCTGTATTCCAGCGAGTACATGTTGAGCTCTTTCATCCTTTCCTTGTAAGGCAACTCCCCTAGTCCCATGATCATTATGTTTGCTTGCACTCATGTGCAAGAAACATAGTGCCATCATACGAGTTTTCTAGAGGTGTGTCAGCCTCTTCCAATTCAGTCAGTGTGTTTGCAGGCGCGGTTGCAGTGTACCAATCACTGCTGCAGCTGTCTAAGACAGCAGGAAAATGCAGTGGCATACAGCTGAAAGGTAGAGCTCCACTTCAGTGAGCTGAGCTCCCCCCCCCACACACATACGCAAGCATGCATATTGCATGCTGATGTGCTCCCTCCCCCCTCACGCACACACTGAGTGGCCGACGGGGGTGCTCAATCCCCCGTTGGCTCCACGCCTCCCCAACAACAGTTGGCTCCAGGTGCCATGCTGGGAGCCCACCCCAGCATGGCAAGAACTGTCATAGCCAACGGGGGTGCCCAATCCCACATTGGCTCCACGGTTGCACGCCCCCCCCCAAAAAAAGCTTTCCATGTGCCACGCTGGGAGCCCACCCCAGCATGGCAAAGCATGTTATGCCGATGGGGGTGCCCAATCCCCATTAGCTCCTGCCTCAAACAGTTTTTCCAGCTGCCACGCTGGGAGCCCACCCCAGCATGGCAAACGCCCGTGTCATCTAAAACCTGTAAAGAAGAAAACCTTCCTCACAGTCTCCCCCCTCACAACCGCACCCACCCACGCACCCTGCCTCCCCACCCCCCTCACCCCATACTTACCTCCGGAGCTCGGCGCGATGATCATCGGTGGACCAGGAACACGTCTGCACTCTTCAAAGCCGACCGCGAACTGAGGAAATGACGGTAAGCTGTATAATGGAATAAATAGGGTTTTTTCAACTTTGTTGCATATCTCAGGAATTTGGGGCCCAAATTTTCAACATGGGTTTTTTGGGACCCCTCCTCATGATTTCTTGCACTGTCATGGCATTATTCAGGCCCGAAGGGTGATTTCGCAGTCACTGTGCAAAATCACCTTTCAGGACTGATTAACAAAATGACACTGCCAGTGTTCATAAGGTGGCCTCAAAAGCCTATGTTGAAAATTTGGTGAAAAAATTGCTAGAAATGACTCTCTTACGAGCATGCGTTGCGCAGTTCCTATGCATGCTCGTAAGTTCTCGAATTTTCAATATTTTCACTTCAGATTTACAACATTGCCATTTTACCACAACTCCTTATGACTAGTACAGCTGTCATTTTTCACATCTCACCCAAAACGTGTTTCCGCCCATGTAGCGCACAATGGCTCAGTTGGTGTGCGAAATCAATGTACAGGACACATTAAGAAAATCACAGTGACACTGTTCATGAGCAGAGGTCTTAAAATGGCTATGTTAAAAATTTGGTGAAAAAATTCCTAAAAATGACTGTTTTACGAGCGTGCATTGCAGAGTTCCTACGCATGCTCGTAAGTTCGCAAATTTTCAATATTTTCACTCCAGATTTTCAACATTGCCATTTTACCACAACTCCTTATGACCAGTACAGCTGTCATTTTTCAGATCTCACACAAAATGTGTTTCCGCCCATGTAGTGCACAGTGGCGCAGTCGGTGTGCGAAATCAATGTATGGGACACATTAAGAAAATCACAGTGACACTGGTCATGAGCAGAGGTGTTAAAATGGCTATGTTGAAAATTTGGTGAAAAAATTCCCCAAAATGACTGTTTTAAGAGCGCACATTGCGCAGTTCCTACGCACGCTGGCAAGTTTGCGAATTTGTAATATTTGCACACCAGATTTTCAACAGTGCCATTTTACCACACTTCCTTATGAGCAGTGCTGCTACCATTTTTCACATTTCGCCGAAAATGTGTTTCCACACATGTAGCGCACAATGGTACAGTCGGTTTGCGAAAACAATGTTTGGGACAGATTAAGAAAATGACAGTGACACTGGTCATGAGCAGAGGTCTTAAAATGGCTATGTTGAAAATTTGGTAACAAAACTCCATCAAATGACTGTGTTACAAGGGAGCATTGTGCAGTTTCCACGCACCCTCCTAAGTTCATGAATTTGTAATATTTTCACTCCAGAATTTCACGAGTGGCATTTTTCCACACCTCCTTAGGAACAGTACAGCTGTCATTTTCCACAACATGACCGAAATGTGTTTTCACACTTTCAGCGCAGAAATGCGTGGGCGCTGTGGAAAATCATTGTTCGGGACAGATAAAGAAAATCACACTGACACTGTTCGTGATTGTAGGTCCCAAAATGCTGGTGTTAACAATCTGCTGTAAAAAAAATCCCGAAACTAGTTACATTACAGGTGTGCGTTGCACAGTTTCTACGCACGCTCGTGACTTCACCAGTTTTTTTAAGATTTTCACAGCAGATTTTCAACATTGCCATTTTTTACACCTCCCCATGAACAGTAACGCTGTCATTTTTCACATCCTGTTCGGAATGTGTTTTTGTACCTGTGGTGCCAAATGCCATAGTCGCTGTGCAAAAGCAGTTTTCTGCTAACAAACTGATATTGCCACTGTTCATGAGGTGGGGGTCACAAAAAAACCATGTTGAAAATTTGGAGTGAAAATATCAACGAATGCCTGAGGCATTAGGGTTTCCGACCATAACGCCCCACCCTGTAGAGAATGACAGGCATCAGGGGTGTGACTTGCAATTCTTGCCTGTAATGCTCATACCATTCCACCCCACCCACACCCTGCAGCCAGTGAGAGGCATCAAGGTGTGCCTCAGACTCTTCGGCCCAAACTTCACCCCATTCTCCTATACACGCACCCATCTCACCATATTTCCTGATGGAATGGGGTGCGCATAAGGGCCACAGACCCCAAGGAACAGTGACACTTGTCAGTGTCTGCAGGGTAGGGTGTGGTGAAATGGCATGGTGGTTATGCCTGATGACCCAAAGACACACCCCAATGCTTGTCACTCTCTGCAGGGTGGTGGTGGGGTTGTCTACAGTTCAATACTTCGCTGCCATTCCTATTATGCAGCTCTGTAACTTCTACACTACCAATGCCAATGCCAGCAAGAAAACATTTGGCATTGACAAATGCTTGATTTTGTAGTGCTATACTGCATCCCCTCCAGTAATCTCACATCCTTTTTGAGATATGGGCGCCAGTACTGTACACAGTATTCCAAGTGTGGCCTCACCAGTGATCTATACAATGGAAGGATGACCTCCCCTTTTTGAGAGGTGATCCCTCTGGCAATGCACCCCAGCATCTTATTGTTCCTTACTGCAGCTCTCCTACGCTGTGCGGATACTTTCAGGTCCTCTGTGACTATTACCTCCAGGTCCCTTTCCTCCACTGAAGCCATTACCTGCACATCCCCCATCCAGTAGCTGTTCTTGGGATTTCTGGCTCCAAGGTGCATGACCTTGCACTTCTTAGCAATAAATCCCAACTGCCACTCCCTAGACCAGTGTTTGAGTTTCGCTAGATCCTCTCTGACTGCCTGCTTCTCTTCCTCATTGTCCAATTTTGCACAAATCTTAGTGTTGTCCGCGAACAGGCAGGTCTTACTCTTGACCCCCTCTGCAATGTCTCCAGTGAAGACATTGAGCAAAACAGTGCCCAGCAATGAACCCTGCGGTACTTCACTTGTAATTGGCTGAGGCTTAGATGTCTACACCTTACAGCTATCCTCTGTTGTCTGCCCTGCAGCCAGCTCTCATCCCACCCCAGCAGTTTTTCCCCTGCCCCCATGTCCCTCAGCTTGCTCATTAACCTCCTGTGTGGCACAGAGTTGAAAGCCTTGCTGAAGTTCAGATACAGGACATCCGCAGTGTGGCCTTCGTCAACCACTCTAGTGACCCAGTCGAAGAAGTCGATCAGGTTAGTTTGGCAAGATCTTCCTGTGAAAAACCCATGCTGTCCCTCATCCTGCAGGCCACTGCTATCAAGAAAGGTTGTCCACCTTTCCTTCAGAATGGTCTGCATCAACTTCCCCACTATGGAAGTCAGGCTTACAGGTCCGTAGTTATCTGACTGGTCCTTGGATCCACTGTTGTGAAAGGGCACCACGTGAGCCAACCTCCAGTCCCTGGGTACATGCTCCATCTCCAAGGAAGTGTTGAATAGGTCCATCAGAGGGCCTGCCAACAACTCTGCCAGTTCCTTCGGGACCCATGGGTGTACACCATGTGGTCCTGGTGCCTTGTCCACCCTCAAGCCTTTAAGGCCCTTCAGAACTCTATCCTCTTGGATGACCTCATCTGTTATCTCAACCCACCCCCACCCTTGCCCCCTTTCCATTGTGGTAATTGGGCCATCCCTGTCTTTTTTGAACATCAAGCAGAAATTCTCATTGAGTGCTTCTGTCTGATCTTCCCCTTGTTCTGCCCATCCTCCCCCTCTCTTGATTCTAATGATGTCATCCCTGCAACTCCTCTTCTCCCTTACGTATTTAAAGAACCCCTTTTCCCCCCTCTGATCCCCTGAGCCAACTTCAGCGCCTTTGCTGCCCTGACTGACCTGGTCACCTCTCTAGATGCCTTTGAGGACACTTCTCTATCCTCCACACACCCAGATTTTTTGAATTTAATAAAGGCCAGTCTTGTTTCCCCTTACCTTCCCCTCCACTTCCTTGCCGAGCCAGCTAGGTTTTTTAACCTGGACTGCATACTCTGAGATTTCGCACACATGTTTGTGGCATCATTTAGCCCCTTCCTAATGATTGCCCACTTCTGTTCAGCATCCATCTATGGGTTAATTTCAGCTAAATACCCCTCTAGGATTCTGCCCATTCTGGAAAAATCTGCCTTCCTGAAATCCAACACTCTTGTCCTGATCTTAGCATACTCCCTTCCTGTGTTGAGAAGGAACCACACTGAGCAGTTGTGGTTTCCTGCTAGAGGGTCCTGTACTACCACATCCTGGACTTGGTCTCCATTTGTTAGCACCAAGTCCAGTATGTTCCCCTCCCTAGTAGAATATATCACCCCTTGTACTAGGCAACTGTCTTGGACAGCCTCCAACAACACCTGTTACCTGGCATGCACTATAGTTACTATCTGCCAGTCAACCCCAGGTAGATTGGAGTCTCCCACTAATACTGTATTCTTTCTGCCACTGACATTCCTGATTTGCTCCCCCAGCCAGTTCCCTATCCACCTCCTTGTTCTGTGAGGATGGCCTGTACAGCACCCCCATCCTGAGTTTCTTACCTTTAGGGCTTTGGAGCAATACCCATATGGCTTCTGGCCTCCCCTTGTCCCCTTCCTCCCTGGTACACAGTATCGCCTCTCTGACATAAATAGCCACCCATCCCAGTCCCTGTGGAACACCTTGTATCACGGGATTGTGAGATCCCAGTCATGGTATTTGATGGCCCAGGTCTCTGAGATGGTGGCAATATCTACTTCTCCCTCTGCCATCATTGCCTGGAACTCTGCCACCCTGTTCATTAAGCTCCTTGCATTCAAGGATACTACAGTCCACCTTGTGTCCTGCCCCTCCTCTTCCTGCCTCTCCCCCTTCCACTTTTGTGTTTGTAACTTCCACTCATTCTCCTCCTCCATCTCGGGGGGGTGAGGCCTTCCAGTCTCCTCAGGAAGGTGCCTCCTCCCTGCTATCTGATTCAGCCTCTCCCCTCCTCAGTTTAAATCTATGTTGTTTTAATGTACTTCTCCAGCCCCTGTGTGAATGCCCTTGTACCCTCAATGTTGAGATACAGTCTATCCTTGGCATAAAGCCCCTTATTGTTCCATGTCTTGTCCCACCCCCACTACCCAGTACCCCATTTCTGCACACCAACCTGTCAGCCACCCATTAAACTCCTGTATTCTTAGCTTTCTTGCTGTGCTTACCCTAGGTACTGGGAGTACCTCAGAAAATGTCACTGAGCTTCCCACCCAATTGCAGATACCCTCCCCCCACATACCCTAATCCTCTCCTGCACTTCTTCCACTGTGCTGCCCTCTAGGTCATGTGTTCCTAAGTGAACAATGATATGAGGCTTCCCTCCCACCCATCTTTTCCACACATTTCTGAATGCACTGGCCTACTCTCCCCACTGTCATACCAGGCATACACTCCACCCATGTTTGGCTCTTCCTTGCTCCCTTACCTCCCCATCTCACCCCCCCCGAGCATAGAATCCCCTAATGCAGGTACCTGCTCTCCCATCCCTTACACTTCCCCCATGGTTACATAGATACATAGATACATAGACAGTATCGGCAGATAAGGGCCTATGGCCCACCCAGTCTGCCCATTTGAGCTTGTAAGTTCAGTTTGTTTTCCTAGAAGTCTGTTGCCCCTTACCCCTGACCTCCAGAATTCCTTTATGTCTTCCCATGCATTCTTAAATCCTGTGATTGTTTCAGCCCCACCACTTCCTCTGGCAGGGTGTTCCACTTGTCCACCACCCGTTCTGTGAAGAAATTCTTTCTCATGTTTCCTCTGAATCGTCCTCCCTCCAACTTCATCCCATGCCCCTATTCCTGGAACATCTTTTCGCTTAAAAATAGTGTTTTCCTGCACCCTGTTCCTCCCTGTAAGATACTTGTATGTCTCTATCATATCCCTCTCTCCCTCCTCTCCTCCAGGGAGTACATGTTCAGTTCCTTCAACCTGTCTTCATAGGACTTGTGATGCAATCCATGCACCATCTTTGTTGCCCTCCTCTGAACCTTCTCTACCCTGTCTATGTCCTTAAGTAGGTATGGTCTCCAGAACTGTACACTGTACTCCAGGTGGGGCCTCACTACCTCACTAGTGTCTTGTATAGTGGAATTATGACCTCCCTTTTCCTGCTGGTGATGCCCCTGCCTATACATCCCAGCATCCTATTTGCTTTACCTGCTGCCTTGTCACACTGTTTCCCTACCTTGAGGTCATCAGAGATGACAACCCCAAGATCCCTTTCCTGCTTGGTGCATGCTATATCCTCACCCCCCAACTGATATATTGTGTCAGGGTTTTTGTGCCCCATATGCATTATCTTGCACTTCTTTGCATTGAATTTCAACTGCCAAACCCGTGACCAGTCTTCAAGTTTCTGCAGGTCGCTTCTTATTCTGTCTACACCCTCTGGTGTGTCTACTCTGTTACAGAGCTTTGTGTCATCAGCGAACAGTGAAATTCTGCCTTCTAGGTCCTGCGCAATGTCACTGATGAAGACGTTGAATAGGACCAGTCCCAGCACTGATCCCTGTGGTACCCCACTGGTCACTCTTCCCTCTGTGGAGTGGCAGTCATTTACCACCACCCTCTGTGTCCTGCCACCCAGCCAGTTACCTACCCACCACACTACTGTCCTGCCCACACCCATATTCCCCAGTTTGTGTAATAGTCTTCTATGTGGCACAGTGTCAAAGGCCTTGCTGAAGTCCAGATAGGCCATGTCCACTGCCTCCCGTGATCCACCTCCCTAGTCACCCAGTCAAAAATTCAATGAGGTTGGTCTGACATGCCTCCCCTGGTGAAACCATGCTGCCTTGGGTCCTGTAGTCCATTGACAACTAGATGTTCCACCAATCTCTCCTTCAGTAGTGCTTCCATGATCTTCCCCACTACCGAGGTGAGGCTGACTGGTCTGTAGTTCTCTGCTTCCTCTTTGTTCCCACTTTGTATAGGGGACTACATCTGCTGTCCTCCAGTCTTTGGGTACCTCCCCTCTTTCCAGTGATTGGCTAAACAGGATAGCCAGAGGTTCAGCCACCACCTCTCTTAGTTCTTTAAGGATCCTAGGGTGCACCCCATCTGGCCCCATTGCTTTATCAACTCATTACTTTCAGTTCCTTCAGGACCCTTTCTCGTGTAAAGGGACTTGTGTCCATTTCTGCACCATTCTCACCCCTTGTACTGCCTTCAGACCCATTACCCTCCTCTTCCTCAGTAAAGACTGAGCAGAAATACCTGTTCAATATGTCAGCTTTACTGTTGGCATCCTCAACGCGGCCCCCATCCTCCCCCTTCAGTCTCACTATCCCTCCCTTTGTCTTTCTTTTTTCACTTATGTACCTGTAAAAGGTTTTGTCCCCTCTACCCACTGATTTTGCAATGTGTTCTTCTGTCTGAGCTTTAGCTTCCTTACTGACCTCCTGCCTCCCTTGCTTCTCCTGGTACTTCTCCCTATCCCTTCTGCCTGTGTCTTTTGTATTGCCTGAATGCAATCTTTTGGCTTTACTTTCTTTGCTACCTCTTTGGAAAACCATAATGGTCTCCTCTTCCTTTTCCTCTTGCTAACCTGCTTAATGCATAATTCTGTTGTTCTTGTAATCCCCATTTTAAATACTGCCCACTGTTCCTCAACCCCCTGATTCCTGTCCCATTCCCCTTAATGCCTCTTTCAAGTATCTCCCCATTTTCCCAAAGTCTGCCCCCTAAGGGGTTTGCCCTTCTCTGAACCCTTTTTCGTTGGTGTCCTCTGCTGTCATACCTTGCCCTTCCCCCCCTTTCTCCTCCATTTGTGCCCCCACCTGCTCTTCTCCTCCTACATCCTTTCTGTGCTCGCTCCCTTCCCCAACCACTCCCCCTCCACTACTTTTACATATTCCCACTGCTCCCTGCATTGTGCCACCTCCTCCCCCAAACATGTTTTAGCCTTCCTCCCTCTTTGTTTAGTGTATTCATGCCAGCTTGATCTACTTTCCTGCCCCTCCCCGCATTTACACCACCATCTTCTCTCTCTCCTTGTAGCGTATATTCCCCCCTTCCCTCCTGGTCACCTGACTCTTGTTCTATGGTGGCTTTCCCAATATCCTGCTCTGTTTCATCAACCAGTATTGCATACCTGTTTATTGTCTCCAACCCCATGCCCCCTGCCCTTCCATGAAATCCCTTCCTGCCTCTGCTTACCCTGAACCTCTTTCCTACTTCCTCTCTGTCTACCCAAGTTACCTACTACCTGCCAACAACCCCTTTTGGTGCTCCCGGACCTTGTGGACTTGGTCCCCCTGGCCAAGTTCCCCCTTCCAGCCTCTGGCAACCTGGTCTATCTTGCAATGGAACCCTCCCTGTCCCTGTGCCCCATTTCCTCCTCAACGCCTTGTACCTGTCCCCTCCCCCCAGTTCCTGTCTCAAGCACTCTATTTCCACAGTAAGTTGTCTGAACATCCTGCGTACTGGAAACCCCCCAGCTTCTGCCAAGTTCCCAGAAACAGTGCTGCCCTACACCCACTGCAGCTCACAACCTGCCCATCTTCTCTCTTGGGGGAACCACTAGAGGTAGTGCAGAAATTCAGATACCCAGGTTTTTTGGCTCAATTGTAGGCTATCATTCACTACACACATAGAGGAACTCTCCAAAAAGCTATGACAGTGTCTAGGTCTCTTCTTCAGAATCAGGTATCTGCTTAACTACAAGGCCAAAACAACTGGTACGTACTACAGTTCTCCCCCATCATTGACTGTGCTGATTTTATTTATAGCCATTGCTCCACCACTGCTCTAGCCAAGCTGGATACTTTGTACCACAGAGCATTCAATCAATCAACCAACTTTATTTAACCAGGCAAAATCATCCTTGAGCAAGCTCATTTGCAAGATGGTCCTGGACAAGTAGGACATATATAACTACAGCAAAATTACCTGATAAGCAGTGTACACACAATGAGCAAGTAGAAGACAGTTACAGAGAAACCGATAAGATCAGGGCTGGGGAGTACATATGGTGAACACTATATGGGTTGATAATTAACTGTATATATAAAGTATTCCCTCAAGACATGGGATTATTCAGACAAAGGTCACAACGTTACAATAAGAAGAGGGATACCAGGTAGGGTAAGTGAGGGAACAACAGCTGAAGGTTTATGGGTGAGGGAAAAACAAAGGAAAGGGTCGGTGAGGGGTGGAAACAGATGTGGTTAAACAAACAGGTGGGAGTTGGCAGAATAATCCCAAGGTGGAAAGAAGAAGAGAAGTGCTAGGGGAATACATGTTTAAGAGAGAGCAGCCTCCTGAAAGAGTGAGGCCCCAGGAGGGAGGAAAGCCTGAGAGTTTTTTGCATGACATTCCAAAGGGTGGACAGAGAAAAGATGATAGCCGCTGAGCCATGTCATGTCCTTATTTTGGGTGCTTTAAGAGAGACAAGAGACAAACTCCTTAGACCATACGTTCCCTCAGCATGCTGAAACAGCATAGAAATATAGGTCAGTAATATATCGGTTAGGGCCAAGTATGTCCACATGAGGGCATTTTTTTGCCTCCTCAGAGTGAGGGAAGGCCAGTCTAGTGCTTGATAGTGCAGGCAGTGGTGGGTGCATAATGGCATGTTTAGGGTAAATCTCAGCGTGCGATGGTAGAGGTTGTCAAGTTTACATAGTGCCTGAATAGGACAGTGACGATAGAGGAAGTCAGCATAATCCAGCAGTGGTAGGAAAGTTGTTTGGACAAGTCATTTCCTTGTTTCAAGAGTAAGGAGGTGTCTTATCCGATAAAATATGCCTAGACATTGTCTTAGTTTTTTAGATAGTTCATTAAGGTGAGCCAAGAAGTTGAGCCTGTTATCCAGCCAAATACCCAGGTACTTGAGTTTTTCTACTAGTTCCAAGGCTTCGCCAAGCAAGGTATAAATCTTGAGGCTTGAAGATGGTCCTGTGTAGTGGGCAGCACAAGGTGAGATAATCATAGCTTTGGTCTTTTTGGCATTAAGCAGAAGCTTGAGCCTTATTAAGTTGCATTGAAGGATGTCAAAGCTAACTGAAGCTCCTTGTGGGCTACATCTAAGGAGGTGTTAGTAGTACAGCGCACGGTATCATCAGCAAATAGACAAACATTACTTGTGTGTATATAGGAGTCTATATGGTTCATATAAATAGCAAAGAGAATAGGGCCCAAGATGGAGCCTTGTGACACACCACGCAGCAGGGACTTTAACTGAGACAGTTCCCCTTAATCTTTGATTTATTGCATTCAGTTGGTGAGGTAACAATCAAACCACTTTAAGGCAGTGTTGTTTACCCCCGATGCTGCTCAAGTCATTAAGTAGAATATGATGATCCACTGTATCGAAGGCCTTGCTAAGATCTAGAAAGAGGGTATAGATGTATTGCTTAGTATGCAGGGTGGTTTGCCATTCATTGGACACTTTGGCAAGGGCTGATACAATACTGTGCTTGGGCCTAAATCCCGATTGGGTGGGGTTTAGGATGTTTTCGGTGTCAAGGAACTCTCTAAGTTGAGAGTTAACAATTTTTTCCAGGGTATTTGATAGGATTGGGAGAAGGGAAATCGGGCGGTGGTTGTTCAGGTCAGCTGGGTCACTAGATTTAAAAAGAGGAATAATGTGCACTATTTTCCACAGTGGTGGCAACTCACCATGAGTGAAGAAACTATTAAAAAGGTGAATGATTGGAGCTGTCAGGTGATAGCAGCCAAGTTACAAGAAGAACAGTTCTAGGAAGTCAGCACCGGCACACTTTTTAATGTCCAAGGCTAGCAGGAGGCCCTCCACCTGTTTAAAGGTTACTGGATGAAAGCTAAAGGAGGAGCACCCCAGGATAGTTGTGGTGACAGGGCTAGGGCCGTCATTGTCATCACTGCACCCTGTCCGTGTAGGAAACGCCTCCTACCACAATCTTGGCAGGCAAAGATGAGGCTGACAAGTGACCTACTGCCTCTCTAAGAACTTTCCAGAATTTAGTGGAACAATTTTTTTTTCTTCAAGAGTGGACTGGAAATAATGTGATTTTTCAGTTCTAACAAGTTTGGTGCAGGCATTCCTGGCAACCCAAAAGGCCAGCCAGTCAGAATCCAATTCTGTTTTCCTTACCCTTTTCTATAGTACATCCCTGTCCCTCAGAGCTTTCTTTAGGGCGGGTGTAAACCAGTCAGGTGACCTTTTCCCTAGATTTGATTTTTCTAAGCGATGTATGTTTATCAATCACCTTCAGTACCAGAAATTGATCACTGGAGCTCCTTAAAATACTCATCACTGCTCCCTCTATACACAATTAGGTTGGGCTTCACTTAGTACGAGAAGAATAAAAAATGCCTCTCTCTGGGTCTACAGAGCCTTTACTAACAAGCTGCCCTCCTACATCGCTGACCTTTTTAAATACACAGCTGGAGTTTACCCACCCAGAAGATACTCATATATTATGCTATATATACCCATAATATGTACTCACTATGGCACCTCATCCCTAAGCCATACCATTCCCACCCTCTGGAATACACTGCAAAGATCCTTAAACCTTGAAATTCGTGCATATTGTTGGGATGAACACCTTCAAAACCACACTTAGACAATCACTGAAGGAAAATTGTAATTACTATTACTTGCCTCAACATGAATTAATACGAACCCTTTTGCACTGCCTATTAGCACTTGTTGTACTCCCTTAATTGTTTGCAGACACTATTGTAGTTGTCTCCATCAATTGTCCACAGTCCACAAACCCCATGAGCTTCCCTCCCTCTATTATATTACTACTAGAGATGCAGCGAATTTAAAATCTGCTGGCGAAGTGAACGCGAATTGGTCACTTTGCATTGGCACTTCACTATGTGGTGTGCCCCATAGAAAAGGCTCACTTTGCCTTGTTATTACTACTTCACATTGTCATTTCACCTTGAACATAAAGTAAGGCAGAGTGAGAACAACAATATTGGCAGCATCCCACCCACAGTGACCAGAATGAATGTGCATCCCCAAAGTGCTACTGTCTTGTGTCCAGAAAACTCCCCGATGCTGATTAAGTGAAATGAGAGCGTAACAGGAAATGCAAAGTCTCCCAGAATTAATGGCGTACTCAGTCATGCGCTCAGTGGTCAGGTCACACACAGAGCCACCACAATTAATGTGCATCTCCAAAATGCTGCTGTATGTCTTGTGTCCAGAAAATTCCCCAGTGCTGATGAAGTGAAATGAGAGCACAACAAGAAATGCAAAGTCTCTCAGAATTACTGGTGCACTCAGTCATGCACACAGTGATCACACACAGAGTCACCAAAATTAATGTGCATCCCCAAAATGCTACTGTCTGTCTTGTGTCCAGAAAATTCCCCAGTGCTGATGAAGTGAAATGAGAGAGTAACAAGAAATGCAGTCTCCCAAAATGAATGGTTTCATGCAAATGCACAGATAGATTAACATAGCACTGCACACGCAAGGGATGCATACGAAAAGGCACAACATCACCTAACCAGTGCTCACAAGTCACAAATCCAGATCTGGAAGGAATACATTTTGCCAGTTGTGAATTAGTGCACAGCAGTAACAATCCACAACCACTACCAGTAAAGATACCACAAAGCAGTATAAAAAATTCATGCAGGTGCAGTGGATAGCAGGTTCACACTAGAGATGCAGCAAATTTAAATTCCGCTGGCGAAGTGTCCGCAAAGTGTGCACTTTACGTTGCCACTCCAATGCAAAGCGCTCACCCCCCCTTGTCATTACCACTTCATGTTATGGTGGAATGACAACGCGAAGTGAGGAGACGTTGTTGTTTTCAATGGACTTCACCCTGCTCTTTAGCCATAGCCAAGCAGGAAAAGGGAGGAAGTGAGTCATATAAGCAGACACTTTCACTTTCTCCTGTGCAGACAGAGACAGAGAGGGAAGTGTGTTGTTTTGTCACTGCTGAGACTTGGAGATCAGAGCGAGGAGGAGATTTAAATATTGATTTATAGACCCAACAGCTTTTTTATAACTAAGCTACATTTTTTTGTCTTTTCTGTACTCTTTTTTTACTTAATGTGTCCTTTCGGTAAATTTATTTTTCTTACCTTTATAAGTAGTTAGTTGTTTGTCTGTGACTGTGTGTGTGTTGTGTGACTGTGTGAGTAGTCATTGTTCAAACTGAGGGAGCGCAGTAGGAGAGATGGACCAGGGTGAGGGTCTGAGGGAATGTCTGGGGTGGGGGCAGCTCTTGGAGAACATGGGACTGGTAGGTGTCCTACCATGCGGATGCGTGGTGAGCATGGCTGCCAGTTCCTGTTGGACTGATCAAAAATTCTGATCCCCCCCCAGAAGCAAGACCAGCACTGCCTCCTGACTCTGAGGCACTTGAACCACCACTACCACCATGTCCAGCACCAGCTCCACCACCAGGTCCTCTGGAGCAGGATGTGTATGTGCCCCTGGGCCCGGGCATGGATCCCAACCCTGCTGAGCACCGCGACCAGCCAGCTGCCAGTTCATCTGACCCTCCCCTGCCTGTGCCTGGTTCTCCACACACCTCCATTGTTTGGCAGTTTTTTGACTGTGTTGGGGAGGACAGCAGTGTGGTCAGGTGCCACCTATGTGAGGTGGGGGTGCACCGTGGCCCCGGGGGACTCACCTGGGGACTGGGGACCAGCGCACCCTGACCCATATGCTCAATCACCACCAGTTAGAGTGGCAGGCTGCCACTGAACAGGCCATGCCTGCACCTGCTGGCCCTTTTGTGGTAGAGGGTGCAGCTGTGCATGGCAGTGGCCTTAAGAAGAGGAGAGCAAGAGCAGCACCTGCTGCTCCACCAGCAACCCCGCCACCACCATCACCAGCAGGTCAGCCTGTAGAATGTGTGGAACCCTGAGAACTGCATGTAATGCAGGCTGACTTGGCAGTTCTCTGGAGTGCTGTTCAGAAGAACAATGAGAGGCTGAGTGCTGTTGAGCAGCAGTTGGATTGCATAGAGGAACATCAGTTGTAAATTATGACCATGCTGGAACTGCTGCTGGATCACCATGGGATCCCACACTACTTTTTTTTCCTCACACCATGATGTGCCCCCCCACACCTTCCTTGTTGTGTTATAAAATGTATTCCTCCACCATCCCTGACCCTTGTATGTAATAATGCCCTTTTTTTGTTGTCTTCCATATGCGTGACACTTTGTATTTTGAGCAGTGCAAGTATACTGTGTGCCAAACTGCATGTGTGCAGTCAGTCTTCTTTCCAGCCTGTGTATGTACTGCAGACACTGTCCAACTTCCTGACTTAAAAACATTTATTAATGAGTACAATGGTGGGCTGGTGAAGCATGGAGAAATACTGCAAAACAGGCTTACAAAAGTTACAATACAGCCAAGTAACCAGTAAAAAAAAATAATGTTGTGATTCGTGACGTGATCGTAAATCGTGATTTGTGACTACATTTGTAACCGTGATGATGAAGAAACATGAATGCCTACGGCTGTACTTCCCTGGGCCCTGATGAGGTGTGGCACAAAACTACCCAACTTGAAAATACTTATTAATGGTGGCAGGGTGGTGAAGCATGGAGAAATACTGCAAAACAGGCTTACAAAAGTTACAATACATCCAAGTAACCAGTAAAAAAAATAATGTTGTGATTTGTGACGTGATCGTAAATCGTGATTTGTGACTGCATTTCTGACCATGATGATGAAGAATGTGATATGTATCATTCACGAGTGACTCATAAGCGTGATGCTGGTCCTGACTTAAAAACACGTATTAATGAGTGCAATGTTTTTGCAGAATTATGCACCACACCAGTCCAGTTCTCTGAAGGGAAGCCAAAGAAACAACTGTGATTTAAGTTACAAATGGAGATTGGGCCCTAAAGAGATGCAAATGCACAGATAGATTAAGATTGTGCTGCGCACTGTAGAGATGCGGATGCAAAGGCACAACAACACCTAACCAGTGCTCACCATCAGAAATTCAAATCTGGAAAAGAATACCTTTGCAGGTTGGGGCGAGCTGCGGGGGGTGGGGGGCAATGTACTGCATTGTTGCAGTAACAGTCACTAGTACTAGTACCAGTAAAGATACCACAAAGAAGTACAAAAATCACACAGCTGCAGTGGAGAGCAGGTTCACATTGCTGAAATTGCTATGTGGCACAATAAAAGGTGTCTGATTTGGTGACACACATCACACTCATACTCACAAACACACTAAGTAACACGTAGCAAATTGAAAACTTCAGTAATATAACCACGTATTTTAAACAAACTAAAATTATGCACTGCTGCTCCACTACAAACAGCAAAAAAAGGCAAGAATTATTGAAAATATTACTGTGTGTACATTAACACAGTTATTATACAAGAAAAATATCACCAAAACAGAAAGAACTGTGTTTCTCTTCAAGTTAATCTATCCAGGCCACAGTCAGACTCAGATACACCCCTTCCCCAAAGCACACTTTCACTGTCTTCTACTACACACACCCAATGTTGTACATTGACATTCAAAATCCACACACAAACAATAAACACTCAATATGAGCACAGGAGGGTTTCCTACAATCGATGAACTAAGTTTGAGCAAAAAAAGATTACTCAAAAAGGCTTTTTGAACAGCTTTTAGAAGGTTTGAATCACAGAGATAGTCTCAGCACAATCACTGTCTCCTAGAGCTTCCTACACATACTACCTTGGACTGAGGTTGTGCAGAACAATCTAGAGCCCATGTGACCTGAAATCACATGAATCACTGCAAAATTTGCCTTCGGAGCTTAAAATCAAGGTGAAGTGCATTGCTTTCAATGTACTTCACCTTAAGATTTGGTGGAGTAGTGGTCTGGGAAGTCAAAGTAATGCGAAGTCATTGTTCTCAATGGGCTTCGCGTTACTCATCATAATGCGAAGTACTCCACTTCGCGTTCTGGAGCACTCCACGAATCCGCTTTCACTCTGCATTTCACTTCGTGAAGCAGATTGAGGCCACTTCACCCACCACTAATTACTAACTTAATGGCTTTGCTGTTTTACTCATTAACTTGCTCAACCCTAATAAACTTTCCTAATTGTACATGCACTGTTCCTTTCACAACCCTAATAATATATCCTTAACACACCTGTCCTACTCTTTCCTTGATTTTCCCTATTATACAGTACCTGTAATCATTCTGAATGCCACTTCCTCACCTAGGTTCCTAATCCCTTTTGAACACCTTTTCCTCATCCTTCATCTTGTTTTTCCACAAACTGCCCTCCCAAAACTGGGGAGACTATCACATCCTAACTGTGTTGTTCCTTTACTATGAATAAAGACTGTTGATGTTAGTCTTAGCTAATGTATAATCACCCTGTATTGTTTCCTCTTTGTGAATACTAGAATCAGGATGTAAGTTTTTTCAGAAGTACAAATATTCCTGTATTGTTAAAAATGTTCTGTCCTTGTATAAAATGCTGTTTTGTATCATCTCTAATGTTGTGTCCTTCCAGGACCACCTTGTAAATAATCTGCTCAATTGGGTATTTTCCTGGTAAAATAAAATTGAATTGAATTAAATTGAAATGTACTGTAGTTCTCCAGGCTGCTGTCTTAAATTAGCAACTGGACATTCTTGAAGCACAGCTGTAAGGGAATGTTGTTTTATAGCTTTTCTACTGAATTCCTTCACAGAGGAGCAAAGGTGATTTCAGATCAGATTTCAGGTTGCATCAGTGGGGCCACTGGGCTAAGACAGGCAGCCAGGCAGACAGGCAGACAGGCAGACAGCCAGACAGGCAGACAGTCGTTGTCCAGTTGAGTAAAACAGACAGTCTCAATCTTTAGTAACTCTGTTTGCTAAGTTAAGGTTGCTTTCCCTACTAAGATAAGTAACGTTCATGTAACCCTCTGTCCAGGTTTTGTATTGAGAATCCTGTGGAAGAATTTGGATGGTTACACTTTATTTGCATTTGTAAGGAGTTTTTTGAAAATACTGCTTGATTAATAATAAAGTGACAGTTTTATTGGTGCCTTGTCTAATGACTTTCTTCCCTCTGAGACATGCAAGGTACTATAATCAAGAGTTTCCTTTATTTAGTACTATAATCAAACATGCAAACAGTAAAATCAAGTGACTATGATATTACACTGGGATTACATTTAGCTGATATCTGACCTATGGTGGTTCTTAATTATGCACTTGTGATAGCATGGACCCTGGAGTTCAATGCACAGCTTTGCTTTGACTTTTTATATTGTCTCCTATGTATCTACTTGTGTGATATGTTTCTGTTTGCATTAAATGAAGCGGTTGGCTGATGTGATAATGCTGTGTATGTTTTGCTGCCCAAAGAAGCAAGCATAAGTAACTGCCAAACATGTTTGCTTTCATGCTGTAACAAGTTAGAACAAGCATTTGTCAATGCCGAATGTTGTCTCACTGGCATTGGTAGTGCCGGAGTTAGAGACACGCATAATAGGAATGGCAGTGAAGTATTGAAGTGATGCCAACCCTACCCCCACCCTGTAGAGACCGACAGGCATTGGGGTGTGCCTTTGGGTCGTCAGCTGTAACGCTCATGCCTTTGTACCTCACCCTACCCTGTAGACACTGACAAGTGTCGTGGTGTGCTTTGGAGTCTTTGGGCCTTATACTTACCCCATTCCATAAGGAAATATGCTGAGGTGGATGCAGTATAGGAGAATGGGGTGAACTTTGTGGCCAAACAGTGGAAGGCACACCACGATGCCCGTCATTGGCTGCAGGGTGGGGGTTGGGGTGGAATGGCATGAGCATTACAGCCGATGATCCCAAGTCACGCCCCTGATGCCTGTCAGTCTCTACAGGGTGGAGTGCTACAGTTAGAAACCCTAACACCATTAGCGTGTGTTAGTATTTTCACTCCAAATTTTCAACATGGGCTTTTTGTGAGCCCACCTCATGAAAAGTGGCACAATCAGTTTGTTAGCTGAAAGGTGGTTTTGCACAGTGGTTATGCCATTTGGTGACACAGGGATGAAAACACATTTTGGGTAGGATGTGGAAAATGACAACTGTATTGTTCATGAGGAGGAGTAAAAAAATGGCAACATTGAAAATATGGAGTGAAAATATAAAAAATGGGTGAAGTTATGAGCATGCATAGAAACTGTGCAGCACACAACCGTAACCCAATGTTTGGGGGGAGTTTGTTAGCCAGATTTTTAATATAGGCATTTTGGGACCTCCCCTCATGAACAGTGGCACTGTGATTTTGTTAATCTGTCCCAAAAATTGATTTTCCACAGCGACCATGCCATTGTGCACCACAGGTGCAGAAACACATTTTGGTCAGGATGTGAAAAATGACAGCTGTACTGTTCATAAGGAGGTGTGAAAAAATGCCAGTAGAAATCTTGTTGAATTGTTGAAAATCTGGCATGGAAATATTGCAAGTTTGCGAAGTTACAAGGGTGCGTGGAAACTGTGCAACACACGCTTGCAACAGAGCCATTTAATGGATGTTCGGCACCAAATTTTCAACATAGGCATTTTAGGACCTCTGCTCATGAACAGTGTCACTGTCATTTCCTCAAACTGTCCCAGAAACTGATTTTGCACAGCAACCGCGCTATTCTGTGCCGGATGTGCGAAAAGACATTTTAGCCAGGATATGTAAAATGACAGCTGTACTATTCCTCAGGAGGTGTGGAAAAATTCCAATTTTGAAAATCTGGAGTGAAAATATTACAGATTCACAAAGTTACGAGCATGTGTGGAAACAGCGTAATGCACACTCGTAAAACAGCCATTTGTGGGATTCTCTTCACCAAATTTGCAACATAGGCTTTTGAGAGCCCCCTTCATGAACAGTGACACTGTCGTTTTGTTACTCAGTCCTGAAAGGTGATTCTGCGCAGTGACCGCGAAATCACCTTTCAGGACCGAATAATTCCATGACAGTGATTGAATTCATGTGGAGGAGTCCTGATAACCCCGTGTTGAAAATTTGATGCAAAAATTCCAAAAAATGCCTGAGATATGCATTAAAGTTGAAAAAAAAAAACATTTATGCCATTATACAGCTTACCTGCATTTCCTCAGTTCACGGTCGGCTTGAAGAGTGCAGACGTGTTCCAGTCCACCGAAGATCATCGTGCCAGACTCTGGAGGTAAATATGGGGTGAGGGGGGTGTGGGGAGGCAGGGTGCACAGAGGGTGGGTGCAGGTTGCAGGAGGGGGGGCAGGGAGATGGCAAGGGACTGTTTTTTTTTTCACAGGGTTTAAAGGAAAATGAAAAAAACATTGTGGGATGGTATTTATTTTTCAGGTGCTTTGGCATGCTGGGGTGGGCCCCCAGCATGCTACCTAAGTGTCTTTTTTTTGGGGGGGATGCTGTAGCTGACTGGGGATTGGGGACCCCCATCGGCACACAACAAAAGTGGGGGGTGGCTATAACCGACGGGGGATTGGGCACCCCTGTCAGCACACAATGAAAGCGGGGGGGCAAGAACTGAGGGGATTGGGAATCCCCCTCGACACATAACAAATGGGGGGGTGCATTATGCCGATGGGGAGTGGGCTCTCCCATTGGCACATATATTTGTCAGGTCATGCTGACAGGGGGATTGGGCACCCCTGAAGTCAGCAGTATGGCAGGCAGTGTGCTGCCATGTTAAATGTTTTTTTCACCACCAGGGAAAGCACGTCGGGAGGTCCGCTGCGTATGATGAGCTTTGCTCGCATTGTAGCGTACCTTTCGTTTGATGTGATCACCACATTAAGTATGCATGGTGTGGTGCCGGCATGCAGGCTGATTGGGGAATGAGGGACACACCTACTGATGCGTGCCCTGCATTTGCCCAACAGTGACCGTACCTCCAAATCTGCTACTACCACAATATGTTGGCTGCGCATGCACGAGGAAACATAAAAACAGTATCTTGAGGCTATAAGTATGTCTTTCTTACCCGCTTGAGCCATTGTTTCATGGAATTTAGGTTCCACTGGGCTAAGGAGTATAGGCCTCCATATTCAGAGCTGACCATGTGCAGTCTGTGACAGTTTACACACAGCCTGCCTTGGGGGTAATATTCAGACAATAAGCTCACTGCAATTGAAGCATGCAAATGGTTTAAATATAAGGCCATGTCGGTTCAGTGAAAAGTGACTTTACGCTATGCTAACACAGGCCCAGAATGAATATGGCTGACAGGATTGCAATGGGGGTAGCACAATCAAACTGAATAGTAGCTGGGCTCCTGTGGGCCATGTTAGGTCCTGTTGTGCTGATGACCCCTTTGGGCACAGAAGGCACTATGGCCCATTTGTATGCCCATTACAGCCCCATTAACATGTGTGCATAGCCCCCCCCCATTCTGTAGCTGTCTTACATATTCCTTGTGATCTAGTAGCCCCGAACCCCACTGTTTGCCTGTCCTGCAGCTGTCTCAAGTATTCCTGGAGGTGCAGCAGTTTCTGCACCTGAATCGACCATCTTGTAGCTCTCTTGACTATTCCCGGTTTTCTAGTGACCCTCTCCTCCAATAAGGGCATCTGATCTTTTGTCAACCCACATGCTCAGGCAATTCCTCATCCCTGAATAGTGAGGTAGGCTGGCTTCCAGCTTATTCCTACCTCTCCTTGACTACAGATCCATCATCTACTCACCTCAAGGCAATTCTGTCACATTCAATAAGCTTAAAATGGCATACAGTAGCATTTTCAGGTTTGTGACTGGACTTCCCATCGTACACACAGCTGTGTGCTCTACAAGAAAGTACATTGATTCTCCTTAGAGGACAGGTTCACATGGAAGGCTTCCATGTTTCTCTATAAATTCCTCAACAACCATCAATCTCACAGTGTCTCCTCTCTTTTCAAGAAGGCTTGCCCCACTCAGCTCACTAGAAGTGTTACCACATCCCCTTTTTGGATCCCTTACTGCAGCACCTCTTTGGGGCAGAGATTGCTTATCTACAGGGGTAGGGGTCCCAAGCTTTTTAATGCTCTTCCTTCTAACAGTGCAGACAGCCCCTCTCTCAATATTTTTAAGGTTAAACTGAAGGAGCACCTGCTCAATAACGCCCCCCCCCCAAAGAGAGCTACAGTAACAGTATCAAACAAGAGCCTGGTGGAATGGAAGTAGTTGTCAAGAAGTCAATTTATTTATTTATTTCAAGATTCAGACATTACCTTTGAGCAAAAGCTATTTTACAAAGGTTCCACATCATGTACAACAAAGTGTGAACAACTGAGAACAAGAAAACAAAGGAGGGTGGAGCCCCAAGTGTAAGCAAATTGGAAGGGTGAAACATTACTAACAGAGACATAAGCCATCTGGTAAGTACAAAGAAACATGACAAGGCCAAACACTGTCAGGTACACAACTATAATTTACAACAACCAAAGGCTAGGCACAAAGGTATATTCTTCAGTAGCCAGGGAACTAGATCCATCTATGTATTTACTGGTTAGTGGTTATAAACCACAGCCAGCGAGTGCCCAACAGCTCCATAAACCACATATGTGATTTCCAGAGCTCTGTAAACCAGGGGCACACAAAAACCAAAGAAACACCTTAGAAAGTAGCCAGAGAAACTGTCCTCACACCACATGTCTAATAACACTGTTTTTTTCACACTGTCGGCATGAGGAACAAGCTCCTCAATGATTTTACAATACCTCAGGAAGCAATTTTTAAAACTAAGAGCAAGGTAAGTTTCAAACTGCTCCTCTCCCCACTGACATATACGCCAGCTTACCTGCCCTGATATTTGGTACCCCAAAAAGATTCATGAATCTTGGTTCCTACTTTAAATAAAAAAACTCATAATGTTTACTTCTGTGGCCAACTTGTAACATGGACACAAGTTCTGGGTTTGCCAACATGCCCCCACACAACCACATTTGCTGACTTCACTTCATAAACAGCAAGGAGACACACTCCATACACATTGATGAGGATGACCAGTAAATATAAAAAATGAAACATGACAAAGTGAGTTTTAATGGGAATTTTATGCACACCCTAGCTGTGTGATGCCCATATAAACCTCTCGTTCTTAGCCCTCGGGGCTTATGGGGCATCACACACCTCAGGTGTGCATAAAATCCCCATAAACCACACTTCATCATGCATCATTCTATATATCCACCACTGTGACAACTGGACTACTGGACACTTGGGAAAATGGGCAATTTTGCCCACATGTCTTTCCAGTATAAAATAAAAACAATATGAAATTAAATGCTCAGGACCCTCCTCCCCACCCCCATACTGGTCACCTAACCCAAAGTACAGCAGTAGAGACAACAACCTACATAGCCCTCTACTCGCCACGTTGGACGGCCACCATCTGATTGCTAGTAAGCATTTATGAGTACAGTAGACACAGGTGTTTGTACAATACTTGTGATTGCTCAGAGACCGTCAGATGGAAACAGTTAAGGTGCTGAGCATAAGGCTGTACCAGTCATCACTATTGCTGCAGTTTGCATTATGTGACCAGGGCTGGGGGGAGCTGAGTGGGTGAGTCAGGAGGGGGCTAGATGCTCTTATGGGGGGACCACTAGACCACCAGGATTATACCAGACAGTTACAAGCCAGGTGATCTGTATGCTCTTACTATATATTTTCCCAGGACAGATCAGCTTATATGCAACATCTGGTTTTTGAGTAGGGTTCTGCTGTAGTGTCCTGCTTTTAAAGTTTTACAATATATTTACTCAGGATAGCCCAGATGAGTTGTGATATATTGTCCAGCCCCTAGCCTTACTGTCTACTGATCTTTACTGAATGTTGTACCTACTACTGAAATAGTGGTCAGCTAATAGAAAGCTCTCAGCCAGAAATAACCAGCAGCAACAGCTCAGACACAAAGGGTAACCCTGGAAGGCATATGCCAAGTGCAGTTCAGCCCCTAGCCTCACTGTCTGCTGAGCTTCACTGATCTTCACCAACTGGGAGAGAGCCCACTCACGGAGGGAAGGCAGACTCTGACAGGTGTAGAAGCAGGGATTCCTTGACAGAAGTTTTACCTGAATCCTTCTTAGAGTGCACAGTCTGGGCTCCTTTCTCCACTGAGGCAGCTTCTCTCCTCACTCACTCTGCTCAGACCCAGCCAGTGGCTGCTCTCTCAGCATAAGGAGCTGTTGGAACACTTATCCAGAATTCCTGGCTGTGGTATGTAAATCAGTTGTACCCGCTACTGAAATAGGGTTCAGCTAATAGAAAGCTCTCAGCCAGAAGCAACAGCTCAGGCACGAAGGGCATCTCTAGGAGGCATACAGTGCTCCAAGAGCAGTCCTGCCACTAGCCTTACTGTCTACTGATCTTCTCCAACTGCTGTACCCACTACTGAAATAGTGTTCAGCTAATAGAAAGCTCTCGGCCAGAAACAACCAGCAGCAACAGTTCAGACACAAAGGTTAACCATAAGAGGCATACGCCAAGTGCAGTTCAGCCACTAGCCCTTTTGTCTGCTGAGCTTCACTGATCTTCATCAACTGGGGGAGAGACCATTCACGGACGGAAGGCAGACTCTGACAAATGCAGGAGCTGGTATTCCTTGATAGCCTTTGTACCTGAATCTTCTTGGAGTGCACAGTCTGGGATCCTTTCTCCTCTAAGGCAGCTTCTCTCCTCACTCACTCTGCTCAGACCCAGCCAGCGGCTGCTCTCGCAACATAAGGAGCTGTTGGAATACTTACCCAGAATTCCTGGCTGTGGTATGTAATTCAGCTGTACCCACTACTGAAATAGTGCGCAGCTAATAGAAAACTGTCAGCTGGAAGCAACAGCTCAGACACAAAGGGTAACCCAAAGAGGCATACACCAAGATTGGTCCATCCCCTAGCCTTACTGTCTACTGATCTTCACTGACTACTATACCCACTTCTGAAATAGCGGTCAGCTAATAGAAAGCTCTCAGACAGAAACAACCAGCAGCATCAGCTCAGACACAAATGGTGACCCTAGGAGGCATACACCAGGTGTGGTTCAGCCCCTAGTCTTGCTGTCTGCTGAGCTTCACTGAACTTCACAAACTGGGGGAGAGACTACTCATGAAGGGAAGACAGACTCCAACAGGTGCAGAAACAAGGATTCCTTGACAGCAGTTCTATCTGAATCCTCCTTGGAGTGTACAGCCTAGGCTGCTTTCTCCACTGAGGTAGCTTCTCTCCTTGCTTGCTGTCCTCAGACCCAGCCAGCGGCTTCTCTCTCAGCATAAGGAGCTGTTGGAACACTTACTCCACTTCTCTTTGATATAAAAAACAAGTTCCCTTTCCATCATATCAGTCATGTGTGTAATTTGATTTTATGTGCAGTTGATGTAACAAGGGCTTGCTACATCTAAAAGGCAAAACATCACTGACTGTTTTTACAAGTAGCTCAGCATGGACTGATATAAAAATACCTCCACGATATACTAAATTGGCCCCCACTGGGCAACAGTGTAAAACCTTTAGTTTCAAGGTGCACTACATAAGTACCCCTACCCCAAAGGACAAACAGGCCAGGGTCTGGCAACAGGTCAAGTCTCGTACAACTGGTACAAAATCCTCAATACAGGAAGGTACCAAACCTGTTCAAACATCGAATAGGTACACTGTACTCCTATATCTGCCATGACGAATAGCATAATAAACTTCAAAAATTCTGTGAACCCAGAGCAGTGCTTGGAGATATAGCACAAAACTAGACCCACTAAAAAGGACAAAAAGAAACTGGTACTAATAATTGGTAACTCAATAATTAGGGGTGTAAAGACTCACCTCCAGGAGGTTCATGCTTCAACTACAGGTAGGTGCCTCCCCGGAACATCAGCATGGAGGGACACCAATTGCACAGAGGAAATCATTCGAGGCATTGATCAAGAAAAAACATGTAATTCTCTCCATAGGTACAAGTGACCAAGCCAGTAAGTCAGCAGAGGAAACAAAACAAAACCTCTCCAGGCTGGGCAACAAGCTTGCTTCCCTTTCATCCACTATCACCTTCTCTGAAATTCTGCCAGTCTGGAAAAATGGAGACAGCAGGCAGAAGATCAGGAAAGGGCACATCTCTGAGCTAAACATCTGGTTAAAGGACTGGTGCCAGGAAAAAAGGTCACCACTTTATTGGAAAATGGCAGGACTTATGGGAATGGGATTTCTTTAAATTTAATGGTCTACACCTCTCAAATGAGGGGACCTGAGCTCTAGGGCAAAAATTTGATGTTCACATCAGTCAGTTAAACTTGTGGATGGGGGTGGCACAGACACCCCAGTCCAAAAAGGGTTGCCAATTGCCCCTCCCTCATTACCAACTAGTTCAACAGAAGAATGCACCAATCATACTCGGACCAAACATAGCACCAAATGTACTCAGACCAAGCATTTCAAAGCATATTAAAAATTCAAATGACCAAAACAGAATGGGATGGAAGGCAATGTGCATCAATGCTCATAGTCTGCCAAACAAAATCCCTGATCTCACAGCTATAATAGCAGATACACAATTAGACTGGGTCGCTATTACTGAAACATAGTTCACTGGGAACCACTCCTGGGATGTCACCATCCCAGGGTATGCATTATTCTGGAAAGATCATGAGGGAATGAAAGGGTGGGGTGGCATTGTATGTCAGAGATGACATATGTGCAACAGAAATCCAAGGAAAACACAATAAAGCAGAGGCCCTTTGGGTTACACTAGGAGCAGGGGACAAAGCCCTTATACAGGTAGGAGTCACATACAGACCCCCATCTCAGGAGGCAATGTAGACAAGGAATTCTTGGAAACCATCTGGTGGATGGGGTGAGTTGTTGCTTGTGGGGTCTTCAGTCTACCAGATGTGGATTGGTCCTCATACACAGCATCCTCATATCAGAGCAAAGAGTTCCTTTTTGCACTAAGGGGAGCAGGTTTGCATCAACTGGTGAACTCACTCACCAGGGATAAATCAATATTGGATCTAGTGCTGACAAACAGCACAAGGATCCCAGAAGCAGAGGTGGAAGCCAATCTAGGGACCAGTGATCACAGTTCAGTTTGGTTTACTGTGAACAATATCAAGAAATATAGTTACTCCAAAATTAAGGTACTAGATTTCAGAAAAGCCAGCTTCTCCAAAATGAGAACTATGATTGCATCCATACTAGGAGGAGTCACAGGAGATGTAGAGGACTTCAGGAATACTCTGAAGGCTGCTCTGCATACAGTAACAACTGTAAGCACTAAGCAGATCAGCAAATTCAAAAGAAGGAAAAGACCTCTCTGGTTCTCTCATGAAGTAGCATCCAAAATCAAAGCGGAAAAAAGGCTTTTACACAATTCAAGCAAACAAAACATGAAGCAGACATGGAAGAATACAAGAACAAATTGAAGAGGACAGGGAAAGCTGTCAGAAGGGCAAAAGCGCAGATGGAAAAGAAAATAGCACAGGGTGTTAAGGAGAGAAACAAGACCTTCTATAGATACATAAGATAAAAAAGAAAAACTAAGGAAGGAATAGTCCGACTAGCAACCAAAGAAGGTGGCAGAGAGTGATGAGGACAAGGCAGAGGTGCCAAACGAGTTCTTTTGCTCTGTCTTTACCATAGAAGACAATGGCAAAGGTCCCATACTGGGCAGGACAAAGGGAGATACCCAGGGAGCAGATATTAACCCCTTCACACAGGAGAGGATCCTAAAAGAGATTAATAAACAGACAGTGGAAAAAGCCATGGGACCGGATGGCATACATCCTACAATATTGAGGGATCTCCAAGAGGAACTGGCCGTACAGCTGGCTGAGATCTTCAACAACTCTCTAGACAGTGGGAAAATACCTCAGGACTGGAAACAGGCAACCAATGTGCCCTTACACAAGAGCAGAAACAAGGAAGAGGCAGAAAATTACTGCCCTGTCAGTTTGAACTCAGTTGTGGGGAGAATGATGGAAGCACTACTAAAAGAGAAGATAGTGGTGTACCTAACAAATACTGGAAAAATGGGCCCAAAGCAACATGGCTTCACAGCAGGATGCACTTGTCAAACCAACTTGATCGACTCCTTTGATTGGATCACCAGAACACTGGAGCAGGGAGAGGCAGTGGACATTGTATACCTAGATTTCAGCAAGGCCTTTGACACCATCCCTCACAGAAGGCTAACCAACAAGCTGCAACATACTGGAGATAGTCAGAAGATGGTCAGCTGAGTCAGTATCTGGCTGAACGATAAGACCCAGAGAGTGCTAATTAATGGATTATTGTCAAGGGAGGGTAGGGTGACAAGTGGCATCCTGCAGGAATCAGTACTGGGACTGATCCTATTTAACATATTTATAGCAGACATAGTGAATGGACTAACAGGGAAGGTTTGCCTGTTCGCAGATGATACAAAATTCTGCAACAGAGTGGACCCAAGGAAAGGAGCATACAACATGGAAGCTGACCTTAGAAGGCTAGAGGATTGCTCCAGGGACCGGCAGTTACAATTCAATGTCAAAAAGTGTAAGGTAATGTACTTGGGAAAGAGCAACCCTGGAAAAAAGTACACACTGGGAGGACATCAACTTGAGGAGACACAAACGGAGTGAGATCTCAGCATAATCATCACTGACAAATTAAAGGTAGGAAAACATGAGAAAGCTGCACAGAAAGTGGGTGGCATCCTCGGATGTATAAGTAGAGGTTTTTTTGGTAGAAATAGGGAGGTTATCATGCCCCTCTATAGGTCCTTGGCGAGGCCACACTTGGAGTACTGCATTCAGTTCTGGAGACCTCACCTCAAGTAGGACATTGACAGTTTGGAAATGGTGCAGAGAAGGGCTATTAAGATAGTGCATGGACTGCATCACAGGTCTTATAAAGCAAGACTTGGGGAGCTGAACCTATACTCCCTTGACAGAGAAGAAACAAAGGGGACATGACTGAAACATTTAAGTATGTGAAGAGAGTTAACACAGCTCAGACAGGCAATCTATTTCAAGAGAAAACAGCAGCACACACGAGAGGGCACGATATGAGACTGGTAGGAGGAAAGTTCAAAGTGACCTCAGAAAGTACTTTTTCACACAGAGAGTGATAGACCCATAGAACAGCCTGCCCAGGAGGTGGTAGCGTCTAAGACAATCAAGGAGTTCAAACTCACATGGGACAGACATAAAGGACAAGTTAGGATGAAGACTGTATAGGGAGGGGGGGTAGTTTCTAGGGCAGACTAGAGGGATCACACGGTCCCCATCTGCTGACACTTTTCTTGTGTTCTTATGTTTGCAGTGGGTTCTGTTTGACCCAGTTTTTACACTATATTTACACGGGACAGTACAGTGGAGATGCAAGATCTTTTTTTTCAGTGGGGTACTCCTCTTACCCATTTTTATAATGTATTTACCCAGGATAACCAAAGTAAGAGGCGATTTCTCATTTTCAATGGGGTCCAGCTTTTGCTATATATTTGTCCAGGATAGAGCAGTATAGTGGACATATTTATTTAATTAACTTATTTAATGTGGCAAAGCAGTAGTGCATGTTTAAATGTATTCTCCGTGAAGGATTAGTAACCTAATAACCTGGCAGTGATAACTTTGTTGTCGTCTTAAAGTTTGTGCCTTTTGTTTCTGTAAGGTCCTACATGATCAGGGACTTAGTTCTTCACCCCCTACTGTCCCCCCCCCCACTCTCTCTCCGATCCACCAATGAGGGATTGCTAGAGATTCCCAGGGTCTGTTCACAGACATCAGGAGCAAGGTCATTTAGTTTTATGGCCCCGACCCTGTGGAATTCTCTGCCTCATCCGGTTCAAGATTGCCTGACCATCCAAAGTTTTAAAACTGCCTTGAAAACATATTTATTTAGCTTAGCCTACCCTTACCTTTTAATGCCTCTATTTTTGATTGGTTTTAATTCATTATTTTAATTGGTGTGTTTTAATTATTTATTGTTGTATAAGTGCCTTGGTTTTAGAAAGGCACCTTTCTACAAATAAAGATTTACTTGACTTGTTCATGTGAAATATAGATCTGCAATCTTGGGAATGTCCTGCAGAAATCCTCTAACCCAGTGAGCAGCTAGCTGTACCTGAGTGACTGGAGGTGCGGCTAGTACTATGTAGAGTGTAAGCAGGGAGCAGCAAACTAATCCCGCCGTATGAGCTTGTGAGGGATTAATTCTCACAAGTTGGGAGTCAGGACTTGGCTGGGACAGAGTGAGTTAGACAGTCAGTGCCAACAAAACAAAATGAATTAATAACCAGACTGGCTTTATCATAGAAGGAGCAGTGAGGCAAGTGTGTTGTTTTGTATTAATAATTTTGTTTGTATTGAATAGCCTTATCTGATGTTGAGGGACCGGGCTGTGTCCAGCAACTCAAGTGATCTCTCTTTCCCCAAGTTGGCCTCTTGCCTCAGCTTCCCATTCCCCTGCTGTGAGCAAGCATAGAACCCATAACATGAAGTCCACATGTATCTGATGGTGGATTGCAATTCTTCAGAATTAAAGCCTGTGCTGTATTTGGATGAGGCATTAGGCCATGTGTGTTTTTTTGGCTTTGGTGTCTGGGGTGACGTAATAACCTGGCAGTGATAACTTTGTTCTCATCTTGAAATTAGTACTTTTTGTTCATATGACAGATAGATCTACAATCTGGGGAATGTCTGTTGTGCACACATACCTCTTCCCCCTGCACCATTCCTTCTACCATTACTTGAAGGGCTTTGTGTGGAACCCCCTCTCCTTCCACATATAGTACAACACACACTCGCCACTCACATTTAATAATAATAATAGTATCTTTATTTGTATAGTGCTTTTCAAATATCAAGGCACTGAACATTCAAATAAATAACATAGTAAAAATCACAATTCAGCGAGATATATAGCGAAAATCACAGCTAAAATCAGTTTGGGTATGCTTGGTGCCTCAGGTGGGCCTTTAGGGCCTTCTTAAAGCCCTCCATGATCATGCACTCCTGTAACTGATGGGGCAGAGAATTCCACAGGGCTGGGGCCACAAACATAAATGCATGGGCCCCCGATGTCTTCAAAGATACCCTGGGAATCTCCAGCATCCACTCATCAGCTGAGCGGAGCGGTCTCCCAGGGCACTAGTGGGACAGGAGCTCTTTCAAATAGACTGTGTCCTGTCTATGTAGGGCTTTACAGGTCAGAAGCCAGACCTTGAAGGTAATCCACCACTGAATAGGCAGCCAGTGCAGTTCACGCAGCACCAGTGTGATGTGTCACATCTGTGGGGTCCCCATCAACAACTGGGCCTCAGTGTTCTGCACTAGCTGCAAGCGGCGGATATCAACCCTCAGTAGCCCTAGGTACAGGCAGTTGCAGTAATCAAGGTGTGAGGCCACAAAAGCATGGATCAATGTAGGAAGGTCGCCGGATGGAACTAGGTACTTGACCCTGGCGATGTTCCTCAGATGGTAAAAAGAGGACTTGGTGACTGCACAGGAAACACAGGATCAACCAGATGAATGATCTACCTTTACCAAAGATGAAATTTACACATGGAGCTGACTACTGCAATTCATCTTTATGTTTATGGCCATGAAACAATCTTATCAAGTTAATGTATTAGCAGCTATAGTGGCTTTGACCAGGGTTTATTAAATATTGGTATTACTTCAGCATTTCTCCAGTCCACTGGGACTTCACCAGAGTTTAATCAGAGATTACATAGATATTGTAGTACTGGAGCTACCTCAAGTGCTACATTCCTTGATAGTCTTGGGCTAGTCCCATTCAGTCCTGCTGCTTATCTAGAATTCTTTTTTTTCATACTGGTTAGCACTTCTTCCATAAGAGTTATCAATTTTTGATGATACAATGGCAGAGTCTGATTTGTCAGTGAGCACTAGATACTGTGATATTACCCCAGAACAACATCACTGTATCTAGTCCTGGCACACAAAAGACCATTTTACATGTTGTAAACGTGGTACATACCACTGCACCCACTGCACACAAATCCCCTTGCACTAGTCACATTAATTCCCTTCTACAGCTATTCTCCACAAACCAAAGTTTCCTGTTACTTCAGAAGCTTGCTGGCAGCCAGGATTCCATTCTACTCCCATTCCACACAGCCCAAAGTTTACATAGCCGTGTTTTTTGTGTGTTAAAATGAAAACAAAGCAGTAACTTCAGTGGCTTTGTGGCAGGCAAGGACATAGCATGTGCTCTTGTTAAATATGCAGAGCGCTATCGGCAGAATGTCAGCTTCACACTTCAGTCTACAATCTCCCAGTACAAACATCAAATATGACAAACTGTACCCAAAGATATTTCAAAATCAACTGAAACTGCCAAAAGCATCCATGATCTTTAAACAGCACATGTTCCACACATACACCGCTGTACTTTTTGATCAGCCACTGATTTTGCAGTCAGGCAGGCACAGAGATTCACTTTTAAACTTTATGATCTTGGAAGGAAACTGAGAGAGATTCTGCCTTCATCTTCTGTCTCCTGCTAGAAAATGCAGAGCAATCACCAAAGTCACACACCCAGACCAAGGCAGGGGATGGGGGGAGAAGGGAGCAAATGGACAGCACACACACCAAGCTCACACAGATAGCCACCTACTGGTCAAACGCAGCAAGTAAGAACTTTTTTACATATGTGTACCTACACTTTTACATATGTGTACCTACACTTTTACATATGTGTACCTACGCTTTTACATATGTGCACCTACACTTTTACATTTGTGCACCTACGCTTTTACATATGTGTACCTACACTTTTACATATGTGTACCTACACTTTCACATATGTGCACCTACGCTTTTACATATGTGCACCTACACTTTTACATATGTGTACCTACACTTAAGAAATATCAATCAAAAACAACTCAAACATAGTGTGAAATGCTTAATCTTTGTTTGCATTTGAGCCATTGTACATTAGCAATAATGTACTCCAGAGTGTGTGTCATGCTGGAATAATGACAACACTTCTTTGGTGTTGGCCACACTCGGTCTTCAGCCTTGAGTCCAACCACACAAGCTGTGATGAAATTCCAGCATTACACATACCCTGTTATGTATTATTGCTTAATTGGTTGTCTCTAGATACATAGGTTTATAATTTTCATTGTGGACCACTAAGCAGAAATAATTATTAAGTTTCTTAGCTACCCACTGTTCAGTATATCCTTCTACTTAATGACTAATCATGGTTCTCAAAGAAAGTGGCAGTGAAGGTTCAAGAGAAAACGAAAGCATTCAGGAAGTACAAGGAATCACAGAAGGAGCAGGACAGGGAACTGTTTCAGTTAAAGCAAAAGGAAGCTGGGAAGGCAGTCAGAACAGCAAAGGCCCAAACTGAGGAAAAGATAGCCAACTCAGTTAAGAAGGGGGATAAAACCTTTTATAGGTACATCAGGGAGCGAAGGAAGACCAAGGGAGGGCTAGTGAGGCTTAATAAAGAGGAGGGAGGGTGGGCAGAGGGTGACTGTGAAAAGGCAGAGATACTAAACAAATATTTTTGCTCAGAATTTACAAAGGAAGTGGGAGAGGTACCTAAAACAAACAGTAGAAACACTCTGGATACAGAAGTTAATACCAGCCCATTTACAGAAGAAAGGGTTCTGAAAGAACTCTTAAAACTGAAGGTGGACAAAGCAATGGGGCCTGATGAATTCATCCCAGAATTCTAAAAGAACTAAGGATAGAACTAGTGACACCACTGACTACCCTCTTTAACAAATCATGGAGGATGGGGTGACCGAGGACTGGAGAAGGGCAGATGTGATTCCCCTCACAAAAGTGGGAGCAAGGCAGAAGCAGAAAACTACAGACCTGTTAGTTTAACCTCAGTGGTGGGGAAAATGATGGAATCACTTCTGAAGGAAAGAATTGTTGAGTATCTAGAGGCCAGAGGGGCTCAGGACCCAAGGCAGCAAGGATTCATAGATACATACATAGATACATAGACAGTGTCGGCAGATAAGGGCCTATGGCCCACCCAGTCTTCCAATTTAAGTTTGTAAGTTCAGTTAATGTTTTCCAGGAAGTCTGTTGCCCCTTACCCCTGACCTCCAGAATTCCTTTATGTCTATCCCATGCACTCTTAAATCCCGTGATTGTTTCAGCCCCCACCACTTCCTCTGGCAGGGTGTTCCACTTGTCCACCACCCGTTCTGTGAATAAATTCTTCCTCACATTTCCTCTGAATCGTCCTCCCTCCAACTTCATCCCATGCCCTCTAGTCCTGGAACATCTTTTTCGCTTAAAAATAGTGCATTCCTGCACCCTGTTCCTCCCTGTAAGATACTTGTATGTCTCTATCATATCCTCTCCTCCCTCTCTCCTCCAGGGAGTACATGTTCAGTGCCTTCAACCTGTCCTCATAGGACTTGTGATGCAATCCATGCACCATCTTTGTTGCCCTCCTCTGAACCTTCTCTACCCTGTCTATGTCCTTACGTAGGTAAGGTCTCCAGAACTGCACAGTGTACTCCAGGTGCGGCCTCACTAGTGTCTTGTATAGTGGAATTATGACCTTCCTTTCCTGCTGGTGATGCCCCTGCCTATGCATCCCAGCATCCTATTTGCTTTACTTGCTGCCTTGTCACACTGTTTCCTGCCTTGAGGTCATCAGAGATGATAACTCCAAGATCCCTTTCCTGCTTGGTGCAAGCTATCATCACCCCCAACTGATATATTGTGCCAGGTTTTTGTGCCCCATATGCATTATCTTGCACTTCCTTGCATTGAATTTCAACTGCCAAACCCTGACCATTCTTCAAGTTTCTGCAGGTCCCTTCTCATTCTGTCTACACCCTCTGGTGTGTCTACTCTGTTACAGAGCTTTGTGTCATCAGCGAACAGTGAAATTCTGCCTTCTAGGTCCTGCACAATGTCACTGATGAAGATATTGAATAGTACCGTCCCAGCACTGATCCCTGTGGTACCCCACTGGTCACTCTTCCTCTGTGGAGTGACAGCCATTTACCACCACCCTCTGTGTCCTGCTGCCCAGCCAGTTACCTACCCACCGCACTACTGTCCTGCCCACACCCATATTCCCCAGTTTCTGCAATAGTCTTCTATGTGGCACAGTGTCAAAGGCCTTGCTGAAGTCCAGATAGGCCATGTCCACTGCCTTCCCTGATCCACCTCCCTAGTCACCCAGTCAAAAAATTCAATGAGGTTGGTCTGACATGACCTTCCCCTGGTGAAACCATGCTGCCTTGGGTCCTGTAGTCCATTGACAACCAGATGTTCCACCAATCTCTCCTTCAGTAGTGCTTCCATGATCTTCCCCACTACCGAGGTGAGGCTGACTGGTCTGTAGTTCCCCGCTTCCTCTTTGTTCCCACTTTTGTATAAGGGGACTACATCTGCTATCCTCCAGTCTTTGGGTACCTCCCCTGTTTCTAGTGATCGGCTAAACAGGATAACAAGAGGTTCAGCCACCACCTCTCTTAGTTCTTTAAGGATCCTGGGGTGCACCCCATCTGGCCCCATTGCTTTATCAACTCTTATTACTTCCAGTTCCTTCGGGACCCTTTCTCATGTAAAGGGACTTGTGTCCATTTCTGCACCATTCTCACCCCTTGTACTCCATTCAGACCCATTACCCTCCTCTTCCTCAGTAAAGACTGAGCAGAAATACCTGTTCAATATGTCAGCTTTACTGTTGTCATCCTCCACACAGCCCCCATCCTCTCCTTCAGTCTCACTATCCTCCCTTTGCCTTTCTTTTTCACTTATGTACCTGTAAAGGTTTGTCCCTCTACCCACTGATTTTGCAATGTGTTCTTCTGTGTGAGCTTTGGCTTCCCTTACTGACCTCCCTGCCTCCTTTGCTTCTCCTGGTACTTCTCCCTATCCCCTTCTGCCTGTGTCTTTTGTATTGCCTGAATGCAATCTTTTGGCTTTCACTTTCTTTGCTACCTCTTTGGAAACCATAATGGTCTCTCTTCCTTTTCCTTTTGCTAACCTGCTTAATACATAATTCTGTTGCTCTTGTAATCCCCATTTTAAATACTTCCCACTGTTCCTCAACCCCTGATTCCTGCCCCATTCCATTAATGCCTCTTTCAAGTATCTCCCCATTTTCTCAAAGTTTGCCCCCTAAAATCCAGGATACGTGTTTTGTGTGGTTTGGTTCTGCTCTTTCTGTGATTTCAAACCACAGTGACTGGTGGTCACTGTTCCCCAGGTGCTCCCCACTTCATTCCCCATCACACTGTCCCTGTTTGTGAGCACAAGTCCAGTATTGCCTTCTGCCGAGTTGGTTCCATGACCAGTTGCTTGAGGAAGGCACCTGAAGGAGTCCAGGATAAATCTGCTCTAGTTGATGCTGCTGCTGGGATGCTCCAGTCCACGTCTGGAATATTGAAGTCTCCAACCACTACTACCTCACCCTTGTCTGCCATCCTCTGGATGGCCAGCATCAGCTCCCTATCTGTTTCTTCCTCCTGGGCTGGTGGTCTATAGACCACACCTGTGTGGATGGCTGGCCCCATTTTCCTTTCCAGCTTAACCCACAGTATCTCTCCCTCATTTTGTTCCTCCTGGATCTCTGTGGCCCTTATGTCATTTTTCACATACAGTGCCACCCTCCTCCCTTCCTGCCTGCCCTGTCTCTTCTGAATATGTTGTAGCCAGGTATGGCCAACTCCCAGTCGTGGTTATCATTACACCAGGTTTCAGTGATGGCCACAATGTCCAGGTCTGACTGCACCATGACAGCCTCCAGATCTTCCATCTTGTTGCTAAGGCTCCTGGCATTTGCACACATGACTTTCCATGATTTGACCTCCCTAGACTGTTTTGCTGTTCTACTCCAGCCCCTTCCTTGGTTGTCCTTTATCCCTGGTTCACCTTGCTGTCTGCCCTTCTGCTGAATTTTGCCCTTATTCTGCCTATCCACCTCCTGGGTGCTAATCTCCATCTTTTGCACTTGGCTAACCTCCACATCCTTTCTTTAAGCAGTGGGAAGGTCATGCCAGACAAATCTGATAGATTTCTTTGACTGGGAGACCAAAGTAGTAGATCAGGGAGGGGCTGTGGACATGGCCTACCTAGACCTTAGCAAGGCATTTGGTACACAGTCCCACACAAAAGATTAATATACAAGTTAGCCAGCCTGGGAGTGGGTCCCAAGATGACAGCCTGGGTAAAGAATTGGCTGGAGAATAGGACACAGAAAGTAATAGTAAATGGAGTCCACTCTGAAGAAAGGGGGGTTACTAGTGGGGTACTGAAGGGTTCAGTATTAGGATCGGTCCTCTTCAATGTCTTTATAAGCGACATTGCAGAGGGACTGCAAGGAAAAGTATGTCTCTTTGCAGATGACACAAAGATCTGCAACAGAGTTGATGCACAAGGTGGGGTGGAAAGGATGAGAAGGGACTTGGCAAGGTTAGAGGAATGGTCAAATGTATGGCAGCTTAGATTCAATGCTAAGAAGTGCAAGGTAATGCACCTGGGAAACAAAAACCAGGGAAGAGTGCACAATGGGGGTGAGATACTAACAACAAAAATGGAAAGGGACTTGGGGTAGTCATATCAGATGACCTAAAGGTGGGCAAGCAATGTGAGAGGGCAGCAAGGAGGGCTGGGGGGATACTGGGATGCATAGGGAGAGGCATCACCAGTAGAAAACAGGAAGTTATTATCCCTCTGTACAGACAGTTGGTGAGACCCCATCTGGAGTACTGCATGCAGTTCTGGAGATCCAGTCTCCGCAAGGACATAGACAGGATGGAGGCTGTCCAGAGGAGGCCAACTAAAATGGTGCAGGGTCTGCACCGGAAGACATATGAAGAGAGACTTAAGGAGCTGAATATGTATAACCTCGAGGAAAAGAGGGAGAGGGGGGACATGATAGAAACTTTCAAGTATCTCAAGGGAATCAACAAAGTCCAAGAGGGTAGCATCTTTCAAAAAAAAGAGGTGTGCAAGAACAAGGGGGCACGAGGATCACGTGACGCTCATGGAGTAAAGCAGCAGCTTGTGGGTCTCCCGCTCCCTGCCACTACAAATCCTATTTCTGCACGGGAAAACAGGGTGAGCAAGCATTGGGACATTCTCTAGAGCCTGTAGGAATGGGTCCCGTAGCATTTGGTGACATCGCCCGTTTTTGCAAACCAAGCAGCCGAATTTAAAGTCGGAGGCTGTGCGCCCGCGATCAGACAGCAGCTTGTGGGTCTCCTGCTCCCTGCCAGCACAAATTTGATTTTCGTGCAGTAAAACATAGCGAACAGACTCTGGGACACTGTAAGGAGTCTGCAAGAATAGGTTTTGGGGCATTTGGCGATAACGCTCGTATCTGGTAAATTTAAGCAGCCAAAGCAAAAACCGGAAACTACACGCCCGAGGTAAGGCAGCAAGCTGTGGGCCTTCCTCTCCCTGCCAGCAAGAATTACATCTGTGCACAGCAAAACCAGCTGAACTGGCACTAGGATACCATTGGGTGCCTGCAGGTGTGGGTTTTGTGGCAACCAGCGATAACGCCCATTTTGGAAGATGCAGTCAGCTGATTCAGAATCAGAAGCTAAACGTCCACGAAGGGGCTCAACGCCATCGCTCCAGGATCAAGAGATAAAACCTGAAAAGATCTATAATGATCTTTCTACTATAAAGGATGCTTTATTCAAACTCATAGAGGAAGTAGCAGAGATAAAACCAGCCCTGACACAGTTAGCGAGAAGGGTGACTGATGCTGAGGCCAGAATCTCATCCTTGGAGAGAGCTATGGATAAAACAGGCCCTAATATAGTGGAGTGCAAAAGAAATATTGTCAAACTGGAGGATCGTGTAGATGACCTGGAGGGCCACAACAGACGTAATAATCTGGTCCTGCTGGGTCTCCCAGAAGGAGAGGAAGGGCCGAACACTATCCAGTTTCTACAGAAGCTTATCAAGAAATCAGTGGGCCCCTCACCCAATGGGCTGGAATATATTATAGAGAGGGGTCATAGGGCCCTTAGAGTCAAACCTCCACCCTCGGAGCCACCGAGGCCAGTTATTTTCAAATTATTGAACTATTTGGACAGGGAGCATATTTTAAATGGAGTGAGGAAGCTGGCAGTTTTCCAATGGGAGGGCAAAAAACTGCGTCTGGTGCCTGACTTAACCTGGAAGATGAGGCAAGCTCGAGCTAGCTTCAGGCCGATTACTTCGAAGCACTGGGTGGCAGGGATCCGGCACCGTCTACTTTATCCCGCGAGGCTGGAGGTTACACTCAAGGAAGGCCCAAAGAGGTTCAACTCGACGGAAGAAGCACTCGAGTCCTTGAGATCTCTGCTACCTGACCTGTTTCCCAAGGGATGAGAGCTAAGTTTAACTATATGGACAGCATATAGGAACTTTCTGATTTTGGCAAGATTGTGACCAAGATTCTTGGTTTGCTGTTAATAATTATTATCTGGATTTGAATGGGGATATCGGAGTAATAAATAATTCTAGTGTGCCCTAAAACCAGTGACAAGTTGGGTTAGGTACTATGTATGTTGTTGTGTGAGATACTTAACCCCTATAAAGATGGGCAAGGGAGCTTTTCAAACTATATAACTGCTATATTTTGGTTAGAAGTATTATAGTACTTTGGATTACAATTAAAGTACGGGGAGGGTTTTATGTTCGTCCTTGCAGTTATAAACTTAAGGTTAATATTCTAATGAGGAGGCAGGCTATAATGACTGTATTTACGCCTGTGAGTATACTTTTGTTCTTTCTTTCTGTGATGCCCACATGAGTGGTGTTTTAAAAATAACAATAGTCTTCTTAATAGTAACTCATAGATGGGGGATTTAATTAGTTAAAAAGGTTTAGTTAGGACCGAATAGCCAAGGGGTATAATGCAAGACAAGATTTCATGGTAGGCCGGACAGCCTTGCTTTGATTACGCAATAGTTTCTGTTAGGAGTAGTCCGGCCTGCCCTCGATTTTGTAGACCTAGACAGAGCCCTTTACAGGGACTAATGTTTGGAGTGCCATGGAATGGCCTATAATTTCATTTGCCAATGTCTGGAAGACTGGAGGTATTTAATGGCCTAATGCATGCTTTATTAGTTCAATGGATGCATTATACCCCTTAACTTCTAACTCTTATTAGATAATTCTTGTTTGTTAGTGTTTTACTATGTGACTTAATTGAAGGTCTAAAGAAGGAAGTAAATTTTCTTTTAGTAGCCTGGCTCATAGATAGGGTCTGACATGACTATATATCCAATCACAATATTAATTGTGGCAGGGGTGGGTATACCCGTCTCTATGTAGCATCATGTTCCAGAGGATGGGGAGTTGGCTTCGGACCAGGAGGGCAAGTTATAGGTTAGTTATGGGTGTGTTACTATTTTGTTTAGGGGTTGGAGGGGCAATTCGGGAAGGTATATTTTTTGGTTTTGAGGGAATTTGTATGGGGGAGGGGGGAGCTATCCTAGACCTCTACAGTCTGAGCAATAAATGGAGGTTAGGTTGAATATAATTTCTTGGAATATCAAAGGAGGAAAGGACAACTGTAAAAAATTTGTCATTTTGAACCACCTTGCCCGCTTGAAACCAGCGATAGTATTTTTGCAAGAAACCCATGTTCTTGCTGACCGACTAGCCCATTTCAAGAAGAAGTGGGTGAATCAGGTCTTTGGGGCGGGATTCTCTTCCAATAGTCGGGGAGTTGCTATTTTAATTGCTCGTGGGATTCCATTTACGCATTCTCAAACAATATCCGACCCGCAAGGTCGATTTATATTTGTTTTAGGTAGCATTGGAGGGATTAATTTAGTCTTGGGTTCAGTATATGGGCCTAACCTAGATTCACCGGATTTTTTTACACAGTTAGGACTGACCTTGGCCTCTTTTGGGAACGTCCCAATAATCATAGGTGGGGATTGGAACTTAGTCCAGGCCAACCGACTAGACAGATCGCACTGCAAAGGCTCTTCCCTCTCCCCAGCACAGAAGGCCTTATGGGAGCTTATGCTATCAATAGGCCTAATAGATCCCTGGCGTACCCTGAACCCCAGTCTCCGTGAGTATACATTTTCTTCTGCAGTGCATAAGTCACACTCGAGATTAGATTTTTTTTTGGTCAGCCAGTATAGTTTGTCTTGGGTGGTGGAGGCCGCAATTTTGCCCCGTGTAATCTCCGACCATTCACCTATAAGTATTATATGTTCTCTACCACTTCAACCAAGTAGGTCATACTCATGGTCATTAAATAACAGTATTTTAAAAGAACCCAAGACACTAACCAGATTTAAATCATTTCTAGAAAGCTCTATTATCAGTAATTGGGGTTCTATTAACGCCATTGACCAAACTTGGGTGGCTCTTAAGTCCATGTGGTGAGGTGAATTAATACGCTTGGCAACAGTCCGCAAGGCGAAGTCAAGGAAACTACTGGATGAATGCTTAAGGGAGATAAAGGAATTAGAAAAGTTAAATGATAACCAGAGAACGGAAGAACAAGAAAATAAATTAATCTCCTTGAGAAATTGGTATGTGGGTAAACAGAGAGAGAAAGTTACTAGTTTAGCCTCCAGAGTTAAGGCTTTATACCTGGGACAAGGTAGTAGGGCAGGGAGGCTGTTGGCTTGGCAGTTGAAGCAAAAATCTTTGGCAAGGTGGGTGACTGCTCTTAACCACCCAGAATCAGGGCAATTGATCACGGATCCGGCTGAAATACTAGGAATTTTTAAGTCTTTTTATCAAAAGCTTTACACAAGCCAGCAGCCCCCCACCCAGGTATCAGATGAGACCCAAGAGTTCTTGGAAACTATCCCTTTACCGAGACTGTCAAATGATGTTGGCCCTCAATTAATAGCTCCCATCTCTGTGGAAGAAATAGGCAATGTTATTGACTCATTTTGCCCAGATAAAGCGCCTGGCCCGGATGGATTCACAGCTTTTTTTTTTCAGCAATTTAAAAATAATCTTGTACCCTTATTACAGGAGCTATTTTCTTTCTGGTGTGATCAAGGGATCAGGGACCAGATGCCATTCGAGGCCAAGATTATCTTGTTGCCAAAACCAGACAAGCCCATCGATGAATTGAGTAGCTATAGGCCAATTTCTTTGTTAAATCTGGATGTGAAAATCTTTGCTAAAATATTGGCCAACAGATTAAAACGAGTATGGCGGACTTTATTGAGTCCAGAGCAAGCCGGCTTTGTTGAGGGTTGCTCCTCAGCTGATCATTTTCGTAAATTGTTTTACCTGATTTCTGTCTCTGCGGATCCTGCATTGGAAGCGTCATTAGTTTCATTAGATGCAGAGAAAGCTTTTGACAGGGTGGAATGGACCTTTATGTTCACTACCCTGTCAAAGCTAGGCCTTCCAGATAGATTTATTCACATGGTTCGTATTTTATATTCTTGCCCTGTAGCTAAAATCCAATGCAACAACCTAACTTCGGAGGCCTTTCCTCTCTCTAGAGGTACCCGGCAGGGTTGCCCTTTGTCGCCATACCTTTTCAATCTATACATTGAACCGTTAATTAGATCCATAAAGTCCAATAGAGAGGTGAAGGGGCTAAAGATTGGGGACACTGAATTTAAACTATCTGCATTTGCAGATGACCTACTGTTACACATTTCGAACACTACTTCTTCCCTTCCTAAAGCTCTTGATTTAATTGATAAGTTTAGTAGGTTTTCAGGGTATAATCTGAATAAGGCCAAAATGTCAGTTTATTCTTTGACCCCATTTCTTCAGAGAAGTTGGTGCCTTTCCCTGGGACTTCGTTGGCAAACCAAATCACTAACCTATTTGGGGATTCAAATATCTAAGAACTTAGAGAATTTAACTGATTTAAATCTCAAACCGTTAATTAAAACCATTAAGGAAGATTTGATCAGGTGGTCAAAGCTTCCATTGACTTTTTCTGGAAGAGCCAATACGATAAAAATGGTGGTTATGCCCAAACTTTTTTACACATTATCTAACTTAAATGTTTACTTGCCAAAGTCTTTTTTCAAGCCGCTATTTCAGCAATGTGTGGCTTTTTGTGGAATGGGAAACCCCCTAGAAGGAGTTACCTCAAACTTACTCGGCAACGACGACTCAGAGGGCTACAATTACCGGATTTCTATGTTTACTACCTTGCAATCCATCTGGCAAGGTTGGGAGCTTGGGCTTGTGACGAGGGCCTAGCATACCCTGGCCTTCATTTAGATTGACTATTTGTTAAAGGCCTTAAGTTGGATTTAGAATCATTACTTTATGCCCCATGGGCTAAGATTCCCAAGAGGGCGAGGGATACGCCGTTAGGATGGGATATTAAAGCTTTGCAACAGTTTTATGCAAAATTTCAAATCTCGCAACGATACGATTTATCCCAACCTATAGTGGGTAATCTGAACTTGATTATTGGGAAGCTACCAATATCTAGACGGGGAATTGAAGGAGAAACGAAGTTGTGGGTCAAGGATCTCTATCAGAATAATAGGCTACTTTCACTTCAGGCACTGGTGGAGAAATTGGGAGGTAAACCTCAATCCTACCTAAAATTAAGTCAAATACTAAGCTGCGTTAAATTGTATTTTGGTAAAAGGCTGGGGCAAGACATTCTGGGACCTATGCTTGCGGAGTTGAAAGGGTTTGTGCAGGCGGGCAAGGTGGCATCAAAAATTTACAAGTATATAATAGTTAAAGGGAATTCGAAAGTGTCACCAGTCCCAGTACATTGGGAATTAAATTTTTCCTTGGGTAAGTCAGCAGAAACATGGGAAAAGGCTTGGGTCGATATCTATAAATTTATCAAGCAGGATAGATTGAGAGAAGTTCAATTTAAGTTACTTCATAACCTTTATCTTTCACCAGCTAAGCTTTCTAGGATGGGTAATCGCTTTACAGCGAATTGTACTGAGTGTAATGATTCACTGGCTACCAGCTACCATAAATTTTGGACCTGCCCCAAGGTGGCGGGATTGTGGCATTTGGTGAAGCAAAAGATTGGTCAATTTTATGATTTGGACAGGTTCTTCACTCCAGAGGCTTGTATATTCGGTGTGTTTGATAAAATACAAGGCAAGTTAACTAAATGTCGAATAGCTATGGTAGCATCGGTAACTAAATTAATAATTTTGCGCCACTGGAGAGGTGACTGGACTCCATCGTGCGCGGAGTGGTGGGAGGAGTTTATGAATGCTTTGAATGCAGAAAGATCAGTTCTCTCTTTTTATAATGCTTCACCAATATTTCAACAGTGTTGGGGGAAGCTATTCCAATGTTTGAAGGACAGGTACGGGTATTAGAGATAAAGTCCCTTATTCTCACTTCTAACTGTTGGAATGATATCGACCCCGGCTTGGTACTTTTTTTTTTTATGTATCCTTTCCTCCTTGGAGCCTCCTCTTGTGAACTCTGCTAAACTTCATATAGTTGGGTCATACTTTGTCTGTTTTTCTGAGGTTACATTATGATTACATATATTAATCATGTGAGTCAGCCACAGGGATAGCTGCCAGGGGTGGACGGGGGGTGGGGTTGGATAGGTCCCTTTTTTCCTTTTTTTTTTTGAGGGGTTTTGGGGTTTTGTTTCATTTTGTTACTCCTTTTCTATTTATCGTTTTATGGTTTCTATGTACAATGCACTTGTTTGGTATATATTTTATGTTGGATATGTTTCAATAAAGCTTGGTTATTTGCAAAAAAAAAAGAACAAGGGGGCACAATTTGAAGATGGGGGGGCGGCTCAGAGGTAATTTAAGGAAGTATTTTTTCACAGAGAGGGTTGTGGATGCATGGAACGGCCTTCCGGAGGAGGTTGTGGAGTCAAAAACAGTGGTGGAATTCAAGCATGCATGGGACAGTCATAAGGCAATTCTAGGGGGTGGGGGTAGGAAGAAGTAGGCTGCTGGTTAACTAGGATCTGCAGCTTATCCAATAGGTAGGGAAATGGGCAGACTGTGTGGGCCAAGCTGTCCTTATCTGCCGTCAAAATCTATGTTTCTATGTTTCTATCTATTTTAAAAGGGGCTATGATATTACTTTGCATTTTCCTTGAATGCTTTTGTATCTTGTTTGTCTATGGCCAGTTTAATTTCATAGTGACACTTTGCCCTTCTCATTTTGCTTTTCATAACTACAGTTTGAATTTGAAAGTGTTTTAAATTACTAGGGCATGGGTGATTTTTGTTAATGTTTACACGCATTTTTTTTTCTAATCATCCGTTTTAGCTTTTTGTTGAAAAAAGGTGGTATTGTTGGCACTGGTTACTGGCCCTCCCCCTTCTTGATTAGTTTAAATTGTTATTCTTTAGCTGTTCATTTATAAGCTGCGCTAGTGTTTGTTTCCCAACATTGTTAATACCCGCATGGAGCACTACAGTTTGATCTCCAGGCATGGCTTTCATAGAATCAGATAAGGATCGCTTGGCCCACCTAGTCTGCCCATTTCCCTAACTAACAGATAAGCTGCAGATCCTAGTTGACCAATAGCCTACTTCCTCCTACCACCCACTAGAATTGCCTTATGTCTGCCTCATGTATTCTTGAATTCCCCCACTGTTTTTAACTCTATGACCTCCTCAGGAAGGCTGTTCCATGCATCTACAACCCTCTCTGTGCAGAAATACTTCCTCAAATTACCTCTGAGCTGTCCCCCTCTATCTTCAAATTGTGACCGCTTGTTCTTGCACATCTCTTTTTCTGAAAGATGCTTCCCTCTTGGACTTTGTTGATTCCCTTGAGGTATTTGAAAGTTTCTATCATGTCACCCCTCTCACTCCTTTCCTCGAGGCTATACATCTTAAGCTCCTTTAGTCTTTCTTCATATGTCTTCTGGTGCAGACCCTGCACCATTTTGGTTGCCCTCCTCTAAACAGCCTCCACCCTGTCTATGTCTTTGCAGAGATGGGGTCTCCAGAACTGTACACAGTACTCCAGATGTGATCTTACCAACTGTCTGTACAGAGGGACAACAACTTGTTGCTTTCTGCTGGTGGTGCCTCTCCCTATGACCTTAGATAATATTTGCCTTATGTCTTATATTTTTGCTCCAGGTAGACAACTTACAGTACTCCTCTGTGAGCTTTATCAGTACCACAAATAATTGTATCTGTCCTGTGTAAAATTGAATCTCCCATAACAAGTTTTTATTTAGTATTATTGTCACAGTTAGTAGTGTTGTCTGAAACCTCTGGTTCTTCCCTTTCAAAACTGGTCTCCAAAACTGAATTTGGCAGATGGCATAAGCTATCTCTTACCCTGGCTGGGAAGATCGCTGCTGTTAAAATGGTGACCACTCCCAAAATGTTATACCTGCTCTTCACCTTCCTCCAAAATGGTTCCAAAAAGTGATAGTTTGGTGGGTGACTTTCTCTGGGAGGGGAAAAAACCTCTGTTCTGCCACAATAAACTTAGAGCACACTGGAGGCAAAGGGATTGGAACCTTCCTTGATTCGAGAGTTATAATTTAGCCTTACATGCTGCTCAAACCAGGCATTGGTTCAGTTCCTGCTCTGAGAGATCACCGCAGTGGGTTCACATGGAGCAGCATATTGCAAGGGAGGGGGTAGCCACAGGCCTTCTCTGCATTTCTAGTAGGAGGCCTCTAAATCAGCACCCAACCATAGCCTCGGTGGGAAGTGGCTGGTATAAAGTACATCGTAGGTTAGGGAACCGTCTGATCCCACTAGTTCATACCCTAATCTGGAATAACCCATGGGTGCAGATAGACAATCGCTCAATTTACTGGGTACAGTAGGCATCCAATGGGATCCACTTCATGGAAGACATAATAGAGGGAGACACAGGCATGGTTGTCACTTTTCAATCCCTGCACCGTAATTGGAACCTTCCCAGTAAGGACCACTGGAGGTACTTACAGCTTGGAGAGGCCATTAAACCCCTACTGTTGCATGGAGATCATGCTAATTACCCCAGTGAGTTTACTGCTTGGTTGAAGGCCCCCTAAGGGACTGGTGGGCAAAATATATGGCCAGCTATGAGATACCCTGCAGACCCAGTTTGGGGAGTCCAAACATAAATGGGAAAGATTTCTGTGTTGTAGTATCATATCACTGATGCCCAGTGGACCCAGGCTTGGCACAGTGCACACAACCTCCTTAGAGATGTTCAAAGTCACCTTATCCAGAACAAGATTCTGCACTCAGGGTACAGGACACCTATGGTACTACATGTGGCTGGGGTACTGGGCCACTATTGGTGTCGGCGCTGTCGAGCCCTGGGTGGAGACTTATATTTTGTGGTCATGTCCCAAGCTGGTACCCCTCTGGAGGCAGATTTGCAGTCTGGGTGCAGAGGTTCTGGGGACAAACATGCCCCATCACCCTCACTACTATTACTAGGCATATGGCCACAGGAGCTGAATCTCTCTCACCTAGCATTTAGGTGGCTTACCATACTGGCTCTATAGGCCAAAAGAGCTATTCTGTGTAACTGGTATAGTACTACTATCCTATAGGGGGATCCTTACTTCTCTCACTGGTGCTCTTTACCTGGACAGACTCTCCTATTGCAAGGTCAACCAAATGGAGCACTTCACCTCCTGTTGGGGACCATATATGGCCTATGTTAGTTCCCAGACTTGGATAGGTTGGGAAATCATCACTGGTGGGTCCACTTACCTAGCAGATAGTAGGTGGTTTCCTACTCCCTGCACCCTTAAATCCCCCCATCACCCCCACCCCTTCCTGTGGAGAGTAGCTGGGTCACCCTAATCCAGTTTGGTCTGGACCACCTCTTTCCTCCCAACCCAGTGCAGACAGAATGTTTAGCTGCTCATGACTCTGGTACTGCCTTGTATGCTCTGTTTTTCCTTTATTGTCTTTCAGAGCCCGGTACTGCCTCAGGTTGCTGTGCCTGCGGATCCAGTCATTTTGACTTCTGACTGATGCCATGATGAGATTGTCCTGGTTGGATAGTATACAGAGTTTCCCTCCTGTCACCTATAGTACGCGTAAGTAGTAGCAGCACATGATTCACTTGTTGCACAGGTTAGAGCTCCTTAGTCTAGTTAAGGTTCATTTAGTTTTTCTCTTTCCCCTAGTATAACAGGTGCCAACCCCTGTTTAGGTGTAATAGATGGGGGGTAGCTTCATACTTGCCACATACCTGCTAATTAATTGCTGTATTCCATTAAAGAATTGTTCCATTTTAGTGGTACTAGCCCACTTTTTCCCCTTGCCAAAGGCGTTGGTAATACCTGTTCAATGTTTTTTCTGCATATCCATGTCTGAAGTTTATATGACATGTATGTAATGTGTTCCTGTTGTAGGTGCATTTCTCGTATGCACTCTGTATTGTGATTTTATGATAACAATAAAAACCATTAACAACAACAACAACAAAACTGGTCTCACTGAGTGTTGCATATCTATTTGTTAATTAGACTTTTTTCATTCCCCAGTGCACTTCTTCTTTTATTGTTTTGTTTTTTTATGTAACCTGAGTCCACTCTGTATCAATCATTTCCTGGCCTACAAAGTCATTTATGTTACCAGTGTTAATCAATTTTTCAGGGCTATTTTTATCTGCGTTATCCAACTTCCTCTTATCTTCAGTAGTAGCATTTACCACCCATCCTTCTGGGCATACTAAAGGAGACTAATCCTAAAGTTAATAATTGGCTAATCCGAACCCCAAAGTTGTAGAACCTCATCCAGAGAAAATGAGAACTGAAGGAGTATGGAATCATGACATGTCAGGTGAACAGAGCAAGCAAGCATCTAGTAAACTCCAAGTTTGAGAATCCATGAGAAGGCCTGAATGCTAGGAGAGTGAAATCCACAGTCGATATGAATTGGAAGCAACGAGTCGCAGTGGTGAAGCACTCCAGCAGGTGAGGATGACTTCTCAGAGGAGAATCCAGAATCCAAGGTTCTGTATCCAGGTCCAGAAGGAGGAGTGTCAGGTCATGTTTTACTTGGCAGGCTGAAAATGAAGACTGTGGTGATGAAGCATAAGAACTGGCGTATGCAGTGTGATTGGAGGATGGAGCAGTAGGAACCTCCAATCGGAGAGGGGAAGCAAGTACATGAAGTAGGTAGAGATCGTAGTGCGAATAGGTAGACATGAGTCAGATGTGGTTCCAGGTCATGAGGAGCGAAGTGGGTTGTAAAGTAGTAATTAGTCATGATGACCTCTAGGCCCTGTGAAGGCGAAGCAAGTAGTATGAGCAAGTACTGTAAATAAGTGGACCTGTACATAGGTCAGTTGTAGTAGTAAGTAAAGCTGCATAATGCAGACGTAGTAGTAGGGGAAGTAGTATTCCATAGCTAAAGTATGGTATACAGCAAGGGGTAAAGAATGAAAATAGTACGGGAATCGAAGAGCTTCGTGTATATCCAATGGTTGCATAACAATGATGATATCCACGTCCAAGCCATAATGGTAACTTAGCTGGAATGGACTCTGTAATAATAGTCTGCCGAGTTCTAAATAGTCGAGCTCATGAGTCATAGATAGGGAACTGAAGAGGCAGAATCAAAGGAGGTAGCATTGTCACAGGGTCCAAGAAGCCTTAAAGCTTATCAGGGTATTGAAGATCCTCTGGATGAACTTAACTAAGTGTCCTGGTGAAAGTGTAGCAGTAGAAGTTCATATGATGGAAGGCAGGCAGAAGCAGTCAAGAATAGATGACGAATGTCTAAACAATCCAGATGTCCATAGTAAAGGAGTTCCTAGGGCTGGCTGACACGGTGGCAGGTAGGCGTATAGTAGAATTTGCGAATCTCCAGGCCCCGAGCTGGCGAGGCAGGATTAAAGGAAATGGTATTGTAATGGCGACATATGCGGAGTGAGTTCAGTGTGGAGTAGCACTGTAGTTTTCAGCCAGACTTGTGAGTAGAATAGTGCTGTAGACTGTTGTATCCCGAAAATCAAGGATGGTAAGGATTGCAGTGAGGAGATCTCGGTAGAAGAGTTGGCATCTGGATGAGGTAATAAGCATCCTGAAACTGTAGTAATTCAATGCTTAAGGCATTTGCTCAACCAAGAAAGACAATATTGAATAAAGTCAGCAGGGAGTCCTGATGGAGACGATAGCAGTGGTTCCAGGGAAGTTGAAGTAGCATGGCGAGGAGCATCCAAGAGAATTGAAGCAAATATCTTGATGTACCTCAAAAATAATCCGATGGAAGGTGGGAGCTTAGGGAGTGTATTTGGAAGGTAGGTCTGAATGAAAGCAGCTCTGTAGGAGCATCCATGGGAACTAAGGAGAGCTAGCCCAATGAGATAACGAAGTGCTGCTGGGCCTTGTACAGGTCAGCTGATGACATAGATGATACGATTGAATGAGTATGTCAGCCGGAGTGAAAATAGAATTAGTAGCTAGACCTAAAGGCTAGCATGCAACTAGACCATGCGAGGTCAGTGGTAAAGTAAGTAAGATTGGTTGCTAGCCCCACGTAAGCTAGCATGCGCAGCTGGACGATGGTCTGCAGGGAGGATCTGGAGCAGGGCTCAGAAAGCAATGATAGGGTGCAGGACTGAAGCACAGACCAGGAGTCCAGACACTGAAGGCATGCAGCAGGTAGGCTGATACGTGGGTCGGATGAGTGGCTGGACCACATGGAGGCCAGCCAAAAGAGTGAGTAGTGGCGGCAGCTAGGCCCCATAAAGGCTAGCAGAACCGCAAACCCACACGCAGGGTAGCGAAGGAACAGTTTGGTGAAGCACAGGATGAGCAGTGCTACCATGGGAAACCAGGACAAGTAGGAAGCAGCTATTTTTTAAATGAGTAAAGGTGGATCCCGCTGAAAATGAGATATTGCACTGCAGCTCGACTATCCTGTCCAAATTAACTGTAAATAAACACAAAAGGCTTGGTTTGGCAGGAAGGAGTGGCATCAGTCCCAAAATTGCAATAGAGCTACAGTACATTCAGTTTTTTCTTTATTTTACAAATCTTCCTCAGTTCATGATAAACACAGTTAACTGTGAGTACAGATTGGTAGTCTCAATAAGTGCCCCAGCCAGCCGAGACGCCAACAGCCTGTAGTAAAGAAAAACCCTGCAAGTCCCAGACGAGGGAAAACAGGGCTAGACCATGATAAATGAAAAATAGAGTCTCGAATATGTCTGGTGTGGAGAAGCCGAAAGTTTAATTTAGCAAGCATGACTTAGTTGTGCAGCCCAAAGTGAGCTCGCAGACTTCCATAGGAATACATCCAGCAGAGCATCAGTGAAGCAAAAGTAAATGGCAGTGGCCGCAATGTACAGGGCTGAGCAAGAAAGTTCATCGTTGTATGGTCATGCAGTGATGCATGGCAAGCATAGAAACATAGAAACATAGAAACATAGAATTTGATGGCAGATAAGGACCGCTTGGCCCACCCAGTCTGCCCATTTTCCTACCTAACAGATAAGCTGCAGATCCTAGTTAACCAACAGCTTACTTCCTCCTACACCCCACTAGGACTGCCTTATGCCTGTCCCATGCATTCTTGAAGTCCCCCACTGTTCTTGACTCCATGACCTCCTCAGGGAGGCTGTTCCATGCATCCACAATCCTCTCAGTGAAAAAATACTTCCTCACATTACCTCTGAGCCGTCCCCCCTCAAGCAGACGGGGTTCAGCGGTAGGCGCGATGGCGTTGAGAAAGGAGGCAGTCAAGGAATGCGTGGCAGCAGTGGGCCGGTATGGAGCTCCATGGGTGGTGGCGGTGAGGTGGACTAGAAGCTCCAACAAGCAGCAGGCTGCAGGAAAGAAGATCAAAAGCGGTGAAGGACTGGGCATGGAGCCGGGACTGCTCAAAGGAGGAAAAGGAGAACAGGAAGGCAAGTGAAACAACAGGAAAGTGCACAATAGGACAGGGAAAAGCACATCGCTCAAGAATGAGCTATAGGCCCCCCCCTAAAAAAAAACACAGGGACGAAAATGAAACACCAGGAATGGGAAAGAAAGGGGGGACAACAGAAAGAAACGAAGCAAGGCAGGATGAAGAAATGGGGGTTGGATGAAGAACAAAGAGAGCAGCCTCGGACCAGCAATGGCACAGGAGCAGCGAGTGCGACTTGCTCTAAGCAGGGCTGCATGCAGTCTGTTGGCTGATATAAGATGGGAGGGAGGAGCTCTTCCCCCACTTAACTACGGGCATGGCCCTACTTATATCATATTTTTTCCAGATTTATATATGGAAATAACCTTGGCCTTGTTCCATTCAGTGGGGAAGTCAATTGTAGGTAGGGATAGATTAAACATACTTGTCAAAGCACCAGCCAATATTGGAGCAGCATATTTTAATAATGCCATAGATATTCCATCCAGCCCTATAGCTTTGTAGGGATTCAGTTTACGTAAAATGTCATATACTGCTGTTCCAATTATTTTCTGGAAAAAAAATTATTGTTTACTGCTTTCATCTCTGTTTCTATTAATAGGGGAACATCATTTGAATATTTAGCTACTGAATGTAATACCACTTTTCCCATGTTTATAAGAAAGCTATTGAGCAATTTGTTGTTTCACTCCCCATCTTAACTTACCGTCCATGTACAGAAAATGAATCTGGTAACCTCGTATTATCCATTGGTTATCATTTTCATACCAATCCCCAGAAATCCTGGGGCCTACTGTCCAAAGTTGTCAAAACGTTTGTTTTATAATATTTTTGGTTTTCCCTCTTAATTTCCTTAATGTAAAGATGTCTAGCTTGTCTACATTTCAGCCAGTCTAATGAAGTATTAGTATGTTTTGTATTCTTCCATTTTTTATCTCTTCTACTCTTGAATTTATATAAGTTACTATTACACCAAGGGGCATTTCCAGCTTTCACTGGTCTCTTTTTTACTGGAATATGTTTATCATAAATTATAAAAAGGGCTGCAATTTGGTTGGTTGTTAGGATTCCAACAGCCTTACATTAATCCATTTTACACTGTCATGTACAGCCTGATCACCATGGCACATGGATTCTTCCTGTCAGCATTCCATCCTCTAGCACTGCTGAATGACTGGAATGATGCATTCTGATTCTGAACCAGCATTCTTAAACTGTTGGTGGAAGAACTATTTTATCAAAAATCTCCCTCTAAATGTGGAAAACATTCAAAAATCATACTTTTAACATTTTTATTTTGGAATATTTGTTATAATAGCAATAAGGCACTCCTAGGAGTTAGAGTAACAATCAGTTAATCACCCCCTAGGGGCAATATGGTACTCTGCTGCACCTTGTGCCACATTACACCCCTAGAGGGTGATTAACAGATTGTTAATCTAACCCCTGGTCATGCCTTATTGCTTACTTGTTTTAAATTCCCCTATAAAATAGTTCCAGGCATCATTTACATTAGATGTAAGAGAGAGAGCCCATTCCAATCAATATTTTCTAAATTGATCATAAATGCTGAATAATCAAAGGACTTCCAGGATCTGTAATAAGCAAAGTTTGTCCCTTTTGGTTTTTTTTATATTCATTTTAACACAGATTGTTCCTTGGTGATTGCTAAATGAGTCTGTGATCACCCCTGAAATCCCGTAACTTTTAGGTTTCAAAGTAAATATGAGATCTAAAGTAGTGAAGATTGTAGGAGCAGCTAAATTAATTCTAGTAGCCTCTCCAGTTAACTGCTGTAGTCCCAAATTGAGGCTTAGGTCTTACAATTCATTATTTTATTTCACCGTATTCCAATTGACATTAAAATCACCAATTAATAAGATCTCATGGCTATCTTTGAAACCAGTTAACGCCTTCTGTAACTCATTAAATATCAAACTTGGGCATTTTGGGGGGTGATATATCCCCCACTAACAAAACAGGTCGAACATAAGGCAGATTTATTTCCAAGGCTATTATTTCCAATTGAATAGTAATACTATTTAAGTTTATCAATCTAGACTGCAAACAAGATTTGCCATAGAGAGCAACCCTCCTCCTTTTTTTGTTGTATCTCTCCTCAAAATATCATCTCCAGGGATATTTACAAAATAATTGGTTGTCCTATTGTTTAACCAAGTCTCTGTCAATACTAAGTAATCTGGATTTGCCTGAGTTGTCCATTCCCTGACTGCATCACTTTTGGGGATAAGACTTCCTACATTAAAGTGAATGGTTCCACCAAGCCTCAGCAACAGGAATCGCAATGACAACCCTTACATAATCGCAATCCTGCTGACGCTGACATGTCCCAAGATGACCCACAACATGCAGACACCAACCACCACTGTAGACTGTATAGATGTGGAGGGGTTCCCCCTGTAACCCCCCCACTTTAGATATCTAATTCCATGTCACACAGACAGTGGAGTTAGGTGTTTACCTCCAGTCATGAGAAATCTCCATCACTGAGAAATCCCTGCCATCATAAAGTCTGTTGACACTGTGGTTTTAAAGTCAGGGAGTCACTGTAGGAATGTCGATGTTGTAATGGTATACAAAAGTGAACAGTGCTAAAAGTGTTTCCATTTAACGCATCTGTATTTAATGAGATTGCCTCTATCGGTCCTGGATTGGGGTGAATATCACCACATATTAGCAAATGGCTACACAAAATAAATTTCATTTTACCTCATAACCCTATATGTGGCCCTAACTGTAGTCTAATAACTGACATGCTCAATTTGGGTATAATTACTGGCTCTGCCTTTTTCCCATAGGGAAACTGTGGTGTAATTTGCCATTATAAAGGAGTGTTTTTAACGGCAAACATGCGCACGATTTCCCTTCCTCTGCACATGCTCACGCAGCAGCGCGACCAGTCAAGAGAACTCATCGCTTCTGTGTTATCAAACCAGAACCACCAGAACAACTCGGCGGTAAGTCTTCTTCTTTTCTCCCCCCCTTTTACCCTGCACAGAAAGACCTGAAGAAATGGGGAAAAAAAAAACAATTTAAAATACAAAAATCTCGGCACCGGAGTAAAAGGACCGACCTTGAGATACACTGGCAGGATACACAGAGCTGTTTATTTTATATAATTGCTGAGGCAAAAAAAGCAAACCCAGCAATATATAAAATAAAAAATGGGTCGGGTATCAAACTCAATTTCTACAGACCCTGCCAGAGATGTTGATGAACCGGCTTCGCCTCGACGGCGTAGCATCCTGACAACTCGGGTGTGTGTAAAATCTCGTTACACACCCCGACCCATACGTTATTCTATATTTAATTAACCTCATGCCCATGTCACCACTAATGCTAGCAGATTGTAATAAGACTGTTGCCTTAAACAAAGCAGATCCTATGCTTCTGGCTAGCGTACTCAATAATATTTCATAGTGAGTGAGCAACCCGTGGTCATGGCCATCATCCAGAATACCCATGGTAGCACCCTTATTTACATAAATGGGTTTCAGCCTTTACTTCTGTTGTATTTTTCCCCTATAAAACTATATGCACCCACATTCCTAACCAAAGAGTACATAGTACCCACTTTAAGTGCATTGTCATTTTCATACTTTGAATTAATCTGTGTGGAAGCAAGACAGAATGTTTTTTAAAAACACAGAGTTAACTTTAGACAATAACAGTCACAGTCATTTATTAAAGAGTTAAATCATGTAAATAATCCTATCCTAAAAACAATTTACTGCCTAAAATACTGTATAACAGGTTGAATTAGAGCCTGATTTATTTCACGGTTCACTACGTGCTGCTGCTATTCGCACCCAATTAAATTAGCACATGGCACACAGTAAAATACAATCCAGCAACCAAGCAATCAATTTCTTAATTTAAGGATTTCTTAAAATCACAATTTACAAATTGGTACGCAGGTCTAGTCTCAGAGAAAATTGGTGCTGGTGGGTCTGGAGATCTAAACATTGACCTTCACCTCCAAACACTTAAAGAACACCATGCCCATTAGCTTGAGGAGAGCTTTAAGAGCCTGACATCATGAATGGATTATGTCATCCATAGATTTAAGCAAGCTGGCATCTATGATGCTCACCAGACCTACCTTACTGAGTAAGTAACCACACTAAGCTGTAAAATGCTATAAAATGCTGTAATTTAATGCAGAGAAAACTTTTGGTGAGCAAGTAAGTAGTAATTGGTGTTTGCTGTGTACTTCACAGAAGATCGCTAACAGCAAAGTGCTACCCCTGAAGTGTGTGTGTGGATTACTGAGTAAGTTACTAAACCACACAAAGATGTAAAATGTTTTATTTTAATTCAGAGAAAACTTTGGTGAGCGAGTAGTAATTGGTGTTTGCTGAGTATTTCAAAGGCAAACACCAAACAGAAGATGGCTGACTGCCAATTGTTAAGATGTCTGCGTGGCTCAGTTGGTAGCACATTAGCCTCTGGACAAGAGGGTCATGGGTTCTGGTCCCACACTGGGATTAGACTTGCACCTAAAAATCGCTGGCATCCGAATGCAGTATTGGGGGGTGCTGTATTGCTGGGGTGTGCTGCCCTACAGATGGGATGTTAAACCAAGGTCCCTTCTGCCCATCCTGGTGTTGTCCAGGTGGAAGTAAAGAACCCAGAGCACTCTTCATAAAGAGCAGGGAAATTCCTGGTGTCCTTGCCAACATTCCCCTTCCTATAAACTAGTTCATGCAATTATCCAGGCTGTGTGTGGGTGATGATGTGAGACATTGCCACCACCACATATTCAGTCACTTCACTACCAGTCTAGCATTGCTTGTAAAGCGCTTTGGGATACTGTGTATGAAAAGTGCTATATAAATGCTGATTCTTCTTCTTCTTTTTCTTCCAAACCCTGAAGTGTGTGTGTGTGTGTGTGTGGATTTCTAAAGAATGAACACAGAGGACACATGAAAGACTTTATTGTCTTTATTATTTTGAGATTTTAAGTGTTTTTGTTGTACTTTAATGAAGTTTATACTGGTCCACTAGCATGTAGAAAGTTTCTCATACTTGCATTTTTTTAAATCATGTAATTTTTGCATTCATTTTGTTTTCGCTTAAAATTCTCAATAGTGAATATAGCAAAAATAAAATGAATGCGAATATAACCTACTATACAGTATATATGTGTGTGTGTGTGTGTGTGTGTGTGTGTGTGTGTGTGTGTGATGTATAAATTCACTTCTGAACCCACACCAAACTGTCCCTCATTACCCCTTTAGGGCAAAAAAAAGTAACCTCCTTTTCTTTCCTGAGTGGTGCTCGTGCCACTCACACTTGTGCTAGCTAGTAGCATGGGCTTTTAAATCTGTAAGCCCTGCCTCCCAATCATGCGCCCAGTTGCTGGCTCCCCTGAGCCCCCTACACACTGGGAATACTGACAAGCAAGCAAGGAACCTGTCAAGTCACTGAGCAGGCTACAGAGCTGTTTGTGCAAAAATCTTTTCAGCATTGCAGTACACTGCTGTAACTGTTCTTCTCCTGTCTTCTTGCCTCCAGTCCTCCTCCACTCCACTGGGCTTCAAGTCTCAGGTACAGGTATGCTGAAATGCTGACACAAGTGGCATGGACTTTTAAATCTGTAAGCCCTGCCTCCCAGTGATGTGCCCAGTTGCCAGCTCCCCTGAGCCCTCTATATACTGGGAACACTGACAAGCAAGCATGGAACCTGCCAAATCACTGAGCAGGTTATAGAGCAGCTCATGCAAGAGTCTTTTCAGCATGGCAGTGCACTGCTGTAACTGTTCTTCTCCCATCTGCTTGCCTCCAGTCCTTCGCCGCTCTACTGGGCTTCAAGTCTCAGGTGCAGGTATGCTGGAATGCTGACACACAAGCAATGTGGGATTTTAGATCTGTAATTCCCACCTTCAAATGATGCGCCCAGTTGATGGCTACCCCCGCCCCCTACACACCGGGAACACTAACAAGCAAGCAAGCAAGGAACCTGTCAAGTCACTGAGCAGATTACAGAGCTGTTTGTGCAAGAGTCTTTTCAGCATTGCAGTACACTGCTGTAACTGTTCTTCTCCTGTCTTCTTGCCTCCAGTCCTCCTCCACTCCACTGGGCTTCAAGTCTCAGGTGCAGGTATGCTGGAATGCTGACACAAGTGGCATGGGCTTTTAAATCTGTAAGCCCTGCCTCCCAGTGATGTGCCCAGTTGCCAGCTCCCCCGAGCCCCCTACACACTGGGAACACTGACAAGCAAGCAGGGAACCTGCCAAATCACTGAGCAGGTTATAGAGCAGTTTGTGCAAGAGTCTTTTCCGCATGGCAGTACACTGCTGTAACTGTTCTTCTCCCATTTGTTTGCCTCTGATCCTCCTCCACTCCATTAGGCTCCAAGACTCAGGTGCAGGTATACTAATATGCTGGAAGGCTATGTTGAAAATTTGGTGTAACGATATTACAAAATAACAAATTTATGAACCTACATTACATTTTGCTAACACAGACTCATAACGTTGTTGATATTTTTACCTTCAAATTTCTGTTTCAGCCCTATCAGCTCTAGCCAGATCTTGACTAGTATTATGACTGTTGACCTACAGAAATTCCATGTCATTTACAATAATGTGTGTTGCATTGTGCTCCTTGTACCAATCTAAACCCATTTTGCACTTTTTATGTCCAACTAAATGTTTTTTCCCCCTAATTTTTAGGCTAAATATATTTTTTAGCTGACTAATTCATTAAGCCATTTTTCTCCTGTTTCTACTTCTGAAAGAATTGGGTGACAGTTTCAAATTCTAACACTTCCTTTCAGTTGTCTGAAGGTGCTGGATTAGTAACCCCCTTTTATGAAGAGAGAATGGCCTCTAAATCCTTCTCTGTGGATGCTCTCAATTATTGTGATATTCTGCCTGTTTAGCTTTGTTCCGTGGCTTCATTCAGATCATTTAAATTTCTGTTGCATTGCTATTTAATGGAAACTGGTAATTGCGATTGATTGCTGTTTTATTATTCTGTATCATTCTTTATTATATGTATAACATAGGCAGTGTCAGTGGCTCAGTAGGTAGCACACTTGCCTCTGAGGCCGGGAGATCAGAGGGCTGTGGGTTCAGTTCCCACATCTGGCACTTGGGTTAATATCCTAGTACTGACACTGTAGTGCAGTATGAGAGGGGTTCTGCACTTCTGAAGTGCCGTCTTTTGGCTGAGAAGTTAAACTGAGGTCCCATCTACCTGGATTGGTGGTAGTTCACGTGGATGTAAAAAATCCCATGGCACTTCTTGAAAAGAGTAGGGGTGATTTTATTATAATAAGAAGAAAGCATAATACGAGTAATACAAACAAATCAAAATAAAGATAATTATACAATTAGTAAGTTATATAATTCAATATATACATTATCTCAATGAAAACTTTCACACATATACAATCTTCTATCCTTTCCTATTTATATTTTATAATGTGTGAAAACCCCTTCCACCATGTTTTAACTTTCTCTGCCGTATATATTTGTGAATCATGTAAATATACTTTTTGTAATTCATTGGTTACATAAAGATGAAATGCTTCCACTGTAGTTATCTTTTGATATAATACCCATTGACATCTAATTTGCCACAGACACAATCTTAAATAAGCAAGCAATATCCATACTGTACTTTTCTCATATTTTTTTAAGTTTTGAGAAAGTTCGACAATTATTAATAACTCATAAGTAGGTTTCAATAACCAAGGAAAAGACCATTTTTTTGCTAAGTAAGCCCATAATGTAACCGAATTTGGACAATCTAAAAAAAATGTTCCATGGTTTCTTCTTTATTAATGCATTTTAAATACGGGCAATTTCTTTCCTCTTTTGCTTTGTACTTTGCTGTCCCCCTAATATTTAACCGACCATACATGATTAGCCATTGAGTCTCCCACATATGAGGGTGTAGCCAAGGATTATTCAACTGATTTAGCACTGTCTGATTCAAAGCTGATGGGCAGTTCTTGAAGACCTGACTCGTTGGCTAGATAGAAGCTAGTAACTCCTTGTATAATGTCTGAGATGAACCTTCACGTATTTGGGTTTTTGTTAACTTCCATTTATACAGTTTTTGAGCAGCTGGCTTAAAAAACACCGGAAGGGGGAGATGAGAGTTCAATTTTGGAGCATACTGTGTCCAAGCTCCTAAATATTGACCTATTGCTGCCTTAAACCACTGATCCTCACATCTATTTGTAATACCTATAGTAGTTTTCAATGACTGTGCAAAAAACCAAAAGAAACAAAAAAACACTGTGTCAATCATACCCACTCCTCCTTTAGTTTTGTCCAGATATGTATAACATTTTTTAATTGGATTGAGTCTATTTCCCCATAATAATTGAAAACAGAGACTATATAGTTTGGTTTCTAGGTGGGAAGGTAGGGGGAAATTATCGCTACATATTGGAAACATGGTAAAATAAATTGTTTTAATATCCATACTTTTTTTTTTTTACTAAATCGAAACCGCTTCCATCTATGTATTTTCTGTTCCACTGTATGCAACACTTTTATCCAATTTTCAGTTGGAAGATATTGTGGTCCATAGATTACTCCCAAAACATTAATTGGGTCCTTCGTTATTTTAATAGCTTTGTATTGTACTGGTGTCTGATAAATGCACCCCATCAATAAACCTTTCGATTTGGAATAGTTAAGTTTAGCATTGGATAACCTAGCATATAGTTGAAATTCGTGAAAAAAATTTTCTATTTGTGCTAAATTCTTGAAAAATAAACACACATCATCTGCATATGCTTGTATTGTTAATACCTTCTTCCTACCTGGAATTTTGAATCCCTCCCATTTTGTCATGATACTGACTGCTCTAATCAAAGGCTCTAATGAAAAGTTATACATCAAAGGACTTAATGGGCATCCTTGTTGAACCCCTGTGGTAATAATAATAATAATAATAATAATAATTTTATTTATATAGCACCTTTCAGTGTATCAAGGTGCTGAACAATTTTAAAAACAGTTCAAAACACTACATAAAAACAGAACACGTACATAAAATCAACATACAACGAAATAGAGTATTAATAATAAAATCCAAGCATTTATAAATAACTTAATTATCTAAAAAAGCCATATTCCACAAATAAGTTTTCAAATCCCTCTTGAAAAGTTCCACGGAGGTGCACTGCCGTAACCAACATGGTAGAGAGTTCCAAAGAATGGGTGCAGCATGCGAAAACGCTCTGCTGCCAGAAGATTTTAAACTCATTCTTGGGATCTCTAACAACCCCATGTCGGCCAAGCGGAGTAATCGGTCAGGGCAGTAAGGAACCAGGAGGTCTTTCAGATAGGCTGGACCCTGGTCGTGAAGGGCTTTAAAAGTCAGTAAAATGACTTTAAAGGTGATCCACCACCGCACAGGAAGCCAGTGCAGTTCACGCAGCATGGGAGTGATATGACAGGACTGACTTGTCCCAATCAAAACCCAGGCTGCAGCATTCTGCACCAGCTGTAGGGGACGGATTTCAACCCCAGAAAGCCCAAAGTACAGGGCGTTGCAGTAGTCCAAGCGTGAGGATACAAAAGCGTGAACCAAAGTAGGCAGGGAGTCAGACGGAACAAGATGCCTAACCCTGGCAATATTCCTAAGATGATAAAAGGAAATCTTGACAATGGCTGACACCTGAGCTTTAAGAGTCAGCCTTTCATCAAGAATAAACCCAAGGCTACGCACCCATTCTGAGGACGGCAGAGATACTCCACCAAGGACAATTCCAGATGGAGCACCAATACCCGGCCTCACCATCCGACCACCTGGGTCCACTACCAGCACTTCTGCTTTCTCCGAGTTCAACTTTAGCCAACTAGAATCCATGCAGTCTTGGATCTCCCCCAGACAGTTGTTAAACACCGAGAGAGCTCCATCCTGGTCGGGTGCAAAAGACAGATAGAGCTGGGTATCATCAGCATAGCAGTGAAACCTCAGCCCATATTGTCTAATGATACCTCCAAGGGGCAGCATATACACTGCAAACAACATGGGTGACAGCACAGATCCCTGGGGCACTCCACACAACAAAGGAATTGGGTCAGAGGAAAAATCCCCACAACTCTGTATCTCCGGTAGGGAATGACATGAACCATTGCAAATGGTTCCAGACATTCCACAGATTTGCCCTGGACGAGCTAACAACACCATGTGGTCCACTGTGTCAAAGGCTGCAGAGAGATCAAGAAGAACAAGAATGGAGCATCTCTTCTGATCCCTCGCCATCAGAAGATCATTTAACACCCGAACCAGCGCAGTCTCGTGCTATGTCTTTTCGGAAGCCCGACTGGAAGGATTCAGAGACATTATGGATGGTTAAATGGTCATCCAATTGAACTGCTATGACCTTCTCAATAACCTTCCCAATAAAGGGAGGTTAGAGATAAACCGATAATTAGAAAAACAGTCCGGGTCCAAGGAAGCTTTCTTCAAGACAGGAGTCACCACTGCCTCTTTCAAGGAGCAGGGAAACTCGCCTAATTCCAAGGAGCACCAGACTATTTGCACCAGGACCGGACCGATGATATCAAAACAACCCAAAATGAGGGGAGTCGGACCGGGGTCCAAACCACAACTTGTGGGATGCATAGAATGGATGATCCTCATAATGTCCATGAACTCAGGTCATCGAAAGGAACTCCAGGAGAAATGAGGCACTGTCATCTCATGCTGTCCAAGAGCATCACCCATAAAGGTTACCAGACCCAGGTTCATCCTGATGTTGGCCACTTTAGTTGCAAAGTATAGAGCGAGCTCATCACACTCTGCTTGCGAAAAAGCTTTCCGAACATGCAGGCAGGCTGGGTTGCACAGTCTGTCTACAGTTCAGAACAGCTGAGCCGGTCGATTCTGAGCAACTGCAATCTCCCTGGACAGGAATTCTGCCTTCTTATGGGTGATTGCAGATTGATAGCTAACATAATGTTCCATCAATCTAGAGTGGTCGGCATCGAGGGTGGACCCGCACCAGCGACGCTCTAACCTTCGCCCCTGTCTCCGCATCTCCCTCAGGGTCCCATCAAACCATGGGGCTCCGGGACGAAGGGATAGGGGGCACTCACGAACAGGAGCAATAGAATCCAGAGCCATTGTTACGGCCTTATTATAGGCCAGCACCAGTACTTCTGGGCTGTGCTCACGAACAAAGATGAGAGGTCAGGACAGCCACTGAACTTGTGGGTAACATTCCGTAGTGGTACCTGACCATCTCCACAGGGGCTGGTCTTCTCAGGGGGGTGCAAAAATTGAACCTCACGATGTGGTGATCAGACCTGGCGACTGGTTCCACCCCCATGTCGGATACGTTGATCCCTAGAAGGAAGACTAAGTCTAAAGAGTGTCCAGATTTATGCATAGCAGTGGAAATCACCTGTGTGAGGCCCAAAGAAGACATCAATTGGAGGAAGTCATTGCCAAAATTTGAGAGTTCATCGTCGACCCAGGCGTTGAAATCACCCAGAACCATCAATCTGGGTGATTCAAACGACATGTCGACGAGGAAGTCTGCTACTTCCTGTAAGAAGCATCTGCCATCTCCGGGTGGACGGTAGATGAGAAAGATTCAAACGCCTACACCTGCTACGACTGTACACTCAAAAGACCCAGCCTCACCTACTACCACATTTGTGAGACCCAATTCTGTCTTAAAACAGACTGCAACCCCCCCCCGCCCCTGCGGTCCAATCTCGGGCGGTGTATCACCGAGTACCCGGCCGGAATCATGGCCTCCAAAATAGGGCCAGAGTTTTCATCCAGCCAGGTCTCGGTGATGCAAGCCAAGTCAGCCGAACCAACAAGATCGGCAATAATAGCAGTCTTATTCCTAACAGACCTGGCATTGCATAACACCGCCTGAGTTGGACAAACTTCGGGGGTTGTCAAGCCCATCTGCCCACTAATTTCTGTAGTGCCCTTGGGTATGGATACCAGACAGGGAAAACCTCAATCTGGATTCCATTTCACCCCAGGGCACCTTCTGGACCTGACTACCCCGATACGATGAACCCGCTCATTCATCCACCCCTGTTCGACAACCCCCCCTCCTACAAACAATGCCCAGTGCTCTACAGTGCTGGTAGATGTCGAAATGAAGAGGAGGAGTGACAAAGGGGCGAAGGGCGCGAAGCGAGGAGGATGAATAGTGCACCACTGTGGGGGCTAAAGGCCAGCACATGTTGCTACTTAAATAAAATAAACCAAAACCCAAGACAAACTAATTAACAATCGGCTAACAAAAAACGTAAATATAACCTTAGGGAAAAAGAAAAAAAAAATCTACACCTGAACTATTACCCACCCCGGATTGCTCTCACCACCGGGAAGAAGAGGGCAAGGCACTCTCACTGCCTAGCCCTTATGGGATATAGCAACAGAGGACAAAGAAACAAAAACTCCTCCCAAGTTCTCTCACAACAGGGAGGGTGATGTTATTTGTTCATTCCCTCACAGGAAGGAAACAGAATAAATCAAAAACTAAATAAACATAAAAAAAAGCTGAAGGACACAAAGACCTCTCACCCCCAGTGTCCAAAAGCCATAATCATCAATCATCAATCACTCAAAAACAAAACAGAACAAAAAAACAAAACAAGGTTCCTTAGAATTAATATGTCCATATCAGGCAGGAGACAGTTAGGTATGGTGCAGAAAAAGTCAAGGAATTTTGCCAAAGAAGTTCAGAAATCCATAAAATTTGGTCTGGAAGAAGTCAGCTCGACTCGTGCCCCGTTTTCTCCCAGACAGGTAATCTTTGGAGGGTCCAAGCTACCCTTACCAAAGAATCACGAAAGTACCACAGAGTGGCAGTCCTCGTGGTTCAAGGGTGAGTACTCCAGCCAGCTCCCCGACTAAGAAAAATACCCCAAACCCCTGCAGTGTAGCAAAGCTCCAAACCAGACACCTACCAGGCATTTAACAAACAGGGCTGGCACCAAAATTTCACAGCCAGTTAATAAGAAGAAGTCTCAAAAACCTTACTCAAACGAGGCACCTCAGCACTCTAAATTTTCGAGCTGTTCAATGTTTTAAAAATTTAACCTTAACCAAGTCAAACAGCACCAAAGACAGGATTCTGAAAAAGAAGAAAGGGCAAACTCAGCCAGTGTCACTCCATCACGAATCCACCACCAGGGTTCTGAGTAGCGTAGAAACAGCGGGCTCTTCAAGCCCTATTCCCACAGAGTGAACGCGCTTCTCAGCCACGAAGAAATTCGGCTAAAAGCCCAGAGCCACCCGCCACAGGACAACGCAAAAACTCCACGACCTCTTCAGTCCACCAAAGAATCCCAGGAAGCAAGTCTTCACCTCCACACGGACCAAAGGGCTCCCCGCTCTCTCCGCCGGACTCGTCCAAGAGCTGAAAACTAAAGGGAGTGAGCAGAAACAAGAGAGCCCCTCCGGCGTTCCTCCGCTAAACGGATCCTGCCGAAACTCCGAAAACACCACCTCAGGTCCGTGGCAACCAAAAAGCCCAACCGATGTTCTTCATTCAGTAAATCCTGCCGAAAACTGCAAACACCAACAAAAAGTCCATAAAATCCAGAAAAAGTAAATTAAATAGCGCAAACTAAAAATCAAACGAAACTCAAAACTCAAGTGACGGCAACACGCCCAGCCTGGCGGCCATATTGTGAAAAAATATAATCACTAATTGTTCTCCAACTATCCCTCTAATACTAGGGAATACCTTAGCTGTTGCATACAAACCTTTTATTATATTAAGAATTTGTACTGGAATACCAAAAAAACTTAAGGTTTTAAATAGAAATGCATGGTTTACCCTATCGAAGGCTTTTTCGAGATCCAATGAAATCAAGTCGCCACTAGTACCCATGTCAGACAAGTGTTCAATCACATCTCTTATTGTAGTCAATACTGACTGAATCCTCCTATTAGCTATTCTGCAGTGCTGAAGTGGCGAAAGTACTATGGGCACCATTTGTTTTAGTCTATTGTTAATCAGTGAGGCCAACATTTTGTAATCGGAATTTAACAAAGTAATTGGTCTCCAATTCTGTATATTTCCCTTCTCCCCAGATTTAAAAATATAGATTTGTAGACCTTGAGAAAAATTACTGGGGATAGGTTTCCCGGCTAAAAAAGTATTAAATAATAATAATAAGCCAGAAACTACTTCTGTTTAAAAAGTTTTATAAAATGGGTTAGATAAACCATCCATTCCTGGAGAAATATTATCTTTCAGTTTACTTAGGACAGCCTCAATTTCCTGGTGTGAAAATGGTTTTATCATATTAGCAATCATATCCTTATCTAACCTTGGGGGAGGAAAAAGGCTTAGATAATCCTTAATTTCCTGATTGGTAGGAGAATCCTTGGGATGAAGGTCCTGAAAGTGATTATTAATACAGAGACTAATTGTCTTCACATCCTCTACTCTACCTGAATTAGTTTCCAAAAATTCTAGAGTAGTAGAATCTTTAATTTTTGTACATAGTAAATAAGGGTCTCCAATAACTGATTTCTCCATATGGTTATTTAAAAGGACTTGCAAAGATTTAGCCCTATCATATTGCAGTTGTCTCATTTCTAACTTAATATTATTAATCTGAAAGGAAAAATCCTGTTATGAAACATTTGCAATCTAATAAAAATGTTGCAAATGAGCTCTGAGCCATAAGTAAGAGCAAAACTTTGAGTTCCTCTTGTTAATCCTATAACTTTTGAACCATTGAATACAATCTGCCTTATTTTCTGCCCACCAGACTCCAATATCTGAATATAGAAAACTTACCAAAAGTCTAGCTTTTAAAATTAGTTTAATTGAGTTTATAACCATCTGATCCTGTAAACTAGAGGTATTTAATTTCCATCTTTTAGTCCTAGGTCTATTTAAGTTCTTATCTACTACCTCCACCTGTAATAACAGATGGTCTGAAAATTCTACAGGCACCATTAAAAAGTTTTGAACTAAAAGATTTTTGGAGACCAACAAATAATCAATCGTGGAACCTTTTGTCCCTTTAAAAAAAGGATATCCAGAACTCTCTTCCTTATTCTGATTACAATTTACCATATATGCAACTGCCATAATTGTTTTCAAACAATTAGAATCACAATAAATATTTTTGTAGTCATTCCTTTAGTAAGCAAGGTACAATTAAAATCTCCTTCCCAAAGAATAGGTAAAGTTGTGACTAAATATGGTTGGATCTCTTTCATACAAGTGATTCTAGATACTTTTGTTTGAGGGTTGTAGAGAGTAATCAACCTATATGTATGTCCAACCATGCACCGTCTAATATCAATACTCTCCCTGGAATTAAATCAATTAGCTTATATAGAGTAAACTGATAACCGTTAAAAAGAATCCCAATTCGGTCCGCCTTTTCCCTGCCAAACGACCAATATGAAGATCCCCATGGCCAATCATTTTTAAAAGAATGAATTTGTTCTTTAGAGAACTTCCAAGTCTCCTGCAAAAAACATATAGAAATATTCCTATCATGAAGTAAATGGAAAATTGCTTTACGTTTAACATTATGCAATAAACTATGTGTGTTCAAAGAAGCCCAAAGGAATCCCATTATCCAGACCAAATTAACGAAAGCGAACCTTATTTTTTTCTTCGTTTCTTTTTTTTTCTTTATAATCTCCCAAAAGTTCACCTAGATTGCCCTGTACTGATTTTTGTGAGTCCGAGTCTCCAAGGTCCATTTCCGAATCTCCCCATGCAGGAAAAAGGGCTGCATACGTATTATGTGTTTCCACCACTGCTTTAGCTGGGGGAAGAATTGACTTAAAGTTTCTACTGGACCTTCTAGGAGGCAAGGGCAACTGCTGAACTGAATCAGCTCCTAGTTTGTCATTTGGTTCCTTATAACAAACTGGTTGTAATAATTCCACATGCTGAACTGTTTGTTCCCTTTTTATAGGTATCATATGTATCTCTGATGTGGGGGAGAAGAAACAGATAAAGGTACTATTGCTACCAGTACTATTGGTACAGGGGGTCTATCCACCTGGTTTAGAAGGGGGGGAGTGCTAAGTCCTTTGGTTCAGATGCTACTCTCTTCACTGCCTCCTGCGCCTGTTGCAATATCAAATCAATAGTTCCGCAAGAGGCCTTGTACTTAACTGCCCATATACACTCTCTAAAGGCATGCCCATATTCTTCACACAAGTCACATCTTGTCTGGTTAGCACACTGCATTGTTATGTGTCCAATTTCCCCACAATTATCACACCTTGGGCGATCACAGGTGCTAGATAAGTGAGTTTTCGAGCCACATTTGTAACATGCTTGGGGTTGGCCACTATAAAAACACACCCCTCTGTCCCTTCCCAGCAAGAAGGAGTTTGGGTTATGCTCTATCCCTTTATCAGACTGTCTTAATTTTACTTTAAATTTCCATCCCCCCGTCCAAAACTGTTCTGAGTCTAAAATGGGCTCAGGGTCCCCTTGAATCTCACATTTTAGGGATTACCAGTGAGTAATATCCTCAACATGGACTCCTTCATTCCTAAACCTGACAGTGATATGTTTAATTAAAGGTGTAGTGAGTGGAATAACTAAAAGGGAATCCATGTTGTGGAAAACTTTACTTGGTTATATCTTTCCCAAAATAGTTCTAATAAATAAGCCAAACGAAAGCTAACGTCATAATTGTCTTCACCCGAGATATTAATGAAAGCAAAGACATCCTTAGGAGAGAAACCAAGAGAATCTTTAATTAATAATTTCCCTACATGGTACCTGTCTGGCCTGTCTGCCAGACCCCCTTTATATCTGATACAGACTGCATTATGACAAGGCGCAGCCTTTCTTTTTGCTGTAGTAAACAGTGAAGACATTAAAGGTTTTTCAGATGTCTGTACATTACAAACTGAATCAAGTAAAACAGACTTTTCATCAGCCTCCTGCATTTCCATTTTAGTGCACAGTTTATCACAAAGACTGGACTGAAAGGTACAGATTTTAACACCCCCTCCTATTGCAACCCCATCCTGCAGTCCCTGAGGTTTCCAGTCAGAAGAACCACTATTTAAGTCCAAAACTGGGTCCCATGCTTGGTCTGGAGTCCAGACCCCTTTTTCAGTTTTCTCCCAGCCAGCAGCCAGTAAGGCTCCCTGTGGTGACCAAGTGTTATCATGAGCTTGAGGTACCATTATTAGCTTAGTTGCAGCATTCGGTACTGTTAAATTTGACACAGTTATATCAGAACAATGTTCTGTAGTACGCTGCTGAGTCCCAATGTCCACATGCTGTAAACTCTTTGTTTTGAAACTAAATCCTGTAACACCCTCTTGATTGTGAGTGTCCGTTTGGTAGCATACCGATCCTCTAAAGTTCGGACACATATTGTCCCCTTCCAAAGGTTTAAAGACAAACCCCGATTCTTTACTCAATTGCACCAGTTTTATGTCTGTAGACACCTGAGTAATACTCACTAGTGGCTTCAATACATTCTCTGACTCTAGGAAAGTCGTAGCCGTTGCACTCTCCAATGCCAGTAGTGACCCTTGTAAGCCTTCCATTGCCGTGTTTGCAACAGACCGTATTTGTCTTTATTTTCATCCTGCAGCACAACTCAAGCTGCGTTTCTTTCTGTAAACAATCCTTTAGTGAACACTTCCGTGTTCCGATGCACATTCTGGACATCTCATGATACCAGACCGTCCGTTTCCACTCTGAAACTTGCCATTTCATCCTTGTTGAAAGCCACCAAAACCTTTGCTAATGCAGCCTGTAAGGTAGTCCCGTTTTAATTATTCTTCATGTCGTTCTGAGACATTAACTCAAAAACTTCTGTAGTCATCCTTGCCTCATGGAAAATCTCCTCCACTTCTGTTTCAGAGAAGGAAATTAACTGTGATTCAGGTTTAATAATTTGCTTCAACTCCTTCTCTACAGCCTCCACAACCTTCTCCTCTGAGCTTACTACTGAAGTGGCCATCCTGCCACAAGCCAGCCATCTCCCTACTGGCCAAGAGTAGGGGAATTTCCCTGGTGTCCTGGCCAAATTTCCCTCATGCACTAAAAATACCACCAACAGCTTAATCTGGTTCAAGGTCATTTGGCATTCATCTGTATCACCCTCCCCCGGGTTGGGCCTGAAAATAGGCAGGATTTGTCTAGTGCACTTACCCGGTCAACAAAAACTAATTAAATAAATAAAAATTAAACATATGGCATTTGTATACTACATATCATTATTTTTGTAATATTTTGTAATGTTCTTTGTGTCTTTGGACTAGGTCAAGCCTGAAAAGGTCCAGAGCTCCTTACCCAGTAAAAAGATTTGAATAAATAATGAAAAAAAGGCTAAATAGAAGGATAGAGTGAAAGTTATCACTCTCAGGTCAAGCACTAGGACTGCCTGCTTGGGAAGAAATCTCTTCTTGGATTAACACCTGCATCAATGGACAACATTTTCAAATGTGCCACTACCACAAAAACTACCCAGAGATCAGCTAAGGGGGTACTCCAGGTACCATTTAGGCAGAATATCTTTGCAAGGCATTCCATTTCTGTTAGGGGAGTGCAATGGTTCAATGAACTCCGAGCCTCACTGACTCGAATGTGGGAAAATCGGCCCATTTAAAAAGGACCTACATCTGCTATTGGCCCAAGCAAACCCTTCTGACTTTTTACAGACTACTGCTCCCCCGAAAATACCCAGCTAGCACCTCCCATCCACACCCCTCCCAATCATTCCTCCCAGTTCTATCATTCCCTCATATAGCCCACCCCTTCCCTTTCCTCCTTTCTGCCTAGCCCTGTCCCCATCCACTCAACAATGCCTGTGATTGACTGCTAAACAAGAGACATGCTGGCACTTAGTAAAATAACCATAGCAACTAGCATAGTGCCCCTGGGTCCTAAGGGGTGGCCTTTCCTTGCTGCCTCCTTCCTTGCTTCCTCCTTGCTCCTCTTAAATAAGTTCCTTTCCCCATTCCTGCCCTTCATTCCTTTTCCACCCTTTGTCTCCGACAAAGTTTGAACCCAGACTGTTTTTTTCTTTTCTAAGATTGCACTTTGAGAAAAATGTTTAAAACTCACAGCAATAATACACATCAACAGTAGTGCTCAAAGTGGATAAAAGAGAGTGTAAGGAGGGAGAGACCAGGAGAAGGCAGAAATACTGTTCAAATGCTTTTGTTCAGTATTCACTAAAGAGGGGGAAGGTCAGGGACCACAGCTGGGCAATAGATGCAAAGAGAAGGGAGAGGTAGACACTAGTCCATTCACAGTAGAGAGAGTCCTGGAGGAGTTCTCGAATCTGAAGGTGGATAAAGCTATGGGGCCAAATGGCACATACCCAAGGACATTGCGGGATCTGCATAGTGAACTAGCAGCACCTCTGGCAGCTTTATTCACAGAGTCACTTAACACACGAGTGATTCTAGAGGACTGGAAGAAGGAAAATGTAGTTCCTTTACACAAAAGAGGAAGTAGGGATAAGCCTGGGAACTACAGGCTGGCCAGCCTAACCTCAGTGGTGGGGAAGATCATGGAGGCACTGCTAAAAGAAAGAATTGTGGCACACCTGGATGCCAACAGTGCCCAGGATCCAAGGCAGCATGGATTCACAGCAGGAAGGTCATGTCAAACAAATCTCATAGATTTTTTGATTGGGTGATGAAAGTACTAAATTGGGGGAGGGTGGACGTTGCCTACCTCGATTTCAGCAAAGCCCTCTACACTGTCCCACATGAAAGACTGCTTAACAAAATGGTTAGTTTGGGTATGGGACACAGGATGGTGGACTGGGTTAGAAACTGGCTAACAGAAAGGAGACAGAGGAGGGTGGTAAATGGGTTCCAATCCAGGGAGAGGGGGGTGACTAGTGGAGTACCTCAGAAATCAGTCTTCGGACCAGTCCTGTTCAATGTCTACTCATTACAGAAGGGCCAGAGGGAAAGGTCTGACTGTTTGCAGATGACACCAAGATCTGCAACAGGGTGGATACTCCAGAAGGGGTAGAGAAAATGAAGAGGGACCTGAGGAAGCTTGAAAAATGATCTGAGGTATGGCAGCTGGGGTTCAATGCAAAGAAGTGCAAAATAATGCACCTGAGAAGAAGAAACCCTGGGTAAACATACAGGTTGGGGGGGGTAAGGTGTTGACAATCACTAAGAAAGAAAGGGACCTGGGGGTCAACATTTCAGACAACCTAAAGGTGTCCAAGCAGAGTACAAAGGCTGCAAGAAAGACCAGTGTCATGCTGGGATGCATAGGCAGAGGTATCACTAGCAGAAGGCAGGAGGAGGTAATGCCACTGTATAAAACATTAGTGTGGCCTCACTTAGAGTACTATGTGCAGTTCTGTAGGCCACACCTTTGCAAAGACATCAACAGGATGGAAGCAGTCCAGAGGAGGGCCACCAAGATGGTACATGACTTTCACCACAAAACGTATGAAGACAGATTAAAGGACCTTAATATGTACTCACTGGAGGAAAGGAGGAAATGGAGGGACATGATAGGAACAGTCAAATACCTCAAGGGCATTAAAATGGTACAGGTGGGAGACATTTTCCAGTGCAGAAGGAGTGCAAGAACAAGGCCGCATGATATGAAATTGGAAGGGGGAAGGTTAAGAGGAAATGTGAGAAAGTTTTTCTTCACAGAGATGGTGGTAGACAAATGGAATAGCCTGCCACAGGAGGTGGTGGGAGCAAGCAGAGTGGAGGGTTTTAAACATGCCTGGGATAGGCACAAGGGAACCTTGAGGAGGGAAGGAGTGATGGGAAAGCACTGACCACTAAGGGTCAGAGGCCATGAACAAGTGTAAGTTTTAAGGGAAGACTAGATGGGCTTAGCGGTCCTTATCTGCTGACAAGTTCTATATTTTTATGTTTCTATTACAATACTGGAGGCCACTGCTCTCCAAGTGGTCCACTAGGTCCCCCCTGACTAGTGATTCCATCAGTTTCCTCCCAACTGATGCAAGATTGACATGTCTACTGTTCCACACCTGTTTCCTGTTCCCCCCCACCTGTGGAGCAAAGCCACATCTGCCACCCTCCAGTCCTTCAGAACTCCTCCCCAACTGTAGTGAGCTTTTGAATAGCCCTACTAGAGATTCGGCCAGTTCCACTAGGCCGCCAGCTGTCCTGACACTGTCAGATGTATCTTGTCTGGTCCCTAGGCCTTATCTACCATAATGGCTACAACCCCTTTCTGGACCCTATCACTGGTGAATACTGGCTGCTTCATTTTTTGGGACCCCTTTAGCAGCTGCCTGATGCTACCATCTAGAAAGGGCCCACTGTCCTTCCCCGTGAAGACCAAACAAAAGCATTTATTTAGGACAACTGTGTTTTGACCATCCTCCTCTATTATCTTCCTCCCTCCAATAGCCTAACAATTGCCCCACAGAATCCTGTGAGGATAGCGACTGTATATGAGCGACCAACAAAATGGTGACTCTGATACAGCGCATCCTCATGGGCTACCTGCAAGGGTAATGACACTATGCTAAAGCGAAGATATAGGAGGGCGACTGAAAGGGGAGGATAGCGAAGGGAAGGGGAGGGATAGGGAAGAGGGGGTTTCAGGGGTAGTGTGCCCGCTGCAGTCAAGCTAGCCATGTGGTGTGGTGTGGTGTGGTGGTGAGGGTGGCTGGCTCTGGCACAGCAGGTAATGGGTTCATGGCTGGGTACTGGGGGGAAAACTTTTGCCACTGGCTGCTTCTATTTTTTTTTTTTTTTACAGAATCCAGAGTGTTGCCCCCTCGCCGACATGCACCCCCTGGAGTTCGTAGTCTTTAAGCAGGAAGGTGTGGAGGGGGGCTGTGCCCCCCCCCCACATAAAGACTTGGATTGGTTGCTGGATGTCTGTTCGCCGACATGTGTATATTACTGATTTGCTTTTTGGGGATATACACTCGGCATAATAGCAAACGCTGTTTTGCAATCACTATTATGACATGGAACCTTCCCAACTTCCTTTTCCCCTAATATAGCTGAAGAATTTCTTCGCTCCACTCTTAACCCCGTTAGCAGTATGCAGCTCATTGTCTGCCTTAACTTCCTTAACTGCCCTCCTACCTTCCCTAGTTTTAGTTGGTAGTCTTCCATTCCCCGTTTTTTGTACTTTATGAAGACCTTTTGTTTTGGCCCTTACTGCTAGTCTGACCCTTTCCGTGAACCACAGAGGTCACTTGTACCTGTTCCTCTTGGTTACTATCTTCAGACGTATCTTTGATGCTTCAAGAATGGTCTCCTTCATTGCCTCCCATCTTTTATCCAACTCTCCTATGCAGGCTACCCTGGCTGACATGTCACAAACCAACTCCCTCATTCTGTTGAAATCTGCCCTTCTAAAATCGATGACCTTACCTTTCAACTGGAGTTTTATGGTCCCCATGCCTAGGACAAACCAGATAGAGTTATGACAGAGACCTTCTCATACTTCACTGTTAATTTGAGCATACTGTACTTGTTAAAAAAGGGGTTTGCCACACCCAAGGGGTTTTAATTTGTTAATAGGCCTACTGTCTCAAAGTTTTTATTGAAGTATTACACTCTCTACTGGGGATATTAGATGATGGGTTAATACTTACAGCCTTAGAAAATGGCAATGGAAATCCTATCTTCCTGATTGGTTAGGAGGATTCCATTGCCATGCATCAATTTTTCAAGAGCCCTATGCAAAACAAGTACCAGGTGCCAAGTCTCAAACTGGTATCCGTGTGCCAGTTTGATTTGGAAACTTCATTTGCCACCATTTTTGCTAACCGAGCGAGTAGAAGCCTGGTCAGCCCCACCCACTCTCAGAGTCTAAAGAACTCAGGAAGCAAATAAAAAGAAAGCCGTAAGTGCAATTGGTTTAACATAACTACTATTTTTTATGTTGACAAGTGGTTTCCCTTTGGTATGTCTTGACAGGGGTGCCCAATCCCCGATCGGCTACAGCATCCCAAAACACTTAGGTGGCATGCTGGGAGCCCACCCCAGCATGCCAAATCCCTGAAAAAGAAAAGTCCCTCCCGGTCTCCCACCCCTCCACAACCTCGCCCACCCTGCGCACCCTGCCTCCCCACACACACCTCACCCCATACTTACCTCCGGAGTATGGTGCGATGATCTTCGGTGGATCGGGAACACGTCTGCATTCTTAAAAGCCGACCGCAAACTGAAGAAATGCCGGTAAGCTGTATAATGGCATAAATATGTTTTTTTTCAACTTTGGTGCATATCTAGGGCATTTTGGGGAATTTTTACACCAAATTTTCAACATGGGGTTATTGGTACCCCTCCTCATAAATTCAGTCACTGTCATGGTGTTATTTGGTCCCAAAAGGTGATTTTGCGGTCACTCGCAGAATCACCTTCGGAGATCGATAACAACGACAGTGCCACTGTTACGTGAGGGCTCTCAAAAAGCCTGTGTTGCAAATTTGGTGGAAAAAATCTAAAAAATGGCTGTTTCACGAGCGTGCGTTGTGCAGTTTCTACGCACACTCGTAACTTCGTGAATTTGTAATATTTTCAATCCAGATTTTCAAAATTGGCATTTTTCCACACATCCTCATGAACGGTACAGCTGTCATTTTACATATCCTGGCCAAAATGTGTTTTCTCATGTCCAGCGCAGAATAGCGTGGTTGCTGTGCAAAATCAGTTTTCGAAACAGTTTGAGGAAATGACGGTGACACTGTTCATGAGCAGAGGTCCTAAAATGCCTATGTTGAAAATCTGGTGACGAAAGTCCAAAAAATTACTGTGTTACAAGCGTGCGTTGCACAGCTTCCACACACCCTTGTAACTTCGCAAATTTGCAATATTTTCATGCCAGAATTTCAACACTGGCATTTTTTCACACCTCCTTATGAACAGTACAGCTGTCATTTTTCACATCCTGCACAAAATGTGTTTTCACACCTGTGGAGCACAATGGCGTGGTCACTTTGGGAAATCAACTTTTGGGACAAATTAACAAAATTACAATGCTACTGTTCATGAGGGGAGATCCCAAAATGCCTATTTTGAAAATGTGGTTAAAAAAATCCCAAAAATAATTGGGTTTCGGACGTGTGTTGCACACTTTCTATGCATGCTCATGACTTCACCAATTTTTAATATTTCCACTCCAGATTTTCAACATTGCAATTTTTTTAACACCTCCTCATGAACAATACAGTTGTCATTTTTCACATACTGCCCAAAATGTGTTTTCATCTCTGTGTCGCCAAATGGCATAGCTGCTGTGCAAAACTACCTTTCAGCTAACAAACTTATAGTGCCGCTCTTCATGAGGTGGGGTCACAAAAAGCCTATGTTGAAAATCTGGAGTGAAAATACCAACACACGCCTACGGCATTAGGGTTTCCAACTGTAACTCCCCACCCTGTAGAGACTGACAGGCATCAAGGGTGTGACTTGGAGTATTGGCTGTAATGCTCACCTTTCACCCCACCCTTCCACCCCCCACCCCTGCAGCCACTGACAGGCACGAAGTCTGCCTTGGAGTGTTCAGCCCTAAAGTTCACCCCATTCTCCTATACTGCGCCCACCTCAGCGTATTTCCTTATGGAATAGTGTAAGTATAAGGCCCAGTGACCCCAAAGCACACCATGACACTTGTCAGTGTCTGCAGGGTAGGGTGAGGTAGAATGACATAAGCATTATAGCTGACGATCCAAAGGCACACCCCAATGCCTGTCAGTCTCTGCAGGGTGAGGGTGGCATTGGCTTCAGTTCAATACTTCACTACCATTCCTATTATGCATCTATAACTCCTGCACTACCAATGCCAATGCCAGCGTAACAACATTCAGCATTGACAAATGCTTGTTTAAAGAGTAGCATGAGGCTGTCCATACAACCTGATCTTGTTTTAACATTTTTTTAAACTCTCCTAATACAATCAGCAGATGACATGTAGGACATATGAATGTGAAGCCACTGACTGTGATCAGTAAGAGGAGTACGTGGAGCACTCAACCACCTCCAATAAATTTTTCACACCATCGCAGTGCACAGCTTACCACCATCAGCGATGCAGCGCTTCAGACATGGAACCAGGCATAGCTTTCTCTCACAGACACACACTAGCACTTCCACAGATATCAGTCTCTGTCTTGCTGAAATCATTTTCTCATTTTGTAGCCAAGCTAACACTTTAGCAAACGAGCACCTCCTGTGTATGGAGGGGGAGTGTAACCATGACAACCAGCTGAAGGGCACAAGTACAGATGCTCCACTAGTATCAAAAATTCATAGCTCAAAAAAACAAAAACACAGGTAGAGGAACTATTTTATTACAAAACTTATACTAAACTAATTTTTTTTATTAACTTTTTTTTTTACATTACCACTTTTAAAACACAAAAAAAAACTCCAGGGTGGGTGTATTAGGAAATACTGAACCTTCCAGGGGATATAAGGCCCTCTGCCTGTGATGTTGGATCTCATTATGCCCCTGGGTGGTCCTGTATTCCACAATACCACCCACCGGGTTGATTAGTATTGCTACATAGTTTCCCTAATATGTAAGAAATACAGCCGTTTAAAGGCATAATTACATACATGCAAAGTCCTCTTTCTCAATGTACCCTATGAAAATTGAATAGGATGTTTAAAATAGACTTATAATAGACAATATTGGAGGCCGCACCTGCACAAGGACATTAACAAAATGGAGGCAGTCCAGAGAAGGGCAGCCAAAATGGTGCAAGGACTACATCAGAAAACATATGAGGACAAATTAACGGAGCTCAATATGTATATCCTAGAGCAAAGGAGGGAGGGAGGTGACATGATTGAAACATTCGAACATCTTAAGGGTATTAACAAGGTGAAAGAATCTAACATGTTTCAATATAAGAAAAACAGCAGGACAAGAGAACACAGCATGAGATTAGAGGGAGGCCAATTAAGGGGTAATGTGAGAAAGTTCTTTTTCACAGAAAGGGTGGTGGATGCATGGAACAGCCTACCTCAGGAAGTGGTGAATATGAATACAGTTCAGGGTTTAAACAGGCATGGGACAGGCATAAGGGAGCAATACAGATGAGTATGACTAGATAGGCCATTGTCAGAGTAAAGGCCTATGGCACATTCCTAAGGTAGAAAAAATGGGCAGACTGGATGGGCCTTGTGGTCCTTATCTGCTGTCAACTTCTATGTTTCTATATTTCTGTTACTTGTTGCTTCATGTTTAGTCATGTTGTAACATTCATAAAATTCAATTAAATATTTTAAACAAAAAGATATTCCCTCCAGATGAGGGCTACTTGGCAGCTTTACTTACATTTGAGGAATCCCACTGTGACAGAGCACACCAGCAGCACGGTCAAGAAAACATTCAGAATGTAGGCGACTATTGCTCCACAACTTCGGGGACATTGAGAGTCTAAAAAAGGACAAAGATACTTTCAGATGTTATCTCACTATAAATTCTTGCACGTTGAGAGTCTAAAAAGAGCCAAAGACATTTTCAGACATTATCTTGCTATAAATTCTTACACATTGAGAGGCTAGAAAGGGACAAAGTCATTTTCTGACATTATCTCGCTATAAATTCTTACACATTAAGAGTCTAGAAAGGGAAAAATAAATTTTCAGATGTTATCTCACTATACACTCTTGAACATCGAGGGTCCAATTTTCTAAGGTTTTAGAGACACTCAATGGACTTGCATCCAAAGACTTTGATGCAAGAGGTAACTTGTGTCACAACTTGTGTCAAATGTGATTTTCTAAGTCAGCTTGCATCTACTCCAGATGTAATTGCACCAGAGCCCCATTGCACTACAGGCTGTGCCAATCAACAAGTGCACCAGGTCACAAGGGGGCTTACACCATGGTAAGGATCAGGGATTGACAAATTTCAAATTTATGTGGTAGTCCAGGACAACTGGCCTATCCAAAAACGGTAGACCCACTGTCATGAGTGGTAGTACAATGGCAGAAGCCCATATTTTAAGTTAAAACATGTAAAAAAATTATGTAGCAGCAAAGTAAATGGTTGTGTCATTGTATTACTAATATTACGTAACATAGGCTATAGAAAATAGTAAACATGAAAGGACAGCATAATCAGAATTCAGATTCAGAACTGTCAACAACAGCAAGTATACTGGTAGTGGTAGGATAGGATGATGATGGAGCAGCAGCAGCACTAACATGAGACACAGAAGCAACAGATTCAGTAGTACCAGCAGCAGCATGCCCATAAACATGTTGAGTGTCTTGACCATACAGCAGCCAGTGGTTTATTGCTGGATCTAGCTTGGCAGAAGACACCAAGAGAAAGGACTGCTGTGTGACTGAACTTCTCTGCTGGGACTAAAATAGAAGAACTTTTGTATTTGGACCTTTAATTTAGGGTAAAAAAACTAACATACAAAACAAAAAAAAAGTGTGTGTTTGGGTTAACTGAACTGAATGGGTAACTGAAAAGTCATCTAGGTGTAAATCTCAGGTGACTGAAAGGACTTAACTGCTGTGAGGTTTAAATTACTTGTAGAAAGATCTGGTAAGTAGGGGAGTGGCTTAGCTAGAAGGAAGCTACATTTAAAGACTGCCTTAGAAAGATTCTGCTAACAGCTTGGCAGAAGACACCAAGAGAAAGGACTGCTGTGTGACTGAACTTCTCTACTGGGACTATATTGCCGTCCTTTCCTCCCTCCACCCCCCACCCAAAGCTAGTTCTATTTTTATAGGCACAGGATTTGACTGACAACAGGAACTTCCTGTTTAGGGGCAGGAAGTGAGTGATCACAGAACCACCAAGGACCCACCATCCTAGAAGGGCAAGAGTAGTCTCTGGCCCCTCTAGCTGCTGGAGGCCTGCCTCTGAACAAGTAAGTGGTCTACTGAGAAATATAGGATATTCTTGTCTCAGAACAGGACAATCAGGAGCTTAAAGGGCACACAGGCAGAAAGTAAGGAGAGAGAAAAAACAGACGAAAGAGTAAGGATTGCAAACAGTTAAGGGGTCAGAAATAAGACATGATTGGAGTGGTGCAGTGCAGTGGCTGTGGAGCAGCAGTCTTCCAGGAGATATTCTGGAGGATGCGGTGTTGTCCCATCTGCAGGCACCTCTCTGGGCTGAGGAGGAGGTTGCTCATCTCCAGGCTGAGTTGGACAGATTTGTGGGACCTCCTCTTCCATCCAGGGACCACCAGTGCCCCTCCGTTGCCTCAGAGGTTGCCAAGAAAGAGGAGCAGTTGGACCACAGTGGGCTCAGGGAGGTGAGGGTGGTAACAGAGGCACATCCTCCCCCATTGTACCTCCACAATTCCTATGCCATTCTGGCAAAGTGTGGTTCTCTATGAAGGCACCTCACAGTGGAGACCAAGGAGGATGTTGGGAACCTCCACAAAGGAGACCCATAGGAGGGTGGGAGGGACCCTGCAGGGAAGAAACAACTCTTGGTGGGGACTCCATTGTTAGAAAGGTAGAACTGGGCAAGGAAGGGAGAGGAGGTAAGGTGCCTGCCTGGCGCCATGGCTTGGAGGACAGGAGCGAATCCTCAGGATTGCCGGAGCAGCTGCACAGGGAGGGAGCTGGATGTCATTGTCCACCTAGGGACAAATGATCTGGCTAAGAAAGGATTAGAGAAGTGTAGGAAGAGTTTGTGGAATTGGGAGGGCCTTGGTCAAGCAGCACGCATGGTAACCTTCTCGGAGGTGCTACCATCTATGGCATAGGAGAGGCTAGGTGTTCCGTACCATGGATTCAATCAGTGGTTGAAAAACTGGTGTGGAGCTCAGGGATTTGGCTTCAATGGGGACTGGGGTCCACCTGGAGTGATGCAAACCTATACTGGCATGATGGGCTGCATCTGTCCGGGAGGGAACCAGGATCCTAGGTGATAGGTTTAAATGCTTCATTGGCAAGCTTTTAAACTAGCCAAGGGGAGGCACGGAAAGGAGCAGGAAAATCCTAGCCCCCAAACAATCACGGTAGTAAGTGTGTGGCAAACGCCAACATGGAGGTGTCGATAGGGGAGAAGGCAGGGGTAAATGGAGAAAGTGACAAAAGCAAGAAGGACAGGATGGGGCAAAGGGGTAAGGCCATCAGGAAATGGAGGTAATGAGTACCAATGCCTGTAGTCTGGGCAACAAGCTCCCTGAGCTGGTGGCCTTAATGGAAGAGGGATGCCTGGATATCGTAGCAGTCACAGAAACATGGTACACAGAGAACCATGACTGGGATGTTAACATACCAGGGTACATAACTTACAGGAGAGACAGGCAGGGGAGAAGAGGGGGAGGAGTAGCTCTCTATGTAAAGGAAGGGATAAAAGCAACTGAACAAAAGAGTAAACAGGGAGGAGAGGAGGCACTGTGGGTCACCTTGGAGACTGGAAAGGGCACCACAATCCGCACAAGGGTTGTGTACAGACCCCCATGTCAGGGGGAAGGAATGGACAAGGATATGATGGAAGGCATTCTTAGAATGGCAGAGAAAGGGGAGATACTGTTGATGGGAGACCTGAATATGCCAGATGTTAACTGGAGCACATTTGCTGCAGCCACATCCAAGAGCAGGGCCATTCTTGACGCCCTACAGGTGGCAGGCATTAGACAGCTAGTTTCGGAACCCACTCGTGAGGGAGCAATCTTAGACCTCATACTCTCAAACGGGGGCAGTGAGAGGATCTCAGATCTAGAAGTAGGTTGCCATCTGGGGACAAGTGACCATCAAACAGTGTGGTTCACATTAAACTCAGCTACAGAGTCAAGCCATACAAAAGTGAGGGTACTGGACTTTAGGAGGGCTGACTTTGGCAAGATAGGAGACTGCCTCAGAAAAGCACTAGCAAACAGGCTAGAAGGAGGTGTGAAGCAACAATGGGGAATTATCAAAACTGCCATCACAGAGGCAACAAGCCTTTGTGTGAAGCAAATAAACAAATCAAAATGAAAGAAAAAGCCACTATGGTTCTCAAGAAAGGTGGCTGTGAAAGTCAGGAAGAAAAAGATAGCATTCCGGAAGTATAAGGAAACACAGAAGGAGCAGGACAGAGAGCTGTACTAGTTAAGGCAGAAAGAAGCAGGGAGGGAAGTCAGAATAGCAAAGGCCCAAACTGAGGAAAGATAGCCAACTCAGTTAAGAAGGGGATAAAACCTTTTATAGGTACATCAGCGAGCATAGAAAGACAAAGGGAGGGATAGTGAAGCTGAATAGAATGAACGGTGGGTGGGCAGAGGAAAGTGAAAAGCAGGAATACTGAACGAATATTTCTGCTCAGTATTCACTAAAAGAGGAGGGACGTGCCTAATCCAATTAACAGAAGCACTTTTGATAGGGGTCGATCCCAGTCCTTTCACCAAGAAAGGGTTCTGCAAGAACTCCTAAAACTGAAGGTGGACGAAGCAATGGGTCCTGATGGAATTCACCCAGAATTCTAAAAGAATTAAGGAAGGAACTAGTGAAACCACTGGCTACTCTTTTAATAAATCATGGGAGGATGGTGTGGTACCCGAGGACTGGAGGAAGGCAGATGTGATTCCCTTCACAAAGTGGGACCAAGAGAGGCAGGAAACTACAGACCTGTCAGTCTGACCTCTGTGGTAGGGAAAGTGATGGAGTCACTTCTGAAAGAAAGAATAGTTGAGTACCTAGAGGTCAGTGGAGCACAGGATCCAAGGCAGCATGGGTTCACAGCGGGAAGGTCATGTCAGACGAATCTAATAGATTTCTTTGACTGGGTGACCAAAGTAGTAGACCAGGGAGGGGCTGTGGACATGGCCTACCTAGACTTTAGCAAGACGCTTGACACAGTCTCACACAAAAGATTGATAGTCAAATTAACCAGCCTGGGAGTGGGTCCCAGGGTGGTAGCCTAAATAAAACATTGGCTGGACAACAGGACACAGAAGGTAATTGTAAATGGAGTCCACTCTGAAGAAAGGGCGGTTACTAGTGGGGTACCGCAGGGTTCAGTATTGGGTCCAGTCCTTTTTAATGTCATCAGTGACATTGCAGAGGGACTGGAAGGAAAAGTATGCCTTTTTGCAGATGACACAAAGATCTGCAACAGGGTTGATACACAAGGAAGCGTGGAAAGGATGAAAAGGGACTTGGCAAGGTTGGAGGAATGGTCAGACGTATGGCAGCTAGGATTCAATGCAAAAAGTGCAAATAATGCACCTGGGAAACAAGAACCCAGGGAAGAATACACAATGGGTGGGGAGGTAGTACAACAACAAAACAGGAAAGGGACCTGGGGATAATCATATCAGATGACCTTGAAGTTAGCAAGCAATGTGAGAAGGCAGTAGGGAGGGCCAGGGGTATACTGGGATGTATAGGAGAGGCATCAGCAGCAGAAAACAGGAAGTTGTTATCCCTCTGTACAGACAGTTGGTGAGACCCCATCTGGAATACTGTGTCCAGTTCTGGAGACCCCATCTCTGCAAGGACATAGACAGGATAGAGGCAGTCCAGAGGAGGGCAACTAAAATGGTGCAGGGTCTGCAAGAGAAGCCGTATGAGGAGAGACTAAAGGAGCTTAATATGTATACCCTTGAGGAAAGAAGGGAGAGGGGGACATGATAGAAACTTTCAAGTACCTCAAGGGAATCAACAAAGTCCAAGAGGGTAGCATCTTTCAGAAAAAGAGACTTGCAAGAACAAGGGGACACAATTTAAAGATCGAAGGAGGGCGGTTCAGGGGCAATGTGAGGAAGTATTATTTCACAGAGAGGGTAGTGGATGCATGGAACAGCCTTCCTGAGGAAGTTGTGGGGTCTAAAACTGTGGGAGAATTCAAGAATGCATGGGACAGACATAAGGCAATTCTTGTGGGGGGCAGGAAGATATAGGCTGTTGGTTAACTAGGATCTGCGGCCTATCCTGTAGGTAGGGAAATGGGCAGACTAGACGGGCCTAGCGGTCCTTATCTGCCGTCAAAGTCTATGTTTCTATGTTTCTATGAATCAAAGTCACATAGGTCAGGACCCTCTACTGCTATCTGAAGAAGCGACTGTAGTGCGTCATCTGTCAGACGTGTCCTTGTTTTTGTCTTTATCAGTTTTTGAGTGGAGAAGACTCATTTGAACTTTGCAGTTGACACACTCATTGCCAGGAGTATTTCCACTAATTCTAGAATGTGAGCAATCTGTTTTTTTTTCTTTCAGCAATCTTGTATAGATCAGCAGATAGGGTTTGTCAATTGCAGATTCAGCAGTGCCTTAAATGCCTCAAATTCTGATGTAATATTTTCTTGCTGCTCTTCAGTGAAAAAATGTAAGTATGCTGCTAAACTTAGCCACTTCATTCACCCCAAACTCTGCAAGTTGTTCTTTCCGTATGTCAAATTGCTTAAAGATCATGTGCAACGGTTTTTACATATTTTTATTAAACAAAGCTTGAAAAGCTAAAATTCAAGTCATTGTGTCATGATTAGTGTTTCCTGAAAATGTCATGCTGCTTCATTTGGTGGTTTTCTTTAGATTAGCATTTGTTAACTTGCTCTACAGCGGCTGAAAGCAATGGAGTTATTTATGTCCTCTCAGTCAAACTTAGAGTGTGATGACATCATTTTGGAGTAGCTTGTTGTTTCAAATCCCCAATCAGAGCAGCACTCTGCAGAGTTTATGGTTTGTTTAGCTCTCCATGTTTCTTACAAACCCAGTCTCTGGTTTGTGAGCTTAAAATATATCATTCTCTTCCTTTGAAAAAGCTGATCATTTCAGTTTCAATGCTGAATTGAAGTAGTGGAAATCTTTTTCTGTGAGAAATCAGCTTGCCTGTATCACAGCTCCATCCTTTCTAATTAAACCTCAATTTTTTTCTAACTATATAACACAGGGCTGCTTAATGAACATAAAATAAAGCAAAATTTTGTTCATTCGTGGAAGCAGTTTGTCTTTGATGTAGCCTTCATAAATACAATTATGTAAGAACATTTTTATTCATGTCAGTTTGACAAACAGGTGCTTGTTACACTCTGCTACAGTATTTCAAGCACATGTACTGTCAGAACTCACAAATTTCAGTTATTTGGTGGTTTCTGTATGAAAATACATTATGTATGTGTATAACTAGAAACACTTTATGGCATCTCGATGTACTGTGTCTCTCCCTCACAGTTGAGGCAGCTGCAGTCTACTGCCACCAGTTCCCAGCCCCATAAGCCCCCTGCCTTCTGCTTCACATTCAAGGCTGCTGCACCCTGTTGCCCACTGTCTTCTCCCACACAGTCAGGGATTCTGCACCCTGTTGTCTCCATTCCCTGCCTAAAGAATCAATACTACTGTACCCTGCCCCCCCTGCCCAAACAATTGGGGTTGCAACACCCTGCTGCCCTCTCTCCCCACCCTGACAGTTAGGGATTCTGCACCTGTTGACCCCTGTTGCTATCTCCACAGTCAGGGCTGCTGTGCTAAGCCCTAGAGTGCCAGATTCCCTGCCTCCACAGCTGGGGCTGCTGAACCATGATGTCCTAGCCACCAGAGGTGGGGCTTTTGCTGCACCCTGCTACCCACTTCCATTGCCCCACTGGTCAGTGCTGCTGCACCACGTGTACCCCATCTCATAGTCAGGACTGCTATACCTGATGCCCCATGTGTCCTGCCCCACAGTCAAGGCTTCTGCATCATGTTGTCTTCTATCCCCTGTCACTACAGACAGGGCTGCTGCACCCTGCTCCTTTCTACACAGCTGGGGTTGCTGTGGCCTGTTGTGCCCTAGAGCCCCATGTCTCTGCAGTTAGGGCTGCTGCACCATGCTGCCACTTACCACAAGATTCAGGGCATTTTCTGCACCCTGTTGCATGCTTCCACAGTTGAGGCAGTTGCACCCTTCTGTCCCCCTGCACCAGAGTCAGATCATTCGCTACACCCTGCTGAGACAGGAACAGGCGGCAACACATGCAGTGTCCCTGTGAAAGTGAGAGAGAGAGAGAGAGAGAGAGAGAGGGAGGATAGCAGGGAGCAGCAACCCCATCTGTTCAGGAAGGGTGCAGCACAAGAGTAAGGGCATTTGCTGCACCCTGTCCCCTACCTGTGGAGGCAAGGGGCTCTGTGATGCAGCAGGGCACAATGGAGGCAGGGGACAAAGGACAGCATGGTGCAGAAGTCTTGAATGTAGGGCAGGACACAGTTGAGCATCAGGGTACAGCAGCCTTGACAATAGCACAGGGTAAACATTGTGCAGCATCCCAGCCCATTTGGGGCAATGGAAGTGCATAGTAGGGTTCAGCAGCCCCAACTGTGGATGCAGATGACATGAGACTCTAGGGTGTAGCACAGCACAGCAGTCCTGACTGTGGAGATAGGAACAGGTAGCAACAGGGTGACATGGCCCTGACTGTGGGGTTGGGGACAGAAGGCAGCAGGGTGCAGCAGCCCTGAATGTTCAGGCAGGAGATGGGGTGGCTTCAGGATACAGCAGCCCAAACTGTGGGACAGGGTGCAGCAGCCATGCCTGTTTGGGGCAAGGGATGTGGGAAACAGGGTGTAGCAAAGGATCTGACTCTGATGGCAGGGGACAGTAGGGTGCAACTGCCTCAACTGTGGAGGCATGCAACAGGGTGCAGCAAATGCCCTGAATCTTGTAACAAGTGGCAGCATGGTACAGCAGCCCAAACTGCAGAGGCATGGGGCTCTAGAGCACAGCAGGCCATAGCAACCTCAACTGTGTAGAAAGGAGCAGGGTGCAGCAGCCCTGTCTATTGTGACAGGGGATAGAGGACAGCATGATGCAGAAGTCTTGACTGTGGTGCACAACACATGGGGCATCAGGGTATAGCAGCCCTGACTGTGAAATGGGGTACAGATGGTGCAGCAGCTCTACCCTTTTGGGGCAATGGAAGTGGATAGCAGGGTGTAGCAAAAGCCCCACCTCTGGTGGCTAGGGCAGCATGGTACAACAGCCCCAGCTGTGGAGGCAGGGAACCTGGCACTCTAGGGTTTAGCACACCACAGCAGCCCTGACTGTGGAGACAGGAACAGGCAACAGGTGCAGCGCCCCTAACTGTGAGGGTGGGGGAGAGAGGGCAGCAGGGTGCAGTAACCTCAACTGTTTGGGGATAAGGGCAGCAGGATGCAGCAGCTGTGATTCTTTAGGAAGGGGATGGAAGCAGCAGGGTACACAATCCCTGACTGTGTGGGAGAAGATAGTGGACAGCAGGATGCAGCAGCCTCAAATGTGGAGCAGAAGGCAGGGGGCTTATAGGGCAGGAACAGGTGGCAGTAGACTGCAGCTGCCTCAACTGTGGGGCAGAGACACAGTGCTTCAGGATGCCACATAGTGTTTCTAGTTATACACATACATGATGTATTTTCACACAGAAACCACCAAAGAACTGACATTTGTGAGGTCAGACAGGTGTCTGTCACACTCTGCTGCAGTATTTGAAGGACATGTACTGTTTGTCAATCTGGCATGAAAAAAATGTTCTTATATGAATGTATTTATGAAGGCTACATCAAAGACAAACTGTTTCTGTGAATGAACAAAATGTACTTTTATTTTATATTCATTAAATATCCCTGTGTTATATAGTTAGAAAAAAAATCAGAATTTTGATTAGAAAGAAGTGAGAGCTGTGATACAGACAAGCTGATTTCTCACAGTGAAATATTTCCACTACTTCAGTTCAGCATTGAAACTGAAATGATTAGCTTTTTATGAGAAGATAATGTAATGTTTTAAGTTGATCTATCTAAACACAAACCAGAGACAGGGTCTGTAAGAAACCTGGAGAGCTCAGCAAATCATTAACTCTACAAACTACTGCTCTGATTGTTAATCTGTAACAGCAAGCTACTCCAAAATGATGTCATCACACTTTAAGGTTGACTGAGAGGACAGAAATAACTCCACTGCTTTCAGCCACAGTAGAGCAAATTAACAAATGCTGATTTAAAGAAAACCACAAAACCACACAGCATGAAATTTTCAGTAAACACTAATCAAGACACAGGGACTGGAATTCAACTTTTCAAGCTTTTATAAAAAATATTTAAAAACTGTTGCACATGATCTTTAAAATCGAGACAGCTGAACCATTTCAGAGGCACCTCTGAGAAATGTTGAAATCTTACATCGATGTAAGATAGTGCTGCATCCAATAAAGCATGTAGTTGTGTATCTGTCCCAAAATTTATTTCAGGGCAGTTGCCTCTAAATGTAAAGGTCACAGTCTTCTCAACTCCCTTCTTTGAAATGTCAAAGTCCATGCATGTGTCCGGAGGTTTGCAATCATCTAGGAAAGCCTTCATATATTTCCCTGGCTTTGATTTCAGTTCCATCAGCTGGAGGGGAAAGGACTTTGTGAGATGTGGTACTTCAAAAATTATTAAGTCATCTCTTTGAAACTGCAGTGACAGATTTTTAAGTATGGGCAAAAAATCTGACAGGAAATAAAAAGATTTGATAAAGTGTGCAGATTGTACCTCTCTTGACAGCATCTTTGCTTTTGACCCATAAGCACCAGCTGCACTTTGTTCCGTTTGCTGAGCAACTGTAGGTAGGTTCACCTGAACTGCTTGTATTGAATGTGATCTGCTGGCAACCCGTCTCACCTGTTTAACTGCATTAAAGTGTGCCAGATCAGTATCTATCACATGTGCAATTTCTTGAAGCTCTCATTTTTGGGGACTATAGTGATAGAATTTGAATATGCCCTTTAGAGCATTTTCAAGCTTTAATGTGAAAGCGGGTTGTTTTTATCATATCAAGAAATGCCAGCTCCAACTTATGTGCAACACTGAGCATGGTAATGATGTAAGGACAGTGTTCCTGTAACTGCAATGGTTCTACCCTTTTCACCCAGCATTACACTTGTCCCATCAAAATTGGCAGAAATCAGAAGTGGCCCTGGATTGCTCACATTTGATAGGTCAGTGATAGGAACATGTAGTGAATCTAATGCAGTTCTTATTGCATTAAAGACACCTTCAGCATGTAAGGGTTCCAAGGACACAGCCTGGATCACGTATGTACATACATCTTTTGTGTTAGGATTTACAAAACGCAGGAAGACATTTTCCCATTCAGCTATAGCCATATCAGTGCTGCTGTCAGCAAGAACTGTAACATATTTTGCATTTTTAAGAGTCTGCATCTGGGTCTTTAATAGAACAGCAGATACAGCTCTGCAAATGTCAGTGGCTAGCTTATTATTGGTATAATTCATACAAGCTGAATCCCATTTTCTCTTGCAATTCACATAACCAAGCCATATCAGAAAATGGGTGCATATTTTTTGCAATGGAGTATGCTGCATTAAACAGGCATCACATCTTCACCTTTGTGGCTTCTTCTAACTGTGCAAAGGCTTGATAAAGTGGTGACTCACTCATATCAGACTGAAGTACACGTTGGCTAGTTTCCAGAATATGTTGGTCCTGGCATAACGCATGCAGATTGAACTTTTCATGTGCACGTAGTGACTCGATTCAAAAATTGTTAGAACCTGTGGCAAACTCATTTATTTTTTTTGAAAAGGCTGGTGTTGTAGTAGTGGGATACTTTTCGCACACTGTGCAGTGCATCAATCCCTTTTTTTCACTGTATCTCAACCATTTGTAAGTGGTCAATCATTACAGCTGAAACAACCTGGCCCTCTTTTCTTGGTCATATTTTTTGTCTTTACTTCTCTTCTCTTTATCATCGTGCACTAAACTACGTTCCTTTGGAAGTGACTTAGAGGCTACAGGCTCAGCTAAGGCCTCACTGCTTCAATGAACTGTTCTATCAAGTACCACAGATGCAGATACAGACTCTTTATTACTTTCATCTGATTCTGCAGAAGCAGTAGTTTGTGTATTATCATGCTCTCATGCTCTCTCAGTTTCCCAAAAATGGAAATCTGTTGTGGTGACACCAATCCACAAAAGTGGTGACAAGACCTTTATCAGCAACTACAGGCCCACCTCTATCCCCCCTGAAAGCCTTGGAGAGAATGGTTGCTGATCAGCTTACTGAATACCTTGCAAACTACAACCTGCAATGTCGTGAGCAGCACAGTTTTTGTAAGGGGCACAATACCACCATGGCTCTCCTCGAATTTACCACTTTTATCTATAACACTCTGGATCTGGGACATCTTGTGGGTGCCACCTTCATCGATTTGACAAAGGCGTTCAACACCATCAACCACTCTCTGCTGATTGAACAATTATCTTGCATTGGACTTTCAGAGGTCAGTGCTCAGTGGTTCCAAAACTATCTCGGTGACCAAACCCAGCAGGTCAGAATTGGTGAATCCCTCTCATCCTCCCTCCCGGTTTGCTCTGGAGACCCTCAGGGGTCAATTTCGGGTCCTATGCTCTTCAGTATTTTTCTAAACAATCTCTCCACACCATGCCCTGATAGAATCCTATTATATGTAGACGATGCAGTTATCTTCACCTCCCACCTTGATCCTTTCTTTCTACAACTGCAACTCCAAACAAGCTTCACGGAAGTGGAGACATGGTTTAAATCTCAAAAACTCATCCTAAACTACAAAACTTGCAAAAACAATGATGTTTCATGGTATCCATAACAAACATAAAAACAATGGTCTATCTATCACAAACAGTGCCGGGGCAATGATTGAGCAAGTTCATCTGTTTAAATATCTGGAGGTGAGCCTCGACAGAACTCTGTCATACTCAGAACACATTGAGAACATTGCTAAGATTGTAAATACCCACCTATGTCTGCTTTATAGACATAGGAACTGCATTACAGATGAATCCTGAAGCACTGCTGTTCAATCAATTAAATCAAATCAGATCAATCATCTTTATTTTACCAGGCGAAACACCATTGAGACATGCTCATTTACAAGGTGGACATGGGTAGGTCCAAAAAGGTTCACAAAAAACAACGTTTTACAGGCAGTAATACAACCCGTAGAATAGTACAAAGTAAGTACACGTGAATAATACAAAGCAATCCACAAGGAAGATAATACAGCACACCCTCAGTTGCTTCTACGGGAGATAATCACAAAATGTCTGACAGTAAATACAACAGATACACTATACAAATAGGTGGTTACTAGTTATTACCTATCTGTTACTATAGAGGATACTGTACTTACCCAGTATGGTATATAGGGTCAGGCAAGGGGAGGGTAGAGGTGAAAGGGGTCTTGAGAGTCATGAGGGGGTAGGAGGAAAATAGACATCAAAGGTGGGGAGAGCACAAGGAGGGCTATGGGGAAGAACACAGGGAGGGCAGATGAATGGCTATGGGGAGGACACGGGGATAGGGATGGAGGGAGGGAGGAATGGGCAGGAGAAGCACTAGGGGTGGCCAAGCTAGGTAAAGTAAATAGGGTTCACTGGTAGGACATCTAATTATAACAATCATGGGATTCACTGAGCTTATGATGAAACAGTGCCTTAAGCAGGCCATGCTTACAGACACAACAAGCTTTATAGACTTTTTCAGGTTATTCCATAACACAGGAAAGGGCATGGCTTATAGCTGCTGCATCAAAGAGATCCATGTCATAATGGCGATCACTGAAAGGTGATCGCTGTTACAGTGAAGTCAGAATGCCAAAAATCAATTTGGGTGCTCTCACTCCCCGGGGCACAGCAAAACGGTGCCAGGGATTTGTATTTTTTACATTTTATGTGGGGGCTACCCCACCACCCATGGGGACTTCACCCCACACCCCCTACTTAAGATTCTCAACTCCAGGGGGTGCTTGTCGAGAGAAGTGCAAAAAGTAAAAAATTGGGCCGAGGCAGCAAAAACATACCTGCGCCCAGACCCATATCCAGCACCCTACCCACCAAAGCCACGTACCCATCCACCACACCACAAGGCCAGCTAGCAGCCTATCATGGCACCACCCCTTCCCCCCCTCGCTGAGCATGCTTGCTCCCACCCACCCCCATGCACATACATGTGGTGACATCCTTTCACTACAGTTGCCAACCCACCCCATCCGGTCACTGTACCTCCTCAGTAGCCCCCATGACATGTGCTGTGATTGAGTCACCATTTTCTGGTTTGCTCAGTCACGGTCATGAATGTCATGGGCTACCCATCAAAGCATGTCCTGACCTTAGGAACAATCAGGGAAATCAGAGAGAGGCTTCTTAGTTCATAGCAGCCAGCAGAGGAGACAGGTAGAGAGTCAGAAATATATTGGGGCAGTTTGCTAGTAATAGCCCTATAGGTCCATTGGGCTACATATCCTCCAGCAACTGGTTTTCACTAGCCTAATCTTTGCTTCTTATGAGCATATGAAATTGTCAGCAGATACAGGCCATTCAGTCTATCTAGTCTGCTTAAGTGTGCAGCTCTACACTTCTTGTGTAAGCAAGTTCTTGATTCTGGAGAAGAAGCCATGCCTCTGTTTCAGTTTCTTTGCAAGCTCCTCTACATGCTCCACAAAAGAAAGTTTGTGGTCAATCCTCAGGCCCAGGTACTTGAATGTTGTCACAAACTTGAGAGACTCCCCTAGAAGGGTGAAGACTTGAGGGACCATTACAGAATTGCATGTTTCGGGTCCAGTAGTGGAGGGTAAAAATAACATTGCCTTCGTTTTTTTTTTTGCATTAAGTAATTACTTTAGAGGCAGAAGATTTTTCTGCAAGGTGTTGAAGTCTTCTTGCAGGTTCACACATGCTAGCTCAGGAGTAGGCTTTTCTAGGTATAAGACTGTGTCATCGGCAAAGAAATACATTCTGGCTGATTTGATCCATGTCAATGTCATTAATGTAGATGGCGAACAGCAATGGGCCTAGAATGGACCCTTGTGGGACCCCCTTAGCAGGGGGTTTAGGGGTGAAAGGTCTCCACCAGCCTTGATGCTCTGGTGACGATCCATGAGATAACTTGTAAACCAAGTCATGGCTGAGCGGTCAAGCCCAGAGTTCCTGAGAACAGTGAGAAGCTGTGCACGATCAACGATGTTGAACTCTTTGCTCAAGTCTAAGAACAGAGAGCAGATATTTGTTTTGCATCCCGAAGTTAGCCAATCATTTGAGACTTTAACAAGTGCTGAAGTAGTGCTATGGTGAGGCCTAAACCCTGACTGCACCAGATTTAGGAGGTTGTTGCAGTCTAGGAAACTCCTAAGCTGTGCGTTGACAACAGTTTCCAGCAGCTTGGATGAAGTAGGGGGGGCAGGAAAATAGGGCGATAATTGTTTAAGTCGCTCTGGTCTCCAGACTTAAACAGTGGTACAGTATTACATGTGCAGTTTTCCAGATCACAGGAAGTGCACCCTGTGCCAAAGACAAATTGAATAAGAGGAGGAGATATAACACAGTAGCCACGTTTTAGGTAATAAGGCTCAATCAGGTCTGCGCCAGCACTCTTCCTTGTATCCAGGGCTAAAATGAAGTCTTCCACAGTTTTTACAGACACCAGAACAAAGGAAAAGACTACCCTGTGTTGTGGTGTTGCCAAAGATGGGGACTGTGTGTCCTGACTGTGCAACTGTTCTCATAGAGCATTGGCTGGGGAGGTATCGAACGCCAACCCCACTGTGGCAAAGTGATTATTAAGAAGGTCAAGTATCTTGTGCCTATCTGTGTAGACAGCCCCATTAGAGTATATTTTAGTTGGGAGTTAGCTGGCAGAACTGTGGCCTTCCATGTCCTTAAGTGTTCTTCAGAACTTAGAGGAACATTTGGAGGAAGTATCTAACTCACTACAATAATATTTAGCCTTTTTAAGTTTTGGTTAGTTTGGTACCAAGGTTTCTAGATACTCTGAGTGTTGCCCAATCATCTGGAAGTTTAGATTTTCTTGCCTTTTTCCATTTTTAGTTCAGCCAAGAACCATGGGCAGGATTTCTTTTTCATACGTGTTTTAACTAATGGAGCATGCCTATTAATGGTACCAAGTAAAATACTATGGACGATCGCGTAAGCCTCATCTACTGAAGAGGCTAAGTAGAAATGTTGCCAATTAGAGTGCTGCAGCTCCAAGAGGAAAGCATTTGGGTTAAAGTTCCTATGACTTATTTTGAAGATATATCAAGAGGAAGATGTAGGTTTGGTGGGTGACCTTACACATGCGATGGAGCAATGATTACTAATGTCATTGAAGAAGACCCCAGAGTGGGTGTATAGATGGGGTCTGTTCACAATTAAAAGGTCTAGCAATGTACTGTGATCCAGATTCTTGACGTTTGATCTGGTGACTTCTGCGATAGGTTGAGTGGTCCCAAATGTGTCACAAAGCTCTTTTAGAGGCTTAGATGCACCAGACAGCCAATCAAGACTGAAGTAGCCCAGAATGGCAATTGCAGAGGGCTGCTAAGATAACAAGCCTGTCTAATGCTCCCTAACCTTAAGCCCTACCGAAGGAGGCCTATAACAGCCAATAACTGACAGGGACATAGTTTAGGAAACCTGGATCTTTATGCTGAGGCACTCAATTCCTTTGGAGAAGAGGCAGCATCCACCACAGGGACATTGAATTTATTTTGCACATAAATAGCAACACCCCCCCCCCCCCAAGGGCCCGTCTGCATGGAATATATTGTAATCAGGGATGTTGATGGCATGATTCTGGGTGGTTGTTCTCAGCCAGGTTTCAGTTACCATAAAAACATCAGGCTTGGTATGAGAACTCTAAGCCTGAATGACATCAAATTTCTTTAATAGGCTACAGGTATTGACATGCAGAAAACTCATTCCTTTTATATGCAGGAGATTTGACGTCGCAGAAATATTGATAGGAGGACTGGGGTTAAGTTCAACATTACCAGCACATATTAGAAGTAATAGGAGCATTTTTTAGAGCATTTAACAGAAGTCTAAAGAGATGTATATAGCTCCTTTTGTGGCTAGGGCTAAGGGTGGGTGACAAGAGTGTAGCGCTTACTTTGCCAGGGCCCAGTAAGGTATATAATAATGCCTTAACCAAAAAAAATTCAAGGCCATAAGTACTGAAGGCAATGAGACTACATGGTGGTGGTACATAAGTGGTGAGAGTACAGTTTCACATGGCATGGAGAGGGCAGTTAAGGCAGCGTAATGTACATATAGCCTAATGGCATAGTGACAGAGCAATGGGCAAGGAGTGATCCAGGTGTCATAATTGGGAGGGACAACAAAATATAATGAGGTATTAGGTTCAGTCAGGCAGGAGAATATGGCTACTGTGCACACCAGAGCTAGGAGAAATGATTGCATGTTAGAGGTAAGATTTAGTGGGGGGCAGTGAGATGATCAAACTAGGAACAATATACTGAACCTGGAGTATGAAGCTAGGATAAGCAGGAGGAGTTGAGTGCTTGTTAAGCTATGATGGATTATTAGCAGAAGTAGCTATAAGGGCAGAGTGCAGACAGCTCTCAGCGTGCTGAGCTTATAATTCCTAGCTGTCTAAATGCCTGCGCAAGGAATAGCACAGTGGCAGAGGTTATAGACAACTCTCAGCATACAGAGCTTGCAATTCCTAGCTGCCTCTCATGCTTGTATAAGGAATAGCACATTGCCCTAAGAGATGATATTATTGTGGCTGAATACCCAGCAAAGCAGTGAGTATTTTATTTGTTGTGTCGCTAATGTAGTGCAGCCAATGGGAGTAGTCTACAAAAAAGGGAGAAGAGAAAGTATATTTAAAGAGTGCCTGGGGCGGGAGAAAAATCCCACACACAGTTAGCTAGAGGGCTGAGAAAAGCTGCTAAAAGACTACATTAAATGCTGGGAAAAAGCTCTGTTATTTCAATAACCAACTATGGGCTAGTGATATATGGATCTGCCATGGCCACTGCACTGCCACTGCACTTCAACGCATTGCCATAGCCATAAACAAGGCATGTATCTACTGACCTCAGCCCCCCCTCCCCGTCTTTCACACACCTGCAACATCTATGAACAAGCAAACTGGCTCCAACTCTCTGGCAGACTCAAGTACCAGTTCTGCATTCTAGCCAAAAAGATCACCTTAGATCTCCTACCCAGAGGAGTTCAGACATTACGGCTCACCATGGTACTTACAGTATATCACAAAATATAATAACCATGTTAACATGAAATGAATAAGGAGCCCATATATGTAACTAATGTGTGCATCCCTCCATAAAATGGCAGTCAATACAACCCACAATTATGGGACTAATGGGAAAAACACCTTTTTACAATAATTGGAAAGGCTTTGCCTGGAGTTCAGTGGCCAAGCAGCCAGCCACTCCCACTTCCTGAGCTATATAGGCAGTTCCTCTCAGCCTCACTATGAAGCATTTTTTCTTTGCAGCTGAAGGCTCTGTTAGTTTGTCCTCTGAGCTGCTTGGGCCTCCTTGGGGCCTGCCCCCACCCTCCTTTGTTACTCCTTGTCTCTGCTGGGCTTCTGTGTTTATTTTCCTGCTTCTGGTTTGTATTTTACCTTCAGCTGTGTGTGCTTTCTTCCTTTTTTGGGGGGGGGCTTTGTTTCTAAGCTCCTATCATACTGCTACTCGGAGCTCCTGCTACTGCTTTCAGTTACCTACTATGGTAGCCACTGCCGCTGTTTACTTTTATTGCTACTGTACCCAGTGCCTGTGTTTTTACACTGTGCTCACCACACTCAAACTACTGCAATACAACTGCAATCATTATCTGTGTGTTTCAGCTCAGTCATAGCTGCTTCATGTTGCATACCCAATTCTTTTCACCTGACACAGTTTACTCTGACCATAGCTGTGCTGCTCATTCCTGCTCTCATTCTATTTGCAGCTTCATTGCACTACCTGGCTACACCTGCTTTCAAGTATTGACTCCCTGCTTTATTTCACTTACAACTCTGAAGTCAGCCAGCTAAGCTCCTGCTGAGGCTGTTAATGTAGTTTTGATATTAAAATTGCTTCACCACCAAAAAATCCTCAGAGTATTTGTCACCTTGATTTGGCTATTCATGTCTGGCTGGCTTGCCCCCAGTTCAGTGCTGTTAATGCTATACAGTATGTTATGCAGACCTCCGTGCAAGTCCACCTATCACTACTGCTACTTACTGACCTACGTGCAGGTCCACACTTGCTTACGCAACCGTTGCTCTTTGCTTACACAAACCATTGGTTCATGCCTACTGCCATCCCTTGGCTTCAGCCTCTGGGATTCTGCTGCACTCAATCTGCTTTCGACCTTGCAAGATCTCAGCACTCAATGCTCATTACGATCTCAGCACGCCGTGCTCATTCAACTCGACAGCTTTTCAGCTCTCAATCAGTTTCTGGGGCATGCCAGCAATTCTGTTCTGGTGCAGGGTTCTTGCAGCCGATGGTCTCGCTCTGCATTTAGTCCGCATCTCGAGCGTGTCCAACATGTGGCGGGATCCTTCTCACCTGGCCCATAGCTGGGAATGTTCTCACCCTGGATTGGCTTTAGCTGCCTTCTATGTGACAGCAGCTTCTGGTGTAGAATTTAAGACTAGTGGTGAAGGGTGGAAAAAGTTACCTCCTTTGGCTCTAGTGTTCCACTATAATGGTTAGCGATTGACTTTAGTGGTTTCCCTAGCGAGGCACCTTCACCGCATTCTCCCTATGACTGCCTCTGGTTCACCTGGTTTGATTTAGGGTGGGTAGGCCAGGTGAGTGTCTCAGCAGTTGTTGCTCTCCTCCTGCATGCCTGACCATTGATATGTTCAAAACTGAACAAAAAACTTATTTATTTAACCTAGCCTTTCCAGAATATGGATAAACTGATTTACTGTTTCAATTTATTTATATTGGCTGTATTTGGTTTTATGTAAAGTGCCTTGGCATGGAAAGGCTCTATAAAAATAAAGTCTGATTTGATTTAATTTGATTTGCAGCTTGAATGCACGTATTGTTGCAGAGTTTTCTCGCAACCTTCCACTGCATTCCCGCTAGAGGGTTTGAGTGAGAGTCTGCCTTCAAATTGGAATATTTTCCACCTCCCTTTAATTAGGTTTTCCAAATTGCAGCTGCAGAGCCGTCACTAACTAAACTATCCCAAGCCTAGAGGGAAGGCGGCCTAGACCTTGGATTCCCAGAGATTTCCTCCTCATAGGGTTTTTTTTCTCTCCTCTGTTACCTCAGGTCATAACACTTAGTCAGCATAGTTGTTTCTCCTAGTTTCTTTAGGTAGGTTCTGCTGTTGAATGGAGGTGGAAGATGTTCTATCATTCCCTCTCTCCTTAGGGGATCCCCTAATCTCAACGCAAACCATCAGTATCATGCTACGAAAGCCTGGGTATTCATTACATTCTCCAACTGAGCATCTCATTGCATTATCGAATTGCCTATGCTTCACTACTACATTACAGTTACTGCTCCTATGTCACAGTTACTGCTTGTTCATGCTTCATGTTGCCTCCTTTTGGGGATGATACTACATTTCTTTTTGGGGATTCCTAAGGTACCTGGAGTTCAGTGGCCAAGCAGCCAGCCACTCCCACTTCCTGAGCTATATAAGCAGTTCCTCTCAGCCTCATTGTGAGGCATTTTTTCTTTGCCCTGCCGTCCTCCCCTCCTCCTCCAGTGGCAGCACTCTTTCCTTAGGGGGATTCCTAAGGTACCTTTAGCCACGGGAATTGCCCCATGGCATCTTTAGGGGTGAAACCCTTTCTGAGGGTTCCTTGCCTTCATACATAGAAACATAGAAACATAGACTTTGACGGCAGATAAGGACCACTTGGCCCACCCAGTCTGCCCATTTCCCTACCGACTGGATAAGCTGCAGATTCTAGTTAACCAACAGCCTACTTCCTGCCACCCCCCACTACAATTGCCTTGTGTCTGTCCCAGCATGTTTGAATTCCCCCACTGTTTTAGCCCCAACAACCTCCCCAGGAAGGCAGTTCCACATATCCACCATTCTCTTTGTGAAAAAAAAGTTCCTCACATTACCCCTGAGCCGCCCACCCTCTATCTTTAAATTGTTTCTCCTTGTTCTTGCACATCTCTTTTTTTCTGAAAGATGCTATCCTCCTGGACTTTGTTGATTCCCTTGAGGTACTTGAACAATTCTATCATGCCCCCCCCATCCCTCCTTTCATCAAGGGTATACATATTAAGCTCAATCAGTCTCTCTTCATATGATTTCTGATGCAGACCCTGCACCATTTTAGTTGCCCTCCTCTGGACTGCTTCCATCCTGTCTATGTCCTTGCGTAGATGAGGTCTCCAAAACTGCACACAGTACTCCAGATGGGGTCTCACCAACTGTCTGTACAGAGGGATAACCACTTCCCTTTTCCTACTTGTGATGCCCCTTCCTATGCATCCCAGTATCCCTCTGGCTCTCCTTACTGACTTCTCACATTGCTTACCAACCTTTAGATCATCTGATATGACTATCCCCAAGTCCCGTTCCATTTGTGTTGTTGTTACTACCTCCCCCTGCTATTGTGTACTCTTCTCCTGGGTTTTTGTTTCCCAGGTGCATTACTTTGCACTTCTTTGCATTGAATCTAAGTTGCCACATGTCTGACCATTCCTCCAACCTTGCCAAGTCCCTTCTCATCCTTTCTACCCCCCCTTGTGTATCAACTCTATTACAGATCTTTGTATCATCTGCAAAGGGGAATACCTTTCCCTCCAGACCCTCTGCAATGTCACCTATAAAGATGTTCAAGAGAACTGGACCCAGTACTGAGCCCTGAGCTACTCCACTAGTGACCCCCCTTTCTTCAGAATGTGTTCCACTCACTATTACCTTCTGTGTCCTGTTGTGCAGCCAGTTTGCAACCCAGACTACCATCCTGGGACCCACTCCCAGGATGGCTAACTTAATTATTAATCTTTTGTGCGGGACAGTGTCAAATGCCTTGCTAAAATCTAGGTAGGCCATATCCACATCCCCTCCCTGGTCTATTACTTTGGTCACTCAGTCAAAGAAATCTATTAGATTCATCTGACATGACCTTCCTGCTGTAAATCCATGCTGCTTTGGGTCCAGTGCCCCACTGGCCTCTAGGTACTCAACAATTCTTTCTTTCAGAAGTGATTCCATCATTTTCCCTACCACTGAGGTCAAACTTACAGGTCTATAGTTTCCTGCTTCTGCCTTGCTCCCACTTTTGTGAAGAGGAATCACATCTGCCCTCTTCCAGTCCTCAGGTACCACCCCATCCTCCAATGATTTGTTAAAAAGTGTGGTCAGTGGTGTTACTAGGTCCTCCCTTAGTTCTTTTAGGATTCTGGGGTGAATCCCATCAGGCCCCATTGCTTTGTCCACCTTGACTTTTAGGAGTTCTTTCACCTACAGGGTGGTAATTCCTCTGGAATAGAGAGTGCAAATGGCCAAAACCAAACTAACACAGTTGCACAAGCATAACACTATACTGGCTGCATAGGTCAGTGAATGGGTAAGTTCCCAGAAGCTGTTCTATTACTAATGGGAGATTTCAATTCTAGGTTGGGTCATCTGCTGTATCTATCTATTTTTTTTAAGGGAACCTCTTTTCCATAGCAGAAAAGGTTTGATAATAAGGTAAATAAAAATGGGAAAAAACTTTTTAAGATGTTAGGTAATCTAGGTTTGATAGTTTGGCAATGGAATATCAAAGGGAAAAAATTCAACATGTTATACTTTTTTAAATGGCAGAGGAGCCAGTACTCTAGAGTATGTCTGTGCTTTCCCTTGGCAGATCCACCAAATCCAGAATTCTGATATCAGTTTATGCCCACAAAGTGATCACTACCCTTTAATATTAACACTAGACTTATGTTTAGGGAATAACAAATCTATAATGACTTCAGACCACTCAAAGAGATACGAAATCAGAAAAGTTTATTTCTCATTAGAAGTGGAAAACAACGTAGCAGGTATTTTGCAAACTCCAGAAATATTGAGCATATATGATATCATAACTGTCAATAATTCAGGTAATAAGATTTACAGTACTTTGGAAGAAATTACAAATAAGATACTACCCATCCTATATAAGACCAATAAAATTAAAAAGTCAGAAACTTAGTTTGATAAAGACTGTCAGATCTTTAAAAACAAAATAAATAAGTTGATAAGACAAGCCTAAAACAATCTTTCCAAAGACAATGTTCAGCAATTAAACAAATGTAGAAAAGAATACAAGTTATTTCTATCCAAAAAACAATAACACTTGTCAGAAACAACAGTGAAAATCAATGTTGGATACAACTGAAAAAGGGAACATCAAGGAATTTTGGCTAAAAGTAGTTAAAGGTACTAGAAATTATGCCTTTAACATTGCCACCCACATTTCACCCCTAGATTGGGAAACTTATGAGAATTTGTTTAATCAGGGCCAAGATCAAGCTAAACATCTAGACATATATATAAAACTTACAGAGGCACACTTTCCACTAAACATTACTCCCTCAGAGATTATTGATGCTATATCATTAACTATAGCAAATAAGACCTCTGGCTCAGATCGTGTACTCCCATTCTTGTACAAGACTGAGCAAGTGTGGCTGAGTCAGCTGCTTGCTCTATTATTTAATAAAATGGTAGCCAAGAATTATACTCCACAAACTTGGGAGGAAAATATAATTAAACTGTATACCCATATTCAAGAGAGGTAATCCCAATTAGAGACACAACAAAGTTTTACTACACCTGTAAATACAACACAACTTGGGCAACTTCTGTATCGTGACATTTTGCAAAGTTTCTATATAAAGGTCAAAATTCACCTTAATGCACTTTATGTTCAAACTTCACCTTAACTTTGCATTACTTTTTAAAAAGGTGAAGTTTGTGAGACACAGGCCACAGATTATGTCTGACTTTCTGCAGGTAACATAATGGTCAGGTAGCAAGGGAATCGGGCAGGAAGTGAGTCAACTAGTTTCACTTTGACGTGATCATTGCTAGAGCAGCACTGTAGGTGATTGGCAGAGTCCAAAAAGTCTAAATCTAAATTGTTTTCTGCTTTTAATCCTAGTTTTTTCAGATTCCTGACTTTATTTTAAACCACCTTCATCCCCTTAGTCTGCCTTTTTTGTTTATTTGACTCAGTTCATCTGTTTTTCTTTCTTTTTTAGTTACTAATACTTTTAGTAACTTTTTATTTTGAAATGGGGAGAGGTTCAGCAAGTGGCATTCCATGGGGCCCAAGGATGCGTGGTGGCCTTGGGTGATCCATCCAGCTTAACCACAGTACTGTTTTTGGCTCAAGTGCCCCCCCAGCAAAATATTTCTGCTGCCAGAAGTGCGGTGCCAGAAGAAGCAGCAGCAGCTCCTCCTCCTGAGGTTAGTGGTGCCACCCCTGCAGCATCAGTGGCTACCAAACCCCCATAGCAGCCCAAGCAGCAGCAGCTTGTTGCCTCCTCCCACAGCACAGCAGCTTAGCACATCTGCCCCCCCACCTGTGCCTGGTCCTTCCTGGCGCTCGCTAGTATGGCTGTTTTTCACAACAGTTACAGGTGACCCAAGCATGGTGAAATTCACCATCTGTGGGATGCTGGTGTGTCATGCCAGAAACAACAGTCACCTTGGCATGGGTGGCCAAAGAACACACAGGTCTGTGCACCACCATGCCCAGCAGGAAGCCAAGCTGGAGGAATTAAGAACTGCAGCTCCTGCAGGGGAGGGCATAGTACAAAAGGGGTAGAACGATGAGAGGCTTCTCATCATACTATACACAGCAGAATGGGGAGGGCGGAGCAAGTGGCGGTTCATGCATCGACAGCCAACAGAGCAGCAGCAGGCTCTGAAGCCCAAGGCCCAGTCACATAGGAGGACTTGGTCATCCTGTGGGCTGAGGTGGAGTACCAGCAGCACACCTTGGCCTAAGAGCACTAGCAGAACCAAACAATTCTCTTGAACCAGCGTAAGATGATGTGCATGCTATGCGAGCTCAGTGCTTGTCCCAGTAGCTACTAGTGGTAGTCATGGCACATAATTTTCTTTGTTTTCTTTCTTTATATTTAGTGTCTTTTCTGTCTTGATTTTTCCTCACTGCCCCCCCCAAAAAAAGTTTAAAAAATACACCAAGATAATAATAAAAGGTTAAAGAGTACAGGAAATTATTTCTGTCTGTTAGCTGTTTATAAAGTTCTTATTCTTAGAAATGATATGCATTCACCTAAATTATCCATATTTAACTGTACCTGAATAAAAACGGATATAAAAACTGTATTTGGCATTGTCTTGTTTTTTATGGGCAGCATTTTGTTACCATTCTCTTCATGGAACCAATAGGTCCTGTTTTGTGCACAGAATTTTTTTTTCCATATACATTTTACTCCACCGATGCAGACCTGGCAGGGGCTATGACCCTTCCTTCGGAGGAGTATGTCCTCTGGCCCTATGATAGCACCACTTGCCCATCCCCTGTGAATTGGCCCTCCTCAGCAGGGCCAGGGTGAGGAGTGCTAGCCTGCTACCCCCCAGAACACACAAATCTGGTATCAGGGTGAGTTCTCAGGAATGATCAAGCCATCACAGGTCCTGCCGGGTCCCAGCTTTTTCTTACCATTTTTCCTCATGCATCCAACAACCGTGCAATGGACAGGAAGGCTGTCTCCACCTCCAGGGAGGTAGCCAAATGCCCTGGACATGGGTCAACCCCTTAACATGGCTGTGTGCCTTTGCTGACACCCAGCCACCGCTGGGTGTCAGTTGACAGTGCACAGCACAAACCCCCCCCCAAGGAAGGAGAGCCATCCTCTTGATGCTCAATCCTTCCTCCCCTGCCAACCCCTGAGTGACCCGAGTCCTTTCCCAAGCCTGGGTCACTGGCATGGCACAAGGTGTGGCATCCAGCACCTCAACCCTCAGCGCCACCAGGCCAGCTCTTGTGCGTAGAATTCCAAACAGGGTTCTGACAGGTTAACAGCTCATAATTAGCATTCTGTACACAAATGGTGACATAGACAAAACTCCACATAAGTGACTCCATAATGTGAACTGTAAGAGAATGCTGCCCATAAAAACACAACAATGCAAACTACAGTTTTACCTATCACTTTTTTATTCAGATACAGTTAAATATGGATACTTTGGGAGAATGCATATCATTTCTGAGAATAAGAACTTTATGAACAGCTGCCAGTTAGCACAAATTTCCTGTCACTTATAACCCCCCCAAAAAATAATTTCCTCTGATTTTCCTTCTTTTCCTAATTAATAATCTTTTGACATACAGAATAATGTTTTATTTTGTTTTTCCCATTAATGTTTTCTTCCTGTTCTATGTTCTTTGTCATTCCATATTATTATTTTTTGGTTCTGTGTACTATGTTAAAGTTTCTTAGTCTACCCACAACTAAAATCAAAAAACCCAAAAATCCCCTACGATGAAACTAAAAAATACAAAAAATGTTTTGTCTTATGTCAAGGTAGTTGACTTACACTGTTATCCAGCTACATCATTCAGCATGTGGTATTAGTGAGAAGTCCTTCTGACATGCATAAATGGGAATTCCTGACTCTTGGCCCCAAGTCTGTCAGAATCTTATGTCACACTGTTAGGTGATGGTGTTGCAGTGCTGTGCAACTGTCAAGAATAACCATATGAAAAAGTGTTCACACAAGTCCCACATATTTTTGTCATACTCCAGAACATTTACAGAGAGAGCCATAACCGTACATAAGTGGCCCAAGTGAGAATATTCCTTGCTGATGTCCATTGCTGCTGTTCAGTTAAAAAATGAGAGACATTTACAAGAATAAAATAGAAACATCTTGCTGCGATGAAAAGTGAGAAAAACCTCAGTATACAAAATGAGAGGTTTCAGTGAGAACTTCAGGATCTGCTATTCACTATCAGTCGTGTTTGTGCGACTCCTGCCACTGCTGGTATTGATCTACAGGGGGTTTGCTGAACACTGATAGCCACAGATGACCACGGGTTGAAGTGTAATTTGATGTTCTGCAAATGTCTTCTGCTGCATTGACTGAAACATGCTGCCTATTGTGGGTGTATTCATACCACCAATGGTAAGTTATTGTAAGTATCTCTGTACTGTTTATTGAAAGACAGTGCCATTTAATTTGTATTGAATGTTGTTGGTTGTTGTAACATAAGCATTTTGCCTTGTTGTTCCTTTGCAGGGAATCATCATACATATTGATTGTTTCTCCCTGAGCTGTGTGTTGGCCCTGATGACGTTCACATGCTGTACATGTGTGCCGCCATCTGTGGGGGGGGGCAGGGAGGGTTACTGTGGTGGGTAACTATCTTCTAACCATTTCTCATTACTGTTCTTTTTGGTTATATTTTCAAGTCATTTCACCACATTCACAACCACATTGATGTATCCATGGTGCCGCAGATAGATTCTACATGTGTCTGCCTCTTGGCTTCATCAATACTGCAATCGCATGCTGTGAAAAGTAAGTATTTTTTTTCTGGGGGGGTTGCTTCATTGGAAAACAATTTTTCTTAATATGTTTTTCTTATTTCCAGGTCTTCATTGTATCTGAAGTGCTGTCCGTCTACAGATTGGAACATACCACAGCACCTCGATGATACCTGCAAAGAGATGAAGCTGGAATTATTTAGAGTTCATTCCAGTACCCCATCCACTACCCAGCAGTGCTCTTCCTGTCTTTTGTTATATCCAGCCTCAAACACACATATCTGCTACTAAACACCAGTGAATAAAATAATCAAGTTTAGTGACCTGCACTGGACCAGCATCTTACAGTCCCAACCTGGAATACACATTGGCCCAGATATTCAAAAGAGTTGCGCCATGCGCAACAGGGATGCACCAGCGCAAGTACGGAAATGCGTCATTGTGTGATATTCAGCAGGAGGTGGCTGCACAGTGCAAGTAGCAATGTGCCAAAGTGCAATAGTAATGAATGCATGCACAACCATAGGGAGCGGAACCATGAATAACATGTGTAGTGCTATATTCAACAGCATGCGCTATGTGCAATAGGGGAGTGAGCGGAAGTTGCGTGACAGCGGAAATGATCCAAAATAAAAGAGAACAAGAGATGGGCACAAGAACAAAAAAGGGAAGCCACAGGTGGGAGCATGGTGACAGATATAAGGGCAGTACAGAGGGTAGCAGTGAGCAGGACTGGGCAGGAGCAGAACAGGGCACACCTGAACTGAGCCAGAAACAGGGTAGGAATGGGGAGCCTGTGCCACTGTGCAGGAAAGTCATTGGAGTGCCACAATGGACTGAGAGCAGTGGCAGGAGGCAGGACAGCCACAGCCAAAGGCCAGAGGTGTACCTGGTGCAGGGGGAGCATCAGAAACAGACAGCGTGGTGAATGGGATAACAGCCGCTGGGGGGGGACACCAGCCAGGGACATGGCCAGTGCTACCTTCCAGATGGAGGCGGTAATGAGGGGTGTGAGAAGGCAGGCAGCAGAGGGGGGCGGCCGTGAAAGGACCCATAGGCGATATGCCCAGAACAGGCAGTACCGAGCCCGCACCAACTTCTAACACTACTCTGACACAGAGATTGGGGGCTGGTACCACCTGAACTGGGTGATCCTGAGGCAGCTCTGTGAGCTGTGCAGTGATGAGATCCAGGCACCCACACGACGTAGCCATGCTCTGTCAGTGGAGACGAAGGTGACAGCCATCATGTGCCTTCTCACCACGGACACCTTCTAGAGACCAACAGAGGACACAATAGGCATAACCCAGTTAGCCGTGTCATGCCTACTCACACAATTGCTCAGCACACTGCTGCCACATGCTGCAGAGTATATCCATTTCCCCAGCACACAGGCGGAGCGCACAGCACACATACAAGAGATCCACAGGGTAATACGGTTGCCTGGTGTGCTCGGGGCCATTGACTGCACCCATGTGGCCATCTGCATGCCACCTGGCCCAGACGGTGTGTCATACATCAACTGGAAGGGGTATGAAAGCATCAACTGCCAGGTGGTGTGCGATGCCAGGGGGCGCATTACCAATGTCTGTGTCACGCACCATGTGGGATCACATGATGCCTTCATCTGGCACCAGTCCACACTGTGCCACAGGTTTGAGAAGAGGGGACATCCCTATTGGCCATCTAGTGGGTGAGTATGCATATCACGCAGGATGACTTGAGCAGACGTGGGGGGTGCATAGTCAGAGGTGCCATGGGTACCAGCCTTGCTGGCCCATGGCAAAGCGAATCAGACCACCATACTAATGTCCATCCTCTACACACAGGTGACAGTGGCTACCCACTCTGTCCCTGGCTGCTCACACCATACCGGCGCCCCATGACCCCATCGCAGCAACGGTACAATGAGGCACATGCCACAACACAGAATGTCATTGAGCAGGTGTTCAGGATGCTGAAGGCATGTTTCTGGTGCCTGGACACATCTGGCGGTGCCCTACAGTACAGCCCCTCAAAGGCCTGTGGGCTATTCCAGGCCTGCTGTTTCCTGCACAACATGGCCAATGACTGTGGGATAGAGGTTGAAGAGGGGGACAGCAGTGGGGATGATGAGGATGCCAGTAGGTCCCTGGGCGAAGGGAACCCCGCCTGATCCGGATGTCACAGCTGCACCTGGACACCATTACAGAAGAGCACTTTGGTCAACACAGGTAGGTCACGGGGCCATGCGCAACCACCAATGGCGAGGGCACAGCCCACAGACAGGCAGGGAAGAACACCAGGGGCAGTCGCTGGTAAAGGAATGGGTCTGAGTGTGGCACCGCACACGGCATCAGGGATGAGCAGGGCCAAACACGACACGTGCACACACACACACACACACACACACACACACACACCACAAGACATGCACAAGGGGTAGATGGCACGCCAACCCCAATTACCACCCCTACCCCCACACAGATCCACACACGACCACGCCCAGTGGTCATCACTGTGCATGCCTTAGACACTGGGCACCATTGCACACTGGTGGACTGCGCAATGCAGGCATCATCATGCACACTACAGTGGCCCAGCGGCGAGGCGGGTGTGCACAGGGACGATGTGTGCAGAGCTAGTGCTCACACCCTTGTGTCCGCATGATGCACACACACTGCACATAGGACAGCGGCAGACAGTGGCCATGGTGGGAGACAGGTCAGTCACGTGGCATAGTGCCACGGCCACCACAGATGCATGGGCGGCCCCACCGAGACCTGCCAGCCATGCCAGACTGACCATTGGCCTCATCGGGTGACACCGACGGTCCCCCAAGGGTGACGCTGAGTGAACATGATCATGTTCATGCAGGGGTCTGCAGCCAACCGAACATGCCCGCACCAGGCATGCTCGGTATGCCCACAGCCGAACCTGGTGTCAACATAGCAGGTGTCGAACGACGCAGAGAATGGAGGATGGACATGACACTGCGCTATGTCTGCAGCAGATGGGCACTGAACTGGGTGCCCAATGTGGCCATGACAGCTGTGATTTGTCTGCCTGTCAATGGCAGTGGCCACATCTACCTGCTGCTGGGCCACCTCTGGGGAGCAGACCATGGTCTCTGCTGCACCGCTCCTCTGCCTGCCGCAGAACCACACTGAGTGCATCCACTGCAGTCACAAGCCGCAACTGCTGATCTACTGAAGCCTGGAGTAGATGGCTGTGCTTGTCAATAAAGTCATCCGCCAGTCTGGCATACTGTCCCTCATGGTGTTCCTGGCCCTGCTGGCCAGTACCCCTTGACGATGGGTGCTGCACACCAGAGCCATGCTGGGGCATGTCCACACGTGGTGCACTGCCATTGCCCCCAACACTGTCCCTCAGTCACCATTGGCCAACTGCTGGCACTGCCCCTCCGGCTGCTGATCGCCAGAGCTCACTGATGCCACCACAGCAGCTGCCACAGCCCCACCACCCTGGACGCACACCAGTGCTGCCCCACTGGATCACACAGGCACAGGCTGGGACTGTGTTTTTATGCAGGCCTCCACGGCGGCACCACCTACGGCAACACCCATGCCGTTGCCTGCTGTGGGACCATCCTGTGTCACACACATATCACTGTCCGTCCATCATCACTGGTGCTTGATCCAGCACCAATCCATGTCCCAGCATGCTGGAGACCATGGGCGCTGTCATGCTGGGACACAGGCAGGGCCTCGTCCGCACACTCACCACCCTCATCAGTCTGGACAGACTTGCAGGTATGCACTGGTCCGGTCCCTTGGATACCTGTGGAGGTAGATGGGTGATCCTCTGTGTCCAGGGCATCAACCTTAGTGGACACACCCACCACCGCTGACCCATGTAGATGCTCAGGAGTTGTAAGGGAACACATTAGCGTTAGTGGCTCTGCCCTGCCTTGTGGCATTCCCCCCACCACCCACACAGTGACAGCACAGGACCTACCATACAGTGATGGGCTGCTACCCATCTGGAAGCCACCGCCAGGAATGCCCTCAATGGCACAACACCGCATGCTGCTGGCCACCCACTCCTCCTGTGGCATCAGGCATGGCACATCCAGCTGGCCCCCACCGGTGGCAGCACGGGCTGCCCTGATGTCAGCCACCTTATCCTTGATCCTCCTCCTGTCCATGCTGACCTTTTTCTTACACTCCTGCACGGACCGCTGGTGGCTGCCATGCTGGTTCATGGCATGTGCCACCTCACCCCATGCTGGCTGAAATATTGCGCTGTTGCATCTTGCACAGTGTTGTTGAGCATGCTCAGGCTATGGCGCAGCTCTGTGACATGCGCATTCAGCACCGCACAGTGCATGCCCAGGGTGCGGATGCCGACGCGTGTGGCACTGCTGACATGCTGTGCATGGGAGGCAGTGCAGGGTACAGCCACCACTGTGCCTGTGGCACTAGTGCGCTGTGCTCTCATGTGGCGCTCGTGCCCTGGTGCACAGTAGGCGCCATTGAGCCACAGCATGGTAGGCCACTGCAGGGCATCACACACAGGCACCCTACCGTGCTACATGCAGGCATCCCAATAGCACTGTGGCACTCCGTGAGTGGACAGACCCTTGACCCTGCGGTTGACCTTTGGCCCCTAGGTGCTATGCGTCCACATGGGTGCACCCCTATCATGCAGTTCGGTGACAGCGCGATGGGGACTGGCAGTGCAGTACCGTGCTGCCTCCGCACATGGGGCACGTGCACTACAGAGCAGCATTTTGATAGCGATACTCACTGCAGGATGGCAAGGAGGAGAGCACAGCAGTGGAGTGCCATAGAGCTGGCCAGCCTGGTGGCCATTGTTGAGCCCCATGCTGGGGCCCTGTTTGGCCAGGATCCACTGGACAGGCCACGCAGTGCTGTGTGGGAGGCTGTGTGCTGATGGCCTGCAGGAGGCCACCAGGATCACCAGATCTGCTGAGCAGCGTCACCACAGGTATGGTGACCTACAGTGTAGGGACCCTGACAGACTGGGACATCTGCAGGCACGTGCCCAGTGAGGCACCATGCCACAGCCAGGTAGGTACTCCATCCATACACTGGTAGCATCTGTCCATCCGGGTATCACGGTGTGCATGTGTCCACCCTTCTGGGGGGTGGGGTCCATCTAGTGGGGTGGTGGGGGTGGGGGTGCATCATGGCTGGGCTGTGTGGGCAGGCACACACCGAGGGGAGCTTTGCTACTGGTTTGTACTGATGTTCCCCTCTCCATGTTTGCACCCTAGGCCCAGAGGAACACCGTAGGGCAAGGCACGCCCTTTCCCTGCAGGAGCAGGACAGGGTGGGTGTGCCACAGATGCAGCAGGGACGTGGTGGAGGGGCCATGGGCATGCAGCACCCAGCTGGCCTGGATGCAAGTGAGTGCTGTTTTTCCCCTTACATCTGTGCGTGCTGTGTTGCAGGGTTGGCGGCGAGGCATGGCCACCAGCACTTGACCCCACTGCCATGCATGCCACACGGTGCACTCAGCACTGTCCTGTGGCACAGCATGTGTGGGTGGGCATTGCAGGTGGTCCATGCATGCACTGGGTATATGGCTGTGCCACTGCCTTTGCACCGCATAGCCATGTCACTGTATGACCACGGTAGTGCTGTGCGGGACATGGGCAGTGGGTGTGTGCAGTGTTCCACATGGCTGTGGGTGCCTCGGTAGGCAGGTCATGGGGGCGTGGTCACTGTGGGTGATTGCATGCCATCACAGGGGCGTGGCCCATGGCTGTATGCTGTGCACAATGGGTGGGCTGCAGGGGTCTGGACAGTCACGCATAATGACTCTGCTCCCTTGTCCTAGGTGGACAATGCTGGACAGCACTAGAAAGGAGTGTGCAGGAGCTGCTGCAGCTTGTGAGGGCCACCCTTGAGCTCCTGCAGAGACTGGAACAGGATGGAGGACGGTGGCACCAAAGAAGGCACAGGGACAGAAGTGGGGAGAGGGCCAGTGCTAGGCCCACTATGCCCCTGTTTTGTATTCCCCCCTGGATTAACCCTCACACCCCTTCATCCCTCTCCCAGTTGTTCACCCTTGCCCCATGCCCACCCCCACCTGGTTTGTGGCCCTTCCCCCCATTGTATATAGTTGTATATATGTTTTATATTTCACACACCTTTATTACATACGTTTTGTTATGACAACTGTGGTGGTCTCTGATTTGCAGCGGGCTAATGGTGCTTGGCTGCAGTGGTGTGCATGTTGTCGAGGGTGGTGCAGGACTGGGCGTGTGTGTGTGTCCGGCAAGGACCCGCCTATGGTGTGGGTGGGGGACTCGATCCCTGTCTCTGGTATGTGTGTTGCTCCCTGTGCACTGGATGCCTGTGTGCAGTGGTCTCTGGTGCATGCACTGTGTCCATGGCGCCACCTTCAGTATGTCCATGGCACATGCAGCTGACACCTTTGCATGTGTGTGGTATGCACAGTCTGCAGGCAAGTCAGTGGTGGCTGTCCATGCTGGCCACCCTCTGGCCCTGGCGCAATGGCGGCTTGCCTCCTGTCACCGGTATGGTGCATGTCTGCCTCAGGTGGCACTGTGGCCTATGCTGTTGTTGTCTCCCCTCCATGCTGTTGCTGGTGTCTGTTGCAGGGTCTGTGCTCTGATGTCTGTCACTTGTGCTTTGGCCGCATGCTGGTGGCAGACGGCTTCATGGTGCATGCACAGGATGGCTGGTACAGCTGTTCCATGGTGGGGTGCTAGCCATGGATACACAGCATCAGTGGTCACACGCCAGTGGGATTTGTTGCCCCACTATTGTCTCCCTGTGTTGGGATGCCTTTGGGTCTGGGTGGGTGTTTGTCCATGCCCTGTGTTGCATCCTGTGTGGCGCATGCCTCCATGCACCACTGTGGGCATCTGTGCTGGCTGTTGAGGCCAGTGCAGGGACAGGGTGTGTGCTTGGGTGGGTGTGCGGGGTATTGTCCTGCTGGAAGTGGGGTCCAGAGCAGGCCCTGTCACAAGCAGGGTACCTCGGGTACCGACGCAGGGTCGACCTCTCTGCTGTGCCATGGGGGGGCCGTGCAGGGTGGCACTGTGTCTGAAGTTGTTGTGTTGGTGGCTGGTGCTGCCCACTACGGGGTGCTCATGGTGGGGCTGCCATGCATGGCTTCATGGTGCACAGGGTTGCATTGTCACAGTGGGGGTGGTGGCATGCATTCGGTGCCATGCACTGTTGGGCACTGCTACTGGGCAGGGTGTCTGGGGATCACTGTGCAGGGTGTGCTCTGCATTGGTGGGATGGGGTGGCACTGGGTGGCCAGCCCTCTTTGTGTTGCAGTCACCACTTTCCAGGGGGTGTGCTGGGGCACCATGCCCCAGCTGTGGATTCAGTGCTGGTGTTCATTGGCTGGTGGTTCATCCAGCTCACCACAGGTTGTGCAGTTCATGGAGTGCGGGGGGCACTGTCTGGTCTGCTGTGTGCTCCTCTGCGTATGTCTTCTATGGGTGGTGCACCCCTACATCCTGTCCCTGCGCATCCCTGGTTGTGCTACTGCACCACTACCCTGCTCCACTGCACATCCCTGGTTGTGCCATGGTGCAGTTGGTGCGTTATTCAGTTGTGTTGGGCAAGCGCACCTTGGCATGCGCATGGGCGCACTGCACTTATGCCTGCTCCTGCTATTGCCGTACTTTGTGGCGCAGTTTGAATATCTGGGCCATTGTGTATTCCTTGCATACTGAAGTACGACTGTCATCTGTGTAGAAAAAGAGGTATTATCTGGCCTGTATTTCACCACTGTTGAATATTTTACCCTTGAAAAAAAAAAGAAAAAATTAAAGGAAAAATAAAGAGGTAATCCAACTGATACTTGCCTGTACAAACAATTATTTACATGGCTGAACGGCAATGGTGTAGTTGTTGCAATTATAGTATATAGTACTTTGTAGCATTTAGGTCCTGCTAATTACAAGTTACAACAGTCACCAGTGAAGAAAAATAGAAAATCACTTGCCTCTATTTGGCCATCACGGCATAGTGTGGACTGGGGAAAAAAGGATAAACACACAATTCACATCAAAAATGCAGTAAATAACATTCATACTTACTGTAAATTATTGAGGTTCTTGACGAGTGTAATGTTAATTATGTAATGGCAAGTTGCTGGAAGCAGCCAGGCTAGCAGTGCAACACCTTCAGGGGAAAAAAAACAGAGAGAACAATCAACATTACACATTATTGCTCACTGTAGTACAAGTGCTTTGTTGTTACTTGTTCTCATGTCATCTTGTATTCATCATGCAATATATTTGAAAAAAAAATCATCTAACAGAACAAAGTAATTTTTTTAAAAGAATAGTCCATTACTGAATGCTGGAATTCCTATTAATTCTGAATCATTTTTTTTTTTATTGAACAATTTAAAACAACAATGTTAAATTGGAGACTTTATTTTAGGAACATGCGGCTAATAATTATGATGATAATATAAAACAAATTTCTGCGCTGACTCTAGTATTGAGGTGGGACATAAGAAATAAATTAATGATATTCAAAGGACATGAACTCACCATGGTCTCAGAAAACGAGTGTGTTCTTGGCAGCCAGTACTGTAAGTGGCATGAGCCGAACAAGCCAGATGGTACTTTCCAGATGGCGTCACTTGTTGCATTTGTAGTTGATGTCCTATCTTGCTGGTTGGCCATGGGTTCTTATACTGGGCAAAGGCACAAGGTTTCTCTCTCTCTCTCTCTCTCTCTCTCTTTCTCTCTCTCTCTTTCAGCAGAATGGCTGTGGCTGGCTGTGATTCCTATATTGGGCAAAGGTACAAGGTCTGTGTCTCTGTCTCTCAAGAAGTAGGGTGGCTGTGTCTGACTGTGCATTCTTATACTGGGCAAAGGCACATGGTCTATCTCTCTGTCTCTTAAGAAGCTGTGTGGCTGTGGCTGGCTTTGGGTTCTTTTTTTTTTTTTTACTTTGTTTTTTATTGACTTTTTTCCCCTATGGTCACTGGTTTCTTGGGCATCTCGCAGGTGGAGATCCACTCAGGCCCTGTCCAGACTAGCAATGAGCTGTAAAAACATTTTTTAAAATGTTACCATTTAGTCTGTTTCTGTGCTTCCACATTGAATAGCTGAATCAGTTTTGAAACCGTTACTGAGCATCTGCATTAGTGTATGTAATCCATTTTCTGGTACTGTTTTCAAAAACATTATAGTCTTCCCGAGGTGACCCCCAACCACCCATATCCCAGCAATCAGCGCTGCACTACATGCTGTGACACACGCTCCCAAAAGGCATTGCAGCGGCTCCATGCAAACAGACCACTGACATGGAGGTGCCTGATTTAAACAGTGCTGTTTTGCTCTGCCTGAATTGCTGGTTCATGAAGTGGCAGCTAGTGATGAGGGAGAGACAACATTGTCGGGTAGCACGCCACTTGCAGGCACATAGATTTGAACAGATGCAGCAGCATACTATTGCTGCTGTGAGTGACCTGCTTCTCTCAATAACACTGAACACTGTGACAGTCGACAGTAGTGTGGAGACATTCAAGGTCCACTGACTGGTGGGAGCAGATAGTGCTTTCTTCTTGGACCGATGAGCAATGGCTCAGTAATTTCTGCATGTCTAAACAGACTTTTACAGCTTTGTGCACAGAACTGAGCCCACTCATAAAGCGATCCGACACAGTACTGTGCAAGGCTGTTGAAGTGCAGCGATGGGTTGCCATTACCTTGTGGTGCCTTGCCACAAATGCAGAATATCAAACCCTTGGGCACCTGTTCGAGGTTGGCAGATCTACTGTTGGGGAGATAGTAATCGATGTGTGCAAGGCCATTGTCTGTGTCATACTACCCAAGGTGATCTGAATACATAATGTGCCAGACATCATACAGGGGTTCGAGAGTGAGTGGGTTTTCCCCAATTGTGCGGGGGCAATTGATGGTATCCACGTCCCAATTCTGTCACCTCCTGGAAAAACCTGTGAATTCTACAACAGGAAATCCTACTATTCTGTAGTGATGCAGGCTCTGGTTGATCATAAATTTCGTTTTCTGGACATTAACGTTGGATGGCCTGGCAAGGTTCACGATGCTCGTGTGCACAGGAATAGTAAATTATACAAGCTAAGACAGAGTGGTCAGCTGTTCCCTTCTATGCCTCGAGACATCAACGGGGTCAGTGTACCTGTTGTGATATTGGGAGACCCAGCCTATCCTCTTCTGCCTTGGCTTATGAAGCCCTATTCTGATTTTGGAAATGACCTTCGCCGTAATTTTAACTACCGTCTGAGCAGGGCCAGAATGGTAGTGGAATGTGCCTTCAGCAGATCAAAAGGCCGTTGGAGATGTCTACTCAAGAGAAATGAATATGCCATTCAGAATGTCCCCTATGTGCTAGGAGCCTGCTGTGCATTGCACAACCTTTGTGAGGATAAGTCAGAGGCCTTTCTGGCAAGTAGGTTCTCAGAAGCCGAGTGCTGCCAGTTCCCTCAACCAGCTGACCAAGACTGCCTTCCCCCAGGTGAATTATCTGTGGCAGCCATGAATCGCCAGGCCACTAATATACAGGATGCACCAGCAGAATATGTCAACAACCATTAATGTGTGTGACAGTACTGGCAGTTGTATATGTGAGCCACTAAGCAGCACAGCATAGAAGTGGTAGATTATATATATTTGTGAAGTTAAAGTAGAATAAGCCATAGATGTTAACATGCTTCTTTATTACAACTGTCATGAGAATCTACTCAAATAGAAACAGAAAAGGAAGCACACTTGTAATAACATATACATAGTTAAAATTTATAAAGTTAATTGGAAAAATAATTGTTTCAACAGTTACTATTTTGAAACGTATATGTTGTTTCATGACTTTTAAAATGTATTTGAAATTTATGCAACCTTACAGCACAACAAATATGTCCTAATACTGTAGTGTTTTTAACATTGGAATTGCTAATTAAGCATTTTTAATAACCTGTACTGTACAACAGCATAACTGTTAAAATGTAGTTTAAACGTTAAACTTTTGAATACGAAACTCATGGTCCTGTTTCTGAATATGCATTGCACAAAATGTATTAAAACCATAGATACCACCTACAAATATGTGTCATCATTATTACCGCAGTGCTGCAATGACAACACCACACAGCAGCAATACAGTAACTAGCAGTAACAGTAGAAAGTTAGTCATGTATTCTGACTGATTGCTCAAAAGCAGGACTTGTCAGTAGTTCCAGAACAAGAAGGTGATGTATATACTACTCATCATGTGGTCAGAGGCACACATGTGGTCAGAACCTTATTAATGTACTGACATTCCCATTCCTGACTGACCCATTCCTACAAGTTTGTCCAAATAACATCATCACCCATTAAGGCCTGTGTGAAACTGTCATGGAAAAAAGTACCAGTATGATTACGGTTATTGTTGTAATGTTGTCCCAGGTCACTGTGTGCAGATTGTGACATACCATCACATATATTGGCAGCTTGTCCAATGCGTGAAGCCACTATACCAGCAACATTCATGTTGTTCACTGATGCAGTACTGACCACCTGCATGGGAGCGGTACTCAGTGATGCCTGTACTGACCACCTGCATGGGAGCAGTACTGAGTGATGCAGTACTGACCACCTGCATGGGAGCAGTACTCAGTTATGCAGTACTCACCACCTGCATGGGAGCAGTACTCAGTGATGCAGTACTCACCACCTGCATGGGAGCAGTATTCAGTGATGCTTGTGCTGACGATAATGGGGTGGGATGACCAAACGTGGGTACTGGTACAGTTGCTGCATAAAGAAAGGACACCGCACTGCCACCACACTGTGGAGCGGGAGCAATACCACCTGATATTCCAGCTTTGTGGCTATGACTTGCAGTCGTTGCACCGTGTGTAGATGTACATGTTTGTGCATTTTGTGCTGCCACACTAGGAGTCCAATAATGGCCAGACAGTAGTGCTAACATATTTCTGAAAAACTCTGCATTCTGCTCTGCCTCCTGCCTACATAACCTTTCTTCCATCTCCCTCTCCATGGCCATCAACTCCTTATGTTGCTCCATCAGCATTTTCCTAGTGGGCTCGAAGACTACTTCTGCAAGCTCCTGCATCCGACTGACCTTCTTCTTCTTTCTGAGGTTGCATAGTGGCTCACTGTTGGATGTCCGCTTGTGGCGAGCAGCATTCACATCAGAGGACGCAGTGCTGCTGCTGCCAGATGTTCCACATGGGCTTGATGTGCCCTCACCAGCAAACTCACTAGCTAAGCTGCCGGATGACTCGGGAGCCTGATCCACATCTGCAATAAATAAGGTTAGCACATGCTGAGTTGGTATGCTGTTGGGGGGGGGTGGAAGGCATACATAATGGAGCAAATGGCAACACACCTGATTCTGGAAGCTCAGTGACAGGGCAGTCATCTATATCAAGTTCAGGGCCAGGAAGGTCAACCTCTGTTTCAAGTTCACTGCTTTCAAGGACATGCAGTGGATCAGATGTGGGTTTTGTGCCCAATATGCAATCAAGCTGGTCAAAAAAAGGACATACAACCCGACGACCGCCAAATCGGCAATTGCTGTCCTTCACCTTATGATACCTGACCTTTAGCTGCTTTATTTTATCTCAGCACTGTTTGGCTGACTGCTTAATTCCATTTTCAAATAAATACTCAGCCACCTTCTGGTATACTACAGTATTTCTCCTGAAACTATTTAACTCAACTTGTATGTACTCCTGTGACCAAAAATAAAGCAGGAGTTTAGTGGCCTCTTCAGGCCAGCTTGTGCTATGATCACTCATGATGCCGTGTATAATGCTACTGAACTGCACAGAGGAGGGTATTTAAACTTTCCCACTCAGTGCTGTTGACACTGCGTGTACTTCCTGGTAGGCACCATGCGCACATGCCACAATACCACACTATGCTCTAGGAAGGTAAAGCAGTGCATTGTGGATCGCTGGAGGACACATTTCAGAAAAACACTTCATGCACCCATCCGCACTACTCATCCAACTGAAGAAAAATCAGGTAACGTTTCAGTAACCATGCTAAAGACCTGCTCTTCGGTGGTTTAAAAAATGGTTTAGAGAACACTTCTTAAAAAGTTACAGGTCTGGACACAGCCATTTTTAGACCAAGCGGTAACGTTACAGGACACCAGTAATGTTACCAAAGCACTAGTCTGGACAGGGCCTCAGTGTCACAACTACCACTCGGCCTGAACCCTTTCCCCAACCAAGGAACAGGGTGCTGGGTCCCCCCTCTCCTGTTGACCTGAATGGGAGGAGGAGAGGACTACAGAGAGTCAAGTCAGAGTCAGGCCAACATTGTGTGTGAGGGATCAGCCACTGAAGCCCAGCTGTTGCCTTCCAGGAAGCCAAGATTTTCTATCTTTTGGTTTTCTCTCTGAGGCATGGACATGAAATGATCTCTGCGCCAAGGGCGGCCCCTCAGCTGACATCCACTGCCACTGATCCCTTTAGCAGCTTGCTTGCCTGTGGTGCCCCAGGTCTCCACCGGGAATTGCTACAGATCAATGCATCCCCAAACACCCATCCCAGAAGAGGAGAGCAGTCCTCTGGATGTTCAGTCCTCTCCTTCCCCTGCCAACCTTGGCTCCCAGAGTCCGCTCCTGAACTCCGGTCACCAGTGTGAGGTGTGGCATCCAGCTCCTCAACCCTCAATGCCTATGGGCCGGCTTGGCTGTGGGTTCTTATATTGGGCAAAGGCACAAGGTATGTCTCTCTCTCACTCTCTCTCTCTCTCTCTCTCTCTCAAAGCAGGGTAGCTGTGGATGGCTGTGGGTTCTTATACTGTGCAAAGGCACAATCTCAGTCTCTCTCTCTCAAAAAGCAATGTGGCTGGCTGTGGTGCCTTATGTATTTCAGTGGCATGATATCTCTCATTCAATCAGCATGATGCCAGTGGCTATTACAAGGTGACATGTATTCAGATAACTACAGGTAATAATGACTGCACACATTCTGGGAACTGTAATGGCAAAAGCAAGGAAGGCAAAGGCAAACTATTATGACATGTGTAACCACCCTTTCCCTTCTACCTGTACACCCACCCACAAGTGGTGCTGCCTCAGGGAATATAGGTCGGTGCCTGGGTTTGTAGTTATAATTGGCTGGGAGAGTAGCACGGTGCCTCCACCTCTGGGTATCCTTCCAACAGCATACTGCCAGGGTGCTTCCCCACAGGAAACTAGATTCAGCCCCCTCCCTTGGAAACAGGGAAAACAATATACAGTCCCCTTCCCACTTATAACTCTAAGCATGAAATATCACACTACACAATAATGCAATGGCTGCAACAGTTTTCAGAAAATAAATGGGTTTATTTTGGGGTGGATACAGAGGTAGGGAGCAGTGGAAGTAAAGGGGAATAAAAGCATTCAATAATCTGATTCTAAACTCTATGCAAATCAGCAAAATGAGAAAACAGTGGCATTCATAAATAGCGCTATGCATTCCAGGATTACCAGCTCCAGTTCTACTCCCAAACTGCTGCAGCAGTTTACCCCACAGTCCCTGTGAGAGCTCTCAGTTTTAGTGTGCACACTGAGCAGTTGCTGACCTGTGACATGGAATAGCTGGGTGCAGCACAGGTGAAACGCTGGGGTGCTGCAGTGCATAGTACCAACCACACCAGGGAGTGCAATGAAACAGTTATATTCCTGGCTGTGCTAGTTGCTAAGGGTGTTGCTAAGGTCGTGCAGGAAGACCAGATGTAAATTTAACAAGCTAGCTAGCTGAACAATTAGAAAAGCATTTGTTTGGGTAAAAACCCAGTACTTATGACCTTTGATGAACAGATGCAGTTTGTTGGGGAATGTCTCCGCTTTTCAGGCAACTGGGAAGAACAGGCAAGAAGGGATGGAATGCAGGTCATGATCCTCTTCCCACCACAGAGGAACTTTTCTTCACCCACCTCAACTCTAGGAAGGCAATCTTTACCCCACAAAGGGACTTGTCTTCACTCACCTCGACTGTAGGTAGGCAATCTTCATCCCACAGAGAGACTTTTCTTCACCCACCTCAACTCTAGGAAGGCAATCTTTACCCCACAAAGGGACTTGTCTTCACTCACCTCGACTGTAGGTAGGCAATCTTCATCCCACAGAAAGACTTTTCTACACCCACCTTAGCAGTAGGTAGGCAGCAACAGATCAAGCAAACAGGCAGGGCCTCTGAGCATAGGTCCTGACAGGAAACTCAGTCTCTGAACTGACAAGGAAAGGAGGTAGTGGGTTTGGTTACCTCACTCTCCACAGCAAGCAAATAATTTCTTCAGCAGGCTATGGATATTTGTGACATCAAATATCCCAGTTCGTTCAGGTGAGGTAAATCCCAGATTTAAGGGATTTACCAGGATCTTCAGTCACCAGTTCTTGACCTGTGCAGAAGGCTCCAACTTCAGAATCTTTTAACTGACAGCAGCAGTAGCTGATGGAAATATACCTTCTCATTTAACTTTCACTGGCAAGTCTCACTCTGGCTCTTTGCTTGTGCAGAAGGCACAAAATGCATGCTTTCTATCTGACAGCAGCAGGAGCTGTCGAGAAACACTTCTCACTTCAAACTCTCATTCAAAGACACACTGGTAAACTGTAAACTTCAGAATCCTCAGGTTTAAAACTCAGTCTCTCATTAGTCCAAACAACTCATGAGCTATTTGTCCTGACTGGCAGTACTGCAGCTACTAATCTGATCCTATGCTGTTCTCCAGCATCCTTGGCAAAGTTGACCACCATAGAACGGTTCTCACAGTTCAGTCACTTTCTCTAAATTGTAAGATAATTATGGTACACTGCTGGCAGCATCTGGTTGCATGGCTAGCATCCTTTTGGTCCCTTCAGAGGGTCACTAGGGCCAGGGGGTATATTTAGGGGACAGGAGCTGAGTTGCTCGCTCTGTTTTATGAGTGCCCCTGAAGGTACTGTGTCTCTAAATGGCCATACATAGCCACTAAGCATTCTGAGACATGTAGTCCTTGGTGGTGACCATCTTTTCCCAAACTCTCTGAACCAATGGTGGCATTGGCAGGGTTGAAGAGTTCTTTAAAAGTTAATTTTTTTCTTTCTTTCTTCCTGGTTCCCCCAGCCCCTTAGGCAATCCGGTGGGGCTGGGGAGATGAATCCCCTCACCGTGGCAGTTCTGCTGCATCTTGTGAGTGCTGGAGGCACTAGACCACCAATTTAGCTTTGTTCCTGTGCTCCCCGCCCTGCTGTGTGGTAGTTCAGGGGGCGGGGAAGCAACTGTGCTGTGCGGCAGACTGGACGCTTCTATTATGGTGCTCTGAGGCACTGCAATTGCTTTTTTCTATGCCACCTAATCCAACTCACCATACTGCAGTTCTCATCCCCTACTGGCTCGGTCCTATGCTACCCTATTGACCTCCCTACCATCCTTTGTCCTTTCATACATCACTTTCCAGTACCTGCCTTCATGGTGTCAATCCATCATCGTACCTCATCTGTTCCTATGTTACCTTCCTCAGCCTAGCGCCTATTCTTGTCCTAGCCGTCATGGATTCTTTCCACTCATGGCTTCCCTTCTCATCGTACATCATCTGATTTGGCTTCGATTGCCCGTCCTGAGCTCATACTTCTAGTTTGCATACCCTCTGGTTCCTGTCATGCCTTTTTGGCCTCGGAGTCTGCCTCCTTTTGAGGAGCCTCGTTGCTCGCTTCACTCTATAAAGCATAATACCTTCATTCAAGTTCATTCCTGTCTCCTCTTATTCCCTTCTCCGGACAGACCACCACCTCAGCTTCTATCCCTTGCTTATCTGACCTTTGCTATCCTGCTCCTCTAGTTCAGCTATTGCTCAACTTCTCATTGCCTCCAATGCCCTGCCTTCTCTCAAAGCTTCACTGCATTGCCATATCGCTCGACCTGTCTCTGGCTGAATCATTCCAGTTCATTTAGCCCTGTCAGCTCCTGGATGCCTCACACCGACCTGCTATTCTATTTCCATCGCTCAATCTGTCTGCCTTGGCTGACCTATCAGTATACCTCGGCTGGCTCCGTCTGGCCTGCATTCGAGGTGCCTACTTCCTCACACTGATCTATCAAGCGTTCTACCTTCCCACATGTTCATTCCTGTTTCCTCTTCTTCACATTCCATATCGGGCATCAAGGAATTCCTCCAATCGAAGCCTGTAATCGATATTTCTTTTGGGCATACTTATCATGACTCCTATGCCCCCTCATCAAACTGCAGCCATCCTGATGCATGTATCCAATTCATGACTCCAGTCATCATTCACTCCTCCTTACCTCAAGGTTTATCTATTTACATTGCTTACTCAAGCATTCCTATCATTGAATCCTATGCTACCTCATCAACTCCAACCTCAGGGTCTAATCGTTTGCAGTACATAATCAAGCATGCCCTATCAGCCTCAGCATCTACAAACTCGCATCGCTCAATCAAGCATTCCTCTCATTGGGTCTTCTGCTACCTCATAGACCTGCCACCCTCCTATGGCTATCATCATCATCAGTTTTCATCGCTGCCTCATGTTTCTTCTTCAATCTATGCCTTCTTTGTTTTTTTTCCCCATCCCATTATCATCTTCCCTACTCATATCCTTCTTTCTAATGAATCCTTCTCTTTACTGACATACATTCTTCAATCAAATGTCATCCTCAAATCAAATGTCGTCAGCCTGGAGGGAAGGCGACCCAGGCCTTGGATCCACAGAGGTTTCCTCCTCAAAGGGTTTTTTTCCTCTCCTCCATGCCAATGGTCATAATATTAGTTAGTTAGTGCTTTTTGAGGTTACTTAGTTAGGTTCTGTTGTTGGATGGAAGCGGATGGTGGCCCTCGGCTTTCCCCTCTCTCATTAGTCCGCCCTTATCTTCTCAGAATTCATTCATTCATCATCCTCACCTCTTCGATGCTCGACACCTTTGGGTATTCTTTTTGGGCTTCTTCCTAACCTACCTTTAGCTGACACAATCATTCCCATGGCACCTGTAGGGGGGAACCCTCCTCTAGGGTTCCTAGCGTCGTATCCCTACGGGATGGTATATCCCACAGATAGAGAGACAGAAAGCCACAAAGTAAATCAAGTTACACAAACATCATATCATATCTCATCTGATTGCATAAGTACATCGAATACGAGGGCTTTAAGCCCGAGGTTCGATGGGCGGAGCAACAATGTCACTCCCCCATCGAGTTTAAAAGGTCACTCATCCTGGACTCTCCCAGGATTCGTTTTTTCGTTGCCCACCATCCACTGATCCTCCTCTAGTGGCTCATCTCTCTTACCTGTGGGCTTTTTCCTAATGTACCTTTAGCCGATGCAATCATTCCCATGGCCCCTGTAAAGGGGAACCCTCCTCTAGGGTTCCTAGTGCTGTACCCCTACAGGGTGGTATATCCCATGGCAAGAGAGGCAGAAAGCCACAAAGTAAATAAAATTACACAAGCATCATATCATATCTCATCCGGTTGTGTAAGCACATCGAACTATCCACAATGTCAGTGAAGGAAATAACCTGACTAAACAGAGGACTGTGTTTTCTTTTCTTTTAAGGATGTTCTGCTTACAGGAGTGTCAGGGGCAGTTTTGGCTCTGGGTTGTTTGAGCTGATTCATCTGCTAACACTCACTGCAAGGAGCTAACAGTATTTAACACCACTGAAGCTCTAGGGGGGAGTCCTCCAGTAGGAGAGTGATAACATTCCTACCCTCTTTACTCTCTTCCTACTGTGGGGAGGAGGGTTCAGATAGAGATCCCTTATCTTGGATCTTCTACCTTGGAAGTCAAATATGTTCTTTCAGTTATGTTGTTGCCTGGTTGGCATCTGTTCAATTTTACTGTTCACTTGTTGTTCTGAGATGGAGACGTGATGTACTGTTTTGGGTGTGGTGGGGGAGGATACTCCTGGATGGGGGAATGGGGGACAAATGCTACTGTTGGGTCTTTTTTTATCTGAAGCAAGATGGCTAATTCAGGTACGATAGTATGCACCTATAATGTAAATGAACTTACAAGTCCAGTTAAACACAGTAAGATTCTTGCCTCGATTATGAAATCTGCAGCGGACAATGTGTTTTTACAAGAAACCCACCTCTCAGAAAGGGAACACAGCAAATTTCTCAAACTGGGATTTAAGGAAATGGCTGCCTCCTTATATAAAAGGGGTAGAAGGGGACAATGATGTTAATACAAAATCACACATGCCCACACAATGCAAAGCATCATGGGCTGCATATGCAAATCATCACAGAATGTTATGCTGGTTCCACTTTAAGCAGAATTGCATGGTGCCGAAAGGCATCTCACATCTCACCCTTTGCAAACTTTTTTCCACAGTAATAAAAACATTCCTTAAAATTATTTTTTATTTTATATATAACAAAAAGCCATTGTATAATAGGAATAATGCACTCCAGGGTGTGTGTCATTTGGGATAACGCCATGCCTGGGGCATTGGACGCACTCAGCCTGTGGCCTCGTGCCCAACCCCCAAGGCCTGGTGTTATCCCAGCACAACACACACCCTGTCATGCATTATTTCTTTATTACATAGCAGATGACAGGTGCCCTGGTCTGGGGAGAATTTGGTTGGAAGGTGCGATCTCTGTCCTTTCGGGTCCCAGCACAGGTGGTGCATTATGCCCCAATGGCTGGTTCGGCCTGCTGGAGGGGATGTGGTCATGACCCAGCCTCCGAGGCACACATTTTATTGAACTGTCAAATACTTAGGGGATATTGGACGAAGATCGAACATCACCTAAGGGAAATTTTCCAGCTCTAGATTCACCTGGGTCCAGAACACCTTGTCCTAGGGCTACGGCCGAGGGAGGTGAAGGGAAGAGAGACAATATATTTGTGGTCAGTCCTGATGATAGTGGCCCTTAAGGCCATCACTAAGAAATGTGGTCAAAGGACATCCCCCATGGTGGAGGATTGGAGAGCTATTATAGAGATCATTCATCTAATGGAGAGAATCACTTTTGGCCTCCGCTAACAGGCTTACTTATACCAGAACAGGTGGACTAAGTGGCTCCTGTATAAGCCCAAAATGGACAGAGGTGCTTAAGTCCCCTTTCACCACTCCCCCCCCCACCATTTATGAGGCCAGAGAAACCAGGAAGAGTATTTAGATCCCTTCCCCACTACCCCTGCAGGAATCTCTCAGTTTCACAGTGCAAACACCAAAGTATCTCCATCGAGTTAGAGTAGATAGGAACTTGGACAATCCATGTGATAAATCCGAATGGTTGTCAGATCTGTTTGTTTGTGCCATCATATGGTTTATTCAGTAGAAAGAAAACTCTTAGTTACACACTGTTTTGTCATCATGATCTGAATTCTGTACCTGAACAAGTGATGTATGATGTATAAATATTGACATGATATTACAAGCCTATATGGGCCTAACACAATAAAGAATAACAAAAATCATCACAACTTCCACTGCTACCATTTGGAAGCACACAAGCCTATGTACACACACTATGTAAAATGTATTCAGTACTTAACTGTATATTGTTCATGTGTCTTTGTACTCTGTATTAAGTATTATGTAACCTTGTTATTTTGCACAAAAGGACCTCACTGGAAATGAGCTTGTCTCAGGTGAGGTATCCGAGTCATTCATTTTGTTTATGAAATGAATAAAAACTTTTACTACTACTACTACTACAAGCAATAGCCTTCTTGGCAGTAGCACCACAGCTAGAAACAGCTTTGCATGACCATCTCTTCACAGGCATTTTTTTAGATTACACAGACAGTCACCAAGGAAAGAAACACGTGCACTGTAAAAAGCGATTTTTCTGATTTTCTGGGTAGCTGTAACAAATTCAAGAGATTTTACAAGACAGTACAATACATAAAATACAGCAATAGGTACTTTTTGTCTATTTTTGTTTATTGAAATGCTTTAACATGCACTGGCGAGCATTCATGGTGCTATGGGGAAACACACAATAGTAGTACAGTGACAACAATTTCAATACACTAAAGAGAAACAATTAACAGCAAGGTTATATTTCTTTGGTTTGTGGTGAATGGGAATCCAAAAAACAACAGGAACTTCTAGACAGAAAATGTGGCAATAAGATAAAGCACAGGCACAAGACCGTAACCACACTCTTCAGACATCCAAAAGTAGACCAGCAATAGCTTCTTTTGCTGGAAGAGCAGAGCAGAACTTGGGAGAATGCAACTCAAATATCTAGCACTGACCATTAAATTGAGATATTGGATAAGATGCTGAATTATTGATAAAAATAGACTAGCTAACACACGCTTACAGGAAAACGTTCTGTGGATAAATGTTCTCCATCACCTTGGCTAAAACACATTGTAAAGTTATTGAAATGAACAGACTTGCATCATTTATGGAAAGCTCAACAGAGGAATATGAAAATGTATCCTTCTCATAATAAAATTATTAAAAATAGATTAATACAAATCTCCTATGAAGATCTCGAAAAGATAAGATCACTAAAACTCCATAACTGGTATGCACAAAATAAAATCAGTCCCATACTGGAACCTTATCTCTTACATCTCATGGGGAAAAAAAGAGCATTGTTTTTACAATTTAGATTGGAGCATATCCATCAAAAATTATACAATGCATGTTCTCAAAAGAATAATCTCAATTTGCAAATGGGTGTACCCACCATACAAACTGAGGTTTATTATAATGTCTTCCTGGGCTCCCTAATGCTCACTGTCAGGTTGGCATCCTGTCTTCAATAGTTCTATTTGTGAGTACCCTAGTGAGCCTCTGTGTCTGTCTCTTTAAGAAATGGCTAATCTGTGTTTTGAAATTATTCTGGGCTTGGTCCATGTAATTTAAGACTCTTGACCAGCCACACATTATGTTATCCTGCTCCATTCTGCAGTCGCTACTGGCACAGAGGGAGCCTGCTTAGGAAATGTAATTGTTTATTGTTAATTTGCTGTTATAGTAATGATAGAGAAGTTTGTTTAACCTGTTTTTATTGCAACTCGAACATTTGAATGGGAACCATCATGTTAGGTTCTGGACTTCCAGTATTTGGACCAATTGAACCACTGGAGACCTAAAATGGAGACTGTCCCCAAGGGTCTTGCAGGAATGAATTTTGTAGTTTTTGTAGTTTTAAGTGTTGGCATCCAAATGGACCTGGAGGGGGAGCCCTTACTGTGATTGACAGTTTCCTCATCCAACCGAACATTTTGGATTACAGGGAAATACCCAGAACTACCTGAAGCAATGGATCAGTTAGAGCTGGAGGTTGAAAAGTGAACAGCTAGAGCATTTGAGCTGCTGCTCCCAGAAGGAGCATAGGGGAATTGACGGGAAGAGGCATTGCTGCCTGCCAGGTTCTTCTGCCAGTGGACTGCCATTTGCAGAAGTCATTGTGTACCATCTAATTGTTCTGCATTTCTTGGGTTACAAAGGACTGAGCCCTCTGGCTCCAGATTACAAATAATTGGGTTGTATGCATGTTTAACTGTCTTTCTTTCCCTAAGGGCCCCAACAACAGCTGCAACACTGGCCACCACAGGCAACATTTCAGGCTAGACTGCATAACCTACTGGGTACCCAGGGTTGTTGAACTGTTTAAAATGGACTTACAGTGCATGCTGAACCAACCTGAATTAAATCAGAGTGCAAACCATTCTACTAAATTCATGCCCTCCCTTGTTCACTGCCCCTAAATAAATCTGATTGTCTTTTTCAAGTTTAAGCTGGCTAGTTTACATATTATTAGTTGGGTTATAGTGGTAGTATGGTACTGTTGCCTTGCTGATCTTATTTTCCAAGGGGTCTCTAGGGCAGCTGCAGCAGATCCAATACTGGTGGTAAGTGAAAGGAGTGTGAGCATGTTATTACTACTATCTACTGAATGTGAATGTACCAATGTGTTACTGTTTAGGCCACTAGAAGGGTTGGTGGGGTGGTTATAGCATCCCAGAGGGCTATACCAGAGCAGTTATGTTACCCTAATACCATTCCTTCTGGTGGAGGCATCCGTTCGCAGAACTGAGGCCCCTTAACCTGTGCTTAACCATACAGGCAGGGGTAGTAGCCCATAGGATAGTGCCACCTAGGGGTTACATATATATTGTGATTGTGGGCCTAATGACTTAGAAACATTATCACATGATGTAGCATTGCCCCAAATACAAGGGAATGTGTGCTTACATTATGAATCAATACTTTCAAACTAACTCACTTTCAGATAATGAAGTGCTAAGAATTTTGATGAATCCACCGTTGTGGAATTTATATCCAAAGACATGATGTACTATGTAATAGATCAATAAGAAAATGAGTAGATCACTGTTATATAAAGAAGGTTGGATTAAATATAAATAATTTATGTATTCTGGTTATGCTTAATATTTATGATAAGTGTAACTAAATTGAATGTAGAATGTACTGTATGTTTTTGTTGGATCATGTGGTGATCTGATTGTATTGTGATTTTAAATTGTACTGCACTATCCTTTCAACTTTGTAACGACTGAAAAGTCGAATAAAGAACATTGAAACTGAAACTTTAAGGTAATTGTCCTAATAGTCTAGCGCCCCCCATCACAATGTGCACACAGTCCCAGTCCTGTAGTGCCTCCCTTCCCATTGATCCACAATCTTCCCAGTGTAAGTAGTCAAAAGTACACCTGTGCCCTAGCGTTCCACCCCGGTCCCTGATCACACAGAAAAACATTGCATATTTAATCCCTGGTGGTCTAGTGGATCTCCTACCCTCCCCACCCCATAAGGCAACAGTGGCCCATGACTACCTCTGCCAGACAGATATGCATACCTAGTCCTGACCATATGGAATAACAAACTTGACTTACAAAGACAGACATACCACCTGGGGCTGTGATCATTACTGCAAATGCCCTGGTGTATCAGCTCTGTAGCACAGTGATATGCCACTTCATGATGTAATGCATTCCAAGGCACAGTACACACACACACAAGCAGCACACCTGCTACAGTCATGATAAAAACAAAAGAGTGTTCTTCCCTTGACACACCACAGTGACAGTGGTGGACCAATGCCCCAAGGGCCTGCTAAGTGTCCCCATCCACAACTGCATAGGTTCTGCATCCACAGGCATGCATGCAACCTATTGAGACACACAAACACCTGCGTCCCACAACAGAAGCATGCAGCATATTGTATACATGCTACCCAGACTGTGAAACACACAATTCAGGATACTCACATAGATCCATGTCCGCAGACTGTCCTAGTCCCTGCTCACTGTGAGATCCATAATTGCCGGGCATCCTCTCCAGCCCTACATGAACTCAGCCCTGGCTACCTGATTGATCTTCTGACACCTGCCCTCTCAACCCATTCCCTCTGTTCCTCAACCAAGGGCCTCCTTGACATTTCCAGGACCAGGTTGAAAACATCTGGTGACTGGGTGTTTAGTGTCACTGGACCAGTCCTGTGGAACTCTCTTCCATCTTTGGTCAAAGAGGCCCCATTGGTTGAGATGTTCAAGAGTGGTCTGAAAGCCCATTTGTTTTCCCAGGCCTTACCGGATGCTATAATCTGACCAGCCCAAAATCAGATAAATATAGTGTCCTGTTCACTCTGCTGATCTGGAATTTATGTGCTGATGTTATTGTTTTTGTTCTGGTTGAATGTGTTTTATTTGTTATTTTGCTTTTGTTTATTAATTTACCCATGTATTTTGTGTACAGCACCCAGAGCCTTCAGGATTGGGCACCTTATAAATAAACTTTACCTTGCCTTGCCTGCTGCGCTGGTTTGGCCCTGGGTTGGCCCTGCTGGGTCCTGGTGTCTGTGGAGGAGGACAAAGGAGACACGTGATCAATAGCATGCAGCAGGGCACATGGCACAGTATTGTAAACCCTAAACAGAACACACACCTATGTACAGGTGCTGTGCAAAAGAAGCAACATGTGTTTGGCTGGGATGGACAGGACCATACAGAGTTACATTTTACCATTCTGCAAAGCTATGGCAAACCATATAGACTGGTGTGACGATGGCCCAGTTGCAGCTGCAATATTAAATACCAGTGTTGTAGCTGTGACCAATGGTTCCATATCATAATAGCAATGTCAAAATAACGTGAGTGTACAGTATATCAAAAAGCAAATCAGCGATATAAACTCCAGGTGAACCAACATCCAGAAATTTGAAAACTGTTTTGGCAGGGGGAATATGCCCCTTCAACACCCCTCCCCTCAGGAAGGGCTTTGTCCTCCCACACCCCCAGAATATAGATTCTCAACTCCAGAGGGGTGCATGTCAAGCAGGGGACATAATCTGGATTTTGGCAAAAAATTAAGTGCTGTAGGCAGCGGCAAAATTTCAACACTCCCAGAATCGGTCCCAAATCCAGCACCTGCTGCACCAGAGCTAGCCACCCACACCACCACACTATATGGCTAGCTCAGTGGCAGCAGGCACACCAGTGCCCTAAAACCCCCTACCTGTCCCTCCCCTTCCCCTCGCTATCCCACCCTTGCTGTCACCATTCACTACCCTCATGTTCACGTAGGGTCGCTAACCTTGCATGATAGCTGAGGAGTATATCACCCAATATGAATCACTGTTTTGATGCAGTGCCCATCATGGTTCACTATACTCACTGGATACTGACCCAGCACTGTGTATGCAAGGCCCATATAGTTCCTTTTTAACCCTTCCTTGCCAGCTCTGTCCATTATACTCATAGATGTCCGCTACACGCCATGAGCACCTCATGTTACTCAGTAGGATGCAGGTAACCTCAGTTTGCATAGATCAGGAACACAGGAAGCACACTTGAACAACAGTGGGATTGAACATCATAATGTAAGTGTAGCCCACAATGGCAAGTCCGATAGGGTCACACCTACTCCAAAATATAATTGTACTGTATATCCTGCATTACATGGTGTATTCATACCACCACCCATTTTGCAAAACATGGACGGTGTACACAAAACCGAGTGGTCATGTCAAATGAATCTGATTAGATTTCTGTGACTGGGTGATGAAAGAACTACATTAGGGTAGAGTGGTAGACATGGCCTACCTATATTTCAGAAAGGCATTCAACATTGTTCCATATAGGAGACTAGTAAACAAGTTGGTTAGCCTAAGAGTGGGTCCAAAGGTGGTAAACTGGATAATAAATTGGTTAGAAGATAGGTGACAGAGGGTAGTGGTAAACTGAGTTAACACCAAAGAAAGGTGGGTGACCAGTGGGGTGCGTCAGGGAACATTACTGAGACCAGTCCTCTATTATGCCTTTATAACTGACATTGCAGAGGAACAGGAAGAGAAAGTCTTGCTCTTTGCAGATAACACCCAAATCTGCAAAAGGGTGAATACTCCGGGTGGGGTGGAAAGAATGAACAGAGACCTGAGAAAACAAGAAGAGTGGTCAAGGGTATGGCAGCTGGGTTTCAATGCAAAAAAAAATGCAAAATAATACACTTTGGGCACAGAAACTCAGGGGTGGAGTGGTACTGACACCCATAAAACAGGAAAGAAACCTGGGTGTGATAATATTGGATTTTCTAAAGGTGACCAGGCAGTGTGACAAGAAAGTAGGGAGGGCATCAATCACTGAGTACATTCGGTATACAGTTAGTTCTCACTGAGTGCTCAGTCGGTGGCTGGCTATGGTGGTGAGAGGTGGGCTGTGCCAGTCGTCAGCTCAGTTTCAGGATGGGGGGAGTGGAGTAGTGGGGTACTGCCTGCTGGGGTGGGGGTGGTGGTGGTCCACTAGACCACCAGGGATGTGGTGTTTGTGCATAATGGGGACTTGGGGCTTTGGGGAGGGGTCTGCTAGAACACCAGGAATATAATGTATCACTAATAACGTACATTATGGGAAGATTGGGGCAGGCGGTGGAATCACCAGGAATATATATTATTATTACAGATTTCTAGTACTGGCAGATCAGGGCAGGTGGTGGGGGAAATCAACAGGCATATATTTTATTATTAAAATGTTCCAGTACTGGACAGATCGGGGTTGGCGATGTGGTCTGCTATCCACCAGTGACCAGTGCACAGCCACTCGGCAGTTTGCAACACACCATGTAGATATGCCATCAGTTAGGCATGTGGCAATAGCTGTCTGCCTATTATTATTTGTGTTATATTGTTGCTATAAATATATGTTGCTTTTTGAATTTCTGCTTGTAAAACATGACAGTCAGCACAAGGCATCATGAATTGTTGAGTACCTAGAGGTCAGCGGGGCACAGGACCCAAAGCAGCATGGATTCACAGCAGGAAGGTCATGTCAGACAAATCTAATTGATTTGTTTGACTGGGTGACCAAAGTAATTGACCAGGGAGGGGCTGTGGATATGGCCTACCTAGACTTTAGCTAGGCATTTGACATAGTCCCGAACAAAAGATTAATAATCAAGTTAGCCAGCCTGGGAGTGGGTCCCAGGGTGGTAGCCTGAGTAGAAAACTGGCTGCACAACAGGACACAGAAGGTAATAGTGAATGGAACACATTCTGAAGAAAGGGGGATTACTAGTGGAGTACCTCAGGGCTCCGTACTGGGTCTAGTCCTCTTTAACGTCTTTATAGGTGACATAGCAGAGGGTCTGGAAGGAAAGGTATGCCTCTTTGCAGATGACACAAAGATCTGTAACAGAGTTGATACACGGGGGGGGGTAGAAAGGATGAGAAGGGACTTGGCAAGGTTGGTGGAATAGTCACACATATGGCAACTTAGATTCAATGCAAAGAAGTGCAAAGTAATGCACCTGGGAAATAAAAATCCAGGAGAAGAGTACACAATAGCAGGGGAGGTACTAACGACAACAATAATGGAAAGGGATCTGGGTGTAGTCATATCAGATGACTTAAAAGTGGGTAAGCAATGTGTGAAGTCAGTAAGGAGAGCCGAGGGATACTGGGATGCATAGGGAGGGGCATCACAAGTAGAAAAAGGGAAGTGGTCATCCCTCTGTACAGACAGTTGGTGAGACCCCATCTGGAGTACTGCGTGCAGTTTTGGAGATCTCATCTACGCAAGACATAGACAGGATGGAAGCAGTCCAGAGGAGGGCAACTAAAATAGTGCAAGGTCTACATCAGAAACCATATGAAGAGAGACTGAGAGAGCTTAATATGTATACCCTTGATGAAAGGAGGAACGGGGGGAAATGATAGAAACTTTTAAGTACCTCAAGGGAATCAACAAAGTCCAGGAGGGTAGCATCTTTCAGAAAAAGAGATGTGTAAGAACAAGGGGGCACAATTTAAAGTTAGAGGGGGGACAGCTCAGGGGTAATGTGAGGAAATTATTTTTCACAGAGAGAGTGGTGGACACATGTAACTGCCTTCCTGGAGAGGTTGTAGGGTCTAAAACAGTGGGGGAATTCAAACATGCATAGGACAGACATAAGACAATTATAGTGGGGGTTGCAGGAAGTAGGCTGCTGGTTAACTAGAATCTGCAGCTTATCCAATAGGTAGGGAAATGGGCAGATTGGGTGGGCTAAGTGGTCCTTATCTGCCATCAAAGTGTATGTTTCTATGTTTCTATGGGACATTGGATTTTTTTCTTGTTGACCTAAAGGGCACAGCTGGCTTGTAGAAAATCTAACACTCACATGCTAAATTTCCTGTTACAGTTATAAAAAACAGATTATAACATGCCACTGCTTTGAACCTAAGCAAACAGTCTAAAATATGACATTTCACAGCATACTAAGAAGGAAGCTATTTCTGACAGACCTCTGTGAAAATTCAACACAATATGAGAAGTGTTTTCAGGATGTTTCTCTGAAAGATCAAAGGGATGTTGTAACCTGCCATAAAACCATTCTCTGATGACCATAGCCTGTCTTGTTATAATTAAAAATAATGCTTTATTTGCAGATTCCAATCAAGTAGTAATCTGACCTGTTTTGCCTATGCAGTTGCATGTTACAGATTAAGTATGTAGAACTGAGAGTGACCTCAGGCTTGCAGCCCAGAGCTGTGACATCACAGGATGGGAGGGACATTCTGGCCTCTTTGATATTGTCAAGCTGGCTGAAAAGACTGACACCTTTTGTTTTGGACTTCTGAGGGACACTTTGTTCCTGGACTCAAGAAAGACCTCTTCTGCCAAGATAAGTAACAACAGCCCAAACCTTTGCCAACTGAAAACTGAGTTAGAATTAGTTAATTCAGTTGCAAGGCACTTTGTTTTGAAATTGTCCATTTTGTTCTGACTGTAATCTTAGTGTGTGTGTGTGTGTGTGTGTGTGTACTATATATATATATATATATATATATATAGCTACAAATAGAACCTGTGTCACATGCCATATATCTGTTTTATGTCCTGCATTTATTTACTATCTTTAATTTTTGGTAAATTTTGTTTTCCTTAAACCTGCATGAGACATTTTCTCATTTTGAGTGTGAATGGTGGAACAGTATTAATAATTCTGATATAACTGTTAAATTGTGTGTGTCACTATTTGCAGCCAAGCTGAGAAGGATCTGTGTAAAGATCCAGCAAGGTAAGAAAAAAAAAATACTTGAGTCTCAATTGAGTCGGTAGGGGGGGTTGTTAACCAGGTCAGTTGTATGCCCGCTGGGTCAAGTATTTTGTTTCTTTTCCTGAACAGAGTGTGATATTTGGACCCATTACCTGGGTATGCTAGCTAAAAATGGTTCATATTTGACCCCAGGACTCAAGACGGGTAGTTTTCTGAGACCCAAAATGAACAGGAGGCTGTCCCTGTTTGTCCCTTGATCAAAAATCGCACTTCAAGGTTGGGCACTGTGGGAGCAGAGGACCTGACCCCGGAGTGGATTTGTGACAAGACACACTGCCAGTGTTGCTGAAAACTGCTGGACTTTGCCACCAGGACCCTACTCAGTTGAAAATTGGGTATAGGATCCCTGGAGCACCTGGATTTGCCACTGCTCTAGATAGCTGCAACTTGTGGCAATCTAAGGGCTTTTTGAGAATCAGGCCCAACATCTCCAGAAGGACAGTGACTAGTATTACTCCCCTAGTATCCTAGAAACTAGAATACCAACTGATACCTCCCATTTGGCCAGATAGTTGCTGTGGTAGGAGAGGAGTGCTATCTGACCATGAATCCTACCATCCAGGATCCGGTGCATGGATCCTACAAAGTTTGTGGATCCGGGGGATCCTAGCAACAGATTCCACTCAGAGCCTAACTATCTGACCTAGGATTGCTGGATCTGACCTAAGATCCATTGCTATCTGACTCCAGATCCTAATTATCTGACCTAGGATCCCTGGATCTGATCTAGGATCCCTGGATCCTAACTGAGATCCATCACTATCTGACCTTGGATCCTACATCTGTTTTTGGTAGGATTTTTGGTAAGATTCCAGAACTATCTGACAGATAGTGGTAGGATCCACAAATGCACTGTCTGAGCAACACTCTCATAGAAAAAGTGGAGGCAGTGCAGAGGTGGGCAATTAAAATGGTGTAGGGTCTGTATCAAAAGCCCTAAGAGGAGAAACTAAAGGACCACAATATGTACACCATGGAACTGAGGAGGAAGGGGGGATATGATAGAGACTTTTAAATACCTCATGGTAGTAAAATAAGGTACAGGTAGGGAGTATTTTTCAGATGAAAAGGTGCCCAAAAACAAGGGAACATGCTATGAAGCTGGAGGGAAGGTAGATTCAGGAGAGATGTGAGGAAGTACTTCTTCACAGAAAGAGTGGTGGATCCCTGGGACAACCTTCCAGCAGAGGTGGTGGGAGCAAAAACAGATGTGGGGTTCAAGAATGCATGGGACAAGCATATGGGAATCATAGTAGAAAGGAAGAGAAGGGGAGGAGGGCAATAGAGCTGTAGACTGGACACAGTCTGGGGTAATAGTATAGGTAAGGAGAAATGGGCAGACTGGAAGGGCCAATTGGTCCTTATCTACTGTCAAATTCTAAGTTTCTATATTTTTACGTTTCTATGAAACAGACAATGGCTTTGGTGAAATGCTGTTTAGTATGCCTACTACCTTGGCTCACTACAGTATAATATAACACCCTCCATTACATAGGGCATACATACCACCACCCATTCTACATAACATGGACAGTATACATGAAACAGACAGTGGTTTTGGTGAAATGCTGTTCAGCACATCTATCACCCTGGCTACAAATAGAACCCATGTCACATGCCCTACTCACATGTCACTGTTGTATACCACACTCTTTGTGCTATGGAAAGTGCATGGCTTCAAGATTCACAGCAGGTCCTGTATTATAGAGGGCAATGGGGGCATCTACTGGGACAGAGATACAACACACCTGCATTGATTATATAGGGTTATGCAGTGGATCCGGTCCCAAAGGACAGAGTGGACAAAACAGGGACTCTGGTACATCACACATTTTCTCAGAAACAGTAGTCCAGAGGTCCAGCATCATGGCAACCATACCACACACCAGACACCACTGCAACCAGACATACAGCTGACTGTATTCACCTGGCCACGGCACTGTGCCACTGTCCAGCATAGCACTTAGCCTCTGCAGGTGCCTGGGTGCCCTCTGTGACAGGTGCCTTTATAGGTGCCTGCACTGGACCCCCATCCAGACCACTCCTGTGTATCATGCCAGGTGCCTTCCCAAATGATGCCCAGATTTTGTATCTTGGTCTGTCTGCAACCTCTGACACCTCTCCACAACTAGATGTCTCTGACAACCACCAAGTCCGCCACGCTGGCCATCTCTGTTTCCATCCAGCATGTGTTTCTTTGGCACAGAGACCTCCTTTGCCTATAACATCAGACCCTCTTACTGAGCTAGTCCCTAGCCCCATTAGTTTGGCCAGCTGTTATTTCATCACATGTTGTTCTAGAGGGGTTTTATTTTGTTGTTTTTTTTTTTTTACCAGAAGAGACACACTAAGCTGAAGCTTATTTACAGGTGCAACCTGGGAGCACAAGGAAGTTAAGTGGCTTGTTCAGGGTCACACAGTATGTAAGTGGGGGCTGTGGGATTCAAACCCAGGTCTCCAGGTTTGCAGCTCAGATCCTTAAACCACTGAACTGTACTGCTGCTTTGTGCCAACCATGAACTGTGCAGCACTGTCTGTGTTTCTGGCTGAGGGGAAGGGCTGTCTGCACATTTCAGGAAAATAACACAACCGCACTCAGAAGTCTTGGATGGATGCTTGTCCTAAATAGTACACCAAAGGTATGTTACACCATAAGAAGCTGCTGAGACACATGTGCACATGCACTGTACCACTATGCACATGTGCAATGCTGTAGTGCAACAACATAGCATGCATGCCAGTGCAGCATCATGATATAAACGGAGACATGTGACCTTATGTCTGCACCACATGGGGATGGTATGCATGCACTGTACCGCTCTGCACATGTGTGTAACAGCTCCTTGACTCACCTTGGTTGTTCTGGGGCCCTCAGGATCCACTCCACACAAAGACACCTCTGAGGAAACTGGCCTGGGTTCATTGGTGGATAAGATACCTGGATGAGGAAATGGTGTGGTACCTCCACCTGAGGTGGTGATATGGGATATCTGTGGATAAACTGCAGATTACCACCCCCAGGAAAATACAATAACTGCCCCCACAATACTTACCCCTCATGCAGTAATGAAACACAGTTTGCAAGGACCAGTAATACCAGATGTTTAACAGAAACCAACTGCAATATTTATTTTGTGGAGGGGGAAGGAGTAATATCACAACACCAATAACTGGCACAAACAATAATGTGACCCCACACAGTATTCAGACCTCCCACCTGTGGGTGCACCCAACTAGTTCCCAAATGGCCATTGTCAACTGTTACAGGTTGTGGTGGGTACCACACCGGGGAGTGTTGAAATGGTGCCAATATGATGGCTCATGCTAGGAAGCAGCGTTGGAGCCTAATAACTTTTAAGCAGAAACAACTTTCAACTTTTTTGCCTGGGCGCAGCTTGAAATTTTGCATAGTGCAGCCCAGGACTTATCCCTCTCTGAGACCTGACAATCTAGCAAGTTAAAAAAGGAACTCCTCTGAGTTTCAGCCCAGGGGTACTTACAGTTTGAAGCTTCAAATGGGGGTTGCTGTAACTTGTTTCACAGTACTGTGCTGAAACCAGAGGTTTTCTGGTGGTGGCGCACCGCAGTAGCCAGTTGCTCAGAGGTGGCATCCTGCTGAAGGGATGAAGAATGCTGGGCTTTACCTGCCTGGCATTCCAAACTTCGCCTCTCAGGCCTTTGTGGACAGTGTTTACCAGGCAGGCCTCTTGACATCTTCCTCTCTGGTGATCCCTATTGTCAGTCTAGGGATGGTTTGAACAAGTCTCCCTTAGGGTTTCAACTTGGCACACAGCTATGACAAACACTTATGTAGGTACTCTGGCTCAGTCTCTGCCCCAGAACATACAAATGCTCTAGCCAACTCACCAGGACAGAATATGTCTCCCCAAGCACCCAAAGGTGCTAAAACATCAATTAGACCTTGGTCCTTCTCTCCACATGGGCCAAGAAAACAGGGAATACAGGCAGCCACAGCTCCAGAGCACAAACAGGGTGCCATGGCCTGAATCACACCAAGGCCAATGATCTGGACAGCAACAGAGCAGCAGTGGGACCATAGCCCACATGAAAGCCCCAGTTGGGGGGGGGTTACATGTGCAATGCTGTAGCATGACAACATAGCATGCAAACCAGTACAGCATCATGATGTTGACAGAGACATGTGGCCTCATGTCTGCACCACATGGGTATGGTATCCTACCATTACAGCAGTGCAAGCACTAGTACTAATACAATAGCACTTGAGGCCAAACCTACAAAATTCAAGTTCTGTATGCAAATGAGATAATTTTTCAGTTGAACAAAATCCACATTTGCATTTCGTTACTAGAATGCATTCATTCATTCTTCTGCATGCTTATTGCACCTGAAGCATATAAAAGGAGCAAAGGGCACCACACAGACTCCACAAAGGTACTGCAGGTGACTAGAGGTAAATGTTCTATGGCATGGCCTACAGTAGAGTCATGGGTGATCATAGCCCTGTATTTATGCAGTATCAAGACTAGACTATTTCTGTATTTTTATATAACCATGGACTGTGTAAGGCAGACAACTAGCTGTGTGTTTGGCCCAGCCATGCAGTAATACATACATATCCCTGCCTGGGGGCACTAGGGCCTACACAACACTGTACCTTTGCTATGTGCTCTGCTGCTTGTATACAATGCTCAGTGCTGTTTTTCCTCTCCATATCCAACAGGTGCAGGATGGATTAAGGCAGACAGAGGAAGCAAAAGTTCTCTAAGGAGAAGGTGAGTGCCCTGGCCCATATCTACATAACCAGTGAGAGTCTGGTAAGGAAACGGAAGGGGATCAGGACCTATTTTGGAAAGTCTTGGGCTCAGATCATGGAAACCATTAACGCAGTGGGTAGCAGAGGTCAGACACTAGCGGTCAAGACAATGTACCTAAAGCAGCACACCAAAGAGGTGATAACCCACACCAGGACAATGGCAGTGACCTAATACAGCAGTACCCCTAGCCACTGCAGAAGAGGTGATGGTTGGAACCATGCACCAAGTGGAACTGACTTGCATACCAGGAGGTAGCCATGAAAGCCAGGTCCAACAAACACAGACATGTGAGTGACCACATTAGCCCCATCACTTTGGGAATGTATGTGTACTCACCACTGATGTTGGGGTTTGTATGTCTGGTGCAGGAGGCATGGTGATGAGGGCCATGGCCAGACAGGAAAACTGAAAGCACAGGATGAACTGTACAGATCTTTGTTCTGTGTAAACATCCTACCAGTGCCCTATAAATGGTCCACTGGACACTTTGTACATGGGGCATCACTGCTGTGTGTCTTGTCTGTAATGGTGTACCTGTTGGCAGAGTCAGACTGGCCCACCAGGATACCTTGACATTTTCATGTATTCCCCCCTCTGTAAGGTTCCTGGTCATCTTCTACATTCTTCAGCTCCTTGCATTTCCCATCTTTTATTTAATTAGAGTATTTGTAGCACTGCAGGAATATATAAGAGGCAAACACAGAGCTAATTTAATACATTTACATGGAATATTTGCCGGCTTTGATCACCCTGGCCTCTTCCCTACTGTTTTCCCATGTTGGCTCCTGTATCTACTTTTCAGGTGGGCCCTCAGAACCCTAGCCTGACCCTGCCTATTGGATGTGTTACACAACTGGTGTAGGCTGTATGGTGGTATCCAGGTACCCTGGTGGAGTGGATGTTTGTAGGGTAATCATCTACTGTGCCACATGTGTGTTTTATACTGTATGATCACCGGTGCTGGATGTGTGCGATGTGCATTGCACTGTGGGCTAATTGGTACTGCACTGCATGGGTAGCATTTGTGGTGATACACAGTACACATGGCCTGCTTGCTGCCAATGTCAGCACATGAGTATGTAAATTACTCTGCAATATTGCTCTCATCTCTTCTCTCAACAGTCTAGTTGTGGTGGTGGACACCATCTCAGGGGATGCCCCCAGCCAATCACAACAGCTGCTGTCCCTGAGGCCCACCTATGCTAGTTTGCTGGTGCTAATGATGACTCCAACAGTAGGGAGGATGACAGCACTTTTGAGGAGAGAGTGGTCCAGCTTGGGCCTGGAAGAGTTGCCCACTCTGCAGCCCACCTTACTGATGAGGGCCAGCCACCCCCCTCACCACAGCCATTGCTGTGCTGCCACTAGCAAATGCCCCTAACTCAGTCACCTCTGTACTGCCCCAAAAACCCTGCCCTCAGTACAGCCACCACCCTGCAGCCCTAGGACCCTGCCCCAAGCATGGCCCCCACACTGCCTCCTTAGACCAATCCCACCAACCCAGACACTGCTGGGTTGCCCAGTGCTCAGGTACCTTATGCAGTACTGACCATGGTATGACCCTGGCCCACACAATGGGCCAGGGTGCAGCCTGACTTTCTGCCTGAGGACAGTCCATTCCAGCAGTAGGAGGCAGCCAACAGGCAGCAGCTACAGTCTGTCATGGGGACCCAGGAGGGCCTATAGAAAGAAATGGGCCACATACACAACAAACTATAGGACCACAAGCAGCATGGGGAGGCTTACCATGTGGACCACATGATGGCCTTGGGTGGACTGCAATTGTCAATGGATGTTGGCTTTGAGAGACTGGAGCAATACCTTGCAGCTGGCTTGCATGGGGTGTCTATTACCATGCTGGAAGCTGCAACCATGGTTTCCAGCACCATGGGCGCTGGCTGAAAAATTGGCCATTTCAGTAGGGGGGTGTCACCCTACAACAGACTCCTTGGCATCAGGCCACCCTCCCTGCAGTGCTGGCAGCAGGATTCCCAGCACATCCAGGAAAGCTCACATGCTGGCACATGCCTGCAGTATACCATTCACCACTGGCCATGGCCTGCTCCTTTTAGGGGTCAGCACCCCCACTGGGCCATGGCTCTGGGCAGCTCACACTGTCCTCTCACCTGTCCCCCACTGAGTGGACAATGTCCTCCACTCAGCTACCATCTCAGATACAGTGCTTTGCTCCACACCTGTGTGTATGGTGGTAGTACAAGATGTATCTAGGGTGCTATGTCCTCTGAGTCCTACTCCAAAACTGCCACCTCATGCCCCCCACAATAACTATGCTTCCCCCCACCAGACTGGCATGTTATTTATTTCCATGCCCCTTTGGGCCCACTTGCCTGGAATGCTGATTTATTTTCATCCTCCCACCCACTGCTTGAATGGTGTGTTATTTATTTTTACCCTCCCCCTCACCTAGATGACTTGTTATTATTTTTAATCCCCCTTTGGACCACCCCTACTTGGATGGCATGCTATTTATTTTTATCCCCCTTTTTATACCTCTGATTTGATGGCTCTTCATTTTTTTATCCCCCTTTCAATCCTCTTTCACATTGGATAGCTTGTTATTTATTTTCATCCCACTTTTTATCCCCCTCCCACCAACTGGATGACTTGTTATTTCTTTACCCCCTTTGAACTCCCCACAATCATGGATAGTGCATTTATTTTCATCCTCCTCCTTCCCCAGCCTGGATGGCTTGTTATTTATTTTCATCCCCCAATGACCCTCCCCACCCCACCTGGATGGCTAGTTATTTCTGTTAATACTAGTTTTCCATGTCAGTCCTTGTTCACTTACAGTACTTTGTGATTTTGGAATATATTTTGTTAAACCATTACTGTCTCCTATGTGCTCTGTACTCACAGACTGGGTCCAAAGAGGTCTGCGATAATGTGGTCTCGATACTATCTGGACCTTCCAGCCATCTTGGGCTCACACTTATCAAGCTACTCCTGCATTCCCTGGTCCATTGGCTCTCCATCCACTGCAGTGTTTCCCACTGGGCTGGCAGCACATCCCACAGCTGAGTGCCATGTTGTGTAGTGTATAACAGGCAAAGAATATGACAAAGGCCTTCTGAAGGGTCTATTGCAGGGAACCACTGGAAGAATAAAGACATCTGAACCTCATTTTGAGCATGCCAAAGAGATTCTTGATGCCATTGCATGTAGCCATGAGTGCCACATTGTACCTGTCCCTTGCAATGGATGAAGGTGGTAGGACAGGTGTTAGCAGCCAGAAATGCAGGAGAGGGGGCAGCTCCAGGTAATTAACTGAGCTGCCTCCTTGAGCAGACTTAATAGAACTTTGTGGCCTTTTCTGCTGGCAAATATATATATATATATGTACTGTTCCCAGTGAAGGAGAACAGCATTGGTTAATGACATCAAAGGCAGCCATGGGTAGAGACCTTGAGTGTATACTCACCAGTGAGGTGCCCCACCTTTAAACCTCTGCCACAAGAAAGACTTGGGCCAGATAAAGGCATTGAGGGCATAGATGGGGTACTCTGCCTGGACACTGATGATATGCCCTGTTGCATCACACATCATCTGACAGTTGGAGTGGAAACCCTTTATATTACCATAGGCCCGCACTCTGCATCCCATCACTTGTGGGTGCAAGGAAGACAACTTAGGTGCAGTCAATGGCATCGAGTATGGCCGGTAAGTGTGCAACCTGATAGAATTGCTAGATGGTTACTGTTTGCTTTACTGGTGCAGTGGGGAATGCAATGAACTTTCAAGCCTCGGCCAGCAGGGCATCTAGGAACTGTCCCAGCAGTTGCAAGATGGCAGACTGTGTGATACTGATGGTGTCCCTCATCAATATCTGGAATGTTCTGATGGCCAGGAAACACAGTGCTGCTGTCATCTTGAGCTGTACAGACATGGCATGGCTGCAAGGTGTCTGCCCAGAGCTGGTCATGCAGCAGCTCGCACAGCTGCATGAGCACGAGCCTGTTAAGCTGGCACTGGCCCACAATTTGTTCACCACTCAGGACTCCAAATGTGACTCGTGGACAGTACTGTCTGTTTGCAGCATAGTGCAGGGGCTCTGGGGGGCACTGAGTCACTCTTCATTCTCAAGAACTACCTGCAATAGGTACATGATGTAACATAGAAACATAGAAGTTGACGGCAGATAAGGACCGCAAGGCCCATCCAGTCTGCCCATTTCTTTTTCTACCTTATAAATGTGCCATCGGCCTTTGCTATGTCAGTGACCTATCTATTCATAGTCATTTGTATTGCTTCCTTATGCCTATCCCATGCCTGTTTGAAGCCCTGCACTGTATTCATAGCCACTACTTCTTGTGGTAAGCCATTCCATGCATCTACCACCCTTTCTGTGAAAAGAATTTCCTCCACATTCCCCCTTAATCGGCCTCACTAATCTCATGCTGTGTCCTCTTGTCCTGCTATTTTCTTATATTTAAACATGTTAGACTCTTTCACCTTGTTTATGCCCTTAAGGTGTTTAAATGTCGATCATATCACCTCTCTCCTCCTTTGCTCAAGGGTATACATATTGAGCTCCGTTAATCTGTCCTCATATATGTTCTGATGCAGTCCCTGCACCATTTTGGTTGCCCTTCTCTGGACTGCCTCAATTTGGTTAATGTCCTTGTGAAGGTGTGGCCTCCAATACCTGCACGCAGTACTCAGATGGGCCTAACCAATGTCTTGTACAGAGGATTATTACCTCCCTCTTACGACTTGCTGATACCCTACTAATACACCCTAACACCCCCTAGCCTTACCTACTGCTTTAGAGGTCTGCTTGGATGATTTCAGGTCATCAGTGATGATGATGCCCAAGTCTCTTTCTTCCTTTGTGACTGCTAGCAACTCCCCTCCCAGCCTATAAGTGGCTTCAGGGTTTCTCTTCCCTATGTGCATGATTTTGCACTTCTTTGCATTAAATCCCAGTTGCCACTCTTCTGACCATTCTGCTAGTTTATCCAGATCTCTTCTCATTCTGCCCACCCCAATGTGTGCCATTTTGTTTTCTAGGGTGTGTGCTGTACTGCTTCTCCATGCCTCTGGGATTTGCCTTGGGTTAAGACCTGGTTTTTATAATCTTTAACCTACTCGGCACTAAGTCCTGCTAAATGTTGCCAGCGCAGTGCTAAACAGTTGAATATTCTACTGTGCTGAATATCCACATCACTACCCCTTTTTTCAGCACTGAATACATTACTGTTGTGCCTAGGTGCTAGAGCTCCTAACAGGAGCAGTGCAAACCTCGAGCTATGGCATTCCAGCACTATCAGCAAAATGTGGCAATGCAACCTGGTGAACCAGGTACAAACCTTTTAAATATGGGGCATGTGTCTTTTAGATCCCCTTCTTACACACACATACACAAATTTAAAATGATGATGCACTACTCCCAGCTCATCTGACCATGGAGCCCCTGTCTGCACCTGCCTATAGGTAAATATTTTGCTGCTTGCCCTGCAAAGATAGAACTGATCCCCTGACTTCTGTTTTGTGTGCTTGTGTAGGGGAAGTGAATATCTACCAAGCAGATTTCTCCACAAGTTTCAGTTCCTTCATTCCATGATAAACAAACATTTCATCTACTGAAAGTGTGGCTAGACAGATATCAAACAGCTGTGGAGGGTTTGCAGTTTACTAGTGTCATTTAACAAAAGAAAATACCTGTTTTAATTTAAAAAGTTGGGATTTGTTTTTTTTTACATTTTCATAGTATCCCATTTTATAAGGGCAATAAGACACTTTGGGTTTTATGAATGCCAGTGACCAAGCCTGGGTAGGGTTGCCACCTGTCAGGTTTTTTACCTGGTGATCAGGTTTTCAGGGTCTCCATCAGGTAATCCGGTTTTGCTCTGTGCTGGTCAGGTTTTTGAGGCATTTTGAGTGCTCACATACTTTTGAAACAAATTTTGTCATATCACTCGTTGTTTCAGCTACATGTCCAGGTTACAAACAAGTTTTGTTGTCAGTGTGACCTTTTGTTTGTGAATGCAGTCACCCAGGAGGTGTAAAGTATGGCCATTAACACCATTAGCATTTACTTAGCCTAATCTTTCCACTGCACCTTAAAGTGACATAGCAGCACAGCTGCTCCCAGGTTTTTTAACAGTAACAGAGCCAGTTGTCCTCCATTGTCATTTGCTGGTAAACATTTTCATTTCTAACAGAATTTAGGTATTTTTAAATGTTTTAAATTATTGTTTTCCTCAAGAAAAAAGTATGGACACTTCTTTGGCTTTGAAATAGTACTTTGGACAAGAACATGAAATGGAGCCAGAAAAGGATATAAAGTATGCATACTATTGTATGCTATTTCAATATTCCTTGTCTCTCCCCAGATCATATCTGTAAATGAGATTTATTTTTTCTCTGTATGTTTATTTGGTTAACCAATGTAAATAAATAAATACATAAGTAAATAATTAGGAAGAACCTAGGAAAGTTACTTTAACAGGCACAGTACAGCATCTTAACATTTTTATTTAACTGCTGCATTGTTCTTTTTTATTGATATAACAAATGGACTTCTAAGAGGAACAATGCATGATGAATCATGAAAAGGGGTGGGGCTAGAGGCGGAGCTTAAGATCCGGTTTTTGCCTCATCCAAAGGTGGCAACCCTAAGCCTGGGTCGTCTCAAAATTAGGCCAATTCCTAACTGATCTTCTGTGTTACAGAAAGTTCAGAAACTCCAGCCTGAAGACTACCCATGCTGTGAAATCACACTATTTTAAAACTAACCTCCAGAATAACCTTAAATTCCCAGTCAAGTTTGGGAAAATGATTCACTCTTTATTTGACCACCTACCAAGTCTGCCTCCCCCATCCTAATGGTCAATGGCTGGTAAATGGTAACATAGAAACATAGATTTTGATAGCAGGTAAGGACTGCTTGGACCACATAGCCTGCCCATTTCCCTACCTATTGGATAAACTACAGATCCTAGTTAACCAGCAGCCTGGTTACATTTCATAATAGCAATCGCAAAAGAGCGATCACTATTATGGCAAGTGTATATCACCGAAAAGCACATCAGTGGTATACACATAAAAGCAACCCAACATCCGGATTGTAAAAAAGTGTCTTTGTGGGGATGAGGGGCGCACCAACTCCAGGAGGGGGTATGTAGGGGAGGGGGCCAAAATCTGTATTCCAGAAAAAATTAAGTCTGCAGCTTGTAGCTGCTGCAAAATGTAGTTGCTCGCCAGTCAAAAAACCCATACCTGCTGTGCCCGAGCTAGCCATCCACACCACCATGCCACACAGCTAGCTCAGTGGCAGCATGTACGGCAATCCCCCCAAACCCTTTCCCTTTCCCTGTCCCTCCCCTTCCCCTTGCCATTACTCACTTTCATTCACCCTTCTCCACGGTCGAGTTCACATCAAGGGGAAATTGTGCACAATAGCTCCTAATAACAGCGCCCAAAATGAGTTGCTGTTTTTGCAGTTGCTCATTTTGGTTCACTGTTATTATGTGATACCAGCAGCCTACTTCCTCCTACCCCTCACTACAATTGCCTTGTGTTGGTTCCATGCATTACTGAATTCCCCCACTGTTTTTGACCCCACGACCTCCACAGGAAGGCTGTTACATGCATCCATCACCGTCTCCATGAAAAAATACTTCCTCACGTTGCCCCTGAGCCATCCCCCCCCCCATCTTCAACTTGTGCCCACTTGTTCTTGCAAAACTCTTTTTCTGAAATATGCTACCTTCTTGGATTTTGTCGATTCCCTTGAGGTACTTGAAAGTTTCTATCATGTCCCCCCTCTCCCTCCTTTCCTCAAGGGTATACATATTAATCTCTTTTTGCCTCTTTTCGTATGGCTCGTGGTGCAGACTTGCACCATTCTAGTTGCCCTCCTCTGGACTGCCTCTATCTTGTCTATGTCCATATGGAGATGGGGTCTCCAGAACTGCATGCAGTACTCCAGATGGGGTCTCACCAACTGTCTGTACAGATGGATAACAACTTCCTGCTTTCTACTGATGATGCCTCTCCCTAGGCATCCCAGAATCACCCAGCCTTCCTTACTGCCTTCTCACATTGCTTGCCTACCTTAAGGTCTTTTGATATGAGTACCCCCAGGTTTCGTTCCATTATTGTTGTTGTTAGTACCTTCCCCCACCCACTGTGTACTCTTCCCCTGGATTTTTGTTTCCCAGGTGCATTACTTTGCACTTCTCTGCATTGAAACTAAGCTGCCATACTACCTGACCATTCCACCAACCTTGCCAAGTCCCTTCTCATCCTTTCCACCCCTTCTTGTGTATCAACCCTGTTGCAGATCTTTGTGTCATCTGCAAAGAGGCATACTTCACCTTCCAGCCCCTCTGCAATGTCACCTATAAAGACATTAAAGAGGACTGGTCCCAGTACTGAACCCTGTGGTACCCTACTAGTAACTGCCCTTTCTCCAAAGTGTGCACCATTTACCATTATCCTCTGCATCCTGTTGTTCAGCCAATTTGTTACCCAGGCTACCATCCTGGGACCCACTTCCAAGCTGGCTAACATGTTTGTTAATCTTTTGTGTGGTACTGTGCCAAATGCCTTGCTAAAATCTAAGTAGGCCATATCTACAGCCCCTCCCTGGTCTACTACTTTGGTCACCTAGATTCGTCTGATATGATCTTCCTGCTGTGAATCCATGTGGCTTTTGGTCATGTGTCCTACTGGCCTCTAGATACTTGACAAGTCTTTCTTTCAAAAATGATTCCATGATTTTCCCTACCACTGAGGTCATACTAACAGGTCTGTAGTTTCCTGCCTTAACCTTGCTCCTACTTTTTTGAAGGGGGCTCACATCTGCCTTCCTCCAGTCCTCAGATACCACACCATCCTCCCTTGATTTGTTAAAAAGGGTAGTCAGTGGTGTCACTAGGTCTCCCCTTAGTACTTTTAGAATTCCTGGATGAATCCTGTCAGGCCACATTGCTGTGTCCTCGACATTACTTAATGGCAGTTACCATGACCCAAAGTTGAAACAGAGTATTCCCAAATCATACATTATAAGGGCAAGAAGGAAAAACAGTGAGATGAGGGAATTTGAGAGAGTGTCTAAAGATATGGGTGAAAGGTTTATTTCCAGGCGTTATAGCCGCACTTTGGTATCGGAAGCAGTAAGAGAAATTGCAAATGTCCTCAGGGAGGTACATTTAGCACAGAGAGCTAAGAGATCAGAAGAAGATAGGATTTTACTTTCCATGGCATACAGTCATTTCAGTAGCAAATTAGAAATATAATGAACCATAACTGGAACATTATACAGGCTGGAGCAAATCCAAGTAACAGATTCAGTATGCCCCCACTTATTGCTTCTAAGCATAATCCAGCATTGTGTGACAAACTACAGTACAGCAGTGCACGCAAGACATTTGAGAACTGAAAAACCACCAGAGAGACAGCTTTTATTGGGACCACTGAAAAATTGCTCATTCCCATGTGGGAGATGTTATCAATGTGGAAACATGAATGAGAAAACAGCATTAACATAGAAACATAGAAACATAGAGGTTGACGGCAGATAAGGACTGCAAGGCCCATCCAGTCTGCCCATTTCTTTTTCTGCCTTATAAATGTGCCATCAGCCTTTGCTGTGTCAGTGGCCAATCTATTCATACTCATCTGTAAACTCATAAGTAAATAAATAAATTTTAACCCCTGTGAAGCAGTGAGATCTTTAACATTCAACAGCACGTTACTTGTACCACTGATCACGTGGTTTACATCCTGAGCTGCCCTTGTGACAAGCTATATGTTGGCAAAACAATGAGAGAATTAAAAACAAGGATCAGTGAACATAAAAGTGATATTCGCATGAATGACATCCGTTCCTCTGTGGCAAGACATTTTAATTCAGTTAAACACTCGGCTATGTCCCTCAGATCTTGGGGCCTGGAAAAGGTGTTTAAACCTGTAACCCCAGGCATAAAATGGGATGATTTACTTCACAAGAAAGAAATCTATTTGATTTTTATTTTGGGCACTATAAATTTGTGATATGAGCTGAATGAGGAATGCAATTGGTTTCTTTACCATTGAGGGTTCAAAGATATGTTTCCCCTGCACTTTGGTGTCACCATAGAACATATTATGATTTAATGGACAGATGAAAGGGAATTGTTTGTTGGCACCAGTTATGTTCCTGCTTGCTGTTTCAGCCAAAGGAAATGCACAGTAAAGAATGGTGTATTTGTTTAAAGAGGTGTATTGTATTATATGGTGAATATTTCATTTGAACAGAATTCTTTCACAAAAAACATAAGAACCAACAAGTTTTATTTAAAATATATGCATTATGGAATTCAATACAGGCAGTGGGCGAACCACTGATGGAGCCTCCTGCCAACGCTGAGGCACTGCACTCTGTCACCTTTCTCAGTGCTATTGAATGGGACCTCCTGCCTTTGGGCCTATCAGCAGCAATGCAGCTGTGGCATTGAAAGCATCACTACATGACGTCACCCCCCACCACCCGCCATGATTTGACGGAATTTAAACTGCACCAACACAGTCGATGGAGGACTTCATTATCCAGGACGTCTGCTGGGAGGTCTGTCCACTGGTCCACTCAAATGGGTGAGTTACCTTTCCAATTGTTGAAATTATCTTGATATTATTAATGAACCATGAAAGGGATAGACACAAATGGATCTTTTATGTTTATGTTTGTTTAGATTTACTATGTGTGAGAGAAATAGCAACAAAAGTAAACAATACTAAAGGACCATTAAAGTAAATCCATGTCCAAGCTGAAGCATAGACCTCTATCTTTTGGAAGTTGCATGACTAGTGATTTTATGTTAGATTGCTGAAAATGGTCTTCTTGTTTTTCTGTTATTTTTAGCCCAGACTAAGTGTAAAGAGAATCCTGCTACTTGCATAACCGAATGCAAATGTTTCAAAAGATTAACCTTGCAACAGGTATACAATAAATAGTATGGTAGGAAGTTGTGTATTTATAAATAAAAAATAAGTTGGTTTTAGGAATGTAGGTATTAGGAAACATTCAAGATCTTAAAAAAGGAAAGATGATGGAGAATCATGAATATTGATTGACATAATAATAAACAAAATGAATTATATATATGGACTTTTTCAGATTATGAAGGCAGGATGTCTGATTAGAATAATGTTGGGTGATTTTATCTGAGAGAAATATCTGTTTGTTTATAGGTGTCTATGGAACACTGATTTGATTTTTCTGAATACGGCTGGAAAATGGCTATAAAACAGAAAGATGAGGATCTCTCTAATCGAATAGTCTGGTCAATTCTAGAAAGAAATGGTTTGAATATGTTATTTTTTACTATAAAAAGAGAAAATACTAGGAAACAGAGGGTTGGAAAGTTACATGTATTTAGAGGTCAGAATTATTTATAACTGGCCTGAAATATGTATCACATGGTGAATAAGAATTATTGAGTAAGGTGCGAACAGTTTACTTGAACAGTTTACTGATGTTTGATGATTATTATAAGCACAAGTGTTATGGTTCGCTGGTATGTATTGGTTTAGAAGGAAGTTGATTTCTGATTTATGGTTATTAAAATATTTTCTTATATATTTTTGTTACATTATCTAAATGCTGTGGCCTGATAAAGTGGCTTTTGCCATGAAATGAAGCCTTGGATGGTGTATGAAACATTCAGAATAAAAGATCAAATCTGAAGATTTTTTGTGGAGTTCATCCTGATTTTCTTTTTTTTTTAATTCAATATACTTTTATTAACATACATAATAAGTTTTCAATACAAACTTGGATAACAGTTAGGCAAACAGGAGAATTACCCCCCAATGTACGTAAGAATCTTAAATTCTAACCGCCAAACTAAACCCAACACCCGACCCTCCCATCCCCCCTCTACAATCTCTAAAACACCTCCCAAGCCCATTCCCCATCAAGCATGTACATGCTCAGTCATCAAAATATATTAATAGAAAAAAATTTCCAGACCGTAAATTATAATGGGTTCCATACAGTAAGTAAGGCATCTAGAGGACCCCATCTAGTCAGATAGACCTGTGAATGGTTGTTCATGGTTAGAATGTGTTACTCTAACCGTAGGGCAAATAACATTTCTTTATGCCATTCTATAATTGACAGGACTGAGTCATCCATCCAATGTCTCATGATAATTAACTTGGCTATTGCCGAGATCAAAGCCAAATGTGTTTTTCTAAGATTGGGAATACCCTCTGGAAATAGATATAGTAAACACATCTCTGGAGTAATATAGGAATCCAGGCCCAACAAGGGGTCAAGCGTCCTTCTAATGGCTTGCCAAAACTTCTGGACCAACAGGTAGGTCCACAGCATATGGTATAGCATCCCAGTATGGTTTGCACATCTAGGGCAATCAGGGGAAGGCCTACTTCCCATTCTACAAAGTTTGAGTGGTGTGAAATATAAATTATGCATGATATTGAAATGTATCAAATGCAATCTATATTGCTTGACAAATTTATACAAGGTCTGTAATAGCTTAGTCCAGAGATTTTGTTCAGCATTAAGAAAGAATACCTGTAACCAATAATAGCAAACTCCTTGAGGCAGTCCAGGGTCAACCGACTGGATTACTTTTTATGTTGCAAAGATTGCGTGGGGTTCTCTAGCTGCCTGCAGGAGATTATTGAAAACATCATCAGACCCCTGACTCATCCCCCTTGGCCCAAATGAGCAACAATAGCCTTCTTGAGCTGTTCATACTTAAGAAAGGCTGTTACAGGCACCTTAAGCCAATGTCTGAAAAGGGCAAAGGGAATTATTCTACCTTCGGGATATATTTCCATGGTTCTTATACTGCCAAGGAGAGGAAAAAGGCCAGGGAAATGGGTTTATGTCCAATTTAAAAATGGGGATTTCCCATAACAGGCTGTTCCAACAGAAAATGCCAATTATGGGATAAGTGAATTTGCAGCTGGTATAAGGCCCTAATGGACCAACCTAGCGGAATATTCCGAAGAGGTTTTGGAATTGCTTTGGGACTTGTTTATAACAGGGCAGGTAGGGAACAATGATATTGAGCTGCTAAAAATTGTTCAATATCTAACAAGAAGGGCATATATGTTTGTCGTGCTTCCCTTGATATCTCCCTTGACCAGTATGACAGCCTGCTAAGGTGATGAGCGCACTAGTATGAGAAAAAGGAAGGGGCTGCTAGTCCACCCTGCTTTTTGGGTGCAGAGAGCTTCAAGTAAAAGCGTCTAACACTCTTACCCTTCCAAAGGAAGGTAGTTAATATTTGGTGGTGTTTACAAAACCACTTTTTAGGAAGAAACAGGCCCAATATCCCCAAGAGATACAATACACGGGGCAAAACATTCATCTTGACAATATTTATTCTTCCCCATAAGGAAAGAGGAAGATCTCCCCATCTGTTTAAATCTAATTTAATTGTACTCAACAATTCTGTAAGGTTTAATTTAATCATGGTAGGAATCTCTCTGGCAACCTTAATCCCAAGATATGTAAAGGACTTGGACTCCCATATCAAATTAGTGTTTTCGAACACTGACTGGGAGGCGTTATCATTTAGGGGGAATGCTTGTGTCTTAGACTCATTGAGCTTGTAATGGGAAATGGCAGAAAGCTGCCTGATCTTGGCCAAAAGCTCTGGAATAGCTGTTACAGGATGTTGGAGATGTAAAAGAAGGTCATCTGCATATGTAGAAAGGGAACACCTTTGTACTCCTATTTTAATTCCCTGGAGTTTTGGAGAGGTTATCAACCTCCTGATCAGGGGTTCTAAGTAGAGATTAAATAGTAATGGGGAGAGGGGGCAACCTTGTCTGGTCCCTCTCTGGAGTAGAGAGGGAGCAGACAGTATCCTATCGGACCAAATTCTGGCTGATGAGGATGTATATAACAATCTAACTTATCAAAGAAAACCTGAGGGGAGACCCAGATGGGCTAAAGTTACAAAAAGAAAATCCCAAGGAACTCTATCAAAATCTTTCTCGGTATCCAGGGAGATCAGGACAGAAGGAATATCTGAGTCCCTGGATTCTGAGATGATATACAATAACTTACTCATGTGATCCACTGAAGACCTACCTTTCATGTAACCTATTTGCTCTCTACTTATGATTGTGGGAAGAAGTGGACCCAATCTCATAGCCAGGATCTTAGCTAAAACTTTGACATCAGTATTAAAGAAATAGGTCTATAACTTTCTGGGTATATGGGATATTCACCAGACTTGGGAATAAGAGCAATTAATCCATTAAGGAAGTTTGATTCCGACATTCCTTCAACAAAACAGTAGTTATAGACTTCAGCCAGAAAGGTAGCAAGCTCTTGTGAACAGCTCTTATGGTTTTCCAAAGAGGTATGAAAGAAAGTGAAAGCCAAAAAGATTGCATTCAGGCAATACAAAAAGACACAGGCAGAAGGGGATAGGGAGAAGTACCAGGAGAAGCAAAGGGAGGCAGGAAGGTCAGTAAGGGAAGCCAAAGCTCAGACAGAAGAACACATTGCAAAATCAGTGGGTAGAGGGGACAAAACCTTTTACAGGTACATAAGTGAAAAAAGAAAGACAAAGGGAGGGATAGTGAGACTGAAGGGGGAGGATGGGAGCCATGTGGAGGATGACAACAGTAAAGGTGACATATTGAACAGGTATTTCTGCTCAGTCTTTACTGAGGAAGAGGAGGGTAATAGGTCTGAAGGGAGTACAAAGGGTGAGAAAGGTACAGAAATGGACACAAGTCCATTTACACGAGAAAGGGTCCTGAAGGAACTGGAAGTAATAAAAGTTGATAAAGCAATGGGGCCAGATGGGGTGCACCTCAGTGTCCTTAAAGAACTAAGAGAGGTGGTGGCTGAACCTCTGGCTATCCTGTTTAGCCGATCACTGGAAACAGGGGAGGTCCTTAAAGACTGGAGGACAGCAGATGTAGTCCCCTTATACAAAAGTGGGAACAAAGAGGAAGCAGGGAACTACAGACCAGTCAGCCTCACCTCGGTAGTGGGAAAGATCATGGAAGCACTACTGAAGGAGAGATTGGTGGAACATCTGGTTATCAATGGACTACAGGACCCAAGGCAGCATGGTTTCACCAGGGGGAGGTCATGTCAGACCAACCTCGTTGATATTTTGACTGGGTGACTAGGGAGGTGGATCAGGGGAGGCAGTGGACATGGACTATCTGGACTTCAGCAAGGCCTTTGACACTGTGCCACATACAAGACTATTACACATACTGGGGAATATGGGTGTGGGCAGGACAGTAGTGTGGTGGGTAGGTAACTGGCTGGGTGGCAGGACACAGAGGGTGGTGGTAAATGGCTGTCACTCCACAGAAGGAAGATTGACCAGTGGGGTACCAAAGGGATCAGTGCTGGGTCCGGTCCTGTTCAACATCTTCATCAGTGACATTGCGCAGGATCTAGAAAGCAGAATTTCACTGTTCGCTGATGACACAAAGCTCTGTAACAGAGTAGACACACCAGAAGGTGTAGACAGAATGAGAAGTGACCTGCAGAAACTTGAAGAATGGTCAGGGATTTGGCAATTGAAATTAAATGCAAAGAAGTGCAAGATAATGCATATGGGGCACAAAAACCCTGGCACAATATATCAGTTGGGGGGTGAGGATATAGCATGCATCAAGCAGGAAAGGGATCTTGGGGTTGTCATCTCTGATGACCTCAAGGTAGGGAAACAGTGTGACAAGGCAGCAGGTAAAGCAAATAGGATGCTGGGATGTATAGGCAGGGCATCACCAGCAGGAAAAGGAAGGTCATAATTCCACTATACAAGACACTAGTGAGGCCCCACCTGGAGTACAGTGTACAGTTCTGGAGACAATACCTACGTAGGACATATACAGGGTAGAAGGTTCAGAGGAGGGCAACAAAGATGGTGCATGGATTGCATCACAAGTCCTATAAAGACAGGTTGAAGGAACTGAACATGTACTCCCTGGAGGAGAGGAGGGAGAGAGGGGATATGATAGAGACATGCAAGTATCTTACAGGGAAGAACAGGGTGCAGGAAAACACCATTTTTAAGCAAAAAAGATGTTCCAGGACTAGAGGGCATGGGATGAAGTTGGAGGGAGGACGATTCAGAGGAAACATGAGAAAGAATTTCTTTACAGAACGGGTGGTGGACAAGTGGAACACCCTGCCAGAGGAAGTGGTGGGGGCTGAAACAATCACGGGATTTAAGAATGCATGGGATAGACATAAAAGAATTCTAGAGGTCAGGGGTAAGGAGCAACAGATTTCTAGGAAAACAAACTGAACTTACAAGATCAAATGGGCAGACTGGGTGGGCCATAGGCCCTTATCTGCTGACACTGTCTATGTATCTATGTATCTTATACAGGCTATTAGAAATGCCATCTGGGCCAGGGGATTTATCAAGTGAAAGCTGCTCAATTGCTGTTACTACTTCCTGTACTGTAATCAAATTTTCGAGATAATCACCTTGAGAGGCCTCTAGTTTAGGAAGATCAGTAGCATTAAGGTATTCAGCCATATCAAAAGTTACAGGTCTATCCTCCCAAGCCTCAAAACAAAGCTTTTGATAATAAGAGTGTAGAATCTCAGACATGTCTCTGGGGGATGTAACCAGGCTGTCATTAGGAACCAATTTGATGCATGGAATGACTCAAGAGGCTGTATTTTGCCTGAGTCAAATAGCTAGTAGTTTACCAGCCCTCTCACCAGCATCAAGATATTTCATTTTTGTACAGTGGCATGAAAAAGTATTTGCCCCTTCCTGATTTTCTCTATTATTGCATATTTGTCACATTGGATGTTTTCAGGTCTTTGGAGAAAATGTAATATTAGATAAAGGGAACCTGAGTGAACAAATAACACTTGTTTTTTTTTTTAATTTCACTTATTTAATGAAAAAAGTTAACCAACACCAACTGGCACTGTGTGAAAAGTAATTGCCCTTACACTTAATAACTGGTTATGCCACATTTAGCTGCAATGACGCAACCAAACACTTCCTATAATTCAATATCAGTCTTTCACATCACTGTGGAGAGAATTTTAACCACTCTTCCTCATAGAACTGCTTTAATTCAGTAACATTTGGTAGGTTTTCGAGCATGAACTGCTCGTTTCAGGTCCTGCCACAGCATCTCTATTGGGTTTAAGTCTGGACTTTGACTAGGCCACTCCAAAACTTTAATTTTACTTCTTTTAGCCATTCTGATGTGGACTTGCTTTTGTGTTTTGGATCATTGTCTTGCTGCATGACCCAACTATGCTTCAGCTTCAGCTGACGGAAGGATGACTGGACATTCTCCTTAAGAATTTTCTGGTACAGAGCAGAATTCATGGTTCCTTTAATTATGGCAAGTCATCCAGGTCCTTAGGCAGCAAAAGCATCCCCACACCATCACACTACCACCACCATGTTTGACTGTTGGTATGGTGTTCTTACTGTGGAATGCTGTGTTTGCTTTATGCGAGACATTATAGGATCCATGTTGTCCAAAAGTTCCACTTTGGACTCATCTGTCCATAGAACATTTTCCCAAAAGGCTTGTGGATCATCCAGGTGCTTCTTGGCAAATGAGAGACAAGCATTTATGTTCTTCTTAGTTAGCAGTGGTTTCCGCTTGCTACTCTCACATGAAGTCCATTTTGCCCAGTCTCTTTCTGATTGTGGAGTCATGAACACTGACCTTAGCTGAGGCAAGAGTAGCCTGCAGTTCTTTGGATGTTGTTTAGGATCCTTTGAGACTTCTTGGATGATTTACACGCCCTTGGAGTAATTTTGGCAGGCCGCCCACTCCTGGGAAGGTTCACTACTGTTCCAAGTGTTCTCCATTTGGAGATTATGGCTCTCACTGTGGTTCGATGGAGTCCCAGAGCCTTAGAAATAGTTTTGTAACCCTTTCCAGACTGATAGAGGGCAACAATTTTTTTTCTGATCTTTTCAGGAACTTCCTTTGATCATGGCATAATGTGCTTGTTGAATCTTTGTGCTGGCAATGTGACTCTGATTGTAAGGGCCAAAATAAGTGAGGTTTATATTGAGCAGGGCTGGCTGTAATCAAGCCTGGCTGTGTTCAATCAGCTGACTCTAATTATCCCTTTAATTGGGTTGATTTAACTAGGGGGCAATTACTTTTTCACACAGTGCCAGTTGGTGTTGGTTAACTTTTTCATTAAATAAATGAAATAAGTAAAAAAAAAAAAGTGTTATTTGTTCACTCAGGTTCCCTTTATCTAATATTATATTTTGTCTAAAGACCTGAAAACATCCAGTGTGACAAATATGCAATAATAGAGAAAATCAGGAAGGGGGCAAATACTTTTTCATGCCACTGTACATTTCAATGTGAGCTCTGCCTTTTGGTACATGAGATCAGAGTATTGACTTTGCAGTTGGTGCAAAGTTGTCCAATCAGCATCTGGGGAGTGCCGAGTGAGGGTTCGCTCCATGGACCGTATCTCCTGGAGCAAGGCAGTTTGCTTGGCACAAAACTGATGACATCCTGTTGCCGATAACCTAAGGCACTCAGCCCTAAGAGAACATTTTAGGGCTGCCCAAATCATGTCTGTTCTGGTAACCGATTCCCTGTTATCTAGTAACAAATTAGAAAGAAAATTTTTAATGTGTTGAAGAGAATCCGTTTTTTGGTGCAACTGATTGTTCAACCTCCAGAGAGCATCCCTTTGGATGCTTGGTCCAAGGAGATATGAAAGGGAAATTGGAGCATGATCTGATATAACTCTCATGTGTATATCTGTATAAATTACCCCAAACAATGAAAAGGAACACAAAAGAAAAAAATCAATATGGAAAAAAGATTTATGTAGGGGTGAAAAATAAGTATATTGGCACTCTCTATGATGAAGAACTTGCCATACAGCCAGGAGATCAGTACCTGTCATAAGGTCATGTAGTGCCCCTTGTGAGGGGGATAAACCCCGCTTTCAGGAGTTAGATCGGTCTATATGCGTGTAAGGCACAACATTCCAATCACCTCCCAATATGGTTAACATGGGTGGATCAGCAACAAGTAGCTCAATAAATGGTTAAAAAAATGAGGAGACTCAGAATTTGGCCCATATATGGCTCCTAAAATAATTTGTTGCATTTCCAAGGATCCATGTAATATTATGTATCTGCCTTCTGGATGCCAGATTTCTTTATCAAGTTTGAAAGGAATTTTTTTATCTATCAATACTACAGTTCCCCCACTAGACGTGGACTTCCCTGCTCCATATGCCTGTCCCACCCAAGTCTTTAGGAATCGGCTAACACTTTCTCTTTGAAGATGCATCTCTTGGAGACAAGCAATCCCAGCTTGTAAGTGGCGAACGTGTTTGAGAATAACCTGCCTCTTAGATTTGTCCTGTGCACCTTTAATATTCCAGCATACAATCTTATAATGATTAGCCATCATTTGGCTTTATGAACAATACCATGGATAGAATGACCAGTCCTGATATAAATAAGATCCAGTACTTATCTGACCGAGTACCAATAGAAATTCAACCATAAAAAAATAAGTTGACACACTTGACTTATTACACCCTACTCCCCTAATAACAATAAAGAAAGGAAATGTATCTATCATCATCATCCTCCCCAATCCTAATCCCCCACAAGTTAAAACAAAACCCTAATGGTGACCTATACAATATCTTATCCCCAGTTCCAATCAACTGCACCAGAATCCAGTCTCAGGTGAGTGATGTCTTAGTTCAGATAATGAATTGCACCAGAGACCCCCCTTCCTCTCTTACACCTCCACCCTGTCCCTGCTACTTATCTAGTGATTATAGCATAAATATGGACAACCCTTAAAAATCTAATTAACAGAACACCATACTTATAATATCCCTCTAATAAGGCTTGTTTACCTTAGTAAATTGTGAAAGCATAACAACAACCCTTAAGCTGTAACAGGAGGTCAGTAATACACACATGATGCCCTAAGGTATTAGGAACGCCCCCTAATCTTTTCTAGATGTAGACTATATCCAATATCCTTTTAAATACCCTAAATCAGAGTATCCAGATATGAAAAATCTTAGGGATCTATTGTCAGTTACTCTCCATCCCAGGCTTTAAAAAAAAAAAGAGGAAGAATAAAAAGTAATAAACCCCCAGTATTTTAAGTTCAGATAAACAAACATAAATAGTCTGAGGTGCAGATAATCTATGCCTTTGCCGATAACAGGTCCGGTAAGCAGATAGTCTGTGTCTTCGCCGAAAATCAACAACATACTAACGCCTGAGTCGAGCATCATTTCCGATTTCCTCCATGAAACTTACCCAAGCTTCTATAATGCCCCTAAAGAACAAGAAATAAATACTGTACAAGGAATGCTCCATTATAAAATGTTACCAGATGATTCAGGATATGTCCAACCCAAAGTCAGTGAAGGCATCCATCCTGTAAGAACAAGGCAGCTTCTTTACATACCAGAGCAGACCGATTAAAGATAACAAGCAATTGTGTATAATCTTCTCATCCCTTTCACTTAAAGAGGTCTGGGAAAAGACTTTTGAGCTCTTGATGCTCCTGTTCTTGCGATTCCAAAGAAACCCATTTATCCCCTGCATTCACCTGAAGGACCGCTGGATACTTCATGCAAAATGGAATTCCCGCAGCGATAAGCTTCTTTACAATTGGATATAATCCTTGTTGCTTCACTCGCACTGACCGTGGAAGATCCTGTGTGATCCGAATTCTATGCCCTTCCCACAGAACCTCCTGCAATTTATGCACTTTTGCAAGCACATGCTGCTTATCTAAAAAATTAAGCATTTTGAAAATAAGAGGTCTAGGTGGGGAATTGGGTGGTGGAGGAGGTTGAAGAGCATGATGGGCCCTTTCAATAACATAAGATGCTCCGTTCGGTGAGGGGCCAGTGATTCATTCACATAGTTTCTGGAGAAAAAGAATAGGCATTACTTCCTCTTCCTTTTCGGGACTTCCAATCACCAGGAGATTATTTCTCCTACTCCTCCCTTCTTAGTCCTCAAGCTTCTCCTCGAGTTTTTAATTCTCCGACCGTAGTGCATCATAGCCAATTCACTTGTATCCTGCTTCTTTTCCAAAGACACCAGCTTGGCCTCAGAATTGGTTACACGGGTGGTTAAGGAGTGGACAGAGGATTTGACCTGCTGCAGATCGTCATAAATCTCACAGATTTTGTTCTGTAACGGTTGCATTACTTCTAAAAAATGTTCCTCTTAGAGTGCGCCCGTTGCGGTGCTAGATTTACTCGAGCCTTCTGTCTGATGCTTTGGGCACTCTGCGGTCTTGTCCTTCCCTGGGGTGAGCAGTGGTGAATGCCTCTGTGGCACCCTTCTCATGTACACCTCAATTTCTTCAGTTGGGATACTACAGTCTCAGGTGTTCAACTGTTGAAATACTGTAGTCTTATTTCACTCACAAGCAGAAAAACTGTACCAGAGAACTGAATTGAGTAGCGGAGGCATGGAGCAATGGAGGGCTGCTGCTGCTTCTAAAGCTGCCATCACATGACCTTTCCATCTTGATTTTCTTGAAATTATCAATTCAGTTTGTTACTGTAAGGACGACCCAAGCTTTTGGAATTTTAACAGGTCATTTAGCATGGGGCATCCTGAACAAACATTCTACAAAGTGAATCCCATCAGGTCCCATTGTTTTGTCCACCCTGAGTTTTAAAAGTTCTTTCAGGTCCCTTCCTTCTGTGAATGGACTGGTATTGACCTTCCTGCACAAAGTGATTCTATTGTTTGGTTTAGGTACCTCTCCCCCTTCTTCTTTTGTGGATACTGAGCAAAAGTGCTCATTCAGCAGACCCTCCAACATTTCACAGATCAAAATGGGTATTTTTTGGAGTTTGCAGTGGAGGAGTTCACCCCCCCCTCGGTTTACCAGTGGTTACTTGAGTTTAGTATGAGCCCATTCAACATTTTACTTATTGGATGTCTATGAAACATTACAGTCAGGAATTACCAGCAGTGTGCCAAGTGTGTTAATCTGTTCATCATGATGGTCCTCTATTCTAGCACAAAACAGCCAAAAATCAGCTAGGATTTGAGTCGCAGGAATATAATTAAATTAGCCAAAATAATATACCAACATTTGTTTGACATGCACACATTCCACAAGGAACATACAATAATTATTAATGTGATTTTGACAGGTTACAATACATAACCCCTGCTACCCAATAAATTTTCAAACATATTACAGAAAATCAAACCAACATTTAATAACCTACACATTTTTTTTCCTAAGGCAGGCATTTTGCCATTTTGACAAATACAGGGGGTAGAAGGTTTGCCTTACCCTCGCAGGATGTCTAGGTTGGTGAGCTACCATGTGGGAAAGGCTGCTAATTCATAACGGAGAGATTTTCTGCTTGTACCATCCACCCAACGTCAGCATCCCAGTGCCCTAAAATCTACTGAGATGAATCTTGCATTTGCAGCTCTGTGGTCAACAACAATACAGCATCTCTGGTAGTGGGAGTGCTGTTTGCAGGGAGAGGCCAGGTGGAACATACCAGTGTAGGCAAAAACTGTGCCGAAAAGGATGGGGCTAATTTATGCTGCTTTCCTGGCTCTACTGCCACCAACTGCATGCTTTTTAGCTTTTCTTTTTACCTCATTAAGGTAACAGAAAAGCTAAAGCACTGCAGCTGGGCAGTTCTGGGTCATGGCTAACGGGGCCAGGCAGGCCCTGGGACATCCGACAGTAAGACTTGGGTAGCACCAAGGAAAAGGTACCCTATAAGTGGTCTAAGGTGCAAGAAGTAAATAATCCCTGTGGAGTTGAGTGTGTTCAGATCAGCTGCATGAAATCCAGTCAAGATTCAAGTCCAGGTAGGCAACTGGTCACAGTACTAGTGGGAACACAGAACAGTCACTGACTCCTTGTTCAGCTGCTCCAGGGATGACTCTTGTCCACTACTTCAGTCAGTGCTGGTGATGTTGACCCAAGACCCATGTTTTATAATCCATGCATGAAGATTCACCATCGGACAACTGAATAAGTGCTCCTCAGCACGACTGTCACTCGAGTGATCAACATGAACTGCCAGACTAAGTCTGACACGGGGTCCTGCCAGAATGTCAAGGAAAGCCTAGGGCAAGCAAGGAAGGCTGCACAGAGCAAGCAAGCACACTCAGTGCTCAGCTCTGGAGGTCAGCGAGCATTCTTGTTGAGGAGCCCTCTGCCGGCAGCACCACAGTAAGGCAGCACAGTGGTGTGCTCAGCGGTTACCATGGGCACCAGGACACTCCCCACCTCACTGTGCCAGATGAGCATTTTGGACTAGCAAAAAATGTAAAGATTTAGATTTCAGGGGAAAAAATTTAATTGAAGGCATGGTGGGGCAGAAAATTTGGTACACGGCACGATCCGGTACCAGGTGACAAAACACGGTATTGTACTGGCAAAAACGTTACAGTTGGAGGGTCTAGTTCAGTATTTCTGCCTTTTCAATGTCACTCTCTGACCACTTGCTCTCCCCTTTATTAAGTCTCACTATCCCTTCCTTAATCTTTCTTTGCTCCCTAATGTGTAAAGGTTTTATCCCCCTTCTTAACTGAGCTGGCTATCTTTTCCTATGTTTGGGCCTTTGTTATCCTTACTACCTTCCCTCTGCTTTAACTGATACAGTTCTCCATCCTGCTCCTTCTGTGATACCTTATACTTCCTGAATGCTATCTTCTTTTCCCTAACCTTCCTTGCCATCTCTTTTTAGACCCATAGTGGTTTATTACTTTGTTTTGTTTTCTTTATTTGCTTCACACAAAGGCTCGTTCCCTCTATGATGGCAGTTTTGATTTCTCCCCATTGCTCTTCCACCCCTCCTTCCTGCCCATTTGCTAGCGCATTCCTTAGGTGCTCCCCCATTTTGCCAAAGTCAGCCCTTCTAAAGTCCAGTACCCTCACTTTTGTATGGCTTGACTCCATGGTTGTGTTTATCGTGAACCACACTGTGTGGTGGTTGCTTGTTCCGAGATGGCTACCCACTTCTAAATCTGTGATCCTCTCTCCATTCCCTTTTGAGAGTACCAGGTCCAAGACTGCTCCCTCCTGAGTGGGTTCCAGCACTAGCTGTCTGAGGCAGGACCCCTGTAGGGCATCGAGAATGACCCTACTCTTGGATGTGGCTGCAGTAAATGTGATCCAGTTAATATCTGGCATATTCAGGTCCCCCTTCAACAATATTGCTCATTTTTCTGCCATTCTGAGGATGCCTTCTATTATTTCCTTGTTCATTTCCTCCCCCAAGATGGCAGTCTGTATACAATCCCTGTGCAGATTGTGGTGTCAGTACCTGTCTCCATGATGACCCATAGTGCCTCCTCTTCTCCCCATTTGCCTTTTAGTTCCTTTGCTTTGATCCCTTCCCTTATGTAGAGAACTACTCCTCCTCCTCTTCTACCCTCCCTGTCTCTCCTGTAGATTGTGTATCCTGGTATGTTGACATCCCAGTCATGGTTCTCTGTGTAGCATGTTTCTGTGACTGCCACACTATCCTAGTCTCCCTCTTCCATCAAGGCCACTAGCTCAAGAAGCTTGTCACCCAGACTACAGGCACTGGTACTCATTGCCCTCCATGTTATGAGGGCCATATCCTTTTTTGCCTCATCCTTGCCCTTACTGCCTTTGCCTTTTTCTCCATTTACCCCATCCTACTCCCTTTCAGGCTCTGTACCTTAGTGTTTACCTTGTTAACTACCCTGTTTGGTTCTATGACATAACAGCAATTGCAGAATAGTGATTGCCATTTGGGGGAGTTTACATCGACGAAAATGAATTACGGCAATGTACACTCACAGCAACTAGAAAACCAGCAACTGTTTTTCTATGTTATGCTGGGGGGGCTGCTCTCCCCACCCCCCGCTACTTAAGGATTCTCAACTCCAGGAGGGTACACGTTGGGGGGGAGTGTAAAACTTAAAAAAAAATGAAAATCTGACCGACGCAAAAAACTATTGTGCCCAGAACCGAATCTGGCACCCTCCCAACCCCAGCCTACCATCATCCCACCACGCCATATGACCAGCTTGACAGGCGACTGGTCCACTACATCCCACATACCCTCCCTTCCCTTCTGCCCATCATGCAACGTAGTTCCCACCGCACCTATGTGTGTGTGTGTGCACGGTGTGTGTATATATATATATATATATTATGGTAGCACAGTAGTGCTACCATAGTTAGGGTTGAGGAGCCATTTCTATGTTAAACCCCAAAACTTTGCACCTTAATTACTTTGCAACAGTTTTATGGATTTGCCTGAAATTTGGAATTTTTGATCAAGACCCATAGGCCTTGGGATCTGCTAATTTTCATACTGATTGGATATACGGGTATGGAGTTATTAAGCGTGATCTATGCACGCGTTTACGGTCTTCTGGAATTCTATGGTCGCGCGTACAGGTCGTACGGTTTGTGTGTCCGGCCTGAAATCTTCAGGGAACATGCAGGCAGGGTCCCTAATGTGACTTTCAAAGAGTTCGTGAAAAAATATTAAACGGTTCAAAAGTTATTCAAAAAACAGTTTCTCATTATAAGTCAATGGGAAAAAGTTAACAAAAAGTTCGACAGTGTCGCAAATGCATTTTTACTTTTGCAAATGGGCCTGTTACTTTCGCAAATCCGCCATTTTGTTTTCAGTTGGTGATCAGAAAAATGGTTGGCATTTAAATTTGAGAACCTGTAGCAACGTAATTCTTTTTGTATTCACCTAGTCGGGTCCTCAGGATGCTTGCCATGTCTTTATTTTGTGGTAAAACACCCCAGAAATGTGTTTTTCAAATTTCTGGAAAAAGTACTTTCGCAAATTACTTTCATGCTCACGAAAGTGTCGAATTTTTTTGCGAAAGCTTTGCAAATTGTGACAGTAATGTTGTAGTCTGTGGGGAAATGACAGCAATTCTTTGGCAGTGCACTGTAAAATAACCGTTGGGAGTTTTGGGATGAAATTTGGAGGGAACGCAGCTGACATCTCACAGATGTGCCTTTCAGTGTTGTATTGAAAAAGTATTATACGGTGGCAAAGTTATGGCACTCCAAAGTTGACAGTTTTTCCCATAGGATAACATTATGGCGCCCGAAGCGTTATAGGAATCCTTTGGCACCCTGCTGCAAAATAATGGTTTAGTATTTTATCCTGAAATTTGGAGGGAAGACAGCCAACAGTACACAGATGTGCCTTTCAGTAGTTTGGTGAAAAAATATCACATGGCGGCAAAGTTATGGCTCTCCAAAACTGACGGTTTTCCCCATAGGATAACATTACGGCGCCCAACACTTAACAGAAATCATTTGGAGCCCTGCTGCAAAATAACGGTTTGGTCTTTTTTTTCTGAAAATTGGAGGGAAGAGAGCCAACAGTGCACAGATGTGCCTTTCAGTAGTTTGGTGAAAAAAACATTACAGGGAGGCAAAGTTATGGCGCTCCGAACTTTTCTTTTTTTCCCATAGGATAACATTACGGCGTTCACCGCGCCTTTCAGGGCCCGTATCTCGGAAATGGTGCGAGATACGGACTTTTCATGGAAAATTTCTTAGCCCCAATGGGGCTAAGATTCAAATTAGCCAGGACAGTTGTAAATAATATGACTTTTAAATTTTTTTTCTACGTCGTACGGTTCCTGAGATATAATGTATTTAGTATTCCAAGAACTCATTTTCTGTACCGATACTCATTATTTTGCATACATTATTTGTACTCACTGTCTTTCTCAATGCAGGTTTTGGGGAAAACCAGCCTGTGTGCTTACATTACTGTTACTGTTGCCTTTTCCGCTTGCGGATCCATTCCCGTTTCAATTACCATTGACGTCTGCGCCACCATGTGTGGGAGCGCGGGGCCCTTCCATGATGTGCGTTATCCTTTGCGTTTTCATTTGTGCTTGCGTTTCTGTTATTTTTTGCCATTTCTGTCTATGGTACTGTTTATCTTACTGTTTCACTTTACATCACCATGCCCATTGACATTTCTGTTTGCAGGCACCATGTTACTATGTGACAACACATCACGTGGCAGACCATTCCAGTCTACGCCACCATGTGTGTTACCCTTTCTGTTCTCATTCGTGCTTGTGTTACAGTAATGCGCCACTTTTTAGCATTTATGTTTGTGCTGCTGCTGTCCCTGTTGTGTCCCACAACACATCATGTGGCAGGGAGTGCGGGGCTCAAAGGGTCATGCTGCTCCGCCACAATGCATTATGCAGTTGGAGCATGGGGCCTAAAGGGCTCAGCTTTCCACTGGCCAAAATACATTCACTATTTCTTGTTATCATTCTCAAAAGAAGGGAAATTAGAGGCAAAAAATTCTGTTTAATGCATTAGTTAGGGTTGTTCGACAGCGACAAAGTGAGGAAATTCGCTGTTAGGGTTGAAACACCCTTTGGACCCCAGTGCCCACCCCCACGGTATTGGTTGTGGATTGGGATCATGGGTCATAATTCTCACCCATTGTATTGTACTTCTGCTGCTTTACTCATATCATGGGGTGAGAGTTAGGCTGATGATCCCAATGCAGACTATGCCACCATGTCTTGCTCATCGTTTGCGTTTTCATTTCGTTTGCGTTTCTGTTACTTTTTAGCCATTTGTGTGTACTGTACTGTTTCGCTTTCTGTTTCACTTTGTGTCACCATGCCCATTGACATTTCAATTTACAGGCACCACGTTACTATGTGACAAGGCATAACTTGGCACACCATTCCCGTGTATGCCACTGTGTGCATTACCCTTTCTGTTCTCATTCATGGTTGTGTTGCCATGTGTGCACTGTTATCATTTCTGTTTGTGTTGCTGCTCCTGTTACTATGCCACAATACATTCTGTGGCAGGAGCGAGTTACATTAAGTATTTTTCAATATCATTCTCAAAAAGAATGAACATTGGAGGCAAAAAACTCTGTTTAATGCATTTTTTAGGGTTGTTCCACAGTGAGAAAAGTGAGGAAATTCGGTGATAGGGTTGAAAATTGTAACTGTGAGTTCGCCCGCCATCACCACACACACACACGGACAGACACACAGGGTGTGTTGTGGCATGAGGTGTGGCTGTCTGGCACATGTCTCTATAGGGCGATTGACTGAACATTAACACAGTTCTTGGGAGTGACTTATCGCTATAATAATGGAACATGTTTTTAAACAGTTGTAAACCTTGTTCAGTATATTGTCAACCTCTTCATGTATGGTAATAAAATATTAACATAAGGTTGTTAGGATGTTTGCAGCCAATGAGAAATGTCATTTTGTTGGACTCTGAAGTACTCATAGTAGTGATTGAATGGTACAGGAATAGTCATAGCTGTGACCTGTTGGGTGCTGATGTGTGGCACCGTGGTATAGTAGTAATGACTGCTTAGGCACACGAAAAGTAAGTACATTGCTGAGTTTTTCACAGTGTTATGAATTCTGTCAAATGTGACATGCAATGTCTAACATCGTTGCATATGCTGTGATACTGAGTGTATGTCATAGGTACCAAACAAATAGATGGAGGTATAGTTGTAGCAGTATTAGTAAACATTGATTTGTATGCTTAAGTCATAGACACTTATTTTTATGTCATAATGGGATTTAAAGTAAGGAGTCGACACAGGTGGTTATGGTTTCAAAAAATGTATTGCCAATTTGTCAAATGGAGAAAAGGTCCAATCAAAAGTTAAATTTTGTTAACAGAAGCAGTCTCACAATACAATCTTTGTATGTGTGCAATCATTGCTTGTCAAATATGTAAATGTGTAAGAATAATAATAACTGTATAATATAGATTGGAGTAAGTGTGTGATATTATATGAAACTAATCAGGTGTTGTGCGTTTTTAGTTATGCTTCAGTACTTACTTCTGTTTATGTGTGGAAGTAGTTTCTGGCATTCAACCTGGAATTCTAATAGTCAGGCTGAAGCTGTGGCGCTTCATAATATTTTTGCTATTGAATGTGAATGGAGTTTGTAAAAAATGTTACTTTTTAAAAAAATGGTTGTATGTTGTAATTATGTGTAGTGCATTACTTGTGTGTTATGTTAATAAGGAAATGTCAGTCGGTTGTGAAGTGTGATTACACACATGATAGACAAGTGTTTTGTTGTAATTGTGTGACTGCTAATGTGGATGTTCCTGGGGTGGGCGAAAAACCATATGCTGACTGTCTAAGTAGTACAGTTTACACAATTGTAAGTTTTGTGATATTTGATTGTTATTATTAAATAATATGTCACTGACTAGGTGCAAATGGAAAATTCCCACCCGTACCCCTCAATTGAGGCGATCATAAATATTGTCAGGAACAGGTATGCAGTTTGTTGTGATCAGCAACAGTGCCTGATTTACAATTGTCAATATTTTTTACATACGGTACAATTACTTATGTGACAAGTACAACAAATAAAATGTTTTTACATGAACAAATGACATGTTATCAATTCTTACATTGGCTTCTATGTAAATTCTTAACTTGTAAATACTAAAACTGTAATGGAATGCATTTTTTAACAAACTTCTGGTTAGATAAATGTTGTTACTATACTGCTGAATAATATCTAAAACATTCACTTGTACTGTAGTGCCACACTGCTATTTTTAGTTCAAGTATCAAACTAGTTATTAACAATGTACACTTGAGAACAAATGTTTCTATTATGTACAAGTAATTTTAAACAGTTGTAACAGTCACTAAATTAGATTCAGTAATTGGTTATTATTAACAGTTGTGTAACTCAGCTTCTTGCATTATCAATAAAGGTAGTTGTTTTTACATATGTACAATACTAGTACTATGCCTGAAAGTGTGATAGTTCTACACTGTAGCATGGTGATCGAATGATGTTCTCTATATGTGAAGAGTCACTAGACAAATTGAAGTGTTAAAAGACTACTTGTGACAGAGTGGAATGTTTGTTGAATGTTATAAGGATAGCTCAGTAATCTATGATAATAATTAAGAAGTTCTCTTTGTTTGCAAAGAGTAAGAGCTTATAAGTCATATCAATTTGTTGTTCTATATGAGTTGATACATGGATTTTTAAAGAGATGTACAGAGGAGGAGCGTAGTAAGTCCTCAGTTTTTAGATGCACAATCTTTTATAGACATGTAATCATGGTTTCTCTAGTGACTGTTAATATTGTTGGCGCCGATTGAAGCCACTATAACAATTTTCATGTAGTCACTGATCTACACAAGATCTAACATGTCACAGTCTATGTAATGTCTGTATTAGAATTCCATTTTGTTGAAATTGTATTGTCTATTTACAGTTGTAAATTTTACAACATTATGGCGAGTTATGAATTTTTTGGGACAAAGTAGTCATCTTAAAATGCTACATGTTTTGTCCTATTCTTCTGAAATATGAAGGTTGTCATAATTCTTCAATATTAGAAGATATGCATTTTCAAGTGACATGGCAGTCTCTGTTTATAGAAGTCGATTTGTAGAGCCGTCACCTCTAACCATCCAGTTGTGCACCTTAGTAACAGGTGTAATGCCCAGAATGCATGGATTGACCATGGTGATAGATTATACTGTGGAGTGTCAAACAGTGATTGGTTGAAGACTATTCTACTAGCTGTGTAATCTGTGATAGGAGTATCAACCTGAGCCCATTGGGGTCAAATCTGCAACATAAGCAACAGATATTGAGATGAAGTTCTTAGACGTATGGACTGAGTGCATCTGCCTCCGCACCTTCCACAGGCATGATTACATTCAGCATTAGTGAACAGCTGTCGAAATTTGACACTTTTGGCTTTAGGAACAAAGAGAGTTATCCACAGCATGTCTTGTGTGGTTTCAAGCTGTGAATTGCCACATGAAACACATACATATTTTGTAACATATGTTACTGTGAAGTACTGCCGCATTGGGGTGCCGTCTTCATCCAGGTTGTTTATGACAGCCATCATGAACTCAGTACTGTCTTGCTGTATGTCTGCAGCAAATGTACTACATCCAGCATATGTAGATAACACCTGTCATAGTGGTGTTAGTGAGTGTAAATTGTTAGAGTTGTCAGAAGTCATGTTGATAATCTACTTCAAAGCATTTGATAGGGGATTGTCTTGTGAAGCAGATATTGCCTGCACAAACTGTGGCATGTGTAGAAAAACTTGCATAGCTGAGTTAGCATAGCAGTTTACTCTACTGCTGTTGTCAAACAGTGGTACAGCAGCTACACCAACTGATTTCTGATGAATTGTTGGTTGTGAATGTTTACTTGAGGTTGTGGCCTTTGCTGAACTCTTTTTTTTTTTTATTCACTTTGGGAAGCTTGCTGATGTTTGTTACTCCGTCTAGCTGTGATGAATTGTGTGAGACAGACAGATATGTAGGCAGTGGTATTAAAGACATTTGTGGCTGATGTAGAGTACGTAACCTGTTGTACTCAAGAATACATCGCTTGTCAGCTCGTATTTTCTGAGGTGCTATACTAATGATGTGCAATCCAGAAAGGCTTCGTACACGTGAAAGTGCAACGTAGCTCATGCCATCCTTGAAAATGTCTGTACCTATGTCTACCATTGCTGAATCCAAACTCAATCCTGAGATTTGTGAAGGGAGACAGCATATGCAACACATAATGGGAACTGTTTCCTGTTTACATAGATATCCTTAAAAACCTGGAATTTTACGCAGGTTCGATCTATGTGTACAGAGTGTTGCATGTTGTCAAACTTCACTACAAGTGTCTGAATAAATGTCTTCTGGACATTATAGACAAAGTCAGTGATGTTTCCCATGGCACCGTTTACCATGCCTTGTTCTACATCTAGATTACGTCGTAGCATGATACGTGCATTCTTACAAAGTGTAAGAACAGCTTCTAGGCCAGCTGTTCATGAAACATCTGACTTCAGTTTGCTTAGTCGTTCAGTCATCTTTGCTACTAGCTTTTGACTAAGAATAATGCCATCAACTGTATCAATTGCATGGAGAGTTACAATCTCTTGGTTCTCTCTTTGTAGCATTAGATTGTTGAATTCAGTGCATTTCTTTAGTCGTGGCATAAGACACACTATGTGGCTGGCAGTAGAGTATATATCGCTGAAGACATTACATGCTGTTTGTATGCATGTACTATCTACTGTGATTTTTCAATCATTTAACATACAAACATGTTCTGGTGATAGAGAACCTGTGCGAGCTTCATCTAAAAGTGATTTGTAAGCTAGATCACCAGTTTGCCGCATGTTCTCAGACAACTCAACATGGGTAAATAATTCCCATATGTTATAGCCTGCAATGCAAACTGAGGATATTCTTAGCTTGCTTGGCAGTCAGAGTTGTGAATACATGCTCTGCATTGACTGGTGCAAGTTGTAAAAGGTCTCCCAACACAAGTATACTTTTGCCACCAAATGGCACTCCATCGTCAGTATCTAAGATCTGCTGTAGACGTAGATGAATACAGGCTAGCATGACATTGGAGACCATGCTGATTTTGTAAACAATGAGTAACTGCATCTTTGTGAACATGGAACGGAGCTGAGATGCAACCTCGAATGACAGTTTACGATACTCTCCAGTTCTCCCATGTTCGACTGGCAACATAAAGAGACGGTGTAATGTTACTCCACCAGTGTTGTATGCTGCTAGTCCTGTGGGAGCAGTCACAGCAACAGACATTGAAGAGCCTGTCACACTCCATACTTTTGCAGTGATGGCTTCAATCAGGAAACTCTTTCCTGTGCCAGATGAACCACTAACAAACATTAGTAGTGGTTTGTACCGAGTGCAGTCACATTGTTTTGTTTCATGTAGTATACCATGTTGTACAGCTTCAATGACTTGGGAGTGAACTGTATGCTGCAGCTGATTTAGTCTTTCTCTTACATCAGCTGGGTTGACCATAGAGTGTGTGCCATGTTGTGCATGGCTGTCTCAATTTCTGAGATTAACAGTTCTGGGGCATTTAAGGGCAGAGGGTCACCTAGAACACCATGTCCTTCTGGATCAAAGGTTGTCTCATGAACTAACTGGAGTCTCCCTCAAGTTGCTTCTCTGCCTGCTCAAGAGCTGTTCTTTCTCAGCTTTAGTCTTTGTATATGTTTCAGAGCACTCAGTTTTGAAATTCTCGTGAAGGAGATTGAAACTGTTCTTCAATGTGTCAGAGTCACCTTTAATTCAGACTCACTCTCTAGGGTCTAAATAGGAATAGGAGAGCAAAGTAGTAATGTTCTGTGCTCTCAGATGTGCCTAGATGCAGTTTGCAGTGATCTGTAAGCCATATTGTTCCTCTTCACAAGACACCCATCTAGTCCATTATTAGCTATAAATGTGTCATGTTGAGTCCTATTGCCACCTGTCTTGTAGTCCTACCACTTAGCCACCTCAAACAGACACATATCATTCATCTCGTTGTGTCTATGTGTGAGTATGTGTCTATCAGGTTATTCTTCAAGATATGTTTTGAAGAAGTGTATTGACAGCAAGCTCCTCAATTTCAACACGAGGAATTAGTACACGGTTCCATTTGTCTGTGGTTTACACTGAAATGTACAGCGTCAGACTTCGTACAGATGTTATGCCCATTAACGGTCACTAACCCAGTAAGCTCCACATTCTCTGTGCGAAAGAGTCTTCAAACCCAATGACCACAGCTGAGATGTCAGGCTTTTGCTTGAGTGGCAATATCTTCCCAAAGATCTTGCCTGTTTACATAGATATCCTTAAAAACCTGGAATTTTTACAGGTTCGATCTATGTGTACAGAGTGTTGCATGTTGTCAAACTTCTACAAGTATCTGAATAAATGTCTTTGGACGTATACACAAATCAGTGATATTTCCCATGGCACCGTTGCATGCACTTGTTCTACATCTAGATGCGTCGTAGCATGATACGTGCATTCTTACAAAGTGTAGAACAGCCTGAGCAGCTGTTCATGAAACATCTGACTTCAGTTTCTGATCGTTCAGTCATCTGCTACTAGCTTTTGACTGAATAATGCCATCAACTGTATCAATTGGGAAGTTACAATCTTGGGTTCTCTGCAGCATTAGGTGTTAATTCAGTGCATTTCTTTAATGTGGCATAAGACACACTATGTGGTAGCAGTAGAGTATATATCGCTGAAGACATTACTTGTTTGTATACATGTACTATCTATGATTTTCAATCATTTAACATACAAACATGTTCTGGTGATAGAGAACCTGCGACTTCATCTAAAGTGATTTTAAGCTAGATCACCAGTTTGCCGCATGTTCAAGACAACTCAACATAGGTAAATAATTCCCATATGTTAAATACAATGCAACGAGGATATTCTTAGCTTGGCAGCAGTCAGAGTTGTGAATACATGCTCTCCAGTGACTGGTGCAAGTTGGAAAGTCTCCCAACACAAGTACTTTGCAAATGGCACTCCATCGTCAGTATCTAAGATCTGCTGTAAGCGTAGATGAATACAGGCTAGCATGACATTGGAACCATGCTGATTTTGTAAACAATGATAACTGCATCTTTGTGACATGGGCGGAGCTGAGATACCTCGAATACAGTTTAAATCTCAATTCTCCATGTTAGACTAACATAAAGAGCGATTAGTGTTACTCCACCAGTGTTGTATGCTGCTAGTCCTGTGAACAGTCACAACAACAGACATTGAAGAGCCTGTCACCTCCATACTTTTGCAGTGATGGCTTCAATCAGGAAACTCTTTCCTGTGCCAGATGAACCACTAACAAACATTAGTAGTGGTTTGTACGAGTCTGATCACATTGTTTTGTTTCATGTAGTATACCATGTTGTACAACTTCAATGACTTGGGAGTGAACTGTATGCTGCAGCTGATTTAGTCTTTCTCTTACATCAACTGGGTTGACCATAAGTTGTGCCATGTTGCATGGCTGTCTCAATTTCTGAGATTAACAGTTCTGGGGCATTTACAGGGCAGAGGGTCACCTAAGAACACCATGTCCTTCTGGATCAAGTTGTCTTGTGAACTAACTGGGTATATTTCCTGAGAAGTTTAACTTCTCTACCTGCTCGAGCTGTTCTTTCTCAGCTTTTTTAGTCTTATATATATGTTTGTGAGCACTCAGTTTTGAAATTCTAAGTAAGTGAGATTGAACTGTTCTTGAATGTGTCCAAGTCACCTTTTAATTCAGACTCACTCCTCTAGGGTCTAAATAGGAATAGGAGAGCAAAGTAGTAATATCTGCATCTCTGATGTGCTAGATGCAGGTTGCAGTGATCTATAAAGCCATGACTTGTTCCTCTTCACAAGACACCCATCTAGTCCATTGACCTTGTAAATGTGTCATGTTGAGTCATATTGCTGCACCTGTCTTGTAGTCATACACATAGCCACCTCAAACAGACACATATCATTCATCTCGTTGTGTCTATGTGGGTAGTATGTGTCCTATCAGGTTATTCTTCAAGATATGTTTTGAAGAAGGTGTATTGACAGCTCCTCAATTTCAACATGAGGAATTAGTACAGCAGTTTCCATTGTCTTTTGTAGTTTACACTGAAGAAATGTACAGCGTCAGACTTCCCGTACAGATGTGTGCCCATTAACTGAGGTCACTGTACGTAAGCTCCACATTCTCTGTGTGAAAGAGTCTTCAAACCCAATGACCACAGCTGAGATGTCAGGCTTTTGCTTGAAGTGGCAATATCTTCCAAAGATCTTGCAAGCTAGTCTATTCATGTTTGGTTATACCGCAGTGACGTACCAAACCAGAACCAGTGAGTTGTCAGCCACAAACTGAACATCTATGTTTGCTTGCCACGTTAGGAGAAGAAGTTGGGTTGTAGTCATTTGATGTACACCTCTTTTTTTCATGCCTGGGTAACTCGTATACCCTCTTGGTTGATTTGCCTTCAAGTGGTGTAGCATTGCTGAAAAAGGTCATTCCTTGGCACCATTCTGACAAACTCTTCTAGAAATCCAAAGCGATATCGCGTGTACCAATTAATTTGTTCTTTACTGCTACGTCGGCAATATTTTAGCAAATATGTCCTGGAACTTTTAGACCAACTACCATAATGTAGGACTACTCATACTTGTCTGGAATGTGACCGTGATATATTTTTTATAGAATAATAGCACTTCTGCTGCTTCATGTTTCACCGATCGTGGCGCATCCTTGATCCACAATAACATATGGATATAACGGGCACCTCGTGCTTGATAAGTCTATCCTCCAAAAGTAGTGTTCTACAATGCCTGGGAGGATTGTCCTTTGACAAGATGAAAGTGAGAATGTCATGGCACTGCTTGTGAAAATGTCTTGTGACAGACACAGGATCAAGTGAACACATTTCTCCGACAGTCATTGATGAGATGCCTTCGACATCAGAATTTGCCCACTTCAACAGTTCAATGAGTTCGTCCCAGGCATATTTCAGCACAACTAAGTGTGACAAACCATGTGGCTGCGCCATACTCTCGTAGCATTGTCATCACTTCCGAGTGTCTGCGATACCAATATTCTTTGGTGCCACGTAGACTTGAAAATGCTGGAAGACAGATTCACTTGCACACATTTCATCTTTCTGCTTTAATTTACCAGAAATTGAGCAGCTGTAATTCCACATCTAGTGGAGTTGTTGGCAGAATGGTATGTGCTATAGACGCTGAATAGCATGCTAAGCTCACTTTCCCAGAGCAGATGGAACAGGTACTGTATATGCGTCTGAATTGCCATCTTTGCTCAGGACACGGCTGAGTGCGTTACTCAGCACCCTGCACCACGTGCTTCTCTTTCATCTAGGCATCCGCCTGACCCTTTTTAAATAGGTCTGGGAAGCAGCGTGCTTCTAGTGTTGCCTCCCAAATGCTGACAGGCTCACCTCCCACCTGCTTCATTTGATAGAGATCAATGTTGTCTCCTAATGGATCTCAGCCATGTAGTGGGTGGATTGTGTACTGTTCATACACATTGTCACTTGTCTGTGTACTGACTTTCTCAATGATTGGTTTACTTTTTTCTAATAGATCATGCTGCACAGAGAGACTGGTCATCTGGTCTATGTCAAGGTCTATATAAAAGGAATTGTTCCTCTTTAAATAAGCCAGAGCAAGCTTTACCTTTTGCACATTGACAACATCTTGCCAGATGACCTTGGCCTTTGTAGGCACACCATTTACTAGAATGACCAAGCTATTTTCTGTTGAGATAGCTTGAACATTTTCCTGTAGAAGAAGTGGTAGATACATCACAGAACCCTTTAGAGATCTACCAAGCTCTTTCTGTGGAATCTGCGTGTCTTTGTGTTCAAGATTAGAAATCGTTTGGAATGGTTTCATTGTCTGAATTAGAATACATTCAAACATTATATTCAATGTTGAAATCTCAGTTGGTGAAACATCTGTTTCCATGTTGTTTACTTTTGAGCCTTGCTGGCAAAGTGTTGCACTTCAGTTTGAGAAACAGTGTTTGCATAACACAATGGTGTCTTGTGGATGAAAGTCAGATTTCAGGAGCAAAGAATGCTGTGATGAACCATGTCATTGTATGGTGACCAAATTTCTAGGTTGACTGTGACAGTTTGTTTCATGTAGCACAAGCTGGTTTGCACCAGCACACATACAGAATCAAACTTCTGATACTTTGCAATCTCAAACTTAACAATTTCCTTCCCGTACTGTTTCAGAATGTCATTTTCTAACACTGAAACAGATTTTTCTCGATGAAGTGTGACACTGGAAATTACTTGTTTCTGGTTCAGAAGAAATGTGTGCAGATTTTTAGGAAAGTGAATGGCACCCTGCATATCACCCGACTGCAATAAGTCATTTAAACAAGTGTACTGATGTACAGCTGGCTGTACTTCATATACTCTGTAGACAAAGTTTACCGCATGCCTGTTTGATGCACTCACGAGCATCTGCATGTTGTGAAAAAAACTATCACAAACACCAGTATTGAGACATGCAAGTGAGTGACCCATGAGTCCAGTATGTGGCCAGATTTCACAATGATCAATTTCTGTAAATAGTTTATGTCTCTCTTTGCGATCTGTTATTATGAATAGGTTAACAAAGTGTTCTACTTTTTGAAATAATGATTGCCTACGGTTGCAGGTAGCATCACATGATCATGTAAGGCAATGCCATTTATTGAAGACTGTGGTTGGACACAGATCATCATCAACTCATCAATTGATTGTCATCAGAGATACTGAGGACATTTTTAGTTGCGGACTCATCAATATTGAGCGTCTGTTGTTTAGTAAAGTCATGATAAGACTCTTCCCAGAAATATGCTACAGGTGCTGTGTGTGCAACCACTATCCTGTGAAGACATAGCGAAGTTGTCAACAGTCAAACAAGGATACTGTTGAAGCCTTTTTTAATACCATATACAAGTTCCTAGAATTGTTCAAGGACATGAGACATCTTACGCCACAATCGTTGTAGTACAAACAGTGCTCTGTTGACAAAAGTCGTACTTTCAGATGTAAATTCATCGAAAAAGGTGACTCTTGCTCTTTTTCGGGTGTGCACGTGCACAGCAGTGAAGTCTTTCGATCTTAGCTTTACTTGCTAGTGATCAAATACTTTCTCTCTGAGTTGTAAGTCACAATTTTGTATTTCTGATTGTTGTTGCGGCGTCTGTTGATGGTTACACTCAAAATAGTTGTGTTTCTTGAAGATCGACACAACATTTGTGATGCTATACATTTTTTGTTTTGTAATGGATTTTTGTTTCTTTGTGCAGTGACTTGATGTAGGGGTCACTGTTGCAGTAAAGGTCTATCAATGTTCATTTTTGGGTGCCTTTGTTGTTTTGTTTGTTGCCCTTAACCACAACAGTGTAGATACTATTATGACGCTTTCATTTTGCGAGACACACCTACGTCTTGTCTGGTTGGCATTTTGGGTATTATGGTTGACATGATGACAGTAAGCAATCTTACAGAAGTATCAGGTACCTGTAAGAGAGAAAAAAAAGTTTTAGAAGGATACAGATAAATTTCTTATAACAATGTGTATTAATAGAATAATATACTAAGAATGTTAACAATTTGGTGAAAAGATAAGTAAATGATAGCTGTTATGAATGTGCATTGTGCAGCTGCTACGTAATATCAGAAATTTGTTCATTCTCAATATTTTTGTGGACTTTTTAAAGATTTTTTCTTCACGTGTGTTCTTATGATTATGCTAGCTGTTATTTTTTACCTGTGTACGAACATGTGTTTTATACCGTGTAGCATGTCATGGGATAGTCAGTATGATGATTAACTATATGGTAGAGCAAAAATTTGAGAGTGACAGTGAGGTTAGCAAATGTGTAACAATTAGTATGTTTACAATTAGGGAGGACATACCACTATTACTGTTGTGTGAGTGTTTGCCACAGTTGGTAGGTATGCTTGCATGTTAGCGAAATTTCAATATTGCTGCTGCATTTTACAACATTGTGTTTTTGTACTCCTGTGTGTGCCATTGGAGCTGTGATTTTTTCACAACATGGGAAAAAATGTTTTCCTGTTACATGTACTGTGCAATGATGCAGTTCATTGCTGAAATAACAATGTGGACCACAGTCACAAAATTACCAGTGAAGCATTTCTGAACAGATAACCGTTGAGATATATTGAAAAATGTGTGTGAGAATTCTGAAATATTTCTGATTTACAAAACTTGCTCATTGCAGTTCACAGGTACACACTAGTAAATTTGTGTTGGGTCATACTTTTGAGTTGAGACTTTACTATTTTGCTTTCAACCCACAACATTGTGAATAGTGTAGATTTCATTAGTCACATCTTAACAATACTGTGCTTTGCTTATGTGCTCATTTGCATGAGTTGATGTGAAAATGATTATATCGTAGAAATTTTAAACATAAGAATGTAATGTTATGCAGAGGTCGTACAATGGATATGAGGGACATTTGAGTGTGAAAATTACAACAAATAGTGTTTGCAAGTCTGCGTTGCACAGTTGTTATGCCTGGCGTGGAACATTGTAAATCTAAAATATCTGCACTGCACTGAGTTTGAGGCAGCTATGCAGCAGATTATGTGTTTAAAATTGATAATTAAGCTATTTTTCCATAGAATGTGAAATTGTGTCAATATATAGACAGTCTTGGAAAATTACTTTCGTGAGCACGAAACTTTAAAAAAAAATACTTTCGTGCATTTGAAAGTGTCGCAAATTGTGCTTTCGTGCATTCGACACTATGGTCAAAAGTACTGTCGAATTTCGACACTTTTGCAAATGTTACTTTCTTGCTATCGAAAGTATCGCAAAATAATAACTTTCATGCATTGAAAGTAAAGTTAATGTAATCGTGGATGGCTGAAACAACATTATCGAATCATTAAATAGTCTGTTTGAGTGACAGCTAGCTCTACCAATGAAATTAAAAATTTGTCAGGCCACTTCTGAGAACGAATCAGAGACGGACAACACTGAAGAAAAAGTAAAGCAAGATCCAGTTTGAAATTGCTGAAAAAAGCAATTGAAACTGTAAGTACAGTCTATCTTCCTGATATTTTCCTAGTATTTTAAAAACTTATTAGAACATGTACATACTATTAATCAAAACTTTTTTTGTGTTTAATCTCATAATATTAATTGTTGTTGATGTAGCATACTATATTCTTAAGAAAATAGTTTAAGTAAGAATCATTTAGTACTAACATGACAGATACAGCTGCAAGTGGAGGAGATAGGAAGGTGCCGTGGGTTGTATGACAAAATGGAACCAATCAGACTTGTTTCTGATGTTGTAATTAGTTAAAACTGCCTATGAAAAGGATGCATTTTTTCAGTTCTCAGTGGTTTCAGATTTTGCAGGAGCATAGTCTAGTAATACTGAATGCATGAGTTAGATTAGTTCATGAAGCCACAGCAGGAGTGAATGTTTTTTTTTTATTTGTGTGTTTTGTCTGAATGCACTGAAGCTAGCTTAAAATAAGGAGGAAAAATATCAGTTTGATTTTCAGTGCTGTCTGGTCACTGCAAGGTGAACAGTCCCCTTTCTTAGTAACTTTCTGTAGAGTTCTGAGTAAAAAACTTAGAATGGCAGAAAATAGCAAAAGGATTTTGTGGATAGTTGGAAGCAGTTACATAAGACGAGCAGCTGAGTTTGCAGTTCATAGTGATTTTGGGAGGGACCTGCAGCTCCCGAATTGCTATGTAAGATGGTTTGATCATGGTGGAATGAGATGGGAACATCTTATGCCAACCATGCACAGACTTTTTTTTTTTTTGCCATTTACTTTTTATTGACAAATTAGGATAAAAAGAGGCGATATTCTGTAAATACTAAAGTATCATAGGGTGCAAAATATCACAAAATTTGCATACACATGCAGCATACAAACATAAATGAGCACCTCTCACAATGACACCTCTCCTCCCTCCACCCTCCACCCAACCCACCCCGGGCCTCTCGACACCCACCCCCGGACACAAAGGTAAGTAAAACAAGTATAACAGTAAGTGACCGCGAGACAAAACTCACTCAGACAGAAAAATTGATACATGGTATTCGGAATGTCGAATATTAAGGAAGACCAGGTTTTCTTGAACCTAGGGAGCTGATCATGCAATATTGCAATCGCCTCTCTAACTAAGTTATGGCTAATAACACCAACCATTCAGAGTAATGGATTCTATTGGATTCTTTCAATGCCTGAGCACGAGCCTCTTAACTGAAATAGAAATCAGGAAAATATGAAATTTCCTCTGCAGTGACAAAGACCTCAGGCATGTATCCTAATCGCCAAATCTCTGGTTTGAACAGGTCTTCTAGGCCCAAAGAGGGCTCCATTATCTTTAATGTCTGACCATAACTGGGCAATCTTAGCTACATGCCAAATATATACAGTAGGTCTCCTCCCTCTGACCCACATCTAAAACACACGAGTCTGGTAACAATTTTAAGTTAAACAATTTCTGGGGAATAATAGATGTTATGCAAAATCTTAAACTGGATTAATTTGAGAGTCCTGCTTCGAAACCTATGACAATTAGAACATATCTGGGCCCAATCTAGGTCCAAATTAGGAAGCGCTACCCACACTGCGGAGGAGAAAACCTGTCAGGAAAGCCCAGGTCAGAGGCACTTCTATATTTTGAGTGCATGTTGAGTACCCTGTGGTCTAATACTCTCCCAAAAAACTATAAGTAGGAGGTTTAAAACCTGCTCCTATTTTCTGAACTATGAGATGACACCTGATATACCTTAAAGCACTCAATCACGGTAAAATTCAACCTATTAAGTATCTGAGGGGTCATATAGAGAGCAGCACCCTCATCGAAAAAATCACCCAGCCTACTATCTTCAGCAGGGGCCATCCACACCTGGATCGGGTTTCCTCCAATCAACCAGCATGGCTGTAATGAGAGGCTGAAAATGCGTCTGACCTGTACTCATATTTCAAAAAGCTACAAACTTGATCATGAATCCTGGGGAAACACCAATGAGGGAAGTTCATGAAAGAGGAACTAGTCTGGGGGAGAAAACAACAAGGCCTCCTGGTTAAGACCTAATCCTTTAATAATAGAGTTCAAGATCAAACCAAGGGAAGAACATATTCCCTCTGCCAATCTGGATTAGAGGGACCAAACACCTGCTGTATTTATTAATCTGAGTGGCCCAGTAATATGAGTCTTGAAATATGAGGAAGCCGTAGGCCCCCCATGTGGGTTTGAGGCGCCGCCAGTTTTTATCGACATCCTTGCCTTCTTAAAATTCCAGACAAAATTAGCTATTAGTTTATGTATTCTGCTGAGACAGACCGCCGGGAGTTGAATATTTAGCATAGATAGTGGATAAAGCCTGGGAAAAATGTTCATTTTACTATGCTGATCCTACCCCATAACGACGGAGAACTGAGTCCCACCTATTCATGTCCAAATCGATAGTCCGGACTAAAGTATCCAGATTGAGATGCGAAGATGGTCCTGATTTACAGATTAGGGTGAGCCCCAGATAATTAAATTTAGAATTCCAGCCCAGACCCATCTTGATGATATCTTTCTGGAAACCCCATTAGAAATAGAAATACTGCAGTCTTATCTTGGTTTAACTTGTAATTGGACACTAAAGCTAAACTCCCTCAATAACATTTAGCAAAACAGGAATGGAGAGACGGATCTGATAAGTAAGATCAAGAAGGGTTGTCCATAAGCGGTAACATAATGGTCTGATCCTCACCCTTATCCTGAAATTGTGTCCTTGGAAACAATATACCTAATAAGGGCTCCAAGTAAAGTAAAAGCAAGGGAGATGAGGGCAACCCTGTCTTGTCGCTGCCTTTAACACAAAGGGTTTGGATATAACACCATTGCAGGCCACCCTTGCCGTCGGATTCGCATATAAGGCCTTAATCCACCCAACAAACTGAACAGAAAAACCTACCTTTAGCATCACTTGGTACAGGTAGGACCAGTGAACCCTATCAAATGCCATCTCGGCGTCCAAGGAGACCAAGGCCGGGGGGCCTCGGCCTCCTCGGAGGCTGAGAAGACATGGAACAATGTCCTAAAATGGTCAGCAGAGGATCTACCCCTCATAAACCCCACCTGTTCCCGTCCTATCAAATGCAGCAGGAACTTGCTAATCGCTCAGCTAAATTTTTGCCAGTATTTTAATATAAGTAATGAAGTAGGGATATGGTGCGATAACTACCTGGGTTTTCAAGTGGCTTATTAAACAGGGATCAACCACTATTAAGGCTTCAAAAGATATTTATCCACTTCCTTACCGATAAAATATACCGGTATAAGCACGGCCAACAGATTAATTGGGTGGAGAAGGTTTATAGAAATTGGGTGAGAACCCGTCTGGACCAGGAATTTTATGCAGTGGCAGAGCTCTGATCGCATCCTCTATTTCGCCATAAGTGATGTTCCGCTACCAGGGCCTTGTTATCTACCCCTCCAAACTAGAGACGGCATCTTTTCTAAGTGCTGAATGTTACTCAGTGGTGGGGGATTGCATACACCTCCATACAATGCCTAGTAATAATCCAAAAAGACAGAGGTTATGTCCTCTGGGGTGGTTTTAATCAACCCCGTCTCTACCCGATTTGACACCTTCAATGAGTCTGGATGCTTCCAACTGTGCTTATCGCCTTGCTAGCAGCTTGCTCAGCTTCTCCTTGATCTGTGCACAGCCTGGGTTTTAATAATGGCCAATTAGGCTTGATCCCCAACATTTTAAGATATTCATCCCTAATCTTAGCTAACCAATCTCTAATTCCTCAAGTGGGTTATTGACCAATGAGTCCTGCAGCTCCTTTATCATTCTCAGCTTCTCTACCATTAGAGCATTGGTATCTTTTTTCATAATGGTAGCTTGCCTAATAAGAAGGCCCCTCATAAAGGCCTTTAGGGTTGCCCAAAGTATGTCCGGCCTGGTTTCTCCAGCAGAATTCAAAGCTAAGAATTCTTCAAGCTGAGAGTTCAGGGACTGGACAACCTTGGGTAACCGAAGTAGCTGGTTGTTAATTTTCCACCTGTTACCCTACCCAAGGCCGATGGGAGCGAGATCATAACCTCCACAGCAGAGGGAGTCTGACAAGGGGCAGCCACAATCTCCGTAGTAAGAACCCTCTAAGTAGGACCGAGAAAGGAAAATGTAATCTATTTTGAGCCCGACTTATGTACGGTGAAAAAAGGAATATTCCTGGTTTGCGGATGGAGAACCCTCCACCGTCAGCTAAGCCCAGCCTAGCCAGTAATTCAGTTAGAGCTAAGGTAGCTGGGGAGGAGCACATCACGTGCCTGAGGATCTATCTAATGTGGGGTCCAGGACCATATTAAAGTCCCCACCTAGAATTATGGGCAAGTGAGCAAAAGGTAATAGCCGCTGGAGTAGTTTAGCTAAAAAATCCTGGCTATCGGGTTTGGTCCATAAACCGATCCCAACAAGTACTTTTCTCCTGAATAACTTCCCAACAGCAAAGTACACACCTCCCATCCCTATCGGAGATGACCTGATTGGAAACAAAGGTATTGACCTATGTACTAGAATCGAGACTCCCTTGCTCTTTATGGAACCCTGAGCAGAAAGAGATTTCACAAACTGCCTTTCCTCAGATTCTTACTCTCCTCTAGTAATAAGTGTGTTTCTTGTAGAAAAGCAATCTTAACTTTGGCTATCTCCAAGTGTTTCAGTATTTTATATTGCTTGACTCGATGTCTAGCTCACTTAACATTATGAACAGAATTTTATACAGGTATCTATAGCCATAGCCTGAGAAAAAAGTGTAACCAACTTCGATTATAAACCCATCTTGTCTGCCTCATGTAACCCCAATCATTGTGTCCGAAACCCAAATCCCCATTAGTCGAGAGGCCCCCAAAAACAATTAGCCAGCCCCATCACAAATCCCACATATTCCCCCCAATACCAACACCCCCCATCACCCACCCAGCTCACAATGTGGCCCATGACAACAGGGTACATCGCCTTCCACGCCCCACTCCACCAACTACTCCGCCAGGACAAAATATACAGACGGGTATCGGGGTTGTAGGAAACGATTGAAAAAAGGTGGTTGGAAGAGAAAGAAAGAAAAAAAAATAAAAAAAACCCTGATGCCAGCTAACATCCCAGACATGATTCCACATATACTTAATTGAGTTTGCATTATGTCCAATGAGAGAAGTCCTGAAATGTATTAAGAGGTCCAAACAGGTATGTCCAGAAATGAGAAGGCCCTCAAAGCCATGTAGTCCAGACCAGGAAGAAATAAAATGATCCAGAGCAATTAAACCAAGTGTCCACCCCACGAGATACAGTCCTTAAACATCCAAACGAAAGGCAGACCAATACCCTCTAGGGCCACCTAGGGGCAACTGTTCCGTAAGTCCAAGTGAATGAAAAGCATGACATGCCATCCCTTGCAGCTCCAGGGCACATATGATGAGGAAATTAACCAGATGGACTTCCCAGTATATCCAGGTTCGAACCCAAAATGAGAGACAGAAAATTCCAATTCACCCAAGTGAAGCAGCTCTGAGACTGCAGAAAACATCATATATATGGGCCCTCATATCTCAAGTGTCCTTAAATAGATCAGGGAATGCTTCTCTCAGGACTGGCCCGGCGGAATCAGGAGTTTCAAAAGATTTCCATTCCTTCCCAATGTATACTTGGAGCCTTGCGGGATATCCCATCCTGAACTTCACTCCTGCAGGGATCAACTTTTTAACTAGATGATGATAGGCAGCTCTCTTCTGTCTAACTGATAAAGGAAGGTTCTGAGCGATCCTTAGTTTGGTACTGTCCCAGAGTATCTCCTTATCCTCCTTCACTTTAGAGATCAAAAGCTGCTTTTCCTGGTAGTTCAAAAATTTTATTATAAATGGCCTTGGCGGGTGATCAGATGGTGGTAGTGGGCTCAACGCCCTATGTGCTCTCTCGATGATATACTTAGGCCCATATGGGGAAGGTCCTGCTATTTTCTCTGCCAATTTCTGAGCAAATGTAATCGGGCTACTTGCCTCAGCTTTTTCAGGCAGCCCAAGAATAACGATGTTGTTACGCCGACTTCAGCCTTCTAGGTCCTCCACCTTATTCTCTAGTTTCTTAATTTTCTGTGTTAGTTTGATTACCAAAGACTCCATCGTTTCTTTATTTTTTTCCAGCGAGAAGACCCGCGCTTCGGTATCTGTAGCTCTCCTAGATAAGTCTTCTATAGCTGCGTTTATATTTTTGACTTCGCCAGCAACTTCCAAAATCTTGATTTTAAGAGGGCCCATCTCATCGAGAAACCGTGCCAGTGTAAGGAGTTCTTCCGGGTTGCTGCATACACTTTCCCCGTGTCCCAGCTCAGAGGTCGAGGCCTTAGGCTATTTAGCCACCTTCTCGGGCGTTGCAGGCGGGGTGTGTTTCGGGGGCTGCTTGCGCATATCTGCCTCCATAAAACACTGCACGACATACTCCTCCAGCGTTGCCCTGGACAGATTTGTAGATCGTTTGTCTCAAAATGGATATTTTTTAGCCAGAATAGCGGAGTAGAAGGCGGAGCTCAAGCGGACCCAGCTACTCGGTCTCCCGCATCACGTGACTCCCCTCCCATGCACAGACTTTTGAGAACTCACTCTCCTCCTGACATACTGCTAATACATCTTGGAGGCAATGATTTGGGCTCAAAACGCTGGGTAGATTTAGTAACAGAGGCAAAATTGGACCTTGCTTCTATTATGTCTATGTTGCCTGCCTGTATTATCATATTTTCAGATATTACAGAGCGTAGAGTCTGGCAAGCAGAGCATCATATGTATCTGATTGACAGAGCTCGCAGAAAAGTAAATGTACAGATTACTGCTTTTCTACGCATGCATGGAATGCATACTATACGTCACCCCGAAATTAAATACTGTAATGATTGGCTATTCCTACCAGATGGTGTACATTTCTCACATGCTGGCAATTGTCATTTTGTGGGAGACCTTCAAGATGGAATCCTGAAAGTCCTTTAAGATTGTGAGACTGTTTGAGGAAATATTACAGAATACACAAAGGTTCTTTTCAGAACCATATTAATGTGGTCAAAAAATAGATCAAGTGCATGCATCACTCACATATATGATACATATATGGGTTTTCCATATTACAATAGTGGGGGCGTAGCAATAGTAATTTTTCCTCCTTCTGTCTGTTCACAACTGTATGATATTGTTATGTGTCAACATTGGTAAATAGTTTGAGTATGTTAAATGAGTGTACCATTTACTGTGGCCTTAGAGTATTGTAGCTGTACCAACAGGGCTAGAAATATTTTTTTTGATTTGCCTGTCCGAGGGACAGGTATCACATAAATGTTGCCTGTCCCACAAAACTTTTGGCTGTCCACACTATTTTTACATAACTTTTTTCCACTGTCTGTTCCCCTTATGCACAACTGCTTTGTTTCAGATTTTTTTTACCTTGTTTTAATAATCCACTGCAGGGTGTGGGTTATGGTGGGATTTACCAACTTCTGCTGTGAAGTCAAGTCACTGGGACTTCATCCTCATGACCAAACTATACCAGAAGTAAGTAAATCCCACTATAACCAACACACTACAGTGGATTATTGGTTCAATGAGTAAGCAAGTACCCAGTGCCCCATTCCTTCAAGCTGTAGGTAAGAAGCAGGACCTCACAAGAAACAAGATGTTGCATCTCAGCTGGGTATGCTGGATTAACTAAAACTAAAATAAAATATGAAGAACGTTTTGAGCTCTCCAACAGAGTACTGTACTTTTTATCAATATTTAATTCTCCACAGTAACCTGGCTGCCATGGTGAAGTGAGTGTCTGCCAACTTCTCTGCATCCTCTGCTGTACTAATGCTTCAATGTTTTTGGGAGTTGGGCAGGTTGTAGGAGAATATATCCTTCCCTGGTTTAGTGTTGAAGGATGTTTGGCAGTGATAACTCTTACATAATACCTGTAACCTGTCACGGTATGATTTCTTTCTCAGAATGTAAAAGTGCATATGTGAATAAATGTACTTTTACATTCTGAGAAAACAAGCATGATGTGGCAGGCTACAGGTAAGGTATTGTACAAGTGAACACTGGTAAACATCCTTGAACACTAGAGCATGAAGGATATATTAAAATCCCACCCCCTTGCATTTTGTGTTTGCTAACTCGTCCTCATGAAGTTTCACCTGTAGGAGTTTCGGCTTTCCAGCAGCATGTTTACATATTTCATGCCCCTTTCCCTTGCTGCTTGATGGATTGACTCGCTCACATCACATTTTTGGTACCGTGTGTGATTTACTTACTACGCAGCGCAGACACACGAGGAGCTACTAGGAGCGCCCTTAACTTGCTGCCTTTTAAAGCGGCAGGTGCCAATTAGCAAAACAGAAGCACAGATTAGCGCTCAGCGCCCCCTTATTTCGAGCCCTGTGGTGCATCTTCAGATCATGAGGTCCTGACATCCCTTTTTCCTAAACAGAGTGCTGTGGTTGGGTCCTAGCACCCTAATAGGTGTAGCAAAGTTATAAAGCAGAACTGCCTGTCCAAGGGACAGGCCAAGAAAATAAAACGCCTGTCCCAATGAAAAAACAGCTGTCCGAGCCGGTGGAGAGCCGGTTATTTCGAGCCCTGTGTACCAACATGGTATGTGTGCAACTTCAATAAAACACAGTGGTACTGTAAAATGTATCTGTTTCTTCACTGGTATGTCAGGATATAGATGTATTTTTAATGTTACAGAAATGGATAGTTATTAGTATATGGGCTACAATGAATGCACAACTGCGTTATCATGCACTTTTTACTTTCAATTACTTTGTTAGCAGTCTTCACATTTATTAAGTGCATTCATAGGTCTGTGTACAGTTCTGTGATCTGTGGTTAATCTCTGTTTAACATCACATTACAATGTTGTGTGAATACTTCAGTGTAGTACAGATGGATATGTCATGGTGTGCCCAATGCAATGTTCGATGCAGTACCTCCGACCCACGAGACTAGAGTATAGCATGTTAGTCTAGTAGCAGTTGTTTTTACTGTCGAGGTGGCTGAATCCTTTTTTTAGTCCTATATTATGGTACTGATTTGTGTTTCTGCTATATTGAAGGACAGGTGCTCTTTGATTTAATTTAATTAGTATTGTATAGAATTTGTTTAAGAAATGATTAATATTGTTACATGATACTAATGTAGATATTTCTTTGTGTTTGTATTTCAGAACTAGTAAGACTTACAAAATAAAATGAGGCAGTGGACCTTGCGAGAGGTGTGTGCACTGTGTGAGGCAGTCCAGGCAAGAAGAAACGCTAGAGTACTGATGAGAAGTACAAATCAGAAACTGGATTCAATGTGGAGGCGCATTAACAGTTATTTGTACATCGCACTTAAGGTGAAAAATAAGTCTGTCGTACAACTGAAAAAGAAGTGGAAGCTGTTGCGCCAATGCTTTTATGTGCTGAAGCAACGGGAGGTGATACCGGACAACAATACGTGCTGGTACTACCTCGCTCATGAGCTTTGGGAGGCTGCTGGGAAGCCAGCTGCGGGGGAGCGCCTTACTCACCGTAAGTAAATCAGCACAACTTTTCATAATAGTTGTCAATGTTTTCAGATTTAGTAAAAAACATTGTATAGTGCGGCCCAGATATTCAAAAGGGTTGCTCCATGCGCAACAGGGTTGCACATGCACAAGTCCTACATTGCGCCATTCTGCGATATTCAGCAGGAGACAGTTACGCCTCTGACAACAGGTTGCGCAAAAGAGCAATGCAAATGAATGCATGCTCAACAGGAGGGGGAGGAACCATACATAACCTGTGCAACCCGATATTCGGTCGGGTTGTGCAGAGTTGTGCATGCGCAACCCCCAACCTGCACCTGCACAACCTTGAGCCCAAAAAAAAAGGATCAAGTTGAGGGCCACCCACAGGTGAGCTGCTGTATTGCAGGGCGCAACACAGCAGCTGCCACCCCTGGCTGGCCCCCAACTCGGTCCCTGTGCCCCCCCACCAGCCCGATCGTGGGCATACAGTAACATACCCCCCGCCCACACATCTCCCGAAGCCCGATCGCAGGGATACAGTAACATGCCCCCACATATCTCCCACAGCCCGATCGCGGGCAATAAAGTAACATGACACCCCCTCCTGCTCACACATCTTCCGAAGCCCAATCGCGGGCAGAACGTGTATCAATTGTATCAATTTCACTGTTCGCTGATGACACAAAGCTCTGTAACAGAGTAGACACACCAGAGGGTGTAGACAGAATGAGAAGGGACCTGCAGAAACTTGAAGAATGGTCAAGGGTTTGGCAGTTGAAATTCAATGCAAAGAAGTGCAAGATAATGCATATGGGGCACAAAAACCCTGGTACAATATATCAGTTGGGGGGTGAGGATATAGCATGCACCAAGCAGGAAAGGATCTTAGGGTTGTCATCTCTGATGACCTCAAGGTAGGGAAACAGTGTGACAAGGCATCAGGTAAAGCAAATAGGATGCTGGGATGTATAGGCAGGGGCATCACCAGCAGGAAAAGGGAGGTCATAATTCCACTATACAAGACACTAGTGAGGCCCCACCTGGAGTACAGTGTACAGTTCTGGAGACCATACCTACATAAGGACATATACAGGGTAGAGAAGGTTCAGAGGAGGGCAACAAAGATGGTGCATGGGTTGCATCACAAGTCCTATGAAGACAGGTTGAAGGAACTGAACATGTACCCTGGAGGAGAGGAGGAGAGGGTATATGATAGAGACATACAAGTATCTTACAGGGAGGAACAGGGTGCAGGAAAACACTATTTTTAAGCGAAAAAGATGTTTCAGGACTAGAGGGCATGGGATGAAGTTGGAGGAGGACGATTCAGAGGAAACATGAGAAAGAATTTCTTCACAGAACGGGTGGTGGACAAGTGGAACACCCTGCCAGAGGAAGTGGTGGGGCTGAAACAATCACGGATTTAAGAATGCATGGGATAGACATAAAGGAATTCTAGAGGGCAGGGGTAAGGAAACAGACTTCTAGGAAAACAAACTGAACTTACAAGCTCAAATGGGCAGACTAGATGGGCCATAGGCCCTTATCTGCCGACACTGTCTATGTATCTATGTATGTATCTATGTAACCCTCCCCAGTGCCCGATCACGGGCAGAATGTAAACCCCCCAACCCGAATATCTCCCTGGTGGTCCAGTGGACCGTATTGCCCGATTGTGGGCAGAATGTCAAGTTACAACCCCCCAAAACATCTCCCTGGTGTCTAGTGCCCCCCACCCACCCCACAAAGCCCTCCACCCGCTCCCCCGCAGCGGCGGGCGGCAGTATCCACCGCCTGCCGCCTCACCACCCTGATCGACTGTTCGGTAGGCTGCATGCCTATTGGTGCAGAGCTACAGCCAATGGGCGTGAGCCCATACTACATGACAGTCCAGATTTGTGAATGAACATAATTCACAAATCTGGACTGTCATGTATGGTATGGGCTGCACGCCCATTGGCTGTAGCTCTGCACCAATGGGCGCAGCCCCACCGACAGTCATTCAGCGGGGGGTGGCAGGCGGGTGGGATGCTGCCTCACCGGCTCTGGGGGAGCGGGTGGAGGGGCTTGTGGGTGGGTGGGGGACACTAGACACCACAGAGATGTTTTTGGGGTTGTAACTGACATTCTCCCGATCAGGCATTACGTCCACTGGACCACCAGGAGATATTCGGGTGGGCTGGGGTTTACATTCTGCCCGCGATCAGGCACTGGGGGTTGATATACGCTCTGCCCGCCATCAGGCTTCGGGAGATGTGGGTGGGGGTGGTTCATGTTACTTTATTGCCCGCGATCAGGCTTCAGGAGATGTGTGGGTGGGGGTGGTTCATGTTACTTTATTGCCCGTGATCGGGCTTCGGGATCTGTGTGGGGGGGAATGTAGACACAGAGATACTGCCTGCGATCGGGCTGCAGGGTGCATCGGTCTCCTATGGCTGCTGCTTGGCAGGGCGGCCAGGCGCAAGTCCTCGGGGATCGGCGCACTTACATGCTAATGGCATGCAAATGGGGCCATAAATAGATGCAAATGGGCCCCCCTGTGCCTTGCATAAATTATGGCCCCATTTGCATGTCACCTTTTGAATATCAGAAATTTGCGCATGGCGCAATGGTACTTGCGCCACCACAAGTTTAATGCTCAACTCTGGCAACTTGCGGTGGCGCAAGTTCCACTGCGCTTATGTGCAGTGGTTGGGAGTTGGGTGATATTCAAAGAGCTGCTCAACAAGCACAACTCCTTTGAATATCACCCGCCACACCCTCCAGAACTATTTTGAGCAGCGAGGGCTTGCGCCTCAGAATGGCGTAGTTTGAATATCTGGGCCTGCATAAAAAGCAATAAGACATCAGGAGCGATTATTCAATGTTGTGTAAATGTGTGCTTATTGGTGTAATGTGGCATGAGGCACGGTCGAGTAGTACATCATTCACACAGTGATTAAGTGACCATTGATATAAACAGTCAGAGTGCCTTATTAGTATTATCATAACAATATTTTGAAAATAGTGTTAGACATATATGTAGAGACTAAGCTTATACAAAACAATGTTCATCAAAGATTGACATACAGCTAATAACGTTGTGATAGTAATCAGAAACTAGTATTTTTCACAACTGTTGTTGTAAGTCTTAAAAAAATGTACTGTGATTTACATCTAACATTTAAATATTTTTTGTTTTGGGTTCATGGTAGAACATTGGAGGCATTCCCCAGCTGCGAGCGAGGTAGTGCCAGCAGAGAGCCAAGCTGTGGAGGGTGGTCAGTCAGACACTGAAAGTGTCATTTTGATTGAGTCTGATGGTAAGACTTTATTATCACAAATTTCTTAGGTTGTTTACAAATAAGAAATGAGGGTTTCTCGACACAAGCGTGGATATTCAAATTGTGCCATTCATACAATGAGGTATGTGTTGTGTAAATTAGCTGCACAGCTGTGTGTCTGGGGCAATATTCAAATGTGACATGCAAATGGGGTATAATCATTGTAAGATGAAGTGTGGGGACATTTGCATGTCGTTATGGCGTGATTTGCATGCTATTACCATGCAGGTCTGCTGATCCCCGAGAAATTGTGCGTGGTGCCCTAACAGGCTGCAGGCATCGGGGAACAATACTACGGTGCAGCCTGATCATAGAGAAAGCAGTGTAGAATACCCCGCAGCACCCCTCTCTGGGCTGATCAGAGGAATAGTTCAATTCTCCCACAACACATTGATCGTTAGCAGCAATGTGGCCCCTTCCCGAACTTATCTCTGCTGATACAGTGGACCGAAAAGGTCGATTGCAGGTAGTAAGTTTAATGAGCCGTCTCTGAACATAGCCCTGGTGGGCACTGTATGACTGACACCACGCACTTGCTAAGCTCCACCATCCTGTCTCCCCCTGGCAGCTGCTGGGCAGCAGCAACCCACATGTCTGGCACCCTGCCACCCGCCGAGTGAGTGTCTGGTAGGGCTGAACGACCATTGCTGTACAGTACAGCTAATGTGTTAGGAGCCCATGCCGTACATGACAGTTCAGACTTTTTAATGAATGAATTGATTCACAAATCTGTAATGTGATACACAGTATGGGGTGCATGCCCATTGGCTCTTGGTCTGCAGCAATGGGTGTGCAGCCCTAATGGGCAGTCAGTTGATGGGCGGCAGGTGTGTGGGATGATGCTGCCCACTGCCTGTGAGGTGGTGAGCAGGGTAGTGGTGCTTCATGGGTGGGTTGGGTGGGGAGACACTAGCCACCAGGGTTATCTTCAGAGGGGGTTATTAAACCAACTGCCCACGATTAGGCATTTCAGTCCCTGGACCAGGACGGATATGTTCAGGAGGACGGTGGGTTGTTTTACTTACTGGCTGCAATTGGGCATTTTGGTCCACTTGAGCACAAGGGATACATTTGGTGGGTTACTTAACTTTCTGGGTGTGATTGGGCATTTGGGCCACTGGAGCATCAGGGATACGCTTGGGGGGAGGCACAGTGCTGCCCGTGATTTGCCTGGTGTTGGGGGGAAGTACAGAATGCCCTCGGTAGGGCCACTGGGAGGGGTTGGGAGGGATTTACAGTCAGTTGGCTGCAATTGTGCCCCGGGGGAGGCATGGGGACTAGGTTGGGGGGCAGCACAGGTGCCAGCAGTTGTGTTTCAGCCTGACATCTAGCAGCTCAGCTGTGGGTGACCCTCGAGTTAGCTTTTTTTTTTTTTGCCTGCAAGTCATGCAGGCTTGGTTGAGGGTTCTGGCTACACAACTCTCCACAGCCTGGGTGAATATTGGTCTCTGGAGTTCATTTATGGTTCCTCCCATCCACTTAACCATGCATTCATTTGCATTGTGCTGTTGTTCAGCCAGTTTTCAGTGCCGTAAGTGTGTTTTACTGAATATTGCAGAATGGCAGAATTTTGTACTTGCAGATGTGGAGCCCTATTGTGTATGGGTCAACCATCTTGAATATGCCACCCAAAATAGTTCAACAAAGGTGTTAACCAACTCTAGTGAATGTGCAGTGCCACCATGGCAGAAGATCCTGTACTACCATAACAAACTGGCATTACTACAGATGTGAGTGGAATACTATTCTTCATGAATCTGACAATGGATGGGTGTGCATACTAGTAGATGCGGTGTTGTGGGGGGCAGGTCTTCTCCTCTGCTAATTTTGGTGGTGGAGTTCAATGTACAATGAGTTATAGATAACAAATTCTAATGTTGTTCTAGTGTTGTAGGTGTCTCAGTGGAATTCAATGGTGTGCTGCTAAATTATCTGTTGCGAATTATGACATGTCCCTAGATTGTATTTAGTTAATATTTCTATATGTCATGCTAATGTTTCATTTTTATTATTGCAATAGTTATTAATGTGCATAATAGAATCTACATGTTTGTTAATGTGTTTTAATAGCCCTGTAGGGGTAATATGGTTAATAACACATACATGGCTGCTACATTCAGCTAGAGGGTCATTGAGTGAACAGTGACATTATCGTTGTGTTTGTGTTATTTTATTATAATAACTCACATTTTAAAACTATTAAAGGAACAGAGCGTCATATAATTAGGTATGGATGTATGTAAATTGAACATACATGTAATGTTTTTAGGATGTTTATGTGTCTCAACCATGCATTATGACAATGTTATAAGTATTTTGTGATTGATGGGCAGGCACTACTTGTTCTGCACTGCGTACTACCAATTATATATTTGTGAGTAATGTTTTTGAAAATACGTTGTTGAAGAAATTGATGTTTTAAAGAAAAACACTTGACCTTGATATTTCATCTATTTATGTGATCATTTTTTCTTGTTTCCTTTAATAGAGCCCGGGAAGCTGCTGTTCGAACGTGTGGAGGTGAAGCAGGAAGCCGCCAGTCCACCACGTAAGTGAAATCTGTTGTTGCTATTATCTGCATCCTTGAGAAGTACCATAGGGTTGTCAACATTCTGTGGTGATCAATGCTCCTGTTGATAATTACACGTTGCAGTCCTACTGCATGATAGGGGGAGTGCACTGTCTATTGACATACTCACTGCAAATGTTAAATTGTTTGGGGTGTGAGCAATAGAGCTTCATTGCTGAGGGAGTACCACTTTCTTTTGTTTGTTGTGGTTGGGCGAATCACTGTTTACACTACTTACTTTACGTGTGATGTGACCTTATAAGGGTGGGAATGCATTGATCACTGCAGATGCCCAACCACCCAAAAAACACAAACATGGTGGTAGGATATTGTAGTGACCTAAATGTTGTGCACTGCATAAGGTGTACAATTATGATTTATTAGTTTTTTTCTCATTCTACAAGTTTAAAAGTGTGACTAATAGTGTTCATGATCCCTTTTTCCCAGTAAAAGTGAATAGCTGTGCAGTGTGTCTGTCTTCAGCCTTGCCAGCCTAATGCTTACCTCTACAATGTAGTGCGATGCTGTTCAGTGCACTGCCAGATATGTGTATTTTTTAAAGGTGATCATGAACTGAGGGAATGTCGGTAAAACTAATAATGCAGGTAATAATGGGACTGTTTGCGTTCACCCTATGAATATCACACATTTCTAAATAACACTATGGAAGTTGTCTCACCACACTTAGAAAATGGGCTTTTTATTTCCTGGCATCTGATTGCCTAGTATCCTTGCCAGGGGGGTACATTAACTTTCAATAGATGCCCAGGAAATAAAAAGTACCAGCTCCAGTACCCTCTCACCCACTCAAGTATCCCTCTGCCCATCCAGCTTGCTCATTGGCTAAAAACATCGAAATAAATTTGAAATCACTGCCATTTTTTTTCTCTCACTTAGCGAGAGATATTGGCCCATTAATGACAAGCTGTCTCAAAAAGACACTGCCCCCCACCACACACACACACACACACACACACACACACACTCACTCTTCCTGAACAACTTTTGTCAGGTAAATTCATTCGGTGCAGAAGTGTATTGATTTCGATTTCTTTTAAAGACGTCTGTATTTAAAACAGTGCTAGGACGTCGCGCGCTCAGCGTACTTCAACACCTTTTCCATCTTACAGTTTTATTGTAGCCCTAACTCCACTGGCGCTGACTTTAAATTAAGGCTACTCTCCCGTGTCACTTACCCACCTGCCAAGACTGTGCTCCTGCATTTTTAGGATCGGCAACCACAGCAGCCAACGCTCTTCTGACGGCGCCCTCTCACCACTGATTCCGTTCCTAAATGACACAGCACTAGCCAACGATTCACTGCTCCTCGCTCCCTTCTCTATACCTCTGCCCTCTCGCTCTACTGTTTCCTCCTCAGAAGCTTCACTCTACTTTTGTGGGATTAGTTTGGCCCGACTGGGAAGCTGTAGCGTCATGGAACGGCAGCGCGGTGCAGCTCGAAAACGACGTACAGCCTCCTCCGGTAGAAGGCAAAACGGCTGGCCAGATGCATTCAGACTGGGAATTTGTTTCAAGCTCAGTGTCAGCGAGGTCAGAGCTGTGTGAGAGGGGCCGGTGCTGTGCTAGTGGTGGACAAGGAACAGACAAATTTATAAAACATATCTTGCTCGAACTCTCTGTAGTCCTGTATACGGTGGGGGGTGGTTATGTTAACATGACAACAGCCTACAAACCTACAACTACAGGACTGCCACTAGGACACATGCGGAGGAACTATTTTATTACAAAAGAAATAAAATAAAAACAGTTTTCACATTAAAACATAAATATATTTTTTCTTTAATAAAAATAGTACCATGGTCATTTTTTAAGTTAATCGCCCTCCAGGGTGGTGGTATACACGACCGGCCAGGAGCCATAAGGCCCCTACCGCGCGGCCGGGCCCCACATGCCCCTGGCCGGTCCGGGTATTGCCCACACTGCCCACTCCTGTCGGGCATTATTGCTTACTTAAAATGCAGTACTATGACAGGTTGCAGTGGTGCAAATTCCATTACATTATACGGTACGTATTTCTGCTTGGGTGTTATGAAAGAAGTTGCTGAGTAGTGAAACTGTGCTAAATATTGATGCTATAGATCACATTGCTAAATAATTCAATGATGCATGGCTTAGCGACACACAGTGTCATACTTTCAATGAGCAGCTATTCTTTAAAACAGTGTTTTTAACATGTCACTATATGATGCTGTGGCTGTTGTGAAATTACTTTTGGGACAGTGTAAGGAGATGACTGTGAGACTGTATGTGAGTAAAGGTGGTACTATGTCTATTTAAACATTTGTTTTGAGATGAACATTATATGCTATCATAGGCAGCAAGCCCTTCTGGTGTGCAAAATACTTTCAAGAGGGGTGTCCAGGGTGATATTCAAAGGAGTTGTGGTATTGAGGAACTACTTGAATATCACCCCTGAAGCACATCCACTGTGCATGGCGAGTGGAACTTGCAGCATCGCAAGCTGAGAAACTGCATGCCTCACTTGTGGTCACAAAATCCCGATATTCAAAAGGTAATATGCAAATGTGGTTGTAATTCAGGCAAGGCACGGGGGGGCATTCGCATCTGATTATGGCCCTATTTGCATACCATTAGCATGCAGGTGTGGTGATCCCCGAGGACTTGCGCTTGGGTCCTTACCAGGTAGCAGCCATTGGGGAAGGACGCCCTGTGCAGGCTAATTGCAGGCAAAAGAGCATAACCCCCCCACTGACCCAATTGCAGGCATACTGTTAATACCTTCCCCCCCTCACAAGCCCAATTGGGGGCAGCAATGTGTCTCCCCGTTCAACACAGATGTGGAGGTGCAGTGGACCAATAAGCACAATCACGGTATTAAGTAATTAAATACCTCCCTACCTCCTGAATATATCCCTGGTGATCCAGTGGACTGATAAGCCCAATTGCAGGCTGGAGTATTGAAACACCCCCCACCTCCCGATCATATCCCGAAAATCCCAATTGTGGGATGTAGTTGGCAACCCACCCCAACAAAAGACATGAGTGTTGGGGGCAGACATTGCTGCCCATGATTGCCTTGATGAGGGGTGTAGAGTGCATATCTCTCATAGCATTACTGCAGGAATGTTAGTATTTAATTCACTAAAGCTCCCTGTTTCACATTGTAGAGGACTTGTAACACATTCAGTGTTAACATTTTTTGCAAAACTCTATAGTAAATGATGCTAAATATATCAATTTGATACATTGCAGACTTTATGAACTTAAATGCAAACATTTTAACAGTGTTGTGGGCTTCTAATTTAAAAATTAGATTAAGTGTTCCATGTTTTGCCCATTCTTTCAACATTTTGAGAAGCAATGTAACACATTTGGGGAACAAACAGTTCAGACGTATGAGACAGAGTGTTGAGGGCAGCCACAGGTGGCAGCTGCTGTGTTGCGTCCTGCAATGCAGCAACTCACTTGTGGGTGGCCCTCAACAATGATCACTTTTTCTCAAAGTTGTGCAGGCGCTAGCTTTTGGGGTTGCGCCTGCACAACTCTGCACAGCCCGGCTGGATATCTGGCATGGTTTTGCATCGCATCTTATATTAGTGACTTAATTATTTAAAGTAGTGATGTGTGTTGAGGGCTTGAAACACGGGTAAAAAGCTGTTTGGTTTAAAAGTATCATTAAACTTATCATGATAGTGTACGCATGAAAAGTATTTTATTATACTGCTACTGTGAAGGTACTTTTTTTTCACTGAATACATGACTACACATTATAGGCAGACATGGTGAAGTAAAAATTCTCACACTTGATGAGAATGTATTTCAATTCTATGGTATAATAGTGTCAATAATGCAAAAGTATGTACATACAGAATATTTCTGAGTAGTGAAAGAAAATCTAAGAGTAGCATTCTAAGCGTCAGCTAACTATACTTTTTTTATGTTGTAAGCTTATTAGATAATATAGTCAAGTATGACAGAGAGAGAAATAAGATACTAAATAGTTTAGCATCATACTTAAAACTATTATCATAACTTTTAAATGAATGCATTTCTGATATTGCATTAGATAAGAAATATTTGAAGTGAAATATTTTGAAGTTGTAATTGTTGAATTTGTGTTATATATTCATCATAACTTTTTTTTTTTTTAATCTTTGTAGGGCGCCGGCGACTGCGAAGGTGCACAGGCCATTGCCGCTGCTACAGACGGCTCACGCACAAGGTTGTCAGTCTGCGGAAAGAAAATGCTGTCATCCTTGAGAGGCTGGACAAAATCCAGTCTCTCTTGGATGCACAGCAGCAGACTGTCAACCTCGTGCTTGAGCCGGTCGTAGCAGTGGGTGATGGTGCTGTTGCAAGTAGCAGTACTTCACCTCCACGGCTACCATCTGTTCCTGCAGCTTCCCTGGGTGAAACTGGCCACCCTTCATAGCGGTCCGGTATCTCCTCCCGAGGGCACAACAGTTTCCACTTCTTTTGAGCCTCCACATTGAATCCAGTTTCCAGCCTGGATTGCCTCAAGCAGTGCATACACCTCTCGCAAGTGTTCAACTAAACTAAAAGAACATTGGACAATATATTTTTATATGTTTTTATTTATATAAAGAAAAAAATATTTTTATTTAATTTTTATTTTGTGTATGATGTAATACACACTTTATATGTTGTTTTGGGTGTATATATATATATATATATATATATATATATATATTATTTTGTAAAAATCTATTTTTGTATTTATAAAAAAATATATTTTTGTTTGTTATTTTTTATATTGAAATTATTTTTAGAGTAAAAAAAGTTAAACCATACTCTCTTGTGTTTGGTGTGTTATTGCTATTCAAGAGATAAAGTGTGACATTCAAGCCCCAACATTTTTTTGGGCCAATTGTCATAACCATATCATCTTAACATTGGGTATATGTGGTAGTATTGTAATCCCTAATATAAAGATAGTTCTTAGAAAGGTTCATACAAATGTTCAAGGGAGTGGAGGAGGCCAGACAGTAAAGAATAGGCCATAGCTGTTCCCAGCCAGTATCCCTTATGTAGTCATGTTAGCTTCCTTCATAAAAATTTCTATCCAGCTGAGTTTTAAAAAGCATCTTTGATTTAGGACAAATAAGTGACAAGGGGAGCTCATTCCAAGGGCCACCAGTCTCTGTGTGACAAATGCCTTCCTTCTATTAGTATTATACTTTATGGGCCAGATATTCAAAAGGGTTACGCCATGTGTAATAGGGTAGTGCCTGCGCAAGTCCAAACTTGCTCCATTCTGCGATATTCAGCAGGAGGCAGTTCTGCCACAGAAAACATGCTGAGTAACAGTGCAATGCAAGTGAATGCATGCTGAACTACAGGGGGAGGAACCATGCATAAACTGCACAGCCTGATATTCAGCAAGGCTGTGCAGAGTTATGAAGGCGCAACCCCCAACCTGTGCCTGCACAACTTTGAGGCAAAAAAAATGCTTAAGTCGACGATCACCCACAGGTGAGCTGCTGCATTGCATGGCACAACACAGCAGCTGACACCTGTGGCTGGCCCACAACCCAGTCCATGTGCCCCTCGTGCAGCCTGATCGTGGGCAAAAGAGTGACAATCCCCAACACCACCCCCCACTGGCCCTATTGTGGGCAACAGCAGAAATGCCCCCCACCAGCCTGACCACGGGCTGCTTTAGTTTAACCCCCCCCGAATACATCCCTGGTGGTTCAGTGGACTGAAAAGCCTGATTGCAGGCTGTATCAGTGTAAAATACAACTCCCCCCTCCTGCCGAACATAGCCCTGGTGGTCTAGTGGACTGAAACTCCCGTTCACGGGATATAAGCAGTAAAGCTGCCCCCTGAACATAGCCCTGGTGGTCTAGTGGACCGAAACTCCCGTTCGCGGGATGTAAGCAGTAAACCCCCTCCGAACATAGCCCTGGTGGTCCAGTGGACCAAAACTCCCGTTCTTGGGATGTAAGCAGTAACCCCCCCGAACATAGCCCTGGTGGTCCAGTATATGTATTCAGTACAACAAACCTCTTCCACCGCTGTTCACATTATTGATGGTACCACCTCAGCTGGTAGTGGAAGCACTCTATGAAATCTCAAGTTACTATAGTAGCATATCCATTTGTTCAGTACATGAACTAATAGTGCCCATGTCATGTCATATTGTCTTTTAGTTATGCACATCTTTTTATTAACATATGTGCTCACAAACAAAATGAGTAAGACACTTTAACATAAAAACTACTACATAGAATGAGAATGACAAATTACAATTAATAAAGTAATTAAGACAATATGATTAACAGTTGACTACTGTTACTGTTAATAACAGTAAATGCAACCACAACAGTTGAAATATTTCTGATATTGGAACATTGTTTTATATGTATGTGCACTATTCTTAGAACTATAAATCATGTAGTATGCTGAGTGATAGTTCTGAAAAAGACAGGATATTCATGGCAAAAAACTCCGTTTAATGCATCAGTTAGGGTTGTTCCACAGCAACAAAAGTGAGGAAATGCGCTGTTAGGGTTGAAAACCCTAACTCCGAATTCACCCCCCCAGCACCACACACACACAGACACACACACACATTCAAGTATGGGGGAGGACCAAGTCAACACAACCAATGACAGACATCCAGCATCAGGTGACAGAAATAACAAACAATTGTCTAAATGTACTACGAGACATCTCCACCCACCTGACCAGGTACTGCATTCTCAGTGGAGATCAACAGCAAAACTGAGGCCATGTACACCAAACGTACACATCCCTGATTGCAGCTGCACACAACATACCACACTTAGTAGTTGCATGGCCTTACCTACCGATGCCCCACACCACACCACACCACTTGTGGTGGGCCACCTGAGCAACAGAGTTCAGCAAAACCAAGGAGTTGTACAGGTATAATATCTCTGATTATAACAAGGGTTTGAGAAATGCAGCTTTCTAATTGACTGTAAACATTGTAACATTGTAATGTTTAGTTTTTATTAACATACATGTAGAGCCTAACCATATGATGAACATGGTTTAATGTTGTTTAAAAAACAGTTTTATTATGATAGCAATAAGCTTCCCCAGTCTCAACCCTCTTCCCCTCTGTCCCACCCATCTCAGGGCTCTCACATCTGTCCTGTAACTCCTTATGAGACCTTTCACACTCTGTCTTCCCTTAGTAGCCAAAATCTAGTTACAAGTGTCTGGATCCTAAACTGCTTTATCTCTCTGCCTCTGCCATTACCTTCCCCTCATCCACCTTTTCAACCTCTTCTACTCCCTCTGTGCTGTCCCTTAATCCTGGAAGTTTAGTATGGTTCTCTCCCCACACAAAGGAGGAGACTCCTCCTCCCCCAGCAGCATCCACCCTGTCTCTCATCTCCTCACTCTTACCAAGCTGCAAGAGAATCTAGTCTACTTAAGGCTTATTTTCCTCATCTACTCCTCCAGTTACCCCTCTCCCTTCCATAGTTACGTAGTAGTTGTCAGCAGAAAGGGATCTCCAGATCCATCCAGTCTGCACTGGTTTAGCTTTAAGAAATGTCTTGCTTCCTTTAATCAGATCCTGCCAAACCTGTTTCCATTCTTCCCTATATCTATCCCATGCATGCTTGAATGCCCCCATGCTTTTTTCCTCCACCACTTCCTCCAGTAGCATTTAACTGTCCTCTCTAGGAAGACGAACTTCCTCACATTGCCTCTGAGTCTCTCCTGTTCTAGTGAATATCATGAGCCCCAGTCCTAGTGCTCATTTTTTTCTGCAGCTACTGTAGCTGGTCTCCCCTATCTTATTTATTCTTCTGGCATACGTAAATGTTTCTGTCATGTCCCCCTGTCCCTGCTTACCTCCAGCGAGTACATATTTAACTCCCTGATCCTTTCCTCAGAATTTTTTTGATGCATGCCCTGGACCACTTTGGTAGCTCTTCTCTGCACTGCACTGCCCCCACTTGGTTGATACCTTTCCTAAGATGGGGCCTCCAGAACTGAACTCAGTACTTAAGGTGTAGCCTTACCAGTGACCTATATAGGGGCAAAATTGTCTCCCTCTTTCTACTTGTTATTCCTTTCCCAGTGCATCCCAGCATCCTGCTTGCTTTACCCATTGCTCTACCACACTGACTAGACACCTTGAGATGCTCTGTTATGATGATTCCTAGGTCCCTTTCCTGGTTAGTTTTTGCCATTTCTTCCCCTCCTAGCTGGTAAGTTGTGCCTGGATTCTTATGCCTCATGTGCATAACCTTACATTTTTTAGCATTAAACCCCAGCTGCCATAGCTTTGACCATTCCTCCAGTTTGTTTAAGCCCCTTCTCATTCTATCCACTCACTCTTGTGTGTCCATCCTGGCGCAGATCTTTGTGTCATCTGCAGACAGGCATGCTTTCCCTTTTAGTCCATCTGTAATGTCTCCAGTGAATACATTGAACAGTAATGGCCCCAGAACTGACCCCTGGGGTACCCTACTTGTCATCTCCCTCTCTTCTGATCTCCCCCATTCACTACTACCCTCTGACTCCTGTTGATTAGCCAGTTCTGCACCTACATCACCACCTTTGCACCTACCACTAGACTGTTCAATTTGTTGACTAATATCCTGTGAGGGACTGTATCAAAGGCCTTCCTGAAATCACCCAGTCAAAAAACTTGATTAGGCTAGTTTGGCATGATCTCCCCCTGTAAACCCATGCTGTCTTGGATCCTGCAATTTGTTACTGGTCAGGTACTCCACCATTCTTTCCTTTATTAATGTCTCCATTACCTTCCCTACCACCAATGTCAGGCTTACTGGCCTGTAGTTCCCTACCTCCTCCCTGCTCACACTCTTGTGGACTGGCACCACATCTGCCCTTCTCCAATCTTCTGGTACTATCCCTGTATCTAAGGATAGAGTGAACAGTACTGCCAAGGGTACAGCCAGTTCTTTCCTCAGTTCTTATAGTATCCTTGGGTGTACCTTGTCAGAACCCATAGCCTTGTCTATTCTTAATTTCTCCAGTTCTGTAAGTATGTAGTCCTCTGAAAAAGGGCTTGTGCCCCCCCCAAACACCATTTGTTACTTTCTGATTTTTCTGTGGACAGTTTTCCTCCCCTTACTTTGTGGATACTGAGCAGAAATACTTGTTCAGTATGACTGCCTCCTTCTGGTCCTCCTCCACACATTCACCCCCTCCCCATGAGTCTCACTATTCCTGCCTTATTTTTTCTTCTTTCTCTGATGTATCTGTAAAATGTTTTCCCCCCTCCTCACTGACTTGGCTACATTCTCTTCTGTGACAGCCTTCATCTCCCTGATCCCTTTTGCTGATTTTTTCTTTCGCTGCTATACACCTCCCTGTCCTATTCCCCCTGTGTTGTTTTGTACTGCTGGAAGGCTGTTCTTCTTGCCCTGACTGCCTCTGCTACTCTAAGTGAGAACCAATGTGTTCTCCACCTCCTCTTATTCTTTGATATCTGTCTAATACATAGGCTTGCAGCTTCTTTTAATGCCTCCTTAATTTGCTTCCTCTATTCCACTAAAACTGAGCATCCCCATCAGTTTGCATTCCTTCAAGACTTTATATGCCAAAACTGTGAGGGAACCCTGTTATTGCTTCCCCCATCTTTAGCCTGCCTCTGAATCCTAGGCATTTAGCTCTTTGTGGTATAAACTGCAAAAACTGCTGAAAAATGTGCATCCCCATCAGTTTGCATTCCTTCAAGACTTTATATGCTCGATCTGTTAGGGAACCCTGTAATTGATTCCCCTATACCTAGCCTGCCTCTGAATCCTAGGCACCCAGCATCCTACTTGACCATACATCAGGCCATAGCCACTTGGGTCCCATCCTCCCACATCCCTTCATGTACTTATTATACTTTTCCTCCCCCTCCTGTGTCCTCCTCCTCCTCCTCTCCATTCTTTCGCCACAGTCTCTCTCTGGTAAGTCCTTCCCTCCCTTCAACTTAGCTGTGCCTCTCTGGCTGGGACTAGGTATTGTAGCTGTTACATATCCTTGCCATTCACTCATCAAGTAGCTAACCCTGAATCCTTGCCAATATTTCCCCAAAAGTATTTCTGTACTTTCTATATATTCAATAAGTTCTGATCTTTTGTAAGCCTGCTGTGTCTCTGTTTCAGTCACTTGATACAGTTCGTATTGTATATCTTTTACTTTTTTTATTTTATTTATTAGGTCTAGGATTACAATACCTTTGAGCCTGGGCTCTTTTACAAAGGTCCCACATCAGGTTACAATTCAAAACATAAGACATGTATGTCAGATTACAAATTCAATAAATGGGACAAGGTTACAAAAGGTTAAGCTTAACAGAGTTACAAAGCATCTGGAAAACAAAACAAGTTTTGGAGGCTAGGTTACAAGGAGATAGTGGAAGTAGTGCAGAAAGGATAGAGGACAAGAGAGAGGAAGAGTAGAGGGGGGCAGAGAGCTATAGAGAAGGGGCGCAGCCAGAGGCATTGTCATAGACATAACATGGGGTAATGCGTGCTAATGGGTATTCAAGTGCTAATCAGAGAGAGAACTGCATAAGGTTAGGGAAATATTCATGGGGTCAGCTAATGGAGGCAGTCACAAGAGCTAGAGGCAGTGACAGAGAGGCATAGCCTTGATTTAAATGCACCACGGGTAGGAGTGGAGGAGATGTAACTGTTTAGACCATTTAACCAGCTGGGCTCCCTGTAAACAAAAGATCTTTGACCTTGTGAAGAATGGCAATGTGGGACCTGCAGGAGGTGTGATTCAGACCCTCTGGTTGAGCGGGGGTTATTGCTAGGGTGCAGGAGGGCACACACTCCAGGGGGCGCAAGGCCCATAGTTATTTTCTTCACCATGGTGCAGGTTAGGTACTTTATCCATTTGGTGAGTTGCAGCCACCTAGTTTGTGCATAGAGGTTGCACGTATGTGTGAGGTGGTGGGATCTGTAAAAAAGTCAGCAGGCCTTATTGAGGGAAGTGGATATGCGTCTAACAGTGGTAGAGGGGGCAGAGCCATAGATGATAAGCCCATATCAATAACGGAGACAACAGAGCTCTGAACAGCGACAGTCAGGGCTTCTGGAGTAAGATGTTGACTATGCTGGAAAAGAAGGTCAAGGCACGTATTTGCTGCTTTGGCTACAGAGTCAATGTGGGCATTGTAAGTTAGATGAGGGTCTAGAATGATCCCAAGGTACTTAACCGGCTTGAAGCTGTTCCAGGGTGACTCCATGACTGGTTTTGATGGATAGGGTGTGCAGCTTATGCTTGTTATGGGAGCTGCTGAACATCATAGACTTTGTTTTCTTATTATTGAGGACCAGACAGTGACTTGACAACCAATTTTCAACAGATGTCTTGTAGAGGCTTTGGATCCTTGTGGGAGGCAAGAATTACAGCATCATCTGCGTAGAGGATGATTGTTTTGGAGCAAGAATTTAGAAGTGAGTTTAGGAACAAGCTGAATAGTAGGAAGCCCAGAATGGATCCCTGGGGGACACCTGAGTGAACAGGCCTGGTATCAGAGTGGACATCTGCAATTTTTACTCCTTGAGACTGGTTCTCCAAGTAGCTTTTGAACCAGGCAGTGGAGTCAGGAGACAGCCTAGCTTTCAGAAGTTGCACAAGCAGTAGGTGGTGATGGACAGTGATGAACACCTTAGTCAGATCGATAAAAACAGACCCAATTAACTGACCATTGTCCAGTGCGCAGTGAAGAATGCCAGAGAATTCCAGTAGGGCAGATGAGGTGCTATGTCTTTTCCTGAAGCCATGTTGTTGTGAGCACAGGATATTATATTTATCCAGGAAATCTGTGAGCTGATCTGCTGCAATATGTTCAAGGGCCTTGGAGGGGGTGGCAATATAGAGATCGGACGGTAGTTTCCATGAGTGGCCCTGTCACCACTTTTATGGATGGGGTAACAGTGGCAGATTTCCATTTGCTAGGGAACTGGCTGAGCCTAAGTGAGAGGTTGAAAATATATGTCAATGGCTGTAACACCTCATCAAGGGTGAGGGACAGCAGTTTAAGGTCAACTGTATCACTGCTGGATCTGGATTTGGTGATGGCTTTGGTAACGTATTTGTGGGCATCATGCATCTTGACTGCTTTGAAGTAAAAAGGTGGGTGGCTAGAGGAGAAGGAGTCATTGGGGGGAGGAGAGGGAGAATCATAGTCCTTAAAAAAGTAAGAAGGGAGAACACTGCTGAGATTGGTGAATGCAGTGTTGAAGGTATTTGCAATGATTTTAGGGTCAAACATAGTAGACCTATTTATGTTGAGGAAGGTAGGGGAGGTTTTTGGCTGCTTCCCAGTGACCACTTTAATACTGTTCCAAAACACCCTCCCATTACCCCAGGTATCTGTGAAAGCATTCTTGAAGTAGGTAGATTTCTTTTGCCGGATAGATTTGGTACAGTCATTCCATGCACGTTTATAGTTTTGGATGTCAGTTTCTTTACCAGTGGTTCTGGCCAGATCCCAGAGGTGATCTCTAGATTTTAGTTGATGCAAGAGATCAGCCAAGAGCCAGGGATTGCAAAGGGCTTTGACTATGTGCTTTTTAAAAGGAGCGAAGGAGTCACAGGCTGCATTGAAAGTGCTGATGAAGTAATCCTGAGCAGTATTTACATCTGTTGCTTTGTAGATAGGGGGCCAGTCTTGTTGAGGCATGTTTTGAGGTGTGACAACTGCCCACATGGTAGGACTCTACTAGTGATGATATTAGGAAGGGGCTTGCAGAATTTGTTTGACCATTCACAGATGACAGGGTAATGGTCACTAAGCAAGTCAGGGAGGACTGAGGTATTTGTGATATGAGTTGGATGGCTGGTAAGAATCCAATCCAGGAGGGTGCTGGTGCTGCATTTTTAGTTTTTCCTGGTCAGAGAGACAACCATCTGGGTGAGATTGGCCAATGAGGTGGCATCCTTATGGACCCCTGCATCAGACATGAGCCAGTTTATGTTAAAGTTTCCAAGCAGAATCATTTCAGAGTCAAGAGGTTGAGACCTGGTGAATTCCAAGACAGCGTTAAGGCCGTTCACTTGTTCTTTCTGGGGGATATACACTGAGGCAACTGTGAGGGATTTATTATGGGCACCTAATAAGATTCTGATAGGGAGAATCTGTGCAGCAGTGGGTGGGACAGGGGTAGTGATGTGGTGTCCCAGTAGTGAATCTTTAAGGTAAATTGCACATCCACCACCTCTTTTGGACTTCCGGTCCAGCCTGAAAACATTGTAGCCTGGAAGAGCAATAGCCAGATCAGGGATTTTGGGTGTAAGCCAGGTTTCTACAGCTGCCAGGATATCTGGGCTGTGCTGATTGGTAAAGATTTATAGGGCATCCAGCTTGGGGAGTAGACTACAGATGTTGAGAGATGCTATGGAGAGTGCTCCTGAGGGTTTTTCCTGGTAGACAGAGCTGGAGGTGATTGGGCCAGGGTTAGGATGGATGTTTCCTGACAGCAGCAGGAGGAGGAGCACAATCTTCAGGGTGCACCAGCATAAGTCCCTGAGCATGAGTCTACATGCCTGTTTTTTGCAGGAACTTACATTAGGTTGCTGGCAATGATCCCAGAGTGATGGCACGTGAGAGGGTGAAGAGAATGTCCAGGGCCTGTGTACAGTGGTAGGCGGGGACTGCCATCCATTTTCAGAGGGAAGCACCTGGGGGGGGCAAGCTAATGATGGAGAGTACCTGAGTGATGATAGGCAGTGCCAAGTAGGATGCTGAGGGGGGGAGAGGGCAGTGCCAAGTAGGATGCTGAGGGGGGGAGAGGGGCAGGTGCCAAGTAGGATGCTGGGGGGGGAGAGGGGAAGCAAGCTCCAGGGAGGAAGATAAATGGAAAAAGGGATGAGAGTAAGAGAAGCAGAAACTGCAGTGCATGAAGAGGCAACATGATGTGACAGTCAGGAGAATTGTATTGGGTAAGTGTGCTTATAACTGGGCCCCCTAGTAGCTAAATGATATAATCTGCTAATGGAAAAGTCAGCAACTAGGAATACAGTCTAGTCCTCTAAACTTCCAAGTTCAAATACATACAAGTACAATTATAAAAAAAAAAAAAAACTTTAAACTGAAGAATTCAGCACCAAGTATTAAAACAGACCAGATATCAAAGGCAATACTGGATTGTACATATCTTTATGTTTATCTGTCTCTGATCTGTTGTAAGCCTGCCATGTCACTGTTTCAGTCACTTGTTACGGTTTTTATTGTATATTTTTTGTTGATTGTGCATGTATTTATGTTTATCTGTGTCTGATCATAATTTTATTAACTGTACCTTGACCCAGCTCTAATCAGGTCCATCTTGTAAATGAGCTTTGCTCAATGGTGTTCGCCTGGATAAATAAAGATTTTAATTGATTGATATTCCTCTACCCCTCCCCATACTGTAACCTTACCAGATCGCTGGTAACTCCCTCCCCCATGTTCCTAAAGTCTACCCTCCTGAAATCAAGGACCTTTGTTTTGGTGCGGAATGCTGTTGCCCAATAGTTAGCTAAAAGTGTATTGTTTTGGGATCACTCTTCCAAGGGGGGTCAATCACTGTGACTCTGGTCACATCGTCTCTGACAGTATCAGGTCCAGTGTGCCACCCCATGTGTAGGTTCATTTATAAGCTGTCTCAGCAATGCCCCCTGCAACTCCTCCAGGACCTCCATACTCCTATTAGATGATGCCACTAGGATGCTCCAGTCCACATCAGGCATGTTGAAATCCCCCCATCAGTATCACCTCTCCCCTTTTGGACATCGCCTCGATGGCTTTCCCCATTTCCCTATCCACTTCCTTCCCTTGCATGGGGGGTTCTGTAGATAACCCCTGCCCTTATTATGGCCCTTGCATTTGCCTGCAGTGCTGCCCATAACATCTCCTCCTCCTCCTCCTCCGTCCCACTGTCTCTTGGTATTTTTGTTGCTTTAATAGTGTCCTTTACATGCAGCGCAATGCCCCCTCCCTTTTTTCCAACTCTGTCCCCCTGAATACTGTATACCCTGGTATTGCAACTTTCCAGTTGGTGTTATCATTAAAACAGGTCTCTGTTACTGCCACTATATCTATTTTCTTGACTACTATGATGGTCTTCAGTTCTGCTACCTTATTCCTCAAGCTCCTGGCATTTGTGGACATCACCTTGCAGATGTTTCTGCCTGTTGTCCTATTCCTGTGTTTCCTGTTGTCTGCATATCCCTCTCTGTGGCTGCTACTAATTTCCCTTCTGCCATCTCTTTTTTGTTTCCCTAGCATGTGGGTCTTTTTTTGGTTTTTCCCCTTCCTGCACCTTGGTATTCCTGCTAGCCTTTGGGAGTGGACACCTATTTTTCCTGTCTACCAGCCTGCCCCCCCACCCTTGGCTAGTTTAAATGCCCCCCAATGTAGCATTCAAACTTTTCATTGAGGAGCTGAGTACCTCTTCAAGTTGGATGCTGTCTGTCAGCCTTGTACAGTCTCTCATCCCTCTTGGTGGGCCTCCAGTCCCAAGGGAATCCAAATCCTTCCTCTACTCACAAATTCTTCAACCATGCATTGAAGTTCCTGATGCAGTGCTTCCAGTTCCAATGATGAGGAATATGAAGGCATAAGGACAGAGCCCTGTCGGGACTTGACAAGCTATATCTCCCTGCACTGTGATTTCTTTAATAAATGGAAGCTCTAGGTATGATTTTGAGGTCATCAGAACGAAGGTAGGTAGTCTTCAGTGGAAGAAATTGACATATTCTTACCAGAGTGGTGACTCTATGGAGCTTTCATCACTGCACTTCTCTGAATATGGTGACCAAACATTCTGGAGACACTTCCCAGCCTACTAATGAGACCCTCCTGGCTGAGATCAGAGCCTTTCATGATAAGTAAAGATCACTGTACCAGGAACGTAAGTTCTCCATCTCTCAAATTGAAACAAAAACCTAAGTGTTAGAGAAACAAATCTTGGAGACTGATGGACAGGACAATAGATAGTAGAGACTTTTTGCTCATATGCATACGGATATGCTACTCTGAATGAAAAATGCAATAACTTGGAGAATCGCTCTTGGCGAAATAACATTTGCCTTTATGAAATTCACAAAGTGCCAATAGGAAAGCGGATTTTTTAACTTTTATTCAAGATGTCCTCTGTTCGATCTTAGACATTGACGGCCTTACCCCTTTACCGATTGAAAGAGCTCAGCAGTCACTAGGTGCCCCAGCTCTTGGCCCGGGAGCTCATCCCCACTCTATCATTGTACGATTCTATAATTATGCTGTGAAACACGCCCTGATAATTCGAGCCTGGAGGAAACAACAAATTACATAATAGGGCAATGGATTACTATAGACATTCACTACTCTCCCTCTCTCCAGTATGATTGCTGAGCCTTTGCCCCTGTATTTCGGATCCTACGTGAGATGAACATAAAATTGCATACTCCATACCCAGCTCAATTAAAGATCTTTTTCCCAGAGGGTCCGAGTACCTTTGAGGATTGTGATTCAGCCCTCTGTGCCTTACAAGATCACCAGTTAAACCAAGATGAATTAATGGAGCTCCAGGAAAGCAGGGAAAAGAGAGTCCTCCAGAAGGAGACGTAGGCTAAAGTTTCACCAGCAGGCAAAAAGATGCTTAAGGAGCAAACCCAGGAGAAAATAAAATCACTTCTGCAGTCCTTTCAGTGGGACCCTACTGAATGATCAGAAAGGGGTTGTTGTTTCTTTCCTCTTTCTATTGTGCTGACTCGGGGGCTTTACGTTTGACTGTCCTGCTTCCATAACTTGTGATCACACTAGTTGGAGGAACATGTGGGCACTCTCTTTACCTACAACTGGATGTCAATATTTTGTTTATTGTATTTATTATATAATGTGCAGTCGGGATCACAACTGATTTGTCAGAACTGGCATATGCAACTTCATTTTGCTTTGTTTTTTTTCCCTCAGTTTTTGCGTATACGTTTATTTAAGCTGGATTCTACATCATCAAGTTGTTTTACTGTGTTTATTACTTTGGAACTTTGGTAACCAAGGTGGAGGTCCAGCGGCAGTTTATTGAGCAAAATGTTCTGCTCCAGTACTGTTGGATTTTGTCACTAAGTCCTTTAGTTTTAGTCTCTATATGGTTCTGACTTGTTAGTGGAGAACTGAAGGAGACCCCTGTATTACACTGATTGTAGAGATCCAATTTTGTCATTGCTTCTTCTAGGAGGTGTGGACTGCATTCTGTGGGAATCCTGCTCAGGAAACAAATCTTAGGACAGGGTTTCTATTCCTAGGTGGACTTTTTATCATAGTGAGTGACTATTCACAATACCTTGTGGCTCTATACTTTGTATGAGTTGCTTGCATAGGAATCCTAAGCAGGAACTGTTTCATTTTTCAGAAAGAGGTTACTACTTAACAAAATGACTATTTCAGCATGGCCTTGAGAGGTTTCCTCCTCAGTTGTAGTCTTCAATTTACTCCATATTGCTCTGTATATTTGCCATGCTTTTGCAGTGTTATGGAATACTTTCTTTTTTCTTAAAGAGACAATGTCAACCTGCTTTTCATCATATTATTTCTAGTTAAAAACTTGCATTTTATAATTGCTTACCTTCTCCAACATTTATTGATGTTGCTGTTTATTTTGTCTCCTTCTTTAGTAGAAGAAATGCACGCTAATATATATTAAATAATCTTGTTTTGTTTACAATCCTGGATCTGATCTTATTACATACTTCCTGAGCATTACAAACATACCCAATCAGTGTAATCACTCATGAGGCGGTAGCATCCTAAACTCCCACTGCATCATGAGGGGCTAGACTGTGTTGTGGGTGTTCCTAAGTCCTTGAAAGATGCAGTTGGAGCAGATTAAAGAATGTAAACAAACGTGTGTTTGTATGGGAGCACCACTATGCTGGACAGTCTGTTTTTCACTTTGTTAAAGAAAAAAATAATCAGAATTAAACTACCAGCTATATCAATAATCTTTACAGAATGTTGGCAATCATAAAATGTGTTTTCTGAACTATGGACACTTTGAGACCTAAGGGGGTTGACAGTGTTCCTTTAAAGCTACTATTTTTGTTCTGCCATAAGAAGCCCAGACGTTTTATTTAGCATGTCTGCTCCCTGTTTGGTTTTACTTATTTATATGGGCTTATTTAGGAAATGATTCAATATGTTTTAAGAGGGGGTTTTGTATTCCTCAGTGACTGGATGGGATTTTTATAATTAACAAAAATGTATGTATCTACAGGATGAGGGTTGGTGAGGGGGATGATACTTCATTATAAGTATTACATGTTGTTATGCAACCTCCTCAGCTGATTTACTTATTTTTCCTTTGCTTTCAATATGGATTTATTTTAATTAATTTCCACCTCTAGATTAATGTATTCCTTCAATGGAATAGGACGAGAATTGCTGGTTTCTGTTTCGATAGTTCAGAATAGTAATTGGTCACGTACACTCCTCCACGGGGGATTATTATACTAATTTGATTTAATAATCTGAAGATTTACTTATCAATTGTTGATTTTTCTAATTCTTACCATGATGCATAGTTTGTGATTTCACTAAAGGTTCATGCTGATTCCTCCTTCCTGTTCCCTCAGACACCTTAGTTTAGTTTTACCTTAATATTCCCAATTCCTTCTTCTCTTCATTTTATTCTTCTTTGCCTTTCTTTTTCCTTTAGGTTTTTCCCTTTTTTCTGTTCTCCCTTCTCCTCCCCCTTTTTTCTTTTTTTTTTATCATAGAATAATTTTTATTATTTCCAGAAGCATCATATCCAAAACAAAAAAACTCCTGCCACCATAAGGCATTACATAATTACATGTACATACCAATATTTGTCCCACATAGCACTATATTTAAAACTCAGAACTTCATAATAAGACAAATTACAGCATCTTCTCCCATCAACCATGGTATACCATATCTCATCTATAGCTCATACTCCTAACTAGGCCACACGGGTGCCGCCGCCTCAACATTAAATTTTCCAGTTACATACTCAGGCCAAACATATAACTAACATCCAGCCCTCTGAGGAAGTATATAAGGGGAAACCAATCAAACCAAACCTCAGTGTGTCAGCAGACAGGGTCATCACCGAGAGTGTACTTAGGGATTTGCTCCCTATGATGACCTGTACATTACTTGGGGGGGCCTATCCCACTGCCAGAGGCCCAGAGTAGTGATTACCATAGCAGGGGGGAGGGGGAGCCTGACACAAAGCTGAATTAAGATAAGCCTCCCATTTGGAAAAGTAAGCATGTAACTGCCCTCTGGCAGCATAGGTTAACTTTTCAAAGATAGCTAACCTAGAAATAGCTGCATGCCATGACAAAATGGGCGGAGGTAGAGGTTGCCGCCATTGTCTTAACAGGAGCCACTTAGCCTCCAGCAGAGCAACCAGGACCCAATTCTGGTGTTGCGGTCTCAAATGCTCTAACAGAGTCCGGTCGCCCAACAGTAACATAGGATGCGAGAGATCTATAGGCTGCCCCAACACTGCTGAGCAATCCATTGCTACCACTGACCAGAAAGGGGCTAATATTTGGCATTTCCATAAAAGGTGCAAAGTGTCAGCAGGGCTGTGCTTGCATCTCCAACATCGTGCGTGTGAGAGAGACCCCCACTTGAATAAGATAGCAGGCGTTCTTTACCATCTAAGCAGTATCTTAAGTTGGATTTGTTGGCTTCTAGCATCCTTGTAAATAGAGTGCACAGCATGAAGGCAGCGGGACCAAGTCTCCGGACCAATCTGACTACCAATTTCAGTGCCCCATGCCAATCTGCACGACTCTGTGTGATCAGGTTGCACTTCCCATAGGTACTATAAAACCTGCTTGCTAGCCCACAAAAGGAAAGTTTTCAAATGTAGCAAAGACAGCCAATGCCACTTCGCTTCCCCTTTACTCAACCAGTTAATGACCTGCACTGCATTGCGGAGTTGCAAGAACCTCCAAAAGTCCTGTGACTTTAATAGAAAATGTGCATGCAATTGTTCAAAAGGCATTAAAGTGCTAGAATCTGGCAAATAGAGGTCTTGCACAGTATGAATCCCTTTCCCTTCCCACGAGGCCCACGTCAGGGGTTTGTTGTCCACCCTAATAAGTGGGTTGTGCCATAGTTCCAAATACCTAAAAGGTAGCATGGCACCCTGCTTCGACACCCCAGTTGACTTCATAAGGTGCAACCAGGCATTTCTTGTGGCGTCCATGACTGGGGTAAGTTTGTCCAGGGGTATAGCAGCATTAGTTAAGAGTAGGCTAAGGGGGAAAGTCTGACAAATCTGCTTCTCTAATTGTACCCATGGCAGTACAATATCAGAGGTTGAAACAAACCATTTAACTGCCTGGGCAGCTAAAAAGCATCAGTGGTATCCCCGAAACCAAGGGAGCCCTAAACTGCCCCATGACCAATGTGCCCGTTATTTGTTAACACCCCATCTAGGTTTCCGTCCTTCTCATAGGAAATCTGAAATTAGCTTCTCTAACACTTGAAATACTTTGTTTGACAACACTATGGGGAGGTTATTTAGCAAATATGCTACCTGGGGCAGTATAAGCATTCAAAGCGCTGCTGCCTTCCCTAAAAGGGACAGATTTAACCGCTTCCAGCGTGCCACCTCAATTGTCAATTGTCCAAGTAATGGGGTAAAATTCCTAGGACTCTATATGCCCCCAGGTAAAGGGGATGTGTATTCCCAGATAGTGCAGATTGTCAGGTACCCATGACAGTTCCGTCCCCTGCAGGCACTCATAAGTACACGCTCCATTCAAGGGGGCAACACTAGTTTTCTTTTGGTTGACATGCAACCCTGATATGCTAGCAAATGAGTGCAGGGACTCCAGTACTCGAGAGAGGGGCTCTTGTGGTCAAGAGAGGGTGAGAAGTAAATTGTCAGCATAAGCCATTGTTAAATATTTGTGGTTAGCCACCCAAATTACCCGAATTTTCTTGTTGGCCTGGAGAATCTGTATTAGAGGGTCCAGGGCCAACAGAAAGAGTAACGGGGATAGTGGACACCCCTGACGAGTACCTCACTGCAAGGAAAAGGGCATGGATATATCCTTATTAGTAAGTATCCTAGCCATGGGTTTGTTGTACAGAACGTGAACCCACTGTTTAAAATAAGTACCAAAACCATATAGGTCAAGTACGGCATGCAGGTAGGGTCACTCTACCAAACTGAAAGCTTTAGAAAAATCTACTGCTAAAGCTGCCATAGGGGTGGAAGACAGCAAGGCTAGCCATTTAATGTTAAGCAAGAGGCGAATATTATCTGCCACTGCCCTACCTTTAGTAAAACCAGCCTGGGACGGGTGTATGATGGAGGGCAAAACCTCCATCATCTGTTTGGCAAGTATCTTCGCTACAATCTTAGTATCTACCGAGATTAGCGAGATAGGGCGGTAATCAGCACAACTTAATGGGTCATAGGATTTCTTCGGGATAAGGGTAATTAATGCCTCCCACATTGTTGACGGAAGGGAGCAAGTCAAGTGCACTTCTTGCAAAGCAGCAAGTAAGGGAGTACAGATTATGGGGCTTAAAAGTTGATATAACTCAGTGGTCATGCCATCCAGCCCTGGAGCTTTGCCCTTGGCCAGCTGAGACAGGGCTTTGCTAACTTCTGCCTCTGTGATCGGGGCATCCAAGGCACTTTTCATAGCTTCTGATAACAGGAATATGAGTTGACACACAGAAGCCCCTCAACTGACCCCTTACATGCCCTTTTTCCTGGGAGATTCGGGATCGAAACAGCAGCTGATAGTATTGTGCCATACATTCATTAACTTGCTTGGGGTCTGTAACTATCTCTGCATTTTCAGTTCTAAGGGCCTGAATGTGGGAAGCGGCTTGCTGCTTCCTCAGCTGGAAAGCCAATAACTTCCCGCTCTTATCCCCACCCTCCCAATGGGCATGTTTAGCCCTGATCATATGCCACTTAACCTGTTGGTGAAGTATAGTGTTTATCTGGTATTTTAAACCAACAATCCTCCACAGCATGGTGACATCCGGATCTCCAGCAGTGGTCGATTTAAACTGCGCCTCCATGTTGGAGAGTTCCGCTTGGAGTCCATTAAGTTCTTCCCTACGCTCCTTGTTTTTTCAAGCCACATAAGCTATAATATGCCCTCTTAACACCATTTTAAATGCCTCCTATACCATATTCATGGATGTATCCCCCGGCTTATTATGCGCAAAGTACTCCCGTGCAACGTCCTGGACCATACTTTGAAATGATGGATCCTTAATCAATAAGGGGTTACACCGCCATCTGGAGCCCTCCCCCCGGATGCCCTGCAATCTGAAGAGTGCAGGAAATGGGAGCATGATCTGATATTATAATGTCCTTAATCTCAGTTGCCACAATATCCTGAGCTGCCCATCTGTTCGTGAGCCAGAAATCAATGCGACTATAAGTTGTGTGAACCGGCGAGAAAAACAAATAGTCCCTCCTCGTAGTGTAGTCCCTCCACCAGACATCAGTCATGCCCCACTCGATCATCATTTCTAGCAGGGTGCCCATTGCTCTGGGTGAGTTTGGGGGGTGGGCTTAGAGTTATCCAAAAATATATCAGGTGCCATATTAAAATCACCCCTATCAAGAGTGGGCTATTATGATATCCCTCAGTAAGAGATTCCAATGCCTGATTAAGGTTAAGGAATACCCCTGGAGAGTCCATATTTGGTCTGTAGATATTTGCTAACACCACATGCCCCCCCGGGTAGGAGAATCTAGCCCCTATCCACCGATCCTGGGCATTGGTGATTGTCTTATCCACCATCCACAGGCATGATTTCCAAATCAAAATTGCTACCCCCTTGGACTTATTATGGGCTGAGCTAGCAATTACTGTCCCAACCCATGCTTTTTTGAGCCAACCAACATTCCTTGCAACAAGGTGTGTTTCCTGCAGCAACACAATATCTGCATGCAAGGAGTGGAGGTTCCTGAGAACAACACTTCACTTGACTGGATGATTTAGCCCCTTCACATTCCAAGATACGAGTTTAAGCTCCATGCCGTAATGCGTCACCACCATACTGAGGTTTCCATGGGGGGGGGAGAGAAAAAAAAAGGAATGTATTACTCACCTCAGGAGCCCTGAAAGAATGGGCAAGAGTAATAAGTCAGGATACCTGAGGTGTATAAGAGTGCTCAACAAGATCAAGACTGGCAAAATGTACCAGGCAGGATAAGACCCCAACTGACCTAGTAATTGAGAGAAAAACACAGGCAGGATTAAGTAACTCTCACTAAACAGTTACGAATTATATAACTGGGAAAATCCCCACTAAATTGTAAATTAAACAAAGAACTATATTAACTATTTTATGCCTCAAACCTCTACAACATTATATTAACAAGTATAAAGCACAGGCTAACGAGTCTTGGTGTATGCACAATGATGCTATACCCTGGCAAAATGCAAGGGTAAGCCTCTGCCATGCTAGCCAAAGTCTTGAAAAGGGCAGGAAGAGATCGGACCATCTAGTTACTGACAGGCTCAACCCCAGCCATGCCTAAACTTGACATAATCTCCAACACCACCCAAACTATACTGTAGGGTGGGGCATCTAAGTTGGAAATGAAAGAAAAAAAAAGAGAGAAAGGGGGGGCCCAGTCATTGGATGTTCCCACATGGGGGTCTGTAGTAGCCTGACATAAAATACCAACCTATACGAAAGGGATGGTTACATCTCACCCCTTCCAAACCCCCCAAATCCCACATAAATGCCCCAATCCCTGTCCCCCTGCTTCCTAGAGATTAATAACAAATACAGTCCTTATGTCATTCAATCCGGTAGAGGTGCTCCATCTGACAATATGGCCTCTTTGCTGTCACCCTGCTGACCTTTGGATAATGCTTCTGCAAAAGACAGAGTTCCTGGCTTAGTGAAGGGTGAGGAGTTAGTTGTAAGCTCCTCCGCATCAGGCAAGCTGTCAGACCATATTCCTGGTTCCACCACTTCCATAATGGCTTCATCCGGTATATCTTCTGGGTCCATTTGAACCCTGTGTAATGACTCCTATTTTGTTAACTTAGCTGGGGGTGCCATTTCCTGCCCTTCTGCAGAATCTATATCGCTGTGGGACCAGTGTCTAACTCGAGGTGCAGAATTAATGTCCCGCCGAGGTTTTGTGGAGGAGGTAGTACTAAGGATCACAGCCTGGTCGTATCCTCGCCTGTAGCCCTCCATATCTATGTGCTGAGATGGAAGAGGGTTAAGGGACCCACTCCCTGAGGAACTCATCCGATCCCTGTTAATGCCTCCTTGCATATTTCTGCCTCTAACTGGGTTCCTACTGTCTTTGTCTGGGTACCACAGCTTCCTAGGAGACAGATTTCTATGGTTCAGGTGCGGCCAGTTCTTGGAAACCCAAGCTTCAACCTCCCAAGGAGATTCCACCACTATCTCTTTCCCTTCTTTTGACACAGCCAAGTAAGCCAGCTGGCAGAATCCATACTTGAAGCCATGCTGAGTCAATACTTTTTTAACAGGGGCAAAGGCCTTCCTTCGAGCTGCCACCTCAGTGGAGAAGTCCCTGTAAAAAGAGATTTTTACCCCATGCCATATCACCTCCTCAAGATCTCTGGCAGCATGCAGGACTCGCTCCTTCGTGGAGTATCTTAAAAAATATGCCACTATGGGCCGAGGTCCATTTGTTTTTGGGCGAGGGCCATCAGGGACCTGGTGCGCTCTCTCCACTTCTATAGCCCCTTGCCACCTATCCCCCAGCATCTTGGGGATCTCCTCATTTAGAAATCTCTCCATATTAACCCCTTCAGAGCCCTCCGGTATGCCCAGTATTCTGATATTATTCCTTCCACTGTGATTCTCCTGATCCTCAGCTTGCTGCCATAAGGTGGCCAACCTACTCTCATGCTCTTGGAGGCACTGAAGGAGTTTGGCCTGACCTGATTCAAGGCTCTTAGTTCTTTGCTCAACAACATTAAATTTGTCCTTCAAAACTTGCACTTCTGCCACATTCCCAGCTAAAGCGGCTGATAGAGAGTCGACCCTGGAGATCAGAGTCTCCAGCAAAGACATGATGTGCTGCAATGAAGCTTGAACATTCGATCTGTGAGCAGGGGGCTCCGAGGCCATAATTAACAAACACTACACAACTGCTCCCATCCAGAGTGCTTATATAAAATGCTGATATCCAAGGCAGGTCCCCCAATAAAAAGCTTCCACTCCAAGGGGTATAGGGTCACGATCAGGGGCTAAATGCTCTCTATCCATGCAGAATGACCGCGCAGCTCCAGCCAAGCTTACGATGGTGGCATCCCAGGCACTCAAGTGTGAGGAGCACACAGCCTGTACAGTCCTGTACCAGTCTCAACTACTGCCTCCGATCTCAACTACTACCATGCTCCAAACGCTGCCAATACCTCACCAGACCAAAGTATGTGGCTACAGGAGTATACAGCTGTATTACTGTTAAAATCCGACCTCAGATGCCGGTAAACGGTCGCAAAACGGCAAAGCTGGGGCTTGTGCTGCGGTATTAAGTGGACATACTCTCCGGCATCCAAACCATGCCTCTCCTCTTTTTTTCTTTTTAGTGAGTGAGCCTATGCCTACCTTCTCTTTCTAACTTTCTAACTTAACAGCTTATTGCTATTTTGGTTGAGGTTCACTCAGTCCTGGATAAGACTCCTAATTGCCTCAAAAGTGAGACTTCATTGAGGTTCTAACACCTATTGTTTACTTTGGACCTTTTACATCAGAGATAGAGCAGTGTCAGTGGATCAGTAGGGGGCATACTCACCTCTGAGGCTGGGAGTTTAGAGGGTTGTGGGTTCAGTTCCCACATCTGGCACTTGGGTTAATATCCCAGTACTGATACTGTAGTACAGCATGAGGGGGTGCTGTACTTCTTAGGTGCTATCTTTCAGATGAGACATTAAACCGAGGTCCCATCTGCCTGTTCTGGTGGTAGTGCAGGTGGATGCTAAAGATCCCATGGCACTTATCGAAAAGAGTAGGGGAATTTTTTATTAACAAAACTTCAAAACAAGATAAAGAAAGAAAACCAGTGTTAAACCACACTTTTATAAGAGAATTATATATAGGAAAAAAAAAATAACAAAAGAAAAAAAAACAGTTCAAGAAAAATTAACACAAGAAAATTCAGTATTACTTCATACTGGTAAAAAGAAAAAACAACCAAAGGAACTGTAAAAGAAAACAAAGAGGGAAAGAAAATTTAATTCATGTAACAGGAACATCATTATCTGTTACCCATGGTAAATTCCTCCGGATCATATTCAGAATGGTATGATTGTATAGTCCAGCTTCACATTTGTAAATATTAGACAGTACTAAATTGATTTTCTGTAAAAGTTCAACATAGGAGAATTCCTTCTGCTGCAAAGTAAAAAAGAACCTGCTTTGCCAAATAAACCACTTAAATACTGCAAAAAGGACATGTAGTGTACCAGTTTCCCATTTACTCCAAGCCAGAGGGTATGAACCATAAATCAAAATTTCATATGTAACATTTGCAAAAGCTGGCTCTTTCCAGACATTGGCAACATAGTGCCAAAACACAGAAATATATGGACATAAGAAGTATAAATGTTGCATAGTTTTCAGTACTTGAGAGCAACCAGGATGAGAACAATTTTGTTCTTGTAACTGTTTGTGATATTGATTGCCCTTAACATTAAGCTTCTCATGACCACATAACCAGGTAACATCCCAAAGCTTAAGTGGAATACGCTTGTTAATCATTAAACCCTGTAATGATAAGAGTTGTGAATCAGAACATTTTGGAAATGTAATGCACTCCAAAAAATGGGACTCAAGTACTAACGGGTATATAAATTTCTTATGTTTTGAAAGTAGCCAATCACTTGGTGTTCGCCACTGTCTTAGTTTAATAAAAATTTCATGACGATAGGAACTCACAGAAGTTGTAGTGTTAAGACGGCCGAGATGGCCATCCTCCCATTCTTGGTACCAATTTTCAGCAGCTTGTTGAAAGAGACTCATCCATAATTTAGGGAGATGTTTCAATAAAGGTGGAAAATGAGAACCAAAAAATTGACAATAAAAAAAAAAACAGGGGGTTTATCATATTTAAACCACCCCTAGATACTGGTAAATATAAAATATTATGTTTTATGGGATTGAGGAGCTACCCCAAACAGCCTGGAAAAAAATACTAAATAAAATTGTTTCCTGTTGTTTAGGTGGGGGAAAAACATTACTCAAAAACAAAAAAAGGGGTAATAAATACATCAAAATCATATAAATACGTTTAAATTTAGTAAACTGCCATTTGTTCCAGTTCTGTACCATGATTCTGCCTTTTTCAAGTTGCATATCTCAGTTAAAGACTGCCGGAGTTGGGAAGCCAAAACAATACCCAGAATCTGTATTGGGTTTGACGTAAATTTAATATCAAGGATATGAACCTGGGCTGGGGAACCTCCTCCCAATTCGTACCCAAGACATTTACTTTTATTTAAAGAAGTACCAGAGAGGGATCCAAAGAAATCACACATATCAACTGAAGTTTGCACTGAAGGAACTGTAGGGGTGCAGATACAAATATCATTTGCATAAGCAAGAGCTGAAAAAGGAATTACCACACCTGGAACTGTGATGGGAGGTATCAACTTATTTAAGGTATGTAACAGCGGATCTATACTAAAAACATATAATAAAGGGCTAGCTGGACAACCCCGCCTCACTCCCCTTTTTACCAGAAGCAAAGGCCCCAGATGTCTATTAACCAGAGGGGATAGTGTAGCAGACTTATAGATTTTATGAAACGAAAAGATTAAAACCAAAGGGATACCATAATGCTGCAAAGTAAGCCATAAAAAATCATGGTTTATAGAATCAAAAGCACCCTTCTGATCTAGAGACAAAATAAACCCTGATAAACCAGCTGTATTGGACCGATCAAAGAGTTCACGTAAAAAAAGCAACTGATCAATTATGGAGTGACTTGAAATCGCACAGGACTGTGCTGGAGAAATTAAATGTTGGGATACAGTCAAAAGATGGGTATTCAAAATTTTCATTAACATTTTCAGATCAACATTTAAGAGGCTAATTGGTCTTCAATTTGAAAGGAGTTTTCTATCACCTGTCTTATGTAAAAAAATTAGAATACCTCCCATCATTTCCAGAGGGAATTCAGAATTCATCAACAGGTCATTACAGATATCAGCAAGCTCCTGTGAAAATGCAGTGCCCATAGGTTTATAGAGTTCTGAAGTTAAACCATCTTTACTGGGTGCTGTATTACTTAAAAGGGAATGAATAGCAGTAAGTACTTCTTGAGGTGTGTGAGGACTCACTACACTAGAGAGTGTGGAGGGGGGGGACAGTCTGGAACATCTACATTACATAGGCCTGAGCAGCAACTAAATCAACAGGCTGGTCCTGGAAAACCAACGCCAAGTATGATGTCACTTCTGACATCATATCTTGCTGCATAACCTTTTCCTGACCATCTTGCCCCATAATACTATCAAAAACCCTTTTCCTGACCCTTTCTTTACTGCCAAGAAAGGGGCAAATAGTTGCAAAGTTACCCTGTGTACAAAATTTCTGTTGAAATTTTAAGACTGTGGATTGATGCTTATGAAAAGGTGCCATTTTGTCCTTAAAGATTTTTATTTGAGAGGAAAAATCATGTTTAGTGGTTTGGGCCATAGACATTATTTTCTGCAATTGTTTCCTAAATTTTAGATAAGAAAAATAGGCTGTTTCCAGCTGAAGCTTCCCAAAAAAATTTCAACAGGGAAATGATGTCTGCTTTAGTATCAATCCACCATAAAAGAAGATCTTCATACATTTCATACAAGGACTTTCTAGCTTGCATAAAATATTGCAAATGTTGCAAAATGTCTTGTTGTGCCAACAGCTGAGAGTTAAGCCTCCAGATGCCTCTAACAAAAGAGGACGCAACCGTGGACCCAACTGTGATGCATAGAGAACAATAGTCAGATAATTCCACAGGGGTAACCCAAACCAAATTCAGTGGTAATGATTTATTAATAAAAAAATAAATCTATCCTGGTAGCCAGGGTACCTTTATGAAAAATAGGCATGGTGGTCTCATGTAATCGAGCATATGCATCAATCAAACTTGCTGTCTGAACAACCTTAGCCAAGCATGGCATATCACAAAATAATTTAGTGGTTTTTACACCCTTACTCATATCCTTAGTAGACATTCCACAATTAAAATCTCCCCCAAACAACATGAAATGAAGTATGCAAATATGGCTGAATAAGTTGAAACAAATCAACCTTAGTCGCTTTTGTTTGTGGTGCATAAACATTAATTAATCGGAAACAAACCCCCTGGATTAGTACATCAAAAATCAATACCAGGCCCAGGACCAGATCAATTAACTTCAAAACTTACATGTCTGTATTATGAAAAAGTATAGCAACCCCAATACAGGGTTCTAATCCTAACAACCAGTAGGAAACCCCAGTATGCCAGCATTTTGAAGAACTGGAAATTTCAGTGACCGTATGTAACTGTGTGTCTTGTATAAAGAATACATTACAATGTAAGCACTTTAAGAAGGAAAATAATGCAGACTGTCATAGTTTGTTCTTAATGCTATTCACATTCAGCGGATAGAAAGATAATCAATCAATCAATCAAAACTTTATTTTTAAAAAGCACTTTTCTCAAACCAAAGCGCCTGAAAGAATGAAGGAATGAAGGAGATGTTCAGATAAATCAAAGGAAAAGGTTCAAGGGGGCTTATGTTTATTTTTTTTCCCTTTCTTTGTGGTAGAGGAGATAGTCTTAACTGGAAGGACCGAGAGCGGATCCCCTTCAGATTCCACATCTAAAGCCTTTTCCGAGGTATCAGCCCCAGGCTGGAAGGATTCAGATTCTGCGTCAGAAGCATCCTGAGCAAGCCGAAGGTCATGGAAACAATTAGTTGTGGGAGTACCAACCAATTTAGGGACTTTAGAGGCTGGCTGTCTATTATAAGACTTGCGCCTAGTTTCCCTAGAATGAAAAGATATTTCTTGCCGAAGTTGGGGGGGCATTGACTGTGCATTGAGAAGGGTAGATGTCTGAAGTGGAGGGCCACTCTTTGAAGCCTCAGAAGTGCTTTACAAAGGGGAGGGAGGATGTGTAGTGGCCAAGGGATCTGTAATAATAGAGAAAGGCTCAGAAAGGAGTGACACAGAAAAGGGGGGCAGGGTGGGGAAACTTTTGTGTGAATGACTCGTGAACGCTGTGCAATAGCAATCAGTAGTCTTTGTTCCTGTGAATCATGTGGATCTGGTTGCTGATGGGCTGCCTCAGGACAAGTAACATAAGAATGACCAATTGCACCACATAAGGAACAAACCACTATGTTTTCACATTGCTCATTCATGTGCCCCAGAGAAATACAAAGCGTACAGAGCAAATGATCACAGGCACTACTGATATGACCTGAATGCCCACACCTACAGCAGGATTTGGGCTGCCCTGCATAAAAGAGTACCCCCCATCTTGCCCCAAAAATACACAATTGGGAAGATGCTGTAAGCCATCTTCAGAAGAATGTAGTATAACCCTGATTCTCCAACCCCCTGTCCAAATGTCCTCAGAGTTAAATATTGCTTCAGAGTGTCCCAATACCATGCATCTCTGTTTTAACCAGTAAACCAGTAAATGAGATCTGTAACAGTTACTCCCTCATTTCTAAAAATAACTGTTACTGTTTTATGAGCAGATTTAGTTAGTGGAAATACATCAAAAGGGGACCATAAAGGAGTTTGTCAAACTTTTTGGTAACCATTCTAAAATTTATCTAAACCACTATTTAATTTGAAACTGATGAAAATTGCAAGCTGTCCTTTAACAAAGTTTTTGCAACAAATGTTCTATCTGGTAAAGTTTCCATACCCCCTTTATAAATAAAACGAACTGCATTATGCCACTTGGCAGAAAAGGGTGGAGAGCAAAAAACAGAAGCATAGGAGCGCGGGGCAGTCCGCTCTAGGCCAGATGCAGATCCTGACGATGGGCCTGTAGGGGCTTCCTCAGTAGCCTGGTCATCTATTTGCTCCACAGATGAAAAAGGTTCCATCTGAGGGGAATGTTCCTTAGTAGAAAGTAGAATTTTATTTGGATTAAGGTAAAGTTCTGGGTTCTGTGTCAACTGCAATTCAGAAGGGAGAGCTAAAGGTGAACTTGTAGTGTCCGAAGATTGGGCTCCATGGGGTAGGCCTGACCAACCATGTCCTGAGGCGCTGAGGTGCTTAACTTTGTAGCTGGTGGAGAAGGAGCATGCAACACTTTCTTCACCATATTAACCCCAGGAATAACGACCGGGGAGAAGTCAGAAATCCAGCTGCCAGAATCGGGGAGCTGCGTCAAGCTGGCAGATGTTAAGGCTTTATTTACTGACCATGAAGCATCTGCTTCTTCTACTTGGTCAGACCAAGAGTGTTTCTGCTCATACTTAGACTTAGCAACAATTTTTACCACTCTCTGTTTAGCAGAAAAAGAAAAGACTGTAGCCTGTTGTTGGTCAGAGACAGTAGAAGAATAAATGGTGCCTGTAACAGATTTCCCTGGGCCAAAAGATTAAGGCTTTGTTTCTGTAGCTGCGCTGACTTTTGAGTGAAGTTCTGGATTCATTGGCATAGCAGCCTCAATGTCATTCTGCAAAAACACAGCTGTTACAGCTGCCTCAGGTAATGCTTCCTCATTACGCGGTATGTCAAGAGGCAAAGGCTGCAAGGAATGACAGGCTGTCAATTCTGTTTGTTCCACTTCAGAAGATTTTGGAAATGGTGCTAACTTCGCAACCATATTTGTCTGCTGAGGAGAAGCATTCATTAGCCCTTCGGATTCTTCATACACACCCGGCTCTGAGGGTGCTTCAAAAAATATATCAGATTCCATATTCTCTGGATTAGAAGCAGCAATTGGCCCCACAGCCAGCAGCACATCCTGCTGTATTGAAGGCTGCTCAGCAACTGAGCCCTCCATCCTGATGGTCAGCAAGTCCCCCTACTGACGAGTAGGGGAATTTCCCTAGTGTCCTGGCCAATTTTCCCTCATTCACTAAAAATATCACCAACAGCTTAATCTGGTTCAAGGTCAGTTGGCATGAATTTGTATTCCCCTGCCCCAGGTTGTGCCTTAAAATAGGCAGGATTTGTCTAGTGCACTTACCCAGTCAACAAAAACTAAAAAAAAAAAACTTAAAAGAGGTTTTTACACTCATTGCCGCTCTTGTTTTTTCTTATAGGGCTTACTCCCCTATAAGAGGGCTACACTTTTTTTTGGTATCTCTGGAAGAGAGCTCCCTATTCAGGGGATGTTCCATCTCTCTCTCTCTCTCTGTCTCTCTCTGCTCTCTCTCTCTCTCTCTCTTACCCTCTACTCTTTATTGCTATTGGTACCATTTGAAGGAGGGGAAATTGAGGTAATCTTTTTTTGAGGACTCCCCACCTTGGAAGTGCTGGTGTGTGCTCTGATTGTTGTAAATAGACATGTTGATGTTACTTTGCAAGTTTTTTAGGTCCTTTTCTCATTATTGTTTTAGTTGTCAAACATAGGGGATTAATAGATATTGAGTATGGTCCAAGTTGTATTCTGGAATCAATGTACTGATATTAAATTTTCTCGGCTGGACTATGGATAATTCAACATTTTTTTTGTTCTTATAATGTTAGTGGTCTAACAAACCCAGTGAAATGCAATAAAGTTCTTAGTTACCTGAAGATATCTGGTGTGGACGTTATCTTTCTGCAAGAGACACAGCTCTCTCCTCAAGAACATACAAAATTGGGTTGTTTTTTATTTGGTGCCTCAGCTGATTTGCTTCCTACAAAAAAAGTCAGAGGAAAAGAGTTGCAATTCTAATCCCTGCTTGGGTACCCTTTGATCAGTTTGATACAATATCAGATAAAGATGCCAGATTTGTTTTTATGAAAGGCCTTGGTCAGGCTCTTACTTTAGCATCTATCTATTATCGCCCAGTGTCAGAATTTCAAGTTTATCAAACCATCTTCCTTACTTTACAGCAATGTGCAGAAGGAGAGGTGATATGTGGTGATGATTTTAATATTTTACTTCATCCTCAGTTGGATTCCATGTCTACAATTCTGAAGCATGAATATGAAGCCTCTAAGAAGGTTGCTAGGTTATTGGGAGAACTAAAATTTGGTGAAGCTTGGCATAATTTACATAGGTCACAAAAGGTCTATACCTTTTACTCACCGCCACACAAAATTTACTCTCAGATTGACAATTTTTTTCTCCCTGGTGAAACCCTAAACTGTGTTCAAAAGTGTTCAGCTGGAGATATGGTCTTGTCTGACCATGCTCTTCTTTTCATTAGCATGAGGTTGGGAGACTTTCAACGTAATACTTTTTAGAGACTCAACTTGTCTTTGTTACAGGACAAAGAGGTGCAACAAACAATTTGAGAAACTTAAGAACAGGCCTTTTTAGATAATGATTCCTCAGGTACTTCCCCTGCCCTTTTATGGGATACAATAAAGGCTACTATATGGGGAAAATTTAGATAGTTGGCAGTCTGTAAAAAAGACAGAAGCATGAGGCAAGGAGGGAAGAATTAAGGCAGCAGATTTAGCAGCTGGAGGCTCAGCAACAAATTTCATTTGATAAAAATAGGGCCAAGGCCCTTGTAACACTTAAGAAGAAACTTAATAATATGCTTGATTACCATGTTGAACAAAAATTTCTAGTTTTAAGACAAAAGTATCATGAGGGTGGTCCCAGAGCCACTAGACTCCTGGCTGATTAATTGAGGATTCAGAAGGCCAAGGCAACCATGTTATCTATAAAACATCTGGTTACCCATCAATTGTTTCATTTTACCCCAGAAATTACAGAGGCATTCAAAGTATATTATACTGATCTACCTTTATATTCCAGGTCTCTCTTCAGACTCAGCCCAATTAACTCAATACTTAAACAATTTATCTCTTCCATCATTATCTTCTCGGGTAAATCAAACGTTGATGATCTCCATATCGGCAACAGAAGCATTAGCAGAAATTGTTCACTTTAAATTAGTAAATGTCCTGGAACAGATGGCTTGCCTGAGGAATTTTATAAACAGTACAGGGATAAAATCTCCCCTTTGTTAGTACAGGTCTATCAAGCATCCATGACCTGGGAAGCTCTTATTCCTACTTTATAATCTCAGATGATCATGTCTGTTGTACTCAAACCTGGAAAGAACACTACTAACTGTGCCTCTTACAGGCCTATATCCATTCTTAATAAAGATTACAAGATACTTACCTCTATTATAGCTCGACAGTTGCAAAAGATGATACTAGATCTAATTCATTTGGATCAAACAGGGTTTATTTCTTGGCCAACAGGCTTGAGATAATTTAAGAAGGACAGTACATGTTCTAGATCATTTACAGACATCACAATAACCAGTACTTCTTCTAAGTCTGGATGCAGAAAAGGTCTTTGATAAGGTCTCATAGTCCTTTCTGTAGGTGTCCTTGGCCAGGTTTGGGTTTTCAAAAGATTTTATTCATTTTCTATTTAAATTAAACATAAACCGGTTGGTTACATCAGGGCTAATGGTCATGTTTCTCCATTGTTCACCTTAGGGAGAGACAGTCATCAGGGTTGCCCCGTCCCCATTTTTGTTTGCACTATATATTGAGCCTTTGGCACAGGGTATATGGGAAAACTCTGCTATATTGCAGGGGTAGTTCTACGGAGTATGGGGCAGCATAAGTTAGCATTGTATGTAAACTATATTTTATTATATTTAACTAGTCCTGTTACTTCGTTACTGGCAGTATATGATCATATTTCTATTTTCACTAAGCTTTCAGGTTATACTTTGAATACTGCCAAGATGAACATGCTAACTTTTAGTTATGCTATTCCCTCAAAATTTCAGAAACTTTACCCATTGAGGTGGGATCTCCCATATATACAATATCTAGGAATTCATCTATCCTCTAATGATGATCAGTTGTATCAGTTAAATTGTTCCCCACTCCTTACATGCTTAAAAACTGACATCTAGTGTTGGTTAGTTTAGCTCCTTCCCCTTCATTTTTGTAGAAGAAGAAGAAGAAAAAGAATCAGCATTTATATAGCGCTTTTCATACACTGTGTATCCCAAAGCACTTTACAAACAATATTAGATGGTAATGAAGTGACTGAATGTGTAGTGGTGGCAATATTGCACATCAACACCCACACACAGCCTAGGCAATTGCATGAACCAGTTTATGGGAAGGGGACTCTTAGCCAGGACACCAGGAATGTCCCCTACTCTTTGAGAAGAGTTTCTTGGGTTCTTTTACTTTCATCTGGACACCCACCAGGACAGTGCCAGGATGGGTAGAAGGGATCTCAGTTTAATGTCTCATCCGAAGGATGGCACACCCCATCAGTACAGCACCCCACTAATACTGCACTCAGATGCCACCATTTTTAGGTGTAAGACCAGCCCTGGTGTGGCTCAAGAACCCACAAACTTCTGGTCCAGAGGTGGATGTGCTACCAACTGAGCCACACTGACACCTCATATTCAGGACTTAAAAATTAATTTGCTGCCTTGTTTCTTCCTCCTCTTTCAATATGTTCCATGTAGTATCCCATTGAAAGACTTAGAAGCTTGGCAGGAGCTGTTCATGAAATACATCTGGCAATCCAGGAGACCTAGGATCTTTCAATAGATTGTATGTCTCCCAAAACAACAAGGAGGTTTGGCTGTTCCTTGTTTATTGGGGTATTGGACTGCAGCCCAAATCTGCATTGTTATATTATTAGGGCATGTCAACTATTAATCCCACTGGAAAATGATAGATTTTGTTTACCTCCTCCCCCCATTATTACAAATTTTTCTCCTACTTGACCTTTGAGTTGGGAGAGGTCCCCTTTCTCGGATACAGAGGCTATTTTGAAGGGGGCTTTATGATGCCAGTTTGACAACAGTTTTGTTGACCGGCATCACAGTGATGGAATTTATGTTGACCACAAGGTACAGTGACATAAATCCCGAAGAACTCCTGGTCCCTTTTTTCTATTGAGGGGGCTTCACTCCCCAAATACCCATGAATAGGGCTCTGCCCCCCACACCCTCTGTTCTAGATATAATCAACTCAGAGTCAGAGTTGATTTGGGGAGGGGTGCAGGACCAGGAAGCAGTGTGCCCAGGTCTCTGGCACACCATTACAGTCAACTGTTGGTGTTGTCAGCACTGACATAGTTCACTGTAATGGTGTCGCTGTGGGAGAGGTGCACCACTGGAGGGATGCTGAAATGATTTAAACCATGGTGCTACTAACTTTTTTTCTATGGAAGTACAGGGGTTGGTTGTCTGACCCTAAGTTTTTGCCTGCCCACACTGATCACTGTTTTTTCCTTATGGCCCATGGAGGCGTTTATGCACCATGGCATCTACACTCTGGGAACATTTCTGTATGTACTGATGTAAATAAATTCTCAGTGTATAACAACTTGATATAGAAGTGTCTAAAGAATCTGAAAAATAGATAGAAATTTAATTTCTCTCCTCCTTTTCACACAACCTTGAGTATTCTACCACCATTGTTAGTTTTCTGGACCCCACAGTCACCATTAAGGATGGAACCTTACATACATGTATTTACAGGAAGCCGACAGACAGATACATACATAAGAAAAGTAATCACCCAAACCACACAAAAAATCTGTCATATACAGTCAAGGGCTCCAATGTCACCGTATTTGTTCAAATGAGGATGACAGAGACACACATTTGGCTATGTTGAAAAACACCTTTGTTGAGCAGGGACACACTTCCAGAGAAATTGACAGGATAACAGAACATGCAATGCAAGTACCAAGACAACAACTACTTCAATATAAAGAAAAGACAGCTAACAGACAGAATACCGTTAGTAGTCACATATCATCCAGACCTTGAACTTCTGCATAAGATTATTAAAAACCTCCACCCAATATTTAGTGAGGATGAAACCCTTAATTGTATTTTTAAGGAACTACCACTACTATCCTTTAAACAACCACCAAATTTAACCAGTCTGACTATAAGGAGCAAACTTTCACGAGAACAAAATACCATACCACACAATGGCACACAACCCTGCAACCAACGCACCTGTAAGACTTGTGAGCTCATTTCCACCTCGGACTGTGTGGTTACATCACAAAACAGACAATTCAAGGTGCATGGGAGTTATACATGCACATCACAACATGTTGTTTATTTCATTCAGTGCAAGAGATGTCCACAAACAGGTTATGCTGGAGAGACAAGCTAACAGCTCTGCACTAGGATGAACTCAAGCAGACATACTATTAAAACAAAGAAGACTGAAAAACCAGTGGGGCACCACTTCTCCCAGCCTGACCACTCAATTTTGGATATGTTAGTAATGGTCTTAAAAGGAAATCTCAAAAACACACAACAGACACGAGCTTTTGAGATTAAACTTATTTTACATCTCAGTATGGTAGCAGATGGGATAAACATTTTTTTTTTTAAATTCACACTTTATTTATTTTAGCAAACAGATAAAGAACAAGGATCAAAATACAATCGTGATAAGAAACATGGTAAGTCATGAAAGGGAAAAAAGCAACAACAACCCTCCCCCCCAAACCTCACCACCCCTTCCCCTTCCCAGGAGGATGCCACCAGCAACAGCAATAAGGCTCTAGTGAGGGAGTTAAAGCCTGTAAATAGACAAAGGAGAAGAAAGGTAAAGAGAAGTAAAGAGAAGAAAGGAGAAGAAAAGAATAGAAGAGAAGAAGGAGGGGGTAGGAAAAACAGCCAAGGCGAGTTGCACAGTAATAGCAAATCAAAGGGAGAGGGGGGAATGAAGAACCCCACGTGGGATCCTAATGGAGGTACAGGGCATATAATTTACCCCATTTCTTATGGAAAGCTGACAAGGCATGCCGAGAACTGGCAATCAGTTTTTCAATTTTAAGACCTTGTGACATTTCTGCCACCCATTCCTGGTATGAGATTACAGATTGATCTACCCTGTGGCGAAGAACTAATCTTTTGACAGCCATTGAAATGAGGGCCATGTGGTGTTTCCTTTCATTAACTTTGATAGTGGAATAAATTCCTAACACACAAATTTAGGGTGTAAATAAGTCCTGTAGGCCCAAAAGAGGATTCAAACTATCCCGGATATGTCTCCACAAAGGGGCAACTTTATCACAAGCCCAAAATATGTGCAGAATATTCCCCTGGTCAACGCCACACCTAGTACAATTAGGAGAACTTGCTTTCCCAAATTTGACTAAATTTACCGGAGTGTAGTACATATTATTGACTATATAAAACTGTGTGAGTTTATTTCTATCTAGTGAGAGAAATCAGTTAAATCTGACCACACCTGATTCCAAGATAGGGGGAGTTAACAAACAGTGTATCCCACACCTTGGAGCCAGATAAAACTTCAGGGCTTTTCTGAGAAGGAGGTGTGCATAGAGTTTGTGGCAATGGAATGGGGTTCGTTGGCCCAGGACTTAAGCAAATCTAGAAGAGGTTGGATACTAGACACCTTTTCACCAAACCAAAATCCTTGACTATGAGGTGTCTCAGCTGGAATACCTTGAATGTGTACTGAGAGGAATGTCAAATTTGGACATCAGGTCCCGGAGGATCCAATTGAGTCCTGAAAATAGAGGTCATACTGCATAATCACGGATTTGCGGTAACCAAGAGGGGAGCAACCAGTGTGAACCCAGCTTGATGTTGGGGTTGAGAACCAGCGGTTGGGCAGGGTCCTTAGAGTTATGTATTCTAACCGAGGTACAATACTGGTTGAAAACCTTGACTGAAGTCCCAATCACGGATCTACCTATTTGGGTATGTAGAACTGAGAGATTGTAGTAAAAAAATGGACTGAGGGTCTATATTGTGGGTCTTCAGAAGGTTAATTTTGAGCTGCAACCAGTTAGGCTGATAAATATCATGGGAGGGAGAGAGAGAGAACCACCTGCCCATTTTCGCCAGGTGGCTGGCCCAATAATAAAACTCAAAGTTGGGCAGACGAAGGCCACCATTGGTCTTAGGCATACATAATTTGAAAAAGGCTCTCCTTGGTTGCTTACCCTTCCAGATGAATTTAGTTACCGAAGTGTGTATTTTTTGAAAAAAGGATTTAGGTAGCCAGATATTTAGTAGGCTTAAAGGGTAAAAAATACGTGGAAGTATATTCATCTTAATTATGTTTATTCTTCCACCTATAGATAGGGGGGAGGTTTATCCACCTATTAAGATCACCTTGGACCCTGTCTAGCAGGTCATCTAGGTTGAGTTTCCTAATTGTGTTGATATCTCGGGCTAGGTAGATACCTAGATATTTGAGATGGTCAGGTGCCCATTTCATTCTGAAATGGGCTACGTCCACGTGAAATAGAAAAGGATTAAGCGAGAATATTTCGGATTTAGTCAAGTTCAATTTATAATTTGATACCTCCCCAAAATGTATGATAATCTTTAGGACTTCTTGAATGGAACTGACTGGATCCGTGAGTGTAACAGAATGTCGTCTGCAAATACCGACATAGTGAGTGCTTGCTGGCCAGTAAGACACCCGGTAATATCAGGTGAGGATTTGATATGCACTAATAGAGGTTCCAAATAAAGGTTAAATAAATACGGCGATAATGGGCAGCCTTGACGAGTACCCGAGTATAGAGGAAATCTGGAAGAAAACACCCCATTGCAGTAAACTTTCACCAAGGGGGAGCTATAAATCGCTTTAACCCACTGAACAAATTGTGCCGGAAAGCCCATCTTATTAAGGGTAGCCCACAAAAATTCCCAGCTAACACTATCAAAGGCCTTTTCGGCATCTAAGGCTATCGAGGCCATGGGGAATTGAGAGTCCTGGGCAGCATAAAAAATGTGCGAGAGAGTTTTTATGTGATCAGATGCCGATCTCCCCTGAACAAAGCCTACCTGTTCCATACTTAGGAGTGTTTGCCAGACTTGTCTAATTCTCAGTGAAAGAATTTTGGTCAGAATCTTGATATCGCAGTTAAGCAAAGAAATTGGTCTATAGTTGGCGGGATCTAAAGCAGATTTATAGGATTTAGGTACTAAGATTATAGTTGCTTCTAATAAGGAGGGATCTAAGGGTCCTGAGGTAAGAATGTAATTGAACAGTTTTAGTAGTGCAGGGGCGAGTTCACAACTGAAAGATTTATAGAAATTTTGAGAAAACCCATCTGGGCCAGGGGCTTTGTCCAGGGTGAGACCATGGATAGCATCTGTGATTTCCTCTAAGGTGATGGGAGTGGATAAGGCCTCACAGTGACTAACATGGAGCTTGGGAAAGGGGGGTATTCTCAAGGAACTCTATTATGCTTGGGAGCTTCGAGGGGGGAGTCTTGGTCCCATACAGGCTCTTATAAAAGGCTTGGAAAACCCCAGCGATGTCCATCGGGTTGGTTTTAATGGATCTGTCATTAGCTTTAATGCCTGGAATCAATCTTGAACTCTCTATTTCTTTAAGCCTAAGAGCTAGTAGTCTACCTGGCTTTTCACCTTGATCAAGATATTTCGTTTTGGACTTCAGGATAGTGTATTCTGTTTTCTCATGAATTAAGTCCTCGTATTCATCTTTAAGCCTGTATAGGTTTTTCAGGTTCTCTTGAGAATATGAGGTGGAAAGTTTCTCCTCGGCCACTTTGATCTTATTAGCTAAAGAATTGATTCTCTCCAACCTCAATTTTTTCCATCTGGATGCTTCTTTGATAAATTCACCCCTGAGGAAACATTTCAGTGAGCACCAAACCAGATCGTACCTGGGGACTGAGCCTTGGTTAATCTTCAAGAAAGATGAAATCAGTACTTTGAAAAATGACGTAGTCTGTTCATCTTTCAAAATCTGATTATTAAGTTTTCGGGTAGTGTCACGTTGACCCGGAGGCCCTGGCGCAAGTTTGACTCATGTCATAGCATGGTCCGAAATAACAATAGGCTCAATGTTGGTGGAGGAAATATTAGACAAAAGGTTGGTGCTCACCAAGATGTAATCTATCCATGACCAGGAGTTATGAGTTGGTGAATAGAAGGTATAAGACTTAGTGGAAGGGTTCAGAAGTTTCCATGGATCCTCCAACCCCAGCAGCGAACATAAATCTGTTAGGGCTAGCTGGTCAGGTGGCATGGCTCTGGTACAATTACCAGACCAATCCAATGCCTGTGAAGGAGCAATGTTCCAGTCCCCACCTAAAACAAAGTTAGATGGCAGGAAGGCACTCAGTAGGTCAGCCAGACCCATCAAGAATTCAGCATCGCCCCCCACAGGACCATATATAGAGCCTAGGACAACCTCAGAGTTATAGAGCATTCCATGGACAAAAACATATCTACCATTTGTGTCCTGAACACATTTCTTCAACATAAAGTGTATATTATGTTTGACCAAAATAGCGACCCCTTTACTGTTGGTGGTCTGACCTGAAGCAAAGACTTGTGAGAAACCTTTAAATCATAGCAGATTAGATTCCTTTACCATAATATGGGTCTCTTGGAGAAAGAGAATATCCACCCCTGCTAATGTGCAATTGAGTAGAATCTGGCCCCTCTTGGCTGTTTCTCTCAGCCCCCTCACATTCCAGGTAGCAAACTTAACATTGTTTAATGCCATTATTACCAGTAAGTAACAGGCTCGAAAATAAAATTGAAAATTGGCACCTCCTGAGAGATTGACTGATGGCTGACATCCCCCTCCAGAAACAGCAGCTTGACCAACCCCAAATGCCTGTAATGCATGATGATACTAGATACAGCACAAGAAAGGCATAACACCAACCAGATAAGCATAAAGTCATCAGAATCATAGGCCAAGCACCCATAATACAAAAACACTGAGTTTACCTTATTAATCCTGAACCCACCCTCCCTATCCCCCTCCTTAAACCAACATAACTATATACAAATCCCACCCATAGTAGGTAACATTGTAAAGCTATAGAAATTGCATCTGGTTCCAGAACCCGGCCCCTCCGATACCATGGCCTGGTCCTTGGCTCTCTGGTCATATGAAAGTGATCTGCATATAGGTGCCAGATGCCAAGGTCATCAGACATAGAGTATAAACAGTAGGATCTAAGAATATGGGTTGGCCATGGTATCCAGATCCCCCATCTACAGCCGTGAGGCAAGATCAGAAAGCAAAATTCACCTCCCGACTCCCCCCCACCCACAACAAACCGAGTAGACAACTACCCTTAGAGGAAAAACATTCTTGGGGAGACAACTGACTGGTCAGTCAAATGAAATACCGACTAGACCCTTCACTAAAACGAGGAAGAGGCAAATACTAAATCAGATGGTAGCTGAGCCGAGCAGATAAAAAACCGGGAAAGTGGGATTTTTACCTGGAGAACGACCCCCAAGACGCATTGGCCCAAAATAATCCTCCATGAGGCCCAGGCTCTAGGTCGGAGTAATAAGGAGGAAGCACAGGTCGAAATCACGGGGACGGACGAAGTGGTCCGGCTAACATTCCTCCGGGAACACGAGCCTGTACTCAAGTTCTGGTCCCACAAACGGAACCAGGAAACGAGGAGCCTCTTGGATTCGGGCCAAGTTAACGCCACAGGCCTCGCGGCCTATCTCGGCCTCAATTGAGCAGCTACTCCAGGTCGGCCAAGACTATCACAGACCCAGGTAGGCCACACTAGTAACAGGCCTCATACAGCAGGGGGAAATTAAAAATTCCAGGCTAACCAAAAATGCTATATGCTAAATTATAAGCAGGCCCCAGAACCTAAGGCATGACTAATCAAGTCAGTCCCCTTTGAATAAGCTAGGGAGTCTCTTTGTAAGGTCAGCCAAAGCATGGTCCAGGTCTTCGTAGGACTGTCCACTGCCGTCCAGGGAAACCACCAATTTCACCGGGTACACCATTCTGAACCTGATTTCGGCGGCGATTAATTTTTTAACAATTGGGTGATAGGCAGCTCTCCTCTTATGAACATCATAAGGTAAGTCTTGAGTAATTCTCAATTTAACATGATTCCATTGCAGAGAGTCCAATTCCTTGATTTTAGTTAAAACTTGCTGGCGTTCAATGTAACTCAGGAATTTAATGATGAGTGGTCTGGGGGGAGAGCTCGGTGGGGGTCTGGGCTTCAGTGATCTGTGGGCTCTCTCTATATGGTAGGATTGGTTAATCGGGGAAGGACTGACCACTTTATTTAGAAAAAGCTGGACAAACTTGACCGTGTCATTATCCTCGGCTTCCGAAGCCCTAGAATAAGAACATTATTCCTTCTGCTCAGTCCCTCAAGATCTTCTGTTTTAGCCTGCAATTTTGTATTTGTTGCTTCAGTTTGACGATCTCTGGGTCTGTTTTATTCCTCCAACGGTCCAATGAAGTAACACTGGATTCCAGATCCCCACTTGCCTTGATAAGTCTGAGAAATCTTTCCTGATGGATTTGATCTCGCTAGATATCTCTTGTAGAGTTTCTCTGAAGGGTAATATTTCTTGAAGAAAGCGATCTTCCGTCAGTAAAGTATTTGGAGATGCAGGAGCAGTTTGTTTGGAGGAATGTGCAGGGTTAGCATTCCTAGCCTTCTTAGAGGCCTTTTCAGGTGTTGTTGGTGGAGTGTGTCTCACACTGGCTGACTTCATGTCAGCTTCCATCGTTGCAAAAACGCAGTGAAATCTTCAAGCGCCCTAAAAATCAGCCCAAAGATGCTAAAGGTAGACAGCAAACCTTTAGGGTCGCTATTACTGGAAAAAATGTCTATATTTCAGTTGAAAAAAGCTATTTTTGTAGGTGGAGGAAGGGAGCCTGGGAGAGAGCTGCTCTCAGCCACACTGCATCACGTGACTCCATGGAATAAACATTGATCTGGGTTTCATAGGACATTACAGAAATTGACATCCACAGACCTCTTCTTCTTCAAACTGGCATATTATAGAACTTCAGCATGTGTGGGGTGTTGGTGTGGGTGTATGTTTGTATGAGTGTATGTGTGTGAGTATGTGTTGTGAGGTATATGAATATAGCAGGTGTGGGGCTTGCTGTCACATTGAAGTAGGCTTCTATTTAGACACATAGAGTTACAGTGTGTTTCTATTCTTACTTCACACATATAATGAATATTCATTCCTCCTTACTTTTTACCTTCACCTGGGATTGGGGTTGATTCCATTGTGCCATATTCAGATTACCTAATCTGTTACTGTACATACAGGAATGTTATCATAGACTGTCTCATATTTTTTTAACTCTGAACATATTGTGATGCAAGATCTCATTTGCATGGGGGTTCTGGCCATATCTTTTTACATTAGGCTAGTATTGTAGTGATTTGTGGAAATGTAGGTATGTTAGACATCTGGTCTTACAGACATACTTAATATTTACTTTTAGTTACCTTACCCTGTGGAGGGTGGCATTTTTATTTCATTGTAGTTCTATCCAGAATCCTTTGGAAATCTTACTATGCAGATAGGAGTAAGGTTAAATACTGTCATATTTTTGTTGTGTAGGTATTAGGATACATGATCCCTTTTACTTGGGATTTCATGACAAGTTGAATTCCTTTGGGGGAAATTGCAGTGACTTATATGAATGAAGGTTCATTAGGAGAGAGACAGTGTGTGTGTGTGTGTGTGTGTGTGTGTGTGTGTGTGTGTGTGTGTGTATCTCCTTAAAGCTAGTTATCCCCCCCTCGCATTATGGGGCTGTGGGGTGGGGTAGGGTGTATTGTTTGTGTGAAGAGGAGGAGAGAAATGAAATTGTTATCTCTTTTTCAGATTCCTTAGACACGTCTGGTACATCAAGTTGTTATTCACTGAGAATTTATTTACATCAGTACATATCAGGCTACATGGTCTTAATTCCTTGGTGGCCCATGGCAAGAGTTTTTTGTTTGACACTAACACTGTCAATTTACATTTAAATTATCATTTATAAAGTCCTGTCACTACACTATAGGTTTTTGAAGTTTATGGAACATGATATCTAGCTGAAGAGTATAGCTGGGTGATCAGTCCAGCTAAGTTTCACACATCATACATTGTGCACTAATGTTTTTAAGACAGCTTTACTGGTAATTTCTTGTCTATAATGCATACATTGAAACTTCTTGGAGTCCTGAGACAAGCTCAGTATGTCTTTAACCTGAGTGGTGGTTGTTTTTTAGTAATCATATCCTTATACACACTGTGACACTCATAGCTTGATTTAAGAGTCAACTGCTCCAGCAGTGTTTTCCTATGTCAATTTAATTTATTTGCAGTAGGATTCTTTGTATGTGTTTTGCACCATGCACCTTTGACCCTGGGACCTTCCCAGCTGAAGGTAACATGGTACTGTTAAACTTCTCTGACATCATCTTCTGTATTTTTCTAAATGAGTATTTTAAACCAATGGGGATTTCTCTGTTTTTTTCTGCATGATCTAGCTGTTCAAAGTATTGTTTTTTCTGAACAAATGCCATTACGCTTCTGAAGAAGGACTGGTTGGTCTGAAAGCTAGAGCACTTTGTTCTTGATGTTACTTCTATGTTGGTCCATTAAAAGGTATCAAATCATTTGCTTCTGGATCTGTTCTTGCAAGGAGCAATACGGCAAATACTAAATCTAGATTGTAATATACGGGGTAAAGTATCTATGGTACATTCTCTCTGATATAATATTTATCAATGCTGTCTGTTACTGTTAATGTTCCTGTTTGTACTTGCTTCTTCTATCTGATATTTAATGAAGTTAGAGTATAAAAAAAGAAGGTACTGGTACATACACTCCTGTGCTCACCCATGCCCTTAACAGGTAGCTCCTCCAACAAAGTGACGGATGTAGCCACCTGCTTCAGACCTCTCCCCAGTCTCCTGAAGTCTTCCTGTACCATGTCTGATTCTTTCTCAGCCAGGTCATTAGTTTCTAAGTGGACAATGACATCCAGACCCCTTCCCTTCCTGTCCTCTTGGCAATCCCTAGGATCCTCCTCTCATCTCTCCTTGCAGTGGCACCCGGTAGGCACCTGACTCCCCAGACTCCCCCACCCCATTCCTAGCTGCATTCTCTTCACTATTGAGTCCCCCACCATGATTTGCTTCCTCCTTTTCTGTGGTCATGCGCACTCCTCGCTGAGGTTGCCACCTTGGTCGACCTCCACATCTGTCTGTTCCACTGCCTCAGTTGCCTCAGATTGGCAGTCCCTCTCAGCTAGTGGGGCATAGGTGTTATGAAGTGGGGTAGGTGTTGGGATGTGCCTTCTGTTAACCTCCCTAACCCTCCTTGAGCCCACTGTCATTCACAAGGCAATGTTGCTGCCCCCTGCTCCCACAAAAAAAAATCAGGCAAACAAAGTAAAATTCCCCATTCTAGAACAAACACCAATGTAAACAGGTAAAAATGATAACTCTTTGTGTTGCGGTAACTTCCCTTCTTCAAAGATAGCACCCTCTTCTTCACTTGCTGCTATTTCTTCCATGGGATGCCAGCTTCTGTCTCCAGTAAATCTGCTTAGCTCCTTAAAGCTCCTTTGCTAGGCAGATTATTTAAATTAGGGAAAATCCCTTCTGACTGATTAAAGTGGATACATTTTCTTTGTCTCCTCAGCTATTTAAATTAGGGACAATCCCTGTAGGTTAATTAAAATGGATACATTTCCTTTGTCTCCACAGTGGGACTGGAGTTACATTGCTGACCCCTGTTCCCACAAAAAACAATCAGGCAAGCAAAGTAAAATTCCCTATCTATGCACACAGCTACCCAGAACCTAGAACAAACATCAATGTAAACAGGTAAAAATGAAAGCATTTTGTGTTGCAGTCACTTCCTTTCCTCGATGATAGCAGCTGCCTCTTCACTGGCTACAGTTTCTTCCCCGGAATGCCCGCTTCCAATCTGCTTTTCATAAACACCAGTCAACCATCTCCTCCCTGCTGTGGGTCACTGACTCTATCCTCACTGAAATAGATCAGAGGCATGTCACAGAGGCCATTTTCATTGACCTGACCAAAGCCATTGACATAGAAACACAGAAATTATCAGCAGATAAGGACCAGGCCCAGCCAGTCTGCCTGTAGGCCATATACATTGCATGTGGCCATTGACCCTATGTGATCAAGTGGCTTTTCATCACTCCCTTCCCTCTCAAAATTCCCTAGTGCCTGTCCCAGGCATGCCTAAACTCCCTCCACTGTGTCTTCCCCCACTACCTCTTATAGCAAACTCTTCCAAGCATTGACTACCCTTTCTGTGTAGAAACACTTCCTCACATTACCTCTTAATTTTCCCCTTCTAATTTCATATTGTGCCCCCTTGTTCTAGTACTTTTTCTACACTGGAAAAGGTCCCCTACCTGCCCTTTGTTTACATATGAACATACAAAATTGCCAGCAGATACAGGCCCTATGGTCTATCTAGTCTGCTCGAGTGTGCAGTACTTCAACCCATTAGACTGCAGCTGCCCCCTTCCCATTAACTCCTCCCTCCTCCAACTGCCCCCCGGTATGTACTTTCCCCTTGAATTTGTCCCACCCCCTCTTGAAGCACCCTACAGTCTGCACTGATACGAGCTGCTTCGGCAGTGCATTCCACCCTGTTACCATTCTTTCAGTGTAGTAGTGCCTCCTCCTTTCCCTCCTCAATCTGCCCCCCCTTAACTTCAGGGAGTTCCCTGTGGTATCTCTTCCATCCTGGAGTGTGAACCCACCCCAGAAGCCTACTCTGTTCATCCTCTTCAGGTACTTGAAGGTCTTGATCATGTCCCCCCTCTCTCTCTCTCTCTCTCTCTCTTTCTCTCTCTTCTGTCATTCAATGCATGCATATTGAGCTCATCTAGTCTTTCCTCGTAAGTTCTATCCCCAAACCCCTGGATCATCTTTATTGCTCTTCACTGCACTGCCTCCAGTAGTTGATATCCCTTTTCAAGTATGGGTGCCAGAAATGCACACAGTATTCCACGTGCGGCCTCACCAGGGACCTGTACAGGGGCAATATGACTTTGCTTCATCTGGATATAAGCCCCCTTGCTATACACCCCAGCATCCTGTTAGCCTTAGCGGCTACCTTCCTACACTGGCCAACTGGTTTAATTCCCTGATCAACAGCAGTTTCAGATCCTACTCCTCATTGGATGTGGACAGTTTGATATCATCTATCCAGTAGCTGTATCTTGAGTTTGGCTCCAAAATGCATCACCTTGCACTTCTTGGCATTGAACCCAAGCTGCCAGGTGTGTGACCACTCCTTGAGTCTTGCCAAGTTCTCCTACAGTAATTAGCCACCCTCCTTCCCATCCACTTCAGCACAGATCTTGGTGTCATTGGCAAAGTGGCTGATCTTATTCTTGACCCCAACTGCTATGTCTGTGATGAATATGTTAAACAGGACTGATCCCAGTACTGATCCCAGTGGGACGCCACTTGTCACTGCTCTGGGCTCCGATGCTTCTCCTCCCAAAACTGCCCTCTGTTGTATGTCCCTCAGCCAGTTTTCTACCCATTGGGCTAGTTTCCACCCTATACCAAGACTCCTCAACTTGCAAGTCAACTTTCCATGTGGCACTAAATCAAAAAATGCCTTGCTGAAATCCAGGTAGACTACATCTACCGCATGGCCCTCATCCAGCGCACTTGTGACCCAGTCAATAAAATCAACCAAGTTTGTCTGACAGGATCTGCCAGCAACAATCCCATGCTCTCTGTCATCTTATAGATCATTATGCACAAGAAACTGCACCAGCCTTTCTTTGAGGATAGATTCCATCAGCTTCCCCACAATTGTGGGGAGACTCACTGGTTTGTAGTTTCCTAGTTCATCCTTGGGCTCACTTTTGTGGAGAGGTACCACGTGCACCTCCCTCCAATCTCTGGGCACACATCCTGTATTTAGTGAGGTGTTGAACAGATCCACTAGTGGTTCTGCCAAAACCTCTGCCAGCTCCCTTAGCACCCTGGGATGTACCCCATTTTGCCCAGGTGCCTTGTCTACCCTCAGGGACTTAAGGCCCTCCAGCACCCTTTTCACCGTGATGACCCCGTCTGTGGTTGTCTCACCCCCCCATGCCTGTGCCCCCTTTCCCTGCAGGATCAGGCCCATCCTTCTCCATTGTGAACACTGAACAGAAGTACTCATTAAGTACTTCTTCCTTCTCGGACCCCTTTTCTACCCACCCACTTCCTTTCCTGATCCTAACTATTTGATCCTTGCACTTCCTCTTTTCTCTGACATACCTGAAGAAATTCTATTCTCCTTCCTTAAACCCCTGTGCTAATTTCCTTTCCCTGGCTGACTTTGCAGTCCTGACCACTCTGCTCACTTCTCTGGCTTTCCTCTCATAGTCCTCCTTATCCTCTGCCCTGTTGGTTCTCTTGTAGGTTTGGAAGGCCCTTCTCTTATCCCTCACCTTCTCCGTTACCTCTCTGGTCATCCAACTTGGATACTTGGTCCTTGATTTCTTTTGCTGGCTCTTGACACAAGTTTTAGTGGATTCAATCAGCCCTAGTTTTATGATCTCCCATTTCTGCTCTTTGTTCTTGTCAGGGTAGATGCCATCTATGTGTGTTCTCATTAATTGCCCCATCCTGCCAAAGTCTGCCTTTCTGAAGTCCAGGACCTTTGTTTTTGTATTGTGGATCTCTCTACCAAAACTGATACAGAACTACACTGTGTGGTGATCGCTACCAGCCAGTGGTTCTTCTACCATTATATCTGTGACCTGTTCTCCATCCTCCAGCACCAGGTTTAGAATATTTTCTTGCCTTGTTGACACTGTCACCCTTTGGGCCAGGAGGCCATCCTGGATTGCTTCCAGGAGGATCTGCTCCCTGGTGCATATGGTGGCTGAGATACTCCAATCAACCCTTGTAAATTGAAGTCTTCCACCACCACAGTGCTCAGTTTACCACAGAGTCTCCTTAGCTGCTCTCCTAGCTCCCAATACATGTCCTCTTTCTGGGTTGGGGGCCTATAAACTACCCCCAATGAGACCTTAGCCCCCTTTGGGACATGGAGTTGTATCCAAATGACTTCTGACCTACCTACTTTTCCCTCTTACTTGATGCATCCAGTCCCTTCCCTTATGTAAATGGCTACTCCCCCCCTTACCCTTTTCTCTGTCCTTCCTGGATAATTTAAATCCAGGGATGGCCAAGTCCCAGTCATGGTTTTGGGTTGCCCATGTATCAGTGATGGCTGCTATGTCCACCTCTCCTTCTGCCAGCAGTGCCTGCAGCTCTGCCATCTTATTCCTCAGGCTCCTAGCATTCAGTGATACCACCCTCCACCCTGACTATCTCCCAGCTGCCCACTTACTCTGCCCTACCCCCATCCTAGACAAAGTAGGCCCTATCACTGCTATGGGGGAGGTCCTCTGGACCTCCTCTTCTGATTCACTTCACCTCCCCAGCCCCCCCACAGCAAGTTTAAATTATACTTTGTGGTGACAAATTTCCTCAGTCTCTGCTTCAGCACCTCTGAACCTTCCTTGTTTATGTCCTTGAGGTACTTGAAAGTTTCAATCATGCCCCCTTGGCTCTCTCCTCTCCTCCAATGAGTACATATTGAGGTCCCTTAGTCTCTCCTCATATGTTTTGTGGTGCAAGCACTGCACCATCTTTGTCACACTTCTGTGGATAGTCTCCACCTTATTTATGTCCTTATGAATGTGTGGCCTCCAGAACAGCATGCAGTACTCAAGATGAGGCCTTATGAACGTGTTATACAATGGAAGACTAGGTTTGCTGGCCAAGGCACCTAATTTCACCCGAGCTCTTTCCTTCTAGGTTGCTTGAAAGGACAGAGCAAAGAACCTTACCAGAGCAAGGGAAAGGATTAAGGCTTCTTTTGGCTAGGCAGATTTACTGTGTGTTGTTATTTTTATTTTGTACTTACAGGGATTGTTACTGTTTGTTGCTAACATTTTATTGCTTTATTTTTCTCTGTTTCAAATTGTTGTTGCTGGGTGTACCTTCTGCTGCATTATTACAGGGTGTGCCTACAGGTGTGTGCTAACAGATTACTGCTGTAATCTTCTGATTAAAATTGTCTTTTGCAAGAGCAGGGCCATTCTTGATGTCCTGCAGGTGGCAGGCCTCAGACAGCTAGTTTTGGAACCCACTCATAAGGGAGCAATCTTAGACCTCATACTCTCAAATGGGGTCAATGAGAGGATCTCAGATCTAGAAGTGGGTTGCCATCAGGGAACAACAGACCATCAAACAGTGTGGTTCACATTAAACCTAGCTACAGAGTCAGGCCATACAAAAGTGAGGGTACTGAACTTCAGGAGGGCTGACTTTGGCAAGATGGGAGAGTGCCTCAGAAAAGCAGTAGCAAACAGGCTAGAAGGAGGTGTGGAGCAACAATGGGGAATCATCAAAACTGCCATCACAGAGGCAACAAGCCCTTGTGTGAAGCAAATAAACAAATCAAAATGAAAGAAAAAAACACTATGGTTCTCAAAAGAGGTGGCTGTGAAAGTCAGGAAGAAAAAGATAGCATTCATAGAAACATGGAAACATAGACTTTGACAGTAGATAAGGACCACTTGGCCCACCCAGTCTGCCCATTTCCCTACCTACTGGATAAGCTGCAGATTCTAGTTAACCACCAGCCTACTTCCTGCCACCCCCCACTACAATTGACTTGTGTCTGTCCCATGCATGTTTGAATTCCCCCCCACTGTTTTAGCCACAACAACCTCTCCAGGAAGGCAGTTCCATGCATCCACCACTCTTTCTGTGAAAAAAGATTTCCTCACATTACTCCTGAGCCGTTCCCCCTCTATCTTTAAATTGTGTCCCCTTGTTCTTACACATCTCTTTTTCTGAAAGATGCTACCCTCCTGAACTTTGTTGATTTCCTTGAGGTATCTGAATGTTTCTATCATGTCCCCAGAAGTATAAGGAAACACAGAAGGAGCAGGACAGAGAGCTGTACCAGTTAACACAGAAGGAAGCAGGAAGGGAAGTCAGAATAGCAAAGGCCCAAACTGAGGAAAAGATAGCCAACTCAGTTAAGAAAGAGGATAAAACCTTTTACAGATACATCAGCGAGCATAGAAAGACAAAGGGAGGGATAGTGAGGCTGAATAGAATGAACGGTGGGTGGGCAGAGGGGGGACATTGAAAAAGCAGGGATACTGAATGAATATTTCTGCTCAGTAGTCCCAAAAGAGGAGAGAGAAGTGCCTAATCCAATTAACAGAAGCACTCTTGATAGGGGGGTCGATCCCAGTCCTTTCACAGAAGAAAGGGTTCTGCAAGAGCTCCTAAAACTGAAGGTGGACAAAGCAACGGGGCCTGATGGAATTTACCCCAGAATTCTAAAAGAATTAAGGGAGGAACTAGTGAAACCACTGGCTACTCTTTTTAATAAATCATGAGAGAATGGTGTGGTACCCGAGGACTGGAGGAAAGTGGATGTGATTCCTCTTCACAAAAGTGGGACCAAATCAGAGGCAGGAAATTACAGACCTGTCAGTTTGACCTCTGTGGTAGGGAAAGTGATGGAGTCACTTCTGAAGGAAAGAATAGTTGAGTACCTAGAGGCCAGTGGGGCACAGGACCCAAGGCAGCATGGGTTCACAGTGGGAAGGTCATGTCAGATGAATCTAATAGATTTCTTTGACTGGGTGACCAAAGTAGTAGACCATGGAGGGGCTGTGGACATGGCCTACATAGACTTTAGCAAGGCATTTGACACAGTCCCACACAAAAGATTAATAGTCAAATTAACCAGTCTGGGAGTGGGTCCCAGGGTGGTAGCCTGGGTAAAACATTGGTAGGACAATAGGACACAGAAGGTAATTGTAAATGGAGTCCACTCTGAAGAAATAGGGGTTACTAGTGGGGTACCGCAGGGTTCAGTATTGGGTCCAGTCTTTTTTAATGTCTTCTTAAGTAACATTGCAGAGGGACTAGAAGAAAAAGTATGCCTCTTTGCAGATGACACAAAGATCTTCAACAGGGTTGATATACAAGGAGGCGTGGAAAGGATGAGAAGAGACTTGGCAAGGTTGAAGGAATGGTCAGAAGTATGGCAGCTAGGATTCAATACAAAGAAGTGCAAAATAATTCACCTGGGAAACAAGAACCCAGGGGAAGAATACACAATGGGGAGGGAGGTAGTAACAACAACAAAAAAGGAAAGGGGACCTGGGGTAATCATATCAGATGACCTTAAGGTTAGCAAGCAATGTGAGAAGGCAGTAGGGAGGGCTGGGGTATACGGGGATGCATAGGGAGAGGCATCAGCAGCAGAAAACAGGAAGTTGCTGTCCCTCTGTACAGACAGTTGGTGAGACCCCATCGGGAGTACTGTGTGCAGTTCTGGAGACCCATCTCCACAAGGACATAGACAGGATAGAGGCAGTCCAGAGGAGGACAACTAAACTGGTGCAGGGTCTGCAAGAGAAGCCATATGAGGAGAAACTAAAGGAGCTTAATATGTATACCATTGAGGAAAGAAGGGAGAGGGTGGACATGATTGAAACTTTTAAGTACCACAGTGGAATCAACAAAGTCCAAGAGGGTAGCACCTTTCAGAAAAAGAGACATGCAAGAACAAAGGGACACAATTTAAAGATAGAGGGGGGGCAGTTAAGGGGCAATGTGAGGAAGTATTATTTCACAGAGAGGGTAGTGGATGCATGGAACAGCTTTCCTGAGGAGGTTGTGGGGTCTAAAACTGTGGGAGAATTCAAGAATGCGTGGGACAGACATAAGGCAATTCTTGTGGGGGGGTAGGAAGAAATAGGCTGTTGGTTAACTAGGATCTGCGGCCTATCCTGTAGGTAGGGAAATGGGCAGACTAGATGGGCCAAGCAGTCCTTATCTGCCATCAAAGTCTATGTTTCTGTGCTTCTATATATTTTGTTACTGCTTTATTTTTCTCTGTAGCAAAGTGTTTCTTACAGGGTATATCTTCTATGAAATTATTACAGGTGGCACTTGCATTTTTGTGACTTTTTATCATTAGGCTAAGCAAAATTACTGTTGCCACTACTTTATTGTATTTTTTTTTTTTTTTGCTGAAAGGTTTTTGTCTCAGAGGTGTTGCAGTCTCCTTCTCACATTGAAGGAGCTAATTGCTTTCCTCCCACAGCTCTTCCAGGAGATTAGGTGTGTATCTGGGGGGTGGAGCTGACAAACTGTTAGAAACTTCCAACAGAAAGAAGGGTTAAAAGGTCAGGTTAGTTGATATCTTGAAGGTGGAAGACTAGGTTTGCTGGCCAAGGCACCTAGCTTCACCTGAGCTCACTCCTTCTAGGTTGCTTGAAAGGACAGAGCAAAAAACCTTACCAGAGCAAGGGAAAGGATTAAGGCTTCTTTTGACTAGGCAGATTTCCTGTGTGTTGTTATTTTTATTTTGTACTCCCAGAGATTGTTATTGTTTGTTGCTAACATTTTATTGCTTTATTTTTCTCTGATTCAAGTTGTTGTTGCTGGGTATACCTTTTGCTGCATTTTACAGGGTGTGCCTACAGGTATGTGCCAACAGATTACTGCTGTAGTCTTCTGATTCAAATTATCTTTTGCAAGGTATATCTTTTGTTACTGCTTTATTTTTTTCTGTAGCAAAGTGTTTCTTACAGGGTATATTATCTGTGAAATTATTACAGGTGGTGCTTTACAGGTTTTACAGTTTTATCTGTCATTAAGATAAGTTTTCAGGTCTACTGCATTTGTTGCTGGCTGATTGTTTCTGCTCTTACCTCCTTATTTCTTTCATCCGTGGTTCTTCTTTTTCAGCAGGGGAAGGGCCCAGCCACCAACCCCATCCCCAACCACCCCATTCTACACTCCTTTTATAGGGTAGCACAGTCGTAACATTTACTGTGGCAAAGCAGGATGGGGCAGATCAGTGGGGTATCCGCACGGTGACCTCATTTACGGGGCACTAGTAATTTAACTTGTTATAACAAGTTATACAAAAACAAACAAAACACAAAATCAAACTTTTGCTTTCATTTTCTTCCTTCTAATTACTCTGACCAGGTTATAAACCCAGCAACTTATCTGGAATGGGTATCATTAACTGCAGCTACTGTGGAACACTTTTCAGAAGGGCAGTTTTACAGGATTTAGGACACTGTCCTACATGCTTGGCCATTGGAGATCTAAGGGCTCAGCTCCAGGCTGCATGGACAGAGATTGCACTCCTCAAATTGCATATTATAGAGAAAATATATTATAAGAACCACCCGCCATTTCCCTAACATCCAACAGAAGCACCTCGACCGCAGAGGGTAGTTGGTCCTGAAGGTTGGCAGGTGGTTAGGAGGGGCAAATCGGGTGCCCCATCACTCGATGTTCTCCAACATATTACCTCCACAAACCATATAAAACTACAAACAGGTATCTGCCTCTATCTCCAAAATCAAACAAAGGGGCAGAGGACACTGCAGAGCAGGACACTGCAGCACAGGAGCTAGCACAACATAACTCACCCAAAACAGGAACCAAAACAAAAAGAAACAAAAAGGAAATCCAAAAAACTTCTGATCTTAGGAGACTCCATGATTCGAGTTGATACTTATCTCCAGCCAGGGGTAATGGTCAGATGTCTCCCAGGAACATCAGCATGGAGAGACACTGACTGCATTGTTAAAATTGTTCAGGAAGCAGGAGAAAACATTGATGCCCTGGTACACATAGGGACTAATGATCTTGCCAGTCGGTCAGTTGTAGAAGCCTAGGAACACCTGACCAGGCTGGGTGACAAACTATCATCCATTTCATCTGGCATCTCCATCTCTGAGATCCTGCCAGTCTGGGAGAGGGGGAAAGATGGACAGAAGGTCAGAGAAGGGGAGATAGGGGAGCTAAACATGTGGCTCAAGGGCTGGTGCCAGGAAAAAGGACACACATTTGTAGGGAACTGGCAACAATTTGGGGACTGAAAGTTCTTTAAATTTGATGGACTGCATCTGACTAAGGAGGAAGTCAGTGCATTGGGGCAGAAATTTGATGTATTTGCAGAATATTTAAACTAGCAAATCGGGAGAGGGGTGTAGCACTCCATACATCGAATGGGAAGAACACCCTTCCCCCTCAGCTAGTGGTCAAACAGGAGTTCATCATGTTTGCAGTTCATTTGCATCACCAGGTAAGGAAAAAGGTTTGGCTGCCCATACAGTGCACAGGGGAAAATGCCAGACCTCATCCAACAACTAACACACCGAAATCTGGCCAATGGAAAATCATGTACACAAATGCTCACAGTCAGGGAAACAAGATCCCAGACCTGCAGGCAATAATGACAGAGGCTAAACTGGACATAGTAGCAATTAGAGAGACGTAGTTTACCAGTAACCACACTTGGGAGACTTCAGTACCTGGTTATGTACTGTTCAGAAGAGACCAAGGTGCAAAAAGGGGTGAGGGGTGGAGTGGCCCTGTATGTCAATGAAAATATCAAAGCTACAGAAATTCAGAATACACATAAGGAGCCAGAAGAACTGTGGGTCACCCTGGAAAGAGGAAATGGGACAACCATACGAACTGGGTTCTCTACAGGCCCCCAGACCAGGGGAAGGACATAAACACATTACTGTTAGAAGATATACAAAACATGACAGCTAAAGGGGAGGTTCTGAAAATGGGAGACTTCAACATACCAGCTACTGATTAGTCAATACCAGCAGGAGCATCTGCCAGAATTAGACACATGGTGGATTCCCTGCAGGGGGAGGGCCTCAAACAACTGGTACAGCAACCCACAAGGGCAGGGCTATCTTAGATCTAGTACTGACTAACAGGGAAAGGATCACAGATGTCTAGGTAGAAGGTCACCTGGGGGCCACTGACTATTACATGGTATGGTTTAATGTGGCCACTAGAACTAAATCATCCCATTCCAAGGCAAAAATATGGGACTTCAGAGGAGGTGACTTTGATAAGATGGCCAACAGAGTTAAGCTACCCTGGCAAAAAGAAATACAGGTGAGAGGGTATAGGCAAAGTGGGCAGGCATTAAGGATACAATACTTGAAGCAACATCCCACTGTGTTAGAGAGAAAATGAAGTGCAAAAGAAGAAGGAAACCACTTTGGTTCTCAAAAACAGTAGCAGAAAAGGTCAGAGCCAAAAGGCTGGCCTTCAGGAAATATAAGGGAATGCAGCAGGATGAAGATAGGGAGGCATACCAAACTTCCCTAAGGGAAGCAAAGAAGACTGTAAGGCAGACAAAGGCCCAAACTGAAGAAACACTAGCACAAACAGTAAAAGAAGGTGACAAGACTTTCTATAGATACATTAGTGAAAGGAGAAAGTCCGGAGGGGGTATTGCTAATATCAAAGGAGCTAAGGGGGTGTCTGAGGAGGAGGACCATGTAAAAGCATCTATCCTAAATAGATACTTCTGCTCAATATTTACTGAAGAGAAGGTTGGGCAGGGCCCACAGCCGAGCACCATGGACACAGGTGGGGGGAGGTGAGCACCAGTCCCTTCACAAAAGAAAGGGTCCTACAAGAGCTCGATAAGCTCAGGGTGGACAAGGCAATGGGACATGATGGCATACATCCCAGGGTACTATTGAGCTAAGGGTGGAACTAGTAGAGCCATTATCAGAACTGTTTAGTGAGTCTCTAACCACAACACAGGTCCCAGAAGACTAGAGAAGGGCTCATGTGATCCCGCTCCACAAGAGTGGTAGCAGGGAGGAGGCAGGTAACTACAGACCAGTCAGTCTTACCTCAGTAGTGGGCAAGATTATGGAGACACTCCTTTAGGAAAGGACAGTGCAACACCTGGATTCCAAAGAAGCACAGGATCCAAGACAGCATGGGTTTACAAAAGGATGGTCCTGTCAAACTAATCTCATAGATTTCTTTGACAGGGTAACCAGAGTGGTGGACCAAGGGGGAGCAGTGGATGTCGCCAACCTCGACTTCAGCAAAGCTTTCGATACTGTTCCACATAGAAGATTGATTAATAAGCTGGGTATGCTCAGAGTGGGTCAGAAGTTGGTCAACTGGGTGGCAAACTGGTTGACGGGAAGAAAACAGAGAGTGGTGGTAAACAGTATACAGTCAGAAGAGATGCAGGTCACAAGTGGGGTACCTCAGGGATCAGTCCTGGGGCCAGTTCTCTTCAATATCTTCATCAGTGATGTTGCAGATGGACTGGAGGGTGAGGTTTGTCTGTTTGCAGATGGCACCAAGATCTGCAACAGAGTAGATGATCCAGATGGGGTGGGCAGAATGAGAAGAGATCTGGATAAACTCACAAAATGGTCAGAAGAGTGGCAACTGGGGTTTAATGCAAAGAAGTGCAAGATCATGCACCTAGAGAAGAGAAACCCTGAAGCCACCTATTGGCTGGGAGGGGAGTTTCTGGCAGTCACAAGGGAAGAAAGAGACTTGGGCATCATCATCACTGATGACCTGAAAGTATCCAAGCAGACCACTAAAGCAGTAGGTAAGGCTAAGGGGATGTTGGAATGTATTAGTAGGGTCATCACAAGTTGGAAGAGGGAGGGAATAATCCCTCTTTACCAGACACTGGTTAGGCCCCATCTGGAGTACTGCAGCAGTACTGGAGGCCACACCTTATCAAGGACATTAACCAAATTGAGGCAGTCCAGAGAAGGGCAACCAAAATGGTGCAGGGACTGCATCAGAAAACATATGATGACAGATTAATGGAGCTCAATATGTATACCCTAGAGCAAAGGAGGGAGAGAGAGGTCATATGATCGAAACATTCAAACACCTTAATGGCATTAACAAGATGAAAGAGTCTAACATGTTTTAATATAAGAAAAATAGCAGGACAAGAGGACACAGCATGAGATTAGAGGGAGGCCAGTTAAAGGGTAATGTGAGGAAGTTCTTTTTCACAGAAAGGGTGTGGATACATGGAACGGCCTACCTCAGGAAGTGGTGGATATGAATACAGTGCAGGACTTCAAACAGGCATGGGATAGGCATAAGGGAGCAATACATTTGAGTATGAATAGATAGGCCATGGACAGAGCAAAGGCCGATGGTACATTTATAAGGTACAAAAAGAAATGAGCAGACAGGATGGGCCTTGCGGTCCTTATCTGCCATCACCTTCTATGTTTCTATGTTTCTATTACCACCTCCCTACCTTCTGCTAATGATACCCCTGCCTATGCACCCCAGCAAGCCACTGACCCTTCCTGCAGCCTTTGTGCACTGCTTTGATACCTTAAGGTCATCAGAGATACAGTAATAACACCTAGATCCCTTTCGTCTTTGGTGACAGTCAGCTCCTCCCTCCAACCTGTAGCTTTCCCCAGGGTTCCCTCTACCCAGGTGCATTATTTTGCACTTCTTTGCATTGAACCTCAATTGCCACATCTCTGACCATCTTTTAAGTTTCTTCAAGCCCCACTTCTTTTTCTGCATTCTTTCTGGAATATCCACCCTGTTGCAAATCTTGGTGTCATCTGCAAACAGGTAGACCTTTCCTTCCAGCCCCTGTGCAATGTCACTAATGAAGATGTTGAACAGGACAGGTCCTAGTTCTGATCCCTGCAGTGCCCAGCTGGTCACCCCTCACTTCCCAGATTGTACCCCATTTACCACCACCCTCTGTCTCCTGTCTGTTAACCAGTTCCTAACCCAGTTCACCACCTTGTCTTCCATGCCCAGACTACTGATCTTGTTAATCAGTTTTCTTTGTGGGATGGTGTTGAAGGCTTTGCTGAAGTCTAGGTAAGCAACATCTACCACCACTCCCTGATTTACTTCCCTAGTCACCGAATCGAAAAAATCTATCTAATTCATTTTAGACAACCTTCCTGTTGTGAGTCTGTGTTGCCTCAGATCCCGAGTAACCCTGGATTCCAGGTATGCCACTATTCTTTCTTTCAGCAGTGTCTCCATGATCTTTCCCACCACTGAGGTGAGGCTGACTGGCCTGTAGTTTCCCACCTTCTCCCTACTGTGTTTTTGTGCAGTGGGAATACATTTGCCCTCCTCCAGTCCTCTGGAACCACACCCATGCTGAGTGAGTCTATGAACAGGGCCATCAGAGGCCCTGCTAGTTCCCTTCATGGCTCCTTAATATCCTTGTGTGGATGCTGTCTGGCCCCATGGACTTATCCATCTTCAGCTTTGTGAGTTCTTTCAGAACTCTTTTCACTGTAAATTGACTGGTGTCCACTTCTCCCCCCATTGCCTCAGCAACCCAACTGTGGTCCTTGACCCTCCCCTCCCTTAATATCCTCAGTAGTATGTAATCTGGCCCCATGATTTTATCCACCTTCAGGTATATGAGTTACTACAGAACTCTCTCCACTGTGAATGGGCTGGTGTCCACTTCGGTTTACCTATACCACGGCGACATTGACAGACACAATGCCGAATGTCGGCATTGTGCTGTCAGCATAGACAGTGTGTTTTCTTCAGGAGGCTGTGGCCCTTGAACCCCCATGTGGGGGGCTCCACCCCTTCCCCCCAATATTTAATTATTCAACTGTAAGTTGGAGATGTCTCGGAAGGGGGAGAAACACCAGTAGATGCACTGCTGGTGTCAGTGGGGACTATTACAGCAACCTGTCAATTTATGTCAATTTCTGTCACTGTAATGGTCTTCTTTGAGGATGTTTCATTGTGCAATTGGCATACAATCCATTTCTCCCCCCATTTCCTCTACTCCCCAGCTGTGGTCCTTGACCCTCTCCCTCCTTAGTGAACACCAAATGGAAATATTTGTTCAGTATTTCTGCTTTGTCTATATCTCCTTCCTTACACTTTCCCTCCTCTCCTTTGAGATTCACAATTCTCCCCATCCCATTTTTCTTCTACTGCTGATGTACATATAGAATATCTTGTCCCCTTTTTTTACAGTATGTGCTAAACCCTCATCTGTCTGCACCTTGGCTTTCCTAACAGCTCCCTGCTTCCATTAGACATTCAAGGTGCACCTTTCTGTACTCCTCCCTTTGGGCCCCCTTATACTTCCTGAAACTTGCTCTGTTAGCCCTTACTTTGTCTGCCACCTCTTTCGTGAACCTTAGTGGTTTATTTCTTCTTTTCTCTTTGGCCACTATCCTAACACATTGGTTAGATACCTCCACTGTGGCTCCTTTTAGTTTCCACCACTGTTCCTCCACTCCCTCCATAATCTCTCCCTTCTCCAGGGCTACTCTTAAACATCTACCCATTTCCGTGAAATCCACCCTTCTGAAATCTATTACTTTTGTCCTTGTGTGGCTTAATTAAGTCCATATCTCTATGCCACACCACACCATGTGGTGATCACTGGATCCCAGCTGCCCTTCCACCTGGACTCCAACTCCATTCCCATTAGTCCATACCAGGTAAAGAAACAATTTGCCTCTGGTTGGCTCATGCACCAGCTGTCTGAGTCCATCTTCCTGTAGAGATTCCAGGATGGCTGTGCTTCTGGCTGAAGTAGCTGCCCGGGTGGTACAATTCATATTTTTTTCATTTTATTCTCTTGTTAACCGGGTAGGACCCACTAGGCACAAGTGTCTGTTTTCAAGGGTGACCTGTTAGCACTGGGCCTACTGAAATCCTCCATCAGCAGGATTTCACCTTTAGCTGCCATGTCGTGGATTTCCTCCATACTGTCCACTTCCTCCCTTTGTGCTGGAGGTCTGTAGATCACTCCTATGTGTATTGCTGTGCTATTCCCTAGTTCAAGGATGACCCACATTGCCTCGGCCTCCCCTTGTCTTCCTTGTTCTTCTGTAGCCTTCTCTGATGTACAGGGTTACTCCTCCCCCCTTTTTACATTCCCTGTCCTTTCTGAATAGTGTATAGCCAAGTACATTGACATCCCAGCTGTAATTAGCAGACCGCCATGCCTCTGTTATTCTTGCTTTGTCAAGGTCAGCATCCATCATCAAGGCATCCAGGTGTAACCAACTTATTCCTAGAGGTTACAAGAATCCCTCTTAGATTCAGTGGCAGGCATAGAAGGCAGCAAATGAAATGCCAGTTAAATGGGTTTCACCCTGTCATTCTCTAGTTTCAGTCTCAGCTGAGCTGGAGGATGATGTAATCATGGAACTGTTGCACCAGCATAAGCCACACTTAAGCTAGCTTTAGAATGTTCGGTTAGAGTGTAGTAGTCTGCAGTTGGAGTCAGTAGAGGAGTTTGCAGGTAGTGCAACTCCTCTCTTCAGCTCTGTCAAATAGCTACCAGTAGTGTTTTTGTTTGTTTCTCACCCTAGTGTGAGCCAGTACAGCCTAGTGGTAAAGTGGTGGAAACCAAGCTAAGTTGACTTTTGTGTGGAAAAGCCCTGGGGCACCTGCATTCCTTTTGGTGAATTTTCTCTGACAAGGGGACTCTGTCATCTAGATTGTTTTCAGTTTGAAAGTGTCTCCTAAAGTTAAGGTCTAGTGAAGAGACAGTGCCAATTACAGAATGTTTAACTTTCTGACACCTCAGAGGTGTGTAATGTAGTATGTTAAGAGTGAAAGACATTTGAAGATAGCATCTACAAGTTTTCTGTGAGGGTGTTATTAACCAGATGAATGGCCGAGTATAAATTCAGAAGCAAAACGTGAGGAAAACCCTATCTCAAGCAACCAGTTTACCTCTCTGGGTTCAGTTTGGGCACCTGTGTTTTCATTCAGTGTATTTGTCCAGTGCCTGAATAAAATAGTTTACCTAGGCATGGGTTGGATTCTCTGTGAGCCTGTATGTGCTCTTTGGTGGTTGGGGGTGCCACCAGTAATTCCTCATGAAATATGGGAAAATCTCCTAGTACTGGCCATGTGTGCCTAGTCAACGGAAGTGTACCAGTAACTGACCATGTGTGCCAATCTTCCATTTCAGAACCAGAGAGTTCGCTGTGTAACTCAGAACCAGAGTGTTTGCTGTTCAAATCAAAATATGAAGGTTCACTGAGTATATTCTCAGTACCTCAGTAATCTGCATTACCAGTAGGAGTAGTCCTGTGGGGTCCATCTTCACTTTGTGATTATTCTCTGTGTATGTGAATAAAAGCCACACTCTAGAATCCCAACCTGATTTGGACAGTACTGTTATTGCTTTCACTGTGTCTGGATTTACTTGGGTGCTCCTGACCAGAAGTATACACCTAGCATAATTGTGAGCAAACATTTTCTCCCAGGAACCCAGGTTGATGGCCAATGGTAAATGGTCCCACCAGATGTGAGCCAGGTAGTTGCCACACTTGGTTTGCTTGTCTATGTATGGCAGGCTTAGAAGTAGATGTACTAGTAAACTGGTTATGTAAACCCCCTCCCCTCTCTTCGGTGTCATGTGGTGAGAGAAGCAGCCCTGCTAGTTAAACAAGGAGGGCCGGAGGGGGGGGTTAAAAAAATGGAGGCACCACTGTTGATGTCCTGCTAGTTAAAAAAGGGGGGCTGGTGGGGGGTGTAAAAAAATGGAGGCACCACCGTCGATGTGCTTTGAATTTTGGAAAAAAAGGAGATGTTTGCTCAAGTTGTGGCTAGTGTTTTGTCTGTCTGGCAGTTGGCAGCCCAAAATCGAAAAGCTTTGCACACAAGGGATTTGCCCAGAGAAGTGCCATCCATATGTGCCGCTGTGTGCCTGCTGTTCATGTGCTGCTGTGATTGTGCCAACGTTTACCAAGGAGCAGTAATGCCAGATTGTGTGTGCCCCTTGTCCTGCATCAAAAGAATGTTTGCCAGCTTTAATTTTCAAGTTGTGACAGGAAAAGGTATAGTGAACTGTGGGAAACAAAGAGACAATTGTGCCCTGAAAGTTTAAAATGCTTGCTGTGTGAACTGAGGGAGTAGCTAAAGAAATAGCCAAAAAAAAATGGTTCAAAATGGTGCCCCTGATGTGAGGTTACATTTGAAAGAAAAAAAGTTGCTCTGCAGTTTAAATTTTGCCTGCTCAACAATTGCCGTGAAGGAGAAGAGTGCGAGAAAAGAGAGAGGCTCATTTGCATGGCGTCCAGTGATTAGTGAGACTGCAATCAGTCCTGCCCCCTAGCCAGCTTCAGAGTGCTGCCCAGTGTTCGAGAGGGAGAGAGCGAGTGGTGTGCAAGCTGGCTAGTCAGGAGAATCGTCGCAGTGACTGTGAACATTCTAAAAGTTAAAACAACAGACTTTTCTGTGCTAAACTGGGCTCAACCCATATTCCGATCAACTGGGGAGGAAGTGTGGTGTTCTTAGGGATAATCAGTGGGATCGCCAGCTTGTTTCAACCCAGAGGCCTTCCAGGATCAGATTTAGGCCGAAATTTTCCATCGAAAAGCCAGCTACTGGTTCAGTGAGTACCATTCAGCAAAACTGAGCTCAAACTGTGAGTGATTTTTCAGAAGCCAGCTGGATCTGTGTGTAAACAGTGTGATTGTTTTGCAAAGAAGGACTGTGTAAAGTAATCAAACCTAAGCAAGAATTCTGAACAATAGACTGTGAGCAAGTATTATGGATTCAGCAACAGTGTAATTTTCTGAGCAACTAGAGAGTCTGTGCGTTGTATGAGAGGCTGCAACAAACAGGCAATCCTGTTCAAGAAATACTGTGGCTTTAGTGATTTTAAGCAAGTAAAACTAATTGAAAGCTCATGGTAAAATCCTAGAAAATCATATAGATGTGCTGAGGAAGAAAAGCAGTGCAGTCAGTGCAGTTTGAGTAAAAGTTATCAGTATGCAGTAAATCGGAGGCGCAGTGGCTTGAGTCAGATGCAGATTGTTGATGTGCCAGGAGTGCTGCCGCCACCATTATAGGGTAGGGCAGTAACGTAAACACAGCAGCAGGGAGCCATTTTGTGAGACTGTTCAAAGTAAAGTAAACTCAGTAATACCAGTGAATGTTCGTGTGTTTATCTACAGTCATGGCTTCAGGACCATCCCGCTACCCGGATCATGCTCGGGCTATGATAGTTGAAGAGGTTACAAAGCTTAAAGAAATAGAGCAATGTTTCTATAGTGGAAGTTTGCCTCTTCATGTTGTGATTCCCGGATACCCTGTGAGAATATGTATAATGTGCCTCAAGGCTGGAAGGGACATTTTCATGATTCTTCACTGTTCAGGATGCCTAGAGATGCACGACTTAACTAGTGCACCTAAAATTCATTTGACTCCCACTTGGACAAAGCTTCAAGATCCTGAAAGCAGCAGCACACAACACCAGGTTGAACCTGTTGGGAGAAGCACAGTAGAGTGTGGCACAAAGGAAGAGGGTGTTGATGTACTGCCCGAGCAGAGTCCCCGTGATGTCTCTATGCCTGTGTCGCAGATGGACAGTGCAGAGGGACAATCAGTGGATCCATTGAGAGAGGGTGCTAGTGTAGATTGGGAGGATTCTACCTCCATGTCCAGTGAAGAGTGGACTGTCTGGGGAGTGAGGATGACTGCTCACTCCCGGGCACAGATCCTAAGTGAGGAAGAGCAGGAGGAAGCTATGTACCTTCACATTGAAGTTCCTAGTCCTCAGCCTCAGGCTCTTGCCTCAGAAGAACCAGAAGAAGTTGGTGACTCCACAGCCCCACCAGTAGAAGCAGTCAGGGACAAGTTCTACCTAGCTTTGAGTATGCGGCACTGGAAGAACCAGGACTGGCCTCCCCCAAGCCAGGCTGGAGGTCACAGACTGATGAAGAGTAGTAAGGAGGAAAGACTGGTTTGTAAGAAGGCAAATGAGATCTATGGAATGTCCTTTCCTACCTTTCCTCAGAGAGTCTGGGAGGAGATTGAGAAAAACAGGAGAGTCTGGCTAGTGCAAGATGCAACCAGAAACCTGCATCCAGGTGCAACTTGATATGTCACAGACAAAGTGATATGAAACAAACTCAAGTTTTGGAAGTTGGGTAGGACACTGTTCATAGACACTGCATGTTATGTGGATGATAAAGGAAACAAGACTTCCCATAATGTGAATTATTAGTGCCCAGACGGGTTCATAATTCTTGCACCTGACCCATTGTGGTGCTGCCTTCGATGTTACCATCATCCTGTGAATGTGCCCTTGCATACCAAGTAGGAAGCAGAGCAGTGGTAGTCAGTGCTGCCATCCAGCCGTTACCATACCCATGTTGCTCCTTCAGTCTGTTATTCCAGGTTCCAAAGGTGAGTCCAGATTCGTCAGCCTTGCAGTGTGCCTTTCCAGTTCAATCGCCTGGCATTCCAGATGACATCAGTTGGAGATGAAATCAGCTAACTATTCCTTTCCTGTTCCAAGGTTCCATCTCCTAGATGATGTCGGCTCGAGATGACATCTCCCCAGCAGTTTCCAGAAATCCATCCTGTCATTTCTGGAAGATTTCCGCCCAGTTGTATACAAAAAGTGCTGCCAGGGAAGGTCTCTGCCTTGAGATCCAGTTGCTTTTCCATTTTTTGTTCTTCAAGGGACTGGTAAGTCCAGACTTTTCTTGCATTATTGACAGACATTGCAACTCTCATCCTATACCTGGCAGACTATAGACTGCTGAACTGTCAACAAAAACTCTCCCCTTTGGATTTCCAGTATGTCAAGAACTGTGCTTCGCCGGGCTCAGGCCCAGGAGAGACTCTTTTATGGACCCTCCTTCGGGCAGTGTTTGTCACTAGTTGGGACATTTAGGGCATTCCACCCCTAAAAGTTGTATTGTACATAATGTTGATATTTTCTACTCTTTTGTGCGCTTCTACTTTTTCTAAAAAAATATTTTTGGGGATTCTCCATTGTTTTGATGGTAAGGGTTATTGTTGTTGTCCTGTGTTTTGCAAATTTGGGGTGTGTTTTATCTTTTCTCTTTCAGGTGGATACTGGTGAAGAAAGAAGAAAAGACAAGAAGAGGATTGGAGGGACTCGTCTGAGTTCCTTTGTACATTAAAGAGTTTTTTTAAAGTACTGTGTAGTTGTTTACATGTGTTAACCATTTTCCTTCCACAGGTGTAATTGTGGGGGAGTGTGGGAGTGTAATGCTTGTGTATAGTGTTAGCTCTGTTGTTTTGGTTTGCAGGTGTCCAGGGATGGGGAGAGGTTCCCCTGTTTTGGGTAGGTTTGTTTTGATTAGATACGTTTTCTCTAGAGGTCTAGGCAGATAGACAGGCTGTGGTCCTGACCAGGTGTAGGGACTGCAGTGCTGGTCTATAAGGGCTATGCACTGGACAGTTCTTCCAGGGCCACTGGTTGCCATAGTAAGATCATAGTGTAGGGGCTGATGCTTCAGAAAATGGTCTCTGAGCCCTTACTGTTGTCTGCCTGTACCTGGCATATGGTAGAGATGAAAGTAGCTCTACCTCTCCATAGTCAACACATAGGGTAGGATGGCTTGGTGCTGGGTAGGTAATGACTGGGGACAGTCATTTTCATGGCTGAGGGTGGGTGTAACCCTCTTGTTCCCTGGGGTTACTAGAATCCCTCTTAGATTCAGTAGCAGGCAGGGAAGGCAGCTAGTGAAATGCCAGTTAAATGGGTTTCAACCTGTCATTCTCTGGTTTCAGTCTCAGCTGAGCTGGAGGATGATGTAATCATGGAACTGTTGCACCAACATAAGCCACACTTGAGCTAGCTGCAGGGAGATAGGTTTAGAATGTTCAGTTAGAGTGTAGTAGTCTGCAGTTGGGGTCAGTGGAAGAGTTTGCAGGTAGTGCAACTCCTCTCTTCAACTCTGTCAACTAGCTACCAGTAGTTCTTTTATTTGTTTCTCACCCTAGTGTGAGCCAGTACAGCCTAGTGATGAAGTGGTGGAAACCAAGCCAAGTTGTCTTTTGTGTGGAAAAGCCCTGGGGCATCTGCATTCCTTCTGGTGAATTTTCTCTGACAAGGGGACTCTGTCACCTAGATTGTTTTCTGTTTGAAAGTGTCTGCTAAAGTTGAGGTCTAGTGAAGAGACAGTACCAATTACAGAACTTTTAACTTTCTGACACCTCAGAGGTGTGTAAAGTAGTATGTTAAGTGTGAAAGACATTTCAAGATAGCATCTACAAGTTTTCTGTGAGGGTGTTATTAACCAGATGAATGGCCAAGGATCTCAGATCTAGAAGTGGGTAGCCATCTGAGAACAAGTGACCACCAAACAGTGTGGTTCCGATAAACTCAGCTAGAGTCCAGCCATACAAAAGTGAGGGTACTGGACTTCAGGAGGGCTGAATTTGGCAAGATGGGAGAGTGCCTCAGAAAAGCACTAGCAAACAGGCTAGAAGGAGGGGTGGAGCAGCAATGGGGAAACATCAAAACTGCCATCACAGAGGCAACAAGCTTTTGTGTGAAGCAAATAAACAAATCAAAATGAAAGAAAAAGCCACTATGGTTCTCAAAAGAGGGGCGGAAAGGTTAGGGAGAAAAAGACACCATTTAGGAAGGATAAGGAAACACAGAAGGAACAGGACAGAATTTATACCAGTTAAGGCAGAAGGAAGCAGGGAGGGAAGTCAGAATAGCAAAGGCCTAAACTGAGGAAAAGATAGTCAACTCAGTTAAGAAGGGGATACAACCTTTATGGGTACACAGGGAGCATAGAAAGACAAAGGGAGGGATAGTGAGGCTGAATAGAATGAATGGTGGGTGGGCAGAGGGGGACAGTGAAAAAGCAGGGATACTGAACGAATATTTCTGCTCAGTATTCACAAAAGAGGAGGAGGGGGAGGTGCCTAATCCAATTAACAGAAGCACTCTGGATAGGGGTGTCGATCCCAGTCCTTTCACAGAAGAAAGGATTCTGAAAGAACTCTTAAAACTGAAGGTGGACAAAGCAATGAGGCCTGACAGGATTCACCCCAGAATTCTAAAAGAATTAAGGGGAGAACTAGTGACACCAGTGATTACCCTTTTTAACAAATCATGGGAGGATGGTGTGTACCTGAGGACTGGAGGAAGGTGGATGTGATTCCTTTTCACAAAAGTGGGAGCAAGACAGATGCAGAAAACTACAGACCTGTCAGTTTGACCTCTGTGGTAGGAAAAGTGATGGAATTGCTTTCTAAGGAAAGAATTGTTGAGTACCTAGAAGCCAGTGGGGCACAGGACCCAAGGCAGCATGGGATCACAGCGGGAAGGTCATGTCAGACGAATCTGATTGATCTCTTTAACTGGGTGACCAAAGTAGTAGACCAGGGAAGGGCTGTGGACATGGCCTACCTAGACTTTAGCAAGGCATTTGGCACAGTCCCACACAAAAGATTAATACACAAACTAACCAGCCTGGGAGTGGGTCCCAGGGTGGCAGCCTGGGTAAAACATTGGCTGGACAACAGGACACAGAAGGTAATTGTAAACGGAGTCCACTGTAAAGAAAGGGGGGGTTACTAGTGGGGTACCACAGTATTCAGTACTGGGTCCAGTCCTTTTTAATGTCTGTATAAGTGACATTGCAGAGGGACTGGAAGGAAAAGTATGCCTCTTTGCAGATGACACAAAGATCTGCAAAAGGGTCGATACACAAGGAGGTATGGAAAGGATGAGAATGGACTTTGCAAGGTTAGAGGAATGGTCAGAAGTATGGCAACTTGGATTCAATGCAACAAAGAGCAAAATAATGCACCCAGGAAACAAAAACCCAGAGGAAGAGTACATAAGGAGGGAGGTAGTAACAACAACACAAATGGAAAGGGACCTGGGGGTAATCATATCAGATCACCTTAAGGTTGGCAAGCAATGTGAGAAGGCAGTAGGGAGGGCTGGGGAGATACTGGGATGTATAGGGAGAGGCATCACCAGCAGAAAACAAGAAGTTATTATCCCTCTGTACAGACAGTTGGTGAGACCCCATCTGGAGTACTGTATCCAGTTCTGGAGACCCCCTCTCCACAAGTAGGCAGTCCAGAGGAGGACAACTAAAATGGTGCAGGGTCTGCAAGGGAAGCCATATGAGGAGAAACTAAAGGATCTTAATACATAAACCCTTGAGGAAAGGAGGGAGAGGGGAGACATGATAGAAACTTGTAAGTGCCTCAATGGAATCAACAAAGTCCAAGAGGGCAGCATCTTTCTGAAAAACAGATGTGCAAGAACAAGAAGACACAATTTGAAGATAGAGGGAGAATGGCTCAGGGGCAATGTGAGGAAGTAATTTTTCACAGAGAGGGTGGTGGACACATGGAACAGCCTTCCTGTGGAGGTTTGTGGGGTCTAAAACTGTGGGAGAATTCAAGAATGCATGGGACTGAGGTATGCAATTCTTGTGGTGGGTAGGAAGAAATAGGTTGCAGGTTAACTAGGATCTGCAGCTTATCCCGTAGGTAGGGAAATGGGCAGATTAGGTGGGACAAGCAGTCCTTATTAGCGGTCAAAGTCTATATCTCTATGCTTCTGTGTTTCTGGCTCTCTCCCCATGGCCAGTTTAAATGCTCTCTGCTGAAGCAGTCCAACTTCTCACTAAGGAGTGAGGTCACCTTCATAGACAGATGCAAGCTGTCCTCCTGATTCACGCTCTCATCTGCCCAGGTGGGGCCCCAATCCCCTATGAAGCCAAATCCTTCCGTTCCACACCAATCCTTCAACCAGGTGTTGAAGACTTGGATGTGGAGTGCCCTAGCCTTCCGTATGCCTTGGTCAGGTAGCACCTTCGAGAATGAGATGGAATGTGCTATCTGTTTTAGCCCCTCCCAGCTTCAAGTCCCCCCACCTGCACCTCTCTGCACCTCCTCTCAGCCTGGTTGCCAGTGGTTCTTCCAACTAGATACAGCGACTAGCACAACCCTCCTCTCATCTCCTTGGCCCACCGCTATATGAGCTGTCAGTGAGCATGGGTACTGTAGAAACAACTGTTTATATAGTATGTGCATTCACTGATAGCTCATTCAGCAGCTAGCTAAGGAGGTGAGAGAAGGGTTGTGCCAGTTACTGTATCTAGCTGGTGGGAGTGCTGGCCACTGAAGTGAGGGGCTGGAGGGAGATGGGATGTCTGGGCAGTACAGGTGTAGGGGCTGTTGGGGGTACTGGAACACTAGCATGCGCTATCTGTATGTATACTGAGGGAGCAAGGGAACCACTGGTTCATGAGGAAAACATTTTCAAAAGAGTGAATGGGTGATCAGGGGATAGGGGCACCACTGGACCACCAGAGAATGTCTAAAAGAGATTGGATGAGCAATCAAGGGGTGGGAGGAACCACTGGACCACTTGGGAATAATTTATAATGTATGAATGGGCAATCAGAGGCTGAGGTGGCATACTAGACCAATAGGGAATTTGATACAGAGCTTGGGCAAGCAATTGGGGTGGGGGAACAACTGGACCACCAGAGATTTTTATTATTATGTGTGACAGGTGATCGGGGGTGAGGGATACACTGAGCTTCCAGGTACTTTTCAAATGAGTGGATGTGCAGTCGGGGGTGGGCGGACCACTATGCCACTAGGGTTTAATTTCTACACTGAAAGAGGCACTTATGGACTGCTGTACACCATGCAAATTAGCCCATAAATGGGCAAGCAAATGGCCCCAAGTACCTTAAATTCCCAGGGGCTTCATTTGCATGCTTGTGCGGAATATAGCCCGCAGGGGTCTTGCTGCTCTCGTGTTTCAGGCAGCGCTATTCCCTGCGGGGTCGTGATGAGGTATATATTTTTCATTGCTTTCTTATTTTTTTGAAATCTTGTTCCAGGAGTTTCAGTAGTTAGCAAGAATGGAGAAGTACTGAAAGTAATACACCTTACAGTTACAATTGCTTATGTCTTTTTATACAAAAGTACCTGATCACATTTATTTGAAAGTAACTAGTAACTAACTTATTACTTTCAAATAAATGTCATCTGTTCTATTTTTTTATTATTTTTGTATTGTTTTGGTATAAAAAGAAATAAATAACTGCAACTGTCAGGTGTATTACTTTTCTAGTACTTCTCCATCCTTGCTAGTGACTGCATAGAGTTTCCTGGATCAAGTTTCTAAAAGAAATAGAAAGTAATAGAAAAAGTAACTTACCCAACACTGCCTGTGGGCTATATACAGCCCGGACCTGGTTCAGGCAGTATAGTTTCATTTAGCGCTGCACTAAAACAGCCTGCTGTTCAGTCGGAGAATGCTGCTCACTAGTCATCTGAATATCGCAGCAGCAGGGGGTAGTGCAAGGGCAAGCACAGTGCAAATATCTGCACGGTGAGTGTGCAGTTCTCTTAATATCGGGCCCCATTATTTCATAGAAAAACAACTGTTTTTGTGAATCAATATGATCGTTAGGGCTAGGAGAACTTAGTGAAGTTCTGATCCTCATTAAATAAGAACCATAATATGGGGGGAGCTGATTAGTTCTGATTATAAATATTTGAAAAAATGTGATAAAATGCATAAAAGTTGACACAGTCTGTCATGTTTGACACAGAGGCCCTAGATTAAATCATTGAATGCACTACCTAGGGGGCTGGTGGAGGCAGAGACAGTGGAGGGGTTCAAGAGGGGGTGGGACAGGTACAGGGGAAGGGTTCAGGAAGCAAAATCCAATGCAGCAAGAATATCCGGAACTGGGAAGGGAGAAGCCAGAGAAGGCGAGGGGGACAGCAAGGTCAGCACCCAGGGTGGGGGCTGACCAAACGAGCAGACACGAAAGACCATTAGGCCTATTCTGCTGGCATTTTAGTATGTATGTTAGTATGTATGTAGTAATGTATTATTTGTATAAAAATTAAAATAAATAACATGATGGATCACAGCAGACAGAACCCAATCTCTCTGCCACCCACCACCAGTACCATTTTGTCACTTTGCCACTCAGAGCCCCCCCACCACCCACCATAGCCAGCAGCACAGACCAGCTACTTGTTTGTTTCTGTCAGAAAAGTATTTTTATGGCTGCATAGAAATTCTATGCAGTCCTTCTGGGATTACATCAGGGAGAGAGCAGCTAGAAAACGTTACAGGATACATACAGTAGGCTGTCTGCTTCCACGGTGCTTCCACAGTTAGAACCAAGTGTAAGTACATGAGATAATTTTCATTTAACACAGAAGTGCTCTTCCTCTCCCCTCTTCCCTGGACTGCATTATTGGTGGTAATTAATTCACTGATTAAAATAAAATTACCTCTACCACGTGCTTTCTCTCTTACATTTGTTCTGTTATACAAAGGCTGTTTTAAAAGAAGAATGCTGATTAGCTAACTGGCTGTGTTATCCATGAGTAAATCCCAGCATAACTCACAGATAAAGGCTTAGTCAGTCGCATCTGCAAAAAATCCAACCGACTTTGAAAAAATCACATTAAAGCCACCATATTTAGTCCACATTAAACCGCGAATGCAAAAGCAGGAGTTTTAAAAAAAGGACTGCAGTACGTAACTGATACACTGCAGCAGTCCCAAACCCACTTTTAATGCCAAACAACAGAAAAGGGCAACAAATCCTTGCTGTTTCTGCTACTGCTTTCTGCTAGCACTCCAGAATATGGGCTGCACTTCAATCGCGGCTCTCTTCCCAGTTCACCTGATGTACTGGCAACCCTCCACCCAGCCCCATGCATCCTGTCCTCTCGACCCTGACAAGATATAGCACCAGGTGGCTATGTGCAATGTGCCACTCACCTGGAGATGCACTCTTTACAAATCCTTCACAACAGAATCTCTAAAGACCACAAAAAAATAAAAAGAAAAATATGCAAGTCAGACTGTTGCATCCTCCTTAACTGCAAAGTCGAACTGACCCCAGAACCACACCCTAAACTGCTGCATTCCATCTGTTGAAAGAACTGCTCTGACCTCTTTTGCAAAACTAGTAATACAAAAATCCTGAGCTTCTGATCGAGCTGTGGAAACACCACAGCTCATTCACTCCCTATCATGCTACAGTGATGCTTGCTGAAAGTCTGGGGTAAAAAGCAGAGCTAAAGAAATACCAGAACTCACTCACTCTCTTTCATCCTGCGCTGGTGGGTTTCTCATTCTCTCATAGCTTTTCGTCTTGCCTAATATAACCTTCACTCCATATCACGCTATAGTGTGGCTTGCTGAAAGTCTGGAAAACAAATAAAACAAAAACTGAGCTGCAGAACTACCAAAGCTGACTCACTCTCTCTCTCATCCTGCACTGTGGGTTTCTCATTCTCTCACAATGACTCTTCTTGCCTGACACTGTCTTCACTCCCTGTCACCCTTAGAGATGTTATGAAATTTTATTTTGCCAGTAAAATCCTGGCGAAATCATGAATTTTGCCCCGCATAACATTTTACAAAATTAGGACCTTATGGTGAAATTTCACCATCAGTTTCACCATTAAATTTTGCTTTCGCCAGTAAATTTGGCCTTGCAGTACTAACAGGCAAAATTAGGGAAAAAAAGGCTTGCCACATGACTTAATCTCTGCAGTAGACTGCAAGTCACATGGGTGACTGCACTCAGATAGGATGGTACTGAATCTGCTTCCTTTTCCTAGAGCTTGCAGGCAGAGGTAGTAGCCTGAGTACAGCAGGAGAAACTTTAAGAAAAGCAGTTTAGTTTGTGTGATTGTGTGTTGTTTCCCCAAATTCTTTTTTTTTAACTTCAAAGTCTTTTATTGAACATTTCTTCAGTTCACAATACATCATACTTTATATCGTTTATGACAATTACAATGTTCATATTTTGTGTATTTATGCAAAATATATAGATGAATAGTCAAGTTTATCTCACACTGGTTGATGTTAATGTCCATTAACGTCCCTTTTGTACAATCTTTGAATGCCTAAAAGTAATTTTCCATATCAACATTTTACATCTTAGTAAACAAATTTAAAACAAAAAAATTGTAAACAGTAAATTTTGCGTAATTCTATTTATCAGTTTCTCTAGATTGGTATTTACTTGACCAGTTGTGCTAAGGTGTGGCGTTAATTTGAAGTTGATGCCATGGGCTCCAGACTGCAAGAAATGTTTCTTGATGCAGTCAAAGTTTACTAGTAATACTCTCCATCCTGTCTAACTCTGCCATCCTTGATTGCCAATATTGCAAAGTAAGTCAGAGAGGAGAGAGCCATCTAGAGATTATACACTTCATAGCCACTAATTTGAGCATCTGACCCAGGGATCCCCCCTTTGTTTGCTTCCTGTAGGAAGGGTAGGGAATCCTATCACCAACCCAAGACCCATATAGTGCCCCCTTGTTCTTGCACATCTCTTTTTCTGAAAGATGCTACCCTCTTGGACTTTGTTGATTCCCTTGAGGTACTTGAAAAATTCTATCATGCCCCCCCCCCTTTCCTCAAGGCTATACAGATTAAGCTCCTTTACTCTTTCTTTATATGTCTTGTGGTCCAGACCCGGCATCATTTTGATTGCCCTCCTCTGGACAGCCTCCACCCTGTCTATGTCTTTGCGGAGAATGGATCTCCAGAAATGCATGCAGTACTCCAGATGTGGTCTCACCAGCTGTCTGTACAGAGGAATAACAACTTCCTGTTTTCTACTGGTTATCACAATTCCTCCAGCATAGGTCAGAGAAGGTGGTTTTGAAGTGCTTAGTGATGGTTGGAGTAAAGAAAAAAAGCATGCTAGTATCTTCTAGTTGTATTCCCTCTAGGTGGGTGAGGCAGTTACCTGCCAGCATCTTGCAAGCCTTCTGGTCCACTTGGCCAGATCTCTCTGGATTCTAGTTCTGCCTCCTTTTTTTTCTTTACTTTATGAAGTGGTGAAATCTATTGTTGACTCAGTATGGAGTACAGCTGTGAAAGATAGTGTGTGTTATCTCTGAGGTTAATGGCATAGTAGAAGAATGACTCTAGACTTGTGCAGTCTCTTTGAATTTGGGATCGAGTCCCAGGGGACAACAGAAAGTGCCATACCTGTAAGAATCTGAAATGTTCTTCCTTTCTTAGGGAATATTGTGCCCTGAGTTGGGTGAATGTTAGGCAGCCGTCAGTAGTTAAACATTGTAGGAAGGTAGACAACTTGTTAGCTGACCAAAAAGTAATAGCCCTGGTCTAATCTTAGCGGTTCAAAAGCAACCTTATGTCTAATGAGGGACAAGGGGTCCAGTACTTTCAGTGGGTGTGAGTGAGTTTTCAAAGTTTAAGGAGTACTCAAAAGGAATGTTTAACCTAAGGGTTGTCGGCAGCTGTCCAAATAGTCAGAGGGATACTATTAGTAGGGAGTGTCCACATTGCCCAGTCCTTCACTCTCTCCTTCTCTAGGAGATACCACCCTGAGTCCACTCTGCATTTGGCCCTGATGCACAGCTATGCTCCCCAAGTTACCAGAAAGTAATGGGAAAAGTTTAGGAGGGCTAACCCTCCTTCTCCACAAAAAGCCTGACGTAATGTCCTTGCAAGTCGTGGGCAATGTCCTGACCAGATAAATCATTGGGTGTCTTTCTGCAACTGGTTACAAAATCTGAAATAAAAATAGAAGACATGGTAAAGAGTTCATTTTTAAGGTTTGGATTCTGCCATACAGTATAAGTGGTAGTAGGTTCCACCTTGCCGTATCTGCTTGTAGTTCCTGAAAGAGTGTGTGATAGCTGTTTCTGATAAACTAGGAAATGTCCACAGAAATCTTTAACACTGAAGTGCTTAAAAGTGTTTTTAGACACCCATGCAAAGGGGAAAGATCTTCTGAATGCTGGTGTTGGGCTGTTACTTAGAATCATGGCTTTTGACCTCTGTAAGTTAGTTTATAGCCTGCCTAGGAGCCATAATCTGTAAGGGCTTATAAGAGACAGGGCACAGACCTCTCTGGCTCTGCCAAAAAGAAAAAGAGAGTCATCAGCGTAAAGTGTCAGTTTTTGCTCCTCTCCTACCACCTCCACCCCCTTAATTTTACCTATTTGCTCTAATTGCTATCTCCAGGGGCTACAGCAAGACAGCACAAAGTAGAGGGGATAAGGGGCATCCCTGCCATGTGCCTCTACACAGTGGGAATCTGTTAGACAGAAATCTGTAGACTTTTACTGTGGCTTCAGGCATAGCATATCGGGTTTCTATTATTTTGGTGAATTTGCCTCCTAGGCCAAATTTTCATAAAACCAGGGATAAAAATTATCAATCTACCCTATCAATTGCCTTTTCAGCATCCACGCTTATGGCTATTTGAAAAAATGTGTTACCTTTTTGGGACAAGATGACATTAAGGAATCTTTTGATATTGTCTTGTAAATATCTGCCAAAGATAAAGCTGTTGGGTCTCTGTGAATTGGGGTGAGATAATTTGTTGAAGCCTATCGACCAGAATACCTGTGAATATTTTAAGATCACCCAGAAGAAGGGAGATAGGGCGATATGGTTTACAATTCTCTGGATCTTTTCCTGGTTTATGTATGACCGAGATTAGGGCCTGGTTCCAAGAGGCTGGGGCTGCTCCCTCTCTACCACCAGTTTGTTAAATAACTTCCAAAAGGGGAGTCTGTAGTGAAGTAACAAATTGTTTATAAAATTCTGACGAGTAACTGTCAGTACCTGGGGACTTCCCATTCTTCGGCTGTTTTATTTTTTGACTATGTTCTTGTTCTGTGCTCTGAACTTCTAACAATTGTCCTTGATCTTCCTGTAATTTCAGTAGGTTTAGTGTGTTTAAGTAGTTGAAGAATCACTCTGAATGCCCTGGTCCCCGTTCAGCTGTGTACAATAATACATAATATTGTTGGAAGACAGCCACGATCATGGTGGGGGGGGGGGGTGAGTCATAGGCTGTCTACTTACTGGATCTCTTAATTTCAGCACTGCCCTATTAGCTGCTCCTTTCTTAGCTGCCATGCTAGGAGTTTATCGGCTCTGTTCCCATGCTCATAACATTTCAGTTTGGAGTACCTAAGTTGGCCCTCTATTTGCATATCTAAGAGTTGGTTTAATTTCTGTCTAGTTTGATCTAGTCAAAGTTTTATACCCTCACCAAGGGTTGATCTGGGTTGTTCTTCTAACAGTCTGATTTGTTTCTCTAGCTCTGAACATTGTTTCAGATTAGTTTTTTTAGCATGAGAAGAGTATTTAATGATCTCTCCATGAAAGTAGCATTTTAGGGCATCCCAACTTACCCCTGCACTGGTGTCCACTGGCAGATTTAGTTGCAAGAAAGTGTGGATTTCTGTACTAATTCCTTGAAATCAGAGTCTGTTAAATGACCAACATAGGGTTTCAGTAGGTCTTGGTGCCAGGTCAACTTGGATACCTATCGGGGCATGATCTGAGAGCTTAATGTTCCCTATGGTGGCTGAGGTTAGACTAGAGATCCAGTTCACCGAAATAAGAAAAAAGTCTATTCTAGAACACATTCTATATTTTGGCAAATAGTATGTGTAGTCTCAGTCTCTTGGGTGCAGGAATCACCAACCCTCTATTAAGGCCAACTCCATACACAATCTGGCCAGCGCCTTTTCGGACCTGGAGATGCCTGTCACTTTGGAACCCACTCTGTCTAACTGTAAATCTAAAACAGAGTTGAAATCCCCTCCTATTATGATTAGGCTTTGTGTTTCCACCACAGTGTCCCTGATTACTTTGGACAATGAACATATGTGTTCTGACTCCTCGTTTGGAGCATAAAGGTTTAACAGGGTTCACCTCTGACCCCTGTGTTTCCCATGTATTCTGATGAATCAACCTTCTGGGCCATCCTCTACCTGAGAAATCTTAAGAGGGATGTTTCTTGGAATTCGTATGGCTACTCCCCTCCGGTGTGGGTGTGCCACATAGTGTGAGACATAAACTTCCCCCACCCAGCTGTGGCAAAGCTTGTGGTGTTCCTGTGCTCCATAAATGGGTTTCTTATAGGAAGACTACCCCTACCTGTTGTCTTTGTAACTCTTGAAGGATGCGTGCCCTCTTGACTAGGCTGGTTATACTCCTAGCATTCAGGGATGAGATTTTCAGGTCGCCCATTGGGTCTGTAAGGATTCTGGGAATTATATGTCTGGAGGGGGAGGAATACGCATCTTAATAGGATATTAGAACTAAAATAAATATAACAGTGTGCCTCAACATTTTGCAAAGTATTTACAAGCAATTACTGTCTAACTAGCATTTGGTACAGCTGTTACTTCAAGGTATAATAAAACCCTTAATCCTCGTCCTCTTCTGAGTCTTCGGTGGGGCGAGGGATGAAACCAGTCTGAGGCTCTTCCTTTCCAGAGATTCCTATCCCTATAAGGGTGGCCCCAGATGGGGAATTAAAGATTACCAGACTAAGCAGGAGTAAACAACAGGGGTTTTGGAAGGTCCTACTTTGTCCCTCTCAGCCTTAGAAAATGAAAATTAATGTTTCAAGCCACCATGTGGCATGGCTCACTGGTGGACCAGAAAGGTACTCAGTTAGAAGAGTGCTACACAAATAGCACCTGTCTACAGGGCACTAGTTCATGTAGCACTAGCACAGACAGTGACAGAAGATATGCAGCGCTTTCAGGAAGAGCTCCCCTGGTTGCTGATCCATGGTGCTGGTACACCACAAGGGCACCAGAATCCAGGAGGCTAGCTGAGCTTCTCCCATGGCATGGAGGGCTAGGGCATCAAGCAGTTTGGCCAGTGGCATTGGAGGCCAGGGTTCTAATCCTGGTCTCCAGCCATTTTACATCGATCAGGACTTTTTTCCTTTAACAAGGGGCCATGGAAATGGCATTCCATGTCCCCAGAAATTTTACTTGCCCCGTGATCTGCTCCCCCAGGAGTGGGAATCATTAAGTTCAGGGGTGCGGAGGGCAGAGCCCCCACAAAAGAAAATTTGACACCATTATTGTTTGGCACACCATGCCGACACAATACTTGACAGCTCTGTTTAGACCCAGTGCCAACAGGAAACCCACCTTGGGAGGGCCCCAGGGGCCTCAAAGTGATACCCGGAAAGTTAGGCCACTCCTATTCTCCAGAGGATGTGTTATTGGTAGGACCTTGAATCTATGAGGGGCCCATAAAGAGGTAGGTCCCAAGGCCCTCCATCATCCATGCAGCAACAGAGCTCCCCCACTACAGCCATCTCAGCACCGAGTCTCCTCCAACCCAACAGCCTCCCTCAGTCTCCAAACACACCTCTGTGTGGTATTGCCACTTGTACCAGAGGTCAGGTTTCACCACATTAGAGATAACCTAGGGCGGACCCTAAACCTTGGTGAGACTTATTGTGTTCTCCCTCTACAGGAAAGGTATAGCTGCATCTAGTGCTGTGAGGGACACCCCCTTCGAGGTCCCCTTCCCAACCACCAGGGCATTAATTTTAGGAAGAGAAGGTCACAGTTGCCAAGGAAATGAGGTGTCACATCTTTCTAGCTTGCCCCCCGCTGAGGCATCAGTTCCTATAGGTTAAATTTCTCTCTCAGCAAATGTTGCCCACCTTAGAGATTTAATTGTGGTAACAGAAGGCTGATTTCTGAGGTCTGGATCAGGGAGGGACCCCCCCACAAAAAAAGCAGCCACTGTAACACTCCTTCCCCACGTTGAGCCACAGAAAGCCCCCCCTTCTGGGTCACTCCATTGGGTAATTCTTTTCTTGGCAACAGTCCAATCTGGTCTCCGGGGACTCCCCCCCCGGAGTGGTCCCCCCACCAGTTAAATATTAAATCCAGCTAGATTAAATCTTTTGAGCTTTTTGTTTCCTAAATATATCACCATAGTTAACTTTCTAGATTAGCCATTAAGGCATTGGTATCACTATAAAACCATTGGGCGAACCAATATACAGGCTCTGAATCATTAGAGCCTAAACCTGAAGCTCCACTCAGGCACTTACAGGGCCATCCCCCTTTTAATTAAGCAGGGTGGCAAAAAAACAGAAACCTTACTATGAAACTGATTCAGGGGGAGCAGAGGAGGAGGAGGAGAGCAGCCGTAGCTGCAAAAGAGCTGGGTCACTATTGATGGCCTAAGGAAGAGGTTGGGCTGCAGTCGGTGGCCATGTGGGAGGAGGCAAGTGGCCATAGCCACAGAATCAAAGACCAGAGCTGCAGTTGGCATCAGAATGGGAGCTCAGGGCTGCCAGAGGTAGAGGTGAACACTGAGAGGAAACGCTGCTGCTCCCTGGAGGAAAAGGTCCAAGAAGGGGCAACCCACCTGAGCTACTGTGTGCTTCTGTTCTGCTGTGAGGTAGCCTGGACTGCCGCATGTGGATTGGGACTGCTCTGCTGGGGTGTGTCTGGACTGCTGCGGTAGAGAGGAACTGCTGCCTGATTTAAAGGTGGAACTGCTTCTTGATTTAAAATTGGAACTGCTGTCTGATTTAAAGCAATTGTGCTCTAGCTGGGTCCTGAAGGCACCAATCAGGAGTAGATACCCAGCACCAATCATTGAAGTACCCAGCATTGATGTAGGCTCCAGAGGGAGCCTATAGATGGAGAGAGCACCAAGGCTGAGCTTGAGGCCAGGCCTTAAAAGCCCACTGGCTACCACTCAGGTAAGCTGATCCAGAGAAGCAGAGGAGGAGGACAGTGGCCATAACCACAAAAGCTAAGAGCGGGGCCACTATCAGTGGCCTGAGGGAGGAGTCAGGCCACAGTCAGCAGCCATGAGGGAGGAGACAAGCAGCTGTAGCTGCAGAAACAAGGATCAAAGCCGCAGTTGGTGGCTGAGTGGGAGATCAGGACCACCAGAGGCAGAGGTAAGCACCAAGGGGGAATTCTGCCACTCCCTGGAGGAAGAAGATCCAAAAAGGGCTGACCCACCTGAGCTACTGTGTGCTTTTGTTCTGCAGTGAGGTGGCCTTGACTGCTGCACCTGGATTGGGACTGCTCTGCTGGGGGTGCCTGGACTTCTGCAGTGGAGAGGAAATGCTGCTTGATTTAAAGTTGGAACTGCTGCCTGATTTAAAGTTTCTCACACCCACTCACCCACCACATGCCACCTCCCAAGTTAAATGCTCTGGCTAACCACTCCCAGGGTTGACTAGCCAATCAGGAGTAAGTAGGGAAGGGGCACTACCAGGAGGGAGAGGAGGAGCATGAGGCACAGGACAAGGGCAAATCAAAGGTACTGTATGTGACTGGATTGAGGTGGTTAAAGAAGGGGAGCACTAGTAAAGGGTTTAGGAGTGCTCTTGGGGTATATGTATGCAATGTTGAAGGGCTGAAAATGTCCTGTAATGATGATGCTGTTAAATGAAGTCCCTACACCCTAATTGACTCCCCAGAGGTACACCATGGACAGCTAGCATTTAGATATAGTTATACTAACATATAGGGCTAAGGACATCTACCGTACTAGAGCAGATGTGAGGATATGTATGCATATGATTTCTATATGCTTTACTTTCCAATATACACATGTATTTCTTGTAGTAAGATGTGAGGACACCTGTGTCCTTGTAGTATTGTGATATATGAGTCGGCATTGCCATCTTCTAATGATTTGTATTATTACATGGCTATGTACAAGAAATGTAGTTTAATTGTTCTAACAAAGTGATGACTGTTACAAAACTGTATAATGTTATCTAGGACCATAGAGCCACCTATAATTTAGCCAATAGGGCTCATCTCTGTAACTAGAAATGTCTCTATCTTACAGTAACTATGGTAACTATCTTAGGTATATAATATAAGACATTACGTCTTCTACCTCGGAGATTTCTACACTCTTTGAGGTATAGGGAACGCATAACATTGGCTCCCAGTTCCTATGGTAAGAACTGCTTAGGGCAACTGTGATTTTCCTTTTGGTAGTAATAAACAAGATTTACTACTCTTATGTAACTTGTCTGTGATTTCTTTGCATTTCGCTATTATCGCCAAGAACCTGAGATGGAGAGTTTAGACCTCCCTACAACTGGTGACTGTGTGCAGGCAATCTTGGAGTTTGCAAAGTTGCCGCTTGTTGCTACTAATTTCCCTTTCCAACGGGGACTGTAGATGTGCACATCCCCATCACCTCTCCCATTCTTTAGTACTCTGTAACTCCACACAAAGTCTGGCTACCTACTGGGTGTGGTCGATGCTGACTCACCACATTCCACAGCAGTTTTGAATTGTAAGTTTACGAGAGCACAGTAGGCCACCTGTTTATAAGTACACCTGTTGTGGATCGATACACGACACAGAGACTTTTAACAGGGTGATTTTTGTGTTCCCTCCCAATACCAGTACAAACGGCCACTGTAGCAAATATCTGTGCAGACTTGAGACTCGATGTCTCAAATTCCCTTGCCTCCCATGGAGGATGGGCTGACTTCGCACTGGATGCAAGTCAACCCGACAACCTCATACTGGGGATCTCAACCCAGTACTCTGAGACAAGACAAACAGTCAGAAAGTGTGAGGATAAAGGGCTGTTGGTCATGGCTCTTTATGCAGCTTTGGGAGCCTCCAAAGTAAGGTTTTGAACCCTTGAACTGCAGGTATCAACTCTTAAGCAAGAGATGGCACTGCAGCATACTGAAAGTTTGCAACATGAGCAGGATTTGGAGTCTGCTCTCCAGACATTGTGAAATGAAAAGGATTTACTTTTGCATCATTCTATTCAGGAAAATGAGCAAGCACTTGATATGTTCAGCAGGACTGTGAAAGTTTGAGACAGGATAAGAGACAGGCATTGCAAATAAATGGTATTTTGAGTAGAACCAATGATCAGCTCCATGAGGAGTTGGGAGAGCTCCAGGATGAGATAAACCAGGTACATAATGACTTAGGTGTAGCTAATAGGGACGATCGTGAATTGAGCGTCACATATAGAGTGATACGGAAGCAGTTACAGGAAGGTGTGGATCAGAGTTATACAAAAGTTAATCATGATGAATGTGAATCCAAGATGGTGAAACAGCACCATCAGTGAGGGGTTCTGACTGGCCATGTTAAAGCGATGGGTGGCATTGCTCCCATCCAGGCTACCTCCTCCTCTGAGGAGGAGTTTGATGATGACATCTCCCAGTGCAATGCCCAGTCATACCTCTACTATGGCTCAATGACCACACCCCATCATCCACAACATGGCGGATCCCCACACCATGACCCCACGACCTTACATCATCAACAAAATGACAAGTATCATGGTCAACGCCAACATGGTGACCTCCATGATAAGGGGGGAGTTGGCCCAGGCCTAGTCCTGATGGCACCACCAATCACCATTATTTCTGTGAATGATAGGGAAGAGCTAGAACAAATGATTGAAAATGCCTTAAGCAACATGACCCTTCCCGAGAGAAGCAAGCAGACCCTTCTTTCGTAGATCAGACAGATGCTGTAGGAGACTGCCACCCTCGAACAGGTGGTCCATAAAGTGGCTGATGCCACAGCTCAGGTGACCCTCCAGGGTGCCCAAGATATTCTACACTTAAATGATCAACCCAGTAATCCACTGCAAATGGCCCACTCTGTTTAGCAGATAGCTGACAGTATCAGTCAGATAAGCCCGTCTGACAGCCTCAGTTGCCACTTGGAAAAGGTGCATTCCAAATGTGAGATGCTTAGTCTCAATACAGACTATCAAGTCCAGATCCTACGCCAGACCATTGATCCTGGCCTATGGGCAAAAGTCCCTGAAGTGGGGAAGGCAGTCAGAACAGCAAAGGCCCAAACTGAGGAAAAGATAGCCAACTCATTTAAGAAGGGGGATAAAACCTTTTATAGGTACATCAGGGAGCAAAGGAAGACCAAGGGAGGGATAGTGAGGCTTAATAAAGGGAAGGGGGTGAGCAGAGGGTGACTGTGAAAAGGCAGAGATACTAAACAAATATTTTTGCTCAGTATTCACAAATGAAGAGAGGGAGGTACCAAAACCAAACAATAGAAACACCCTAGATATGGGGGGTTGATACCAGCCCATTCACTGAAGAAAGGGTTCTTAAAGAACTCTTAAAACTGAAGGTGGACAAAGCAATGGGGCCTGATTAGATTCATCCCAGAATTCTAAAATAACTAAGGGTAGAACTAGTGACACCACTGACTACCCTCTTTAACAAATCATGGGAGGAAGGGATGGTACCTGAGGACTGGAGGAGGGCAGATGTTATTCCACATCACAAAAGTGGGAGCAGGGTAGAACCAGTAAACTACAGACCTGTTAGTTTAACCTCAGTGATTGGGAAAATTATGGAATCACTTCTGAAGGAAAAAATTGTTGAGTACCTAGAGGCCAGATGGGCACAGGACCCAAGGCAGCATGGATTCACAGCAGGAAGGTCATGTCAGATGAATTTAATAGATTTCTTTGGCTGAGTGACCAAAGTAATAGATCAAGGAGGGGCTGTGGACATGGCCTACCTAGACTTTAGCAAGGCATTTGACACAGTCCCACACAAAAGATTAATATACAAGCTGGCTAGCCTGGGAGTGGGTCCCAAGATGCTAGCCTGGGTAAAGAATTGGCTGGAGAATAGGACACAGAGAGTAATAGTAAACGGAGTCCACTCTGAAGAAGGGGGGGTTACTAGTGGGATACCGCAGAGTTCAGTACTAGGACTGGTTCTCTTTAATGTCTTCATAAGCAACATTGCAGAGGGATTGGAAGGAACAGTATGTCTCTTTGCAGATGACACGAAGATCTGCAACAGAGTTGATACACAAGGTGGGGTGGAAAGGAAGAGAAGGGACTTGGCAAGGCTGGAAGAATGGTCAAATGTATGGCAGCTTAGATTCAATGCTAAGAAGTGCAAAGTAATGCATCTGGGAAATAAAACCCGGGGGAAGAGTACACAATGGGGGGGTAAGATACTTACAACAACAAAAATGGAAAGGGACCTGGGGGTAGTCATATCAGATGACCTAAAGGTGGGCAAGCAATGTGAGAGGGCAATAAGGAGGGCTAGGGGGATGCTGGGATACATAGGGAGAGGCATCACCAGTAGAAAACAGGAAGTTGTTTTTTTTCTGTACAGACAGCTGGTGAGACCCCATCTGGAGTACTGCATGCAGTTCTGGAGACCCACTCTCCACAAAGATATAGACAGGATGGAGGCAGTCCAGAGGAGGGCAACTAAAAATGGTGTAGGGTCTGCCCCGGAAGACATATGAAGAGAGACTTAAGAAGTTTAATATGTATAGCCTTGAGGAAAGGAGGGAGAGGGGAGACATGATAGAAACTTTCAAGTACCTCAAGGGAATCAACAAAGTCCAAGAGGGCAGCATATTTTAGAAAAAAGCTGTGCAAGAACAAGGGGGTCCAATTTGAAGATTATGGGAGGATGGCTCAGAGGTAATGTGAGGAAGTATTTTTTCATGGAGAGAGTTGTGGATGCATGGAACAGCCTTCCTGAGGAGGTTGTGGAGTCTAAAACAGTGGTGGATTTCAAGAATGCATGGGACAGTTATAAGGCAATTCTAGGGGATGGGGGTTGGAAGAAGTAGGCTGTTGGTTAACTAGGATCTGCAGTTTATCCATTAGGTAGGGAAATGGGCAGACTGGGTGGGTGAGCCAAGCAGTCCTTATCTGCCATCAAATTCTGTTTCTATGTTTATCCATCAGGATAGCCGAGCCACCTTTGTTGAAGTTGCAGGTGAACTCATTGCCTCACATAACCCAGGTGTGGTAGGAGATATGCTCGCATATCCTGTGAAACAGAATGTGAAGGAGAGTCCAGAGACTTTCCACCAGAGGCTTTGGATGGCCTACCAAGCAGGGTAGAACCTTGCAGGAGAAGCCACAGATGCTCCTTCAGAACACGATCCCTGCAGTGCGAGAGAAGGCAGAGCCAACTACCTATCCAACCACGGATACATTTTCCGATATTCTTTGGAAAACAGAGTGAGTCTATCAACTCTACACCCATGATTTGGGCTCCAGTTCCAAGAAAGTAGCCACCGTGGAATCCACTCTGGAAACCACAACACTTTACACGGTGGAGGGACAGGCCCAAGAGAAACAGCCCTTCCCCACGAACAATCCACAACCTCAATAGACCCAGCAGCAACAACAATCTTGGAGTGGGAACTGGAACTATAACAAAAACAAAAAACATCACAAGAATAATAAGGGTAAACAACAATGACTAGGCTCTTCCTATAGGGAAATAGCCAAGGAGAACCAAAGCCTCCGAGACCTCCTTGGACAAGTGCGCACCATAGCGGATGCTGTTCCAGCTCGGGCCCTTGCTGCAGTATAACGGAAAGATCAGGCTCCAGCAGGCCATGGGGACACCAGAAGTCCAGGCTGTCAGGCCCATATAGGCCTGAACCCTGAAGTGGCTCCCTATATAGCATTAGTACAGCATGGTGAAACGGTCCACAGGGACCAGGCCCAACCGCTCTTCCAGGAGCATCCCCATGCTTCCACTGGTACAGATCGACAATTACAAGCCCCAGTCCGTACTGCAAACAGTCTGGTCTTGGATACAAATGGAAGGCCCTGCACAGAGGCCGAGGTTGGGCCGCCTACTTACAGTGCTACTTGATACAGGCGCAACTGTGTCTGTTTTGTATGATGACAATCCAGCTACATCACCTTGGTCAACTAGACAGAGGACCAACACGTCTGGTTTGGATGGTGCTAGGCTGTCTATGTATCGCTCAATGCCACTACCCGTGACAATGGGCCATTTACAGACATATCATATCTTCCAATTAATGGTACTAAGTGATTATCCCAGCATCATTGGACTTGACTTCCTGGGACCACATGGCTGTGTGGTGGACCTAGCAAACATGCTATTGATACAGATTCAGGGACAGTACCACACCATCATGATCTCTGACTCGCACGTGGTTGCAGCAATCACTGCAAATGACAAGGAGTATGATGTCATAGATTTGTTCAAGAACCAAGAGCTTTTTCCAGAGCTCTTTCCCATCTTGCAAAGACATTTGGAGGCATTTGCCATCAATAAGCATGATTTTGGCAGAATGCATACCGTCATCGAAGTGCCAGGCCCAGTCCATGTGAGGCAATGGCAATATCCCTTTCCACCTGAGGCCTTGCTAACTCTTAGAGAAACAATAAAATCACTCCTCAAGCAGGGTGTAATCAGGACATGTGTGTCTACTGCAAATTTCCCCATATGGTCTGTGAAGAAACCTACAGATGCATGGAGACTTACAATAGATTACAGAAGACTAAATCAGATCACACCCAGCTGCTCACCAACCATGGCATCAGCACCAGATGTGCTAAGACTGTTAAACCCTGACCAACAATGGTTTAGTGCTCTGGACATTTCCAGTGGCTTCTGGTCATTGCCATTGGCCCCTAAGAGCCAATATAAATTTGCCTTCACCTTTGAAGATAGGAAGTACACATGGTCCTGTTTGCCCCAGGGGTTCCACAACAGCCTCTCCCTGTTCCATCTACATATGATGGATGCCCTTGAGAGTTTCTCTGCACCTCAATGTCTCTTGCAGTATGTGGATGACATACTGTTGGCAATAGCCACTCAGGAACAACACCTGGACCTCTTGGATGAACTACTGACTCTCATTCAGAGGGCAGGCCTTAAATGCAACCTAGCAAAAGCACAACTGTGCTAGAAAGAGGTGCTCTTTCTTGGTTTAAAGATAACAGACAAAGGCAGAAACTCTACCTGGAAAAAGATACAGGGACTGAAATATTTGCCACTTCCCACTAGCATGGCTACCCTCTGAATATTCTTGGTTATGGTAAACTATTTCAGGGACTTTATTTGTGATTTTGCTCAGAAGGCAGCCCCTCTGTATGAACTACTGAAAAAAAGATGTACCTTGGATTTGGGCCCCATACACACCCAAACTGTGAAATCATTGAAACAGACCTTAGCCTCAGCACCAGCTTTGGTTAACCCCAATCCAGCTCTACCATTCCATCTGGAATCCATTACCTCAGACATTGCCATGCCCACGATGCTAGCCCAGAAGGTCAATGGTACTCTGATACCTATTGCATGTGTATCCCAGCTCTTGACTCCAGTTGAACAGAAGTACAGCCTTTGTGAAAGGAACCTTCTGGCCACCTAGTGGACTGTCAAGCACTTTTTGTATATCATTGGGAACTCACTACTGATTGTCAGCACTAATCACACACCTACAACATCTTTGCTCTCAGATAGAGTGAAGGACAGATTAGTTTCCAACACGAAACTGACCCATTGGTCCCTCCTTCTACAAGACAGGGATATCAAAGTCCAACTAATCAAGATACCATCCATGCTGGCCCATGGTCTCCTCTTTCAGGGAGAACCCCATGATTGCATTCTGCAACCACCTGCTCTCCCAGATCCAGGTCCCTCCTCCCTGCTACTCCAAAGCTACTTGAGGACACCTCGCTGTGTCTTGTGTTTATGGATGGCTCCACCTCCTATTACCAGGGAGAACAGGTAGCAGGAATGGGTGTGTATGTAATATACCCCTATGGTAACACTGTTAAGATTTCAAAACATTGCAGTGTAGCATCATCACAATATGCAGAAATGGCAGCAGTTGCCTGTGCCCTAGAGTTCATCCAGCATGGGACACAGGATACCATCATTTTTACAGACTCTAATTGAGTTTGTTGTTCTCTTACTAAATTTCTCCCTTTTTAGTAGAATAATTCCTTCACCTCTTCCAATGGCACTCTGGTGAAGCACAAGGAACTGGTAATATACATTCATTTACTGGCTCAGAAGTTTGCACATAAACTTTATATACACAAAGTTAAAGCCCATTCCATACATGACCCCTACCATGCATTCAATGACACAGCGGACACCCTTGCTAAAGAAGGTGCCCAAGGGGGGACATCTGGATGATGGACCATCCAGAAGCTAGAACAGCTGTGCACATTGCTGCTGTCAAGAAGAAACCTGAACCCTTCTCCCCCTTGGATTTGTCAGAAGCCCAGAAGCTGTCCAGAGGAGGGCAACCAAAATGGTGCAGAGCATGTACCAGAAGACATACAAAGAGAGGCTAAAGGAGCTCAATATGTATACCTGTGAGGAAAAAAGGGAGAGGGGGGACATGATAGAGTCTTTCAAGTACCTCAAGTGAATCAACAATGTCCAAGAGGGTGGTATCTTTCAGAAAAAGAGATGTGCAAGAACAAGAGGGCACAATTTGAAGATCGAAGGGGGATGACTCAGAGGTAATGTGAGGAAGTATTTTTTCACACAGAGGGTTGTGGATGCACAGAATAGCCTTCCTATGGAGGTTGTGGAGTCAAGAACAGTGGGGGAATTCAAGAATGCATGGGAAAGACATAAGGCAATTCTAGTGGGGGGTAGGAGGAAGTAGGCTGTTGGTTAACTCGGATCTGCAACTTATCCATCAGGTAGAAAAATTAGCAGACTAGGTGGGCCAAGTGATCCTTATCTGCAATCAAATTCTATGTCTCTATATTTATTCTGAACTCAAAGATGTGTTCAGATTCCTAGACAAAGGAATCTAGAAGAATCTATGTGTCCATAACCCTTACAAGTGGCATGAAGGTAAGTTACACTTGTCCCCAGATGACAAGCTCATTTGGTATGAACCAAATGATTCCACTACTAAGTTGTGGGTGGCTCCCCATCATCTTAGACCAGAATTTTTGCACCAAATTCACAACACTCCCACTGGTGGACACCAGGGAACAGACAACACACTCCAAAGATTGAAGACCACTGCCTGGTGGCCTGGTATCACCAAGGATGTCAAACTATACATTGATAACTGCCTTGTCTATGCACAAAACAATCCCATCCCTACCAAGAGAAATACCAAACTCTTACCACAAAGGCATTCTGGCCACTGACATGCCTTTCAGATTGACTTTATTGGCCCATTGACCAATACCAGCAGGGACAACAAATATGCCCTTGTGATCACTGACCTTTTCTCCAAGTGGGTTGAGGCTTTCCCCATCAAAACATGTACTGCAAAAGCCACTACCAACACCCTGGTGGAACAGATTTTCTCCAGGTGGGGCCTACCTCACAAGGTAGACTCTGACAAAGGAGCCAGTTTTACAGGTGAGTTGATGAAAGAAGCTCTTGAACTCCTTGGAGTTCACCAAAAGTTCCACATGCTCTACCACCCCCCAGTCTTCAGGTCAGGTAGAGAGAGCCAACAGATGGATTAAGCAAATGCTGTCCAAATTTATTGCAGACAATCCCAAGGATTCTGATTCCCTACTGCCATTACTCCTTATGGAAATTAGGAGTATACCCTCAGCCACCACTCAGCTGACAACCTTTGAGGTGATGACTGGTAGAAACATGAGATCACCTGAACATTTGTTATTTGACCTGAACACTCCCACTGCAGATCATGTCTCTGTAGACAAATATGTGGAAAAGTTAAGAAAAGATCTGATACACACTCATTTGTATGCTGCAAATTGCATGGGCAAAGCCCAGCAACAATCCCAAAATCCAGTTTGACAAACACGCATAAGAAGTGGATTGGCAAGTCAGAGATCAAGTAATGGTTCTCAGCTTTGCACACCCAACATATCCCTTCTCCAATAATTGGGAAGGACCCTACCCCATCATCAACAAACTCAGTCCAGCAGTCTATCAAGTTTGACTCGTGCAAAATAACAAGTTGACTGACAAATGGTTACATGCCAACCAGTTGTTGTTGTTGTTGTTTATTTTGCTTAATGGGTAAGCACACTGGAAAACTAGTTCCTTTTACAGGTGCGACCCACATAAAAAACATACATACAAAAAGGCAAAAAATATACAGTACAAATATATCAGACTAAGAATGTCTTTGTTACAAAGAAGGTAAATAATCATATAAAACAATTACAATTAAATTGTAATTCAAAATACATCCTTAATTCATTTGCAAATATTTTAGCAGAATGCAACTGTCTTATATCACAAGGAATTTCATTCCAGATGGATGGAGCAATATAAGAAAAGGCCATCTGTCCACAATTAGATCTCATAAAGGGTATTTTATAAACCAAACCAGGAGACTGTACAAAGGAGTATAACTACTTTTTCTAACCCCATTGGGCGGAATAGTACTAACCATGATAATGTTTTATCTTTCTTTACAGATACCTTGACAAGATGGCTATTTTGTACTGCTTTCTCCTCATCTCAGGAGTTATCCCCCCTGCATCCAAGCCACAGTAAAGCACATCCTTCCTCACCTGGATCATCCCTCTGTTGACACCCCCGAAGGCATATCTATAAACATTCCCAATAATTTGGTTACCATCCAGGAAGGTTCAGATGCCAACCTCTCTGCCTCAGTTGTTGCACCTGACAAATCTACTCTGCAAATTGAATGGCAGACCAAATCGCAAGGACAAATACTCCCAGTGGCCAAACTCTCCAAGGGAACTTTACATGGATGGCCCAATGCAAAATTAACCCCGAATGGTAGTCTGTCCTTAAAGCAAACCTCTTTGAGACACTTTGGTCTATATAACATAACAGTTCTCATTGAACCCTCTTATTATAATACACTTTCCATAGATGCTGCCAGGAAATTGTGTGCCATACACAACATGGCCTCAGCTGCCATGTGTCTATCCATGTTACCCCCTAATGAGAAAGAACATCTTGAATGTCCTAAACATCAACTCGGCCCTAATAGTGGTTTGACTGCCACTGCTCTGCCTGGCACACCTATTAAAAATTTACAGTGTATGCATATACCTGTTTTGTTTAATTTAACTTACTGGAGTATGAAAGAATTTGGCAAGTGTCACACGACTAATACTTCATTGTTTTTTAGTACCTTGTTACTTGATAGTTTAGCAGCTTTTCAGATTTGCAATCAGGACCCTATTGCCGGGGTACACACCATCGAGTATAGAGGCAATTTTAGAAGGAAATCTGGTTTTCATATAGCTGATTCACAGACTCAGACAAGAAAAGCACATGACACGTCTGATGTCACTGGTGCCACTGGCACCCTTACTGGTCTCTTTGGTACTACAATGTTTATTTGGAATAAAGTGGACATTGTTACTATCAAAGCACACTCACAAACGTTTCAAGTTGGTATGATCAATAATATCATACCCCCATTACTGCAAGATGTGGATGGCCTTAGTCAGGAAGAATGATATACTGTATACAACATGCACGATATTGCTAATGCATTTACTGACGCTAAAGAAAAAATTAATGCAATCTTAGCCCAAAATAACAAGGAAGCAGACAAGCAGTATATTGCTCGTGAAATCTTATGCTCTGCTTATGGTTCATACATTATTACTACCATCAATAACCTCTTTCGTGATTTAGAATCCAGATGAATCCCTGATATTATACATGACAAGCATATCTCCAAATGGCATTGCCCTCAATGTAAATCCACCAACTATGTTGCCATGTGTATGCTACAGGCTATTTCTATTCCTGTTTCTCCTGCTAGGAATTTGGGGCTTGTGATCAGACATCCTAATACTGGTCCTTGTTTTACTTCCAAAAAGTGTTCTATTAAGGCCACTATGTATGTCTCTTTTACTGTGTCTTTACCATGTTTTGATCCTGACACAGCTATCTTTAATAAATTGCCATCCGTTCACTCCATTGGGCACCACCATAAAGACATCTACAGAGAACGCATTGACTTGCCATCTCTTCTGGTCTTTTATCCTACTCTGGACACATGGGTCTCTCCGCACACAGACTGCTGTGCAAAGAAAGGGTATATTTATTTGTGTCGCTGTGATGTTTTTGATGTTATTAAACTAGTACGAGGATATTCTCCAGATAGTATCTATTGGTCCTTCACCATGGATGATGACATCACCACCAATGGCACAGGATACCAGAACTCAACATCTGCTCCAGATGCTTCTCGATTGTACCAGGCTTACCAGAAGGAGGTTCATCAGCTGTCAACATGGATTTCCAACCAGACTTACACCTGCCCAGTCCAACTACAAAAATGGAGACTGCCAACTGTCAAAATGTAATATAACTCAGATGGCAAGTACTGTATAGTTACGAATTTTAAACAGTTTACTTATAGTGAAAAAGTATGTGATATTGTGCAACTGAATTTTTGCTTTGTACCACACCAGACAACTGTTATTGGGCACACAGTTATTACCCCTGTTCCCCTAGTGGACCCTGACATTAATGATGGTAACCCCGATTATCTGCTTGCTCTCTCAGAATATTTACCATATTTCAATGTTCACATAGATCCTTTGACATTTACACTTAGATACACACCTCATCCACATCAGTGATAATATGACCAAAGTTAATAATACCATTTATGATCTTATAAAAAATGATGATATGAATAGTGTACTAACTAACACTTGGTTAGAGATTACATTTAAAGGTTTTGTTATTATACAAGCATTTTTGATATTTTTCCTTATTGTTATGCTCTGCTGCCTACGGCGTGCTTTCTGCCAACACCATGAGCAGCTGGAATTCCTTTACAAGGCTCATACCTCAGGTCTGTAAATGATACCTGCTCCATCTCCACATCCCTAGTCTTCCTGTTGCCCCTTTTGAGGCAACAAGGGGGGGGAAGTTACATGAGGTCCCTGCACCTTAATTGACTCCCCAGAGGTACACCATGGACAGCTAACATTTAGGTATAGGCTATACTAACATATAGGGCTAAGGACATCTACTACAAGAGTAGATGTCAGGATATGTATGCATATGATTGCTGTACGCTTTACTTTCCAATATACACATGTATTTCCTGTAGTAAGATGCTAGGACACCTGTGTCCTTGTAGTATTGTGATATATGAGTTGGCATTGACATCTTCTAATGATTTGTATTATTACATGGCTATGTACAAGAACTGTAGTTTCATTGTTCTAACAATGTGATGACTGTTACAAAATGGTATAATGTTATCTAGGACTGTGGAGCCTCCTATAATTTATCCAGTAGGGCTCAGCCCTGTAACTAGAAATGTCTATCTTACAGTAACTATGGTAACTATCTTAGGTATATAATGTAAGACATTATGTCTTCTACCTCAGAGACCCCTGAGATTTCTACAGTCCTTGAGGTATAGGGAATGCATAGCATTGGATCCCAGTTCCTATGGTAATAACTGCTTAGGGCAACTGCAATTTTCCTTTTGGTAGTAATAAACAAGATTTATTACTCTTATGCAACTTGTCTATGATTTCTTTGCATTTCTCTGTTATCACCAAGAACTTGAGATGGAGAGTTTAGACCTCCCTATAATGCAAATATAAGGTCTATGAGAACGTAATACAGGTATGGGGGCTTAAGTGATATTGTATCAAGGTTAAAGATTGTAAACTGTAAGAGGTTTATTAAAAATTGATGTTTTAAGGGTTCATAGGGTTAAACGCCACAGGCAATAGCCTGATTATTGAAAACTGATGTTATTAGCATTCACAAGATGTAAAACCCTTAGAAGACAGCTTGATTGTCATAGGGAAAAAGCAGAAAATCTACTTTACCAGGGCACTGGTTTTAGGTTCAATATGAACAGCTGTGGCTAAGAAGACTTTGAGGCTTTAGCTAGGGAGTGGAGTGGTTGCATACTGGGGAACGTGGTGTATGAGGGGCACAGGGAATGGGGGAGATTGAGTCAAGAGGAGATACAGTGACATGTGGTGGAGTGGTCAGTGGGGGGACCACAACAGGGGAAGAGGCAGTGGCAAAATAAGAGGGAAGGGGAGCAGGACAGAAGGGGAAATGGTGGAGGTAGGATCATAGGGTGTAATAACTCATGAGTACCTTGTGGAGGTTGGGGGAGTGCCTAGTTTGTCAGAGTCTGAGGGGGCTGGAGGCTGAGATGGCTAGGCTAACAAAGGAAGTATATTAAGCCAGGAGGGATTTGTAAAAGAAAACCACTGGAGGTCTTTGGTAGAATGACAGGTGTCATGAGTACAGAAGGATGAAGTGCTGTAGAAAGCAGGTCACACTGAGGAATGGGGGGCCGGTACCAGGATATGAGGCAGGGGTACAGTGGAAAAGAGTGCAAATGAAAAGGGGATAGATACACATCTGGCTCAAATAGGTATTGGACTTTCACAGCAATGATGGAGCAGGAGGAGAAAGTTGTAGGGAACAGGGAGCAGGACCGACATGGGTGGTCCATGGCCAGAGGGGACCTTGATAGGAGGGTACGAGATGAGAGCAACAGGGGTAGTACTCTGGAGCTATGTAAGAAAAATTTGGGGATACCAAGGGAAACAGGGATGGGTGAATACAGGAAAAGGACAGGAAAGAAGGGGAGGTCTAACTAGGTATGGAGGGAGCACAGGGAAGCTACTGGGGAGAGAAACGCAGCAATCAGGAAGGGGAGGAGGATACCTACACCTCAAGATCAGAGAGGAAGTCACATACTGGGCGTAGGCAAGCAGAGAGGCTGGGGGCAGGTGAGTGAATGGGAATGGCGGAAATGAATGGGGTAAACAAGACAGAAGGTACTGGGGACATTGTGGCTGGGGTGGAATCAGGGAAGCCAGGGCAAGAGGGGATGCAGGGAGGGGAAGAAGTACAAGAAGTAGGTAAAGAAAAGGATAAGGAGGCTGAGGGGGTATGTTGTAAGGACAAGGAGCCAGGGGAAGGGAAGAAGGATCATGGTAAGGTGCCAGGGGGGCTACTACAACATGGTGGGTAGACAACATAAGGGCAACAAGGGGGAAGACAGCACTGTCACAGGCAAACCAGAACAGTGAGGGGGTCAAGGTGCTACTGGTTGGTGATTCAATCTTAAAGGGGTCAAGTGGGGTGGCAGAAAAGGAGGTATATGGGTTGAATGCATGCATGGGATGACTATGTCAGATGTTCTGCAACATATTACCTCATGGGGTGGGGACCAGGACAGGAATTCACATCTAGTGTTCCACTTGAGGACTAATGACTTGTCAGGTAATAGTCTCATGGAGGTGCAAGCAAGATTTATGGCCTAGCTAGATTCTGTGGAAGGTTGAACATCAAATCTCTAACCTTCTCACAGGTATTGCAAGTACCGAGAGCTGGTACTGTGAGGAAACAAAGGATACAGGAGCTTAATAGCTGGCTAGTGGAATGGTGTGTGCAGATGGGGTATGAGATGATAGGAAACCAGAGGGGCAACTTGGGAGGATGGAAGCCTCTTTTCTGTGGGCAGGTTACACCTCTCAACAGAGATTGACGACCATACTGAACTGTCAGATGGGGGAGTTTTTCGACAAATAATTTAATTTAAATTTAAACTGAATGGGGGGCTGGACATTAATTCACACACTGTACCCCAAATGAGTTGGAGGACCCTAGGTCCCCCACCCAGGGAAACCCTGATGAACAAGGTGCTGGCAGGCAGGGGTAAACAAGGGAAGAGGAAGGCTGGTGGAAGAGCTTGGTGGTGAACGCTAGGAGCCTGGCATGTAAGATGTAGGAACTGATGGCGATCATTGTGCATGACAAGTTAAACATCATAGTGATAATTGAGACTTGGTGGCCAGACCTCCCCACATAGGAGACAGCTATACTGGGTTTTCAGGCTGCTGGAATGACAGGAAGGACAGACAGGGGAATTACCATTTACGTCAAAGAGCACATATGGACGACAGAGGGACAGGAGGGTGACGGGGCTACAGAACTTCTATTGGTGGAGCTAATGCAGGGGGCACAGGAATATTTGAGACTGGGAGTCATATATAGACTACCCAAGCAGGGAGAAGATCAGGACAGGGTAATGCTGCAGGATATTGAGAGCATGGCTCTCAAGGGGGATTCATTACTGGTAGCCGACCTAAACTTACCAGATGTGGAATGGACCATCCCTGAAACAGCTTCAGCAAGAAGTAGGGAAACATTGGACGGGCTGAGTGGGGTGTTCCTAAAACAGCTAGTTGTGGAGCCTACAAGGGTAGTCTTGACAAATGGGGAGAATGTGGAGGAGGAGGAGGTGGTGGTAGGAGAAAAACTAGGGAAAAAATGACTACAGGACTGTCGGGTTCAAGGTGAAGGCAGGGAGGATGGGGACCCAAACCAGCACAACGGTGCTGGACTTTTGGCGGGCAGACTTTGACAAATTAAGAAGGCCGGTGCGTTAGGCAATGGAAGGATTAGGGGATATGAGTGATACAGACAAACTATGGGTACATATTAGGGACCAGATCAAGGAGGCCACACAGCCATCCATCAAAAGTGTCAGGAAGGGGCAAGAAAGCAGGAAGCTGCTTTGGTTCAGTAAGGATGTAACAAGAGCAGTAGAGGGTAGGTGGAGGGTGTTCAGGAGATACAAGATTACTCAGGGGGAGGGGGACAGAGAGGTTTACAGGGAGGTGAGACGACCATCAGCAAAGGCCATTAGAAGGGCTAAGGTGGACACAGAGGAAAGGATTGTGAAACAGACCAGGAGAGGGAAAAGACATGTTTTAGATACATGCAGGAGAGGAGGAAGGCTGGTCAGAGGATAGAAAGTCTGAGGGGGGAATGAGAGGGGCACTTAAAGGAGGACAAGGAGAAGGCAGAAGGCCTGAACAGGTATTTCTGCTCTGTATTTATGGAGAAGGGGGGGGGTAGATGACATGAGTTGGAAAGGAGAGGAGGGGGGCATAGGGATGGTATTGGATCCCTTCACTATGGAGAGAGTTAGACAGGAATTAGCCAAGATGAAGGTGGACAAGGCCTTGGGGCTTTATATCCTGCATTCAATGGTGATATGGGAACTAAGAGAGGAGCTGGCTGCCCCACTGTCGAGGCTGTTCTACCTGTCCCTGAACACCGGTAGAGTGTAGGGTGACTGAAAAAAGGTGACACAAGGGGGTAAGTAGGAAGCTAAGGGAAAACTACTGCCCCATCAGCCTCACCACTGTGGTGGGGAAGGTCATGGAGGCACTCATCGGTGAAAGGGTAACGAAGTACCTGGAGATAAACAGACTGCTGGATGACAGACAGCATGGGTTCACTAGGGGCAAGTCATGCCAGTCAGGTTTGATTGAATTTTTTGACTGAGTGACACATGTAGTGGACCGGGGGGGAGTGGATGTGGCCTATCTGGATTTAAGTAAGGCCTTCAACACCATAGGAAGCTGGTCAGCAAATTAGACAGCAGAGGGGTGGGGGTCAAAATAACAAGATGGGTAGAAAACTGGTTGGCAGATAGGAGTCAGAGGGTCATGGTTAATGGAGTGTACTCACTCACTGACTGGGCAGGTGAGGAGTGGAATTCCCCAGGGATCAGTGTTGGGACCCTTCCTGTTCAATATCTGTATAAAAGACATTGTATTCGGACTGAAAGGGAGGGTGGCCCTCTTTATGGATAACACAAAAATCTGTAACAGAGTTGACTCCCCTGGGGAAGTGGAGGACATAAGGGACCTGAGATTACTGGAGGAGCGGGCAGAAACATGGCAGCTAAAATTCAACATCAAGAAGTGTGCTGTTATACACCTGGGACATAGGAACCAAAGGACTGAGTACATGCTGCAAGGAGAGATAGTCAGGGTAACAGAGGATGAGAGGGATCTGGGGTAACAGTATCCAGCAACCTCAAGGTAGGGAAGCAATGCTCAAGGGTGGTGGGGAGGGTGTATGGGATACTGGCAAGTACTGGCAGGGGGTTCACCAGCATGTATAGGGATTTCCTGGTGCCCCTGTATCAAGCCCTGGTGAGGTCAGGCCTCGAGTACAGTGCCCAGTTTTGGAGGTCTTACCTGCACAAGGATATAGACTCAATCGAAAGGGTTCAGCAAAGGGCAACCAAGATGGTGCAGGGGATAAAGGGCAAACTATATGAACAGAGATGTCAGGACTTGGGGCTATATACAATGGAGACCAGGAGGGAAAGGGGGGACATGATCGAGACCTTTAAATATATCAAAGGGATGAACAAGGGAGGCCCAGGGAAGTTATTCCACAGGAAAGAAGGAAACTTAACAAGGGGGCATGGATTGAAACTCCAGGGGGGGCACGTCAAGAGCAATGTGAAAGGTCAATTTTTCATGGAGATGGTGGTGGAGAACTGGAATGGGATTCAGGAAGAGGTGGTAAATTCAGAGACTGCAAAGGGATTCATAAACACTTATGACAGGCTTGTGGGGCAAGGGGAAGGGGGGTGTCTCAGGATACAGTAAGTTGGACTGGGGGGGATAAGATGCAAACTGGATGGGCCGGGAGGTCCTTTTCTGCTGTCACCTTCAATGATTCTATTATTCTATGACCCCGGAATGTTCATTCAGGTGTCCATGCTAGAATCAGTCTCTGTGGGGTTTCTTGCTTGTTGTACCCTGTGTTTGAGCTGGAGCCACATGTATGTTCTTGGGGAATGTTTTGGCTGAGACTCTGTCCCACACAACGGAAGTCCCCAATGCTGTTTGCTTCCGAGTCCCTTTGGTTCCTGCAGCCATCTACTCCCTAGATTGTAAGACCTTTGCCCTGAATGACTGTCCATCCTCTGCAACCTTCACCCCGAGTTCTGCCAGAAATTCCTTAGCCTCTCTCAGATCTGTGAATTGTTTCCAGCCATCCTTGGTAAGCACATTTAATTTGGATGGATATTCTATCTGTGCCTGGTGGCCTCTCTGTCTAAGTGCTTTAAAAGGCTAAAATGTTTGATGGTGATGTGCAAGTGTTTGGGAGCATAGCATTGGTCAAAGAAGAGATGTACATCTCTGAAATGTATTTCCTTATTGGCCCAGACAGCATGCAAAATTCTTCCTCGTCTCAAAAGCGCATAAATGCCATCACTATGGATCGTGGTCGAGCTTTTGGGTTCTTAGGGCGTAGTATTAGAAGCGATGTGCACGAATGATACCTAAATCTTTATCTGCTGGCAAATTCAAGAATTCTTTTAGGAAGCTCTCTGTGTAGTTAGGAATGTTCCCTGACTTAGTCCCCTCTGGTACCCTTTAGAGCCATATGTTATTGCAGCAATTTCTACTTTCTAGTTCTTCTAAATGTTGCTCAAAAGCTTTTTTTTCTGTGATGCAGATCGAGAAGAGCTGTATTGTGGAAGTTGGAGGTGTTGGTGTAGTCAGACAAGGTGGTTTCCATTGTCGTTGTGTGGTTTCCTAATTGTGCCAGTGTCTGTCAGTCCACAGTAATCTTATAAATATTTATTCAGAATTCCATTGTAATACCTGTTCTTTACCATTGTACTACCACTGCGATTTCCAATGTAATACCATTGTGGGTTTCATAAATGGCATTGGCATCACAGTGGATTTGTTCCAATTCCATTGTGATACCATTGTAACCATTGGGATACCCTGCAGACAGTGGTAGTTCACTGGTAACACCACCTCTGCTGGTACCACATTTACAACAATGTGCTCCATTGTGATACCACAGTTTGTTGGTATCACAGTGTTTTTTTCCAATCCCAGTGTGATACCATTGTGTCCACTGTGATACCACTGACACACAGTGGTAGCACAGTGTCAGACACTCATGCAGTTGTGATACAATGGCAAATATCAGTGTGATACCACTGCAACTGGTATCACAATGGATATGTTTCAATTTGTTGCACTACCATTGTGACCACCGTGGTACCATGTGTCAGTGATAGCACAATGGGTGCACTTGCAGTGGTAATACAGTGGTCTCATTAAATGCCTTATGCTGGTAGTGCCACAGTGGTCATGCAGCATCATATGACAATGAACTGCATGGTTCACTGGTATCCCACTGACCACAATGTTGGGGAAAAACTTGCTGGTGGAGTGATCCAAAAAATTGTTAAAGCACATCCAAAAAGATCAGACATCCACACATCTTTAAGATAGGTGCCAGTTTTTTTGGTGGGGGGATACAGCTGTAGGATATCATTGCTCACTCTCTCTCATCATACACTGTGGATTTCTCACTGTTTCACAGCCATTCATCTTACCTGACACTATCTTCCTGTAAAAAAAATATATATATAAACATATCAGTTTACTGAGGGGAATGGGATGCCCTCCTACAACAACATTCTACCTAGCAACAGGGAACTATTTAAAATACAGATGAAGGATATTCCAGAAAAAAAAAAGAAAAAAAAATGTTCTCAAATGAAACAAATATAGTCACTATTTAAAAAAAAATATTGAATTCCTACCTACTGTATAGTCACAATAATCCACTTCAGGGTGTGGGTTATGTTGGGATTTACTCATGCCTGGTGTGGATTTGGCTATAAAATTGGCTAGACAACAGGACACAGAGGGTAATAGTAAATGGAGTCCACTCTGAAGAAAAGCGGTTACTAGCGGGGTACCACAGGGTTCAGTACTGGGACCAGTCCTTTTTAACATCTTTATAAGTGACATTGCAGAGGGACTGGAAGGAAAAATATTCCTCTTTGTATACAACACAAAGATCTGCAACATGGTTGATACACATGGGGGAGTGGAAAGGGTGAGAAGGGACTTGGCAAGGTTGGAGGAAAGGTCAAATGTATGGCAGCTTAGATTCAATGCAAAGAAGTTCAAAGTAATGCACATGGGAAACAAAAACCCCGGTGAAGAGTACACAATGGGGAGTGAGGTACTAACAACATAAATGGAAAGGGACCTGGGGGTTATCATATCAGATAATTAAAGGTAGGCAAGCAATGTGAGGAGGCAGTAAGGATGGCTGGGGGATGCTGGGCTGCATAGGGAGAGGCATCAACAGTAGAAAACAGGAAGTTGTTATCCCTTTGTACAGACAGTTGGTGAGACCGTATCTGGAGTACTGTGTGTAGTTCTGGAGTTAACCCATCTCTGCAAGGACATAGGCAGGATAGCGGCAGTCCAGAGGAGGGCAACTAAAATGGAGCAGAGTTTACACCAGAAGCCATAAGAAGAGAGACTAAAGGCACATAATATTTATACCCTTAAGGAAAGGAGGGAGAGGGGGAACATGATAGAAACTTTTAAGTGCTTCAAGGGAATCAACAAAGTCCAAGACGGTAGCATCTTTCAGAAAAAGAGAAGTGCAAGAACCAGGGGACGCAGTTTGAAGATAGAGGCGGGACAGCTCAAGGACAATGTGAGGAAGTATTGTTTCATGGAGGGGTGGTGGAGACATGGAATGGCCTTCCTGAGGAGGTCATGGGGTCAAAGACAGTGGGGGAATTCAAGAATCCATGGGAAGGACATAAGGCAATTCTAGTGGTGGGGTAGAAGGAAGTAGGCTGTTGGTTAACTAGGATCTGCAGCTTATCAAAGAAGTAGGGAAATGAGCAAATAAGGTGGGCCAAGTGGTCCTTATCTGTCGTCAAAGTCTATGTTTCTCTGTTTCTTGATCTGGCATGAGAAAGGAAAGGGTGTGCACATGTGTGACACCTGATCGTGTGACCTTGCTCAGGGCTCCAACAGTAACCACATGATCAAGTGACTTACCATTGCTGTCTGCAGGGCTGCCCTCAGTTGGGTCTTAGTAAGTGAATCATCTGATGCCCCGGCTGGAAGGTTTTGTTTTAAAGTGTGAGCTCCCCTTCCCCCTGCAAGTGTGGGTCCCTGGGCAGCTGCCCCTACTGTCCTCCCCCAAGGATGGCCCTGGCTGTGACTGTGGAGCATGTCATCCATGTGATTGTTGGGGGTATGGGAGCAGTGCTGTCATGGTAGTGGGGCTTAGTGCTATGACCCTTGGGAATGGGGATCAGTTCTGTGGCTGTCAGAGGTGCGTGTTCAGTGAAATTACTGCAACAGTGAAGGGTGTCAGTCCTGTGACTGTTGGGGGGGGAGTGCAGTCCTGTGATTAAGGTGATACATTCTGCAGCATCCCCCCTCCCTCGTAAAACTTTTTGCTTTGCCAGTTGACTCAGGCAGGCTCTCAGTCATGTCCCCACCTCCCCTGTCTGCCACTCCCTGTCCCAGACCACTGAGCGTAAAGTTCCCCCATGGATTGCCCCCCAACATGATAAGGCCAGGAAGGGGAGAGCCATCCTCCCCCCACCTAGTCAGTCACATCCAGAACTGAGCCAGTCATCCAGGTAATGGTGTGGGTCAGAGGTAGGTGATTAGGGCTTTATGGAGCCTGTGTAGTCATTTCTGCATTCCCCCTCACCCCCAGGATTCCTGCCTTCACATGGGAGAAGCCAAAGGTTGAGTCAGCATGCCTCCCCACACAGGGACAGGACAGCTATTTGATGAATGTTCAGTCTTCTGTCCAACACCCAGCAACCTGAACACATTTCTGAACTCAAGTTGCTGATGTGGTGGGAGGCAAGGCCCAACTCCCGGCAACCTGAATATGTTCCTGAACTCGGGGAGCTAATGTGGCAGAAGGTAAGACCCAACCCCCCTGCAACCTGAGCACATTCCTGAACTCAGGTCGCTGATGTGGCAGGAGGTAAGGCATGAGCCTGCTACAACCTGAGTATCTTACTAAACTAGGGTTACTGATGTTGTGGGAGGTAAGGCACGACCCCGCTGCAACATGAGCATGTTCCTGAACTGAGGGTGCTGATGTGGTAGAAGGTAAGACACACACCCCCTGCATCCTGAGCACATTTCTGAACTCGGGTCGCTGATGTGGCAGGAGGTCAGGCACGACCCCCAGCAACCTGAGCACATTCCTGAACTCAGGTCACTGATGTAACAGGAGGTAAAGCACACAGCACCTCATCTCTCCATACCACTGGACCAGACCAGCCTTATAGTGCAGCATGTTAATTATTTATTACCATTGCAGTAGGCGGTTAGACAATGATGGTGCCATTGTACACCAGGGAACGATTTTTTGTTAGCAGGCCTGGCGGTCAGAAGGTGGGATGTATCTGTGGACACCGGAGAATGTGTTAACTTTAACAGGGCCAACAATCACTGGTGGATATTGTTATTGGTTGGCAGTTCGAAAGAAATATTGAGCTACTTGAGGTTCCATATAAAAGCACTTTCCCTGTAGATGACTCCTAACCCATGTAAAATAGCATTTTGCAGCCTTGTTGGCTCTAACCAGTTTGTTTTGGTAGGGTCCTGCTTTTAACCATTTTACACTGTAGTTAAACTGAGTAGGCCAGATGAGATGAAATACCCTTTTCAGTCGGGTTTTACAGAGATTCCATTTCTCATTTTCAGTAAGGTCTGCTTTTCCCCACTTTCTACTGTATCCAGAAATGCCCACCTTAGATGTAATATCCTGTTCCAATGGAATCCTGCTTTTACTCTGTTTTCCAAGGTAGGTACAAAGGATAGATCAGCAGAGATATTAACATATTAAAATGCCAGCAGAGCAGGTCTAAAGGGCTATCAAGTCTGCTCAAAAATCAGCACACAGTTAAAACACTGTTACGGCCCCTCCCCCCTCCGCCTTCCCCATAAATCCCCCCAGCCCCTTCCCCATCTGAGCTACATATCCATTTCTGGCACTCCTCAGCTTTACCATTCCCTCATACCTGTCCCAGCCCCTCTTGAATTCCTCCATTATATCAACAGCCACCAGTTCTGCAGGCAGTGCATTCCATGTGTCCACCACCCTTTCAGTAAAGTAACGTCTCCTGGTCTTCCCCCATTGAGCCTCCCACCAACCAGCTTCTTGGAATGCCCCCTGGTGGCCCCTTCTTTCTTTGGCTGAAACACCCTATTTGGGCTGACCCTGTTCACTGCCATTAGATATTTAAAGACCGCAATCACATCCCCCCCGTCCCTCCTCACCTTCAGGGGAGTACATGTTCAGCTCATCAAGTCTCTTCTCATAGGATCTTCTCTCAGACCCTGTATCATCCTGGTCACCCTCCTGTGGACCCTTTCCAGGAGTGCAATGTCTTTCTTCAAGTACGGACACCAAAACTGCCTGCAGTACTTAAGGTGTGGTTTAACCAGGCAGTTATGCAGTGGAAGAAGTACCTCCTGTCTCCTCGAGGTTATCCCCTGGTAATGCACCTCAGCATTCTATTGGTTTAGCCGCAGCCCTTCTACACTACTCAGAGTATCTCTTTTTAAGTGGTGTCCTACTTTTACTGATATTTAAAATGTATTTATCTGGGACAGGCTATCCGAGATGCACTATATATTTGCACTGGGGTCTTGCTTTTACACAAGTTTACACTGTACTTAACCAGAATAGTACAGCAGAGATACTGGATCTTGTTTTCAGAAGGGCCTAATTTTACTACATTTTATCAATATCAATATCAATATCAACTTTATTTTTAAAAGGCGCTTTTCTTAAATCAAAGCGCCTGTACAAATAAATATAACAATAAATATAATAAATCAAATTAACAAAAATCCTTAAAAGCTATATTAAAAAGGTGGGTCTTCAGCGCTCTTTTAAAACTAAGGACGGTCGGGCAATCTCGCACCTGACGAGGTAGAGAGTTCCACAGGGTAGGTGCCATAAAAGTAAATGATCTAGCACCAGATGTTTTCAAACGTACCCTGGGAATCTCTAGCAATCCCTCGTCAGTGGATCGGAGGGGGCGAGAGGAACTATAGGGGCACAGGAGCTCTTTCAGGTAGGCAGGTCCCAGATCATGTAGGGCTTTATAGGTCAGCAAACCGACCTTGAAGGTAATTCGCCAAAACACTGGCAGCCAGTGCAGTCCGTGGAGCACAGGCATTATGTGACTGGATCTAGAAACTCCAGTCAACAGCCTGGCTGCCGCATTCTGCACCAGCTGCAGATGGCGAAGTTCAACCCCCGATAGCCCTAGGTATAGGGAGTTACAGTAGTCAAGCCGGGAGGTAACAAAGGCGTGGATCAATGTTGGAAGGTCCTCTGGAGGAACCAAGTGCTTCACCCTGGCAATATTCCTCAGATGAAAAAAGGAAGTCTTTATAACCGCTGACACCTGGGATTTAAGTGTCAAACGGTCATCAAGTACTACGCCAAGATTTTGCACCTGGTCTGAGGTCATCAGCTGGACACCTCCAAGCCATAGGCCTGAGGGTGATCCCTCTGGCAGACCCGCCTCACAGTGATCTATATCCACAACCAACACCTCAGTTTTCTCCGGGTTTAACCTCACCCCACTTCCATTCATTCATTCTTGGATTTCTTCAAGGCAGTTATTAAATACCGACAAGGCAGTGTCCTGACCGGGCACAAAAGACTTATACAGCTGGGTATCATCTGCATAGCAGTGAAAACCCAAACCGTACCGTCTAATAATCCCCCAATGGTAGCATATACCCAAAAACAACATGGGTGCTAAAATGGAGCCCTCGGTACCCCACAGGGCAGGAGAATGATGCTGAGGAAAAATTCTACAACCACTCTCTGAGTCCCTACCCTCAAGGTAGATTGAAACCATCTGAGGACCGTACCAGACAGTCCACAGACTAACTAGGCGCTCCAATGGCACACCATGGTCAGCGGTGTCAAGCGCTGCAGAGAGATCAAGTAGTACCAAGATGGATCGGGTCCTACGATCTCTTGCCATTAGGAGGTCATTTAGTACTCATACGAGCGCTGTCTCGGTACTATGCCTTTTCCTAAATCCAGACTGGAACGAATCGTAGATATTGTTGTTGGTCAGATGATCCTCCAACTGCATTGCGACCACTTTCTCAATAACTTTACCCACAAAGGGTAAGTTAGATTACATTTTAAAATGTAATTACCCAGGCTATCCCAGCAGGCAGTCTATAGCTCATTGAGGTCCTGATTTTATACATTTATACCCTGCATTTATCCATTATATTACAGCAGATATGATGTGTCTCAATTTCATCGGGGTTTTGCTCTTGCACAATTTTCCAATGTATTTACCTGGGATAGGCCAGCTGAGATGCAATGTCTCAGTTTCAGTGGAGTCCAAAGTTTACCTTCTCTTGAACTAGAATGTGGTTTTACACATTTCTACATTGTATTTATCCAGAATGCAGAATAGAGATGCTGCATCTCATTTTCACTGGTGTCCTCCATTAACCATTTTTACAATGTATGTACCCAGGCAGCACAGCAGAGATGTAATAGCTCTTCTTCAGTGCAGTCCTAATGTAGCAATTTTTGTCAATGTATTTAGCTGGGATAGCTTACCTGGTATGCAACATCTCGTTTTCACTACGGTCTTGCTTTTACACATTTTACACTGCATTTACCCATGATAGCACAGTTGGGATGCATTATCTTGTTTTCAGTAAATTCCTGCTTTTACCCATTTTTATAGTGTATTTACCCAGGATAGCACAGCAGAAATACATATATTCTGTTCAGCGGGATCAGGATTTTACTCATTTTACAATGTATTTACCCAGCACAGGCCAGGTGCTGTAATGTGTTATGTTCAGGGATGTACTGCATTGATGCATTTACCAGTGTATTTACCTAGAATAAGCCATTTGAGATGCAATATCTCATTTTCAGTTGGGTCGTGCTTTTACCCATTTTTACCATATATCTAAGGAGGATAGCCCAGCTGAAATGAGAAATCTCATTTTCACTGAGGTCTGGATTTTCCACGTCTTCCAGTATATTTACCCATGACAGCACAGTAGGGATATAGTATTTTGTTTTCTATGGGATTCCTGCTTTTACACATTTCTGTAATGTATTTACAAAGGATAACACAGTACAGGTGCTGTCTTTTGCTTTCAGTGGGGTCCTGGTTTTATCTGTTTTTACAGTGTATTTCCCCTGGATAGCCCAAGAAAGATATATATTGTTTCCTGTGGGGTCCTGCCTTTACACACTGAACAGTGCATTTACACAGGATAGGGTAGTTCAAATGCAATATCTCATTTTCAGTGAGTTAGCTTTTAACCATTTTTAGGGCTGTGGGCGGAGTCTACAGCCATTTTGCGAGAGCTTTCTAGCTCTGAAAAAGGCCAATCTCACAACCTCTTCCACTAGACTTTTAGAAGTATCCTTCCTAAAGTCCAACAGAGCTGAAAGCCCTCCACCATAATTGTCATACAGAATAACAGCCGCACTATTTCAGCTGTTACTTCCACATTCCTATGCGTGCACTGCACATGCGCACCAGTCGCATGTATGCACGGAGTTGTGCACATGTGCAGTGCTGCGGTGCCAGCATGTTGCAAATGGCACAATGCCATTCTGTATTTTGCGCCCACCTCTCCAAGTCATGATACATAGATACATAGACAGTGTCGGCAGATAAGGGCCTATGGCCCACCCAGTCTGCCCATTTGAACTTGTAAGTTCAGTTTGTTTTCCTAGAAGTCTGTTGCCCCTTACCCCTGACCTCCAGAATTCCTTTATGTCTATCCCATGCATTCTTAAATCCCGTGATTGTTTCAGCCCCCACCACTTCCTCTGGCAGGGTGTTCCACTTGTCCACCACCCATTCTATGAAGAAATTCTTTCTCATGTTTCCTCTGAATCATCCTCCCTCCAACTTCATCCCATGCCCTCTAGTCCTGGAACATCTTTTTGCTTAAAAATAGTGTTTTCCTGCACCCTGTTCCTCCCAGTAAGATACTTGTATGTCTCTATCATATTCCCTCTCTCCCTCCTCTCCTCCATGGAGTACATGTTCAGTTCCTTCAACCTGTCTTCATAGGACTTGTGATGCAATCCATGCACCATCTTTGTTGCCCTCCTCTGAACCTTCTCTACCCTGTCTATGTCCTTACATAGGTATGGTCTCCAGAACTGTACACTGTACTCCAGGTGGGGCCTCACTAGTGTCTAGTATAGTGGAATTATGACCTCCCTTTTCCTGCTGGTGATGCCCCTGCCTATACATCCCAGCATCCTATTTGCTTTACCTGCTGCCTTGTCACACTGTTTCCCTACCTTGAGGTCATCAGAGATGATAACCCCAAGATCCCTTTCCTGCTTGGAGCATGCTATATCCTCACCGCCCAACTGATATATTGTGCCAGGGTTTTTGTGCCCCATATGCATTATCTTGCACTTCTTTGCATTGAATTTCAACTGCCAAACCCCTGACCATTCTTCAAGTTTCTGCAGGTCACGTCTCATTCTGTCTACACCCTCTGGTGTGTCTACTCTGTTACAGAGCTTTGTGTCATCAGCAAACAGTGAAATTCTGCCTTCTAGGTCCTGTGCAATGTCACTGATGAAGATGTTGAAAAGGACCAGTCCCAGCACTGATCCCTGTGGTACCCCACTGGTCACTCTTCCCTCTGTGGAGTGACAGCCATTTACCACCACCCTCTGTGTCCTGCCACCCAGCCAGTTACCTACCCACCACACCACTGTTCTGCCCACACCCATATTCCCCAGTTTGTGTAATAGTCTTCTATGTGGCACAGTGTCAAAGGCCTTGCTGAAGTCCAGATAGGCCATGTCCACTGCCCTCCCCTGATCCACCTCCCTAGTCACCCAGTCAAAAAATTCAATGAGGTTGGTCTGACATGACCTCCCCCTGGTGAAACCATGCTGCCTAGGGTCCTGAAGTCCATTAACAACCAGATGTTCCACCAATCTCTCCATCAGTAGTGCTTCCATGATCTTCCCCACTACTGCGGTGAGGCTGACTGGTCTGTAGTTCCCTGCTTCCTCTTTGTTCCCACTTGTATAAGGGGACTACATCTGCTGTCCTCCAGTCTTTGGGTACCTCCCCTGTTTCCAGTGATTGGCTAAACAGGATAGCCAGAGGTTCAGCCACCACCTCTCTTAGTTCTTTAAGGACCCTGGGGTGCACCCCATCTGGCCCCATTGCTTTATCAACTCTTATTACTTCCAGTTCCTTCAGGACCCTTTCTAGTGTAAAGGTACTTGTGTCCATTTCTGCACCATTCTCACTCCTTGTACTCCCTTCAGATCCATTACCCTCCTCTTCCTCAGTAAAGACTGAGCAGAAATACCTGTTCAATATGTCAGCTTTACTGTAGTCATCCTCCACGCGACTCCCATCCTCCCCCTTCAGTCTCACTATCCCTCCCTTTGTCTTTCTTTTTTCACTTATGTACCTGTAAAAGGTTTTGCCCCTCTACCCACTGATTTTGCAATGTGTTCTTCTGTCTGAGCTTTGGCTTCCCTTACTGACCTCCCTGCCTCCCTTTGCTTCTCCTGGTACTTCTCCCTATCCCCTTCTGCCTGTGTCTTTTTGTATTGCCTGAATGCAATCTTTTTGACTTTCACTTTCTTTGCTACCTCTTTGGAAAACCATAATGGTCTCCTCTTCCTTTTCCTCTTGCTAACCTGCTTAATGCATAATTCTGTTGTTCTTGTAATCCCCATTTTAAATACTGCCCACTGTTCCTCAACCCCTGATTCCTGTCCCATTCCCTTAATGCCTCTTTCAAGTATCTCCCATTTTCTCAAAGTCTGCCCATAAAATCCAGGATACATGTTTTGTGTGGTTTGGTTCTGCTCTTTCTGTGATTTCAAACCACAATGACTGGTGGTCACTGTTTCCTAGGTGCTCCCCCACTATTACCCCCATCACACTGTCCCTGTTTGTGAGCACAAGGTCCAGTATTGCCTTCTGCCGAGTTGGTTCCATGACCAGTTGCTTGAGGAAGGCACTCTGAAGTGCTGTTGCAACACTGGGAGCCCATCCCAGTTTGCAAAATTGTTTGTTTGTCTAAAAATTAGAAAACGGTCCCTTGTCAATATTGTTGTGTCCCGTGTCCCCTGGCAATGTTATGCCCAACATGGGGTGCCCAATACCCATGTCGGCATTTGTGTGGCACACTGGGAGCCCACCCCAGTGTGCCAAAATGTGTTGTTTCTGTCTGCTGTAAAACTGAAAATGATCTCTCGCTGTCGCTTTTGTTTCCCTGTAAAAGTAAAAACGGTCCCTTGTCGTCGGTGCAGTATCCTTCCTCACCCCACCCTTCCACCGGCCCACCCACGTCCCCACATCCCCTTTCCCTATTCTACCTCTGGAGGTCAGTACTGACATCTTCTCTGGATCAGGACACGTCTGCACTCTGCAAAGCTCAGCCACGAACTGAAGAATTAAAGGTAAGCATGCTACTGTATATAGTCATTCAATGGGGTTTTCAACTGATGCTGATATCTCAGCCATTTTTTGGAATTTGTGCCCCAAATTTTCAGCATGGGCTTCTTAGGACCCCTCCTCATGAACACTGTCACTGTCATTTTGTTACTCGGTCCTAGAAGGTGATTTCTTGGTCACTGCGTGGAATCACTTTTTGGAACTGATTCACGAAATGACAGTGCCACTGTTCATGGGCTGAGGTCCCAAAACACCCGTGTTGCAAATTTGGTGAAAAAATTCCAAAACCTGACTGCATTATGAGCATGCACTGTGCAGCTTCTACGCATACTCATAACGCCGCTAATTCTTTATATTTTCACTCCAAATTTTTAACGTTGCCATTTTTGCACACGTCCTTCATAACAGTATAGCTGTCCTTGTCCACAACCTGCCCAAAACATATGTTCGCAGCTGTGGCACAGAATAGCGCGTTTGCTCTGCTCAATCAACTTTCAGGAAAATTAATCAAAATGATACTGCCACTGTTCATGATGAGGGGTCCAACAAAGGCCATGTTGAAAATTTGTTGAAACAATTCAAAAAATTGACTGTGTTACGAGTGCGCGCTGCACAGTTTCTACACACGCTCCTAACATCGCTCATTTTTCATATTTTCTCTTCACACTTTTAACATAGCCATTTTTGTACACCTCCTTCACAACTGTACAGCTGTCATTTTCTACAACCTGCCAGAACCATGTTTTCGCACCTCTAGCACAGAACAATGTGTTTGGTCTGCACAATCACCTTTCGGGACAATTGAACAAAATGACACTGGCACTGTTCATGAGGAGGGGTCCAAAAAAGGCCATGTTGAAAATCAGGTGTACTGCCCCAAACATATGGCCAAGTTACACCTGGGTGTTGAATAATTTCAACGCACATCTATAACTTTCATCACTTGGTAGTGCTTCACAGCACTATCGGCTCTGGCCAGAATTTGTTTATAATGTACTTACCCAAGGTAGCACTTGTTCCTGAATTTAAATTTAACCAGGAGAGCCTAGCTGAGATGTAATGTATCGTTTTCAATGCTGTCTTGCTTTTACATATTTTTTCCAGTGTATTTACCCAAGCTAGCACAGCTGGGATGCAGTATTGTTTTTTTGCTAGGGTCCTGCTTTTAACTATTTTACACTCTGGTTATACTGGATAGGCCAGATGAGATGAAATGCCAAGTTTTCAGTGGGGTTTAGTGGAGATTCTATTGCTTGTTTCAGTAAGGTCTGCTTTTGCCCAGCATAGCCCAACTTAGACGCAATATCTCATTTCCAATGGGATCCTGCTTTTACTCACTTTCCAAGATATGAAAATAGGCACTTGGTTGTCTAGTGTGCTTACCTGGTTAACAAAAGCAAATAAATATGTACTCAGGATAGCCCAGCAGAGATGCAGTATCTCTTCTTAACTGGTGTCCTACTTTTATTGGTTTTTAAGGTATTTATCCAGGACAGATCACATTGGGTGCACTATATATTTTCACTGGGGTCTTGCTTTTACACATATTTACATTGTATCTAGCTAGATAGCATAGCGGAGATGCTACAGTAGATCTCGTTTTCAGTGGGGTTCTGATTTTACCCAGTTTTAAAATGTATTTACCCAAGCAGATCCACGACAGGTCATCGGCAAAATATTTGTCGAACACCCAACAGCGAAACCAGCAGGTTGACTGCAGTTTGCAGTTGGCTGGTGGTTTGCACAACATTCTAGTGTTTTCTTTGGGGGGCTTTGCACCCCAACCCCCACACTGATTAGTGATGATATTACTATGATATTGGAAAACCCAATTGTGAAGTTTACTTTTCAAATATTTACAGTGATTCAGTTTCTGCTAACATTAGTGTTTATAATTACATTTTTTTGTTTAAGGAAAACCCTGAAACACCATCGTGACCAGTTAAAATTCCTCTACCAGGCTTGTGCCTTGGGCCTGTAGATGAATGGTGCCTAACCATCGTTTTTTTTGTTGTGTTGCCACTTTTGCAATTAGGGCAACACCGAGGGGACTGATGCACCTGGGTTATGCCCTTATTACCCCATATATGACTTACACTATATATCTGGTCTATTATACTGTGATATTGCTATTTTGCACTAACATTATAGATTTAGCACACATCATATAAGCATGAGTGCTAGGAATGTGCTTTGCTGCTAATATATGCTAATGTACTATGCATGGTTCATTTATACTTCATTATATTACATTTATCTCGATTATGTTTGTTTTTCATATATAGTTGACCTAATCACTGCTTAGATGTCTTTGAAGGATCATCAGTGATTATTATGCACTTATACTTTCATATAATTATATGTACATACACTCAGGCACATATGCCATGTGTAATATAGCTTTGTAAGCAATTCTCTATTTCTACTAACAAGAGACAGGTTCCTTGTTTAGTCTATCATCTAAGCACATGTAGATTGGAAGTGTCAGCATTTTTCTTTGTCTAAGGTTTATGATCTAGAAGCATTATTTCTTATACTCATTAGTATTCTGTCTCCTAAGTAATCATCCAATAGAGAACGTATTGTGTAACACTGTTTATAGTTCAGAACAAATACATATGGTTGTGTGTATCAGTAAGCTAGTTCTTATCTTAGTATATAAAACACTGTCTTGCCAGTCTCTCACTCTATTGAAGCTTTATACGTACAAATAGACTGGCAAGTCACCCTTATCAGTGAGTTATTATCCTGCTTGGCTGTGAGTATAATAAAAATGCTTTATTTACGATTACTTGTGAGTGTTATCTCGGGCTAACGTTGTAGACATAGAACAAATCTGATTTATTACTTTAGCAGTTAGACTTCTAACTGACATTTAGACCCCCACATGGGGGGGCTATGCCCCCCCGCACACCCCCAACTTAGGATTCTCAACTCCAAGTCAGAGCTGATTGGGGGGGGTGCAGGACCCCTGATAGACAGTGCCAAGTTCCAGTGGGTTCCTTATGGTGACGTGGCGCTGTTGTTGCTGTAGGGGACTCTGCTGTTGAAATGTTGATGTCGTGGCTGCAGGCCATCCCAGCAGGCAGTCTGTATCTTATTGAGGTCCTGACTTTATACATTTATATGCAGCATTTATCTAGGATATCACAGCAGATATGATGCATCTCATTTTCAGTGGCGTTCTGCTCTTACACAATTTTACAGTGTATTTACCTGGGATAGGCCAGCTGAGATGCAATGTCTCAGTTTCAGTGTGTTCCAGAGTTCACCCATTTTTTTACCTTCCACTGAACCAGTATAGACCAGCTGACAAGCAATGTCTCATTGAGGTCCAACAGAAATGGTATGCAAGGGCCTGGCCACCCTTCTGAATCTAGGGGTATTGGATGGCATCTGATCCAGGAGAGTGTCTGCCTCACACCATGGTGACCAGTACTGCACCAACACCAGTCACCTTTGCAACATGGGTGATGGGCAGTGGGGATCAGTGACACCATAGCGCCACACCCTGGGGCACTATAACAAGAGATCACACACACAAGCTAGTTCATCCATACCAGAGCTGGGACTAAGCACAGTGGTATTTTATTGCTTATCTGCAAGAGGATGCACAGTTCTCTAGGCATTAATTACTGTTTCCAGGAGTTTTGCTCACTTTTCTAACCCCATCTAGAATTATTTTGCAGCCCCATTGGCTCTGACTAGAGTTTGTTTTTCTATACATGATGGCCCACAGCAGACAGCACCCAGTCTGTCTGCCATCCACCAGTACCAGTCTGTCACTTTGTCCTCCACAGGTCCCCCCACAGCCAGCAACACAGGCTCAGCCACTTGCTTTTATTTTTGGTTTGTCAGAAAAGTGTTTATTTTATATGCGATGTCCCCCAGGCAAGCACCTAGTGTCTCTGCTACTGACTAGCACCAGTCTGTCACTTTGCCCTCTCCAGGGCCACCCACAGCCAGCAGCACAGGCTCAGTCACTTGTTCTTTTTTGTTTGTGTTTCAGAATAGTATTTTTTATAAGTGAAGGCCCACAGCAACCTGTCTCTCTCTCTCTCTCTCTCTCTCTCTCTCTCTCTACCACCCACTAGTTCTACCAGTCTGCCACTTTGCCCTACCCTGGACCCTCGCAGCCAATGGCAGCATGTCTGCCATGCAACAGGGTCAGCCATTGGCTCAGAATTCTTTTTTTTGTTTGTTTTTTAATGGCACCCATTAGACTTTCTCTCTCTTTCTGTCTGTCTCTCTCAAATGTTAGGGGAACTTAAACTTTATCTGACCGGTGTAAATCAGTCAGTGAAAGACAAGTAAAGTGACTGTCCGCGTAGTGCCCAGCCACTCACACTCTGTTCCATCTTGCACTCTATCACTTCTCAGCTACTCACCACATGACACCTATTGCCAGATTGTATGTCACGGCCATCTGTCTTGATGCTCTATGTGGAGATTGGCATATCAGTGGCATCCCTATGGCAACAGCCAATGCAGTCAAGAGTGGGTGAGAAAGAAGCGTGAAAAGATGTGCTTTGGTTTACCATGGACCTGGAACCAAATTTCTGCAGTAAAGTCTGTATTCGTCCAAGTCCATGGTAAGCTCTTGGATTGGGGAAGGGGGGTCTTGATTTCAGGCAGAACTGTCTACCCAGCTCTAATGATCATTAAAACTAGAATAAATCTGAAAACAGGAAATCCCACCCTAATTGGCTGGGCCCTCACTTCCCACCCACACAGTTATCCAATCTGAAATTTTACCTGATGCCCTGAGTGATCACTGAATGACTTCAATGGTTCACAGAGTTCACCAGTCTAAAGCATAGAAACATAAAAGTTGACGCAGATAAGCACCGTGAGACCCATCCAGTCTGCTCATTTTTTCTACCTAATGAATGTGCCATAGCCCTGTACTTTGTCAATGCCCTATCTATTCATACTTTCTCTGTATTACTCCCTTATGCCTATCCCATGCCTGTTTGAATCCCTGCACTGTATTCATATCCACCACTTACTGAGATAGGCTGTTCCATGCATCCACCACCCTTTCTGTGAAAAATAACTTCCTCACATTATCCCTTAATCGGCCTCCCTCTGATCTCATGCTGCGTCCTCTTGTCCTGCTATTTTTCTTATATTGAAACATGTTAGATTATTTTGCCTGTTAATGCCCTTAAGATGTTTGAATGTTTAGATCATATCCCCTCACTCTCTCCTGTGCTCTAGGGTATACATATTGCTACCCCTAAATTTGTCCAGTTCCACTCTTACAAGTCACTGAACCTCGCTCCCCAAATGGAGGAACTGACCCAAGTTAAATGGAATCCCATTGTCTTGGCAAATACCATTGGTGATATATACAGTTATTTCTGAGCTAAATGTTTAGAATACTGGAACAAACATGCCCCACTGTGGCACTCCAGGGTCAGAGGTAACCATCACCTCTCCTGGATCACCCCTGAACTCCTAGCTTGCCATAGAGCATGGGATCACACCTGGAAAATGCACAAAGCCACTAATCTCCCACGTGACTATGACATATACCGTGCACTGCAAAATAAGTGCACCAAAGCCTTTCAAAGTCTCAGTACTTCTGCTCAATCTTCCAGATCAATATTAACTGTTCTTCTAAGTTCTGGAAAGTGATCCACTCACTCTCCCCCACACCCCTTCCTCAAGATAAACAACTCTCTGATTGCTGGTCACCAAAATGTTGCCAGCAAATTTAACTCATATTCTCATATTCCAGGACTAGAGGGCATGGGATGAAGTTGGAGGGAGGACGATTCAGAGGAAACGTGAGGAAGAATTTCTTCACAGAACGGGTGGTGGACAAGTGGAACACCCTGCCAGAGGAAGTGGTGGGGGCTGAAACAATCACAGGATTTAAGAATGCATGGGATAGACATAAAGGAATTCTGGAGATCAGGGGTAAGGGGCAACAGACTTCCTGGAAAACATAAACTGAACTTACAAACTTAAATGGGCAGACTGGGTGGGCCATAGGCCCTTATCTGCCGACACTGTCTATGTATCTATGTATCTATGTATTTTACCTCCTGTGCTTTGGCCCTCCTTTCCTCCTTACCGCCTCCCCCCCTTCAAACCCTCCTTCCTCTCACGGTCATCCTGCATCACCATACTCCTTCTCTTTCACTAATATCTCACCGTCTGACACCTAGGAAGCACTTCTTGCTCTCAGCCCCTCTAAAAGCAGTTCAACTGATGGCCTGGATCCCAGGTTACTGTACCTATCAGCCCCAGCTATCGAAGTCCACTAACTCTCCTTCTTAATCTTTCTTTTGCTATTGCTACTATTCCTTCATTATGGAAACATGCCACAGTACTCCCGCTGCCCAAGGGTGGTGACCCCTCTGTTCCTGCTAACTATTGTTAATCTCCCTCCTACCATCCCTTGCTAAGCTTCAGGAGCATCTGGTCCTGTGCCAGCTCTCCTCTCATCTCTATGACTCCAATTTTTTCACTTCTTTCCAATCTGGCTTCCAAAAGAACCACTCCACCACTTCCTCCCAGATTAGGTTCACTGACTTTATCTTCTCAGAGATGGACAGTAGCCAAATCAACCTTGCAAAGGCCTTTGACAGACTCCCACCCCCATTCTCCTCGACACTCTCTCCTAGGCTGGCCTAACCAAATCTGCTATAAACTGGTTCAAAGCTTATCTATAGGCCAGACCCAGTTGGTCAGAATCACAGACTCAACTTCCACTCCGCTCCCCATCAGCACTGGCATACCCCAGGGGTCTGTCCTAAGTCCTATGTTATTTTCCATATTCCTAAATGACCTACCTTCAGCCTGCTCATCCTCTTCCATCCATATGTATGCAGATGACACAGTCATCTTCATGTCAGGCCAGTCCCCTATAGATGTTGAATCCAGATTACAACTTGACTTTGATAATGTTCAGCACTGGTTCAGCTCCCATCAGTTCTCTCTCAATGCCAAGACTGTCTCCATGACCTTTGGCACCAGGCAGAGACTTTCTAGGCTCCCCTCACTGCCCTCTTTCCAAACACACTTGATGCAACAGTTATCAAGGATACTCATCCATTAGCTACTTGGAGGTCTAGCTTGACCAACACCTCAGCTTCTCTGGTCACGTGGATGCCATCCTGAAAAAACTGCATCCAAAGCTTGGTGCATTATACAAGAACCAGAGTTGCCTCCCACTTTTGGCAAGGCGTGAGCTTGCTCAGAAGATGATAGTACTTATCCTTGGCTACTGCAATGTAGTCTACAGTGCCACTCCCAAGTCCTCCCTAGTCAGATTGGACAATTCCTTCTGTCTTTTTGCCCTCGACTCTCCCCCCTCACCCATCACTGCAACCTCTACCACCCTCTCTCTCTCTCTCACCTCCCTTGAAAATTGCCAACTTCTCTATTGTGACAAATTCGTATAAAATTCTGGTTCGTATCTCCCCCACCATACCTCTCCTCCTTAATATCTGCTCTACCTCCTCCAGACCACTGTCTTAGATCCTACAGCTCTCAACTTCTGTTAACTCTGCATCGTTTAACTTCAGTAGGTCAGTCGGCCTTCATACATTACTTTCCTCAGCTTTGGAATGCCCCCCACATATCTGCTTATCTTCCTCCCCCGACTCTCTATCTTTAGCCCTAAACAACTTCCTCTCCATAAACTGTACTTGTGATAAATTTTCACTGCCTTTCTCTGCTCTCCCCACTCTTATTCTCTGCTCAGTCTCACCACCCTCTCTCGCCACCAACTCTTATCCCCCTTTCAGCTTCCTTAGCTCTTTTAACTAAAATGTCACTCTTAAGGTTGCTCAAAGCTGCCCCCTTGATGCCTACGTATTGTACTCACACTGCACTTATTTTGATCACTGCTATGTACAGTACTTATGCTTATCCTGTTATCATGTTACTGATGTCCTGATACTTGCATATTATGTAAGTTTTTGTCCTGATACTTCGCAAATACTGTATGAATGTTTAATTGGGTTATTCGTTCTTGTAGTTATTGTTCCAGTGCTTACTTATGGTATACTGTAACCTTGTAGCTTCTGTTCTGCTACTTGGACCATTTTGTCATATGTCTGTACACTATTGATTCTTTTGTTATTTGATTGTGTACAAGTTATAACTTATGTAATGCTTATCCCTGTACACCCTTCCCCCAAGACACACCATGAGATGAGCAACTTGTTGTTCAGTGTGCCCTTCTGGTGAAACTCTTCAATAAATAAAAAACAAATAAAAACACAGGAAACACCATCTGCATGCCTACATCATGTAAATCAGTGGTTGTCAACCTTTTTTGGTCCAGGGACCCCTTGGCCACCTGTCAATCATGTCGGGGACCCCCTACCAAAAGTCCGTAGATATCGTACTGCGGTTCGTGTTTGAACAGCATTTATAGAGCTAACCATAATAAAACACAAAAACAGCAAGCCATTGTTATAAAAACCTTGTTGTTTTTAATAATATTTAGGAGAATTCTCCCCAAAATATATAAAGTACACAAGTATAAATTTTAAAGTTCTTGCGTTATGTTCCACTGCTTTCATGCTTTCATATGTGTGTGTGTGTGTGTGTGTGCGTGTGTGTGGGGGGTGAAACACTCGAGTCACTGTGTGAGCTCTGTGAAAAAAAAAATTTAAACAAAAAACCTGAAGTTACTGACTGAGCCATATAAGAAAAAACTCATATCGGCATTATATATATTTATTTCATTTCATTTTTATTTATTATTCTGGAGAGCAAGGTGAGCTATATAGCCTGTTTTCAGAGGCACCCAGTTGTAGAGAGCATAATATATACATAAAAAAAAACTCACAAAAGCATCATTCTGTTCCTTTCAACTGATGGGATATGAGTGTGAGAGAGAGATTTTTTACTTGGTGACCAAGGAGCGAGGAAAGGAGCAACAAACAAGCATGTGCGAGCAATGGCAATAATGAAAGTCTGCTGCAGTGAGTGAAGAGATTAAATACTTAAAAATCAGGCAAGAAATGACTGGGGGAGTATGCACATAATAAAATAAATACATAACTGATGAGTACTCCTGCGTTTTGAAGCCAACTGCAAATTGGGAGCAATTAAAGCAATTCACAGTGGATTGGTGAGGAGGGTGAGGCGTGTAAAGTCGGTTACTGAACTCACAATGTGCAAAACAGTTTCAAATCTGGACAATGGGTTCCAATTGACTCGTGGTTACACTAATTCACTCTCAATGAAGAAAAAAAAACATATACTGCTCTTTACTAGGACTGTTCTGCGGAACCCCAGGGGAGGGCTCGCAGACCACCTGTGGGCCACGAATCCCCAGTTGAAAACCACTGATGTACATAATAGTCCATTAAAACCAGAGATTATACTGTGAAGTCAACTTTCTGCAGGACAGGAAACCAGTGCGAAGTCATCAAAATAGGTGTGATATGATCACAAGTTTTAGCCAAGTTAACACTTGAGCTGCAGCATTTTATATGCAATGAAACCTGCTTCAGAATACACCTTGGAAGATCAGACAGCACAGATCTGGTTTAGTCTCATCTACTCAGAATGAAAGCATGAATGAAAATAGCTACGTGTACTTCAGGCAATGTGTTGCATAACGTGCGTATATTTTTAATCTGAAAATATGAAATTTGCAAGTAATTGATAGGAGAGTCTGCTGTCAACAAACAAAAAGTATTTTGAACCTCTGATTTTTCCTCTCTTTCTACAGTGAATATATATATATATATATATTTATGGCAAAAAAACTCTGTTTAATGCATCAGTTAGGGTTGTTCCAGTGACAAAGTGAAATTCGGTATTGAGTTAAGCCCCTTGCACCCCCAGTCCACCCCCAGCCAGCATCGGGTGTGCATTGAGGGTCATCAGCCCTTACTCTCACCCATCACATGTGTAAGCAAGCTGAGGTATAGGAGATGGGGTGAGTTGGGGCTGATGGCCCCAACAAACTCCCAGTTCTGGTTGGGGCGGGCTGAAAGGGGGTGAAAGACTTTAACCTTTACCAATTTCCACTGTCCAAGGCAACTAACGTCGCTCTGATTTTGTCATGAATTTCCCTTCTTTTTGAGAATGAGGACTATAAATAGCAAATGGAATGCAGTGGTGGGAGCACGGGCCCTTCGGGCCCAAGGTTCCCACCACGTGATGTCTTCTGACATAGTAATGGTAAGTGCAATGCAAACACAAGCACTAACAGTTAGGAGCATGGTGACGCAAATATAAATGGTAAAGCAAATGTTAATAGAAATGCAAGCGCAAAGTGATGCCAAAACAAACAGTGATACAAACAGAGACACAAGCATATATGGAAACACAACTGGTAATGTGCACGGTCATGGTACTACTATTGTAATTGCAATTGGTAACTGTAACAGCAACAATAATGTCAAAGGAAACAGAAATGGAAAAGCAAACACATATGGAAACACAAAGCACAATGCACAAGGTCACAGTATCGCAATTGCAAATGCAAATGGTAATGGTAACAGCAAAAATAATGCCAAAGCAAACACAAACACAAGCGCGTACATAAATGCAAACTGTAACACCCACAGTCACGGTACCGCAATTGGAAATGCAAATTATAATGGTAACAGCAAAAATAACACCAAAGGAAACAGAACCGGAAATGCAATGCAAGCGTATGCAGAAATGCAAACCATAATGCGCATGGTCACGGTACCGCAATTGTAAACGCAAATGGTAAAGGTAACAGCAAGAATAATGGCAAAGGAAACAGAAACACAAATGCAAACACAAGTGCACATGGAAACACAAACTGTAATGTGCAGGGGCATGGGCAAACAATTGCAAATGCAAATGGTAACGGTGACAACAACAAAGACGCAAAATGAAAGTCAAACGCAAACGCAAATAGAAGGTAGGCAACAAATGCAAATGGTAATGTGCACAGTGACGCAAAGTGAAACACAAACAAAACAGTACTGTAGTCACAAATGGTGAGTAAGCATAAGCATAAACACAAACAGAAACACAAAGGATAATGCACCGTTGGCGTGCAGAATGCTAGCACAGAATGCGAAATGCAAGTGGAAACATCTAAGTATAACAGTAACTGGAGCGCACACACTGGTTTTCCCCAGCAGCTGCATAGAGAAACACAAAGCACAAAGAATGTATGTATAATAATGGGGCTCGGAGCAGAAAATGAGGAGTTGGAATACTAAATTGCTTATATCTCAGGAACTGTACAACGTAGAAAAAAAATTAAAATTTCGTATGAATTACGACTTTCCTGGCTAGTTTTGCACTTAGCTCCCCTTTGGGGGGTTAAGCATTTTTTCCAACGAAAAGTCAGTATCTCGCACCGTTACCAAGACACGGGCTCCAAAAGGCGCGGCGACCACTGCAATGTTAGTCTATGGGAAAAAGCATTAACTTCGGAGTACTATAACTTTGCATTCTGCAATATTTTTTCACCAAACCACAAAAAGGCACATCTGTGAGATGTTGGCTTTCTTCCTTCCAAATTTCAGCCCAAAAGACCAAACCGTTGTTTTGCAGTTGGGTGGCAAACAATTCCTGTCATTTTGGTCATAGTGTTGCATAGTAGTGTCGTGATTTGCGACACTTTTGCAAAAAAAATCATGAAAGTGTTGCAGGTGCAACACTACTTTTCGACAATACTTTTCCCAAAAATTTCAAAGACATATTTCTGGGGTGTTTAACCCCAAAATAAAGACATGCCTAGCATCCTCAGGGCTCAACTAGGTAAACACAAAAATAATTGTGTCCCTAGATGGTCCCAATTTTAAATGTCAAGCATTTCTGTGATCAGTAACTGAAAAAAAATGTGGCTAACTCACGACACTACAGAGGTCATTTGCAACACTAAAAACTGCATTTGCGACACTATCGAACTTCTTGTTAACTTTTCCCCTTGACTATAATGGGAAAATTGTTTTTTGAATAACTTTTGAACCATTCAATATTTTTCACAAAATCTTCAAAAGGCACATTGGGGACCCTGGCCGCATGTTCCCTGAAGTCTTCGGACTGGTCGGGCAAACCATGCATCCTGTAGCAGCGAGCAAAGAATGCACAAAAAAACATAAATGCGCCCTGAAATGTCGCTTAATAACTCGGCAGTCGTATATCCGACTGGTACAAAAGTTGGTATATCCCAAGATCTATGGTTGCGCCCCATGCCTGCCAAATTTCCGGCAAATCCATTTAACGGTGGCAAAGTTATGAAGGTGCAAAATTTCACCATTTAACCTTAAATGGGGTACTCAACCTTAACTATGATAGCACTATCGTGCTACCATAAAATATATATATATATATATATATATATACAGACAGTATATATGTTCCCTTACTGCTGGCTCAGCCTCCATTCTACATATTAGACCATGCAGTTCTGTCACCATTATCTACCAATGTCCCAGTTACAGGCCCTACACTATATCACCAGCTAGCTGGGGTGTTATTCAGTGTACCTCCCTCCCTGGAAGGGGAAAAGAGGGTGGGAAAGCACCTTTCTTAAACTCTAGCCAGTGGGTGGTGACAGCAGACTGTGCAGAACCTGAATGTATGTAGCTGATCTTAACATTTTACTCCTAGCCTCAGGACTTCAGTGTGTGTATACAGACATCAGTGGAGTGCATGCCTGCCCAACAGCGTGTCATCTCTGATCCAGGCCTATGTCCCCCTTTTATGCTTCCACTGCAGTACAACCTGTGCACACCCCAGTGGCAGTGACATGGCTGTGGCAATGACCCACCCTCCGAGGAGGGGGTGTGCATCCTCTTGGATACTCAATACACCTCCCTTTGCCAAATTTTCCAGTGCTACAGGCTAGTTTCTGAAACCAAGTCACAAGCAGCAAACATGCTACTGTGTTGATGGGTGGACAAGAACCTCAGTTGTGACAGTTCTTGCACTATCAAACGGGATCAGTTTATGACAGGTTTCCTAATATAATTGTAGAAGCAAAGATTATAAAATCGCCTGATTACTCACATGCATCTCATTATGTCCATTTACATAAAAACATAGAAGCACAGAATTTGATGATAGACAAGCACCGCTTGGCCCATCCAGTCTGTCCATTTCTCCCTACTTACACTGTTACTGCTGGCCATTCCCAATCTATAGTTCTTTCTCCTTCCCCTTACCTTTCCAATATGATTCTCTCATGCTTATCCCCTGCATACTTAAACCCCACTACTGTTTTTGCGCCCAGCACCTTTGCTGGAAGGCTGTTCTGGGAATCTACTACTCTTTCTGGGAAAAAGTACTTCCTCAGATCTCTCTTGAATCTACCACTTCAGCTTCATAGCATGTCCCCTTGTTTTTGAGCACCTGTTTTTCTGAAAATACTTCCCTTCTCTACCTTATTTACGCCATGAGGTATTTAAAGGTCTCTGCCTTATCACCCCCTCCCTCCTCTGTTTCAAGGTGCACATGTTGAGGTCCTTTAGTCTTCCCTTGCAAGGCTTTTGATGCAGACCCTGCACCATTTTAGTTGCCCTTCTCTGACCCGCCTCCTCTCTGTTTGAGTCCTTCTGGAGACATGATCTCCAGAACTGGATATAGCATGCTAGGAGTGATCTAACCAGTGACCTATACAGAGGCAACACCACCTACCTCTCTCTGCTGGTGATTCCCCTTCATATGCACCCCAGCATCCCACTAGACCTCCCAACTGCCTTGTCACACTGCCTGGCCCCCTTTAGATCATCCGATAAGATTATCCCCAGGTCTGTTTCCTGCTTGGTAGTCATCAGTACCACTTCACCCATTTTGTACTCCACACATGGTTCCTGTGCCCTATGTGCACTATTTTGCATTTTCTAACCTTGAACCCCAGCTGCCATATCCCTGATCACTCTTCTAGTTTTCTCAGGTCTCTGCTCATCCCATCCACCTCCACCCAGAGAGTGTTCACCCAACTGCAGATTTTGGTATCATCAACAAAGAGGCAAACCTTAACTTCCAGCTCCTCTGCAATGTCACTTATAAAGGCACTAAAGAGGATCAGTCTAGGCACTGACCCCTGAGGCACCCCACTGGTCAACATCCCTTCCTTGGAGTGAACTCCATTTACCACCACCCTCTGTCACCTATACCCTAACCAACATCTTTGCTAGTTTACCACCTTTGGACCTACTCCTGTATTACTCAGCTTGCTAAATAGTCTTCTATGTGGAATGGCATCAAAAGCTTTACTGAAATCTAGGTAGGCCATGTCCATCGCTCCACCCTGATCTAGTTCCTCGGTTAAGTACTCAAAGAAATATATCAGATTCATTTGAAATTACCTCCCCTCTGTGCAACTATGCTGCCCCGGGTCTTGTAACCCCCTGGAGTCAAAATATTCCACAATCCTTTCCTTCAGGAGTGATTCAATTAACTTTCCCACCACTGCTGTCAGGCTGACTGGACTATAATTTTCAGCCTCCTCTCTGCTACCACTTTTGTGTAGTGGGACTACATCCACCCTCCTCCAGTCCTCTAGTCTTCTGGAATCACTCATGTTTCCAGTAAACTGTTAAATAGAACTGTTAGAGGTGCAGCCGGCATTTCCTTGAGCTCCCTCAGTGCTCTTGGATGCACCCCATCTGACCCCACTTCTTTTTTCACCTTTGGATTACCAAATCCCTTCAGAACTCTCACTCCAGAAAAGGTCTAGCGTCAACCTCCCTCCCTTCAAAATATGTTATTTTGTGGCCCCTCCCCTTCTCCTTCCTCTGTGAACATTGCCGTAACCTTGAACACATTTCTTTGAGGTCACACTCAACACCTGAAATTCTGGGGTTCCTAAAATAAGCTGCCATAAGAAATTAGAGATAACCTGTACTCCTGTAGTATGCCCGAGAACATACAGGTACCCTGAGCTGCATAGCCCTACATGCTGTACAGGCTTCAGCATCTGTCTCAACTTTGCAAGGCAAATCAGGGTGAGTTTCTGTACAGTAGGTTCTATGGTAAAGCATTCTTCAAGCATGGACTGGCAGTATAACCTAGAGGTCAGAGAAAAAAGTTATGAATGAGCTTGGTACATCCAGCAGACCTGGGTTTGATTCCCACAACCTTCACATGCATACTGTGTGACTCTGAGCAAGTCACTTAACAACCAAATACTCAAACGTCTCCTTGGAAAACAGGCAATTGTGACTTGTGCCTATTAGACCCTACCTGGTTGCCACAGAAAACATAAATAAATACCTCTGCCTTTCTTCACCAAAATATGACAAGATGTGTGACATATCTATCAAATATGGCACCGTGAGCTCAGAATGCTATGACTATCAATGCACTAATGTTCACAATGTTTGCTGATAACTGACCATAATCGAGTATTATGAATTTTTGCTTTAAAGTCTCAGTGGGAATTGTGTAATACCAGCTTCCCCATGTGGTGGGGGCAAAGAATTTCTGAGAGATAAAATGAGTGAGATACCTCAGAATGTTTTATGGTTGGGAGGTACTGTATGTGGTAAAACTTCTGAATTATTTTATTCTGAACCATGTACTATTTACATCTGACAAGGTTAACCCCAAGTTTAAGTCTGTGGCTTTTTGGGTGTGTAACCCATAAACCTTCGCTGGACTGCAACGCTGGGTTTGTAACTGGTGGAATGACTTCACCCAAGTTTGTGTATTTCCTTACATCTCCCCATATCAACCATAAGCTCCCCTTTTTCAGTCTTTGACAGACCCACATGTGATGGTTCCCCTCCCATGCGTTGTTCGCTGTTTCGCTGAATTCAGTGTAGTTAATAAACATTAGCAGACTGCTCCTGCATGCCCCCTCATCCATGTCATCAATGAATGGGTTAAAGAGGATCATCCATAGTACCAATGCCCGCCGAAAACACCAAACAAGCATCCTGCCAATGAGGGGAGCCACTTCACTGATCCGAACTCTGGTGCTAGAGCAGACAGCATTCGTTAGTGCTTCTGAGGAGTATAAACTGTGAGAAAAAGATGTATAAACTAAAGTGATAGACTGCTGGACTTCTTAAGGAGCTGGAAAATGGCTGTGGATGCTGCTGCTGTTACTACAGAAGACCTCGGGGACTACTGGCTACAGAGCAGCCACCAAGGAGTTACAGACCCAAGCTTCAGGTAAGCCTCCAGGCATCCGTACTCGTTTTTGGTTTTTCTGTAAGTAGCTTGCATGTTTTTTTCAGCTTTTGTTCCCTGACTCCATGCATCCTGGCGTTGCGCATGCCTGTGGAGGCATGAGCATGCCACACACTATGGGACACGCCACCTTACCTGTCACACCATTACTGCCATTACTGCCTGTGCCTTTCACCAGACCTCCATCCGGTGATAGTGGGACTATGTACTGGCTCCCCCCCTCCTGGAAGAGGTGAGCCAGTGATCAATCCTGCTCCCCTCCCCTTGCTGGCACCCTGGCACCCTGATAACCTGAGCTCATTCCTGAACCTGAGTTGCCAGCGTAGTGCGAGGTAAGGCACCCAGTGCCTCAGCCCTCAGCACTACTGGGTCGGCAGGCATCCGTACTCTTGTGCTGTCCACTTTGTCAACCAACCAGTCCAGAACTGCCCTCTGGCTAGCAGTGGTGACCCTTTCTAGCCTAGGGGCAGACCTGGCTTCTGGCCTGGTGATTGGGTCCCTGGGGCTGGGAGTAGCCCCTTGGGCTGATTTATCGGCCCCATTGGGCACTGGCTGGAGACTTTTCTTGGACAAGACAATGGATCCAGCATGGGAAAGCTCCAGCAGGGAAGGGGGATAATGGGATATGGCAGGAAATTGCTTGGTCAGCAAGCCAGCTGGCTGTGTATGGGGTGGGTGGGGGGTTAACCTTTTCTCTCCCTGAGGTTTTCCTTTATGTACTTGCTGGCAACCTTTGGGGTACTACACTAAGCCCACACCCCAGCCCCAAAGACAAGGTGGCTATACTGCAGCCGCCTGCCCCCGTTCTTCCTATCTGAGCTCTGTTTAAAATACCCTCTTGGTCCTTGTGTCCCCCACCCCAGATCACCCCAGATCACCCATTCACACATTATAAAATGTTCCCCAATTGTCAGTGGTCTCCCCCAATCACTCTTTAGTGCTGTCTTAAGCATTCTCTGGTGGTTCAGTTGTTCTCCCCACCCCCAATCACCCACTCATGCTTTTGAAGTTTCCCTGGTGCTCCAGGGTTCCCTTCCAGCCCTGCTCCTCCCATATACATACAAGTAGCTTGTCCTGGTGGTCCAGTGGCCCTCAACAGCCCCCCTCCCTTCCAGCACACTGACATCTCACTTCTCTGCACCTCCTCTCTGCCAGGTTGCTGGTGCTTCTTCCAGCTAGATACAGTGACTGGTACAGCCCTCCTCTCACCTCCTTGGCCCACCACCATATGAGCCGTAAGTAGTGAGCATGTGTACTGTAGAAACAGCTCTTTATATAGTATGCACACTCACTGATAGCTCATTCAGCAGCTATCCAAGGAAGTGAATGGAGGGTTGTGCCAGTTGTTTCTAGCTGGTGGGAGTGCTGGCCACCGAAGTGAGGGGGTGCAGGGAGATGGGATGTCAGTGGGCAGTACAGGTAGTGAGGCTGTTGGGGAGGGGAGGCCACTGAACCACTAGCATGAGCCATCTGTATGTATACTGAGGGAGCAAGGGAACCACTGGTTCATGAGGAAACATTTTCAAAAGAGTGAATGGGTGATCAGGGGATAGGGGCACCACTGGACCACCAGAGAATGTCTAAAAGAGATTGGATGAGCAATCAAGGGGTGGGAGGAACCACTGGACCACTTGGAAATAATTTATAATGCGAGACTGGGCAATCAGGGGCTGAGGTACACACTAGATCACTAAAGAATTTGATACAGAGCTTGGACAAGCAACTGGGGTGGGGTGGGAGAAACAACTGAACCACCAGAGAATTTCTTATTATGTGTGACAGGATCAAGGGTGAGGGACACACTGGACGACCAGGTATTCTTTTCAAATGAGTAGATGTGCAATTGGGGTCAGGAGGACCTCTATGCCACAAGGCTTTCATTTCTACACTGAAAGGGGCACTTAGGGACTGCTGCACACCGTGCAGTTTAGCCCATAAATGGGTAAGCAAATGGCCCCAAGTACCTTACATACTCAGTGGGCTCATTTGAATGCTTGTGCAGAATATAATCCACAGGGATCTTGCTGCTATCCTGTTTCAAGTAGCGTTATTCCACGTGGGCTATATACATCCCAGACCTGGTTCAGGCAGTATAGATTCATTTAGCGCTGCACTAAAACAGCCTGCTGTTCAGTCGGAGAATGCTGCTCACTAGTCATCTGAATATCGCAGCAGCAGGGGGTAGAGCAAGGCCAAGCGCAGTGCAAATACCTGCACGGTGAGTGTGCAGTTCTCTGAATATCGGGCCCTGTTATTTCATAGAAAAACATCTGTTTTTGTGAATCGATATGATCGTTAGGGCTAGGAGAACATGGTGAAGTTCTGACCTTATTAAATAAGAACCAGAAAAGGTGGGGGGGGAGTCGGATTAGTTCCGATTGAAAAAATGTGATAAAATGCACAAAAGTGGCCAAACTCTGTCAAATTTAACACAGAGTCCCTAAAGGAATTCATTTAATGTATTATTTGTGTAAAAATTAAAATAAGTAACATGATAGTCCACAGCAGACATCACCCAGTCTCTGCGCCACACTCCACCAGTACCAGTCTGTTGCTTTGCCCTCCACAGGCCCCATCCACTCACCCCACCATAGCCAGCAGCACTGGCCCAGCTGCATGTTTGTTTTTGTCAGAAAAGTATTTTTAGGGCTGCATGGAAATTCTATGCAGTCCTTCTGGGATTACATCAGACAGAGAGCAGCTAGGAAACATGTAACAGGATACGTACAGTAGGCTGTCTGCTTCTACAGTGCTTCCACAGTTAGAACCAAGTCCAAGTACATGAGGTCATTTCCATTTAACATAGAAGTGCCCTCCACCTTCACTCCACCCTGGACTATTCAATTATTTTTTTTTTTGCTTTCTTGTTTCTCCCCCACCCTGGCCCTGGTCGGCCCTTGTCCGGCCGTTGTCCATCACCTCCGCTCCCCAAGCCCTCACCCCTGTAACCCCCATGACTTACCCCCCATGGTGGGGAAGCAGGGAGCCCTACCCACCAACAGGATCTAGTTTAGGGCATTACCTAGGGAATGGAGCGTGATGGAAATGGCCATCAAGCCGCAATGACCAGCCACCTGGGTCTTTTTTCATTTTCTCTTTCCCGTGAGAGAGCAAGGCCTACAGTGACACCTGCAGTAGGCTCATGCACACTCCCATGTACTTCCCAACAAGCAACTGCTCTGCTTCCACCCCCCCAGCCAATGTTACAGCATCATAACACAAAGCCCCAGCCTCCATCAGGGGTCAGGCGTGTGCGCCTACCAAAGTAACCCCCCCTCCTCGGAGAAGGACAGCTATCAGTTGGACGCTCGATCCATCTCCTCCCCACTGATCCCCGGCAGCACACGCTCACACCTGCATGTCGATCACCAGCATAGCAAGAGGTATGGCTTCCATCGCCTCAACTCTCAATGCCACCGGGCTGGCAATTCATTCGCTTATTAAAAAAATAATACCTCTACCTTCTGCTTTCTCTCTTATATGTGTTCTGTTATTCAATGGCAGTTTTAAAAGAAGAATGCTGACTGGCTAACTGGCTCTTTTATCCATGAGTAAATCCCAGCATAACTTATTGATAAAGATCCAGTTAGCCGCGTCTGCCAAAAAATCTGTATGACCTTCGAAAATCACATTAAAGTCACCATTTTTATTCCCTGGTAAATCACAAATGCAAAAGTGCGAGTTTTAAACAAGCATTTGTCAATGCCGAATGTTCACTTGCAGGTATGTGCATTGGTGTTTGGCATTTATGCAGCCCCCTGCCCTTGTTGTATCCATGTCCCTTCAGCATCCATATCCCAACAGAGTACCTCACTGAAACACCTCTTGCATCTGATCAACATTTCACCCTCATACTTTGTAAGTGTCTTTCTTAGGAACCCTAATGCCCTGGGTGTGTTCAAGGGTACGAGTCTGTGTGGAAACTGTGCAACACGCACTTGTAACACAGTCATTCAGTGGAATTATTTCACCATATTTTCAACATAGGCATTTTGTCACCTCTGGTTATGAACAGTGTCACTATGATTTTCTTACTGTGTACCGAATACTGGTTTCCCACAGTGACTGTGCTATTCTGAGCCAGAAGTATGAAAACACATTTGAGCCAGGATGTGAAAAATGACAGTTCAATACAATGTAATGATACCCCCTTTAGAAGGCAGGAGTGCCGAAAGCGCAGGGGTCTGGTCTTGTTGGAATAAACTTATTTGCATTATGCAGCTATTTCTGGTGTTAACAGTGCTCCTTCAGCTTAATTTGTGTGAAAAAATGACAGCTGTACTGTTCATAAGGAGGTGTGGAAAAATGCAAATGTTGAAAATCTGCAGTGAAAATATGACAAATTCGTGACGGTACGAGTATGCATGGAAACTGCGCAATGCACGCTCATAAAACAGTAATTTTTTTAGAATTTTGCACTGAATTTTCAACATAGGCATTTTAGGATGTCTGTTCATTAACAGTGCTACTGTGATTGAATTACGCTGTAGCGAACACTGATTTCCAACAACGACAGCACTATTTTGCACCCGGAAGTGCAAAAACACATTTCAGCCAGGATGCGAAAAATGACAGCTGCACTGTTCATAAGGAGGTATGGAAATATGCCAGTGTAGAAAATCTGGAGTGAAAATAGTACAAATTTGCAAATTTACGAGTGTGCATGGAAACTGCGCAATACATGCTTGTAAAACTCATGTTTTGGAATTTTTTCACCAAATTTGCAACATAGGCTTTTTGAGAGGCCAACATATGAACACTGACACTGTCATTTCATTAATTGGTCCCAAAAGGTGATTCTGTGCAGTGACTGCAAAATCACCTTTCGGGACTGAATAATACCATGACACTGACTGAATTCATGAGAAGGCAAGTCAAGAACCCCATGTTGAAAATTTGGTGGAAAAATTAAAAAAAATTGCTGAGATATTCACCAAAGTTGGAAAAACCCTATTTATGCCATTATACAGCTTACTAGCATTTCCTCAGTTGTTGGTCAGCTTTGAAGAGTGCAGATGTGTTCCTGGTCCACCGAAGATCATCACATCGGCACCAGAGGTAAGTATTGGGGAGGGGTGTGGGAAGGTGGGCCAGAGGGTAGACATGGGTTGGCGGGGGGGGGAGCAAGGGACTCACCAAGGCACTGTTTTCTTCTTTCACAAGTATTTAAAGCAAAACCAAAAAAACAGACGCTTTTGGCATGCTGGTGTGGGTTCCCAGTGTGCCACTTGTGTGTGTGGGGGTGTGTGTGGCAAAATGGGTGCACAGAGGCTGGGCACAGGTTGGTGGGGAGAGCAGGGCGTCACCAAGGGACCATTTTCTTCTTTCACAGGAAATGGAAAAAAAGAAACGGGCACTTTTGGCACGCTGGGTGGGCTCCCAGTGTGCCACCTACGTGTTTGTTGGGGTGAGGGGGGACTGGAGCCAGCGGGGATTGGGCATCCCCACCAGCCATACAGTGTTGGGGGGGAGGATGAGCATGCTGGGGTAGGCTCCCAGCATACCAATTGGTTGACTGGAGGGGGGGGCTGCAGGAACAGTAACGAAGGAGGGGGAGAACATTAGCAGAGGGAGGAAGCAGGAGGGATTTCATGCTGAGCTGTGCATGACAGCAGTTCAGCTGCCCAAGGCAGCATGGATTCACAGCAGGAAGGTCATGTCAGATGAATCTAGTAGATTTCTTTGACGGGGTGACCAGTGTGGTGGACCAGGGAAGGCAGTGGACATGGCCTACCTAGACTTTAGCAAGGCATTTGACACAGTCACACACAAAACATTAATGTACAAGTTAGCCAGCCTTGGAGTGGGTCCCAAGGTGGTAGCCTGGGCTAAAAATTGTCTGGACAACAGGATACAGAGGGTAATAGTAAACAGAGTTTACTCTGAAGAAAGGGGGTTTACTAGTTGGGTACCGCAGGGTTCAGTACTGGGACCAGTCCTCTTTAATGTCTTTATATGTAACATTGCAGAGGGACTGGAAGGAAAAGTATTGTCTCTTTGCAGATGACACAAAGATCTGCAACAGGGTTGATATAGAAGGTGGGGTGGAGAGGATGTAAAAGGACTTAACAAGGTTAGAGGAATGGTCAAATATATAGCAGCTTAGATTAAATGCAAAGAAGTGCAAAGTAATGCACCTGGGAAACAAAAATCCAGAGGAAGAGTACACTATGGGGAGGTGAGATAATAACAACAGAAATGAAAAGGGACCTGGGGTAGTCATATCAGATGACCTTAAGGTGGGAAAGCAATGTGAAAGGGCAGTAAGGAGGGCTGGTGGGATACTGGGATGCATAGGGAGAGGCATCACCAGTAGAGAATGGGAAGTTGTTATCCCTCTGTACAGACAGTTGGTGAGACCCCATCTGGAGTTCTGCGTATAGTTCTGGAGACCCCATCTCTGTAAGGACATAGACAGGATGGATGTTGTCCAGAGGAGGGCAACTAAAATGGTGCAGGGTCTGCACCAGAAGACATATGAAGAGAGATTAAAGAAGCGTGATATCTATACACTCGAGGAGAGGAGGGAGAGGGAGACATGATATAATCTTTCAAGTACATCAAGGGAATCAACAGAGTCCAAGATAGTAGCATCTTTCAGAAAAAGAGATGTGCAAGAACAAGGGGGCACAATTTGAAGATAGAGGGGGGATGGCTCAAAGGTAATGTAAGGAAGTATTTTTTATGGAGAGGGTTGTGGATACATGGAGCAGCCTTCCTGAGGAGGTAGTGGACTCAAAAACAGTGGGGGAATTCAAGAATGCATGGGATAGACATAAGGCAGTTCTGGTTGGGGGTGGTAGGAGGAAGTAGGCTATTGGTTAACTAGGATCTGCAGCCTATGCATTAGGTAGGGAATGGGCAGACTAGGTGGGCCAAGCAGTCCTTATCTGCCATCAAATTCTATGTTTTTATGTTTCTATGCTACTACCACTGATTGCAGTGGACCTTTTCTTAGAAGTAAAGACCAACACTACCGAACTGCTGTCTTACACAGCTCAGCATGTATTGATCCAGTAGGGTCCAGCCAGCTACACTGAGCAGTGCATTGGCCAGGAGGGTGACACGCCTCCAAAAGTCATACTGTTGCAAGACTTTCCCTGCGTATGTGCGCAAGCAAACATAGGAAAGGACTGCAGTATATAACTGATACACTGCAGCAGTCCCAAACCCACTTTTAATAACAAACAACAGAAAAGGGGAACAAAGCCTAGCTGTTCCCGCTGCTGCTTTCTGCAACTGCTCCAGAATGAGGGCCGCACTTCAACTGTGGCTCTCTTCCCAGTCCACGCAATATATAGGCAACCCTTCATCCAGCCACATGCTCCAGTCCTGTCGACCCAGACAAAGACGTAGCACTGGGTGGCCGTGTGCGATGTGCCACTCACCTGAAGCTGCACCCTTTACAAATCCTTCACAACAGAATCTTTAAAAACCACCAAAAAAGAAAAAGAAAAATATGTAAGTCAGACTACTGTGTCCTCCTTAATTAAAAAGCTGCACTGACCCCAGAACCACACCCTCAACTGCTGTGTTCCATCTGTAGGGAGAGCTGCCATTACCTCCTTCACAAAACTTTAATACAAAAAAACTGAGCTTCTGATTGAGCTGTGCAAACACCACAGCTCATTCACTCCCTATTATGCTACAGTGTGTCTTGCTGAAAGTCGGGGGGGGGGGATGGAGCTGAGGAAATACCAGAACTCACTCACTGTCTTTCATCCTGCACTGTGCACTCATTCTCTCACAGCCATTCATCTTGCCTAACACTACCTTTACTCCCTATCACGCTACAGTGTGGCTTGCTGAAAATTTGGAAAAAAAACAGAGCTGTCATCCTGCACTACGGGTTTCTCATTCTGTCATAGCCATTCATCCTGCCTGACACTATCTTCTTGTAAAAAAATAAGTAAAAAATAACAGTCTACTGAGGGGAATGGGATTCGCTCCTACAACAACATTCTTCCTAGCAACAGGGAACTATTTAACATACAGACGAAAGACATTACAGAAAAAAAAATTGTTCTCCAATAAAACCATCTTAGTCATTATTTTAAAACAAAATCTTGAATTCCGACCCATTGTATGATCACAATAATCCACTCCAGGGTGTGGGTTATGATGGTATTTACTCACGCCTGGTGCAGATTTGGTCACAAACCACACCAGGCATGAGTAAATCACAGCATAACCCACACCATGTTGTCAGTGGTGTAGATCATGGTGAGGCAGGGGAGCAGACTGCCTCCTCCTTAGCTGTTTCTACCACTCAGAGCAGCACTTTTTAAGCACATAAGTTTTTTTTTTTTTTTTTTAATATTCCATATTGGTTGGACTCGTGCTGCCTGAAGGAGATCTATCCTGTCCCAAGCTAGCTGGTCTGGAAACAGTTTCCGAGCTGCCCCTATCCTTTTCCCCAGTTGCTTGCCTGGCTTCGCGAGATGTCCACAACTACTCACATGCGATCAGCTGGGTGAATACATGCTGGGTCATGACAAGTCCAGCCTGCAAGCATTCCCTCCTGCATTTGCTGCCACATGCATTACAGTTTAAACAACAGCAAGCCTGATTCACTGCTGTTATTTACATATATGTCCATGTTGGCACTGGAACTGTTGATAGCAAGCAAAAGAGAAGAGATGGTGGGCAAACGGGCAGTGGATACAACCAAGACAAACAAAGTTATTGTCCTTCAGTATCAAGAGAAGGAGCAGCATGGAACAGAAATGAAGAGGACATTAGCTACAGGTCAGATAGACACAGCAGAAATAACGAGGCTGCAGCACAGCGGTAAGGTATCTGTGGTGGGTTGTTTGTGAAGGAGGGAAGGGGAGGGTGGCATTGATTATTTCCAGTCAGCCTAGGTTCAGTCTTGATAAGGGACAGGATGGATTGCTGCATGTCTGACTCTAAGTTGAGGGAGGCAAGCAGAACAGCCAGAGTGGACACTTATGGGGCAGTGCTGCATTGGGATTGGTGGAAAACACTACCAGGAGCATCCACTAATGTGCCCTGACAGAGGGGATTGTTCTTTGTAATGTTATAGAGTGATATGTAGCTCGGGTTAAGGAGGTAAAAGATATGAACTTATAGACAGTTCTGTGTTTTGTACTTATGTGTAGCACCTCAAGCTGTATTTTGCTGGGAACCATATGGATGGTATGGTATCATAGTTAGCAGTGTTTTATGCTTCTCTGCTACTGGAGTTGGTACTGCATTTTGAAATAGAGACGGTCTGATTAGAAACTTATAGCTAGAACTGTATTTTGTAGTTAGTACTGATATCGCTGATGGAGGGGAGGCTGCCACAGCCTTTAACCGCTTCTTTACTGTCCTGGGGGCATACAGATCCAGACCCCCACATTGGTCACAGAGTCCCCCGGCCACTGAATCCCAAGAACCTCTAATCCCCCATCTCCACCTATGGACCGTGCATGCCAAAGAAGTGCTACCCCTCCTACAATCCTTAAAACCTAATGGATCTCCAGGACCGGATGGACAGGACCCTAGGCTGCTTAAGGCCACTGCACCAACCATTGCCCTACCTGTAGCTTTGCTCATAAACCAATCCCTGCAGGAAGGAACAGTCCCAAAAATGTGGAAACAGGCCCATGTAATCCCAATCCATAAGGATGGAGCTAGGGAAATGATAGGCCATTACAGACCCATCTCCATCCCATCCACCTGGCAAAGATCCAGGAGCGGCTAGTGTACTGCCAGCTAAGGGACTACCTGGAAGCCAACAGGCTCCTGGCCATCTCACAATATGGCTTTTGACAAAAGCATGGGACCGACACTGCCCTTATTAGATTTACGTCTGATGTCCAAGCTGCCTTGGACAAGGGTACCCCCACAGGGATCATTTTGATCGACCTAACCAAGGCCTTTGAGCTGGTAGATCACCCACTCCTGCTAACAAAGATTAGTCAATTTGGACTTGACCAGCACTCCCTTAACTGGTTCTGTAATTACCTGACTCACCGCTCTCAACAGGTCAAGTGGAGAGGGGTCACTTCCGAACCCCTGCCTTTAACTGAGGGGGTCCCACAAGGCTCAATCTTAGGCCTGCCTTTGTTCTCCCTATTCATCAATGACCTCCATGGCCATTGTGGGGGCAGCTTCATAGCACAGTATGCTGATGATGCAGTACTATACAGAACTGGGGCACACCCATTCGACCATGGACCCCTACACCAAGCAGATTTCACCAAGGCCAAGACTTATCAAGTGAGAACCACTTGTTACTCAGCCCCATTAAGACTGAAGTGCTACTGTTTGGGCCAAAATCCCTGGGTCCCTCCCAGGCCCATCTTCTCCCACTTGCTACCTTATCTGGCTCCAAAATTGAAGTGGTACAATCTGTCAAATATCTAGGCTTCACACTAGATCAGGGGCTCACACTGAAGCCCCACATGGATCAGGTAAAAAAAAAAATCCACTAAAAACTGGGCTTCCTCTATCGCCTAAGTCATAACATGATACCAGAGATGAGATTGGCAATTGCACAAAGCATCCTTCTACCAACCGTAACCTATGCTGCCCCTATCTTACTAGACATCACAAAACTGAACCACTGTAGATTACAAACTTTATGCCACAAAATCACATGCTTTGCCATGAAATCCCACCCAAGGACCTACCACTGTGAAGCCCTCGCAGTACTCAACTGGCGCTCCCTGAACAGGAGACTCCAGTACCCCCTATTAAGCTGCACCTACAAGCTCCTTGATGCCCAACTTCCTGCAGGGCTACTCAGACTGCTTGCCCCAAAGTGGACCAGCCGACCACTCCATTCCTCGGCCAAAAAACTACTGGAATTTCCCATAGCCTGCTTTGTAGCTGGGAGTAAATCATTTGCTCACCTAGCCCCTACGTCATGGAATCATCTCCCTAGCCACCCTCAGGAAGCACCTTCCCTAGCTACATTTCAGAAGGGACTGCGCACTCTCCTCCTTAGTCTTAGTCCCTGCTCCTGTTTCGATGGCTAACCTTCCTCACCCCTGTAATATAGCTACTGCTAAATGTGTCAATGTGTTGTATACAAATGCTCGTGATGTAGCTGCCAGTGATTGTGTCAATTGTGGTGAACAAAACTGCTCCCCTTTAAGGGTAACGGTTTCTGACTATTTAAACTTGCACCCTATCCTACGCTGAATTTCTTGTTGGGTCCTTAATGTATTTACTGCCTGATGTCTTTCTGCCTCCAGCGTTGTATTCTGTAATGTGACATACTCACTGTCCTCTTCCACGAAAACTGTATAGCGTCTTTGTAATCCTGTATGATATGTTCTACACTGTATCACCTGCCTGTATGTGAAAACTGTATGTAACTAACTCCCGGTCGCCACTGAAAAAGGGACCTTCGGGGCCCAGAGGACTTACCCAGTTAACAAAATTTAATAAATAAATAATTAAATAAATAGGATAGTGGGCTGTAATGGATGTGGGGCTGCAGTTTGGATTGACATATTGTGGAGGCTAGGAGGGTGTCCAATCCGTATCTGGCTGAGGAATCTGGAGGTGGAAGTGCTGTGGCTCAGTAGAGAGCTGGAGAGGATGAAGAGAGGGGCTAGGGGCCTGGAAGCAGGAGGGTCACATCCAGGAAATAACATAAGAGCCCTGCGGGACAGGAATAGTGGCTTAAGGGAAGTGATAGGGAGGGAGTGCAGGAGTGGAACAAAGAAGGGGCCTAGTATTAGTGAGAAGGCTAGAGTCAGCGGGAGGGAGCAGAAGCACAGCCATGGGCAGGAAAGAGGTTTGCTGTGCTTATGACACTGGTGGAGGAGGAGGAGGAGGAATGGAGTTATCTCCAGGGGACAGCGGGAGAGGGAGGAAGAGAGAAACCCACAAGGGACAGGAGTCAATCAAAGCAGGGTGACAGGGGTTAAGGGGAGAGAAGCACTGTTGGTGTGGTGGACGATAGGGGTGGAGTAGAGATGGGGGGCCAGAGCAGAGGGAGGATGTGGAATAGGGAGGGAGCAGTGAAGGGGCTGAGGGGACAGGGACGGGGAGGAAAGGGAGAGAGCAGTAGGAAGAAGGGATGGAGTTAGTGAGCTGGCATGCTCTAAGATTAGATACTCTAGGAAAGGGAAGGGGGCAGGGACAAGGAATGAGGATGGAGGTGTACTAGATCTGGGTGATTCCATACTTAAATGGATCAGATGGGGTGGTGGGAGGAGAGGCATAGCAGAATATGAGTGGAGGCTATACACAGGCTAATGGCCAACAGGGCGGGGCAGGCGGTTCTTAAGTGCATAAGGAGGGGCAGGAAGAAACTGCATGTAGTGGTGCATGTAGGCACTAATGCCCTGGTGGGGGAGATTGTGGAAGTAGTGAGGACGAGGCTTGGGGAATTAGGAGGGCTATGTGAGGAAGTGGGGGAACCAGTGGCCTTTTCAGAGGTTCTCCCAGTACCCTGAGCGAGTATGGGAAGGAAAGAGAGGATTGGGGAGTTCAACAAATGGCTGGGGGAATGGTGTCAGTTTAAGAGGTACGGGGTAGTGGGAAACTGGGGCAGTACCTGGGAAAATAAGGATCTATATGCAGGGGGTAGGCTGGACTTGAGCGGGGAGCGGAAAGGGTTATTAAAGCATCGGTTTGAGGGGTACATAGCATCAGGGATAGATTTAAACTAGGTGTGGGGGAGGCAGGAGGACAACTAGTAGACAGGATCCCAGAGGGGATCAAGTGTACCAACCCCAAAGCTATCAGAGAGGTATTTGAGGTGGGGACACAAAGAGGGACTGGGGGGACCAGGGTGGGAGAAAAGACACAGGCTGGAGGGTGGTCTCACTGAATGCAAGAAGCTTAGGTAACAAATCAGCCAAATAACAGGGTCTCTTGGCTGTGGTGAGGGTGGACATTGTGGCCATCACAGAGACATGGGCCATCCAGAACCAGGACTGGGAAATGATGATCCCAGGGTACAGGATATTAAGGAAGGACAGGACTAGGATGGAAAGGAGGGAGGGTGTGGCAATCTATGTGAGGGAGGGGATAGGTTGTATGAGAAAAGTGGGGGTGGACGGCAGGACAGAGGCCCAATGGATGCAGTTTCAAGACTCTTAAAGAAAGACATTGAGGGTGGTGGTAGTGTACAGGCCACCAGCTTAGGGGGATAACCTGGATAGGAAGTTGACCAAGCAGATTAGAAGAGTCTGTAGGAAGGGGGACACTATACTGATGGGGGACTGCAACCTCCCTGAGGTGGACAGGAACACCCCAACCACCATGTGTGCAAAGGAGCAGAGAATACAAGATGCACTTCAGGACTGCTTCCTGGTGCAATTGGTCCATAGGTCAACTAGGGTAGGACTCTGTAACTGGTATTAAGAAATGGGGAGGCCAGAAGGGATCTGGGAGGGTAGAACCCACTGACTGGAGGCGACCATCATATGGTGTGGTTTACACTCAATACGGGAAGAGTAACAGTAGGAACAGGTGCCAGGGCAATTGGTTTTAAGAGAGCAGACTTGAAAAGGATGGGGGACATTTTGGTTGAGCATCTGGTGGGAATTCAGACATGCATGAGTGCCAACCAAATATGGAATATCATTAATAAAGGGCTGGCAGAGGCTAATGAGACCTGCACCAGGACACAGAGCATGAAGGGGAGAGCAATGAAGCTGAGCTGGCTGACTTGGGAGGTAATGGAAGGGGTGAGGGCCAAGAGAAAAGCATTCTGGAGGCTTAGGAAATCAGGAGGGCAAGGGGACAAAGACAAGTATACAAAGAAGTCCAGGAAGGTTACCAGGCTAGTCAGAGTGGCCAAAGCTTCCAGAGAGCTGAGACTGGCACAGGGAATCAAGGATGGGGAAAATGACTTCTTCAGATACATTAGCAAGAGAAGAAGAAACAAAGACCAGATTGTGAGGATTAGGAAAGATGGGAGGGTGAGGGAGAGGACCAGGTAGAGGCACTGAATGAGTACTTCTGCTCTGTGTTCATGAAGGAAAGGGGGGGCCCATGGGAAGGGTGGAGTGGACAGGGGGACTGATGTCAAAATTACAGAAGACTGGGTACTGGAGGGACTAAGGCACTGAGGGTGGACAAGGCTCCATGGGCCAGATGGCATTCAACTTAGGGTACTTAGGGAGCTAAAGGAGATCCTGGCGGGAACTCTGGCAGACCTGTTCAGTACATCACTGGACACAGGATGAGTGCCACAGGACTGAAAGATGGTCAATGTGGTTCCCATTCACAAAAGTGGCCCGAAGGATGATCCAGGCAACTACAGACTGGTGAATCTTAGTTCAATCGTGGGGAAACTCATGGAGTCAATCCTAAAAGAGAGGCTGGTGACCTTTCTGGAAGACAGGGGACTCCAAGATGGCCATCATCATGGTTTTGTATCAGGCAGATGTTGCCAGATGAACCCACTTGAGTACTATGACTGGGTTACCAGGGAACTGGACAGGAGCCATGCACTGGAAGTCCTATATTTGGATTTCAGCAAGGCCTTTGACTTGTGCCCCATGGGAGGCTGGGGTGAAAACTGGAATACATTAGGGTGGGGAAAAACATTTTTAACTGGATCACCAACTGGCTGAGGGGTAGGCAGCAAAGTGTGGTGGTGGGGAAGAGACTTTCATCACCAAGGGACATTATGAGTGGGGTGCCCCAGGGTTCAGTTTGGGGACCGGTGCTGTTTGGGATACTCATAGCTGATATCTCAAATGGGATCTGGAATAGGATCAGTCTATTCGCAGATGATACTAAGATCGGTGCAGTGGTAGATGACATAGGCAGGTGGAGAGGTTTGCAGGAAGACCTGGCCAAACTACAGGAATGGTCAGAGGCATGGCAGTTGGGGTTCAATGCCAAGAAGTGCAAGGTACTGTACTTCGGAGCAAGGAACCAGTGGAGGAAATATCAATTGGGAGGGGTACAGTTGGAAAGCACAGTGGAAGAAAAGGATCTAGGGGTACTAATAACGGGGAGTATGAACCGCTCAGCTCAATGCAGGAAGGTGGCTGCAAAGGTAAACAAGATTCTGGGGTGTATAGTGAGGGGAATCTCCTCCAGGCACAGAGAAGTGATCCTATCCCTGTACAGGTCACTGGTAAGGCCACACCTGGAATATTACGTGTAGTACTGGTGGCCATTCCTGAAGAGGGACATCAGATTGCTGGATGGAGTGCAGCTTAGGACAACGGAGATGATACAGGGACTTGAGGAAAAATCCTATGAGAAGAGGCTGGGAGAGCTGCAAATGTATTGCCTGGAAGAGTGGAGGGTTAGTGGGGATATGATTGAAACCTTTAAGTATCTAAAGGGTAGTAACAGGATTAATACAGAAAGGATTCTTCAGATCAGAAGGGGAGGGACACGAGACAACATCAGTTGAGATTGGGGAGGAGATTTAGGAGGGAAATCAGGAGATGCTTTTTCATGGAAAGGGTGGTAGATAAGCGGAACACTGCCCGAGGAGGTAGTATCATGTAGAATGGTGGGAGGATTTGAGAGAGGTGCAACAGAGTGGGGGGGGGGTGGTTATGAGGTGGGGAGGGGAAGGTGGGGCAGCTGCAAGTTAAGAGGCTAGCCGTACAATCAAGCAGACTCTATAGACCATGAAGCCTGTTTCTGCTGGCATTTCGTATGTTCATATGTTTGTATTACTGTGACCTTGTTGTGATAAAATATGCAAAATGTGTGATCAAAGAATTTTAACCCATTCTGTCACAAGGTCACAGTATGCAGTTGTCCACTCTGAAAATGTGTGACACCGCAAACCACTCGATAACCAACCAAGTTACCGCCACTGCTGGAAATTTCAACCCTATGTGCCCCCTCCCCCCATAGGCATGCAGACTGCCAGCCTCCCATGCTACAGATCTTTAATGGCTTTAAATATTAACATGAAAATAAATGGAACTGGGTTGCATTGCACTGAATGAATGTGTACTTTGTGAGGGATTAGCATTTTTAAAGAAAATGTTCATGTGTATGTTTGGTAATCCCTGTGCAAACTTTTACGAGGTTTTATATTCCATCTGGTTGCTCCTAAAAGACATTATAAATGAACGTTGCGTCAGTACCTTCTTTGTGAGACCAATACTTGATATGGAATACCTACTTGTACCTCACACTTAGGGGTACATTATTTTCTGTTTTTTTAATGGGTCTGAATGGCATGGACTCTGAATTGCAGTGGTTTCTGTATCAGTCAGATCTGTATAACCACATTAACAAAGACCCCTTTGCTCTGCCAACTACAGGAAGTGACTCTTTGTGTTTTACAGAACTTCAGTGGTCAGGGACTGTTTAGTTGCGGCTGCATGGGCTTTCGTTTACTCTGGCTAGTCAGTAGCCACAATTTTACTTGAGACAAGAGAGACACTGAATGGCTAAAAAAATAAATGGTGGTGGCCTGTTTCATCTCTAAAATGGTCCATTATTCTGTATTTCATTTTAACAACATTTGTAAACTTTATGTGCAATATGGTTACCAACGTGAACATTCTTTTTAATTTAACAAGTTTTATTAGTTTTAAGCACCAAAGTACATTAGATAGTACATAATCACAACAAGGTAATAGGTGCTATATACAAAACTCAAATTAAAACCCAATCCTGCCCTCCCTCCTGACTACACACTATTAATTACCTTCAGAATATCTCACCTAAAATATAATTAAACATTATTATGGTTTCCAGGCTATCAGTAGGGTCTCTAGGCTGCCCCAGAGAGACGAGTAAGCTTTTAATCTATTCTGCATGGATGCAATGTGTCTTTCCAATTGTAATGCCTGGACAATCTTTCTGTACCACTCCATTACATTAGGGGACTTATCTTCTATCCAATGTCTCATAATTATCAGCTTAGCTATCGCAGAGATAAGTATCATATGTGCTTTCCTAACTTTGGGGATATCACCTGGGAAATAATTTATTAAACAGACTTCAGGAGTAAATAAGGTCTTCAAGCCAAGGATAGGATCTAAAGCGTTATTAACAGATTACCAGAAGGTCTGTACATGGGGGCACAACCATATCACATGATAAAGGGAGCCAGTGTCACCCTTGCATTTGCCGCATGTTGAGTATTTAATGTCCCATACCTGAAGAGCTTAGCTGGTGTAAGACAGATATTCTGCATAATGTTAAAATGAACTAATCTAATTATATCTTGCTTTATGAATTTGTACATTGATAACCAGAGTTTCCTCCATTGATCAGGGTGCTCTGGGACTCCTAGCTCTCTTGTCCAATAAAACAAACTCCTGGCGGCAATCTGCTGTCCCATGCCTGGAGAGTTTGTACATATTAGACACTAGGTGTGATTCTGAGGCTGCCTGAAGGAGCGTAGTTAGTTCTTTTTCTTCTGGGTCCATTGGCGGTACCTGGGAAAAAAGGAAACAAGGGCCTTACTAACTTGGATATATTTAAAGACTTCTTTATCTAATGCCTCATTGGGATTTCGGAATTGATCAAAACAGAGTGGCTTTCCGTTCGACCATATGTCTGAAGCTTTGCATTGGCTTAGCCGAGGCCAGAAATTGAGGGGTATTGGCACATTATTAATCTTAAAATGTGGGTTGCCAATGACTGGCTGACCTATAGATTGATACCACTTCACTGCTAAGTATTTTTGGGCCTGGTGAGAGGCCTTCAAAGACCAACCCATGGGATTATTCCTAATTGACTTAGGGATATGAGATGGTGAGGCATATAAGAGCGCCCCCAATGAGCATTTCGCTTGGGAGGCTAAGTATTTTTCTATAGAAAGCCACAAGGGGAGATATTCTGAATTCCCACTCTCCTTATGCCAAAAGACCAGATTGCTCATATGTTGTGCTATATAAGATAGGAAAAAAGAGGGGGCCGCAAGGCCTCCTCTGTGTTTCGGGGCTGTCAGCTTGAGATAGGATCTGCAAATACCTTTCTTGTTCCATAAGAAAGTGTTTACTATGTTTTGTAATTTAAAGAACCACGCTTTTGGCAGGTAAGTACCCAGCAAACCCAATGGGTATAGCATCCTTGGTAGGATATTCATTTTAATTGTGCTTAGCCTACCCCATAAAGAAAAAGGAAGCAATCTCCATCTTTCCATATCCCGGGCTATTGTTTTGACTAGGCTATCAAGGTTGTCTCTTATTATAGTGCCAAGATCTCTAAAAATCTTGATTCCTAGGTATACTATGTACTTCGCTTCCCAAGAGAGGCCGAGGGAGGAGAGTTCTGCCTTATTTACTCTACTATTTAAAGGCAAAATCTTAGTTTTAGCCCGATTCAGTTTATAAAATGATATTTTAGTGTATTCCTCTGTCTCACTTAAGATAGTTGGAACTGACAGGCCTGGCCTCTCCACATGTAATAGTATATCATCTGCATACGCCAAAAGGGAATACCTTACAGTACCTACTTGGATCCCTTTAATATTGATATTGCCCACCAATCTAAGAATCAGAGGCTCCAAATATATATTAAACAGCAGGGGGGGCAAGGGACATCCCTGCCTTGTACCCCGAGCTAGGTTGAAAGAGTGGGAAAATAAGCCATTGCACTTGACTCTAGCCATGGGGGAGGAGTATAGAAGTTGTATCCATCTCAGAAATTCTTTGGGTAATCCAATTGAGATTAGGGTAGCAAACAGAAAATCCCAAGAGACTCTGTCAAACGGCTTTTCGGCATCCAGGGAGACCAGCACCATTGGCATGCTGGAGTCACTGGCAACCAAAAGGAGATGTAACAATTTTCTCATATGATCTTGAGATGATCTTCCCGTCATGAATCCGACTTGTTCATGGTTTATGAGAGTGCCCATAACTTTTGAGAGTCTGTTTGCTAACACTTTGGCTAAAATTGTAATATCCGTGTTCAATAAAGATATAGGGTGGTAACTGCTAAGATTTAGTGGATCTTTCCTGGTTTTAAAATTAGGGATATTACAGCCTCTTGAAAACTTGGGTCTGACATCCCGTTATCATACCAATAAGTGAAAACATCTTTTAATACCGGTATTATTATAGATTGGCAGGCCTTATTCATGTGTATGTTTGGTAATCCCTGTGCAAACTTTTACGAGGTTTTATATTCCATCTGGTTGCTCTAAAAGACATTATAAATGAACGTTGCGTCAGTACCTTCTTTGTGAGACCAATACTTGATATGGAATACCTACTTGTACCTCACACTTAGGGGTACATTATTTTCTGTTTTTTTAATGGGTCTGAATGGCATGGACTCTGAATTGCAGTGGTTTCTGTATCAGTCAGATCTGTATAACCACATTAACAAAGACCCCTTTGCTCTGCCAACTACAGGAAGTGACTCTTTGTGTTTTACAGAACTTCAGTGGTCAGGGACTGTTTAGTTGCGGCTGCATGGGCTTCGCTTACTCTTGGCTAGCCTGGGTAGCCACAATTTTACTTGAGACAAGAGAGACACTGAATGGCTAAAAAATAAATGGTGGTGGCCTGTTTCATCTCTAAAATGGTCCATTATTCTGTATTTCATTTTAACAACATTTGTAAACTTTATGTGCAATATGGTTACCAACGTGAACATTCTTTTTAATTTAACAAGTTTTATTAGTTTTAAGCACCAAAGTACATTAGATAGTACATAATCACAACAAGGTAATAGGTGCTATATACAAAACTCAAATTAAAACCCAATCCCTGCCCTCCCTCCCTGACTACACACTATTAATTACCTTCAGAATATCTCACCTAAAATATAATTAAACATTATTATGGTTTCCAGGCTATCAGTAGGGTCTCTAGGCTGCCCCAGAGAGACGAGTAAGCTTTTAATCTATTCTGCATGGATGCAATGTGTCTTTCCAATTGTAATGCCTGGACAATCTTTCTGTACCACTCCATTACATTAGGGACTTATCTTCTATCCAATGTCTCATAATTATCAGCTTAGCTATCGAGAGATAAGTATCATATGTGCTTTCCTAACTTTGGGGATATCACCTGGGAAATAATTTATTAAACAGACTTCAGGAGTAAATAAGGTCTTCAAGCCAAGGATAGGATCTAAAGCGTTATTAACAGATTACCAGAAGGTCTGTACATGGGGGCACAACCATATCACATGATAAAGGGAGCCAGTGTCACCCTTGCATTTGCCGCATGTTGGAGTATTTAATGTCCCATACCTGAAGAGCTTAGCTGGTGTAAGACAGATATTCTGCATAATGTTAAAATGAACTAATCTAATTATATCTTGCTTTATGAATTTGTACATTGATAACCAGAGTTTCCTCCATTGATCAGGGTGCTCTGGGACTCCTAGCTCTCTTGTCCAATAAAAACAAACTCCTGACGGCAATCTGCTGTCCCATGCCTGGAGAGTTTTGTACATATTAGACACTGAGTGTGATTCTGAGGCTGCCTGAAGGAGCGTAGTTAGTTCTTTTTCTTCTGGGTCCATTGGCGGTACCTGGGAAAAAAGGAAACAAGGGCCTTACTAACTTGGATATATTTAAAGACTTCTTTATCTAATGCCTCATTGGATTTCTGAATTGATCAAAACAGAGTGGCTTTCCGTTCGACCATATGTCTGAAGCTTTGCATTGGCTTAGCCGAGGCCAGAAATTGAGGGTATTGGCACATTATTAATCTTAAAATGTGGGTTGCCAATGACTGGCTGACCTATAGATTGATACCACTTCACTGCTAAGTATTTTTGGGCCTGGTGAGAGGCCTTCAAAGACCAACCCATGGGATTATTCCTAATTGACTTAGGGATATGAGATGGTGAGGCATATAAGAGCGCCCCCAATGAGCATTTCGCTTGGGAGGCTAAGTATTTTTCTATAGAAAGCCACAAGGGGAGATATTCTGAATTCCCACTCTCCTTATGCCAAAAGACCAGATTGCTCATATGTTGTGCTATATAAGATAGGAAAAAAGAGGGGGCCGCAAGGCCTCCTCTGTGTTTTGGGGCTGTCAGCTTGAGATAGGATCTGCAAATACCTTTCTTGTTCCATAAGAAAGTGTTTACTATGTTTTGTAATTTAAAGAACCACGCTTTTGGCAGGTAAGTACCCAGCAAACCCAATGGGTATAGCATCCTTGGTAGGATATTCATTTTAATTGTGCTTAGCCTACCCATAAAAGAAAAAGGAAGCAATCTCCATCTTTCCATATCCCGGCTATTGTTTTGACTAGGCTATCAAGGTTGTCTCTTATTATAGTGCCAAGATCTCTAAAATCTTGATTCCTAGGTATACTATGTACTTCGCCTCCCAAGAGAGGCCGAGGAGGAGAGTTCTGCCTTATTTACTCTACTATTTAAGGCAAAATCTTAGTTTTAGCCCGATTCAGTTTATAAAATGATATTTTAGTGTATTCCTCTGTCTCACTTAAGATAGTTGAACTGACAGGCCTGGCCTCTCCACATGTAATAGTATATCATCTGCATACAAAAGGGAATACCTTACAGTACCTACTTGGATCCCTTTAATATTGATATTGCCCACCAATCTAAGGATCAGAGGCTCCAAATATATGTTAAACAGCAGGGGGACAAGGGACATCCCTGCCTTGTACCCCGAGCTAGGTTGAAAGAGGGGGAAAATAAGCCATTGCACTTGACTCTAGCCATGGGGGAGGAGTATAGAAGTTGTATCCATCTCAGAAATTCTTTGGGTAATCCAATTGAGGTTAGGGTAGCAAACAGAAAATCCCAAGAGACTCTGTCAAACGCCTTTTCGGCATCCAGGGAGACCAGCACCATTGGCATGCTGGAGTCACTGGCAACCAAAAGAGATGTAACAATTTTCTCATATGATCTTGAGATGATCTTCCCGTCATGAATCCGACTTGTTCATGGTTTATGAGAGTGCCCATAACTTTTGAGAGTCTGTTTGCTAACACTTTGGCTAAAATTGTAATATCCGTGTTCAATAAAGATATAGGGTGGTAACTGCTAAGATTTAGTGGATCTTTCCCTGGTTTTAAAATTAGGGATATTACAGCCTCTTGAAAACTTGGGTCTGACATCCCGTTATCATACCAATAAGTGAAAACATCTTTTAATACCGGTATTATTATAGATTGGCAGGCCTTATAGAAGTTACCCAGTAATCCATCCGGCCCGGGTGATTTATCTGGGGGTAGCTGCTGAACAGCCTGCTGAATTTCTGCTAGGGATATTGGGGCACCTAAGAGGGCCGCTTCTGCAGCTGTAATCTTAGGCAGATTTACAGAGCTAAGATAGGAGTTTACTCCTTCGTTAGTGGGTCGCAGGGCAGGGTCTACTGTGTAAAGATCTTGAAAGTAAGAACCGACCAGTTTCGCAATTTCCTGGGGGTCAGTGCACACCTGACCATTCTGCCCTGTATGTATTTCTGCAATAAATTGTGAAGCCTCTACTTGGCGGATACGCATCGCAAGTAACTTACTTGCTCTTTCCCCCATCTCTAGGTATTTAAATTTGGTTCTTTGTAGGGCCAACTCTGCTTTTTGAGATACCAGTCCTATGTACTAGGCTTGTAGCTGATGAAGCCTAGTCCACATCTCTACCGATGAGGAATGGGATAAACTGTGTTCCAGGTTTTTAATGGATACAAGGAGATCCTCCATTTGTGCCCTCTGATGCCTAACTCTGTTGGAAGCCATTGTTATGAATTCCCCCTTCAAAGAGCATTTTAAAGCTGCCCAAATGAAGTCGTACTTAGTCACTGATCCTTGATTACTACTAAGGAAAGAAGCAATGAAGTCCACAATGTGTTCTAAAGAGGTTTTGTCTCGCAGTAATTGGCTATTCAATCACCATTGTGGAGATCTCTTGCCTCCTGCACCTAGACAGTATTCCATGCTGACTGGGTCATGATCAGACAAAACTCTAGCTGATATTTCTGCCTGGGAAACTCCGGGCAATGCAAAAGAGTGTATGAGTAGGTAGTCAATTCAAGAATATGTTCTATGCGCTGTAGAGATGAAGGCATATTGCCTTTCTGAGGGGTTAAGAACTCTCCATACATCTACTAGAGCAACACTGCTTATAAGCTCTTTTATTGCCCTTTGTGCTGGAGACAAGCCCTGTCTCACACGATCAGATCTATCTAAATCTGTTTGGAGCACTAAGTTCTAATCTCCTCCCAATATGGTAAATTTTGGTGGATTGGTCGACACAATATTAAGTAAGTGTACAACAAAGGATGGGGAATCGCTATTAGGACCGTATATTGAGCCCAAAAGGACCGGACAAGATTCCAGTGAGCCATGAATTAGTATATATCGGCCTTCTGGGTCCCATATCTCATGAGTCATTTTAAAGGGGATATTTCTTGCTAATAATATGGCTACCCCTCCTTTATTCGTGGTTGCCCCTGATCCAAAAACTTGCCCAACCCATGACTTCCTAAAAAGGATTACGTCTTCCTTCTTCAAATGTGTTTCTTGTAAGAAAACTATTTGTGCTCCCAACTGCCGCAAATGTTTCAGGATTATTTGCCTTTTTACCCTATCATTGGCTCCTTTGATATTCCAACTTACAAAACGGTAATGATTACCCATGTTCTACTATGGCAGTTTGGGGAATGCAAATGGATAGGCGAGCAGTTAGAGCCTTCAGGGGATACAGTCCCTGTTTCTGACTAACTACCATTTGGCAAGCACAGTACAGTTCAAGTTGGAGGAGCCAAGATATACTTTGGTATACCTTGGACCCCCAGGTATTGATAGTGTGTAGTCTTTAAACCCACCCCACAAAGTAGTAATCGATAGTTATTAAACTTATAACTCATAATGCCCAACTTAAAAAAAAACATCCCCAGTTCAGATTTACTGCACTCCAAAGTCTCATATGCCACATGATTTATACTTAAGCATAACCCAGCCTAACAGTTTGTTCCCCGGAGCCCCCCTTCCTAAACTTGTCCCTCTGCATATGTAACTGAAAAAATATAATATCTTAAAACACAGCAATTCTATGTCTAACAGTATCCGATCTATACCTTTTAAGCCCTAAACATATCCATGTTAAATACTAACATTTGACAACCTCAGAACTTTAACCGGTGCATCACTATTCCATTTAAAGGGCTTATTATTAATGCAGTGACAATTTAATTGAGGGCTATATCTGGATTCTCACATGCAGGTCATCAATTAAATCCTATAATAACATAATGAAGATAGTCCCTTAATACATAAACTTTGAAAGAGAGCTAGGAGGAGGGGGGGGGAGGAGAGTCCTTAGTATTCCCCTGCCTTGGCAATACATAACACCCAAAACCAATACACATTTATGCCCTTCTTTAAAGTACATTTTCAGCGGTGTATAGACAGCCCCCTAGGTTTGATTCTCTTGCAAATCAAATTCAAAATTAAAGGCTGCCGAGTGTAAGTAAAATAATATTCGTTTGATATATTGGCCCCTCGTTGCCTCTATAAGGTTTCTTATGTCCACACAAATCTCTATAAAATAATTATATTAAGCATCAAGGTCATTCTCAGGAGCCATTCCGACATCTATATAGCTCTCGCTATTATAATACGATCACTCCTGAGCATATACAAGACCATGCGTCAGTCCGTATCAGAACATTGTCCATATTAATTAGCCAGTTCTGCAATATAGAAGAGAGAGTGGTGAGCCCCCTTCCTTCTCTTCCTCTCTCCCTCTCTTTTATTCCTTTCCCCTCTTCCTTTTAAATTGCTGGAGGGAGCCATTCAAAGATGTTAAATTCGAAATTAAAATAAGAACAAAGGTCTCTATATGTCCTTAGCCGAGACCATCTGGCTGGCAATTCCTCCCTCGTGTAGAAATGACTCTCGCATCTCCCTCTGAGCCAAAGGATTTCTGCATAACCGGAGCTCCCCCCATTGATCATATACAGTTCCACGTTATCTGATGTACTCTTCCAAGAGGCCTATAAATTCAAACAACAATTCGTGTCACTGCCTCGCTTGTTTAATTATTAACTTCATTCACAGCGTGCCACTCTAAGTAACTGTTCAAGTACTTGCTTTCAATCACTGTCCCGACTGCTGGTCAGATCATCAACTGAAAAATGAGCCTCTGCTGTGTATCCAGAGATTGTTACGCCAGTCTCACTTATACAATTCTGGATAAATTTCCTTCAGCCCTTGCAATGCTTGCTTCGGAGAGTCGTTGGATAACCACTTTTCCTCATGCCTGACCATTAGAATAGCAGGGTATTTAACTCTAAATGCTTTGGCTGCAGCCACTAATTTAGAGACCAGCGGGTGAAGTTCTTGCCGTTGCATTCGCACAGAATGAGGAAGATCCTGCATAATACGGATTTTTCTGCCCTTCCATGTTACCTCATTTATTTCTTTAATTTTAGACAATATATGCTGTTTGTTCAAGAAATTTAAGAGTTTGAATATTATTTTTCTGGGGGGCTGGCCAGAGGTTGGTGGGGGACGCAGAGCTCGATGGGCTCTTTCGATTAAGTACTCTCCTCCGTGCAGTGGTGGTCCAGCTATTTTAAAGCAGAGTTTCTGTAGAAATAGTATAGCTGTGTTCCCTTATTCTCTTTCCGGTATACCGATAACGATTAAGTTGTTTCTCCTGCTGCGCCCCTCCAGATCCTCCAGTTTCTCTTCTAATTTCTTTATTCTTCATGTGACGTTCACAGTCTCCAGATCATTTTTATCTCGTTTCTTCTCAAGGGAGGCTATTCGAATTTCAGAGTCTCCAACTCTCCTTGTTAGGGAATCAACTGAGGTTTGAATCCTTTGAAGATCCTCCGATATGGTAGCGATCGATGTTTGAACCGGTTGCATGACTTCTAGGAATTTCTCCTCTGAGAGGGCTGCTGCTACTTCGGGCATTTTCGGTAAGCTAGCGGCTTGTTGCTTAGGCCGTTTTGCGGCCTTGTCCTTTTCGTGAGTAAGCGGTGGAGAGTGCCTCGGTGGCGCTTTCTTCATGTAAACATCCATTTTGAACTCGAGCTTGAGCTTCCAAGGTAAGTAGACTCATTATCTGTACAGTTATAAAGATAGTTTGAGCTTACAATTATGAATATTTGCCAGAATATCTGCGAGTGTAGAACGGAGCTCCGGGGAACTGCTGCCTCAGCTTAGGCTGCCATCACGTGACTCCCCAATGTGAATATTCTGAACAAGAGACGTATGCAATTTCTGCTCCTTGATGCCAATCAACAATTTGCTTTAGTTTTGACAATTTCTTTAAAGAAGTCATTCAATTTAGTCTTTGTGTATTGGTCCATATAAGAACAGATCCAGAAGCACATTATTTGATACCTTTTATTGGATCAACATAAATGTAACAAAAAGATCAAAGTGCTTTAGCTTTCAGACCAACCCAGTCCTTCCTCAGAAGTGTAATTTAAAGAAGGTAAAAAGCTAACTATTTTGATGATTATATTGGCTGTTTGTAACAAGTCAAAGAAGGGTTTGAAAGCACCAAATAGTGTCAAAATGACCCTCAAAATGCACCAGAATGCATTGAAAACCTGATAGCTTCTGGGGTCCTAGGCTGCTCCCAGATCCTGGCCTATTGATATGGGACTTACCAGGAAAAGTAGGACTTTTAGCAGTCTTTGTCACCCCCCCATCAAAAATGATAGCTTCACCTCTGCCTGTCATGGATTATTGCTTAAGTATGCAACAGTATGAGTAAAACATAGTATTTATGTTCACTCAGACTCTCTCAGGTAATGAGGGAAACAGGCAACTGGTCTTAATTAGAGTTGTCATGAGTGAAAGAGATTATCTAGCTTACTTGAAAGAAGGGTTGGAGTTGGGGGGATTCATCCATTCAGTACAGTCCTGTGCAGAATCGACCAGCTCAGCTCTTCTGGACTGTGGACAGACAGTGCAATCCAGCCTGTCTTCAGTCTGGAAGTGATTTTTCACAAATGAAGTATGATGAGCTTGCTTGATTCTTCGCAGATAAGATTGGCAGCATCAGGCTGGGTATCAGCCCAACTCCTTCTATAAGGGATTGCGGAGATCAGCAGGAGGTGGCGAACGCCCATGCTACGTGGTTTGACTTTAGTCGGCCAGAATTCACGGACATTGTGAGGGTTGTCCAGACTTTGCAACCAACCAGCTGTAGTTTGGATCTGGGCCCAACACCACTATTGGTAGGTTGTGTAGATGTTAACTGCCCGATCATTGCTGAAATTGTCTGGAGCTCCTTGAAGAAGGGGGTCTTTCCTGATCCCCTCAAGGAGGCAGTCATTCGACCACTCCTTAAAAAAACCTTCTTGAATCCAGACTGCCTAGCTAACTATAGACCTGTCTCTAATCTACACTTTGTGGATAAGGTTATTGAGAAGGTGGTTGTGTTGCAGCTGGATGACCATCTCACAACCCAGAATGTCTATGATGCTCTCCAGTCTGGGTTTAGGAAAAGACATAGCCCCGAGACAGCCCTGGTCTGTATTTTAAATGATCTCCTAATTGCGAGAGATCGAAAGGCTTATACTATCTTAGTCCTTCTCGATCTCTTGGCAGCATTTGACACTGTGGACCATGGTGTGTTTTTGGAGTGCCTGCAGCTTCTTTGTGGACTGTCTGAGACAGTCCTACACTGGTTTTGATCTTTCCTTATGGGCAGGTCACAGAGGGTTGTCACTGGAATTTACTCCTCTGATACCCTCTCCCTGTCCTGTGGGGTGCTGTGGGGCTCCGTATTGGCACCCATGCTGTTTGCAGTGTATATGCTGCCATTGGGAGATATCATTAGGTGATACAGTTTAGGTTTTCACTGATATGCAGATGATACTCAACTGTATATGTCCTTCATTCTCAGACAGGATGATGCACTCTCCATGCTTAACAACCGTCTAGCTGAAATCAGGAATTGGATGAGCACTAGCTGGCTGAGGCTAATTCTGGATAAGACCGAGGTGTTGGTTGTGGACCTGGGTCACCCTGAGGCAGGTCTTAGGGATGGGCTTCCTTCAGAACTATGGCTTGATGATGTCCAGATCATGACCTCAGACCGGATGCATAACCTGGGTGTTCTTTTTGATGGTGGCTTGACCCTGAAATCACAGGTGTCTTCCGTTGTCAAATCTTCCTTTTACCATCTTAGGAATATCACCCAGGTGAAACACCTGGTTCCTCTGCCTGACCTTCCTACACTGGTCCACTCCTTCATAACCATCCACCTTGATTACTGCAATGCCCTTTACCTAGGGCTTCTGGGGATTGATATCCGTCACTTGCTGCTAGTGCAGAATGCGGCGGCCAGGCTTTTGACTGGTACATCCAGGACTAGTCACATTACACCTGTGCTGTGCTAACTGCACTAGCTGCCAGTACAGTGGTGGATCACCATTAAGGTCCGGTTACTGACCTATAAAGCCCTACATAAACATGGATCCCAGTATCTGCAAGATCTCCTTACTCCCTACTGCCCCTCTCGCTCACTCCAATCTGCCAACGAGGGATTGCTAGAGATTCCCAGGGTTCGGTTAAAAACATCTGGGGCACATGCTTTTTTTTCATGCTGCCCCTACCCTGTGGAATTCTTTACCTCATTGGATAAGAGAATGTCTGACCATCTCGAATTTTAAATCTGAGCTCAAAACTTATTTGTTTCACCAAGCTTTTTCTGAAGGTTTTTAAAATTTTAAATGTATGTTTATTTTGATTAATTTGTCTGTTCATCTAATTGGACAGCGCCTTGATACTTGAAAGGTGCTTAAAAAATAAAGTTTTACTTACTTACTTTTATACATTATCCAGTATATTTAACTAAGACAGCACAGCTGTGATGCATTATTTTTTGGGTAGGTTCCTTCTTTTAACCATTTTACACTATATGCAGTAGTAGTCCAGATGAGATGAAATATCTTTTTCAATGGTGTTTAACAGATATTCCATTGCTCAATTTCAGTAAGGTCTGCTTTTACCCACTTTATGCTGTATCCAGCAATGTCCAGCTTAGATGCAATATGCTGTTCCCAATGGGATCCTGCTTTTACTCACTTTTCCAAGGTAGGTACCCAGGATAGTCCAGCAGAGATGCAGTATCTCTATTTAACTGGTGTCCTACTTTTACTGATTTTTAAAATGTGTTTAACTCAGACAGACCGTCCGACATGCACTATATATTTGCACTGGGATCTTGCTTTAACACAAGTTTACACTGTACTTAGCCAGAATAGCACAGCAGAGATGCTGGATCTCATTTCCCAAGACTCTTGTTAGCGTCTGTGATAAGCACACTCGTATTAAAAGAATTAGAACCAGGGGTATAACTAACGAATGGATCTCTCCCAATATTATCAAACTCATAAGAACCAGGGACAAAGCCTGGGCCAATTACCAAAAGCACAATGACCCTGTCCAGCTCTCCTTCTACAAGTTGCTATGAAACAAGTGTACATTGGCTGTAAAATAGGCAAAAATAGTCTTCCTAGTGGATAAACAACTTGGTGAATCCTCAAATCCCTGTTAGCTTTGGGGTACCCTCAATTCACTGCTTGACAAGACCAACAATTCAGATCCCATTATGTTGTATCATGGTGAGAAACAGACCAATGACCCAACCAAAGTAGCGAACATCTTCAACACGTTTTTTGGCAACCTTGAAAAATACATACCCACCCATTTCTCTTCTCTGCCCAACCCTCCCCTCCACCAACACCACCCTTGCACAAATGCCTCTGTTAGATCTTTCCCCAATTTCTACTTTAAGGCACTAAAACCTTCAGACACCATTTAGCTCATCTGTAGGAACAACCCCAAACCCAGCAAAGGCACCAACGCACTGACTATGAAATTCTGAAACTCTCCATCAATGCCTTGGTGGTCTCCATCACCAACCTACTCAACCACTGCCTCTGCTCTGGCCATTTCCCCACCACCTGGAAAACTGCTACCATCAGGCTACTTTTCAAGTCCTGGTCCAGAAATGAAGCTGAAAAACTACCGTCCTATTTCCCTTCTCACTCCTCACTCCTCACTCAAGAATTATTGAGAAAGTAGTGCATACTCAACTTACCTCCTTCCTTGAAACCAACAACCTACTCTCTAGTGCCCAGCACAGGTTCAGATCCGTGCACAGCACTGATACAGCCCTGGTCAGGTTCACCAACAACATGCTCACTGTTAATGACAAAATCAAAGAGGGTTGTGGATGCATGGAACGGCATTCCGGAGGAGGTTGTGGAGTCAAAAACTGTGGTGGAATTCAAGCATGCATGGGACAGTCATAAGGCAATTCTAGGGGGTGGGGGTAGGAAGAAGTAGGCTGCTGGTTAACTAGGATCTGCAGCTTATCCATTAGGTAGAGAAATGGGCAGACTGGGTGGGCCAAGTGGTCCTTATCCTCTGTCAAAATCTATGTTTCTATGTTTCTAAGTCCAGTACACCGGCTCTATCTTCATTGACCTGACCAAGGCTTTCGACCTTGTCGATCATGCTCTGCTCTTTAACACCCTAAGAGGTATGCATCTTTCTGAAAATGCCGTTAACTGGGTCAGCAGCTAACACTCCGGGAGATTCCATATAACCTTAGTTGAAGACCACCTCTTTGCTGAATGTCTGATTAAATATGAGGTCCCCCAGGATCTACTCTAGGCCCCCTTCTTTTCTCAATCTTCATTAACAACCTCCCCTCTATCTGCCTTTCCACTCAACGATGCGGCTTCGTACTGCAGTGACAAAGACCCCACCACCATGTTCCACACTCTGTAGTCTGATTTTAAGAGGCGGCATTCCTGGTTCTCCAGTAAAAGCTTGGTCCTCAATTCCAAGTAGGCCAAGTTCATGATCTTCCCAGGCCATAGGAAAGTCACTGTCTCCGGCCTTAAACTCTTTGACAACTCTGATAACCTCATCGAACAAGTATCTGAATTCAAATACCTGTGTCTTCACCTTGACCCCCAACTCTCCTACAATCTCCATATTAGCAACCTCATTAAGAAGATCCATGTTAGGCTTGGTCTTCCATACAGGATTAGAAAGTTCCTGATCCCCACATTCAGATTTCACCTAGCCAGCTCTCTACTCCTGCCTCTTATTGACTATGGGTCCATCATATTCTCTCCTCCTACTTCCTTCCTCCTCTACTCAAAACTCAAGAGTCACACACAGTAGCATAGCTCATTTTGTCACTGGTCTCCCCTGGCAAACACACCACTGCATTGTCTACTCCACACTTGGCTGGCCCACTCTTGAAGAGAGGTTTCAACTAAAGATGTTCTCTTTCCTCCACAAGATATCCCTCAATATTCTCCCCCCTAGTGTTAACTCCCTATTCCCATTTGCAGCCCCTTGGCGGCTGACCAGTAGTGCCTCCAGTCTGGTCTTTGACACCCCTTTCTACAGGACTAAACAGGCCCAGAACTTGATCAACTACAGGGGCATTAAGCTGTACAACAATCTGCACCCCTGAAATCCAAGCCAGTGGATCAGTGTACTATTTTAGCACCACCCTCAAAAAAGCACCTCCATTAATCATCCACCTGCCGCTGTCCTGGTAGGCCTCCACCTCAGCCCACTCACTAAATCCAGTAGTATACTCCATAATACCTGCACTTCACACACTCCCCCACCTCTCAGCCCTAAACTCTTGGGTAAATACCCTAGGAACTATCACTGTGACACTGTATCCCACCTAAACTGGCCCTCCTGGGATGCCCGCCTCCAGTACTCCTTGCTCTGCCAAGTTTTTAAATTAATTAGCCCACCCCCCCAGCCTCTCAGGACTTATTGTACTAAAGAAAAACCCTCAGCTACTCCACACAATGGATCACATGCTCCTAGCTGTCCCAAGGGTCAGAACCAAGGTGAGGGGTAAGTCATTCGCCCATGCCGCAACCACCCTATGGAACTCCCTCCCTCCTGGAGTCCAGGAAGCTCCCTCCATCAAAAGTTTCTGCGCAAGGCTTAAGGCACATATCATGGCTACCTCCAAGTGCAATTGCTAAAGGTATGGGTCCACCTCTTGGACACCTAAAACCTCACAGTCCATAACATTCCTGCTGTACAAAACCTGTCTCCGCATATTGAGACTCATACCCCCCAGCTATGGTAGTATCAATAACAAATGCACTAATGTAATGCTGAACTCAGCATATGTAACCAGCTGACTGTACATCTATGTATAACCTGTATCTTGAATGGATTCTCTACACTTACCATATTGTAATATATGGATTGTTAAAATAATACTATCAAAAGTCATACAAAAAAATTCCTATAATACACTACTCCCTTTCTGATAATTCTACCCTTCCTCAAGCAATAATACTATTGGTTGTTGTTGATAATACTATCGTTCACAGCTGATAATACTATCGTTTCAGCTCTGACGATAGTATTATCACTGAAATCCCAAAGCGCATGCGCCAGTTTGCCTGCCACACAAACACGGTTGCCATGGTGCCACGTTCCAGTCTGTGCACCCAATGTAAACGTGCAATGCCATTGGCACACTTTGTGAGTAGGCAGGCAAACCAAATGCAAAAACATGGCGGACGTTTACTCGCGCTTAGCGAGAGCAACTCGAGTTATGCCCAGTTCGTTTTTTTGTATTTATTTCTCAGAAAAGTGGATTACCTGCTGGACAAACAAAGAAAATAAATGGTAGGATTACCAAATTAAAGTAAAAGCTTTTGTCACAAATCCGGGCACAACTTCAATTCTGTCTGTGGGTGGGTCGGCCGAGAGCGAGCACTTCTTCAGTGCAACAGGCAGCCAGCCCAGTTCACAGAATTTTAAAAGCAGCACATTTTTGAATCGGATCCATATATTACAAAAATAAAAATAGGTTACAGTAAATTACTGGCTGCAATTCCATCTCGAGGTTCTGGGGACATAGAAACCTCTCGAGCTCCGCTCTCGAGGTTATCTATGTCCCCAGAACCTCTCGATGGAATTACAGCCTTGTAATTCACTGTGACCTATCTATTATTCTATTTGTTATGTATATCCCAGGTCGCCCCTGAAAAAGGGACCTCCGGAGCCCAGTGGGCTCACCCGGTCACCAAAATTAAATAAATAAATAAATAAATGCATGGCCTGTCTCTCCCTGACTTTTTCAGGCATACACTCCAGCTTCAAATCATCCCTTTCTCCAATTAGCTCTACTGTTCTCTTGACATCATCAATCACCTCACCCCACCTGGTTTTCTGTCTGCTAACACTACATTTTTTCCTATTGCCGGTTGTCTGCTGACTGCACCCATTGTTAATACCATTGTAAATATGATCATCTACTACTGTAATTCTCCCATTGTAAAAACAATGTACATGCTTTGCATTACCTTTTGTCTTTGTTACAATTATCCGTTTTTGTTTTCCAACTCTGGATGTTTGTGAAAATGGGCATTTTTGCTCTCATACTTTCCAGTATATAAATAAATAGATAGATTGATTGGTCGATTGATTGATTGGCTTTCAGAGGGGACTGATTTTACTCAATTTTAAAATGTATTTACCCAGGTCATCCCAGCAGGCAGTCTATATCTCACTGAGGTCCTGACTTTATACATTTATACCCTGCATTTATCCAGGATAGTACAGCAGAGATGCTGCATCTCACTTTCAGTAGGGTTCTGCTCTTACTCAATTTTACAGTGTATTTACCTGGGATAGGCCAGCTGAAATGCAATATCTCAGTTTTAGTGGGGTCCAGAGTTTACCCTCTATTGAACCAGGATAGATAAGCTGACAAGTGTCAGAAACACGCTCCATGGGTCAGGCCCTCTGCTCCCACAGTGCCAACCTCAAAATGCAATAGCGTGAACAGGAGACACACAGGGCAACCCTCCTGTCTATTTTAGGTCCAAATCTCTTACTAGCCTCGAGTCCTGGGGGGCAAATGTGAACCTTATGCTAGTGTACCCAGTTAATAGGCTCAGATATGTACCCTTTTCGAGAATGCAATACAATCCTTCACCAAGTGGCACCCAGCCTGGTTTCCAAAATGTACCCTTATGACTCAATATGATACCTACTGTAGGTATATTCTTACCTTTTAGCAGGCTTAGTAACATATTCAAGCCCTTAACAGCTGTCAGACTTAAACACAGGTTCAGCATTCACATGCAAAAGAACTGAGAAAAAACACAGGCAATATTTTAAAGAAAATACTGTTTACTAAAAATTATAAAACAGGTCAAATCAAACTCATAACATATATCACTAACTTACAGTAACATAAATAAGGCAAGTTACAGAACACAAACTTTTACCACAAATACTTAAGCTCCAGTTGAATTCTTTATCTAAAAGTGCCTAGTTACCAGTCCACAGACTAAGTGTGTCTTTTCTTTTCAGAGAGTCCTTCTGCACAAACTTGTTAGAGTGCAGCCCAATTCAAAAGTCAGTTTTTCCCCACCTCCTGGTGATGCCACCCATTAGGTCACTGTAAGAACCTCCCATAGATTAAATTTCTACTGTGGACGTTTTTAAAATATGAGTCTTTCATCAAAACATCCCCTTTGATGTCTTCCTGCTGATTTCCTTTTTTGCTAGAGTGATCTCTGGTTTTTATGGTTTCTCACAAGAGTCTGTAACCAAATTGTCTCTTCCTGCAGGAATCATAACATTTTATGAGGCCCAATCTCCTGGCAGATGGCCAGAAGGCTTTAATTAAGACAGAACAGGAAATTTTTAATTAGGGTTTCTCTTCACTGGTCAATTTAACGTCTCTGCTGTTTCCTTGGAGGCCAAAGGTCAAGTCTCTCACACACTGCTGAGTTGTGTGAGACAATCACATACACATACCATTTATTGATAATACAAATATTATACAATAGTAATATTAGAGGGTTTATCACACAACAACAAGCAATGTCTCATTGAGGTCCTGGTTTTACACATTTCTTCACTGTATTTAACCAGAATGCAGAATCGAGATGCTACATCTCATTTTCACTGGTGTCCCCCATTAACCATTTTTACAATGTATGTACCCAGGCAGCTCAGCAGAGATGTAATAGCTCTTCTTCAGTGCGGTCCTAAGGTAGCAATTTTTGTCAATGTATTTATCCGAGATAGCTTACCTGGTATGCAACATCTCATTTTCACTAGGGTCATGCTTTTACACATTTTGCACTGTATTTACCCATGATAGCACATTAGGGATGCATTATCTTGTTTTCAGTAGAGTCCTGCTTTTACCCATTTTTATAGTGTATTTACCCAGGATAGCACAGCACAAATACTATTTCTTTTTTTCAGTGGGATCAGGATTTTACTCATTTTACAATGCATTTTTCCAGCATAGGCCAGGTGATGTGATATGCAATGTTCAAAGGTGTCCTGCATTGATGCATTTTTCAGTGTATTTACCCAGTATAGGCCATTTGAGATGCAATATATCATTTTCAGTGGGGTCCTGCATTTACCCCATTTTTACCATATATCTGATGACGATAGCCCAACTGAAATGAAAAATCTCATTTTCACTTGAGGTCTAACTTTTCCACGTCTTCCAGCGTATTTGCCCATGACAACACAGTGGGAATGCTATGTTTTGTTTTCTATGGGGGTCCTGCTTTTACACAATTCTGTCATGTATTTACAAAGGACAGCACACTACAGGTGCTGTCTTTTGCTTTCAGTGGGGTCCTGGTTTTATCTGTTTTTACAGTGTATTTTCCCTGAATAGCTCAAGAAAGATATATATTGTTTCCAGTGGGGTCCTGCCTTTACACACTTTACAGTGCATTTACACAGGATAGGGTAGTTCAGATGCAAAATCTAATTTTCAGTGAAATTGTGCTTTTAACCATTTTTTATAATGCACTTACCCAAGGTAGCACACCATAAATGATATTTCTTTGCAGTTCGGTCCTGAGTTTAAATTTAACCAGGAAAGCCTAGCTGAGATGTAATGTATTGTATTCAAAATGCTGTCAGGTGTTTACATATTTTTCCAGTGTATTTACCCAAGACAGCACAGCTGGGCTGCATATTTTTTTTTTACTAGGTTCCTGCTTTTAACCATTTACACTATGGTTATACTGGATAGGCCAGATGAGATTAAATACTTTGTTTTCAGTGGGATTTAGTGGAGATTCCATTGCTCATTTCTGTAAGGTCTGCTTTTGCCCAGCATAGCCCACCTTAGATGTGATATTTCATTTCCAATGGGATCCTGCTTTTACTCACTTTTCCGAGATATGTACTCAGGATAGCCCAGCAGAGATGCAGTATCTCTTCTTAACTGGTGTCCTACTTTTATTGATTTTTAAAAGGTATTTATCCAGGACAGGACACCTGGGGCACACTATATATTTTCACTGGGGTCATACTTTAACACATATTTACTTTGTATCTAGCCAGATATCATAGCAGAGATGGTAGTTCTTGTTTTCAGTGGGATCCTGATTTATTTCACCCAGTTTTAAAATGTATTTACCCAGGCTATCACAGCAGGCAGTCTATATCTTGCTGAGGTCTGACTTTATACATTTGTACATGGCATTTATCCAGGATAGTACAGCAGAGATGCTATGTCTCATTTTCAGAGGGGTTCTGCTTTTACACAATTTTACAGTGTATTTACCTGGGATAGGCCAGCTGAGATACAATACCTCAGTTTCAGTGGGGTCCGGAGTTCACCCATTTTTTACCTTCCATTGAACCTGGATAGACCATCTGACAAGCAATGTCTCATTGAGGTCCAACAGAAATGGTATGCAAGGGCCTGGCCACCCTTCTGAATCTAGGGGTATTGGATGGCATCTGATCCAGGAGAGTGTCTGCCTCACACCATGGTGACCAGTACAGCACCAACACCGGTCACCTATGCAACATGGGTCATGGGTAATGGGGATCAGTGACACCATAGCGCCACACCCTGGGGCACTATAACATACCCTGGGGCACTATAACAAGAGATCACACACACAAGCTAGTTCATCTGTACCAGAGCTGGGACTAAGCACAGTGGTATTTTATTGTTTCTCTGCAAGAGGATGCACAGTTCTCTGGGCATTAATTACTTTTTTCCAGGCATTTTAATTGCCTTTCTAACTCCATCCAGCATTGTTTTGCAGCCCTATTGGCTCTGACTAGAGTTTGTTTTTTTTTAGACGAGGTGGCCTACAGCAGACAGCACCCAATAAGTCTGCAATCCACCAGTACTAGTCTGTCACTTTGTTCTCCACAGGGCCCCAAACAGACAGCACCACAGGCTCAGTCACATGTTTTTTATTTTTGGTTTGTCAGAAAAGTGTTTATTTTATAAGTGATATCCCCTAAGCAAGCACCCAGTGTATCTGCTACCGACTAGCACCAGTCTGTCACTTTGCCCTCTCCAGGGCCACCCACAGCCAGCAGTACAGGCTCACTCACTTGTTCTTTTTTTGTTTGTGTTTCAGAATAGTATTTTTTTTATAGGTGAAGGCCCATCACCCCATCTCTCTCTCTCTCTCTCTCTCTCTCTCTCTCTCTCTCTCTGCCACCCACCAGTTCTACCAGTCTGCCACTTTGCCCTACCCTGGACCCTCCCAGCCAATGGCAGCATGTCTGTCATGCAACAGGGTCAGCCATTGTCTCAGAATTCTTTATTTTTTGTTTTTTAATGACATCCATTAGACTCTCTCTCTCTCTGTCTGTCTGTCTCTCTCAAATGTTAGTGGAACTTGAACTTTATCTGACTGGTGGAAATCAGTCAGTGAAAGACAAGCAAAGTGACTGTCCATGTAGCGCCCAGCCACTCACGCTCTGTTCCGTCTCACACTCTATCACTTCTCAGCTGCTCACAACATGACACCTGCTGCCTGATTCTATGTCACCTGCCATCTGTCTTGATGCTCTATGTGGAGCTTGGCATATCAATGGCATCCCTATAGTTATAGCCAATGCAGTCAAGAGTGGGTGAGAAAGAAGCGTGAAAAGATGTGCTTTGGTTTACCATGGACCTGGAACCAGATTTCTGCAGTTAAGTCTGTATTTGTTCAAGTCCATGATAAGCTCTTAGATCAGGGGGCATGGATTTCAGGCAGAACTGTCCACACAGCACTAAAGATCATTAAAAGGCAAGAAACACCATCTGCATGCCTACATCATGTACATAATCATCCACTGAAACCAGAGATAATACAGTAAAACCAATTCTTTGCAGGGTAGGAAATCAATGTGAAGTCATGAAAATAGGTGTGGTATAATCACAATTTTTTAACCAAGTTAACACCTGAGCTGCAGCATTTTGTATGCAATGAAACCTGCTTAAGATACACATTGGAAGATCAGGCAGCAGAGAGCTGCTTTAGTTTCATCTACTCAAAATTAAATCATGAATGAAAATAGGTATGTGTGCTTCAGACAATATGTTGCATAACATGCTTATATTTTCCAACTAAAAATATGAAATTTGCAAGTAATTGATACAAGAGTCCACTGTCAACAAAACACCAATATTTTGAACCACTGATTTTTCCTTTCTTTGTACTATATATATATATATATATATATATATCATATATATTCCCTTACTACCGGCTCAGCCTCCATTCTACATATTAGACCATGCAGTTCTGTCACCATTATCTACAGATGTCCCAATTACAGGTCGTACACTATGTCACCAGCTAGCTGGGGTGTTATTCAGTGTACCTTCCTCCCTGGAAGGGGAAAAGAGGGTGGGAAAGCACCTTTCTTAAACTCTAGCCAGTGGGTGGTGACAGCAGGCTGTGCAGAACCTGAATGCATGTGGCTGATCCTAACATTTTACTCCCAGCCCCAGGACTTCAGTGTGTGTATGGATATCAGTGGAGAGCATGCCTGCCCAACAGCGTGTCACCTCTGATCCAGGACTATCTCCTCCCTGTTATGCTTCCACTGCAGTACAACCTGTGCTCACCACAGTGGCAGTGACATGGCTGTGGCAGTGACCCGCCCTCCGAGAAAGGGGTGAGCATCCTCTTGGATACTCAATAGCCCTCCCTTTGCTAAATTCTCCAGTGCTACAGACTAGTTTCTGAAACCAAGTCACGAGCAGCAAACATGCTACTGTGTTGATGGGTGGACAAGAACCTCAGTTATGACACTGTTCTTGCACTATCAAACAGGATCAGTTTATGGCAGGTTTCCTAATATAATTGTAGATGCAAAGATGATAAAATTGCCTGATTAGTCATATGCACCACATTACGTCCATTTACACAAAGACATAGAAGTACAGAATTTGATGGCAGATAATGACTGCTTGGCCCATCCAGTCTGTCCATTTCTCCCTATTTATACTATTACTGCTGACCATTCCCAATTTATAGTTCTTTCTCCCGCCCCCCTTCCTTTCCAGTATGATTCTCTTGTGCTTATTCCCTGCATTCTAAAACCCCACCTCTGTTTTTGCCCCCAGCACCTCTGCTGGAAGGCTGTTCTGGTAAGCTACCACTCTTTCTGGGAAGAAGTACTTCCTCAGTTCTCTCTTGAATCTACCCCCTTCAACTTCATTGCATGTCCCCTTGTTTTTGAGCACCTTTTCTTCTGAAAAATGCTTCCCTCCACACCCTTATTTACCAAATTAGGTATTTAAAGGTCTCTGTCATATCCCCCCATTTCAGGGTGTACATGTTGAGGTCCTTTAGCCTCTCCTTACAGGGCTTTTGATGCAGACTCTGCATCATTTTAGTTGCCCTCCTCTGGCCCAGCTCCTCTCTGTTTGAGTCCTTCTGGAGATATGATCTCCAGAACTGGACACAATATACTAAGAGGGGTCTTAACCAGTGACCTATACAAAGGCAACACCACCTCCTTCTTTCTGCTGGTGATTCCCTTTCACATGCATCCCAGCATCCCACTAGACCTCTCAACTGCCTTGTTGCACTGCCTAGCCCCCTTTAGGTCATTCAATTGGATTATCCCCAGGTCTGTTTCCTGCTTGGTGGTCATCAATACCACTTCACCTACTTTGTACTCCACCCTTAGTTCCTGTGCCCTATGTGCATTATTTTGCATTTTCTCACATTGAACCCCAGCTGCCATATCCCTGACCACTCCTCTAGTTTTCTCGGGTCTCTGTTCATCCCATCCACCTCCTCCCAGGGTGTTTATGCCAACCGCAGATTTTGGTATCATCCACAAAGAGGCAGAGCTTACCTTCCTGTTCCTCTGCAATGTCACTTATAAAGACACTAAAGAGGACTGGTCTAAGCACTGATCCCTAAGGCACCCCACTGCTCACCCACCCTTCCTCGGAGTGAACTCCATTTGCCACCTTCCCATCCATACCCTAACCAATTTCTTTTCTAGTTTACCACCTTTGGACCTATGCCTGTGTTACCAAGTTGGCTAAATAGTCTTCTATGTGGAATGGCGTCAAAAGCCTTACTGAAATCTAGGTAGGCCATGTCCACTGCTCCACCCTGATCTAGTTCCTTGGTTATGCACTCAAAGAAATATATCAGATTCATTTGACATAGCCGCCTCTCTTTGAAACCATGCTGCCTCAGGTCTTGTAACCCCCTGGAGCCAAGATATTCCACAATCCTTTCCTTCAGCAGTGATTCAATTAACTTTCCCACCACTGCTGTCAGACTGACTGGACTATAATTTCCAGCCTCCTCTCTGCTATCATTTTTGTGTAGTGGGATTACATTCACCTTCCTCCAGTCTTCTGGAATCACTCCTGTTTCTAGTGAGCTGTTTAACAGGACTGTCGGGGTGCAGCCAGCATTTCCCTGAGCTCCTTCGATACTCTTGGATGAACCCCATCTGGTCCCACTGCTTCCTCCACCTTCAGATTACCAAGTCCCTTCAGGACTCTCACCTCCAAAAAAGGTCTAGTGTCCACCTCCCTCCAAAACTTATCTTAATGTGTGGCCCCTCCCTTTCTCTTTCCTATGTGAACACATTGTGAACACCGAACACATTTCTGTGAGACCACACTCAACAGCTGAAATTCTGAGGTTGCTAAAATAAACTGCCATAAGAAATCAGAGATAATCCGGTAGTATTCTCTAGAGCATACAGGTACCCTGAGCTCCACAGCCATACCTACATGCTGTACAGGCTTCAGCATCTGTCTCAACTTTGCAAAGCAAATCATAGTAAGTTTCCGTACAGTAGGATCTTTGCTTAAGCATACTTCAAGCATGGACTGTCAGTACAGCCTAGAAGTTAGAGAAACAAGTTGTGAAGGAGCTTGGTACATCCAGCAGACCTGGGTTTGATTCCCACAACCTTCACTTGCATACTGTGTGACTCTGAGCAAGTCACTTAACCACCCAGTGCTCCAAGTTCTCCCCAGAAAACAGGCACTCGTGACTTCTGCCTAGTAGATCTTACCTGGTGACCAAAGAAAACATAAATAAATACCTCTGTCTTTCTTCACCAAAATGTGTGACTAGATGTGTGGCATATGAACAAGATGTGTGACATATCTATCAAACATGGCACCATGAGCTCAGAATGCTATGACTATCAATGCACTAATTGTTCACAATGTTTGCTGATAACTGAGCATAATAGAGTATTAAGAATTTTTGCTTTAAAGTCTCAGTAGGGATTGTATAATACCAGCTTTCCAATGGGGTGGGGGGCAAAGAATTTCTGAGAGATAAAATGAGTGAGATACTACAGAATGTTTTATGGTTTGGAGGTACTGTATGTGGTAAAACTTCTGAATCATTTTATTCTGGACCATGCACTATTTACATCTGACAAGGTTAACCCCAAGTTGAAGTCTATGGCTTTTTGGGTGTGTAACCCATAAACCTTTGCTGGACTGCAACGCTGGGTTTGTAACTGGTGGAATGACTTCACCCAAGTTTGTGCATTTCCTTACATCTCCCCATATCAACCATAAGCTCCCCTTTTTCAGTCTTTTACAGACCCACGTGTGGTGGTTCCCCTCCCATGCGTTGTTCACTGTTTCGCTGAATTCGGTGTAGTTAATAAACATTAGCAGACTGCTCCTACATGCCCCCTCATCCATGTCATCAATGAATGGGTTAAAGAGGATCATCCACAGTACCAATGCCTGCCAAAAACACCAAACAAGCATCCTGCCAATGAGGGGAGCCACTTCACTGATCCGAACTCTGGTGCTAGAGCAGACAGCATTCGTTAGTGCTTCTGAGGAGTATAACCTGTGAGAAAAAGATGTATAAACTAAAGTGATAGAAAGAGAGTTCATTAGCAAGTCAAGAGTTCCATATTTATTTATTTATTTATTTAGTTATTTATTTCTGATCTCGGATTAACCATTTGAGCTCAAAGCTGTTTACATAGGTTCCACGTTAGTTCATTTAGAACAAGTAGGTGATTATACAGAGGATTGATACAAACAAGACAACAGAATTGGAATGAAAACATTTAGGTACATTTGGTCTTTGAACAAAGGAATACAAAAAATATAGTGAAAACTAAAACTGGAATAGGTAAACACAGTCAGATACATACAGGAAAAGACTAAATAACTGTGCCCAACAGGGAGCCTGTTTGTTGTCAGCAACACAAGGGGGTTAGTGCATAGAAGTGCTGGAGACATGGGGTGGAGAGTTGAGCCACAAGTGCAGGGTGTCCGAGAGAGAGAGAGAGAGGGAGGGAGGGAGGAGAGAGAGAGGTAGAGAGAGAGTGTGTGTGAGAGAGAGAGAGAGAGAGAGAGGAGGGAGACAGGAGAGGTAGAGAGAGAGAGAGAGTGTGTGTGTGTGAGAGAGAGAGGTCTGTGCCACATGTTAACATTATGATCCTTCTAGTCCAAAAGTTGTCTTGCTTGTCGGAGGGTTCATTTGAATGAATTTATTTAGTTAGTCAATTATTTAACATTGATAACCAGAAAAGGCACAGTGAGCCAATCCCTATTTTCAGATGAGACCTAGGAGTGGGGTACAGGTAGATAAATACATAGTATGGAAAAGTGCAGTCAGTGTAAACAAAACAGCATATAGGCAGTTACTTGCTGTCCAGGCAAAGTGAACAGTGGGGAACAGGTAACATTACAGTGGAATTAAGAAACAGGCAATAATTACATTCCATTGCAATATATACAGTGAATAATTTACCTACAAGGAATGTAGGTGAGGGCCAGTCCAGTGGCACAGAGGGCAAAGGTGCCTTGAGTGCCTTACCTGTCCCATGATGGTCACATGGGTGCAGGAATAAGCTGGGGCCACCGAGAGTTGGCTGGGGGGGAAGGCTGAGAGACAACAGAATGGCCACTTGTCAGCTCTGCTCTCCAAGATTGGGAAGGCAAGCTTTCCTGGCTCTTGGTTCCACTGAGTGAAAGCTCCGTGGCTATGCTAACTAAATGAGGGGCTGGCCCTAGGCTGGGTTGGGTGGAATGGGGTCACCGATTCCAGCACACATGTGAGCCTTCACATGCATGGGTACCATGTCACTGAAGCCATGGGGAGATGGGCAGAGAAAACCAGAGAAAAAAGCACCATGTGCCCCTGTTGCCATATGTGATGGCTCTCAGAGGTCTCAGGTCCTATTCTGTGTGGATCCCAGTTGGCATCATGGCAGGGGGAGCAGCAGATGGGACTGGGAGACCCCAAGCCAGGTTCTGTATTCAAGCATAGGTGGTGGTGGGTAAAAAGCTAGAAGAAGAAAAAAACAGGAAAGTAGGTAAGACATAATGGAAATACAACAAAATTAGACTAGCAAATTGTGGCGCAATTAGGAGGGGAGGGAGTCTATAGGAAATTACCTAATACCAGACAGGCTAGTAGGCAGTAGGCAAAAGATGAGCAAGAAAACACATAGGCCACAAACAACTTAGGAAGGGGGATGAATAGGACAGAGCAGGTCCATAGCTTCAGAATTGTCCCATGTCCAATATAAATTCATTACAAAGAGACAAATTGGTAGGAACATGGTGTGTGTGTGTGCGTGTGTGTGTGCATGCATGCTTGTGTGTGTGTGTGTGTGTGTGTGTGTGTGTTTGTGTGTGTGTAAGGGGGATTGTTCAGTTATAACAAAGATGCAAGAGGCGTTTCTCTTACTGGAGTCTATAACACAGGTTTCCTAATTCAGATGAAATCAAGTATTTATGTAGAAAGCTGCAATATGCTGCATTAACTGCTAATGAAACTGTATTCCATCAATAACATGCATTGTGATTTCCTTATGACTATTATTACTTCTCATTTTACATTTAGGCCCAGATATTCAAGCTTTGTGCAGTGCGCAAACTGTTTGCACAGGAATAGCGCCGGGTTTGTGCGGGTCCACAATATTCAAAGGAGCAGATAGCATGTGCAAACCGCATTAGCGCAGGGCAAACCCATAATGTATGCAAGGGGCGAAGTGAGGGGGCGGGAATGAGTATACATGCGCAATGGGATATTCAGAGTGATAGCACCATGCAAGGCCGCATTGCACGACACATAGCGCAGCGCTGGTTATTGCCTATAACAGGGAGGTCTTATCCCAGGGGAAAACCTCAGAGGGTGAGGGACCAGACCAGGAAGTCAGGATGGCACTAAGCCCAAATGCAGTGCTGCTGCACCTAATGGCAGAAGTAGTGGAGGAGGAAGAAATTAAGTGGGCCCAACATGGTCCACAACGCAGGCCAAGGAGAAGATATGCTGCACACAGGTGGTACCAGCCCAGAGTCTCCTTCGAGACCCTGCCTGATGAGCACATCACTGGCTGCTACAGGATGAACAGGGGAATGTTGAGGTAGCTATGTGAACTCCTGTATGAGCAGCTGCAGCCCAACACCAGCTGCAGCCATGCCATGACAGTGGAGGAGAAGGTGACAGTAGTGATATGCTTCCTAGTCATAGGGACATTTCAACGACCAATGGGGGACACCATGGGGTATCGCAGTCTGCCACCTCATGCCTCCTGACCCAGTTCCTAGATACTTTCCTGCCACATGCTAGTGAATTCATTGTATTCCCCAGCATAGCAGCTGAGCACAGATGAACCATGGAACAATTCTATCGAATTGCACAACTACCAGCGGTATTTGGTGCCATTGACTGCACCCATGTCCCCATCCATGCACCAGCTGGTAATGGCAGTGAAATATACGTGAACAGGAAGGGGTACCACTCCATTAATTGCAGGGGGGGTGCGATGCGACAGGGCACATCAGCAATGTCTTTGGGCAGTACCCCAGCAGTGCCCATGGCACCTTCATCTGGCACCAATCACAGCTGTGCCAGGCCTTTGAGGTGGGCAGAATACCTAGTGGGCACCTTGTTGGTGAGTAAGGGCAGGCATGACATGCACACACCACAGTGGGGGAAGGGACAGGCAGGGGTATGCGAGGATGGGGTGGGGAACAGCAACAAAGGGGATGCACTGCGGCAAGGGGCAGACAGTAGAACAGTAACACTAACAGGTGCACATCTCTCCATGGGGACAGTGCCAATTCCCTGCGACCCTGGCTGCTGACACCAGTACCCTTGCTGGCCACAGTGGCTGAAGAGAGGTACAATGAGGCACACGCTGCTACTAGGAACATCATAGAGAGGGTCTTTGGCATGCTAAAGATGCGCTTCCACTGCTTAGACCAGTAAGGTGGTGCCCTACAGTACAGGCCTCAGAAGGTATGCCGTATCATCCTAGTCTGTTGTATGCTACACAACATGGCACTTAACCATGGGATACAAGAATCTGAACCTGAGGAACAGGCTGACAGTGACTGAGGGCCAGAGATCAGGGGGATAGTAGAGCAACTTGGGAGGAGAGATCCTCAAATGGCACTCAGGGCCTGGAGCACAGAAGTGGCAACATCAGGACACTGGCCCAAACAGGACGGTGAGCAAACAGAACACAGGCAACATACATTATAAGAACAGAGACTTTAATATGTGCAGACAACCACAACAGTGATGACAGTGTGCAAAGGCTGTGCAATACATGGTGTAAGTGCTAGCATGTGACCTGGATATGTGTGTAGTGTGCAGTGCAGGACACACAAGTGATCAAGTTGGACAGCTATAGTGTGAGTAAGTAAGCAGGGTGTGGTGGGAAGTGCCTGGGACGAGGTGTCAGTGTGGGAAATGGACTATGGGTGTGCATGTGGTGTGTGTGTGTGTGTGTGTGTGTGTGTGTGTGTGTGTGTGTGTGCATGGCAGCAGTGCCTATCTATGGTGACTACCACCATGCACATGATGCACCCAGTACAAATGGGACACACAGCTAGGAGTGGTCTGCATGGATGAAATGTTAGTGGAGGACTGAGGTGATGTCAGAAGGGTGGAACGCCTACATCCATGACAACCTTCAGACCCAGCCAGGGTGGGTGGCCAGTCACAGTGCTGTGAGGAGCCAGTGGAGGACTGAGATGCAGCTGTGATAGAGCCCATGCCCATCCTGCAATAACTAGAGGCCTGCCTGTGCACACGTATGCTGCGGCCACACTATCTTGCATGCTCACCCCACTGCCCACTGTGCACCTCACACAGCACAGTAGCAAGATCACCCACAGCGGTGGTGAGACCTGCAAAGCCACAGTCAATTGTGGCCAGGATGCACTCCATCCTGTTCTCTGCCCATTGTTTGGCACGGGCAAGGGACATGCCCACAGTCTCCCTCAGCTGCGACAGTTCATGCCGCACCTCCCACCAAAAGGCATGCAAGTCCTGCTAGGCCTCCTGCTGGGATGACAGGGTAGCCTGGAGCAGAGGCCAGGATCCCTGACCATCCGGCCCCACAGGTGCAACACTGCCTTGGTCCACTGGAGGTGGTGGCTGATGTTGGGCATGGTGGGGATGTTGGGTGGGTGGCAGTTGCTGTTGGGCCTGTAGCCGCATGGTCATGGTGGTGTGTTGTGCGTGTTGCAGGGCCTGAACTGCACCCTGTGGACAGCACCATATGTCTAGTGGCATACACTGTTTGCCCCCCCAGCTACATCCTGTTGTGTTATGATGCCACTGCTTGGGCCTCTCCCCCATGGCACCCATGTGTTGCACCCCAGCAGGTCCCCCCCCATGCTGCCACACAGTCTCCTCCACTGGCAGGTAGTACTCCTGTTCCAATCCCTCGTGACCATTAGGATGACCACCTGGCCACCACTGAGATCCTCCACTTGTGCATCCTCGAGCCCGACTCCAGCCCCAGTTGTCTGGCATCCTCATCTGAAGAGTCATCTTCGCCCATAGGCACGAAGAAACCATGTTCTGATGCCTGCCAGCTGTGCACTGTCACAGCTGAGTCATGCAGGGCCCCCATGGCCAACAATGGCATGTTGGCTGTGTCCTCCACATCCTGCACCATGGCTGGACTGCTGATTACTGTGCACCCACCACTGTGAAACAGAAAATGACAGTTTTGGTGACCATTACTACGCACGGTAGGCCAGTACCACCACCACCATTACATGCACCCCCTAAGGTGTCTGAACCACAGCACGCCCATGCTACCCTCACAGTGCAGTCCCTGAAGATGCAGATTAAGTCCTGATGCACACACCCCCTAACATAGTGTATATGCAGCAGGACTGGTGCAGTGCTGCATGCCCTGCACAGGCAACACAGGCACACCACAGTGTGTCATGTATATAGTGAGCACAATGTGACCCCACCATGGGTGTGTAATGCATGCAACACAACAGTAGGATGGTGTACAACCAGCCCTGGAGCTGTCATGGTGTGTCAGGTGGACACATGCTGTACCATACCTGTCCTAGGTGGTGTGAGTGGTGTCTCACATCCTCCTCAATGACGCCACCAACTGCCATGGGCCGCAGTGTTGAGGCAACCAGGGTCATAAGTGGGTCCCCCTCATGCTGTGCCATAGTCTGTGGTCCTCCACTGGTCCTCAGGCATTCACATAGCCATTGTGCCTCCTCCTCCTTTGCCCATCATAGCAGGTCATTCCAACATTTATGGATGTCATCTGTGCTATGGCCATGGCCACCCACAGCATTTACCTCCTCAGTGACATCATCCCACATTTTTCACACCACTGCGTCTGTGGCCTTGTGCCCATGAAGCATCTGTTCCCGCTCCTTGACCCCATGTATCAGGGCCCGGAGTTCATTATGTGAAAACTTAAAGGCCTGGATCCACTCCTCTCTGGCTGCAGCACCTGTAAGGGACATGAAGAAAGGCACAGGTCACACACTGTGGTGTACATGCATTGCACAACAGAACCAGTTCACATTGCGCATGTCACCCTACACACCTACCATTCATTTCCCTTTGCAGCGCAGCGCAGGCTCTGTGCATGCCATACACACCACATATTGATAGGGTACACTGCACAATGCCACATGGCTAATCCAGTGTGCAAGGTGCAGACAGTGCCTGTGGTGCCGCCCTGTGGCTGTGATCCCCCCTTCGCCTTGTGCAATTGGCAAGATGGACACCGCAGCCATAGGGCATGCATGGCCTCATACACAGCCACAGCACATGCACCACCACACATGGCCTGGGGCATATGCAGGTCAATGTGTGGCCCCATGCCGCCCCCTCAGGGTACAGTGCACTTGCACTGTGTGGACTGGCCACACACAGTGTTGTCCAACATGCACTGTGATTAGGTCTACACAGGTGTAACACCTGGGACATGCCCAGCTGGTGGACATGCATATTGCCCATGTACACCACTGACAGAGCAATGTTGTGCTATCATGGGAGCATTCAGGCATGGTCACTGTCCTATGTGAGTTCAGTGGCTGTACACATGTGTGGACAGTGCAGAGCACAGACTACACCCCTCCCTGTACAGTACAGCTCCCTGGCCTATGTGGTCTACAGACCTACCTGTTGCTGCTGTGTCTCCTGAGAAATCTTTCTCTGTGTGTTGCTGTTAGAACTCTGACACCTACTGTGTACTGCAGTCCCTAATGACAACACAGGTGGAGCACTGTTTACCCTTAAATAGCACTGCTGGGCAATCATGCCTGTTTGGCATGCAAATGATCCAGTACTGATAAGTTAATCACCCTGTTTGCCCCATACATACAGAATTAACCTCATTTACATAGGCCGTTTGAATATGGCTTATGTTTGCGCTAGGCAATGAGCATAACGGTAGGCAAATCAGTAGTGCCAGGCTATGTGGACAGTGCCTTGCATGGCACTGCTGCGTTTGCACAGTGCTATGTGACATTGCACAACAACAGCACATGTGCATGTAGTTATTTGTCCATGCATGCACCCCAGCTCAGCACAACATAGTGCCATGCTACGTCCATTTGTGTGGAACAATGCACATGCATGCTAAGGCAGCGCAGGGGTTATGGTGGGGTCGTGCACATGCAATGTGCATACTTCCGAGTTGCGCAGCCTACACCATGTGACTGCGCAGTGCTATTGTGCAGATTGCAATTAGGTGCAGGATGTTTCACAGTTAGGTCCAGTAGCCACGACATCTGGAGTACCATGGCAGAGAGGCATAGGCAGCACACAGTGGTGCACAGGGACAGGCTTTGGGGGAGGCAGAGACTGCTAACCTTGTGCAGCTTGTGCAGCAGCAGCTGAGATGCCTGTTTGGGGAGGTCAGGGGGTGACCTGCCACGATGGCAGGTGTGGGCCTCAACTGCCCGCCACCCATCTACAAGGAAAGGCATCACACATGACAGGGAAAATGCAGACACCATTACACAGATCTGCCGTACAGGCAACAGCAGCAGCTGGAGCACTATAGACAGATGGTGTGAGATGGGGCTGTGCCAGTGCCAGGTAGGTGTTGATAAACACAGCACACACATGCATTACATGTGCATCTGTCTGCTGGTGTGTGTGTGTGGGGGGACTGTGTGTAAGTGTGTGACTGTGTGTGTGTGTGTGTGTGTGTGTGTGTGTGTGTTTGTGTGTGTGTGTGTGTGTTGTCACCCAGATGTGCTGGCATGTTGGGGGGTGTGCCTGGGCATGGTCATCTCCCCCTGACACTTACCTGCCCATGTGGCTCAGGTGTGTGTGTCACTGTGTGTGTGTGTGTGTGTGTGTGTGTGTGTGTGTGGTCACCCAGGCATGCTGGTGTGCTGGGAGTGTGCCTGGGCATGGTCATCTCCCCCTGACACATACCTGCCCATGTACCTCAAGTGGCAGGACTGCTGCCATGGGTCCCTTGGGTGGCACCGTGCAACAGGGAAGCTGGAGGGGAAGCACAATGGCCAAACCGCATCCACAGGTTCTGCAGTGCTGAACACTGTATGGTGCCTGTTGCAGTGTCTCTGGACATTGCCATGCAGTCTTGCTGTGCACAACCACAAAGCATGGCCATGGCACAGACTGCTGGTCTTTGGAATGCTGGCAGTGGGACCTTTCACAGGACTGTGCTGTGGATAACACCAGTGTACTGCGGGAGGGCTGTTCCCTAGGCACATTGTCTTAATCCACTGCAGTGTGTGTAGCTTGTCAGCGTCTGCCTGTGTGTGTGCCTGTGTGTGGTGCAGGTCCACTGCAGTATCACCAAGCCTACATGCCTTGTGTGACCAGCGCACATGCAGTGGGCCATGGTGGCTTCATTTGGCCATGATATGGCATGCCTGGAGGAGGCCACTGTGTTCCAGCATTGGGGGTTTGGACATTGTCCATGGGCTGTGCCATGACAACTGTGGTTTGAGGGTAGGATTGTGGGTTATTCTGGCTAACATGGTCACTGCTGTGTTGTGTGCTAACATTGCTGTTACCTCTTTCCACTGCAGAGTGAATTGTGAGGGCCAGACCAGAGGGAGAGGGCCAGGAGGGGTCCCAGCCGACCATCTGAGCATCCCTAGGGTGCTGGCCATGCCACAGCAGGCAGAGGAGAGTAGCCCTGAGGGCAGGGGCCTATTGCATGAGTATATTTGTTGTCTACATAGTGCTGTGCTTCTGGCTTGAGTGGTTTCTTCCATGGGCTGTCATTACCCATCCCGCTGAGTGCACGGCCATGGGTACCAGGGTGTGTGCACCATTGTACTGTGTTGCCCACCTGTGTAGCACGGTGCGGCCAGTGTCTGGGTGGGTGGTTGCTGTACACTGTGGCTGAGTGGGCTATGCAGGGCCTCTGTGCTGTACAAGCCCATGTTGGCGTGCCCAGACAGCATTGCCATTCACAGTCCGTGGCTGGTGTTCCTGTTCTGCCATTCACATGGCATGTGCTTGTTCTAGGTGCAGGCCACTATAGTGCACATTGTATGGTACAAGGGTTGTGCATGGTGGCAGCTAGTCAGCCTCTCCCTGCAGGTGTGTGTGCCTTGCAGTATGACTGTTGCTGTAGCATGGGGGGCCTTGACAAAGGCAGTCCGGTAGTCAGACGCTGTGCCTGCATTGGGTTGGTGTTGTGCCCCATTGATGTCCAGGCATGCATTGCACTGCCCGTCATGCCTGCCTCTTGCATATGGAGGTGGAGGGGATATGCTGTTTCCCACCTGGCTGCCATGCCACTGTCCCTGGTATATGCACACCAGTCATGCTTAGGGGGTGCATGGGATGGTGGACTGTGGTGGCATGGTGTGCATTGTTGCCACTCTTGCACCTGTTATTGTGCCTGCCAGTGGGGTGTGTAGCACCTGCCATATCATTGCCACTTGTGCAGCACTATACTGGGCATGTATTTGGCCCATTGCTATCCCATCAGTGGTGGACGGTGGCCTGTGGTCATGTGTGCTATGGGGTGGTTCCATGCATGCCCGCCATGTGCGGATTGCTGCAGTGTGTGATAGCAGCACCACATGCCTTGCTGTGCTTTCATATAGGCTGCATACCATTGTACCTTGTTGCTTCTCTGGCCATTTCAGTTGTAGTTGTGCTCTTCCTTGTGCTACATTGTTTCGTGCCTATGGGCAGCATGTCCCGACTTGTGTCCTCCCATTTGCATGTCGTGACATGGTCCACAGTCGCTGATGTCTCAGGGCCTACCTGTCTGGCAGCACTGTCTCACTGTGTGCACTGCTGGGTTGGGTGGTTTCAACCATGCCATGGTGTTGTCAGGGCCTTCTACACATATCTGTGTCCATTGGGTTGTTGGTTGTTGCCTGTGTCATCCAAGCCCACCCTGTGGCACCTGTCAGGTGTGCATTCTATTGTGTTCAAAATCACCACATGGGCATGGCTGTCGGGACATGCTGTCCATCCCTGGGTTGACATCTGGGACTGCATTGTGCCTCCTTATTGGTTTCTCATCCTCACATGCTCTCCCTTACTCCTGTAGGTCCGCGGCAATCATCATTATGGGTGACCTGGCCTGACGAGTCGGAGGGAAGTGAAGACCTCCTTCGATGCATTGTGCAGCAACTGCTGACATTAATTGGGCAGCAGGTGGTGCTGATCACAGAGACCAAGAGGGTGGCTGCTGTCCTTGAGGCATGACTGCCAGAACACCCAGCAACCAGTCATAAAACTGTTCCCTTGTTTGTTTGCTCCCCCTTGATGGACTGCTGTGCTTTCTGCTGCCCTTTGTTCCGGTTTGTTTTGTGTCCACATCCCTGTTCCCTCCTTTTCCATAGCCATAGTTGTCTTAGTATTAGTATTAGTAGTTGTAGTAGTGGTAGCTTTTGTGTTTGTTTTAGCAATAGATGTAGTGGTAGTACTGGTAGTAGTAGTAGTAATAGTAGTAATTATTGTAGTGTTAGACGTAGTAGATGTAGTAATAGTAGTAGTAGTTGTAGCAGTGCTTTATTTGGTTTAGTGTTCATATTGTTGCTTTATGTTGTGCATAATGTTGTTCTTGCTCATCTGTTATTTTGTTTTTCTTTGTAACATTACACTTTCATGATTTTACTGTGTCCTGTATCGTTCTTCGGTGCTTGTGTTTTCAACAGGTTCATACTGTTCTGTGGTTTTGCACCTGAGTCCTGGGCTTCTGGACATTTGCATGGCTGGGTGTGTCCTGTTCTGGGTTCTGCACTGCTGTCTGCTCCTGGGTCCCTTTCAGGGCTGTCTTCATTGCATGTCTTCCAGGGCATTGCAGGCTCACCTTTGCACTGTATTCCTGTGGGTGTGTCCACTGCCTGCCTGGGTGCTATATTCATTGCTGTCTTATTTGCTATATTCAGAGCTATCTTGTTCCCGGGCTGTTTTTGCCCTGCACTCCTAGCCCAGTTTGCCCAGCTTCATAGGAGCCGGGTTTGTAAAATTTTTGGTGGGGCCCAAGGGTCAAAGCCCCACCCCCAGTCCAGGGGTCAGAGTTCAACTACCAAGGAGTCAGGTTTCAAAGACCCACACCATGGGTAAGGGGTAAGATGTCAACCCACTACCACCGCCACCAGCACCACCACGGCATTATGGGAGCATAGCACCTTGTATCATAACATGGGGGTCAGGGGGTTAAGCCCCGGCCTCAGGTATAGGAAATAAATTGAAATACTATTTAAAAGGCTTGTTTTTAAACTTTAATAAGAAGACACCTTTTCTGGGGAGGGGGGGCATTTTGGGGTTGGTGATTGATTTCCCTTAGAAACTTTATATTTTGTTTGTTACTGTGTGTGAATGTTAATAAATATTGTACTTACCATGTAGTGTTGTTGAAAGTGGCCAATAGCCAAAGTTTAGTGACCAGCGACCAAGGTTTTAGTGGCCAGTGACAAAACTTTTATTAACAGTATATAACTGGCTAACCAAAAGGTTGAGGAGATGGAAAGGTGTAAAATAGCTAGTGTAGATTGCTAAAGGGCTAGTAAAAGGTGAAAGATGACTAGTAGATGACTACATGATACAAACATGTAGATTGATGTGCCTTGTAAGTGCAGAGGTGTTTGGAGAGTAATTGTTAAAACCATGCAAATAATGATACCACTGTACAAATTGATGTTTGTGTAGATGCCCATGTTCAAAAGGTGTTGGGGCCCTTTAAATAACTGTAAAATAAGTGAAGCGCATAAACCGTGTTTAAAAAAATATGTTTTAAAGAAAATTAGCTTTGCTTTGCTCAGCAGAAATATTTTGTACAAAACCTTCCTTCAACCCAAGGTCATAGCTACAGCTTAGATACACAGTTCCTCAATTTGGCCACTGTCTGGTTTCATCTGTAGGCCAATTATTTTTGGAACAGCTACATCCCCTCACGTTTTCTGTATCCTAAAGTAACATATTTTTTTGACAAATAAAAATCCCTTGATTATTTGTGTTTCCATTGAAGAATGACTAAATGTCTCAGCAGAATGTCAAAACGTATCTTATGACTGAGATATCTAGTGGCCAGTGTATTTTTGAACCCGAGTCTTATGACTTGTTCAATGGCATATTGTCTATGTTTAAAACTGCTGAGGAAGTTTTTGGGAAATTCCAGCCTTGTATTTTTTTCTAAGCTTACTACACATAAATACGGGACCTATGGTTATGTTCAGTGTCCCTTCGAGAAGACGCAGTCTCGGACAAGATGCAGTCTGAGACTATCCATAGATTGCTAGGGGGATCCAGAGACATATGGTTACATATGTCTCTGAAATGCTGTAGCCTTGTAATGCAAATATTATTAGTTGTCTAGATTGCATGTTAGAAACATCCCATTGGGATTGCCCTTTGGCTGTTTTACAACTAAATTGTAACAGAAACATTTAGGTAGTTTTGGGCTACCTGGTGTTTAAAAATAATGTTAGCATGTATTCCCTTTTGTAAACTAGCACAATAGCATTTTTCTGGCTAAATCTTATTAATACTATCATAATAAAATACCACTAATTGGCAAAGATATAGCATGTTGGCTTTATTGAATTACTGAGAATTACCAACCAGGAACCTGTATAAACTGTATAATTGGATCCAATTAATAGTGTCTTTTACTATGTTGTGGTTTTCTTTCTTCTTCCTTGTTTTCGTCCATGGCTGGGACTTCAACAGAAAGTAGATGTGAGGTGTCGTCTGATCTTTCTTCCCCGTTTTGTCTGATGTTCAGTCAAAATGGCCCTGTACCCCAGCAATTTGCACCATTTCTGCTGATTCCTCAGTGGTGGTTAGTGTCCAACTACCCACCTTCCCAGCTGCAGCATCAACACAGGTGCCACACACACACACACACACACACACACACACACATTGGTTCCCCTGTTTGATCAGACTGAGCCACAGTGACTAAATCAATTGTGAGTGACACAGCCTGCCACATACTACCTCAGCTACCTCTGTCTAACAGTAATAAGAAGGAGCACAGCCTAGTATGGCAAGTCATCACCTATGCCCTATTCTTAAGCTGCACTACCTGTTACTGTTAGACAGCAGGTGGCCTATGTGTGCTGAGCTGTGCCAGCCTCAGTCACCGTGGCAAAACATTCAGGTCACACAGGGGGACCAACAGGTGTGTGTGTATGGGCGTGTGCGTTGATGACTCAACTGGGAAAGCGTGGAACATTCCTTGTGTGGGAATGGCATAAATCACTGGGGTATGAGGCCAGGGCATTGTGTATGTGTGTGTGCTTCCTTGCAAGCGGATTCCCACACGGTTGTTGCAGGACTGGGAGCACTCAGGCTGTTGCCATGGGGTGTGGGCTTGACAAACATTGTGGGGGGCTCTTATCACAACTTGGTTGGGTACTGGATGTGAGGAGGTACCCATACACACTAGGGACTAATACATACAACATTGGGCATGGGATGCAGGTGGGGGAGGGAACGCAGGACACGACAGAAAGGATTAGGGAACCGTTCGCACTTGAATGGATGGGATCAGAGGAACATGTTCCTCTCTATAAGCGGTTTCAGATCAGAAGTTAGAACAGGGAGGAGTAGATGCACCAATACATACCAGCAACACATTCCCTACTATACAGGAGCAGGCTTGGAGGGGAGGGAGTAGTGTGTGATGTGTGTGGGGAGGTGGTGGCCCATGCTGACTCAGGCACACTCCCTACAAAAACTGCTACAGTGGCTGCACCATCCTAATACATCCACCGTATGAATCTAGCATGTACATTTCACAGGTAACCTCATAGACCAGAAATCTAATAACTGCATGTGGTTAGTGGCGGGCATCTTTAATGGCACAAGTCATTAATTACTACATGACCTGCAAAAGGTCTGAGAAAACCACAAATATATCAAGTATTATCATAGAATGTCATAAATACATTGTTGCTTAAAGACCATATGATTTATTTGACAGCAAACGCATACTGCCACAGTGAGAGTATTGGCAACAGGCCCTTTGTTCCCAAATACATCGTACTTTTCCTCATCTAACCACATATCCTTTATTTCACAACAATTCCATTAAATGCATTTTCAGTTGACAACTTGTAAATTAATTTAGTTTACAACTTGTAAATTAATTTAGATTATATAATGTGATGCAAGCCACTTGCCTTTGAAGGATCATTAACATAATTAGTCAAGCTGTCACAAGTTAAAATAACTTAAATCTGGAGATAAACACACAGGCCCAGATATTCAAAAGGGTTGTGCATGGCACAACAGTGTTGCGCCATGCACAACCCACAGATGCGCTTGACGTGATATTCAAAAGTGAAAGTGTGCTGCACAAATCCAGATGGCAGATGCATCAGTAATGTCTGCAAGCACAGGTAGGGGGGGCATGACCATGCATAACCTGCACAGCCCAATATTCAGCTCGGGATGTGCAGAATCATGTATGTGCATCCCTACCTGCACCTGCAAAAAGTTAAGCCCAAAAAAAGGAACAAATGATGGCTACCCACAGGTGAGCTGCCGCATTGCAGGGTGCAACACAGCAGCTGCCACCTGTGGGTGGCCACCTGAGTTCCTGCCGCACCTGGCGGTGCCCCCCATGCCCCATTGCGGGCATCCATGTCAACAAACCCCCTCCATCCCTGCAGTCCGTGGACCACTATGTTCGATCGCAGCATTGTCAGAATCTTCGCCAGGGTTCAGGACAGGTGCTGATCAGTATGGTTGCCTCAGTTCAATATCTGGGGTCCAGTGGACCGCACTCTGCCGTCGCAGTCATCTGTAAAACAGTAAAGTCCAGCACCCTGGTGGTCAGTGTACCTCTCCCCACCTGCTCACTGAGCTTCCTCACCACCCGCCTCCGTCAGCTGGCGGGCGGCAGCACCCCGCCCGCTCACCTGTCATTCTGCCGCCCAATCGACAGTCAGTGAGCTGCACGCCATTGGTTCACAGCGTGAGCCAATGGGCGTAGCCCTTGTCAGAGATTACACAGTCCAGATATGTGAATGAATCATTCACATATCTGGACTGAGTAGAGCGGTATTTGATGCCCATTTGCTCACGCCAGAACTATCGGCATGCAGCCCTACCGAGCTGTCAGTCAGTGGGTGGGGGGGTGGCAGGCAGGTGGGTGCTGCCACCCACCGCTGATGGAGCGGGCAGGGCGGTGGGGCTAGTGGGTGGTGGGGAGGGGCACTAGACCACCAGGGTAATAGGACTTTTTATGTTTTACAGATGCCCACGATCTGGCAGAGTGTGGTCCACTGGACTACCAGGGATATTGGAAGGGAGGTATTATACCGATGCCCGCGATCGGGCACATAGCGGTCCACTGGACCACCAGGGATATTGGACGGGGATGTGTTTAGGAGACAGATGCCTGCAATCAGACTACAGGAGGTGTCGGTCCCCGACGGCTGCTACCTGGCAGGGTGCCAGGTGCAAGTCGTCGGGGATCGGCGCACCTGCATGCTAATGGGATGCAAATGGGGCCATAATGACATGCAAATGGCCCCATGTGTGCCTTGCATAAATTATGGCCCCATTTGCATATCCCCTTTTGAATATCGCAGGTGCTGTGCATGGAGCAATGGCACTTGCGCCAGCACATCTCCATGCTCCACTCTGGCCACTTGCGCTGACGCAGTGCCACTGCACCATGCACAGTGGGGGTGGCCAGGATGTGATGTTCAAAGCTGCTGTGCCATAGTGCAGCTCTGTTGAATATCGCCCAGGCCACACCCCTGTGCAGCCAAGTTGAGCTGCACTCAGGCTTGCGCCACAGCCTGGCGCAGTTTGAATATCCAGGCCACAATATACAACTAAGAGACTAAGTAGGGATGTCAACAGAGAATACTGGATGGACAACTATGCAGAACTAGTGTATTCTGCCACAGAGGAGTTCCGATTCCCTCTGACCTCGAGAGCGAAGCTTGAGAGGTCCATGGGAATCAGAACCCTGAGGTGGCAAAACACATTGGTTATGCATAGAGCTGCTCATCCTGAATTTTTATAGTGTATAGTACTGTGTGAAATATGTGTGTTGTGAGTTCTTTTGCTTTCAAAATGAAACGGACTCATGCAGTCTCTAGAGGTTCTAGAATGCTGTTCTACCACAGTAGGGTAGAACAGCATTCCATGACCTTGGAACTGTGGAAGAACAGCATTTTGAAAGGGATGGAATTCTATACAGAACACTCCACTATACACTATATATATATGTTCAGTTCAGCATACTGTAAAAGACATGTCTTATTCACTATATACAAACAAGTGTGTGTAGTCATATTGAAGTTACCATGGTGACCGAAATTTTTGAGTTCCAGTCTCGAGGTTCAAATGGGCGCCACAGGCCATGACAACCTCTCGATGACAACAGACACTTGTTAAAGTATACTGGAGTATTACATTATCCTCTATGTATATTTTATGGGCCACTAGTTGCACACCTTTAAAATGTTAAGGTTATCTACTTTGAATCAACAAGACCTTAGACTCATATGAATTGTTCCAGCAGAGTAATATATTCAACAGGCAGACAAAATAAACATTGTCATCAGAGACTTTCTTGAATGGTAAAATGAAACCCGACCTCCTCCACTAGGTACTCATCTCCCAAGATTTCTCTTTCCACCCCCAACCCCTCACATCAATTAAGCAAGTCCCAGTTAAGAGGTTTCGAAACATGTGCATGTGTAAGAACAAGAAAGCTAGTCTAGCAAATCCCTCCAAAATCAGATACTGTAATTTAATTACTGTCTGTACCCCTGCAATAACTACCTAACCCACACTGAAATCCCTTGGGATCATCAACAACTGTGGCACAACACAACAGTGTCCTGACCCCAAAACTTACAAGGTGCCATTTAATCAGGCATGCTGCTATAATAAGTCGAGGAGGCCTGCTGAAACTCTGACACTTACACAGCCTACACACATCAAGATAATGCTGCAGGCAAGGGATGTCCCCTGTTTGGCAACATGGACCACAATCATTTCTTTTTCCTGCACACTAAGTTCTGGCCCAGTGCCTCATACTCCTAAATTGCCATTAGTTTGGTTGCTCTGCATTGGTTGGGGACTGGGCACCCCATACCAGTTACCAGTAAATAATACAAAGTCCAAAACACAGCAGGAAACACCAGGTTATGTAATCTGTAGGCTAGTAGAGACAGCAGAGAGAAGAAAGAAGCCCCAATTCCCCAAACACCCCAGGTCTCCTACATCAAGTCACTCACACATGTAATTTCTGAATATAGTGTACCCCCAGCCCCTGTCTGGCTGGCTGCCCCTACGGGTTTAGCAGAGGTTGAAAAATGAGAGAGCAAGACATAAGTGGAATGAGGCATTGTATTTCACTTGACATCCACTATTGTCAGGTTGGAGACATGGGGACTCAGGGACATACACGAGAATTTTTTTTGGGGTGGGGCATGGTCTGAGTATATGGAAGACACAAAGTTAAAACCCATGCAGCTCATTACAGTTCACCATCACCACATTATACCTTCCAACACAAGGTGACATGCTCATCATTATCATGGCTCCTGAGGTGTGTAGTCTGTGGAAATGACTGGATGAAGCATGGTGCTGCAGCCTGCAATGGATAACTCACCAAAGGCCTCCAGTGCTTGCACCCAGCTGCTTACACACTGTCAAAATGGGCCACGTGGCCAATAAATTGAACAGGAGAACAAAATAAGAAACACAATTCCCTTGTCTGCTGCGGTCATTCCCTACATTATTCCTGACTTTGTCTCATTCATCTATCCATCCTCCCCCTCCTCTGAGAGGAAGAGAAGCACCAATATCCCCTGCACCCAAACCCCAGGTCCCCCACATCAAGTCACTCACACAAACAATTTCTGAGCATGAATCATGATGGTGATCCACCCCTTGGCTGGCTGGCTGCCCCTATGGGTTTAATCAGAGGTTGCAGATTGGGACGGGAGAGAGAGACTGTGGCATTTTTTTTATTTATTTATTTTTTTTTATAAACATGGCCTGCCTAGGATGATAGAAGACACACAAAGGTAAAATCCATGCAACACATTAAAAGTGCACCATCACCACAACATTACCCCTTCAATCACAAGGTTACATGATCATCCTGGCTCAGCATGGGGTGTGTAGTGGAAGAGATTGAATGAAGCCTGGTGCTTACAAAGAATGACTCAAAGGGTTCTTTTTCTTCTTCACTAGTTGGGGGGGATATTCCATCCAGATGGGGCGAGGAATATCCCATCTAGATCAGGGGTGTTCAAATCAACATTTGTAGGACTTGCCTAGGCATGACCCTAGCTGAATATCCACTTGCCACCTATTTGTTACAAAGAAATTAGCTCTCTTTTTGTACTTGCCCTTCAATGAAATTGCACTTGCCCCAGACAGGGGGCAATGGGATTTGCACACTCCTGATCCAGATAGCAGGAATTGTGCAGTGCCTCTGCCCAGAGAAAGATTAATGACTGGTCAGCATAACCCCCAGGACACTGTACCTGCCCACCTCCCCACTGTGGTCACTACTCCAACAATTAGCCTGCACTGATACTCTTCAGAGACAATGAGAAATGGCTTCATCAAGAACACTGGTTCATTCAGGGTTAATGCAAACAAGGTAATGCATTGTCAGACTGGTCTTCTGGTGCCTTATGCAGACTTCATCACAACCACATGTAGTCATTATTCCATGCTATGAGCAGCCAAATAAACTTTACTGGGTCTGCCACTAAGAAAAGGTCCCCACCGGGGAAAGGATCCGTCCAGTATGGATAGCTACCGCCCTATATCTCTCCTAAATACAGATATTAAAATCCTGGCGAAAGTTCTTGCTAACAGATTGTCCAAAGTTATGGATAGGTTGGTTAGCAGGGAACAAGTGGGTTTTATGAAGGGGAGATTACCCCAAGATCATCTAAGGAAATTGCTACACCTCATTGCAGAGGCTAAGGAATCTAAAATCCCAGCAGTACTCCTCTCTCTCAATGCCGAAAAGGCCTTTGACCAGGTGTCCTGGGATTTTCTGTTTGCTACCCTGTCGGCTTTCGGCTTACCCGAGGAGTTTTTAAGATGGGTTAGAATTTTGTATTCCTTTCCCTCTGCTAGAGTCAAATGTAACGGAGTATTGTCACCGGTCATTAGGTTAGAGCGAGGTACCAGGCAAGGTTGCCCCCTGTCCCCATTGTTATTTAATTTGTATTTAGAGCCATTTCTGTGTAGATTAGCGGGGAATCCACTTATTAAAGGTATACAGGTAGAGGAATCCAATTACTACATACATTCAGCCTAGGCTGATGATGTGTTATTACACATTCAGAATCCAGGGGTCTCCATACCAGCCATCCTGGAGGAAATAGACTGTTTCTCCAAGGTATCCTTTTATCAGTTGAATCGTTCTAAGACCAAAATTTTTCCCTTAAATCATAATGTTAGAAAAGCAGATTTGCAGGCTTTGGGACTTGGCTGGGAAGCCAAATCTTTAACATACTTGGGCATTGGTATTAGCACAAGTCTCTCTTCGATGATTAAAGACAACTTAGGTACTCTAGTTCAAAATATCTTGGGAGACTTGGATAGATGGCGTCTGATTTCCTTGTCTCTGTGGGGTAGGCTGAACCTCCTAAAAATGAATGTTCTCCTAGGTTACTATACCCCTGGGATGCTTGGGGCCTATCTCTCAAGGAAATGGTTTACAAATTTGCAGAGGATATTTAATTCTTTGTGGCAAGGGAAAGGAACCCGTAGATCCTATTTTAACTTGACAGCCCCAAAACTCAAGGGTGGGCTAGCTGCCCCCTCTTTATTTCTGTATTATGCAGCACAACATGTCTGTAAGTTGAGCTTGTGGAACAATGAGCACAGGCATTTGGGCTATTTGCCTTTATGGCTTGACATAGAGTGCGATCTGGTGAAGAAGATGAAGAGCTCTCTACGGGCCCTTTTATTTGTCCCCCCGTCCGTTATCCCTAGGTTGTTAATGAACAATCCTATGGGATGGTCCCTTAAAGCTTATTACCAATTGCAACGTTATCTTGGAGTTAAGTGGTGGCTCTCGGACACCCAGCCCATTTTTGAAAATCTGAAAATTAAGGTGGGAGGTACTGTAGTACCTCTGTCTTTGGCCGCAGATAAGTAATTTTTCAGCGGATTTTTGGGAACAGGGTAGCCATGCTCTTTGACCACCTAAAGAGACTCTATGGATTTGCCGACTGTTACTTTTTAAGTGGTTACAGCTTAGTAAAGCCTTAGCTCAGGTGTTTTCCTCGGCCTCCTCACCGGTTATGGGCTGAAAATATTGACTCTATTAAGGGTCGGCTGTCCAATCGCACGCAGTTTCTAAAGTTTATAAGCTGCTTCAGGAATGGGATCACAGGCTCCCTTCAGGTGTTTGTTATTATTGGGTAAGAGAGTTGAATTTCCGGGACACTCCGGATCTCTGGAAAAAACTCTGGAACACTATGTACATGTATATCAAACAAGATAGACTTAGGATGGTTCACTTCAATATCATGCATCACCTCTATCTGACGCCCACTTATTTATACAGACGTGGGGCATACAGTTCACCCCTTTGTTGGAATTGCAAAAAGGAGGAAGGCACTTTGTATCACATGTTATGGTCATGCCCGGCGATCCGGGCTCTTTGGAGTGCCATTAGCAGACTCTTGGACCCTATCCTTGGCTCAATTAGCATGGACACCCCCGAGATCTGTTTATTATATTTCTTCCCTGCGGCCACTTCCAGGGCTTGGAGAGCTCGAGTATCACTTGCCTCAGCTGTTATGAAGCTGTTAATTCTAAGACATTGGTCGTCTGACAATTCTCCATCCCTATTAGAGTGGCATCGGGAATGTATCCTAGCGTTGCAGCTGGAGAAACATATTGCTTATATGCGGGGCAAGCAAAAATGCTATACATCCCTTTGGGGCCCCCTAGATTCCTTCCTTATGGTTTGGAAGCCGAGAACCTAATTGTTCTATGAACAGATTGATTAAGTCTCTGCTCCCTCTTTCTCGTAACCTTGGGGGTGGGGGTGGGGTGAGGGTAGTAGTTTAGTTCATGTTTTATAAATATCATCAGAAAGTGGTTGTATGTAATATGGAAACTAATGGTTTTGACTTTGCGCTTTCAGTCTAACACTTCATTATCTGCTTAATTGATTGTGTTGTGTGTAAAAATAATAAAAATGTTAATTACAAAAAAAGAAAAGGTCCCCACAAGTGCAGCCCTCACACTCGGCTTGCCATCACACCACAATGCAGCTTGATACCAGTATTTCCCTTTTAACCAATCTAGGGAGCTCTTATAAAGTGGCAGTATAGCCTAGAGGTTAGAGTAATGAGCTGTAAATGAGCTTGGTACATCCAGCAGACCAGACTTGGGTTTGATTCTCACAACCTCCGCTTGCATAACTGCTCAGTGCTCCCAGGTCACCCCTGAAAAACAGGCACTTGTGCCTAGTGGGCCTTACCCGGTTACCAAAGACTAAAATAAAGTCCCTGTGTACCCAGTATTGAGTCGCTACTGTTGCCATTGGATGGCTGGCAAATTTGCATTTTAAATTAAATGCTGGGCACTGGTGGCAGCTGCTCAGATAACCCCCAACCCAAAGGTCATGCAATTGCAAAAATGGCAGTCTTCCTTAAACCTGAGGTATTTGCAGAGTTCCTGACTGGCTTATAATGGCCAAATGCAAAGATAAACAAACAATGTCCTAGCCTGCTGGCAGCTGCCTACCTTTTCTGGGGGTCTGGGGGATGATGCAGGCTGGGTGTGCTGATGATGTCAGCTCTCCTCTGACCTGCTGGCTGCTCTGCTGGACCTGGTGCCTTGCCGCCAGCCACCCAGACCAAAAAAGGACCCTCATCAACCACCACCACTATGCAAACCGTCACCCAGCCACTTTGTAACCCCACAGGCCGTGCTCGAGTTGCCCGACCCACCACTTTACTCACCCTGACACTCTCTGCTGCAACACCGCACCGCTAGTCTGCTGCTCATCCTGCTGGCCTTCTTTACTGCCTGGTGGTGTCGTGTGGTGCACCGGACTCCCGACTGGCCAAATCTTGATCCTAGACTCTCTCCCCCTGGCCGACTGCCGAGCCGACTTCAGCCGCACCACCTTGCTCTCCCTTTCCAGCTAAGCTCCACTCGTCTTGGCTGGCTGGATGCCTGGACCATCTTCTCTCCCTCGCCTTCGACTACTTCCATGCTGGGCTGGCCCATCGCACCACACTAGAACTGAAAACCGTCCCCTGAGCACCTCCTCACTCACAGAATCCCCCAGTCAGACACACACCTATTGCACCTATAAGCCCTCCCCCCGGCCAATCGCAGTACACGTGGCAAATTGAAAAATGCCACTTCTTGCCAATGAACCAGCCACAAATTGATTTTCGGGGGTTGGGGGTGATACACCAAGCAAAAGCAGTCAAAGGGCACCATCTGATTTGCGCCAATTTTAAATAATGCCAATGTCACCAGTCAATTAAACAGCAGTGGGTGGGCAAACATGGGAGGGGGTGCATTGGTGCACATGTGGTCACAGACAGCAAAGGGTGCATGCACAACAGAGAAACCTGGGGCCAAAAAATTGCACTTGCAGCACATGGAGAAATATTGCTGGGGCTCAGCCCAGGTAAAAAAAATATTGCTGGGGCTGATGTCCCATGGACCCATACAACCCTGCGCCTATGCCCAGCTTCCTTAGCATGCTATATTCAGCAAGACTAGCACTGGACTATTCCTTTTGAATATGGTGGGCTATTTGGTCCGGGCAATGTTTGCATGCTGGGCAGTGCCAATTTTGCCCCAGGGCAAAACTTTGAATATCTGGGCCTAAGTATCTATGTCATATATACTGTATCTTAAAACTGATTTGTAAATAAGATGTCTAACACTGTATTTTGTGTATTCAAGGGAACTCATTGTAAATGAGTTGTCAACTCAATTGAGTTTATCCTGATTCATAAAACATTTTTATGAATCAAATATTTTACTACTACTACTACATATAACAGAGCTGTACAGCAAATCAGTTAACTTTATTCAATATATGGATTGTGAAGTAATACCATAGTAAAGTATACAGCATTTTCTGCATTATACAGTGCTCCGAAAAGTGATAATAGCACTGTTCTGATGTGATAATAGTATCGTTAGGCGCTCTGAACAATCCTATTACCACAAACCCTTTACAGCACATGCACATGACTCTCCAAATCGCTGATGCTGCCAAACATCAATCAAGCATAAAAATTCAAATTGAGGCTCATCATTGACCGCTTTCTCTCTGTGGACATCCAAAACAGTTTAAAAAACATGAGGGTGGACTCTCGCTTAATGAGAGTGTATGGTATCCATGACACTTCCCTGATTTTTATTGCTTTTTATTAAATAAATTATTTATCTGGCTGATCCTGTGCTCCCCCACCCACCCAAGAAACAAAAGGTAAAAGTAAACTGAAGCAAACTGTTCTGGCACATCGCATGTGTGTAATGGGCGGGGGCAGAGTGAGACAGTGTCAGTGCCAGCAAGTGTGCAGTCGCCAGGACAAGAGACAGTCTATTACAAAATAACACAGAAAACTCCTCAACTCGGATCCAGATATTAAAAAAAAAAAGGATAGCTCACTGGGCTTTACCAGTGAGAAATCATCTCGAGGTTCTGGACACAGGAACCTCTCAAGCTCCATGCTCAGTTTTCTGTGTGGCCAGAATCTATTACTCATTGGTAATGCCCAGTGACCTATCCATTATTTTCTTTGTAATAAATTGTAAGGCTATGAAACAAATCATTTACCTGTGTGTTATAAATTGTTAGACTGTGAAACAAACCATTTAACTCTGTTAAATCATTAGGCCATGAAACAAATAATTTCACTCTGTCTAGTAAATTGTTAGGCTATGAAATAAATCATTTAACTCTGTGTAATACATTGTTAGGCTACACCCAATAGGCACTCAAGTATTATCAGGTTCCTTCTTACCTGCTGCGGGTAGAACATGTTTCTTGGCATTGCCCTGTCTGTCCTGAGAAGAATAATTCTGATAGACATTTTCATCTGCCATCTTTTACAACTGAACTGTAGCTTCCTCAGTAAGTTTCAGAAGTACACAGTGGGTGTCACATTTAACAAGAAGTGATATTAGAAACACAATTTGGATTGGCTGATGATGTCACAGACTAAAAACAGCTAAAGTAATTGTAAAATAAAAGTAGAAGTCAGTTGTGGCTTGGGGTGAGGTTATCAAACATAACATGAAATGCATAAAGATGGACTTTGAAATGAAATTTAGAAAACAGAAATCCATAGTCGGGGTCAAGTATGAAATAATTTTTTGTTTGTTTCTGACACCCATTGCTGCCATAACACTTCTGTAAAACCTATAGTTGAATGGTGTAATAGAGGACATGGGACAGCCATTCTTGATGAGGTACTCCACAATTTCAGCAAGAGTAGATGGAGTGTTACTCAAAAAACTATTTTAATGTACCAATTAGGGTTTAACTTATCACCACAAAAGTAGGGAGATGTGACTTTAGGGTTTCCAACCTTGAATCACCCCACCCACCCCCAGCAGTAAAAGGAAAAACATTAGGGTTTTGGATTTCCGGAGTCTTGGCAAATCAGTGGTGGGGTCTTTTTTGGGTTGCCAATCCTAATGCTCCCCCTCATCCCCAGTCCACAGCCTCCATTCTGGAGCACAAGGTACAGCTCCATGCCAGTGTCTCATCAGTGATACACTCTTCAAAGATAATGAAGTGTCTCACCATGTGTTGGCAATGGGATCTGTTGTACCTTTCTTCAAGCAGGGTCCTGACCTGAGTTTCAGAGTCCAGGCTTCTAAATTTTACTGCCAGCACATCACTGAGAAGCCATAATGGACCCATATTGAAGATTACAGTGGACCCTCATTGCTGAACTATAAAGTGAGGGAAGAAATGGTGGGTTATTTGGCAGGTTATTTGTCTATGGGTTCCCCTGTGGTAGAATTTTCTCTCAACGTTTTGTCACTGAAATGTAGGATAATGACACTTACAATATGGGGCTGCACATTGTCAATGGTGTTAAAGAGGAGGGGGGATATTTTCTTAGGTACATCAGGGAAGAAAGAAAGATGGGGGAGAATTTTCATACTATTGGGGAAATAGTGAATGATGAACAAAAGGATAATGTTTTAAAGAATTACTTCTGTTCAATGCTGTATTCATGGTGGAGAATGAAAACCCTCTACCAGAGAGTGATGTTATGACACTCAAACGGCTGTCAGAAATGGGGCAGGTGGTTGTTATGGTGGACAGGGTAAGGAAGGAGTTTGAGGCAATTATTGTGGATAAGGAACTGGGACTGGATGTTTGCACCCAAAGGTGCTTAGGAAGCTGGATTCAAAGATGGTTTAACCCCTGACTGAGGTGTTCAGATGCTCGTTGGAATCTGCCATGGTGCCAGGGAATAGGAGGTCTTCGGATATGGTTCCACTCCATAATGGGGGTGGGTGAGCAGGGATGATCCAGGAAACTACAGACTGGTTAGTCTTATCTCCCCTATAGTAAGGGGAAAGGGGGAGAAGGAATTGAAAACCAGGAAAGGCACCTGCTCAGGACCACACAATGTGCTAGTGGGGGGTGGGATTCAATCCCAGGTCTCCAAGTCCACAGTTCAGTGCCTTAAACAACAGTACTATACTGCCTCCTACAGGTAAGCTGATGAAAACCCAGGTCAGTGAAAAACTAGTAGCCTACCTTGATGCAAATGGGTTACAAGACAGCACACAGCATGAATTTCTGGTGGGGAGTGTCAGATCAATCTAGTGGTATTTTTTAACACTGTAACGAGGTCAGCAGATAGAGGGTAGGGGAAAAGTCACTCTAATTTCAGCAAAACCTTTGACTCAGTGCCACACAGGAGACTCCTAAGGAAAAAGGAAACTGGAAGATGTAGAAATGGGGAACTCAGTGCTTTGGCTTCTCAGAAGGAACTAGAAGGGGGACAAGATCGGATCTACAGTACAGTAGCTTCTTGTTGTTTTACATTGTTTCTTGTGGATTCTACTTGGTAGAAGGTTATTTCTTTTCTTTCTTACTACTAAGGGGCTAGCAGGGTATTGTTTGGGGCTGTTGGAATTTTGAAACCTGTTTTGGTAGCTATAAGTGGGCTCATTTGTTTGATTCACTGTGTGGCAGGCTGCATTTGTAGAGACCTATTTCTTCTGTTTTAAAACATAACTGGTGTGCTTTAACTGGGTCTGTTTCTTTGAATTGGAGACATGAATCTTCTAATTCCAAGCCTATTTTGATATGTTGTTGGTGAAGCTGTTTGAATTGGAGTCCTGTTTCTTTGGGTAGCAAACTTATTTTGGGGGCTTTGAGTAGAATTGTGATTCACTGTTGCTGGCTTCACTAGCTGCAAAGTTTGAGTGCAGAGTGGGGGAAGGGTGCTAATGGTCTGACCAGAGGCCTCAGCTACCTGATTGTTTCTGGAAAACTTGGGCTGGTCCCACCCTTGGTCCATTATTTCCTTTATACCAGGGGTTCTGACATCACTTCCTCAAACAGGCAAAGGATATGCACCTGTCATAGCAAAAGCAGACATCCAGGAAAGGAACAGCAGCAAGTGAAGAGGTGACTGCTCTCTCAGAGGAAGGGAAGTAAATGCAAATCTAGGAGCTTTCATTATTACTTCTTCGCATTGATATTGCATTGGGGAAAGGAGGAGTAGGAGTTTGAAGAAGGTTGTGCAATGGCTACTTAAAGTCTGTTTTTGAGTGTGGATAGGAATATAAAAAGCAGTTGCTCAATATATCTAAACGTGTGCAACAAAGGAGGTAAGGTAAATAAAGAAAATGTTTTGCACTGATAGAGGATGGAGAGGGGAGACTTGGGGGAGTGTTTGGTATCCTGCAACTGGAAGGGTGGGGGGTCGCTGGTGGGCAACGACAGCAATGGGTAGGGTGGTAGGCTGCAACAACTGCGGTGCACCAATCTTTCTAAAAATTGCCTGGAGTGTGGGAGGATGTTTAGTGTGCAACCACATAGAAAAACTTAGAAAGGAGATTGAGGGTCTGCAGGAGGAACTAAGACAGGCAAGGCAGATTGGGGGTGGGTTTATCCCAATACTGGAGGGAGGAAGAAGGGGAGATGAGGGAGGGCAATTTAAGCCAACAGTGGTGAGGAGAAGGTCAGAAGAAGGGAAGCAGAGACAAAGGGGCCCAGGCCAGGAAGAACAATTGCCAGGAAACCAGGTCAGGAGACAAAAGACAAATGGAAGGAGGAGATAGGGACTTGTGAGGGGAGGTGAAGAAGTGGCAAAAGTCATGGAGTGGAAAGGAGAGAACAGGTTACTATGAAAAGAGAGGGAGCGGGCATTTGTGAAGGGCCTTCAGAAAATAGTTGTGCACTGCTAGAGAGGAAGAAGGTGGAGGAGGGAAATGATGAAATTAGAGAAGTAATTGATAAATGCCTGGACCAAACTGGAGCGGGGGGAAGTTCTGCTGGGAGAATTGCAACAGGGGTAAAAGGGGGAAATAATGAGCAGGAGGAAGAAGAGGAGCTGGAAATGAGAGAGGGAGATGAATGGAAGCAAGCAGGGAGTAAGAGGGTGGAATCTTAGTGCTGGGGACTCAATACTAAGAGGAGTTAGGTGGGTAGCAAGGGGAGAGGCATAGTCGCATTTGGGTGGAGGCCATGCCAGGAATGACAGCCGAAAGGGTGGGACAGTCTGTTCTGAAATATGCTAGAAGGGGTAGGGACAAACCTCATTTAATTATACATCTTGGGACAAACGACCTGGCTGACAAGACAGTAGCTACAGTCCAGAGGAGGTTTGAGGAACTAGCACAATTATGTGAGGGGGTAGGAAGATCAGTAACTTTTTCAGAGATACTTCCTGTGCCAAAGGCAAGCACAACAAGAAAGCTGAGAATAGAGGAATTTAATGGATGGCTAAGAACCTGGTGTTGTGCTAAAGGGTATGGGCTGTTGGGGGGTGGGGAGGGACCTGGAAGGACAGTAGTCTCTATGCCAAGGACAGACTACACTTGAGTGAGGAGGGAAAGAAAGTGTTGAAACAGAGGATGGAGGAGTACATAGAGGAAGTTGGGAATTTAAACTAGGAGTGGGGGGTGGCAGTTGGGGAAGAGATATGCAGAGACCACAGGTTGGGAAACCATATGAGCTTACCCCTATAACAGTGACAAAGGACAAATGGCAAGTACTGTTGGTGATGCTAGGAAAGGAGGGCAGGATGGGAGGGGGAAAGGGTGGAAGGTGGTTACCCTTAATGCTAGGAGCCTTGGGAGGAAAACTGCAGAGTTACAGGTTCTCATGGTAGAGGAGAGGACATTGCAGTCATCACGGAAACATGGGCCACCAGCACAATGATTGGGACCTGTCTGTACCACGGTACAGATTATTTTGGTAGGGACAGAGTGATTGGGAAAGGAGGGGGTGGCACTATATGTGAAGGAAGGACTGAAGTGTGTAAGGAGGAAGGGAGGAGGGTAGCATGAGTCACTTTGGATGCAAATCCAGGATTCCAAGAATAGGATTCTTAGAATGGGAGTGGTGTACAGGCCACCATCTCAGACGGAGGAGTTAGACAGGGAACTAGCGGGACAGATCAGGAGGACCTGCGAGAAGGGTAGTGTTGTGATTGTGGGGGACTTCAACATGCCAGGAGTGGACTGGAGCACTCCAACAACCAGGAAAAGAAGGGAGCAGGTACTGCTGGATGCCTTTCAGGACAGCTTCCTGCTGCAAATGGTCAGTGAACCAACCAGGTTAGGAAATACCCTTGACCTTGTGCTGGAAAATGGGGACTTTGTGAGAGAACTTACAGTGGAGGAACCGCTGTCAGGGAATGACCACCACTCAGTATGGCTCACATTGGATATGGGCAAGGAAGGAGTGGAATCTGGCATAATAGTGCTGGACTTCAGGAGGGCTGACTTTGGGAGGATGAGAGAAGTGGTAAAGGGTACCTGGCCAGAATTCAGTCTAGTATGGACACTAACCAGAGGTGGGAGCTCATAAAGCTGGGGATAGTGGAGGCAACCAAAACCTGCTAAAGCCCAGAGCAAGAAGGCTAGGGCTAAGAAACCGATCTGGTTGAGCAAGGAGGTCATGGAAAGGTAAGGAGGAAAAGAGCTGCCTTTAGGAGTACAAAAACAGAGAGGGGGAGGACAGGAGGAGTACTTGACAGAATCAAGGAGGTGACAAGGGCGTAAGGGAGCCAAAGCATCACGGAACTCAGGCTGGCACAAGGTGTTAAGAAGGGAAGAAGGACTCTTTAGGCACATCAGGAGAGAAGGAGCTGCAAGGACCACATAGTAAGGATTAGGAAGGAGGGGTTGGGTGGAAGCAGGGTGCGATAGGCGGAAGCACTAAATGAGTACTTCTGCTCAGTATTTACTAAAGAGAAGATGGGGTGACACCCAAGGTGGGAGAAATGGCAGAAGCAGGGGAAGTGGTGACAGATGGGGAAATCATGGAGAGCAGAGTCGAGAGGGTTTGAAGGCACTGAGGGTGGACAAGATGCCAGGCCCAGATGGCATCCACCCCAGGGTACTGAAGGAGCTGGCACAGGTCCTTGCAGGACCTTTGGCAGACCTATTTAATGCCTCACTACATTCAGGGTGTGTACCTCAGGACTGGAGGATGGCTCATGTGGTGCCCCTCCACAAGAGTGGCCCCAAGGATGAACCGGGAAACTACAGACCAGTGAGCCTCATATCCATCGTGGGTAAGCTAATGGAGACTATCCTGAAGGAGAGGCTGGTGGCCCTCCTAGAGGCCAAAGGACTACAGGACAGCAGACAGCATGGCTTCATACATGGCAGATCCTGCCAAACCAACCTGGTCGAGTTCTATGACTGGGTAACTAGGCAACTGGACAGGGACCATGCAGTGGATGTCCTGTATCTGGACTTCCAGTAAGGCATTCAACTCAGTGCCACGTGGAAGGCTGGGAAGGAAGTTAGTAGGCACAGGGGCCGGTGCAAAGCTGGTGAGATGGGTAGGAAACTGGCTGCAGGGAAGGCAACAGAGGGTGGTGGTGGGTGGGGAGCTCTCACACCCAAGGGCAGAGACGAGCGGTGTTCCACAGGGCTCAGTGTTGGGACCAGTGTTGTTTGGGATATTCATTGCAGACATATCATGGGACATCAAAAGCAAGATCGGTCTGTTTGCTGATAAAACCAAGGTAGGTACGGTGGTGGATGACCTGAGGGAATGGCAGGGGTTGCAGGATGATCTGGCAAAGCTTGAAACCTGGTCAGACACCTGGAAACTGGGCTTTAATGCCAAAAAGTGCAAGGTGCTGCATTTTGGGATGAAGAACCCAAGGAGGAGTTACCAGCTAGGGGAGTGCAGCTAGCCCAGACAGAGGAGAAGGATCTGGGTGTGCTCATTACAGGGTCAATGAACAGCTCGGCACAATGTAGGAAGGCAGCTGAAAGGTCAACAAAATGCTGGGTTGTATTGCAAGGGTATATCCTCGAGGAGGAGGAGGTGATTCTGCCACTGTATAGGTCATTAGTTAGACCACATCTGGAGTACTACGTGCAGTACTGGCATCCGTATCTGAAAAGGGACATTAAGTTACTGGAGGGGGTGCAGCGCAGAGCGACAAAGATGATCAAGGGGCTGGGGGACTTATCATACGAGAGGAGGTTGAAGGAGTTGAACATGTACTCACTGGAGGAGAGGAAAGACAGGGGTGACATGGTTGAAACCTTTAAATACATGAAAGGAATAAACAAGATGGGTACAGAGGGGCTGTTCAAAGTAAGGGAGGGGAGGGCCACGAGGGGCCATGATATGAGACTGGAGTGAGGAAGGTTCAGGAGGGAGATGAGGAGACACTTTTTTACAGAGAGGGTGGTGGCTGGGTGGAATGCATTACCTGCTGAAGTGGTATGCAGTAGAACAGTGGACTGCTTCAAACGAGGATGGGACAGGACAAGAGGTCGGGTTAATGAAGGGGAAGGGTGGGAGGGAGGGGCAGCTGTAGAATAAGGGGTGCTAGCTGCACATTCGAGCAGACTTGATAGACCTCTAGGCCTTTATCTGCTGGCAAATTTTGTATGTTCATATGTTCGTAAAAGGAGAATCTGCCAGCAGATAAGGAGCACATGGCCCACATAGTTGTCCCATTTTTCCCTGCCTATAGTACCACTGCATATCTTACTTGATCTTCAGCCCATTTAACCCCCCACTCCCTTTCTCTAAGATTCCCTTATGCCTATACTGTGCATTCCTAATCCCACCACTGGTTTTGCCCCACCACCTCTGCTGGAAGACTGTTCCAGGAATCCACCTCACTTTCTTTAAAGAAGTACTTCCTCACATCTCTCCTGAATCTACCTCCTTCAACTTGTTATCATGCCCCCTTGTCATTGAGCACCTTTGTTTATGAAACATGCTTCCCTCTTGTACCTTGTTTACCCCCATGAGTTATATAAAGGCCTATATTATACCCACCTCCTCCTCTGTTCCAGGGAGTACATATTTAGGTATTTTAATCTCTCCCTGTAGGGTTTCTGATGCAGGCCATGCACCATGTTAGTTTCCTTCCTCTGGATTGCTTCCATTCTGTGTATGTCCTTTCTGAGATGTGTCTCCAGAACTGGACATAGTACCCTAGGTAGGGTCTTCCAAGTGATTCATACAGATGCAATAGACCTCCCTCTTTCTTCTGGTTGTACCCATTGCTATACACCCAACTATCTCACTTGCTCTAACAACTGCCTTGCCGCACTGCCTGGCCACCTTTATGTCACTCGATATGGTAACACCCAGTCACTTTCCTGTCTGGTGGTCATCAGTACCACCCCCCCATTGTGCACCTTGACCCTGGGTTTTTGTGCCCCAAGTGCACTGTTTTGCACTTTTTTCGTTGAAACCCAGCTGCCATACCCTTGACCACTCCTCGAGTTTCTCAAGTCTCTGCTCATCATTGCTACTTCCCCTGCAGTGTCCGCACTATTGCAGAATTTAGTGTCATCCGCAAAGAGGCAGACCTTCCCTTCCAGCTCTTCTCCAATGATACATATAAAGACATTAAGAGAACTGGTCCCAGCACTGATTTCTGAAGAACTACACTGGTCACCCTCCCTTCCTCTGAGTAAACTCTGTTGACCACCACACTCTGAAGCCTATCCCTTAACCAATTTCTCACCCAGTTTACCACATTTGGACCAGCTCTGAAGCTTGCTAGTCTCCTCTGTGGATCAGTGTTGAATGTCTTACTGAAATCTAGGTATGCTATGCCCACCACTTCACCCTGATCTAAGGAGGGAATTGGTCATATGGTTAGGGAACTGGTTAGTGGAGGAATACAAAGGATGTTAGTAAACAGAGTCAAATTAGAGGATGGGGTTAACATGAGTGGAATGCCACTGGGTTCAGTCCTGGGACCAGTCCTGTTTAATATGTTCATCAGAGACATAGGTCATCCAGGGCAAGATGTGCCTCTTTGTGGACAACAGAGCACTACAGGGCAGGGTATATACAAATATAAGACTGAGCCACCAGAAAAACGCCTTGTGGTTTATAATTTCTGCTTGAGTTTTCAGAACCCTTATAATCTACTGAGGGGGTCTGACCCCCTCCCCGTTATCCAATCCCCCCTTCCATTGATGTCCTCCTTCTCCATGTCCCTCCATGTGCAACTTTCCCCTTTACTCTTTCATAACCCTTCTTGAAGCTGTTCACCATATTCAGGGAGAAAACTTCCTTTAACAACTCATTCCATTTCACCACCAAAAGTATCTCCTCATTTTCCTCTTGAATCTTTCCCTCACCAGCTTGAGGCTATGCCCCTAGTGGTTTTGTTCCCACTAAGGTTGAATAGACCCTCAGAGCTCACTTTGTTGAAACATTTAAGGTATTTGAAGGTTTTGATCATTGCACCCATCTCTCTTCTATCCTCCAGGGAGTACATGTTGAGATGTCGGAGTCTCTTATCTTGTGGTCTTCCTTGCTGTTCCTGGATCATCTTGGTTGTCTTTTTCTGGATCTTTTCCAGCAGGTGGATATCTTTTTTAAGTAAGAGCATCAATGTTGTAGTCTGTACTCAAGATGTGGGCAAACCTGTGATCTGTTCAGTGGCAGTATGACATCCACTTTTCTGCTAGGTATACCCCCTGGCTATCCAGCTCAGCATCCAATTCACTTTGGTTGCTGTTTCCCTGGTGTGTGCTAGGTAGCTAGGATGAGGTGAGGGAGTCAAAGAGGCATCTGGAGAGGCGTTCCAAATTATGGCAGTTGAAATTCAGTTCCAAAACATGCAAAGTGATGCACATAGTGGTGAGGAACCCATAAGTACAGAGTATTGAACTGATGGGGTATGGTTGGCCAAAACATCTGAGGAAACAGACTGGGGAGTCATCATTAGTGACACCCTCAAATATTCCAGTCAGTGCAATGTAACATAGAGCAAGGCAACAAGGATCCTGGGATGCAATGGAAGGGTATTTGACAGTAGGAGGAAGGAGATGAGGTTGCCCATTGAGTACTGTGGCCAGTTCTGGATTCAGCACCTGATAAAGGACATGGATGTTAGAGTTTGAGAAATGTAGGGCTAGCAAGATGATCAACAACCAACAAGGTAGATTCTATGAGGAACTGCTTGAGGCCCTTAACATGTACTTGCTGGAGGTCACAAGTGTGTAGGTGATATGATAGAGATGTACAAGTTCCTGGGGAAATTAGAGTAAACTGTGAAGACCAATTCAACAGAACAGTAGTTTACAATCTTCTTGTATGAGTAGCCCAACTTTCTTTTTGGTTCCACTTTGTCTGTGTTGTGACAACATCTGTGGGTCCTGAGCTGTCTTTTAAGCTACTTTACGTCCTCACAGCAATGGATGTTGAATTTTTTGACTGGGTGACTAGGGAGGTGGATCAGGGGTGGGCAGTGGACATGGCCTATCTGGACTTCAGCAAGGCCTTTGACACTGCGCCACATAGAAGACTATTGCACAAACTGGGGAATATGGGTGTGGGCAGGACAGTAGTGCGGTGGGTAGGTAACTGGCTGGGCAACAGGACACAGAGGGTGGTGGTAAATGGCTGTCACGCCACAGAGGGAAGAGTGACCAGTGGGGTACCACAGGTATCAGTGCTGGTACCGGTACTATTCAATATCTTCATCAGTGACATTGCGCAGGACCTAGAAGGCAGAATTTCACTGTTCGCTGATGACACAAAGCTCTGTAACAGAGTAGACACACCAGAGGGTGTAGACAGAATGAGAAGGGACCTGCAGAAACTTGAAGAATGGTCAGGGGTTTGACATTGAAATTCAATGCAAGGAAGTGCAAGATAATGCATATGGGGCACAAAAACCCTGGCACAATATATCAGTTGAGGGTGAGGATATAGCATGCACCAAGCAGGAAAGGGATCTTGGAGTTATCATCTCTGATGACCTCAAGGCAGGAAACAGTGTGACAAGGCAGCAGGTAAAGCAAATAGGATGCTGGGATGCATAGGCAGGGGCATCACCAGCAGGAAAAGGGAGGTCATAATTCCACTATACAAGACACTAGTGAGGCCGCACCTGGAGTACACTGTGCAGTTCTGGAGACCTTACCTACGAAGGACATAGACAGGGTAGAGAAGGTTCAGAGGAGGGCAACAAAGATGGTGCATGGATTGCATCACAAGTCCTATGAGGACAGGTTGAAGGCACTGAACATGTACTCCTGGAGGAGAGGAGGGAGAGAGGGATGATAGAGACATACAAGTATCTTACAGGGAGGAACAGGGTGCAGGAATGCACTATTTTTAAGTGAAAAAGATGTTCCAGGACTAGAGGGCATGGGATGAAGTTGGAGGGAAGACGATTCAGAGGAAACGTGAGGAAGAATTTCTTCACAGAACGGGTGGTGGACAAGTGGAACACCCTGCCAGAGGAAGTGGTCGGGGCTGAAACAATCACGGGTTTTAAGAATGCATGGGATAGACATAAAGGAATTCTGGAGGTCAGGGGTAAGGGGCAACAGACTTCCTGGAAAACATAAACTGAACTTACAAACTTAAATGGGCAGACTGGGTGGGCCATAGGCCCTTATCTGCCGACACTGTCTATGTATCTATGTATCTATGATGTTAACAACTCATGAGGATGTCTATTGGACTGCAGAAGCACAGGGCCCTCTGCATTCTCTGCTTCCATGTAGCCACAGACACAGATGCATAGGACAAATAATCCATCTCTCAGCCAAAGCACAGGGCCATCTGACACCCACTGATGCAGGGGTGCAGGACCCTAAGCCAAGGTAATAGTTCTCTTTATTAAATGTTACTGGATCCCATGTGAGTAACCTTGAACCTACCGTTCCTAGGTTGGTGTGGTGCTGTCGCACAACAGTGCCGTCCCCCACAGCTTCATCCCATCCAGCTGGGTTACTTAGCATGCCCCCAAACTCATATCACTGGCACAGAATCATAGAGTACTACCTGCTGATGTAAAGTCTGGTACTAAACACAGCATTTCTTAATAATTATTATGTTTCTAAAATTTTTGCCTCAAATTTTCAAGATAATCATTTCATAACTTTCCCTTATAAATACAACATGTGGTATCTATAGTATACTGGCTGAAACAGCATTTCACACCACATGTGCGAAAACTTAAAACTCATTTCGTACATGATTTGAATAAATTACACCTGTCATGTTTATGAGGTAGGGATAAAAAATGGCAATGTTGAAAGTCTGGTGTCAAAATATTGAGAATTAGCAAAGTTATGAGTGAAAATGGAAATGTTTTAGCATTCATTTATATCATGATCATTTTACCATATCTTTATACCAAAATTTAAATATGGCCTTCTTATGACCCCACCTCATGCACCAAATAGGTGAACATTTGCAGATCCTGGCTGAAATGTGATTTTGTGGAGCAACTGCAAAATCACCTTTAGGGACAGATTTGAAACATTTCACCTGCTTTGCTCTGGACAATTTGTCCCACACAGACCATGTTGAAAGTTTAGTGGAAAAATGCACATGAACATACGAACATACAAAGAAGTCAGCAGAAGAAGGCCATTTGGTCTATCAAGTCTGCTCATATTGCAGGGTCCACACAGCTTGAGCTAATGTCCCTGTCCTCCTTCACCACTCCTCCCATCCTCCCTACCCATGATCCTTACCTTCCCTTATGCCTATTCCCAGCCTCTCTTAAAGCTGTCCACTATCTTCAATAAGATGACCTCTTCCAGCAGCGCATTCCAAGTGTCCACCACCCTCTCAGTGAAGCAGTGCTTCCTGACCTCCCTCCTAAACCTCCCACCCTCCAGCTTAAAGGGTACCTAAACAAGCAGTTTTTTTAAAACTGCAAACTCCAAAATATGGCTTTTTAGCAGGGTATAGTAAAGGCTGCTGTTTACATTTATACTAAAACTGCATTTGTGTAAATAACATAAATGCAGTTTCATAGCTTTTGAAAAATGCAAACATCAGCCTTTCACTTTCAAACAAGCATTTATCAATGCCGAATGTTTGCTTGCTGGCATTGGCAGTGGTAGTGAAGAAGTTACAGAGCTGCGTAATAGGAATGGCAGTGAAGTATTGAACTGAAGCCAACCCCACCACCACCCTGCAGAGAGTGACAGGCATTGGGGTGTGCGTTTGGGTTGTCAGGCATAACGGCCACGCCATTTCACCACACCCCACCCTGCAGACACTGACAAGTATCATGGTGTTCCTTGGGGTCTTTGGCCCTTATGCGCACCCCATTTCATTAGGAAATAAGGTGAGATGGGTGCAATATAGGAGAATGAGGTGAAGTTTGGGGCCGAAGAGTCCAAGGCGTATCTTGATGCCTCTCACTGACCGCAGGGTGTGGAATGGTATGAGCATCACAGGCAAGAATCCCAAGTCACACCCCTGATGCCTGTCATTCTCTACAGGGTTAGGCGTTATGGTTGGAAACCCTAATACCTCAGGCATTCGTTGGTATTTTCACTCCAAATTTTCAACATGTTTTTTTTGTGACCCCACCTCATGAACAGGGGGAATATCAGTTTGTTAGCCGAAAGCTGCTTATGCACAGTGACTACGGCATTTAGCACCACAGGTGCAAAAACATTCCAAACAGGATGTAAAAAATGACAGCTGTACTGTTCATGGGGAGGTGTAAAAAATGGCAATGTTGCAAATCTGTAGTAAAAATATAAAAAAAAAATGGTGAAGTCATGAGCGTACATAGAAACTGTGCAACGCACACCCGTAATATAATTAGGTTTGGGATTTTTTACAGCAGATTGTCAACTCAGGCATTTTGGTGCCTCCGATCATGAACAGTGTCACTATGATTTTCTTTATCTGTGCTGAACAATGATTTCCCACAGCAGCCACGCATCTCTGGGCTGAAAGTGTGGAAACACACTTCAGCCATGTTGTGAAAAATGACGGCTGTACTACTCATAAGGAAGTGTGGAAAAATGGCACTGGTGAAAATATGGACTGAAAATATTACAAAGTCATGAACTAGCGAGGGTGTGTGGAAACTGGGCAATGCTCACTTGTAACACAATCATTTTATGGACTTTTGTCACCAAATTTTCAACATAGCCATTTTAAGACCTCTGCTCATGAACAGTGTAACTGTGATTTTCTTAATCTGTCCTAAACATTGCTTTTGCACACCAACAGTACCATTGTGCGCTACATGTGCGAAAACACATTTTGGGTGACATATGAAAAATTGCAGCTGTACTGTTCATAAGGAAGTGTAATAAATGGCAATGTTGAAAAATCTGGAGTGAAAATAATAAATTTACAAACTACGAGCATGCATAGGAACTGTACAGCACGACTCGCTTAACACAGTCATTGGAATTTTTTCTGGAATTTTTCAACATAGCCATTTTAAGACCTCTGCTCATGAACAGTGTTACTGTGATTTTCTTAATTTATCCCATACATTGATTTTGCACACTGACTGTGCCATTGTGCGCTACATGGGCGGAAACACATTTTGGGTCAGATGTGAAAAATGACAGCTGTACTGCTCATAAGAAGGTGTGGTAAAATGGCAACGTTGAAAATTTGGAGTGAAATATTGAAAATTAGCAAACATTCATGTGGTGCTTAGGAACTGCAAAATGCACGTTAAAGAACAGTTTTTGAGTTTTAGACCAAATTACACATAGAAATTGTCTATGAATGATGTCACTGTCATGGCATTATTCAGGCCCAAAGGGTGATTTCGCAGGTACCGCGCAGTCACTGCGCAAAATTACTCTTCGGCCTTGAGTAACGCCATGACAGTGACATCATTCATGAGAAGGGGTCCCAAAAACCCTATGTTGAAAATTTGGTGCAAAAATTCCCAAAAATGCCTGAGATATGCAACAAAGTTGAAACCCCCCTATCTAGCCCATTATACAGTTTACCGGCATTTCCTCAGTTCGCGGTCGGCTTTGAAGAGTGCAGACATGTTCCCAGTCCACCCAAGATCGTCGTGCTCGAGGTCCAGAGGTAAGTTGGGTGAGGGGGGTGGGAGGCTGAGTGCAGGTGGGCGGGTGGCTGGGGCTGGAGACGCGCCGTGGAACCGCTTTTTATCTTTTACAGGTAAAAAAAAAAAAAGAATGATTTAGGATATTTGCCACGCTGGTGGGGCTCCAGCATGGCACAAGGATGGTTGGGGGGCCGTTCAGCCGACGGGATTGGGCACCCACGCGGTCAAAGTATGGATTGCTATGCTGGGGTGGGTTCCCAGTGTGGCACTTAGTTCTTGGGGGTTAGGACAGTGGAATCAACGGGGATTGGGCACCCCGTCAGCTATATCATTACTTGCCACGCTGGGGTGGGCACCTAGCGGGCTTCGGCCGGCTTTGGGGAGGCGGCCGGGGAACGCACACAGCTGACGGGATTGGGCACCCCGGCCGGCTATTCAGTGTGCATGTGAAGGCAGCCCTGTGTGGCGGTGTGTGTGTGGGGAGGGTAGGCGCATGAGCAGGCAATATCTTATTGTTGCTCACTCAAGTGTAGCTCCCCTTTGAACTGTATGCCACTGCATTTTGATCTTGTCATAGACAGCTCCAGAATGCATTGGCTTACAGGGTCACTACTGCCAACACACTGACTGAATTGGAGGAGGAGGTGACACACCTCCGAAATCTCCAATGATGGCACTATGTTTCTTGCACATGCGTGCAAGAAAACATAAAAACAGCCTTGGCTTCTCCCTAAGATGTCTGCCAAGTGTGTTAAGTGATGAGTCATGATGACATCATCAGAGCCAGAGACAGAGTTCCACATATATTTCTACAGTGCTAACTAGTTCTTCTTTCTCTTTAGTTTGAATTGTTGTACCAGAATGATCAACACCATGTATTAACTCATGGATTATTATGATCAGTACACGTTAGGCTATGATTTTGTTCATTTTGTTTACTTTAACTTGCGGAAAATGTTTTGCAACGCAGCTGACTTTTTCTTTGGCAAACTGCATTACAGTACAACACTTCAAATACCTGATGATCTAGTGGTTATATGATGCACTGAATGTTGTTTTTTGTTAACCAGGAAAGATACACTAAGCTGAAAGCTTGTTTACAGGTCTGGCCTGGGAGCACAAGGGAGTTTAGTGACTTGCTTAGGGTCACACAGCAAAGTACTGGTCTTGTTCAGTTCCAAAGCTCATGCTGTCTTGTTAACCCACAAATAAGGCTTTCTTTTTCCATGTGAACCCCCTACACCTAACCTGCCTTCTGTTGAACACCCCACCATCCATACCCAGTCCTTATTATTGTGTGGGGCTGCATATGAGCTTGAGGTCTCATGAAGAGAATTATCAAACCTCAGATTGCAACCTTGTACCTCATAGAGTTGAGCACATCTATACTGACACGCATCATCAGCTGGGACTATTACAAAATGCCTCCCAAATCACTTTCCAGTCCGCATTCTCAATGTTGGACTTCTTCTCCTACAGTAAACATTCAATGGATCACCACCCTTCTGCACAGTGAAGGTAGTACGTACAGTTCCCTGATGTGTTTTTTTCCCACCTCATTAACTAACAACTAGGTCTTCCTGGAGGGCCAAACAATAAGCATCATGACCCACCAGAAAAACTGCTGTTCATGCCCTCATAAGGGCTGCATTTACAATGGATAACAATGTTATTAGCAGGAGAGGCATGCTAATACCTTGAGTGAATCCACTTGACTTCCAGTGTCAGTCTAGTCCTTCATCTGTGATCAGCAGAACCCCACAGGACAGTTCCCAGCAATTCTTCTCCAGTACTTTTCTGTGCTGTACTCCACAATGTGAGTTGGCTGGCTACCACCCTTTCAAATCTTGAATGAGCTATACACAACTTCCTCAATACTGTCCTAAAAAACATCAACACCACCCCTCCCACCCGAGGGTAAGCTCCCTACACTGAATTCAAGTAACAGTTTAAGTACAGCCCTGCCACTTTGAGTATTTGTCATTGCTGGCTACTCTCATTCACAATCAGGTAGTGATCACAATGCTGGCAGCCCCATATTTCAGATCTCACAGTGATCTACTCAGTGTCCTCCTTCATGTCTTCAACTAACCTTAATATAGCTGTACCCTACTGAAATGGCCTCCTCAGTCCCTCTCTGGCATTCATTCTTCTCACCTGCTCCCCACATCAAAAAAACAGTGAGTTCACTACCCTTCCGCACCATGAATGTGTTTAGTACAGTCTTCCGTGTTATATTTACACATTAATAATAAACATGATCTTCTGGTAAGCCAGGCTGATAGCAGCATGGCACAAGTGGAAAAATAGGCTTTCCTACCCATATAAGATCTAAGCCACCTATGATTAGGCACTGTTATATGACGTGCACAGTGATGTGCACACCCATCATTTAATAATGCCTAATTAAAGGTAGCCTAGATATTTTAAGGTTAGGAAAGTCCATCATTCCCCTTGTTCCCTGCTGCTATGAGCCTGACTTACTGCAAAGATATGTTTATATTTGATATGTCAGAATAAAACGGGGACTGTACTACTTGCATTTATGATGCAGAAGGGTGATAAGCTCACCATTTTTTGGTGTGAGGAGGAATAGTGAAGAATGAATACCAGAGGAGGGAATGAGAAGGCCACTCTTGCAAGGTACTGCTATATTCAGGGAAGGGGGATGACAGAAGAAGAGAAATATGAGCAGATTACTATGAGAAATAAAATGTGTGGCTGCCAGCACCTGATCACTACCTGATCCCGATGTCCTGGCCAACATTCCCCTTCCCATTAAACCAGTTCATGCAATTGTTCAAGGCTGTGTATGGATATTAATGTATGAAATGGCTGCCACTACATGTTCAGTCACTTCACTACCAGTCTAGTATTGCTTGTAAAGCACTTTGGGATACAATGTGTATGAAAACCACTATATCAATGCTAATTCTTCTTATTATTATTTCCCACGGAAAAAGAAGACAAGACAAGCATATATTTGAGTTTTGAGAAAGTGTGAACTCTAACATTGGACTGTACAAGAACTTTGCTACAAAAAAGTGGTGGCT